>CM059972.1:99786815-101191761 GCA_030490835.1 Annona cherimola
TATCCCAAATGTATAAATAAATATATAAATGAATAATATAAAAAAAAAAAAATTGAAGATTGACCGTTGCTTTCGAGTCGGAAAATGCGCGGAGGCCTTTCCCAGTTTCCCTGGTTACAATGGGCCGTGCTAAACAGGGCAGTGAGGACATCCGTTTTGAGATTTGGGCCTGACTGCCGAGGCTTTCTAAGAACTTGACAGATAAGTGATTTAAATTAGCTTGGAATCACATGCTTGGCATGCAGATAAAAATTGGATTGAAAGCATTAAACTATGGGGATGTTTGGATAGATGTAAAATGATGGGATTGTGGGAAATGGTGGGAAATGAAAAAGAGAATTTTTTGAAAAATGTGTGATTGATAGGAAATGATAGATGTATAGTTGAAATAAATAGGGTTGTTGTATGTAGTTGGTAGGAAAAATGATTGGAATGTAGGGGTAAAAGTGGAAAAAACAATATGATTGATAGAATAATAATTAGCATTGGGAAACGAAATACCATGGAAAAACCATGGTTCCCATGGTTACACCTATCCAAACGTCCCCTATATATCATTGGACTCACATTCCTAAGTACATAAAAATTAGATTAAGATCAAGGGATTGTCCTTGTCGTACTTGACAGCAACCACTCCAGATTTTGGGGGGTCTTCTGTTGCCATTTCTTGCCGGAGACTGCCAGAAAATATATTTTTATATTTTAAATTTTTTTATACGTATGTGTGTTTTACCTAGCTATTTCATCTTGTAAATTTTGGTAATTTTTTGAAATTTGTTTGATATTTTATTTAAATTTATGAAGATCACAATTTAGAACAAAATAAGATATAATAAATTCAAAATTTGTCAGATTTTACGGGTGGAAAATTTAAGTAGAACCCATATATCATCATCAGCCATTTCTCACCTAGGTGGAGTCCGCTGCATGGATTCTGTTGCGTCATTCTTAGCTATTTAAGACTAAATTTTCTATAATTTGTAATATTTTTAAATCTCATATAATTATTTCCATCCATTTTTTTTTGTATTCCTCTTGTTCTTTTATTATTTTTTACTTGGATAGACTCTGTTCTCCTAACTGGTGCTACTTTAGGCCTCCTTTTAACATGACCTAATCATCTTAATCTATTTTCTCTCATTTTATCATAAATTGGTCTCACTTTTAAGTTTTCTCGAATTATTTCATTCATAATTTTATCTTTTCATGTTTTACCACTCATCCATCTTAACATTCTTATTTCCGCTACGCTCATTTTTTGTATATGTTGTTCTTTAACTGTCTAACATTCTGCCCCATAAAGTATAGCAGGTCTAATCGCAGTCGTATAAAATTTTCCTTTTAGTTTGATTGGAACTTGACGGTCACATAAAATTTCTGACGCACTTCGTCATTTCTTCCATCTCGCTTGAATTCTATATATTATATCTTTCTCAATTTCTCCGTTCTTTAGAACTATTAATCTTAGGTACCGGAAGTGATTAATTCTTGTTACTATTTGATCTAAAATCTTAATTGGCTCACTCATCGAAGTTCTCACTATTGTTAAAATTCTATTTCATATATTCAATTTTTGTGCGACTAATTCTAAAATCATTATATTCTAAAGCATCTATCCACCTATTCAATTTTAAATTTAGTCTTTTTTTAATTTTATCTATTAGAATAATGTCATCTGCAAATAACATAAACCAAGGTACTTCTTCTTGGAAATTTCTAGTAATTTCATCTATTAGTGAGGTAAAAAGGTAAGGGCTCAAGGCCGAGTGTTGATGTAAACATATTTTAACTAGAAAAATATTAGTATCTCCGCTAATAATCCTTACATTTGTAACAACCCCCTCGTACATATCTTTAATAATATCAATGTATTTGTTATTAATTCATTTCCTTTTCATCACTTATCATATTAACTTTCTTCGTACTCATCATATATATTTTTTAAAATCAATAAAAATTATGTATAAGTTCTTTTTCTTCTCCCTATATTTTTCAAATAGTTGTCTAAGTAAGAAAATAACTTCCGTGGTTGATCTTCCATACATATTAAACTAAAATAAAAAAAACTTATTTTTCGATCCCTCATAAACTGTTCGATTTATGGCTGCAGTCTTCGTTTCTTTTTTTATCAAGTGTCCTCTTGAGGATAATGAAGTCACTCTTCGTGGACCTTTATTCGTATATAAATTTTAAAAAATACTTAGATTCATTTATATATATTAGAATACAAAAATATTTTATAAAATCATTTATCAATACAAAAATACTATTTTAGATGATTTATTTGTTGAAAATGCATCTTTAAAATTGATATTAATATTAAATCAATTTTATTACATTAATTTTACATATAGATAGGGCCAATGCATAATGGCCCTAGACAGATGAAATTTTTTATAATAATATAAATAATATTAAATAAAAAGATAAAATAAATTTTACATAAAGCATCAAAATATTAAAAATGAAAGAGATTATACCGAAGAGAAATTTCATAGACCAAAGTCGTAAAACAATGATTCAAAACAAAATAAGTCAATTGAATTTTGATTTTAGTAATAAATATAGGCTAAAATGAGGTAGCAACACTGAGAAGGGCATGTCGGCAAAATAGTCTCATTAGCCCGGGCAAACAAACTAAGAATCCCATTTTTTATTTTTCTGATTTTTGATTTTTTTAAACTTATTAATATAGGTATATTTAATCTATAAATCAATTTTTATCATTCTTTTAAATGCGTATCTTTTGAAAACAATTTTTAAGCATAGAAAAAATAGTAAATTTTAGCTTATATTAAATACATATAAATTAATAATTTTATAAAAATAAAAAATAAAAAATTGGGCCTATTCCTGGCCAACAATTGGTCTTGCTAGATTAGCTAAGAAGATCAGCTTTCATAATAAAAACATATATCAATCAAAGTTATTTTGTTATAAAAGATATATTTACTAATATTATCAAGAAAAGATACATTTGCTAAAGATAAAATGTATAATTTGAATTTAAAATTTGAGTAATGATTCAATGCGTCTATATTTATCTCTTTGATTTTTAATTTTAAAATATATTTTAAAATTTTAATCCATCTATCATATTTAACACATCTTATTTTATCATATTATAAAAAATGATGTGAACCGAGGGACAATCAATAGCAACCCCCTAGTTGGGTTTGAGCCCGTTTGGCCCTTTTTGGGGTTTTGCAGCTTTTGCCCGTATTGGTGGGTGAGTAGCTTTGATCTCTGCTTTAATGATGTAACTAATATAAAAATGATTTATAAGGTTTCATGAACTTAATATGTAATATAAGATAGAAAAATATGTAATATTCTAAGTAAATATTCCAATTAGAACAATAAAAAAATATTACCAAAAATAATTTTCGCTAAAAACTTATATCTTGTAAAAAATAATATTTTTACAAATATATATTATTTAAAAGATTACAATGTACGTAATTGTTTGAAATCATAAATAAGTGCATGGACATGTATAAACATGATAAATAGTTTAGATTTTAAAATTAAAAAGCCAATGGTGGGTATTGAATTATTACTCTTAAAACTTTTCGTGTATTATCAATTTATTCTAAAATAGGTTTAATTTAACTAGTTAATTATTCTGATTAAACGAAATCGCTGAACCTCTGCTCTGTGAACTGGCCTTAGTCAATGACCTTGGACTCGCGTAGAACTTCAATCTTTTATAAATTTTCATTTATTTATTTATTGATAATTTCCCTCAAACAAGGCAAGAATAAATTTGATGCCCATTTTCACTTTTTTTATTGAAATTTAGGAGTGAAATCATATCTAGCTGACAAACCATAGGTCAAGAACTGCCATTGAGGAGTGGTAACGGCCTTTACGACTAAAGAATGCGTAGCCATTTCAAGTCTTCTCAACAGCAGTTGGTGCTTGTTTCCATCTTTCGCCCCCTCATGGCTCATTTTATTTTGTTTTTTCGTCTTGTGAGTATTATACATATACTGATTTGTAACATTAAATGATTTGACGTGTATACATGAATAAAAGAAAAAAGCTTATTTTGTAACGTATTCGTGCATTTTTCCCCTTTTGTCCATATAATTTCTAATTTTTTTCTTCTTGATAGAAAATATCAAGTTAAAATTTTTTAATTTAAAACTTTTCATTCTCCACAACTCTCATATTTTTTAATCATTTTTCACACTTTCCTATACAACTACCCCACTTTTCAATTATTTCTATAAAACTATCCATATAACTAACCTATCTATTTTAGCTTTATCCTCTTTACTATTTATCATCATCCCTATCATATCATATTATTTGATAATTTTTACTCTTTAAAACTTTTCATCAAAAAGTTTATTCATTACAAAACACAACGTTAGACTGATCTTTACTATTTCAAAGTATAACAATTTATCTATCATCCAAAAAAAAGGTATAATAATTTATCACTCGCTCAATTTCTAGATTAATATACAAATGAAGCCTGCGGATATATCAAGGTCAAAAAAAGCCTGCATATATATATATATAGAGAGAGAGAGAGCTGTTCCGGAGCAGTGACGCTGCACCGGAACAGCAGTACAGTGGCCCCAAAATGGGGCCCACATGATCATGAAATCATGATCTACTCCACCTATTGTATTTAGAATAATGTATTCTACTACCGTACTAATTTTCATCCCAATCAGATATATATATGGGCCCCATCTAAAAATGGTACAAATCCAACGTAATAAAATAGTTTGATGTAAATAACAACTTTAAAGTATCTGATTGGGATGAAAATTGGTATGGTAGTAGAATACATTATTCTAAATACAATGGGTGGAGTAGATCATGATTTCATAATCATGTGGGCCCCATTTTGGTGCAGTTCCGGTGCAGTGATGCTGCACCGGAACAGCATCCACATATATATATATATATATGATTAAGAAAAGTAATAATAATTTTATTATTTATTCGTGGTATTCTTACACTCGAGGATAAGTCCGAGAAATTGACCTTGACGCGGCCTCCTCATTGAAGTCAACAAATGAAGCTAAAACGTAGAAAATAAAAGACTCGTATGCATGCGTTCAAGTTCCAGGAAACCACGAATGTCTTAATTCACTGTTAATTCAGAAAATGACAGCGTATTTTTTAAATTAATTAACAGTTTATATATATATATATGTATATATATATATATATATGGGAGCAGTTCCGGTGCAGCGTCACTGCACCGGAACAGCCGTGCAGTGGCCCCAAAATGGGGCCCACATGATCATGAAATCATGATCTACTCCACCCATTGTATTTAGAATAATATATTCTATAACTATACCAATTTTCATCCCAATCAGATACTTTAAAGTTGTTATTTACATTAAACTATTTTATTACGTTGGATTTGTACCATTTTCAGATGGGGCCCATATACATATCTGATTGGGATGAAAATTGGTATGGTAATAGAATACATTATTCTAAATACAATGGGTGGAGTAGATCATGATTTCATGATCATGTGGGCCCCATTTTGGGGCCACTGCACGGCTGTTCCGGTGCAGTGACGCTGCACCGGAACAGCTCCCTATATATATATATATATATATATATATATATATGGATCTTCATTGAGTGAAAACTACATGATTATAATCGGCTGGTTTAGATTTAGTTATAAAAATCTTTTCATTGATTAAGGTTGTTGTTGTATTTCCTTTAATTTCTCATGAAACGTTGAGATCACCTGACCGCATTGTTCTTACTTCTTAGTGGGCACTAATTTGAGAGATCATGGCCGTTTTCATCCATGAGATCATGGCCTTCGTAATTAAGCATAAATTAATAAGATATTTTTTTGTTTAATTTAGAGTGTATTTGGCAATCATAAAAATTTATTCTTTTAAAATTTTCACTATTCATAACTACCTTTTTTAGTTTTTTTAGATATTTTTATATAACTATTCTACTTTTTAATTATTTTTCCACAATCGCACATATAATTACCCTATATATTTTAACTCTATTCTACTCATTCATAATTACTTCTATCATATAACATCATTTCTCCTATTTTAAAAAGTTTTATACTAAGGGAATGTTTGACAAAAATAAAACTTTTCAATATAAAGTTTTTCAATTTACATAATTATTATATTTTAAATTATTTTTATATATTTCTATATAATTATTCCACTTTTTAATTATTTTTACGTGATTATCCGTACAAGTAAGTTATCTATTTTATTTTTTTTACTTTTCATCATTATCTCTATCACATTATATCATTCTCTCCTGATTCAAAATCTTTTTTACAAAAAATTTTTTATCTAAAAATTTTATTACTTCCCAAACACACCCTAAAATTTTTCTTTTTGAAATTTTATAAAATGCCAAACAATTACGTTGACATTTGAATTAATGGTAAAGTTGATGGGTTGCATTCAAATTTTTTTATGTGGTTAGGATTCAAATTCAATCGACCCCAAATTCGGCTCATCTTGATGCTTAATCAAAGTTGAGTGTGAGACCTATATTTAACAATATTTGTTTCAATTACATTACTATTTCTTTTTTCCATAGTATAAAATCAAGTACAAAATGTAAAGTCACTTAGAGCCATTCATATAAGGAATGTTGTAATAAATTACAAAAAATTTATACCGGTTAGAAATATTTAACCGCTTGGTTTCAACAAACCATGGTAATTTTGATAAAACCAAGCCATCCATTATCTTTAATAATATTTTATTTATTTGAGATTAAAAATACACCTTTGATACGTTGGTCGGCCCTAAGAATATACGAACTTAATTAGAAAATTACTCTAAATTTTGGAATGACGCATCAAAATATCCAAATTGGTATTTTTGATATCTTAACTAAATAAGTGTTAGTAAAAGCACAATTGGGAAGAATCAACAAAATTGGTATGATTGGTAAAACAGTTCAACATTTGTAACGTAAATCTTTTCTCTTTAAACCGTAGTAACCTATACAAAGCTTAATTTCTATCTGGTAAGGCGAATATATAATTATGAAATAAAAAGGTACAACATAATATAGTATATAAAATTTTGCAATATGCTTAATTTTTGGAATCATAATAAATAACATGAATAAACATGATAAACCATATAGATTTTTTGAAAATATTTTAAATTTAAAAACTAAAGATAAGCATAGAGCCTCTGTGTTTATGGTAAGTATTGAACCATTATCTTAAAAGAAAATTTCAATAATTTATTTTTAGGCATATAAGAAAACACTTGGATGAATAGGATAAATTTTTTTATATAAAAAATAATATGTTGAATTGACAAAGCTAGTGCAGCCGGCTACATTAAATAGGGGGAAATGATTTAATACAGCCCTTTTTATTTTAAAAATATTTTCAAATTTAAATAAATTATCATGTGTATCTATAATAATAATAATTTCAAATTTTATGTGGATTGAAAACTTTCATACACTATAGGTTTTAAAAAATAATAATTATATATCCACTCTTCAAAGATACTTATTATTTTATTTTATTTTACAAAATATAAGCTTTCAAATTTTATTTTTTTAAAAAAAAGGCTGCATGAAGGCTATTGAATCATTGGCCTTCTATAGGTACTCTTCAATTTATAAATTGTCCCAAGTTAGTTATTTACTTATTTATGAAAGAGCATTGCTAGATAAGTAGGAGTTTGTGTAGAGTTTACATAACACTTTGAACAATTGAAACTGGTTACCTTCTTATGAATTCATAATTTCCCATTAGTATTTACAGCTAATTGCCCCAATTTTTTTTTAGTAATTAATGCAAATTAAGTGAATGTGTGGGTTTGGGCGTACCAACGCCTATTAACCAATCTCATCATGTGGTTTTACTAAATAGATATATATCGTTTAAATTCGATGGAGTTATTCGGAAATAAGTAACTTCTCAGGGTCATGAATGTAGATGAACCTCTCGTTTTGTGGATTTCTCTTCTTCATTCGAAATTTAAGGAAAGTATTAAGGAAAGTATAGTATTCGGGAAACTAGTGAAAATAGAATGCAATTTTTCTGCTTCCCCCTGTTCATCTTTTACTAACACCGATCTAGTATACAGTGCACCATGTATACTACACTATTTTTCTTTTTTTAAAAAAAAATTCGCCATTATTTGGGCCCAAGTATATTGTTTTCGCACATAAGAAATGTTTAATTATTTTAAAATTTTTAACAAAAATTTAAAAGCATGAAAAATGCAAAAATTATATATATATATATATATATATATAAAACATCAAGGCCTACATATGAAATTGAAAATTCTCAAAAAAAAATCTAAAAGTAGAGTAGTGCACGAGGTGCACTGATCATTACCCATTTGATACGATTTAACATCACAAGTACCTACAAATGCTTTTTTTATTATTTTTATACTTGTTAGGTCCCATGTGATTGCTATCAAAGAACTTCGGTAAAATATGTGAATCAAGTAAAACCACAATAATGAAATCAAACCATAAAGACAATAACACATATAGTGGTTCGGATCTTTTTATCCTACTTTGCTCTCCGAGCACAACAATTTAGGTTCCACGAATCGACTTTAACACATAAGTTATAGTGGTATAATTTGTTTAACTATCTTCTGGATTGATACTAAGCTCCAGATAGGCTCGTAAAGTAATCAATATTTAGATTCACTTTCTCTTAATTTATCACCATCAACATCAATGTATTACAAAGAACAAAACTTTAAATGAAAAGCAAACCGATTTAGTACATCCGTAAAAGCATTATATTTAACATCTGAATGACAACTTGAAGTTTTGAATCACCATAACAACTTCACTTGAGAAATGACAATTTTTTTAAAAAGTGTTCTTCACAAAAAAGCAAACTTGAATTCTTCACTCTTAGGTACTTGGTGAAGCTTTCTCTAATATCTTTAGCTCTCCCATATACTCTTTTTAAAGCCTTTTAAACTCTTGCAACATGGCCAAAAAGATAGCTTAAGAAATCTCCTTACATATAATGTTACCTAGAAAAAATTGACATTTTCTCACCAAAAGGGAAAAAGGTCAACCTTTTACTTGCTCTAGTTGAGACAGCATAAAAGCAACACTAAAAGGTAGACCTTTTTTTTGTGTTTTCGCCAAATACAAAATTTGAGAAAAAGTCCTATTTCAATCATGTTAATCCACTCAAGATAATCACAAATGAAAAATCCAATCTTAATTCAAGATTAAGTACATCTTAGAAATCTTATTCTAAGATTATTCCAAGCACATTCCATTTTCAAGATGTCCTTTCCTTTTATAACATGCGCAATCCTATCATAATTAGCATTATAAACTCAAGCACACTGCTCTTTCAAAATCTTATTCAAGATCCCAAAATACAAATTCACAAAATCATCCCAAAATATAATTTTATAATATCAAAATTAATGGCGCAAAAACATGTTTTTTGTCATCATCAAAATTAATCAAAAAGAGATTTTCAAAAGTTCACATATACCTTATTTTAGTCATTTTTTATATCTTTCATACACTTTATCTTTGGTAATCAACGTTGATGGTTACTTATAGTCCTTCTCCTCACCATACATTTTTCAACAAATAATTTGACATATTAACTATCTAACAACTTTATTTTTTTCAAATGTACTTCTACATTTTAATTTTTCTTCATAATTATCTTATTTATTTCAACTTTATTTCTATCTATCATATCATTTACAAAATTTTTAAAATAATTTTTCATTTTCCACCATTTTCTACTTTATTTCACATTACCAAACATGGCCTTGGCCTATCTATTCTCACCAGTCGTATCCCATTATTTCCTTAAGCCCTTCAAATATTCATCGAATTCTAATTTTTGGCCCAGCATTTATGTGCGGGAATATGCATGTGATTGTGAATTTTGTGACGTTCGCATCCGACTCTAGAGTCTAGACGCGTGCAGAACGTACCAACGTAGCTGACGTCGGCAAGTAACGTGGACGAAAAGTGGGGCAGTGAGGTAAGCAACGATGCAGCTGAGCAGCGGTGCGCGCCGACGCTTGCTCTCGCGAGCGCCAGGGATGTGTAAGATCGGATCATAGCCGTCCAACTGATGGAAAGCCATCGGAAATATCTCCCAAGTTCCGAAGGAGGATGAACGGCCAGATCACCCTACAGTGGCAAGGGCAAGCAAAGCTTGCGGATTTTTTGGGGATAATTCCAAATAGTACTTATTTCCCTATATAACTACACCTTCATGGCGGTATGACCTTATATGACCTTATATTTTTAGCATATTTTTCAAATATGGCGAGGCATGTCAGTTTTCTCGTATGGCAATGTTGCACTGTTGATGATATGTTTGTACTAAAATATATTTGGCTGGACAAGGGTTGTTCATAGATGGATTGAATGATCTTTAAATATAACAGCTTATTTTTTTTATTTGTAATACACATTTTTCTAATCCCAGATAAAATTTTAAGCTATAGTAACATGCAATAAAAATATTTAAAGCCATGGGGCATTAGCGTTAGGGTTGCAACAAGGTTGTTTCGTTGGTGGAACCTTTCTTTACTCTATTTTTAAAATTTTCTATTCTATCCTATTTTTGATCACGTTAGTTCAAGGCTCATCCTACTCTATTTTTTTTAAGGACAAATCAAGTTCAATTTTGGTTCCAATTGATGCTTTAAAATGATCTTTTATATTATATTTAAATATCATAATTTTCCTAGAAATTTTAATTAATATGTATAATTAATATGGTAATAATATAATTTTAAAATGCATTGATAAAATGTACTAAATGTTACATAAATTAAATATTTTTTATATTTATGAAGGAAATATTTATATATTTAATGCAAATATATGATAGAAAAGATATATTAAATATATATTATTAATTTGGTCGGTTTCGAGTACTCGATACCTTATCCTAATTTAACTTCGTATTTTTATCCATGACCTACCTTACCTTACCAGTAATAAAATAAAAACCAACCTTAATCATTTTAACCTACCCTATCCTAATTTAACTTCGTACTTTTATCCATGACCTACCTTACCTTACCAGTAATAAAATAAAAACCAACCTTAATCATTTTAAAGTACCCAATAGGTCGATCCATAAGTATCCTACCCATATTGTAACTCTAATTAGCATTTTTTTAACTCCAAAAAATATTTCTTTACTTGAAAAAGGAGAAATCGATTAGGGGTGTATTTGACAATAAGAAAAAAAAAAGTCAAGCTAAAATTTTTCACTCTTCCTAACTATCTTATTTTTCAATTATTTTTTTACATCTTCGTATATAACTATCCTACTTATTAATTATTTTTACATAACTACTAATATAACTAATTTATGTATTTTTACTTTTTTTTTTACTCCTGAATCATTATCCATATCATATCACATTATTCTCTTCAAATTATAAAATTTTAATATTAAAATCTTTTTATCTAAAATTTTATCACTTCTCAAACATGTTGTAGGTTTAAAAATTTATTTTGCTGAAAATATGTCATTAAAATTAACAGAATCGCCGTATTTAGAAATATAAAAAGAAGTACGGTGGAATGACTGGTATTTAAAAAATAATAATAATAATAATAAATTACTGGAGTTGCCTGGCTGAGCGCACCCTCGTGCACGAGCGGTCAATTGAAGCGACTTTCGAATTTTTATGGCTTGCTGCACGGAAAAGCTGCTCGCGTGGTTGTAGGGCTCGTTGTTTTTGAATTCAAGAGGCGTGGCCCACCCATCCGCATTGAAAGTTGAAAGCCAACAATTTGGCTGACCGGCTGAACTTTCGTCTTTCCGGATCCTTTGTGTCTGGGGGTACTTTTTCCCGGTGCCCGTTACCCCCTTATGGATTGCGAAAAACGTTAGCGCGATGGCTGTTCATACCTTTGATGATTACGGGTGTGTTCGGTAATAAGTAAAAGTTGTCAAGTTAAAACTTTTCACTCTCCATAATTATTTTATTTTTTAATCATTTATTCATATTTTTTTATACAATTACCTTACTTTTCAATCATTTCCACACAACTACCAACACAACTAACATATATATTTCAACTTTATCTTATTTATTCCTCATCATTATCTCTATCATATCACATCGTTTGACAACTTCTATTCTCTGGGTGTGTTTGACATTCGATAAAAAACAGGCGACGGGTTTTCGTTTCTAAAAACTGTCCAATCAGCCCGACTCCGTTCGTTTTCCACGCTGCTGTACACGACGATTAATGCGTCGTGTATGATAATAGGCAGCGAAATATCATGCGCGCTGAATGGTTGTCAATGGCCAGCGGAGCATCCTTACGCGCTAAATAATAGCCGTAGTACACAGGACTGAGGAAAGCTGCGACGCCTGACGGGTGAAACGACGGGTTTTTCACCAGCCGCCCCGGGTTTGAAAAGTTTTAACCGATTTTACGGGTTTTTGTAAATACCAAACACACCTTCTATAACTTTTCATCAAAAATTTTATCTATTTCCAAACACACCCTATATGATGACATGATTTATGCAATCCCAATATATCTTTATCTAATCCTAATATAATTTTATCCATCCTCAACCCGTTTCCATCTTAAATTCTCATGTCATTTTCATCTCATTCTTATTGCATCCAAGCTCTGGACAGCGGCTTAATTATCCAGCGCTTGGAGGGAACTCCGGTGTCTCGATTGCATTTTCTGTTAAATGGGGGATTGTTCGAGCAAAGCCCCGGCATGAAAAAGTATTTTTAAAAAAGTAAAATAAAAACAGCAAATGATCGAAATGTCAGCGATCTTATATATGTTCGCCCACTTAAGGGCAATCAGAAAGAATTTTTATTTTTAAATTTTTTTATAAATACATGGACCTTATATCTTAAGAAATTTGATAATTTTTAAAATTTGTTTGAAATACCAATAAATTCAAAAATTACCCAACTTCATAAGATAAAAGATCTCATGAAGGCTACAAATTTATAAAAAAAAATTGTTTTTAAAAATATTCTTTGATTGTTTGTAATTCACTTGATTTACAGGCAACTACATAAAATCGCAGCCCACTAACAAATATTAAAATCGCAGCCCACTAACAAATATATAAAAAAGCTAATATTGAGTGATACATAGAATTATAGATCCGTGTATTAATGAATTCTTTAAAATCTCTAAATTTTCCAAATCAACCAGCATAATTTTAAGTTTTTATTTAAAATTTCCACCAATTAGAAACATTATATTTTAATCATCACGTCGAAAACTCATAATCAAAAACAAAAACAGCACCTTTATCTGTTTAGACTGTTTTTGCACTCAAATATTATTAGAAAAAGATTTCAATTTTAGGATTTTTCAAAATATATTAAAATTTTTTAAAATTTAACTAACAAAATTAACTGTTTATAACTTGTATTAAATTAGCATGTTGTTAACATAATGAAAAACAAATATTAATTAGAATAATTTATACAACTTTAAATAATTTGAAGTGAGCCCCAAATCAAGTTACTTCATTATTATAAAATAAATGCTTCGAAAATTAGTTCAGTTCTTTCTAAAAATCACAATATAAATATCTAATATCTAAACATGCAATTCATTTGTTTTGAAATGAAAAACAAGCGAAAGCTTCAACCGATTGCTGTTCGAGTAAATCAACCTTAGGGGTCAGAGAAAATTTCAAGGCAGAACTAGTTTTATCATGGGTAAAAATATTTAATAATGATACTGCCTATTTCGATTTTTTCAATAATATCATGCAATAAAATAGAAAAATATTCCCCTTTATCTTTTTTTTTATGGGAACCCACTTAAAACAATTTTACGGGCAATAATATCGAGAAGCCGAACACTGGTCATATCCACTCTAACATCAATGATGGGAAGGTATATATGCACTGTGCAGAGAATAATTCAAGAACATTAGCCCATGATGATTTGCGGATATCATAACTACTTATACACTTCAAATCAGGACATGGTCGTATGCTCGCAGGTGCATGCACTTATTTTTTTTAATTTTTTTTTATAAAACTGTTAATCTAAGTGTATTTGACATATGTATTAACTTTTACCAATTTTGGAGTATTTTAGATATTTATATTTGATTTTTAAAAATCATTGGCATTTTAGTAATTTTAAAATTACCTAAAATGCCACTAATTTTTAAAAATAAAAAATAAATATTTAAAATATTCCAAAAATGATAAAAATTTATACACATATTAAATACACCTAGATTAACAATCTCATAAAAAAATTTCAAAAAAAAATAAAAAAAATTGAGTGTATGCACCTGGGAGCATATGATCAGTTCTCGTTGAAATCAGTGCATACACCCATTTTTTTAATTTTTTTTGAATTTTTTTTATAAAACTGTTAATCTAAGTATATTTAACATATGTATTAATTTTTACCAATTTTGGAGTATTTTAGATATTTATTTTTTATTTTTGAAAATCAGTGGCATTTTAGATAATTTTACTGTTATGTAATCAACATTAGCTGTAATGATTGAAGCTACAAATCATAAAGAAATACCCACGAATGGTAATTTGGGAAATTTGCTAACAGAAGAAAATTAGAAAGCAAGCTGAGTAATCATGGGAAGATATATAGCTCAAACAAAAGGTTATTCTCTATTTTCGTCTCAAATAGATTTTCCATTGGAATTTTCTCTTTCCTTTTTTTGGAAGTCCTTATAATTATCAAGATATTGAATACTCGAAAACACCTATTTCTTTTCCACACATATGACTTAAAGATAATCCAACCCACTAAATCATGCAAGACTAATTAGGCACGCTCTAATAATTAAGTTGTTAAATATAGTCATACAAGCAGTAGCGGATCAACTAATTAAGACCTTTGTTAAGGGGGACAATTTTATATAAAAGGGACTATTTTGTAATTTGAGAGGAGACAGATTTGCCCCATAGATGACTCTATATATGTAAACAGCTGAAATAAAGCAGATAATCAAGAAAGCTTTTTCGTTCTTATTTTCTTGTCACACAAATACCTTCTACGTATAACCAATATGTATAGTACATCCGTTCTACCAAAGCAAACGAGTACATCCATTTAATTAATTTGGGCCTCCTCTTGCTATATTTTATGTTATATTCAATTCGTCCATTAGTTTTATTATCATATATTTAGCTAAGAAAAAATATTTATTCAAATCCATAATTGACATCATTCTTGAAATTAAGAATGATTTAAAAGTGTTTTTAAAGTCATTAAAAATTATTTATTTATTATAAGAATAATGTTTCAATTCAACATTTAAACCATTTAAATATTTATTTTACCTTTTTTTTTATGAAAAGGATCCTGCCCTATCCCAGCTCTCTTTCATTGTGAAAGGAGGGAGGGATAGAGTGGTCCAAGCAATGCATTGCCAAAAAATTATCTGTACAAAATTTTACCAAGATGGCATAGGGGGGGGTTCCCCCACCAGACGTAATGATCCAAAAAAGAAACTGAAACAAAATCGGCTAAGGAATGAGCAACTATGTTTCCTTGCCTTAATACATGATGAGTTGATATGTGAGGTGAAGCTGCCAAAATGGATTTGATCTCCGCCACAACAAAACCCGCCGGTGAGGTAACGGTATAATCTGTCGACAGGTAGTTGAACAGGAGGAGAGAATTGGTTTTTATCTGTACTTGGCCGAGGCCTAGTTTGAGGGCCCAGTTTACTCTCATAAGGAACGCATTGGCTTCCATGAGTAAAGGCTCCATTGCGCCTTTCCGCCGCCGCCCTTTCGCCGCTATAAAGAAACCTCTCGAATCCCGAATGACCGCCGCAAAACCCATAAACATCCTGCCGTTGTGTTTCCTAGCATCCACATTCATCCTGAACACACCGAATGACGGCTTAGTCCATCGGGGAACAAGAGGTCGATCAATCGCCCCTTCTAGGAATAGGAGTTTTGCTCTCTTATGTTGCTTGAGAAACTCATGGCACCAATTGGGGATCCCAGCAAACTCCGGATGATGCCCCTCCTCCCTGAACCTGTTGCGCATAAACCACACCCACCAACAACACAGGATGAAGAAAGCCAGGTCCTTGAACCTGTTTTTTTGGGTAAGGGATCTCAGCATGTCCTGTATAGTCGCCCCCGAAGGGGTGAGCCCTACGGCCTCGAGCCACACCCCCCTTGTGCAGACACATCCCATGAACAGGTGATTTGCATCCTCAACATTGGTCCTGCAAAATAAACAAAGAGGGTCCACCGCAATACCCCTCCGCTGCAGATTCAGCATTGTTGGAAGAGCATTTTTGAATAATCGCCATCCAAAAATAAGGACTTTGCTTGGGAGCTTTGTTCTCCAGATAGCCTGATAAATAGCTGCATTAGAGGAGATGTCAGCCATCGAAGTGAGGAACTTGTAAGCTGATTTGACTGTGAAGGCTCCACTGGGTTCATGTTTCCAAAACAGAACATCCTCCTCAACATCATGAGGAAGGGGGATAAGATTGATCTGCTGCCATCCAGATTCACCCACCGCAGCCACAATAAGGTCCCCATTCCACGAGTTTGTGTCCTCGTTAATGAAATGGATTACCATCACGTCCTCAGGAATCGATAAGCGGAGAGGACTAGCCTTAGTTACCCTTGAGTCCAGTCAACTGTCCCTGAAAAAACGGACCCGTCTTCCATTGCCAATTCACCATCTACACCCTGATTGAATTGCATCTCTGGCTTTAAAAATACTCCTCCAAGTGTTGCATCTCTGGCTTTCAAAATACTCCTCCAAGTGAACGAATCAGTGGCTTTCTCCTGGTAGTGCCAAATGTCTGCGTTTGGAAAGTAACGAGCCTTGAGAATCTTGTAGCATAGCGAGTTGGTGCGAGTTGTTAATCTCCAAACTTGTTTTGCAAGAAGCGCCCAGTTAAAACAAAGAATATCTTTGAAGCCCAGCCCTCCTGATAACTTTGACTTGCACATTTCACTCCAAGCAACCCAACTCATTTTAAGCTTGTTCCCCTGTTCGCCCCACCAGAACCTGCTCAGCATGCCATTGAGTTCGTGGCAAAATGTCTTACGCAGTAGAAAGATACTCATCGTGTATGACGGGATGGCATAGGCACCGCCTTAATTAAGATCTCTTTTCCGCCCCATGAGAGGAGCCTGCCCTTCCACCCTTGCACTCTTTGCCAAATATGCTCTTTAAGATTCTTGAACAACCCTTTGTTGGTTCTACTCAGCCATGCTGGGAGACCGAGGTAGTGCTGGAGCTCATCGCCCCTTGATCCCAGCAGTTGGGTTATCTCCCGCCTTATAGTGCAATCCATATTGGAGCTGAAGAAAACCGCAGTTTTACCTACATTAACCACCTACCCCGACGAGTCAGAGTACTGCTGTAAAATGTTCAAAAAACTTCTGATGTCATGGTCGGTAGCCCGAAGAAATATGAGGGCATCATCCGCAAATAGGAGGAGAGTGAGTGGTGGCCCGAGCGGGTTGAGTTTATACCATGCATACTTCCTTGGGCAACAGCATTCGATATGAGTGCTGAGAGTCCCTTAGCACACAAAATGAAAAGATAAGGGGAGAGCGGGTCCCTTTGCCTTAGGCCCCTAGTAGGTTGGAAATATCCAGATTTAAAGCCATTTATATTGACCCTATACTGCACCGTCGATAAGCAACTCATGATCCAGTTGATCCATATCGGGCTGAAGTTTATCGCTTCCATGATTTACTTCAAAAATTTCCACTCCACTCTATCATATGCCTTTGACATGTCAAGTTTGATAGCGATCTCCTGCCTCTTCCCGCCCCTACGTCTCCTAAGAGAATGAATGACTTCGCATGCAACAAGCATGTTGTCAGTGATTAGCCGACCTGGGACAAAAGCACTTTGCTGCTCACCGATGACGTCCTCAAGCGATGCTTTGAGTCTATTCGCCAAGAACTTAGCCAGAATTTTATAAGCAACATTGCAAAGGCTAATAGGGCGATAATGGGATACGCCTTGAGCATCAGCCTTCTTCGGAATCAAGATCAAGGTGGTTGAGTTCAAGCCCCGTAGATGGCCATCAAGCATTGACGGATCATGCTCCTCCATAAACAATTTGCACCAGTTGAACACATCCTGATCCACCGTTGACCAGTGTGTACGGAAGAAACCGGTTGACATCCTGTCCGGTCCCAGGGCTTTTGTTGGGCTCATTGCTTTCACAACTTTCTCAACCTCAACGAATTGGAGAGGTTTAATCATAGCCTGCCTCTGATCTTCAGAAACCCTACTAGTAATGAGGTCGGTAATCCAAGCTACATTAGCTGGGCCCGAGGAGGAGAATATTGACGTGAAGTGAGCTATCGCTATATCTAACATTTTATCTTGGTCTCGGACCCAACTACTATCAGTGTCTCGCAACACGTTAATGCAATTTGCCCTTCTGCGATTAGAAACCATTCGGTGAAAGAACCCCGTATTTTTGTCCCCCTCATGTAACCAATGGGTCTTAGCACGTTGCCTCCATAACTGTTCCTCATCTTCTAGGAGAAGGTTGATGTGGAATTTAAGATCCTTAATTGCTGCATCCCTTCGGTCCGTGGGGCCTTGATTCATAAGGGAAGCAAGCTCCCTCTGTTTCCGATCAATAGTTCCCCTAAGGTTACCTCTCTTCATCCGATTCCATCTTGAGAGATCTCTACTGCAAGACTGGATCTTCCGCCCAAGCAGTTTTGATATAGACATGTCCCCAAATGGTTGCGAGGACCAGGCGTGGTGAACAATTCGGTGAGCCTCTCTATCTCTTGCCCAGAACAACTCATATCTGAACTCCCTGGGAGGCTTCCTCTTGCGACCCATGGTGTCAAGGATCAGCAAAAGTGGAAAGTGATCGGAAGTTGAGGCCGACACATGGAAAATCTTTGCAGATGGGAAACGGGATAGCCAATGGGGCGTGGAGAGCCCCATGTCTAATCTCGCCTCCACTCTTTGAACTCCACGACGATTATTGCTCCAAGTCATAGGCGGTCCCACAAACTCCAAATCCATCAAATTGCATCTATCCACCGTACCACAAAAAGGATCCATCTGGCCCTGCGCACGTGTCCTCTGACTAAGGTATTCAGTTGGTTCCATAACCTCGTTGAAATCTCCCACAACAAGCCACGAGGTATCACTCTGCTCACACAGCTGGATGAGGGTATGCCAGCTTTGATGACGACAGTGAGTATCGGGTGACCATAAAATCCGGTGAATCACCAATCCTGAAAAACAACATCAATGTGGTGGTTGGAGAAGCTATGGATGTTTACTGGATCCTCGTTGTTCCACGAAAGGGCCAAACCACCCCTTCTCGCATCCGGCTCAACCGTAAAAGCAGCAGTCGAACTTTAACTTGCATCTAATTCCCTCCATCTCCTTTGTATTGCGTTTTGTTTCATTGAGGAAGACTAGTTTGGGATCTTGTTTCCTGACCAAGTCAAGAAGGCAGCGAAGTGCACGTGGGTTCCCAAGCCCACGGCAATTCTAGGCGATTAGGGCCATTTTAAGAGAGGCGGGGTTGGGGTCCCCCCTCAGCCTCCACCTCTACAATCCTCGTATTCCCGAGCCTCCTCATCCATTTCGGTGTGTGGTCCATTCCGACTGGGTCATCGGTCTGCCCCCTCTTCGCCACCATTCAGGCCGATGCCTCAAAACCCCTCCACCCTCCTAGCTTTTCGTTTTCACCTCCCTTTGAATCTCCATGGTAGCTCCCCCCCCCCTCTGGGTATTAGAACTTCAGGTGAGGCCTCTTCCTCAGTTGGACAGCTCAGATGAGGAGTGTTAGACCGCCGTGCCTCCCATTCTACATTAACAGCTACTGCCTCTCCTCCTTGCCCCTTGAGGTCCTCGGCCCCTGTAGGAAACCAGGTGCTCTCATCACACGCTATTGTCCCCATCCTTGCATCAAGTGATCTGCTTTCCTTGCAATCCATAACCTGCTCAGCAAGTTGTCCCCCATCTGCACCCTGCATACTAACCACTAACCGTTGTTTAGGTGGACTCGTTTGTATGTTGCATATGGTTGAGCTGACAAATCCTGCTTCAACATCAAAAGAATGGCCATCGTCCAGCATGCCCATCGTCCAGCGCTGCTCCCCAATGGTGCTGCTACCAGCCCTTCCACTCCCAACCTGCATGGCCTCCCTCGGCCCTTCCATTCTAGTCGCCTGCAGCTGGAGACGTGATGCAGCTATGACATGTTGTTGCTGCTGGAAACATGATTCAGCTGGACCGAAGAGTTGTCCACAGTCAACACTACTGCTTCCTTGCTTTAACTTGGGTGCCACATCCATGACCCCCTTCGGCCTAAGCTTGAACTCAGCCCCATCTCCATGCTCCAACCCCGACACTGGTGGAATCCTGTTAGAGAAAAGCTGATCACCCAAATACCTCACCGGGTTCACCCTGTTCCCATTGTCCTTCTCAGCTCGAAGTCACATTGGCCTTGCGCCCACTCTCAGCCCACTGCCGTATGGCAAATCTACTTCAGCCATCGTCCTCTTTTCCTTGGGCACGGTGGTGCAGTCCTTAAAAGCGTGTCCCATAACACCATAGTAGTAACAGAAATTTGGGAGCTTGTCATATTGGAAGCTGACCCACTTCCTTTGTTGTGCACCAACTTGGATGAATATTCCTCTTCTCAAAGGCTCTCTGCAGTCAACCAACACTCTGACCTTGAGTTCCGATTTAGTGGCTACAATTGCCTCCGCTTCGTCAAACGAATTCCCAATGCTGGTTCCCAGGATTTGCTTGTCCACTGTGTAGGGGATTCCCACTACATGAACCCACAGAGGCATTTTGACAAGCACCAGGTGAGCGAACTTTGTTTCTTCTTTCAGGTCTGCTAGGAGAACAATGCTTCGATCGTACAGCCACGGGCGCCCATCTAGAATCCTATCCTTGTCACTTGAGTCCGAGAAAGAGACCCTGAAGAGATTCTCCCCTACCCCAAGGAATTGGAATGTGCCCTTCATCCTCCACAACCGCCTCATCATGGCCTTGAAAAGCTCACGATTGTAATTTTTAGAGGTCCAGATAGAGCAGAGGACAACAGCCTCCTCACCAGGTTGAATCTTTTTTATCGCCTCCCTCGAAATAGCCATAGTCTGCAGTTCTGCTCCCAGAAGATCGTTGATGCTCGGGTCCATGTATCCCTACTGTCCTCCTTCCAAAGGTGCCCTCCTACAGAGATTCTGCTACTTCGGCAGCCCCCGACGCCCACTGATTACCGCTGGACACTCCACTGATAGCCGCTGGCCACTCTTACCCATCTCCTCCACCCAGCTCCGAGCGCGCCCAAGTCGCTTGTTGGAGCCACTTGGGGGAGTACTCCAGCTACTTGAAATAATATTCATTTTATCTAGAGCAGTGATTCTTTGTAATTTCATAATATTCTAAAACTTTAATGTGCAGATAAGTGATTTTTCAAAATTTTACACGTTTTTATATAGTTTTAGAGTATGTGGACCACATGTAATGATTTATATAATTTCTAGTATGTAGATAAAATGAATAATGTTCAATACAATCAAACGATTGAATGGATGTTCTAATGAACTTCGGTAGCACGGATGTTCTAACTACAGCCTCATACATATATGGAATACGTATATATTCTACAGGCAAGCTAACATCCATTATGTATCTGTTAAGGGCATGACTTTATTTCTCAACAGTAGGCATTGTGCATGGATATAGGCTGAAAATCACCAAAAGTCTATTTGAGGGAAAAAGAAGTGGCCCATCCACCTCATCCCCATGTAATTGAATGTCAACTACATCAAATTTTTTTATTATTATTAAAATGAGTTATAGTACCATATTTTTTATGAGTATTTTATAATCGTCTCAACTGGTCTTACAATTAAGCTCTAAGACATTTTATAAATTTCTTACATTATTCTAACAAACAGTTAGCAATATTACTAAAATCTTCATATTGTGGACACTCTCACAATAATAATTGGGAAACTTCTGCCACCAATGGGAAGGCATGTTCCAAACAACGAGTGCCGACAGCAATCTTCGAACAATTATTGGGTGTATAAGAGATAACTTCAACTTGATTACCACTAATATTGGGAGATTATTTTCAAGGACGATTCTTCAATGGAAGTAATATTTTTTTAATATAGAAATTTAAAGAATAACTCTTACATGTACAATCATTCGATGAATTAGTCAATCTAATCTTTTATCTTAAATGTAAAAAAGAGGTCAATCTTGTCCAATAAAAAGAGATTTTTATATCATTATTTAAATGGCCAGTACTTGACGTGAGTGTTTATAAGGGTAGAGGTAGTCGGAGGTGGAACCTACCCTAATTTAGGCCCTAATTTTTTAATCTATTTTCAAAAATTATCGCTTTACCCTAATTTAGGCCAAGTAGATTTAGACCTACTTCATTCTATTTTTTAAGGTCGATTTAGTTTCATTTTTGTCTCAAATCGGTTCTTCATATTAGTCTTCAAATTATATTCGAAAATCATAATCCTAATGTAAATTTTACTTAAAATTTTATAAAAATATGATAGCGACATAATTTTAAAATGTATTTATTAGATATACTAAAAATAAATAAATTAAAAAAATTATAGTTTTTAAAAAATATATTTTATATCTTCAAAGATATAATATATTTCATAAAAGAGATTTGGATAAATATTAGTAATTCAGATTAGTTTCGGGTTCCCAAAACTTGAAACCTACATTACCCTAATTACACTAGATATTTTTGTATTTGAAACCACCTTTCCATATGAGTAGGAAAGTAGAAACTTATCCTACCCATTTTAGGATATTCAATGGGTCAAACTCATTGTACCGAGTTGCACTCTTAGGGTGTGTTTAGTAATGAGCAAAGCATATCAAGCTAAAACTTTTCTATTTAAAACTTTTCACTTTTCATAACTAACTATTTTTTAATTATTTATTCACATTTTTTAATACAATTGCCCTACTTTTCAATCATTTCTATATAAATATCTATACAACTAATCTATCTATTTTAACTTTATTCTTTTTACTCATTATTACTCATGTCGTATCATATCATTTTTTATTTTTTTTACAACTTTTACTTCAAAAATTTTTCTTACAAAAGTTTTATTACTTCTCGAATACATCTAGTTTACTTTTTTTTGCCGAAGTTGTCCTTTGTCTTTTGCAAGTCATTAAAGGAAGTCATATAAAAAAAGAATTTTCATAAAAAATTAGAATTGAGTTGACCTTACTTAGTATAATTCATATTAATTTTCACCCCTACCATCAACCACAACTTAACTTCAGTTATAAATCTGGTCAAGTTTAATCTATGGTGATGTATAAACATACCTACCTAATTCAATTATAATTACAAATACACCCCCAAGTTTTAAAAATAACAAATCACTTCCCTATAGTTTTCAATAATTTGCTAACATAATTATTGTATTAAATTTTATTGATAAATTTTAAAAATACTTTTACAAATTTTAAATTTTCCTCATCTTCCTCTGGCCCTTGTAATACTTAAATGAGACATTTTATGTTATCAATCGTCTCATCATTTTTATTTAGGTTGTTTTTTCTTAATTTCAACTACCATAAATTCAAGTTAGTTAAGCTCTTCGCATTTCGATAGAAACTCTTTAAAACAAAATACCCAGCATTAATGGCAAAAAAAATTTAACCGCTTATTTTAGTAAATTATATTTTCACTTTTTATTATTAATTATAAAGACCATCCCTTAAGTAATTTATTTTAACAAAATTTTGAGATGACACAATTTATCTAGTTGAAATGTGCAGGATAATTAGTAAATTGAAACTTTCTTCGAAGAATTAGGGCAAGTATGTTATTTTGGTTTCCAAAAAAATTCATGAAAAATCTTAAAGTCACCGATACGCTAAAAATAGTTGCAAAATATGGAGGACAATTTTTTCATTTTAAAAATATGAGAGTATCTTTGCAGTTATAATTAAATTGTATTGATAAATTTTGCGAGAATATACTTGCAAAGGTTCTGATTCAAATAACCAAGAACTTAAAATTTCCACAAATTTTGCCATAAAAAAGTTTTAAAGGTGGGCACCCATTATCCTCTATTGTTCGATCCAATTACCGAGGGTCCACCATCTTTTAAAAAAAAATTTCCTTGATTTCTCAACGTGATCGCAATTTATGAAGTTTTTGTATATATTTATTGCCGATTCAAGAGTTCAATTCAGCGCCAACTAATTAATTATACTAAAGTGCGATGCAAGCATTTACTAGCATTTTAAACGCTTCGGGAATCAAAATCAGATCCAACAAAGGACTTCAAACAATTTATTTATTTTTTTTATCAGTGGACTCCAAACATTTTTAATAGCATATTAACGTGGTTTAATCCACAAAGGATTCAAACCGTCAGTCCATCCGTCATCTTTTCCACAATATCTTCCCTGACAATGAAATCCATCCGCTCGTCTTCCCCATTATCAAGGGAAACCCATCTATTTCATGGAACAGCTGTGTTAAAGCACGACGAATCAAGCCGAACACGGGGGCGATGTATGGGAGACTGTTCGTGCATGCGGTTGGACCGCTGGAGCGTTTTCTTCCGCGCCTGCTTCTTCTAAACAAGTCGACGTGTCTTTCGGGGTTCACGCCGCCGCACGTAGAATTTCCATTCAGGCGGGCGATTTGCATATTTGCACCTGAAGTTTCTAAATTTGTCAATTTTTTTTTTCATTTACGATAATTGACTACAAGTTTCGATATTCTAAAAGTCTGTCTACGAATGGGATGGTATAGAACTTTTTCATTCCCAAATAACATTCTTCTCATTCTCAAAAAATAACAAAATACTTTTTCTATTTTCCTTATAAATTTTTTCATTCTTAATGCATAATAATACTTTCTATCCTATTCCACAGGACCACATCTGATCCCATCCGTGAAATATTGTCATAAAAAAAAGTAAGAGTCAAAATGTAAATTTTATAAACTTGAGTACTAATATGCAAAACTCCATAACCCCTTCATTCGACCGCGTTGGACATGGACGGGATGCCAAAGAAGTAAGTAAGATACCTCCCGGAGACAACGACGGGTGGGGACTTACAGAAGCAAAAGCAAAACGTTATCCTTGGCCTTGCTTTAATCAATTTCTCACCTTATTAACTCTCACTCTCTGGCCCAATAGAATAATAATAATAAAAAAATTAAAACAAAAATCGTACGATAAAACAGAGGTAACCGCGGCCAGAATAGTTCACATATGCGAAAGTTTTTCTGACAAATTGAAGACGGCTGCATTTAATATTGGAGCATAATAAGTACGGCTTCGCTTATATGAAATCTCTCCTCCATGTATATTGCTTTCTTCATTTTTAAAATTTTAATAGTTAATAGAAAATATACTCTATTGATTCTATTTATCATTATTTATATTATCATACAAATCATTTTATTTGTTTAGAATTATATTATATAAGCGAGGCCTTATCTACAAATGTATAAAATCAACATAATAAAATAATTTAATATTAAATATTAATTTTAAGTAGTATTTTAATGTCTAAACCATCTAAATTTTTTTATTATATGCACAAAAGATTCTATTAATTATTATTTTTATTATATTCTAATATATGTGAATGAATGTAATAAGTTTTCCTAATTTACTCATAAATATCTCTATTTTTAAGCAAATGTAACCCATGTACATACTTGATTTGAATGAACTTAGCCTTTTAACTAAACAAATAGTATTAAATATAATAAATAGATTGAATTTTGCATCAAATATCAAAATTTTAAAAATTGAGTGGTTATATAGAACCACTTCTAGAACTTCAACCCTAATAAGTATATTTAGATTGTAGCCAAGTTTATTTATATATTTTAAAGTATGAATAGTATAATAGGTAGTAATTTAAAAATGGTACATTTAGTCAAATACGAGTCCATAGTCACTTTTGTTTACTAGCTAAACTTATGAAAAGTAATGCTGTTAACTCGAGCTAAACAAATCTCTTGCTTAGATTACATAAAAGAACTCATTTATAACACTTTTTTTTAGTTTTTTTCTTCATACTCTTGTTTATCTAAGTAATTTAACATATAAACCAAAGTTTACGATTTTTAGATATGCATAGATATTTTTTTGAGATTTTTAAAGATAAGATATTTTAAATACATATACACATAAATGTTTAAAAATCTCAAAAAATATATATACGTATCCAAAAATGGCAAAACTTGAATTTTATGTTAAATACACTTAGATAAATAAGTGTATGAAGAAAAATAAAAAATGTTATAAATAAATTTTTCGATGTGTGTTAAATGAAGTATTTACTTAACTCGGATTAATAGAATCATTTCTCAAACTTCTGAGAGCAATAATCTACTATTGTCATCTCGTTTTGACTTATTTTAATGATCAAAATCAAAATTCAAGTACTTTTTTTGCTTTTAAATATTTATTTTAAGTTATTCTGAACAAGTTCATAGGGTGATATATTTGCTCAAAATAGCATAATTATATACACAATATAAAAATCATTTAGACATTGGTAAAAAATAAAATGAGTGGGAAGGTAGAAAACTTTCTCTTGCATTTCTCGAAAAATGATTTTACATTTTAACTACCAAATTCGTAATTATATTACTTTTTTCATTTTTATCCTTATATTATATTCATTTTTCATACAATTACAATATTTCTTTCCATTTACTTATATTATATTATTTCTTTCACTACTTCCGCACCTTCCTTCTACCCATGTTAACAAACCCTACTTTAGATTTGATTCACAAACTTATTAAAATATTACAATAACCTCTAAAATCATTTACCATATACCAATGACGTTTTAGGATCTTTGCTGGTACAAATATTGAATTAATAATTTTAAAACAGACATAAAAATTAAATAATTTTATTATACTAATTCCACCCTTTTATAGCTTTTATAGCTTTTATTAAATAAGGCCTACACAAACATTCTATGAACTTGATTTTCAAATTGAATAACTAATTTTAGGAAATTTTGCATTTGTACCTACATAGTTTAGGCAAAGTTATATGCATGTTATTAGTTTTTAAAAAATTATAAACATATCTACATAATTCGCATAAAATTACACACGTATCACTTTGTCAAGGTAATGTCCCTAACCATTAATTTTTTTTTTAAAATATGACATGCCCCTTGAAATATTTATTAGATTAATTATTTTTATTTTTATTATCTAAAAATCTATTAAATATTTTATTCTTAACATATTTTTCTTTTGTAATATTTTTAATAGAAATAATAATTGTTTCTTTACGGGGTATTTTTTTCATTTAAAAAAATTTAGCCCACACCGCCGTCACCCTCATGTGTAAGGAGTGAAACACTCGCAATTTTAGGCACATTATTTTTATTCATTTGTAATTTTTTAAAAACTAGTGACATATTTGTTTTTTTCGCTCAAGCTATGCAGTTATTAGTACAAAAATTTCTTATTTTGAAAGGCAACAGGTGAATTAAATTTTGATATAATAATCAAGATTAGTTGAAATGGGATAAAAAATAGAAATCTTCAATGGTATGAGTATTATAGAAGTATTTTCCATTTATATGTATCTAAGAATTGATAATTAAGCCACCGGAGTAGTGCCCTAGCGGTACCTTGAGTTATAAGGGTATTTATAAGATGTCTTCCCTGAATAAAGGTACCTCCTGATATATCTTTTGAGATTGGAGATATTTATTAGACATTTCTCTATGGTGAGAGCTACGAAAGGCCCTGATTATAATAAGGAAAACTTATAAACGTACCCATATAGTTTCAGTAATACTGTAAGTGATAAATAACGTGCTCAAGGCAAAAAAAAAGTTGCAAATATATCAGCTTCGTTAACACATTTTGTAGGGGTATCCTTTTCTTCACCATCGAAATCCCCAATTTGCAGTAATTAACGGACTTGTCTTTCCCATTTAATTTTTCTTTTTAAAAAAGTGAATGACCTTTTCAGCCCCAAGTTCTCAAATCCAATAGCAGCTCTCCATAATTCAGTGGCGCGAAGGGGACCATTTATTCAAGCCATGCATTAAAAAAATGCATGATATGGGTTTCCATAAATCTGAGGAACATGAAAGATGCCTAAATTTGAAAGATTACACAACTATCAGTTCCTTCTGCAAGTTGGAACCACATGTAAAAAAATCATGGACAATGCGCACAACATGTGTATGATCCAACATCTTTAATTCGGAAGTTGCGCAGCATTAGTGCCAAGTTCGGATCTTGTTTGGACATGCATTTTGAGAACCCAAATTATAAATTAAGTTATTGTTATCTAATGAAAAATATCAAATTTTACTAAAAACGTCTTAAAAGCTTTGATTTACTTTTTTTTTTTTAAATATCAGCCCTAAAGAAACGAAGGGCAAAAAATTTGGACAGCTTACTTTTGATATTCAGAAGCTTGTAATTCTCTCTGACAATTTGTAAAAATTATTTCAGAGCTTGATTGTTATACCAGCTGAGATGTAATATAAAATACACCAATAAAAACAACTATTTTTAATAATTATATTTTAACTAAAAAGTTTATTTATTTATTTATTTATTATCAAAAAAGTTTATTTATTATACTCAATATATATAATTGATCGATACGTATTATGGTAAATTTAATTTTCTTTGATTTTCTAATGGAGTATATTCCCCCTTAAGGCATTTTAGCGTTTTTTTTTTTTGGGATAATATGTTTTACTAATGAAGTTGGAAGAAATATATTAATGAGAAGAAGCAAAGATCATAACAATGCATAAAAATCACATATTGGGATGTGATAGCCCAAAATGAAGAGTAAGAACTCAATAGATAAATATGCATTGAGCTTCAATATATATGAATTTTTGAGTTTTTAAATTTTTTTTCATCTTTATGTAGGCTCATACTCGGGCCCAAGAAGCAATGGACAGTAATAGGAAATTGTGGGTACGGTGGGATAACACACCTAGGATATATTTGTTTGCACCAAAAAGTTTTCAATTTAAAACTTTTTACTCTTCATAATTATCTTATTTTTTAAATTATTTTTTCACATATTTCTATACAACTACGCTATTTTTCAATAATTACTACACAACTACCCGTATAACTAATCTCTTTATTTTAACTTATTTTCTTTACTCTTTATCATCATGCTATCGTATTACATTATTCTTTGATTTCAAAAATTTTTATACAACAAATTTTCACTCTTAGACAAATTGTAAACATTTTATATAGCGACCTGACTCTTTTAATGAATTCTTAGGTGTCTCCTTCAGCCCTCTATTTTGAGGAGGGAGGTCTCACCGAAGTTTTTGCGTTAAAATTTATCATTTTTAGATATTTATATTTTATAATTTCAAAAATTAACTATTTTCACCAATACGAACTAAATAATAAAAATGCATATGAACTTATATACACAAAAATAATAAATTTTAGCATATGAACTAAATGCACACAGAGCTAAATGAAAAATAGAAAAAAATTTAAAAATCAAAAGACCCGAAGCTAAATACGTGCATACGTATTGTATCGAATCGTTACCACCAACTGGCGCCACAAACTTCAAACAGCTACACGTCTAGACTCTGGATCTACGGCGGCAAACCTCCAAGATTCGCTTGCACATCTACTCGCGCGAGTACCCTACGGATCTTTCCTGCGGTGATTTTCTGATTCCACCGTTGGGCCGCTTCATGTGACGTGACATCCCTCCAACCAGCGTAGAGCCTCAGAAAGATTGCTGTTCGGCTGTGAATGGGATGGAGGAAAGGCATGAGAATGTAGAACGTGTATTTGATATAACAAAGTAGTATCACCGGAGGTTACCTAAGTGGAAATACGCATGACCCGTTTCAGTGATATTCTCGCTTAGAAAATTATAAAAATGTTTCAGAAATTAGATATATAATACAAATTTAAGATAGTTGTAAATGTATATATATATATATATATATCAAAAAAATAAAAAAGTAGTATTGAAAATATAAAAATTACATTTAAAAATGAAAAATTATATTGAAAATTGAAAAATTATATTAGACACAAAAAATATCATCAGTTCAAGTCTTATTTAAGTTTGTTTGATATTTTGGAACAGGCTCTAAAATAAAAATAAAAAATTTAAAGTTAGAAACTTAGAGTCTATAGATAATAAAATAAAATTATGTGGATCAACAGTAATTTAATATTAATTAAAATTATACTAATTTCAAGGAGTGAATTTATACATAGAATTTGAAGAATGTTAAGAAAACCTAGAAAAGGAATATATGATAGGTTTTTAGATTTTATATTCCAAATTTTTTATTATCAATTCAATAAAAATTTAGATTATTGATCTCTGGTTAAATATAAGATGATGATATTGGCGTATTGGATATTAGAACTTCTGATCCAGAATATTAGGTATATTAATTTTGGAGCCAGATCCCTAAGATCTAACAACGGAACAAAATCATAACCACCGTCAGTTTATAATGCACTCAATAGCAAAATCAGTTGTTTTTTTAATAAATAAAAATAAAAGGGCATATACGCGCGCGCGCGCACACACACTTATCAAGGTGTGTTTGGCAAGGGTTGCATTTGATATTGGCATGTATTAGCCACCTTTTCTTTAGTATGATATTATGCCATTTTCAATAAATTAATTTCTCTTCATAATTGTTTATATTATCAATAACTATTATAATATTTTTTTACAGAAAAAGAAGTGAATTTAAAATTGCATCGTTTCCTTTTATATCATATGATATCACGTGTATATTCCAAATACACTTTCGTAATATCTTTATATTACCTACCAAATACAAAGTCCAAACACATGCATAGGGTACTAGAGTGTAACTTGGTACTGGGTCTGTCCAAACTCACTTGACTCAATTTTAAAATCAAGTTTGAGTTTTATTTTTGAAATTTTTTTCAAATTAGACTTAATTTCAACATGACCTGAGAAAATTTGAAATCAATACCAGGTTTGCATTAATCTGGTACCAAAACCCGATATTCTCTCTAATTTATTAAAATAATTATATTTATTTATGCATTAAGTATTTAACTATAATTGTGATAAAAATTCTTATATATAATCATAACCTAATTAAAGTGTAATACGGTTATTCTAAAACCTAAATGTTATATACATTTGTCTATAAAAGTTGAATATATCACACCTACATTAATTTTATTTACAAATAATTACAAATATGTCAACTCTTTAAAGTTATTGTATATATACTAATTAACTACGAGATAGTAAGCCCCACTTTATTAAACTTTAGATAATAATTTCATGTAATCTCATTTATTTTCTTACCTTGATTGTTATGTGTAACTTCATTACATTCATTGTAGTGAGAATTATCTTTTAATTAAAAGAACAACTTTCATCAAAATCAAAGATATTATAGGTCATTTATATATATTCACCTGTAAATTATTCATGTGTGAATCAATAATGTTTAAAAAATTCATTATCTCTGTTGGTAATTTCAACTTTTATCGATTTGAGAATAATCTAAATTTTAACCCAAAACCAAGATCGAAACCAATGTCAACCCAAATTCTAATATTAGGGTTTGGATTTTGATTCACCTAAACCCGGTAGACTTAAGATTTGGGTTCACTTAAACTTAGTACAATCCGATATGATTTGCATCCCTACTATTTGACATATGTGGATCTAAATCAGCACTAGCTTGCAAAAGTTAAAAAGGAAATTTGTAACTTTTGTTATTCATGATGGATTCTGATTTTGTTGTGTGGGTTATAGCATACACATTGATTGAAGCTTGGAATGCATCTTAATTATAAATGTAATTTTTTTTTTGATTTCACATATATTTCATCATCTCAACTAATATTACAATTGAGCTATGAGACATTTTAAGAAATTTTTTTACAAAAATTCTACAAGCATCTAACTAATAATCCAATTTCTCCGAATAATATTTTCTAAAAACTCACCCGGTGGATGTTCCCACAAAAACTCAAGGAAAACAAACACCACCAAAAAATTCACCTATAGATGAAGACGCCAAACTTTGAACCAAAGTTGCCCACGCAATGGGGCAAGACTTCGCGCACTAAGGCAATGCCTCAGTAGCCATTATAAATGTAAATTACAAAATTATTTATTGGTCATTTTACAATTAATTGAATGAACATGTACACACCTCTTTTTAACCTGGTATTATATTATGCTAATCCAATGGAAGTTCATAATTAAGGTTTTACTAATAGTTGGATGCTTGAAATTTACTTTGATTGTTTATTGGCAAAAGGAGGTCCTTATTTTTATAATTAAGGCATGCTTATTTACAACTAAAACTTTTCACTCTCTATAACTATTCTATTTTTTAATTATTTTTTACATCTTCCGATATAACTGCTATACTTTTCAATTATTTCTATATAACTGCCCATATATCATTATAATTAACATCTGTATTTTAACTTTATTTTATTTATTCTTCAGCATTACTCCTATTATATCACATCATTTTCTATCAATTCGAAAACATTTACACCAAAAACTTTCTAACCAAAAGTTTTATTACTTATCAAACACAACCTTTTAGTAAAAGTTATTTCTCAGTAGTAATAAAGTTTGTCTTTTCAGGTTGAGTATGCATGCATACTTTATATATTTTATATTTACCTATAGTATATATTCAAAAAAAAAGATCTTTTGCATTCACTATAAGAAAAATTCTCATATGCAACAACTGTTTTAGCAAAACAATAAAGGCTACCACATATGCAACCAATGCTAATATTATTTGCAACAAATTAAATGTGCATAGCTGCACTTCTTTTTTATTGAAATACCTACAAGCTCATAGATATTAACAAGAGAGACCATGGGCTCCCAAATAATAACAAAGAGACAAAGCTCTCATTGCTAATTCAAGGGAAATAAAATCCCCACAACCACCTGCGTGCTTCAAAATCTCGTTAACCAGTGGCAATGATGCGCACCAACTGAGTTGCTGCCCAATTGGCGTGCATAGTTGCACTTAATGTAGCTAAATTTTTAGCTTTATATAACATTTTTTTTAATAGTAGCTTTATATAACATTATATACTTATGGCCAATACTTTATAGTGCTAAAGAATAGTGGTATCTAATCAAGGTAATAATCCCATGAGGCCAGCTTTACAAGAGCTCCCACGAGGTAAGCTTGATTTATTTTTAAATTTTTTTTTGAAATTATTATTCTAAGTGTATTTAATTCATATATCAAAATTTATCATTTTAAAAATCTATATATCTATTCAATTTCAAGAATTCACAATCTTTGAGGTTAAAGATGATTAAATACCCTTACAATCTGTCAATTTTTAAAATTCAAAACGATATATACATTTGTCCAAAATTATAAAATTGGTATATGAATTAGATGTAATTATGATAGCCACAGTGACTGCATCAATCGTTGGATGCCACTACCACTAGGGGCGTCCATCTCTCTTGTATTGATGGAAGTGTCCTCCAAATTGTTGGATACAAGTATATTGTTGTTATCTCCCTATAGAAAAATTGTAAAAATATCTCACGGCTTGAAGTGGAGAATGACTGTATCTCCCTGATTCGTTTTTTGAGAGACGATGGAAATGTTTTATCAATAGCAGGGACTATTCTCCTGAAGATAAATAGGGTTGTTAATAATTTTTCAATTATTTCATTCAGCCATATACTAAGGAGTGGCAACGAAGTGACGCACTGCTTAGCGAACTTTGCAGCAAGCAATGCTGATGGTTGTAAAACATGGTGGGGCAACTCACCTAGTTTTCTTGTAAAATTTTTCTATCTGGACATGTTTGATTATCAATAAGGTTTCTATCCTTTCTATAAAAAAACATATGTATACATACCAATTAAAAAATATATTTAGGATAAAATGTTTATTGAACATAAAAAATATAAATTAAGTCAACCTCACAGGAGCTTCTATGAGGCCGACCTCATGAGATCATTACCAATTTAGTCAAAACGTGGTCATTTTTCACAAATTTAGCTGCAAAAAAAAAAAAAAAAAAAAAAGCACATAAGAACTTCCATTGTAATGATTTTTTTCTATAATCCATCGATCGTAGTAATTTTAGAGGGAAAGAAACCAAAATAATAGAGTCCATAGGAAATTAAACTTATTTTAAAGGATTTTTAAAACTACTATCATTCATTGGAAGGTATAATGGCATGTACTCATGTAAGTTTCATTACAACATAAGTATATATATGCGAGAGATTATTTTTACGGCTCGGACTAACAGTTGCATTTGTTAGCCGTTGATAACAAGATCAATACTCTGTACCTATATTTGCATGTTTGGCTACGCTTTTTTAGTTAAAATCTACCGTTATTTACGACTAAATATAAATGACCACATCAAATGATATTTTCTTGCTGCATATAAAGTTAAGAATGGTGGCATTTGAGTATGATTATCCGTAACCATATAATTAGTATTTGGAACCAAATAATTATATACAGCTCCGCAAAACTATATTTTTTGCGGCCAAGATGTAACCTTCTTTTAATGACCTTTATTTTAGTGAAACAAGGATGGATTTCTATCCACAAGTTTCCTGGCACCGAACACTTGATTTTGCGTGAAGTTTGGTAGTTTCTGGTACGGAATCTGTAGGTGGCTTAATGCTCTCAATAAGGACTTTGAAGACACACTCCTTTTGTCCCTAGCAAAACCATGGTTAGAAAATGCTTTTCTACTGCAGTTTGGATTTCTGTACAAGATTTTTAAAATATATATATAAAAAGAGCTCAAAAAGTCTCTCCTCCATCCCTGTTTTCTTGATTGAGCGTAGTATTCTGGTTTTAGTAATTAATAGTTTTTTCAATTATTTTTCTAAATTCTCATTCAAAAAATTTATTTATTTTATCTTCAGAGACATTCCAATTTTTTCCTTTATTGTTTACACTTACATTAATTTTCTCTACGTGGTCTTTAAATATTTAATTTATTAAAGCAAAGAAAATTTAAATAAATGAGGTTATTTGGGTTTATTTTTCTTATTTTTTCTTTTGAATTTTGTGCCTTGCGAGTTTCCAAATTTTAGAATGGAACCTAAACATAATGATAATTTGTAAAAGAACCCCTTTATGATAATGAGAAAAAAGTTTAGTATCTTCGGGTCATTTATGTATGATATGCTTTTAAAGTAAAAAAAGAAAAAAGAATAGTATCGATTAAGCTAATCTGACTTCCCATCATAAATCAATGAGGTCGACCATGATTGATATTAAAAGATAAAATCTAGTCAAAATTGAATAGGGACATTCCACTTAATATTAAAAGAATATCTCCATAAGGATTGGTTAATCAAGGTTCTGTTAGTCAAGAGCGCAGTATATAGATTTAATTGTTATAAATAAGATGAATATGCTCAATCAATATTTTTTTTATGCAATACGCTTAATCAATAGTTATATGGCAAAAATTGCAAACTCAAAATTTATTTGAGGGAGATTTTAAATGCAAATAATTAACCGCGACAAAGATTAAAAAAGATATGATAATATCAGCTGTGGAAGTGATGTTAACTAAATAAAATGAAATAAAAAATAAAGTTGAAGCATCAAACGATAAAGCGTGCAGAACTTATATGGGCGCAATACAAGGAAATGAAAAAAATATTTTCAAACATTTTTTTTTTTATAAACGCGGAGACCCCATTTGACCATACTCATTTGGTTAATCTTAAAAAAAATAAAAATAAAAATAAAATAAATTTAAAAATTTCTAAATTTTATGTAAAGAAAAAGATCTAGACAGGATTCATATATATACTTAAAAAAAAATTCACTGACTTATATTGTAGACACAATATGAGTGCCGGCATAAGATCGACGCCCAAAGATAAACTTTTTATTGATAATTAATATCAGATAATTATAGGGAAGAGAAACACGCATGAACTACCTCTCATGATTTAACGACAAAAATTTTGTTTTCCTTTTATTTGTTTTTGTTTTTATTATCAATCTCCTGTTCCTCCTTGAAGATCCCGCCGATCAATTCGCAGTTCCTGCACCAAGCTGCAGATCGAATGCTGAAGTGCTGGTTTTGTACCCTTTTTGTTGTGTAGGAGAAATTGCGAAAACGATTTCTTTTGAATTCCCAAGTTAATTTTCATTGCAGACGTGGGATTGGGCAAGAATTCATTTCTTCCTCTAAATTAAACGGGTTCTTAATATAAATAAAATACGAAAATTTGTCTAGCTAACCTAAGAATTGGAAGAACCGATTTTTCCATGCAGCAAGCAAGCAATCATGATTCGGGTCTCACATCAGAGAGATTTCAAACCCAGCAGAAATATTTTCACGGAAAAAGGTTCTGGAACCAGATCATTAACACCAAGTGATTTTTTTTTTTTGTTTTGATGAAGAGCACCAAGTGATTTAATTCTACTGAAGTTAAAAGATTTCCGACCCCCCAAAATAGGATTCTAGCCCAAGAACTCCATGGCCATTGTCCATTACAACTTACAACAATGATCCATGAAAGGCCACCGTCATCTTCCATCGTCTATGTCAAAAGGCAGCAGCACGACCCACGTGGACTGGACTATTCAACGGCCGTGGGGGAGAGAGAAAGAGATCAAACATCTGGAGAGGAAGTAATAATACCTTCTATTAGAGGAAGTGATAATACCTTCTATTTTTCTTCTAAAAATAGTTCTAAGATCTTACCCACTTCAGATCTTGGGAAGGAAAACAAACGAGATATTATCAGGGATGCCCTATGGGCATTAATCTCGTCGATACCTTGTTAACTTCGATGGAAACAGGGCCAATGAAAATAAACCGCAATGATTAATCATGTTTTAATAAAAATAAAAATTTAGCGGAATGACATGAATATTGTCTAATGCTAACAAATTCCATTTTTGGGTGATCTCTGACATGCTTAAAAAGAGCTAAAAAAGTAAAAAAGCAAGACAGCTTCAATTTTATTAACAAAAAAAAAAAAAGGGCTAAGATCCATGATTTTTTTTTTTTTTCGGAGTGTACAAAATTAAGAATTAGTAGAAAATTCAATGAATTTTTTTCGTAGCGCACCTTCAACAACTCCCCATTCATTACACGTTTCTACAGCGTGATTTTTACCATGCAGCGGAGATGGGGGCGTATCGTTTTAGTATTTTGCAATTTTCTGTGCCCCCCGAATAGCTAGCCTTGAGTTGACGACTCGCAAGTGGCGTGTGACAAACAGCCGCAAGTAATCTCGCTGATTTAGATATTACCCAAGTTGGCAAGCAAATTCCCAGGAGTATGGACTATTAATCAGGTGGTCCAGTTGATGAGCGGTCAGGATCGAGGACCACGTGGGTGTAGTTTGGAGGATGTGAGTGGGTGATTACCCTGCGCGACTACTTTTGCCAAAGACGACCCCATAAATACTTCCAACCTGCGTAAACCTCCCTACCTTCCCTTTTAAATCCCCTTCGAAGAGAAAACGAGAAAAAGAAAAAGAAAAAAAAAAAAACGTACTTCTCTCTCTCTCGCTCGCGTTCTACCCCCCATCACACATACCTTCCCTCCCTTTTTCTCCACCTTCCGGCCATTCTCTGCCTTGTATTGGAGGTATATTTCTTTCTTTCTTGCGCTCTCTCTTTCTCTTCCTCGCTCTGTTTGTTGGTGTGTGTGTGTGTGTGTTTTTTTGTTATTTATGTGTTTAGATATGTGGAAATATGCAATCGAGGAAAATCTCTGAAAAGTAACGGATACCATTTCTTCTCAGGGCTGATTCCACGTGGGTTTTGACGCTCGTCCTCTTTTATGAAGGTTTGCTACTGGCTCTCGCCCAGTTCTTTGCTTCTTGCATGTGTTTCTGCGTTTTCATGCTCGCTTTCTATGTTTTTCTCTACTGGGTATTGCTCTTTCGTTCATGTTGCTTGGTCTCGCTGCTCTTGTCCTTGCTGAGTTGAGAACAAAGTAGAATTTTTGATGGATCGCATGGGGATTCCCGCGGCTTTAGGATGCCGCTATTTCGAACTGTAGGCCTGCCGCCGTCGTCGCCCATTCCAACATGGGCTGCTCTACCGGGATTATGCTGCAGTTTCCGTTCTCTCAGGGTGGGCAAGGTAGCTTTTGATAGGTATAGTTCTAGTTTTTGGTGCCTTTGCTTCTCTCTTGGCTCATGCCCTCGCCAACCAGCTTTCTGGGCAGCTCGCCGTCGGTCAACCGTTGCAGGTGGTCCCATTCGCGGGGGCCGTCGCTCTGGCCGCTGGGATGGTTTTGCTTCGTAGGTTTTTGGGTCATCTTCTTCAGTACCTCACGTTAATGGCATGGCTTGGATTTTATAGCCTGCGCTTGTGTGGTTAATTGGGTCAGACAAATTGGTCAATCAGGGTCTATATATCTGCTAATGCAGTTAACGGGTTTCTTTTCGTTGTGTGCCACTAGCAATTTCTTGCTTTTTTACGATTCAATGTTGCTTGTTTCGTTGAGATATGCGTGAGGGATTTTTCTCTAGTGGCTTGCACTTAGCGTCATTGGCTTGTTTTTTTTTTTTTTTTTCCTTCCGATTTCTTTAAGTATCTTTTGATATTTGGCTCCCTTTTTAAAGATGGCATGCATTTCTCAACTTGATTTTGGATATGAAACTGGGGTTGCTTTATTATTTATTTATCTTTAGGATTAGGATTACTGACTGGGAAAACTCTGTTTAGGAAATTATTTTAATTCGCGGTTAATTTTTGTTCGACTTATGTTGTTTTTTTTTTTTTTTTTTAAAAAAAATTACGTCTATCTAAGCATGTAAAGTCATGCTTTCAAATGTTTTATGCATCAGATAAGGGAGTGGGCGTGCTGTGGTTCAGCGACTCATGGAATTTACATTTGTGAAAGCATAGATTTTAGTAGAATGTCATGTTTACCTCTCTGCAAAACTTAGGGTCTTTTAAGTTCTATCTCCAAAGAAATTATGACATCTGTGATAATGTGCTTTCTGTAGGACACTGCAATTCCTTTTCCCTTGTGATGATATCTTTTGAGTACCTTTGAGACTTTGACTACCTGCGGCCATAGAATCTTTCTCTAATTTCAGTTGCATGCTTGTATGGCATTCTTTAAGATCCCTTACCTGATCCCCAACATTCCATATATTTCCATTTTGCTTTTTTCCTTTATCTCATTGTTCAGCATTTCCAAGCCCCAACTGGCAAATATTGGTGGCACTGTCTATACAATGCTTTAATATCTAGTAGTTAATATCAAATTCTTAAACATTTTCAAAAATATTTTATAATTTGTTAAGAGGATTGTTGACTTTGATAGGCCATCAATTTCCTTTGTGGTTCTTAGATAATAGATGTTGGATTTAATCCATTTCTGATTTCGGTCTTGACAACGAAACATAATTCTCTGCTTTCGTCAGATATATTCACCTTGTCGGACCTAATGCTTACCAAGTTTCATTTTATTTCATCTATATGCTCGACAGATGGGTTCAGTTGAGTCAGATCATGATGAAGAATGCATGGAAGAAGTTTCTGCTCACCAGTTTCTCTCACCATCTTCTTCCATCCTGAGTGGTATATATGGGGAACCACAGTTACCCACTCGAATAGGCAGTCAGTATCAGGTGGATGTTCCAACCCTGCCAATAGAATTGGAAAATCTTCAGCTTAGTTGCTCTTCTATGGATATTGTACAGGAGTCTGATTTTGAGACGTCTATCCAAATAGAGTTGCCTATTCCAGTTATGTGGGTACATGGTGTGGCTGATCAACTTCAACATAAAGAGATGGAACTTATTGGAAACACAATTGATGCACAGACAAACAAATGTGTAGAATCTGAAAAGGTGTTGGATGAGATGGATGTGGATTCATCAGTGCAGCAGGCAGATACAGCAAGCCATGAAAAAAAGAGTGAAGGTACATATTGTGTTCCAGTGCCTGGTTTGCTAGGCGGCTCTTGGAGTGATGCTGAGCAAGAGAGTTTTATCTTGGGGCTTTACATTTTTGGGAAGAATCTCCTCCAAGTCAAGAGTTTTGTTGGGAGTAAAGAGATGGGTGATATACAGTCTTTCTATTATGGAAAGTTTTATGGGTCTGACAGTTATCGTAGATGGTCAGAGTGTCGGAAGATGAGAAACAGGAAGTTCATACATGGCCAGCGTATTTTTACTGGATGGAGGCAACAAGAACTATTGTCACGCTTGCTACCTCATGTGTCAGAGGAATGTCGAAACACATTGCCAGAGGTAACTTTGTCACCTCCACTTTTTTAGCTTCATAAAAATGTGCTTGATATAAAATTTAGCAGCCCTTTTCACCTTTCAAAAACCAATAAAGAAAAATAAGAGGTATTGCCAATCTCCAAATAACTTGAAGGTTTGTGGTTCCTATGGCTTCAGGTTGGTTTGCTTCAAGGTCTCACTTTGGTTGTTCATACTTTTTGATTTACTTGCAGTACTTGTATAAAATGTGGGGTTAAATGGGTGAGTTTTGTAGAAACAAAAGATTTTGATAACTGAAAGGATATTGGCAATTGAGAAAGAATTGATTATATTTATTTTTTTTCTTTCAGTTTTGAATTTCAGTGGCAATCAATTTATGCATTGGGTATCAGGTATGAACTAGTGACCATGCTGAGATGAATGAGTGGTCCTCTCAATCTACCTACAAGTTAGAGCGAGAGCAAACTTTGATACTTCAGGACAGGAAGTGAATGTTAGTTATCATTATATTTCTGAATGACAGGGATAGAAAATTTGCTAGTCCTGACTATCTTGGGTGAAGCTATAATTATGATGATGAGTAGGATGACGGAAATTTTATATGTGCATATACAGTACGGTTGTGGACAGATAACTTTCAAGAATCATACTACGACTTACTGCACAACTCTAAGAGGCTTCTGTGTGCAAGACAAAGAAACTACTGATCCATTGAGATTCATGGAAAGAAGAATGGTGGAATGCTGCATTCCTATATCATGACTCACGTGCTTTTGAATGAGAACTTTGGGAAACTGTAGAAACATGATTCTTGTAGCACTTGGGGCCACCAGGGCATATAGATTGTGCTTGAAGACGATGTTGAAATTTCAACTACAAATAATTTAGAGGAATAGGATTATCAAGAGGAGACAGAAAGAAAATAAGATGGAAGTGGAGTTGCCATATGGAGATGAAGCATAGTAGAAGCAAAGAGTTACGTTGTGCAATGCTTAGAAGAGGGAAGTAAGCACTGCAAGCAGGATAGTTGTGATTTTACGTTTATAACACAGCTTCAATTTCTACATCGCATCATGTTAAAAAGCACATTGAATGGACTCTCCACTTATTCTGAATGCAAGTCATTCGTGAAAGGAGTATAGCGACCATCTACCCGATTGGACTCTGATATTCTCTGAGCACTGTGGTTGCAATTATTCATCAGTTCCCAGATGGAAAAAAATCAGTTCCAAGCTACCATTCCTATCAAAGGAAAGGAAAAGAACAGATTGTTTTATTGATGATTGCATTCTGGCGGCATCTGGATTTTAACGCTCCTAGGAACTCTAGCAACTGCCATCCTTTTTGTATTCAAAATTCATGATTTCCATTGGGCGGGCTTCACATGAATGGCATCTACAAACTGCTAGCCTAGTTCAAGTTATTTGAGAAGGCTGTGTAATCAAACAGTTTGATAGTTGATCTAAAAACACGAAATATGGGAAACCATTAAACCATTTAAACATTTAACATGTGATATGAATTTCAGGTTAAGCCATTTGAGTATTAAGCTGGTGACCATGCATGTCATGAAGCATTTCCACATGCATAAAAATCTTGCATTAGTAGCTTTGTTATCTGTTCTCATGCTTTGTTACAAAGATTTGCTTTTTGCTGTCTGCTAGCTGTTGGCTGATTTAGCTTTATTATTCCATATATTTGAGCTAACAAGTGCAGAACTGTTGATTTCAGCAAATTTTTGATATTTCCCTATATTGAGCTATGGCAAAATTCAGACATGTAGTTGCCAGTTATAAGAATTATTGGTTGGATCCTACTATGGTCTACTGCTGTAGAGTTTTCCCTGATCAGGTGATCTCGACAATCTTATTTGGGTGGAAAAGGGGATCCAGCCATAAGTCATGTGGAACTCATTAGTCAGATTTGTTGGGTCCCATCCAAAACAATATTCAGATAATGTTCAATTCAGAGGGAACCATCACTTCTTTTGCATGATAAAAGTACCTATTCCGTATGGTTGATATATTTTTATAGGAAGTCTTTCATTTTCATTTGCAGGTCACTAAGGCATTCGGTGAGGGCAAAGTTTCTTTAGAAGAATATATCTCTACTTTAAAGGTCATGGTTGGCCTGGAGATTTTGGTAGGAGCAGTAGGTGTTGGCAAGGGGAAGCTTGATCTCACAGGGGTTTCCACAGAGCCTGTGAAGACAAATCCATCTGTCTCTAGTCGTTCTGAAGTACCCACTGGAAAAGCATGCTCATCCCTTACTTCTGCTGAAATCATCAAGTTTTTAACAGGTGATTTCAGGTTGAGCAAGGCTCGATCAAGTGATCTCTTTTGGGAAGCTGTTTGGCCCCGTTTGCTTGCCAGAGGCTGGCATTCTGAGCAGCCCAAGGATGATGATTATGCCATGTCTATAAGCAAGCCTTCTTTGGTATTTGTTGTACCTGGCATTAAAAAGTTCTCTAGGAGGAAACTTGTGAAGGGAAATCACTACTTTGATTCTGTTACTGATGTGTTGACCAAAGTCGCATCAGATCCAATGCTTCTCGAGTTTGAGGCTGAAGCGGATCATGGAAACAGAGAACAGAGAGAAAATGGGTTAGACTCAAAAGCTGAATTCTCACTTAACCACCAGCGCCGTTGTTACCTGCGCCCAAGAATTCAAAATTCTGCCCCTGATTTCATGTCATTTACAATTGTTGATACCAGTTTAGTTGATGATGAAAAGTCACATAAGGTAAGAGAACTAAGAAGCTTACCCATATCTGCCACTGCCGTTGCCTCCCAATCTGCAAGCCTTTCAAATGAAAGCGCTAATGGTAATAGCTTCAGAGAAGAACCAGCACAGAAATTGATATCAGCTGATGCTATAATGAATGATGAAGAGGGTTCCCATCCCATGACTTCTGATGACAAGAGGTCAGGGATGTTGATGGATGGCCCTGATCATGCAATTAGCCATTCAAAGCAAGGAACTGTGGATGGCGTGTTTGATTCTTCTGCTGCCCCAGATGTTGGTAATCAGGATGCATATGCAGTTCGGTTGACCAAAAAAGAACCAGGAAAGAGAATGAAGCACCAGTTCAGTCGCAAGGTAGAATCTGTTCGTCCAAAATATTCATCACCTGCCTTGAAAAGAAGAAGATTGAGTGCTTGTCATCGTGAAGCCAGCAAGTGCTATCCTGACAAACTCCCCAAGGATGCCCAGTTGAATGAAAAGGACCATCAGTTGCTATCGCACTCCCCTGAAGAGAGCAATACTGTGGTGGCAGAGGTACTGCCCTCTCAGCCAAAAGTGTCTAGCGGTTCTTCAGGTAGAGGAAGTGGAGATGAGAATAGTGAATGCATTCCCAGTGAGAATGGATTCAGTACCAGCACCATTAGTGAAACAGTGCCACATAGAAAACCTCAAAAGAAAGCTTTGATTGACTTGAATGTTCCACATGTTTTGGAAGATTTTGAGACAGATGGACCTTTAATCGAGACAGCAGACAGCCATGGTGATTTGGATACAAGAGGATCTTCCATCCAGTCTGAATCAAATGAAAGGTGTGAAGATTCACAGGCTCCAGCTACTTCCATGGGCACAGAGAGTGCTAGTGTGCCTTTTGTGAATGGTCGGAGGCATAGTACTAGGAACCGAGCATTGACAACAAGAGTGCTGGAAGCTTTTGAATGTGGGCTCTTTAACACGAGGCGGAGAAGGGTTACAAAAGCCCAGCCATCTGAGAAGACAGAGCTGAGGTCTAGTTGGCAGACTCACCATGGTGATGACAATAATGCAGGTAACAATGTTGCAGATTCAAAGGTTGATGGTCTGGATGAGGAGTGTAGCAGTAACACAAATGAGGGTAGCAAGCCTCCAATTCAAGCTGGGAGGAAAGGAAGCCACAAGCTTTCGCATGCTCCTAGAAGTGCCTATCAGCCAGGAATTTTCATGGGGAACGACAATGGGTGTGGATAGAACTGTGAATGTTCAGCATGTCCAAATTCAACTAACTTGCACCCCTACAGTTTGCAGAAATCTAAGGCTGGGATTGTGGGAACCTTGTAGGCTACTGTTGGATGCTTGGCCAAACAAGTTGCAAATTTTGGTTAAAATGGAGGGGAAAGGACTAAATTGTGGTAAGGCGTTCTTGTGGAGATCCGATGGCAAATTGATATGCAGTTGCATTCAAGTTGGAAGGCAAGGGAAAACTGCTGAAATCCATGGGTACTTTGGAACAAAAAGTTCTAGGAAATCCTCGCGAGCCATGACAGTCTGAATCTTTCTACCTCTTGAACTGAATATTTGCAGTTTGGTTTCATTGTGCTTCTAGAGCAGCATTGCTTGCGTGAATCTATTACTTGCTGATTTGACTCGCAATAAGGAAAATAGTCATTTTTCAAGAGGGTTCGAATTCTTGTCTGGGAATGTCCCATTGAGGGAAGCAGGCATCCATATTTATGTGTTCTTCGATGTTGTAATGGCTAGCTATTGTTGTTCATGTGATTATGTAAGCCTCTAGATAACAATTCAAAATTTCATCATAGTTAATTTCAAAAAAAAAAAAAAAATCATCATAGTTGCCATTTCTTGCTTGTGGTCATCCTAGTCACATGAATGATAATTCATATATATATATATATACATATATATATATACATACATACATACATACATATACATATATATACTGTGCATTTCCGGTGCAGTGTCACTGAAATGTGCTCCACATGATCATAAAATCATAATCTACTCCACCCATTGTATTTAGAATAATGAATTCTATCACCATATCAATTTTCATCACAATCATATATGTATATGAGTTCCATCTGAAAATGGTATAAATTTAACATAATAAAATAGTTTGATGTAAATAACAACTTTAAAATAGTTTTTTCAACATATAAACCATTTGCTATAAAATTTATATATGGATAAATGATTGTATGAAGTGTCATTGTATTTTAATATATGTGGGGCCCACTTTTGATCAAATGTACCGCTATTCCGGCGCAGTTGCGTTGCACCGGAGCAGCTCCCACACACACACATATATCAGTCCCGCTTCTATGTAACCACAATCCCTTCAAAATCTAAGATTTTAATCTTTAATGGAAAATTTTAATTCATTTATTGTATTTAATATCATTTGTTTATCTAGGAGACTAAGTTTCATCTCAATCAAGTATATTTAAGGGCCATAGTTGTTCAAAAAATATATATATTCATGTGTAAATTATGAAAAATGCTTAGATCTATTTACACGTATTAGAATGTAATAATATTTTATAGAATCATCTATTTACAGAGAAATGATATTTTGGACGGTTTAAATGTCGAAAATACTACTTTAAAATTGATATTTTAGCATTTTTTATAATTTACCCATGAATATATACATTTTTTAACAAATGTGGTCCATAAATATACTTGATTGGGATAAAATTTAATCCCTTAGATAAACAAATGATGTTAAATACAATCAATGAATTAGATTTTTTTATCAAAGATTAAAATTATTGATTTTAAAGGGGTTACATGAGTCCACTTTTATCTAACCCGGTTACATAGAAGAGGAGCCCTATATGTGTGTGTGTGTGTATAGAGAGAGCTGTTCCGGTGCAGCGCCACCGCACCGGAACAATGATACATTTGCTCATTTTTGGGCCCTATACATATTAGAATGCAATGAAATTTTATACAATCATTTATCTATATATAAATTTTATAGTAAATGATTTACATGTTGAAAAAATTACTTTAAAGTTATTATTTATTTCAAACTATTTTATTATATCGAATTTGTATCATTTTCAGATGGTGTCCAAACATATATCCAATTGGGATGAAAATTGATATAGTAATAGAATATATTATTCTAAATACAATGGATAAAGTAAATTATAATTTTATCATCATGTGGGATCTATTTTGTCTCAATTGCACTTGAAAGTTATATATATATATATATAAGAGCTGTTCCGGTGCAGCACCACTACACCAATAGCGGTATATTTACCCATTTTTTGCCTGACATATATTACAATGCAATGAAACTTTATACAATCATTTATCCATAAATAAATTTTACAGCAAATAGTTTACATATTGAAAAAATCACTTTAAAGTAGGGGTGCAACTTGGGTAGGGTATCTATAGGTAGCCATCGAACCGACCATAAATTTGGTAGGATATGGTACAAAATTTTACCCATTAGTACGGGTAGGGGTAGAAATCATTACTCAATTCCCTAAATAGGGTCAGAGGAGAGTATACACATTGGGTACCCAGAATCGACCTGGATGGATACCCACATGGGTATCATAATAGTAATTAATTATAAATATGTGTATATAAATAAATATATAATAGTTTTTATCCCCCATTCACTAATAAATTATTGTTGGTTTGATTTTTTTGTAAAGTTTGTATTTGTAATGATAAATGATCATAACACGAATGCGAATAATGATGTTAATGTGATTATTAATATGGATAATGAAACCACAATTAATGTAGAAATAGATGTAAACAACAATAAAATGAAATTAATTATAAATGTAAAGTCTAAAATATAAATAAGTATTACTTTATATTATTTAAAACAACATAAAAAATATTCTTTTTTCAAATGTCGTTATTGGTTATTATAGGAACCGATTTAGAATCAGAACTGGAATCAACCCTATAGGTAATGGGTAGGATAGGGTACAGTAAGAACCGACCCTGTAAGCGGGTAGAGTAGGGTAAACTTTTTGGAAATTGGATATGGGTAAGGTAGACCACTATCTGAACCGAACCGACCCGAGTTGCATCCCTACTTTAAAGTTGTTATTTACATCAAATTATTTTATTACGTTGAATTCGTACAATTTTTCGATGGAGTCTATACACATGTCGGATTGGGATAAAAATTCATATGGTAATAGAATACATTATTCTAAATATAATGGGTGGAGTAAATTATAATTTTATCATCGTGTTGGGCCCATTTTAATGCCACCTAAATATTCCTCTATGTATATATGAGAAATTTTGTATGGATCCCATCTGAAAATGGTACAAATTCAATGTAATAAAATAGTTTGATGTAAATAACAACTTTAAAGTTATTTTTTCAACATGTAAAATATTTGCTATAAAATTTATATATGGATAAATAATTGTAAAAAGTATCAATACATTTAAGCATATGTGAGGTCCATTTGGGCCAAATGCACTGTTAATTATGGTGCAGCTTCACTGCACAGAAAAAAGTTATATATATATATAGAGAGAGAGATATATATATATTCAGGTACAGCGACGCTCATATGATGATCAAATTATAATCTACTTTACCCATTATATTTAGAATAATATATTCTATTACCATATCAATTTTCATCCTAATCGGATATGTGTATGGACCTCATCTGAAAATGGTAGAAATTAAACGTAATAAAATATTTTGATATAAATAACAATTTTAAAGTGGTTTTTTAAATATTTAAACCATCTAAAGTATGATTTATATGGATAAATAATTGTATAAAGTTTCATTACATTTTAATATGTGTGAGACCCATATATATGTATATATGAGATCCGATCATGTGCAGTCCGCTGTAAAATGAGCCCTACACATATTAGATTGTAATGAAATTTTATACAATCATTTATCCATAGAAAAATCATAGCTTAGATGGTTTAGATGTTGAAAATACCATTTTAAACTTGATATTTATGTTAAACTATTTCATTACGTTAATTTTGCACTATTTTAAGATGGGAACCATATGCATGTTGAAAATTGGTATGCTAATAAAGTAAACAATTCTAATTACAATGGATGGAGTGAATTTTCTATTTATGATCAAGTGGGGCCCACAGTTCATGGACTACACGATGCTCGCATGCACTGGAACATTTTTCTATATATATATATATTATATACACGGTCCTGCTTTTATGTGACCAGGTAATATAAAAGCGAGCTCATGTAACTCCTTCAAAATCTAAGATTTTGATCTTTAATGAAAAATCTAATTCATTCATTATATTTAACATTACTTGTTTATTTAAGAGACTAAGTTTCATCCCAATCAAGTATATTTATCGGTTACATTTGTTCAAATATATATATTCATATATAAATTATGAAAATCGTTTAGATCTATTTACACATATATTATAATGCAATAATACTTTATAGAATTATTTATTTGTATAGAAATGATATTTTGGACTGTATAGATATCGAAAAAACTACTTTAAAATTGTATTTTAGCATTTTTTATAATTTACATGTAAATATATACATTTTCTAACAAATGTGACCTATAAACATACTTGATTGAGCTGAAACTTGATCTCCTAGATAAACAAATAAAATTAAAAACAATAAATGAATTAGATTTTTTATCAAAGATCAAAATCTTAGATTTTGAAGGGGTTACATGGGTTCACTTCTATATAGCCATGTTATATAAAAACAAAGTCTATATATATATATATATACTAGAAATATTTGGATGCAGCGTCGCTGAAATGAGCCCCACATGATCATCAAATCATAATCTACTCCACCTATTGTATTTAGAATAATATTCTATTACCATACCAATATATTATTCTAAATATAATGGATGTTGTAGATTTTGACTTTATCATCATATGGGGCCCATTTCAGTGCCACTATATCGTAATTCACTTGAATTTTTTCTCTTTTTATATATAGAGAATTGTTCCTGTGCAACCCTGCTACATTGGAACGACAGTACATTTGCTCAAAAATGGGCCCCACATATATTAGAATACAATAAAACTTTATACAATCATTTATCCATATATAAATTTCATAGCAAATGATTTACACGTTTAAAATTTTACTTTAAAGTTGTTATTTACATCAAACTATTTTGTTATGTTGAATTTATATCATTTTTAGATAGGGTCTATACACATATCTGATTGAGATAAAAATTGGTATAGTAATAGAATACATGTTTCTAAATACAGAGGTGGAGTAGTTTATAATTTTGTGATCATATAAGGCCCATTCTGACGCCAATGCACCGGAATTACAGTGTAGTAGCGTTGCACCATAATGTTCCTCGTATATATAATGTATCATAGGATATGCAAAAACTACAAAAGGACTTGATATAGTTTAAAATAATGAGGTAGATATTAGTTTATCCTAAGAGATTTTCAAGTTGTTTTTCCTTTTCTTTTATTAAATAAGATAGTCTATAGTAATCTTCTTAAGTTGGTTGTAGAAACTACTATATAGTTCATGTGATTGTAGTATCATTAAGTGATATTCACGTCGAGTTCTTTACTGCCTTAAAGTTTTTAGCTATTTTCTTAGTTGATTGATGTGTTCAAGCATTAAACAGAATGTATTAATGAAAAGAGTCCAATTTAGCCTAAAAGATATTTTATAATTTCTTGATTTTATCTTATTGCAAGGGATACTCTATATATATTTTCTTTTAATTATTTATAAAGATTACTATAAATTTGATGAGGTAATAGTTTTCTTAAATAATTTTCAAGTTCAGTTCTCCGTTGTCTCAAGGCTTTTAATTGTTTACTTAATTGATGGATTTGTTTAGGCATAATGCAACAAGAATAGATAACTATTTTTCTAATTTTCTTTATCTTCTTTCAGGTCAAAGATTATATGTCTTCTAAACCAATGTGGTTTTTGTTTTTCTCTTTCTATTAATATTTCTAAATTTTTTGCAATTAATTTATGTTGTTCTACAAGTCTTTTATTTAGAGTTAAATTATCTTAATTGGCTCCCCAAAATGCTATTTCGTCGTTTATATCGTTTTCTAGGTGTTGAAGCAGTTGGTGTGTGATAACTCGTATTTTTACGAGTTATCATGGCCCATTTCAGACTTAATTTGTGTGTTAGTTTGAGAGATTAGGCTTAGTTTGCACTCATTTAGCTTAATTTTCATTCGCTTTTTATTTTAGAAGCATTAATTAGTTTTTAGGCAATTTTAGCATTATTTAGGCATTTTTAGTTTATTTATTTAGTGTTTCCATCTTTTGTAGGAATGACGGGACACATGAAGGCAAAGCGGACGAGTTGAACGCAAGCTGAGGCATCCAAAAGCAGAGAGTTGGCGCCCAGGCGCCACTCTACGTACCTCGACCGTTGACAGCACACACCACTCACAGCATGGTCTCCAGAGAGTTGGCGCCTAGGCGCCACCTCATCTACGTGCAACTCGAGTGCAGACGTTGTTGAAGCCACAGTTCATAAATTATATCCAGGGAGTTGGCGCCTAGGCACCATCCAAGGGCGCCTAGGTGCCAAGCAGGGGCAGCTACAAAAGTTAAGGAGAAGCTCCAAGCAGGGACAGTCCAGAGAGTTGGCGCCTAGGCGCCAGTGTAAAAATTCATAGGGTTTCCAGAATGTGTCAAAACTGCTCAGCACACAGAGAGTTGGCGCCTAGGCGCCAATACACATCTGTACGCGAATATTTCAGTGCATAAGCTGCGCAAATAGGACTCTATATATAGTTCCTAGGGGTTTGTGCGCGCGGAAAAAAAGGAAAGGAGGGGAGAGAACCTGAGAACGAACCAAAGTGCAGAAGAAAGTGGAAATCAAGATTAAAGCACGGATTGAAGAGAAGATTCAAGCCTCGTTAGTGGAAACCGCTGGAAACAGTTTTCTCTTATTCTTTCTAATTTTCTTTCTCTGTCTTTATGGATACTTTCTATATGGATATATTGGATGTTAAGATCATGTCTTTGAACTAAACCTCCATTTGATGGATAGTTAGGATGAATTAAATTCTAAACTATGTTGTTCTTTGGTTCTTAGAATATTCAGTAATGAATATTTAGCTTATATATGATTGTGTATGATTTACCTTTGCATGTGTGGGTTTAATACTTTTTACAAGATTAGCTACCTTGTAAGATGATTTAATTGCTTGATTTATCCTTGGAAGAGGAAGATCTTTGCCAAGACCCATGTGCAAGGCATAGGTTTCGACCTTTGTGTAAGGAGAGTTATTTAACAAATAGGAATATACTGTTAAACCCTATGTAGTCATTATACAAGTTATGAACTTATCAATTTCACTTTATTTAATGGCATGAATTGAATCTGAATTGCCCCTTCTTTCATGAATTCAATTTCAAATCAGAATTAATCACAGCCTTGCACATTTTCACAATAAGATGAATTGAAACAACGACAACTTTCATTAACTGAAATTGAAATACATGCAACATAAACTAAAGCATGAAAATTAAAATGCAAAACTAACCTATGGTTGAGAATTATACACCCCCCTAAAAATTGAGAAATGCATTGTCCTCAATGCATGATCCTAAAATGAACTAAAAATGAAAATACAATGAAAAGTAAAAATAAAAGAAAAGAAAAACAAAAAGAAAGGACTGGGACTCCCTCATGAATCGGACTCCGTCACCTCCTTGTCATCCTCGTCGTCGGGCTGGGGCTGAGACTGCTGCCCGAAGCAAGCTCGGACCTCTGGCGGCGTCGGTGGGAGAAGCTCCAATTCTTTTTCTTGCAAAGGCAAAAACAACAACCAAAAATTCAAACAGAAAATGATTGATGGGTTGCCTCCCATCTAGCCCTGAGTTTATCGTTCTCCGCTCGACATTCTCCCTATTCAATTCTCTTTCAATTCCACCACCTCCTTGCAACGCTAACAATCATCCCCCATATAATGCTTAAGACGTTGCCCGTTCACAACAAAATTATTTCCGGATGCCTCGTTGCATATTTCCACCACTCCATGATTAGTTACCTTTATCACCACGAACGGACCTGACCATTTAGATTTGAATTTCCCTGAAAATAACTTTAATCTTGAATTGAAAAGCAAAACTCTCTGACCTGGCTCAAAATTTCGTGTTAGAATCTTTTTATCATGCCATTTCTTCACCTTTTCTTTATAGATTTTGGCATTTTCATAGGCTTGCATTCGAAACTCGTCCAACTCATTGAGTTTCAGTAATCGGCGTTCCCCTGCCTGTTGGCAGATGGCCCATAGTTCACTGTGCTCTAACTCCAATGGCATATGGCAGGCTTTTTCATAAACCAGTTGGTATGGAGACATTCCAAACTGAGTTTTATAGGCAGTTTGATACGCCCATAGTGCGTCGTCTAGTTTGACGGACCAGTCCTTGTGAGAGGACCCGATTATTTTTTATAGAATTTGCTTCAATTCCTTGTTAGCCAACTCGACCTGTCCGTTAGCTTGCGGATGATAGCTGTAGTCACTCTATGGCGTACGCCGTATTTGTGTAGAATTGCCATGAACTGCCTGTTACAGAAATAAGATCCTCAATCACTAATGATTACCTTCGGCGTGCCAAAACAAGTAAAAATGTTCTTCTTCATGAATTTAAGAACTGTTTTAGCATCACCTGCTTGAGTTGGAATCGCTTCTACCCATTTAGAAACATAATCAACAGCAACGAGGATGTATTGGTTTCCGAAGGAGGGAATAAATGGGCCCATGAAGTCAATACCTCAAACATCAAATATTTCCACTTTAATAATATTGGTGAGAGATATCTCATGTCTTTTAGAAATGTTACCTGCCCGTTGGCATTGATCACGTCTTTTGACATAAAAATGGGCGTCTTTAAATAAAGATGGCCAATAAAATCTCGATTGAAGTATTTTTGCTGCAGTTGTCTCCTTGAAAGTGGCCCCCATACGGCGATGAATGACAGCTCTGCAGTAGTACTTCCTGTTCACACTCTGGAATACATCTCCGATATAACTGATCTGGGCATTGCTTAAATAGATATGGATCATCCCAGAAATAGAATTTGACGTCATGGAGAAACTTCTTCCTTTGGTGTGAATTTAGCGCCGGGGGCAACATTCCGCTGACGATTTAATTGACCAAATCTGCATACCATGGCGGGATGCCTGGTGAGATAGAGAACAACTGCTCATCCGGGAACACTTCCTGGATTTGCTCCGTATCATGAGCTAACTGGGGTCCTTCAAGGCGGGATAGATAGTCAGCGACCTGATTTTCAGCTCCCTTACGGTCTTTGATTTTGAGGTTGAATTCCTATAGCAGTAAGACCCATCGAATCAAGCGTGGTTTTGCATCATTTTTCTCGATCAGATATTTGATAGCTGAATGGTCTTTGTAAACGATCACTTTAGTGCCCACCAGATAGGCTCTGAATTTGTCAAATGCAAATACCACTGCTAGCAGTTCCTTTTCAGTTGTAGTGTAATTCATTTGTGCCTCATTCAAGGTTTTGCTAGCGTAGTAGATAGAGTGAAAAATCTTGTTTTTTCGCTATCCCAATACTGCTCCCACTGCATAGTCACTTGCATCGCACATTAATTCAAATGGGAGATTCCATTCTGGAGAAATAATAATTGGTGCAGATACCAGTTTCTTTTTCAGCTCTTGAAATGCTTCCATACATTCGCTGGTGAATTTGAATGACATATCTTTTTCGAGCAGCGAACATAACGGCTTAGTTATCTTTGAGAAGTCTTTTATGAACTGTCTATAAAATCCTGCATGTCCCAGAAAATTGTGAATGCCTTTGACTAAGGTGGGTGGAGATAATTTCTCGATCGTCTCGATTTTAGCTTTGTCCACTTCGATTCCCTTCTTAGAGACCCTGTGACCAAGTACGATGCCCTCTTGCACCATAAAATGACACCTTTTCCAGTTAAGAACCAGATTCGTATCCTCACACCGCTGGAGCATCTTTGATAAGTTGGTTAAGCACTCGTCGTAGGAATTTCCAAATACTGAGAAATCGTTCATGAATGCCTCCAAGAAATCCTCTACCATATAAGTGAAGATAGTCATCATACATAGTTGAAATGTGTCTGGTGCATTGCATAAGCCAAACGGCATTCGCCTGAACGCGAATGTACTCTACGGACATGTGAACGTAGTTTTTTCTTGGTCTTCAGGTGCTATCATTATCTAGTGATAACCTAAATAGTCATCCAGAAAGCAGTAGAATTCACGTCCTGCTAACATGTCCAACATCTGATCAATGAATGGAAGTGGGAAATGATCCTTTCGGGTGACTTTATTCAGCTTGCAGTAGTCCATGCAAACTCGTCAACCACTAACTGTTCTGGTCGGGATTAGCTTGTTGTTTTCGTTGGAGACAACCGTCATACCGCCTTTCTTCGGGACACACTGCACCGGGCTGACCCAAGATTTGTCGGAGATAGGGTATATCACACCTGCATCTAGCCATTTGATGATCTTCTTTTCTACCACTTCTTTCATGATTGGGTTTAATCTTCTCTGCGCTTCGATAGATGGCCTGGAATTCTCTTCTACTTGAATCTTATGTATGTAAAAGGATGGGCTGATGCCTCTGATGTCTGCTATGTTCCATCCTATGGCCTTTTTGTGATCTATAAGCACTCGGAGCAATTTTTCTTCTTGCACGGAATCAAATGCAGAAGAAATAATCATAGGGAGTGAGGATTTTGCTCCTAGGAAGACATATCTGAGGTGTTTTGGCAAAGATTTCAGCTCCAGGATAGGCGGCTCTTCAATTGACGGCTTCAACTGTTTAAAAGACTCTGGCTTGAGCTCCAGCGATTCAAATTTCTGCGAGTATCATGGGAATGTCAGGGGTTGCTGCAGATAGTGTATCATTTCTGCTAAATTTTCATCAGATTCATTGCCTTCCCCAACGAGCGATGCTTCTAGGATGTCCTTGAAAGCTGAAATTTGGAATTCAACTTGCACTGCCAAGTCCACCATGTCGATCATTAAACATTCCTCTGGTTTATTTGGTAACTGCATTGCCTTGAACACGCTAAAAGTAACGTGTTCTTTCTGAACCCGCATGGTCAGCTCTCCAGCCTGTACATCGATGATGACTTTTTCCTTTGCGAGGAAAGGTCGACACGTTATTGAAAGATCATCTTACAATAGAGGTTTAAAGAGAGTTTTTCTTAGTAGAAAAAATTATAGATTTTTAGAGAGAGAGAGAGCTTTGGAAGATTGAAGGTGATCCTTGTGGCAGAGTGAGCTTCAGAAAAATATTTCAATGTCGACTTCCTTCTTCAGTGACTTCTTTATAGACACTTGGAGATGCTTTTGATTGATTTATGATAGCTTTGAAAGACAGCCACTGCTTGGGTGCTGGGTCGGAAAGACGTTCTTAATGAAAGCCTGCTTAGCTCCATGGCAGAGATTCCTGACAAAGCTGGCTTGATGAGCTGGCTTTGACAGAGATTCCTAACAAAGCTTACTGATGAGCATTGTTGGTGTTCTAATGGGAACTGTTGGAGATGCTATTGGAGTTATAGTAGGATTCCTCTATTGTTACTAAATGATTGTTTTGTCTTTTGTGACTACAAAGCCAATGATGTCACAATGTTTTCATGCTGGTGGAGTACTTTAAGCGGGAGAAAAATGTTTGAGCAAGAGTGAAAGATGATAGTTTATGGATGAGTTTTATTTTAAGTACAAAAATATAGTTGATATTGAGACTCAGTGAGTCTCCATACATCTTTATTCTAGTCTGGTTAGTCAACGTCATTTGACCCGTGGCAGACTGTTGGTCTTCCTCGAATTTAGTGGTTGGCTATGCAGACGGCTATGGGCTGAGCTACGTTTGGAGGAGTTCGACAAAATCTTATTGGATTGATGTTGTTGCGAGTTTGGATTGGAATGCAATTTTTTGTGATAAAAACTGCAATTCTTGTTTGGATGGTGTTCTTGGTGCTTGTGATTGTCGTTTGTTGATCTATTCAAGGTCTGTTGAGGCTCAACATTGGTGTATATAAAAGAATCCCACCATTTTACCTTGAAAATTCTTCCAAGAGAAGATAGTTGGGGTCTTGGATTTTAAAGAAAAATATTTCTCATTGATAAATCCAAGCCAGAGAAAATTTTGAACAAAATTTAAAGTTTGAGAAAAATAGTTTTCATAATTTGAAATAGGAGCATGTTTGCAAAATATTCGAAAACTTTGATTTACTAAATGTGATAATATTTCAGAAATTAACCCAAAATGATTCCACTATTGAGCAAACCAATAGAGAAAAATATCATTTATGTTTCGTTTGAAATAAAACATCTAGGAATGAGATTCTAAACTATTTTTATACCAAAAAGCTTTATGCCAGGCTAACCGGCAGTCCCAGTATGTAAAAGTTTGAGGGTTGAATCAGATTGAAAGCTTTTTTAATTTTTTCATTGATTCGAAGTCTAATAGCATTAAAACCTTCAGAATTTAAACACTTGAATGGGTAATGTTGGATTATCCTTTTCAGGATAGTGTTTGACTTGGATGGATTAGGTGTCAACAAGGATGAGTTCATGAAATTTTTTAATTTTATAATAGTTTGTGACTTTGTCATGGTGAGTTAGAGGGAACAAAGTTTTGGCTAGTTGAGCAAGGTCTTAGAAAGTTTGAAAATCATCCTCAACATAACAGATGGGTATTGAGGAATTTAATTTAGAGATATTTGGATTTATTTGGAAATTTTGTTTGAAGTGGAGTTGGGCGAAGCTCAATTCCTTGGTTGGTTTTGTTTGAAGAGTTTGAGGTAAAACTCTTTTTCCCGAATATTTGAGTCATACGTATTTGAATGACTCAATGACCTTGAGCTTAGGGGATTTTTGGATCAAGGCTAAGGCTATTTGCTCATCCAATTGACTGAGGTCATGGGATGTGGGTGTTTTAGAGGGTTTTAGTGTTGGCAATGCCAATGGCATCATTTTGGTTTGAGGAGTGGAGGCTTGAGTTTGGGTTCTTGTTTGGTGTGAGTCATTACAGTCATTTCTGCATACAAAGGACTTGACAATTTTGTAGTTTTTGCCGTACAAGGGTGAGACATGGTTACTTGATATTGAGAGTAGGAGTCAAGTGTTTGAGGCTTGATCTCTGGTTTGTTGGGCTTTTGCGAAGTCATTGCAGCCTATTGTTGATGATATGATTTCTGGAGAAATTCTCTAGTTAGAAAATATTAGATTGAGTTTGAAGTACCTTTTTATAAATTTTATTTCAAAATCAAAGTTTGACAAAAGTGTCTGCTATCTTGCAAAAATGTGTTTTAAAACTTCATTTTGAACATCTTTTTGTAAAACATATTTGACTACTTGCAATCAACTCTAACTAAAAAAGTCTGATTTACTAAATTATATTGGAACTTTTTTATACATAAAACAATTCTTAAAACTTCTTTTGTTATTGTTGAATATTTTTGTTATGTTTGATTTTGTATCCCTAAATGATATTAGAGTATTTGTTCTTTTTTCTTTTTTATTTGTTTGAGGATTCCTCCATAGCCTATATCTGAGGCATCCATTTCTACAACTTTATTTGTTGCTCGGTTAGCTAAATTTAGAAGAGGTAAATTTGTTAATTGTTTTTTGACCGGTTGGACAATTTTTGTGTGTTAATCAGTCTAGTTTGGAAGGTTTTCTTTAATCTTTGGTATAAGAGTTTACGCATAGTTTGAGGTTTGGATAGAAATTTGATACATAGTTTAGTGCTTCTAAGAACCTTTGAAGTTGAGTTTTATCTGTTATTTTATGTGGGAATTTGTTTCTAAATTCAATTAACCTTAAGATTCGAATGACTGTATTGTGATGGATTTCATGCCCTAAAAACCTAATTTTTTTAATATTAAATATTTTATTTTTGATATTGCTGATCTATTTCTTTGAATTATTTTTAGAAAAATATTTAAATGTTTAAAATGTTGTTCTACTGTTTCTAAAAATATTAGTATATCGTCAATGTATACAGTTGAGAACTTAATATAATGAGTTAAAATATCATTTATAATTTTTTGAAATTCTGATGGAGCATTTTTAAGCCCGAAAGGCATTATATTTCGTTCATATTGTCCGTATGGAACTATAAATATTGTCTTATATTTGTTCTTTTCTTCTATTTGGATTTGCCAAAATCTTGATTTCATGTCAAATTTTGAAAAAATTGTTGCAATTATTTTTTTTGTAAGAAATTTTTTTATTTAGAATTGGATACTAATCCATTGTAAGGCTTTATTTAGTAGTTTATAGTTTATTACTAGCCTTGGACTTCCTCTTTCTATTTCAGAGTTTTTCTGGACATAAAAAGTTGCACAAGACCATAGTGATTTTGATAGTTTAATCAGTTTTTCATTAGGTTGATCTTTTATCTCTTCCTTGCAATATTCTAGTGTTTCTCTATTCATTTAAATGGGTCTAGATTTTGTAAGAATTTGATTTTCATTGAAATTAGATTCATAAGGAAGACTTATCTTATGTTGTTTTCTTCCCAAAACAAATTTTGTAAGTCTACACATACTTCAGTTTTTAATTTTTTATTCAAAATCTTGTATTTTTTTGTATTTTAGAATTTTTTAATTGTTCCTCCGTTCTTTTAAATTTTAGTTCTTCTTTTAGAAAATTTAGGTGTTTTTGTATTTTGGTTGTAATTTTATAGTTAACAATTTATCTCTTAATAAGTTTATATCTTTTTGTTCAGGTTTTTGAATGAAATTAAAAACTATTTTTTTCCTAGTCCATTTGTTGTTATTCCTCGATCTGTTACGGTAAAAGGTTTAATTAGTTCTAAAAATGGGTCCTTAGTAGTATTTGTCTTTGAAGATCTTTTATTAATGGAGAAGTTGTTTTAAAAGTTACATCTTGATATTTTACTTCTACATTTATGAGTTTAAAATTAATTTTTAATTTTATCCCACCTCCGCCTCTTAAGCTTTCTTTTGTTTTTTCAAAATATTTTATCGGTATTAAGCCTTCTTGTATGTAATTTAAGTTTGCTCCTGAATCTACTAGGGTTATAGCTTCAAGAATTAGTTCTTTATTTATTAAGAATATGATTTTTATATACCATTTTTGATAGAAAACTTTCGAAATTAGCTGAATGAAAAGTTCTTCTTCTTCTTCTTCTTCTTTTTTTGTGTCAAAATCACTTTCTTTTTCTTTTGATTCAAACTTTTCTATTTTTTCTTTTAATTCTTCCATTGCTATTGAATTTGATTCTTTTCAAGCTTTTAAGGCTTTGTTTAATTGTTTGATCTCTACTTGTAAGTCTGAAATAGTTATATTATTGTCTGATATTGATTGATTTAGGGGTTCTAGGATTTTTGTTAAATTTTTTCTAAGATTTTACTGAAAGGAGTTTCATTTTTTTTAATAAATATTTTCTTTATTGTTCTGGGTCAGTTTTTTTATCTACAAAATCTAATAATTCTTATTGATCTTGGGTTATCATGTTTAATTCATACGTATTATCAGTAGCAGACTCTATTTCGTCAATTTCTCTTTTAGATTCTGTAATCTCCTCAGTTTCCAAGTTGTCAGAATTTAGCATTAATTTTTTTAGTTGCTCCCTTAGAGATTTGATTAGGTTTAATTAATCTATTTCTAGTTCATTAATTTTTTTCAGCATGTTTTGTTTGCAAAATGTTCTACTTTTCCACATTTCTAGCAAGTAAATGATTCTTTTGAAAAAATTTCTTCTTATGGGACTTGAAGGGTTTTGATTTTTATTTTTATCTTTCTTCTTTTTGTATTTCTTGTATCATGATTTAGAAGTTTCTCTTTCATCTATTTTGTATGATTTCTTATATCTTTTAAATAGTCTGTTGTTCTTATATTTTCTTGAACAGTTTTCATTACAATTTCTTTCTATTTTTCTCATTCCAAACTTTTCACAAAAATCTCTTAATTATAGTTTTGTTTTTATTCTTTCTCATTTTTATTTGCTTTTTATTGTAATTTGTTACAATATACTAATTCTACATTGTTTGCTACGGATATTATGTTTCCATAGGTTAATCGTTCATAAGGAATAGTTCCATATTTTTGTCTCTAATTTTCTCTTTGATTTTCTCAACAAAAGACGATGAGAGTCCAGTAATTAATCTTTCTTTCTAAAAAAGTTGAATATAGTCTGTTTTAAGCATTACTCTTACCAAGATTTAATCTGTGTAAAATCTAAAATTACTCATTTTCTTATATTTTAAAGTTTATAGTATTTTTTATTCTCTTTCCTCGAGTTTATTATTTGGTCCTACATAGAAATTTACTATTACCATGATTAAAGCATATACAACATTTTGAATGGGTTTACTATCAACTACTATTAATTCTCCTGTGTCATTTTTTTTGTAAGAATATAAGATTATTTCTTTCTGAATCTGAGTTAAACAGTTATCCCACTATCCTTTTAAGGATCCAGTAAAACCTACTACTAAGAGTTGAACTATGTTATGGTCTGTAAAGCTTGTTTTTGTCGTACAAAATATTGCTAACATGGTCATTTGTTGAAATATATTAACTATTTGAGTTTTTTTTCCTTCTATATTCCATTCATAAATGGTATTTTCACTATATTTTACTTGAGTAAATTGGTTTCTTTCTTCAAATAATAAATCAGATAGCATATGTCTAAGATAATACAGTTTTGAAGGCATTCTCCATGAGTCTATTTTGTTTAAGTCTAGTTCTTGTTCGTTTTTAATTATTTCTTCTGATGACTCGTCAGATTCTGTCTCAAACATAGATAATATTACAGGTTTAGTAGGTGCACTTGAAGTTTTTGCTGATCATTCTTCTTCTTCGAAGATTCTTCTTATTTGAGCTTTTTGATGTTTCAAGAGCTTTAATTTTTCATTTATTTTGTCTATAAATTCACTATTTTCTCTTATTTTTTTATTTGTGCTTTAAGAATTTCATATGGGATAAAAAGTGGCTTGTCTGTTTGTTCCTTTTTTGGTTTTGGAGCAATAGAAAGTATTATCTTATCTTCTATGGTGGTTTGAATTTTATCTAATTGTTTCCCTATGATGATTGAGGATTGATTTGTATAATTATTTTGTTTATAATGTTTTTTAATATCACTTCCATTAGGATGTGTTTCAGTATCTGTTCTAATTTTATATAAGTAATAAGTTATATGTTTGTTTTTAAATTCTATTACAATTTCGGTTTCTGATGGATTGCTTAGGGTTTTTACTTATTTTCCTATGGAATCTTTCCATATATGTTATATGGTTCCAAGATAATTAGTTTGTTTTTCAAGAGAATAAAAAGTTTCAAACCTCTCAAAGAAGAATATATGAAATTTATATGTTTTCATAAATTTATAATATTCTTCTTGAATAGGCTTTCTTTCATCCTTATTATAATTTTTGTAAAAACCTTTTCTTTTTTCTTTATTAAATTTGTTATAAAAATTTTCTCTTAGTCCCCCCTTGTTTAATTCAAATTCTTTTTCAATAACATTTATTGATGAATCACAGTCTCCCACATCTATTTTAATAGGTGATATTCTTGGGCTTGAGATTTCTTTATTTGATTCTGCAGAGTAGATTTGTTGGGGAATTCGAGGATTAATATTTACCCCTTTCATTTTTATATTCGATCTGTTGTTTGTAGATATTGAAGAACATAAGACTCTTGATTGGGTTGTTCTAAAGGATTTTTCTAAAGTTTCATTTACAGATCTTCTGGGTTAAAAGAAGATGTTTTCCGAAATGAATTCATGTCTATTATTACATTTCTTTTTTATCTTCACTTATTTCTCTTATTTCTGAGTTTTTTATTTGAGGAGATAGTGTTGGCCCCGAGTTACTGGCAAAACCCAAGAGGGGAGGGGTGAATTGGGTATTTAAAAATTTATAACTTAATCAGAAACTTTACTCCGGATTAATCTAGTCCCCTTAATGAAGAAACGAAATGGAAAGCAATATAATATAGAGAGCAGAAATATAAATCAAGCACACAAGATTTTTATAGTGGTTCGGGCAACCTCCCTACTCCACTCTTCCAAGCTCACACTTCTTGTGACTTGGGTTCCACTATTGTATTCTTCAAATACAATTAGAGCCACTGCTCTCTTCTAGATTCCAGCTCTAGGGGGCTTCAACACAACACAGCAGAAGTAGGTGATGAGTTCTACTCCAATCACACACTACTTTGCTTACACTTGATCTTAGTTCCTCAAAGTAAATCAAGTTCAATAAAACAAAATGAAATAACAAAAGGAGTCTACACTTTACAGATGTGTAGAAGCAATTTGGCGCAGAGAGAACTCGTAATGTAGACTTTGAAGATTCAGAAAAGTAGCTCTTGCAATTTGAAGCAAAGTTCTTCCTCTTTGAATGACTTGATCTCTTTAGAGCTCTTGAATATAGGAGTTAAGCACACTTAATGATTCTCAGCTACTTCCCTCGTCCACAATGAATGCCTTTTATAATTGTGGAGTGAGTATCCTTTTGCCACAAGTCTAGCTTTATTTCTCACTACAAGTCCACTTTCATCTAATTTGTTCCTAAAGACCCACTTGGTGCCAATAACAGTACAATCGTTTGGTCTAGGAACAAGATGCCAAACTTGGTTTCTTTCAAATTGATTTAGCTCTTCTTGCATTGCTATAATCCAGTTCTCATCATCAAGAGCTTGATCAATATTAGAAGGTTCAATTTTAGATACAAAGGAGTATTGTCCACAAACATTTTGTTTTGATATTCTAGTTTTTACACCTTCATATACATTCCCTATAACTTGTTCAATTGGATGGGCATGTTTTGAATTTTAAATCAATTGGAGGTTTGTATGAATTATTACCTTCACTTACCCTTTCCTCCATGGAGTCTTCTTGCTTTTCCACATGCAGTTTTTCAAGGCTACTTGTTATATCATCTGCATCACTTAAATCATCTTTTCTTTTGAAGCATGGGTTAGTTTCATCAAAAACAACATGTATGGACTCTTCTACCACTTGGTTTCGTTTATTGAATACTCTATATGCTTTGCTATTTGATGAGTACCCAAGGAATATTGTCTAATCACTTTTAGTATCTAGTTTTCCCGAGTTGGTTTTTCCATTGTTCAAAACATAGCATGTGCATCCAAAAGCATGAAAATATGAAATATTTAGTTTTCTTCCTTTCCATAGCTCATATGGGGTCTTTTTCAAGATTGCTCTAATGGTAACTCGATTCAAAACATGACAAGCTGTGCTTACAGCTTCACCCCAAAATTTCTTGAATAATTTGCTCTCATTTAGCATTGTTCTAGCCATCTCTTGTATAGTTCTGTTTTTCCTTTCAACTACTCCATTTTGTTGTGGAGTTCTTGGTGCAGAAAATGTGTGATGAATTCCTTTTTCATTACATAATTCTATGAATCGTTTGTTTTCAAATTCACCACCATGATCACTTCTTATAGTCATAATAGTACTTTATTTTTCATTTTGCACCAAATTTACAAAAGTTGAAAACATAGGGAAGGCTTCATCTTTGCTAGCTAAGAGAATTATCCATGTGAATCTTGAAAAATCATCAACAATCACAAATACATATTTCTTTCCACCAATGGTTAAAATATCGGATGGCCCATATAGATCCATGTGTAGCAATTCAAGTGGCCTAGTGGTGGAGATTTCCTTTTTGGTAGAGAAAGACATCTTAGGTTGTTTAGATAATTGACATGCCTTGCAAATTTTGTCTTTGTCATATTTCAACTTTGGCAAGCCTTCTACCAAACTCTTCTTCCATAGGGTCTTTATATTTCCCATGTTTATATGTCCAAGTCTTTTATGCCAAACCCATGGATCATTATCAATGGCCATTAGACATTGACCATTTAATTCGTCAAGTGAAACCAAATATACATTTCCATGTCTTTTTCCACAAAACATGATATGTTCTCCATCAAATACATTACATATAGATGATTCAAACACAACCTTGTATCCTTTGTCACATAATTGACTAATGCTCATTAGGTTATGCTTGATTCCTTCAACAAACAAAACATCTTCCATGCATGCATTTGAAATACTATAAATGTTTCCTTTACCTTTAATTTTACCTTTCTCGTTATTACCAAATGCAACTGTTCCATCGTTGCAAGGCTTAAGTTTATGAAATAGACTTCTTTCTCCGGTCATATGCCTTGAACAACCGCTATCCACGAACCATACATTATTTGTCTTTGCCTTAAAACATATCTGAAAAATAAACAAGTAAATTTCATCTCTTTGGTACCCATTTTATGGGTCCATTTGGGTTAGTAATATTATTCAATCTTTGTTGCTCTAACTTAGAAAGCCCAAATCTTGTGTTCCTTGGAACCCAAACTAATTTTGCACCATGGTCATGTAGTTTTTTAAAGTTACATTTATAGGCTGTATGACCCATTTTGTTGCAGAAATTGCAAGCCATTGGTAATTTAGGAGTAGGCCTCCAAGTATATTTTGGTTCAAATGTTGGCCTTCTAGTCCACATAATATTTTTCCTTTGTGGCTTGTATATAGGTGCAGTTTTAGTTTGATATTTCTCAAATATTGGCACAATCGATTTGCCACTTTCTTTTTGCTCAAAAGTATAATATCCAAGGCCTCTTCTATTTGTTTGAGCAGTCATGTTCAAAAACATCTTCACATTTTCTCCGGGATTAGAGAACTTTGCTAATGATTCATTTAATGATTTGTTCTCCTTTTTCAATTTTTCTATCTCTTTCAACAATGATTCATTTTCTTCTTTCAGTTTTGTTGATTTTTCAGCTAATTTTCCATTTTCAATAATAACGAAGTTACATTGTTGTCTCTTTAATGATAACTTGTTTCCTAGATTTTTGATTTCTTCATACAATGAATTATATGCAATTTGCAGTTCTTCTAATTCAGCACATTTGAGGCATTCTTGAAAAGAAGAATAAGTAGATTGAGAATAGCAAGGTTTGGAAGTTACCTCTTCATTGCTCGTGCATTTTGTTGAGATGGTTTGTTCTTCCAAAACTTCAGTTGTGTTCAAACATAACAAGTCTTCTTCTTGTTCGATCTGTGTCATGCAGCATATTCTTGCGTAGTTTGCTGCATCGTTATCGTCGGTTGAAGAGCTGCTTGTTGATGAAGTCTCTTCATTGACGTACATGCCTCTTCCCTTTGGCCTTTGATATTTTCTGCCTTCATGTCCTTCCTTCCTCTCTTGATACTCTTTTGATTTCTCTTCCGGCGTAGGACATTGAGCTTGCATGTGTTCTATCCCGCCGCATTTGTAGCACTTCGTTGGCTCCTTCTTCTTCTCTCTTCTTGTTCTTTCTTTGAAGTCCTTGAAGTTCCTTTCTTTTCTCACAAATTTTCGGAATTTGCAAGTGAGAAGTGCAATATCTTCATTATCGTTATGCGAAGAGGAGGTAGACTCTTCTGAGTTGTGTGCCGCTTTTAACGCGATGGCTTTCTTCCCTTTGTGATTGTCTTCATTTCTTCTTTTAATTAGCTCATGTGACATTAATGAGATAATTAGATCTTCTAGCTTTAGTGTATTTAGGTCTTTGGCTTCTTCAATTGCCGTAATCTTTGGAGTCCAAGATTCCGGTAGAGCTCTTAGTATCTTCATGACCTGTTCGGATTCAGAGATAACCTTTCCAAGACCTTTCAAAGCGTTAGTAATCTTAGAAAATCTAGCAAACATTTCAGAAATATTTTTCGTTTCTAGCATTCTAAAGCTTTCCAATTCTCCTATCAAAATATTTTTCCTACTCCCTTGGACTTGAGAGGTTCCTTCATAAATGGATGTTAGAGTATCTTATATTTCTTTAGCGGTTAGACAAGATGATACTCTATCATATTCGGAAGTTGTAAGAGCACAAAATAGTGAGTTCATAGCTTTAGCATTGCTCTTTACAGTTCTTACTTCCTCTTCGGTCCACTTGGAAGCTCTTTCATCTATAGGCAATATTACACCATCTTGGATTGCAATCCAAGAATCCATGTCGGTAGCCATGATGAGTTGTTTCATTCGAAGCTTCCAATAGCCGAAATTGTACCCATCAAACAATGGTGGCCTAGTAAATGATTGGCCCTAGGCAAATGCAGGAACGGAAGTCGATTGAGATGCCATATCAATGAATCTCTTTGGTTTAACTCAAAGACCTGCTCTGATACCACTTGTTGGCCCTGAGTTACTGGCAAAACCCAAGAGAGGAGGGGTGAATTGGGTATTTAAAAATTTATAACTTAATCAGAAACTTTACTCCGGATTAATCTAGTCCCCTTAATGAAGAAACGAAATGGAAAGCAATATAATATAGAGAGCAGAAATATAAATCAAGCACACAAGATTTTTATAGTGGTTCGGGCAACCTCCCTACTCCACTCTTCCAAGCTCACACTCCTTGTGACTTGGGTTCCACTATTGTATTCTTCAAATACAATTAGAGTCACTGCTCTCTTCTAGATTCCAGCTCTAGGGGGCTTCAACACAACACAGCAGAAGTAGGTGATGAGTTCTACTCCAATCACACACTACTTTGCTTACACTTGATCTTAGTTCCTCAAAGTAAATCAAGTTCAATAAAACAAAATGAAATAACAAAAGGAGTCTACACTTTACAGATGTGTAGAAGCAATTTGGCGCAGAGAAGAACTCGTAATGTAGACTTTGAAGATTCAGAAATGTAGCTCTTGCAATTTGAAGCAAAGTTCTTCCTCTTTGAATGGCTTGATCTCTTTAGAGCTCTTGAATATAGGAGTTAAGCACACTTAATGATTCTCAGCTACTTCCCTCGTCCACAATGAATGTCTTTTATAATTGTGGAGGGAATCCGAACGTTTGAAGGTAGGTGGCGCGCATTTAATGCGCCAACGTTCGAAAACTATCCGACCGTTGCGACCCAAGTCGCAGGCGGAGTCGACTTCGGGTGCGACTTCGCCCAAGTCGCAGATGGAGTCGACTCCGGGTGCGACTTCGCCTTCCGTAGCGACTTCAAGTTCCATGTCGGGTCGACTTGGGTATCGACTTGACCCTAGTCGCAAGTGAAGTCGACTTCGGTGTGCGACTTCACTTCGTCAGTTGGCTTGATGAACTTGAATAATTTCCGGGATGCTTTGTTCCTTCATGCCTTTTGTTGTTTTGCATTTTTCATATCTTCTTGGATCATTTTGTATTCCCTTTAGCTTGCTTGACTTCTTTACTTCACTAATATTTTGTAGACCTTGTGAAGCTTGAAAACTTGTATGATTGATTTGCATTTGATTCATGCATCTTGCTTTCTTTTGATATTAATCTTCAAATCTTGAATTTCTTCATCTTGAAATATGCTTGAAGCTTTGCCTTGGACTTGAGAATCTTAAGTTGATCTTGAAAAGGATCTTGAATCTGTATTTTGGACTTTGAAGAACTCAAGTCGAACTTGGGGTCGACTTCGTCTGCGACTTCGCCCAAGTCGCAACTGGAGTCGACTTCGACTGCGACTTCGGTATCTTTCTCTCCCAAATTCAACTCTGGAGTGATTTTGGCATCTGAAGTCGATGTTGGAGTCGACTTTGTTTGCGACTTGGCTTCCCAAGTCGTAAGTGGAGTCGACTTGGCCTGCGACTTCACCTGCTCTTCTTCCCATTTCAACTCTGGACGGATTTGGCTCTTTGAAGTCGATGTTGGGGTCGACTTGGGGAACGACTTGGCCTTCCATGCTCTACTTTCTTCAAATGTATATGCCTTAATCACTTCCACAAGCATGTTAGTAGTCAAGACTTACTCAAATTGATTTGTTAATCATCAAAACATAGATTTAGCTTGTTTTCCACATATTTCCAACAGATAGTACTTCGGTTTGAAGTTCTGAGTGAGATAGAATGGTTATTTGATCCCAATTTATGGTTTTGGGTACCATTACATTTACTTTTTTATATTCGTTTGTAATAATATTGTTTCTCATTTTAAAAATTGTTTAATAGTTCTTGTGTTAAAGGTTGTAGTCATAGCTTTGTAATGGATCCTCTATACCAAGGCTATGGGTAAATATTCTTATTTTATTTCACAGTTATGAACTTTTAGGTTTCAGGTTAAAGCATCTAAAATGTTTTGATCCTGTAAGAAAATGGTGAAATTTATATAACAGACAAAATAAATAGATCTACTGTATAAGCTCATTTCTACCATTACTAAGAATTAATCTTGAAATTTATTAAACTTACAATCTCTTAAGCATAATAAGATTGAGGTGTCTAAGTTTTCTCTCATTAATGGTATGATAGCTACTTGTACTAGTCCTAAATGTATGAAATTATATTTTTGCCGATGTTGTTTAATTAATCTTCTGTTAAAAAGGAAAATAGTTTCATGTTAATTAAATAAAGAGATTGTTTGCTCAACTATTTTAATTGTGTAATTTGTTGAAAGTTAAAATGATCCTTTTTCGTATATTTGACTATCTGAGATGTCAGGTATTTTTCAATCATTTAAGTCTTTTTTCAAATTATCTATATTGATTTCTTCCGTATTTAATACATTTTCTTGGCTACTACTTGATTTAGAGCTAAAATTTCTAAATAATGTTTCATGGTTAGATAATAATATATTTGTCGTCTCTGATCACTGTCAACGATATTACTCCACAAGGCCTAACACGGCATTACAAGCTTTCAAGGGCCCTTTTAGGAAACGCAACTTAGAACTTCACAAAGATTCAAAATATACTATTCTCCTTCTAATACGTAAAAATTTAGCAACGTGGCTCTGATACCAAATATATCTCAGATATATATATAAGAGCTATTCCGGTGCAGTGCCACTGCACTGGAACAACGGTGCATTTGCCCAAAAATAGGTCCTACATATATTAGAATGCAATGAAAATTTATACAATCATTTATCTATTAAATTTTATAGCAAATGATTTACATGTTGAAAAAATCACTTTAAAGTTATAATTTATATCAAACTATTTTATTACATTAAATTTGTACAATTTTCAGATGGGGTTTATATACATATCTAATTGGGATGAAAATTGATATGGTAATAGAATACATTATTCTAAATACGATGCGTGAAGTAGATTATAATTTTATCATTATGTGAGGCCCATGTTGACGTCATTGCACCATAATTACGGTGCAGTGGCGCTGCACTTGAATATAATCCTATATATATCAAAGTTCTGTTCAACTTTATACATGGTTGCACAAACACATGAATGCAAACAAAAAGAATTTACAAATTTGTGATGAAAAGTCAAGTTTTTACTTGCGTTTTTAAACTCAAACTAAAAATTCTCTAGACTATGCATTCTAGCTCAAAATTGGTCATTCATGTGTAGGAGTGTTAATAGATCAGGTTGGATGGATTGGAGCCTAATTATAATTCTAATTCATTTAAAATATTTCAACTCCAATCTATTTATTAACCCATTTAGAAAATCTAACTCATTTAAATAAATGGGTTAGCGGGTTATTAACAGACTGTATATCAGACGAACTAAAAGCCTAGACTTTAGCAGATGATGATCTTGTAGGGAGAGGCGAAAAGATGTTTTCTGCGCAAAAGAAATGAAAGTAGGGTAGTAGTAGAAAAATAGAATTAATGCAGAAATGAGAAAATGAAAATTAGGTGGTGGGAATAAGAATTAGTGGAGGAAAATAATTAAATAGTTTATTTATATCTTTACTAGATTTTAATAAGTAAAACGAGTTAAACAGGTTGAACAGGTTAAATGAGTTAAATAGGTTACTAAACGAGTTGACGAGTTATAAAATTTTAACCCTAATATGTTTATTTAATTAAATAATTGAACGAGTTGGCGAATCATAACCCATTTATTCAAGAATTTCGACCCAAACCTATTTATAAATGAGTAGTTGATCAGTTGATCATAGCTATTAACACACCTATTCAAGCCAGAATGAATCACCAAGAGCATGCTTTTGCTTGCAAGCTATTTCTAAGAGTCCATACATGCCAAAGATTTGGGAGATTGACTTGGGGCTTTCTTTTTTAAGATGCAAACACTAATTCTAATTCCATCCTAATACTTTAAGAAACTTCAACTCTAACCTAATGAAAATTGAATTGGTTAGTTTTTTGGCAATGTAGTGATAGCATATCAAAAATGCGCGAAATCAAGTTTACTTCGAAATAACATTGAAAAATGAATTCAAAATCTAGAAATATTTCATCAGGTGAATGAAATGAAATGATACCCTGCAACTAATTGCGGAATCATTTTCAATCCATTAAATCCAGCTTGATGATAATATCCATCACTCTTATTAAATGGATTCTAGAAAGGGATTGGATTCAAGTTTACTTTGATAGTAATTCAAAAAAAAAAAGTTTACTTTGATAGTGGATAAAAAATTATTGATATAAGATTAAGAAATGATTTCAAAATCTAGAAATATTTCATCAATTAAGAAAACAAAATGATTCCATGCAGCCAGTTGCATAGTCACTCGTTTTAAATCCCTTAAATCCAGATCAATTAAAAAGGCAAAAAATATCTGAAAATGGAGATGCGGGGGCATCTAAGCGAGCATTCTACCATCTGAACTACATCCCCTTTTGAGAGCTAAATTTAATTTATCATATTTCAAACAAAACAACGCATTTCCAAAGGACTCTGATCTTATGCTCCCGAGCGCATACACCTATTTTTTTATTTTATTTTTTTGAAAAAATTTTCATAAACTTGTTAGCCCAAGTGTATTTAATCTGTGTATAAATTTTTACCATTTTTGGAGTATTTTAGATATTTATTTTTTATTTTTGAAAATAAGTGGCATTTTAGGTAATTTTAAATTACTAAAATGCCACTGATTTTCAAAAATCAAAAATAAATATTTAAAAATCTTTAAAAATGGTAAAAATTGATACATACGTTAAATACACTTGGGCTAACAAGTTTATGAAAAAAATTTCAAAAAAAAAAATGTATGCGCCCGCATTACATGCTCCCGTGCGCATGCAACGGAAGTCCATTTTCAAATGTCACTTCTTTTGCCGAGAGCAACGGATGCAATAAAAAAAAAGTAAGAACACGGAATGTGTGTTTGTTTGATTCTTGCAGGAGGTTATTGTCAGATAGTTAATAACTAATAACCAATTGAGCTGATTCGTAACACTGATACAACTAAAGTAAATAGTTTAAAATTGATAACCCTGGAATGAAATCTAAAACTAGAATGCTGGAACCATGAACAAAACAAAACGTCCTACCTAGTACAAGTGCATTTTAAGTGTAGTTTGCTATAAAATGGAGCCCACAATCATGAAACTAACGTATGCCCTGCTTGTTGTGTTTGGAATTATTTACTTTAATAGCATCCAATTTTTCATCCATATATATAGACTTCATTTTAAATTGATAAAAATCAATGTAATAAAATAATTTAATGTAAATATCAATTTTCAAGTTATATTTTCAACATCTAAACTGTCTCAAATATGATTTTTATATAAATAAATAATTGTATAGTGTATTATTATATAGTATAATACATTGCACCATAATTATGGTGTAGCTTAAATGAACTCGAATATTATCCTACACACATACACCAAGGTAATAATTCTATGCACATGTATTGAGCCTCAATCCTCAATCTAGGTGTTTTGAACTTTTTAATTAAAAGAGAGGTATTTACTCTCACGTCTATTAATTTTTATATAAATTGCATTTATAGTGTGTTTGTTTACACCCAAACCCTTGAAACTAAAACTTTTCACTCTCTGTGATTATCTTAATTTTTAATTATTTTTTCATATATTTCTATACAACTATTTTATTTTTAAGTATTTTTATACAACTATTTATATAATTGACCTATCTATTTTAACTTTATTCTTTTTATTCTTCATCATTATTCTTATCATATCAAATGATTTTCTCCTCTTTCAAAAACTTTTACACCAATAAGTTTTTATCCAAAAGTGACGCTTCGCTGCCTAGACATTTTCAATTATCAGTCAATAGGTGTCATATGACCTAAGAAAAATTCCGCAACACTTCCCCATAATATATAAGAGGGTGGTATGGAATACGAGACCTGTTATACATGAACACCACAATTCTTATTCCAAACATAAAACATTTAGCTCTACATTAACATATTTATATTTCCATACTATAGAGACATTTGTATGCTAAGGAAGTCATCACAATTTATCATTATATAACAAGGTAACCTAAAAGATCATACATGTATATATATATATATGCATGAGTCCATGTAGATTATAATCGAGTTCAAAATACCCAAGTACAGCATGTTTGTCAAGTGAGATCAAACTAAGTGTATACATTCACCAGTATCAAATAGAAATACAGAACCCAAAATAACTATGAAAATAAGTATAAATCTAATGAAGTTGCTCCTCGGGGTTATATCCTTCTCTGATCCCATCCTAAGGCTCTTCACCTAGCCTGTGATCTATAGACAGAATAACAAATCATGTGAGTCTAAATAGGCTCAGTAAGTACATAGCAGTTAACAAAAGAAGTGAATTAATTAAGTTTCATGTTGCAATGTCATGATTGTGATGCAGCAAGATAATTTCTAAGTGACCATACACAATATATGGATTCAACACCCATGCCCAAGAACTTATGTATATAGTTGTATATCTTTAACAGGTCATACACAACCCGCCCCTTATGTCAATCAGGAGTCATGAACAACTCTATCCAATCACTTGACTGAAAAACCCATCACTCAATACACATAAATCAATTGTTGCAAACCACACACGTAGCATTAAAACCATCAATATGAGTTGACATCATGTTTAGTGTACCAATTATCACACAAGCATTTCATAGAATACATGGTAGACATCAGAAAGGAAATCTCTAGTTCTCCATACAAATCCAACCCATTCAAGATATATTGCAACATGTCCAAGAAATATTACATTCCACTAAGGAGAAACTAGCAATATGTGATCTATTTCACCAAACCCATGCAATGATCCTAAACACTCCACGAATACAGCTAACCCTAGCTTATCCTAAGTCCTGAAAATACCCCATTCCACAAGGCTGATGGATGAAGTCCATTCCCACTAGCTCTATAACATATTTAATTGCAAATACAATCTTAGTTTGAGGAAAGGGAACATCTACTTACCTACATCACGATTTTTCCCAATACATGCAGCCTAACTTTGAATCATTAGGATTTTAAGCTATCTTTGATGCGAAAAAGCGACCCCGAGGTAATTTATCACAATCTTGTGGAGGTTTAGTGTTGAATTTGGGTGTTGAGGAGACGAGGAAGAAGAAAGAAAAAGATAACGAGAACGAGAAGGAAAAGGGAAAACGGACCCTAATCTAGGGCGCCCTTCCCTTTTTTAAATGGATTTTCCAGTTGGTGGGTCGGGCCAGATGCGGGCCCAAGACCTAACTTATTCCCCTTTTTCATCTTACACTATTTTGTTACTTAAAATTTTCTCTGAGGACGTTACCCCCCTTGACCTTCGCAACCTGACCAGGCGAGTCAAACCCCATACCTATTCTGCGAAGTGGGAGATAATTGTAGTGCCCCAAACGACGCGTCAATCATATACCTCTAAATCATATCATAACGAGAGATTGCAGCTACAGAAACATGCAAGCACATAAACTCATACTTATGTCTAACATGCTCATGAATGACATTATAATTCATAAATTACCTAATGGATAAGGAAGAATTATAATTTTTTTTAAAAAAAAAACTAGTCCTCACATTAAAAATTTTATTACTTCCTAAACACACTCATGATTTAAAACTTATTACAGATATACCTATAGATATTAAAATATGTAATTATACCTATAGCAAGTTTCAGCCTCTTAATTTTTATTAAAGCTATCAATTTTTTTATAAATTCAAATTACACATTATAGTTATTAATGTGAATTTAGTTAATATACCAAAAAACATCATTATCAGATTACTATATGGATGCTAATAAATATAAATTTATGAATTGTATCAAAATTAATTATAGCTTAGAGTATCCAACAAAGGTAAGCCTTGAATAGTAGCTGAATTCACATTAATAAACACAATGATGATTTGGATTTATCAAATAGTTGATAATGTTTATGAAAACCAATATATCTCCCGGGCATAATTGTAAATTTTTTTTTGAAATTCGTTGACATATTTGCAATAAGTTTCAAATCATAAGCATAAATTTGTATGAAAACCACAAGTACAAATAACTCCTAATAAAATTTCATTTTATTTTTATGCGAACCCATATGCAAACCTTATATAAACCAAGATTTATCATTTATAAAATTTCAAAAAAAAAATTAAAAAAAGTCACATTTTTCGTGCCAGGGGGAGTAAAAATTTTATAAAAATATATATCCAACTTCAAAAAAGTAAAATTTGACATACATATATAAAGATTAAATTGAGCCCGTGTATGAATGGAAAGAAAAATAAAAAGAAGCTCAACACAATTGCATTTTTATATCATTACCCGTATATGAATTATCGTCTAACACAACAATTAAGATATTAGAAGAAAACAGCATCAAAAAAAAAAAAAAAAAAGGATATCGGAAGAAAAAATATTACCAAATCTCCGACGTGACAACTCATTAAAAAGCTAAAAAGGACTCCGGGCATCAATGCCGGTGAGATTTAAGTCATTCAATACGTGTACATGCTACGCATTTACATGGACATTTATTGACACAGATCTTCCTCTCCGGATGTACATTATTCCACTACAACAACCTAGATCTGCCAAAGAATGAAAAATTCTTTCATTAGCCTCGCTTTTAGCTGCCTTCTGTTAATTCATGTAGCAGTGGAATGGGATGCCCCAGCCTCAACTGGATAGTGACGCCATTCACATCAGAAGCAGCCTTTAAGATCTCCATCTCTGCTTCCTTGGCTACTTCCATCGCATCCCTTTGATTCCAACAGGTGAAGCAAATGCAGTAGTCAACTTTAATCCGGCTAAGACAAATTGAATTGACTGTGGCAATGGAAACGTGATTTACCTTATCAACATGGATGGCGGCATTAAGACCTGAACCTCGAGCAAAATCTTTCCTTGCAATGAGTGGTGAGTTATGTGCTCAACTTTCATCACCTGAACGATATTTCATATTATGGAGTACAAAGTTGGTGAAAAGTAAAATGGTTTCCATTTAAGAGCTAAAACAACAGAAACTAAGAGCTGTACATAATGTTTCTAGAATAAAAGTAACTACAAGCCTGTTTGGTTGCTTGTCCAAGTTGGAAGTTGTTTTGATTTTTATCAATTGAACCGACACAAAACAGTTGATTTCTCCTCCCAATTTTCCCACTCCAAGTTGCAGCTAGAGGGTGCACCTCTGCTTATCCACCAAAACAGACGCCTTCAAAATCAGCCTAAATCTTTTACAAGACCCTTATTTTTCAGTTTTCAGAAATAAATAAATAAATTCTCCTACAGAAATTGCCTATATCTTCCATTAGCAGCCAAGGTACAGATCAACATCGTTTGGACTTAACAGTATCCACTTGATGTCTTAAGAACAATAATAATTGATCCCTCTTAACTATATAAGAATTGTTGAACACATTTCAAAAGAGCATAAAAAATCAAAAACACTACAAACTTTCATATAAGAAAAACTGTACCTGAGGGAATTTTGAAGAAAAGATATTTGAAACGATGGCTTCAATATCTGTTTGCTTTGAGGAAGTGATTGGATTTTGGCAAATCGTTTCCGTCAAATGCTTATCGTGATCTGACGCACTGGGCAAACATTGCAAAAGTGCTGGATCTGAAGTGCCACTCGACAACAATGATGACACAATTCAAGTGGTCAGTTACAACTTCTAAACCCAAAAGGAGATTAATGTAGAAAATAATGGAAAACATACAGACGAAATTTAAATCTTGTTCCACCATATGGGATCAGCGATGTGACTTCTCATTTTATGAAGGACCACATCCTCAGACAAACTATATGTCATCAACATAATTGGTTCATGCCACGTAACTACATGTCATAAACAGACCAGGAAATCTTATATGCTAGTTGAAGATACAACACCATTATCAGTGTAGTGGATGGGAATGTCTGACTCCCTATTATTTCAAAAGGGGCAGGTACAAGACCAGAGAATAAGGCATTCATGTGGACAATTGAACCTTGATACAATCTTCGTTCAATAGAAGCACAGATTAGAAATTATTGGCAAGTTACTCAAAAACTAGCAGACGTAGCACAACCAACACTATGATTTCCTTGAAAATATTTGCTCACATGGACAGATGAATGAAATGGGGATACTATCCTGGCAAGACAAAAAGATCTCTCCCAAGCTTGTAAAATCATCTGAAATTTCAACCTTAGTATTTGCAAACTATTTGCATGACAATAACCAAACCAGAGTCTACCGATATGAATGAAGACTTCTGCAACCTCTGTATGGGATTTCTGAATCTGGTGACGAACATTTTCACCAATATCATGAGCTGCACTGACACTTAAAAATGGATCTACCTGTAAGGTCAATGTAATGAGATAACATGTCAATAGTGTAGGTGCTTGAGTCACATTCTAAACATAAACGTGGGGAAAATGTTCAAGGTTTCTGTTAGCCAAAAAAATTTTGAAAATACAAATATGGCATTCTGTTCCTCCTAGACTTCAGCAAAATTAGCCAGTACATAAAAGGACAGTTATGATCATGCAACCCTTAATATTCACGTAACAAAGCAATTCTCTGTCATTATTAATATAATACTTTTAGTAAAAATTTTATTCGCAGAGAAAAGCATAATAAAGCGTTGCAACATGTATGAAAACTTCTAATGAATATAATTACACAGAATATGCATGCTCAATCACCCCTGTATTATATAAGAACTTGTCTGGTTGGCACTTAAGTGTCCTAGGGCCACTATCCAACAAAATGAAATGTTGTAATGGGTCACAACATTTAGAAAGAGAATAACATAAAATTTTCAATTGCAAACTACGATTCTTTTTAAAATTCAACTAATATAGAAAATTCTGTTAACCTCTTTCACAATATTGTTGCCTATTGCAACAATTCATTTGAAGTGACACCTATTTTGCTGCATTCACTTGTAGGGATCCTACAATTATCTTAACTATTTCTTGCAGAGATGATTTACCTCAGAATCACCCTCTATACATCATCTGGAATAAGATCGAGAACAATGTATGATAATGGAAACTGGAGAAAAGGTAAGAATTAAGAAGATTAAAAACAATGTTTCCCTCAAACACCCATTTGGTCCATTCAATCATATCCTTCTAATCAATGTTAAATACAAATATTAAAAGAGTTGTTCTGACACTTAAACTCATGACAGCCAACAAATATGGTTTGGATATCCCTCTGGTTCTTATAATCATGCACATGTTACAAGCTCATGTTACCTACTTTCAAGAACATTGATCTATTATTGAGGAAATAGAGATGACGCATGGATGGGAAGATCTGGCGGTAGTGATGCATGCTTTGCCATTCAATTTGCCCAAAATTTGACTTTAACAACCATATTCAAACAAAGATAGGAATAAAATAAACTCCTATTTGTGGTGTCAGATCAATGAAATTGTCTTAGTTTTCATTCGACAAAAACCAAAACACAGTATTTTTAGAAACATAATCAACACATAATATCAATCTGTACCTCAATGTGAACATCAAGATAAAGAGACGATCCAGCTCTTCTTCCCCTCAAGCGATGGCATCCCTGCAGCAGAACTATATGACATTATCCAAAAAATCATAATACAAAAGGAAATTCATATTGTTATTTAGCACGACAGATATGACCATACATAAAAGGCTACATCAAGAGTGGTTTTTTAAAAAATGATAATAATAAATGACAAATGTTTCAAATTGCTACTGAAAAAAATACATGTTTTGGATTTTCTGCCACTTCTGGAATTAGTACAAACTTGGGCATCAGTTTCTGAAACCTGACTCCTGGGCTGTTTCTTCTTCTGGATATTGTTGATTGCCTTAAATGATAATTTAAATCTCTCAACATATCCGTTAAAGTAAGCTTACCTTCACACCTTTAACATTGACGATTGTTTCTCTCATGGGAGCTAAATGATGTCCAGGGATAGCAGCATCAACCAACTCCAAGATACTAATATCAAATAATCACATGTCAAGTAAGGGAAATAGATCATGTAAAATGTATTACTATTAAAATCAATGCTGCTTCGAAACGTCTAACACAAGCTCAGACAGCATCAACCATCTCCAAGATACTGAAAACTAGATAATCAAAGTGTCAAGTGAATGTGTGCTTCTGAACATTAACACTGATTCAGAACATCCAACATAAGCTCAGATTTTGTTAGCTACAGATTCAAAGTGCTCTTTGGAAATCACTATATATGGTCACCAAACACTACTACCAGTCTGCCAAAAGTGTGAATATCGATTTATCATGATTCAAGAACAAGATCTCTAACAAACATTTAGGCCTAACTGGAATGAGATGGACTGACCCATACAACAAAAAAATTCAGATCCAAGGGAATTCTTCCAACTGAAATGTTGGTAATAAACAAAGGATTATTATGGTTGTTTAAGAATACCACGTCAAAATTAAGTGCTTGCTTTATGATACATTTTGTACATAAAATGTGTATGCACTGTATTCTGTAGTTTTAACTAAAAATTGGATAGCGCAGATCAAAGAGACTGAAAGCCATACAACAGGCTCAAATCTAGAAGCAACAGAATAGATGTGCAAAATGAAAGATGGAATTGACAACTAGGAACTTCCTAAACAATGAAACTAATTGTGCAATCAGTTGCTTTAGAAATGCCAAAGCCATATCTAATTTTGATTTTAAAAAAATGAAAAAGAAAGAAAATCACCTCTGATAGCCACTTTCAAGACCAGCTTTCAGAATCATGCCTGAGACAAGAAGTCCTGCCAGGGGATCAAGAAATTGCACCCCAAGAATAGCGCCACCTAAGGTTAAGACCATGGTCCAAAGTCAGCATTATCTAGAGGGTAACATTTACATAGATTTTTTTTTTTTTTTTCAGAGGTCGTCTTATGTACAGCTCAGTTCAAAAAATTATCTGGCAAAGCTAGAAAAGAAAGCATTATCATTGCCCACATGCTAAGAACTAATCAATGCAACAAAAATGTACCTTATAGTAAATAATCCAAAGAACATTTCTAGAAATTAAATTAGAATGCATGAATATGATCCCTCTTTTTCTCTTTAACAGTTCTACGAGAACCCAGACCAGTTTGTATGGCTAGTGATGAGGCTAGCAGAATGAAATATGAAATATATATACATAGAACGACATCCAAATAAATTCCCAAAGAAGAAAATACTGTCTAAGAAAAAGAACAAAGTTCTCACCTACTCCAATCAGAGCAAAGACAGATGACACAGCATCTGCACGATGATGCCACGCATTTGCTTTCATTAGTCCACTCCCTTGTTTCTCCCCAGCTCTTTTTGTAATCCAATAAAGCCTATCATGTAAAAATAAGAGGATAACCAATACTTGAATGAACGGAAGAAGATTTATTTTTATGTGTTGATAGTAGTTAATTACTTCTAAAATGTTTTATGCATTTATAGCAGTTAATGACTTTAGAAATGTTTTACGTGTTCATAGTAGTTAATGACTTTAAAAATGATTTAGTAAATAGCCAACTAATGGTTATTTTTCTTTGGAATCTAATAACCAATTAGAGGATTGCGATGAGTCTTTAGGAGAGCTATGCATATTCGAAAATATAATGGTGATTAGTGAGCATCCAATAATTGGTCCATGATCCACCTGCACTATCGAGCTGATCTCTGTAGAGGAACCTATGCATATAGGAAAATATAACGGTGATTAGTGAGCATCTAATAATTGGCCCATGATCCACCACACTATTGAGCTGATGTCTATAGAGGAATATGTAAAAACCATTCACTCAGGAGAAACCAACTTTAAGTGGATAAAAACAGACAGTTTCAAAAATGAAGCAATCAACATTCAAAAGAGAAAGCCACTAAAACCAGCTAGTGATGGGGAAATTAGAAGTTATTAGAAGGAAATGAAATCAACAATGGCGAAAACAATGTCGGTAATGGAGAAAAGAAATAAGATTTTTTCCTGTTGTTGTTGTTGAAAATGACAGAGTTGGTCATGGAAAAGATAATTTTGGTTAACTGAAGTAGGCAAATGTCCTGCAAAAAGGAAATGAAAGTTTTCCTCTTCCCTTTTCAAATGGGCTCATAGAGTTTTAAACCTTTCTGTCTGGAGATTTTGTTCATTCCCTATCCACAGCAAGGCCCAACAATTTGATGCTTGAAAATAGATAGGATCAAAGCTTCTTTAATTTGACGACTAAGTACCTAACAACAGTGCCGTGGTTCATCCATAAGCCTGGGCACGTCTTCCAGCTCTATGATTTGTGTATTTGATTCTATCTAATCGACAACTAACAACAATGACACTGGTCAAAAGCTCAGGCACATATTCCACCTCTACTGAAAGGGAAGCACTAAAACTAAAAACAAATTTGGTGCCTCCAAAGAGAACAAAATTATAGGTAAAAATGAAAGATAACCTCTTATTCAGTGATCATTCATTTGAACATGATATTAAAAGATGAACAACAGATGGAACCACTTTAAGCCATCCCAAAGCTGATCACATCAATAAACCAACTGATGGCTGCAGGAAGTCAGGGAAAGAAAAAAGAGGCAGAAAACCAGCTCTCTTATGTTCACAAAAAGGTAAGAGAGTTGTAAATCCATGGTGGAACCCTTCCAAACAGCAACAAAAAGATATGTTCTAGCCAAACCACTAGAAACCAATACATCATTCTTTCCTTCAGAAACCAGGCCTACCCTTCTTTGACACAAATTGATATGATTGTCATATTCAATGCCAGAATAGGGTGCTCCATGTCAATCCCATGATGGTGGCCACCATGACTATGGTTATGAACATGTCCATTCAGCACTAAATGGAGTGTATCTGGACTTGAGGTCAGCAGACCCTGTAATGGAAAAGATTCAGTAAGGAAAGCATCCTAGAGGATAGGGACTACAATTGCTAAGTTCTCAAAAGTGACACTAGTAACTTCTTTTACAGATCTTTAAAAGCAACAAAACAACTTCACAGTATGCCTTGTCTCCAAGTAATATGGTAAAGCAAAAGAAACGTCCAGTGAAACAAGAAGGGACAGTGGAAGAAGAAAACAAACGAAAGCTTACCTGCAAAATCCCCACAGCATGCCATGCAATACCACCTGCAGTCACCAGTAGCATGCCAGAAATTCCAAGAGCACCTAAAGTCTCAAACTTACCATGTCCTGGACAGAAAAGGCATGGAAATACAACTCAATATTTTTGAAAATATGACTTACGAAATGTAGAAACAATATTTGACTCTCACCAAGAACACACGACTCAATATTTCTGAAAATAAGAATGATGAAACGTACCAACAATATTTGACTCTCAAAATAGGTGATAGAGGGCCTTTCAAATAAACAATTGAGCTGTCCAAAATATTTTAACAAACACCTATCACTAATTGTTTTTCCCCAACTACCCTCAAGTGGAAATTTAGACTACAACAATCCCCTTCCATAAGTATCTGGGCCAATTTCAAAAATGATTACAAATTATACACATTTTTTTTAATATGATACGATCGTAAATTTTCATCTATTTTCCAAATATGAAAACACCATCAATTCTGCCTGTGCATTTTCGCTAAAAATGACAAAAACCATTTTCCGAAGGACGACCATGGACAATTTTATGAATGCAATTATTTATTCAAGAAAGCGAACTTCAGGCCAACTTTGCACAATAAAGGGACACACAGCAAGGGTTAAACTGTTTGATATGGATGCTGGAGTGATTATTAAGATCAATTTTAACCCAAACAATCCATTGAATTCTGCTGACTTTCCTTCAAGAGCATTTTGTAACATTCAATGCCACATTTAACTCAAACGTATCCCTCGTCTTCATGCATAACCCATGCTCATCCTTCCCATTGTTCCATGGTGATCATGGAACCATGGCTAGGATGGCTAGGTTAGATGATTCCATATAAAACTATTTACGATAGTAGAAAACATCAGGGATTCATAAATACTACAAAATTTAAAAACAAAAAAAACCCAAGGAGTCTTTGTCAGTCATCTTTAGAATGATATATAGCCTCCTGCCGGGGGAGAAATGCTCTTTGTCCCAAGATAGACATCTACATGCTGTTATATTAGTTAAAAGAAGGAATTCATGCACTTCTATTACTCAAGCAGGACGTGAGTAGAAAAAAATTTTAAAAAAGAAAAGAAAAATAACCATATGGGTGATCTTTGTCCTTGGGAGTCCTGGCAACTCTAAATGACAACAAAGCAACACCACTAAGGACCTGCAAGATAAAAATGTAATTGTAATAAGCATAACAATGAAAACTTCTTGGTATCACACTACTCCAGTCAAAATGATAGCATCATCAAATAGAAGGAAAACCAATTATGATATTTCCTGAGTATGAATATTGTTGCATGACATTGTGAAGATAGAAGGTTAAAGCAACCAAGGAATCTATTCAAGTAAAACCTTGTTTAGAACCTGGGGTAACCACATAATTTGACTAAGGTGGTGGGTGACTGTCTTAAAACTGAGACTTGAGCAGCATTGTCACAATCAGACTAGACCGGCCGATTCGACCAGGAACTGGTGGTTAGTCCAGACGGGTTTAAGCATTAAACCATGAGAACCATTTGAACCGCAGGTCAACCAATCAAATCGGTTCCATGTGGTTCAACTAGTTTCATTTAAAAAAAAAAAAAATCTGACAGTCAACTTGCAGCCATGGATCACGGAACAATTTGAGTACTGTTTGCTGTTTTTGTACCACAGAAATCCCATGCCTAGCAGTCCTTTGACTGTCAAGTTAGATTTCTATTCTTTCCATCTAGAATCTTAAATTACGACATCATTAAAAACTGGAATTGAGTGAGTAAGAACCTAAATAGTTATAATTTGAATTCTACATGTCCCTGTATATCCACCAAAGCCAGCCAGTCTATATTTTAGGCATACCAAACAACATAACATAAATATTGGGTTATGCTTCTTTCATTTTTATTTTTTAATATTTATCTTAGATCCAAGCCACCCATCATATTTTTCTCCATTGATATTTGTATGACATAAAAAAATCATATTTATTAGATTTGTATATAACATACAACAAGTTCAAATGCATAAGTTTACTTCTACTTATATTTTTTAGGATAGTTGGTTATGAAAGGTCTAAATACACTTGATTTCTTTTATATAAGCCAAAAAAAAAAAAGGTTTAAACACAATAAATAAATTAGATCTTTTTATTGAAAAAAAAAACTCTAAAAATGGAAGTTGCACCATACAATCTTTTGCTCGGAGAATTATCCATGAATATTTATTAATGTATACTTAATTAAAAATAAATAAATATTTATAACATCATAAATATGTACTATATTTATAACCAGACCAATCCCTTCACCGTTGGGTTCTGACACCGTTGGATTTGAGAGGACGCAATCAAAAGTTGATTCGATTTCAAATAGTTTGATAATTGTATTGAGTGCCACTGCTACCAAAACACACCATTAGGAAGAGTGGTTACACCAGCTTCTATAGGATTTCATAACCAAACCATCAAATTTCTTGCAAAAATGGCATTAAATTTCGCACTGTAATGCAAACAAATGCGAACGTTGGTCATGGCCGCTGTAAACCAACTTATCAACCACACACAATCGATCAGCAAACCGATGAGAAAGAATCTTCTTGGAATTTCACATTGCGAAGAGGACAGAGTTCCAATTCCCACTTACGATGTCGGAGACGGAATGAGCAGCATCGGCGATGATGGCGGTGCTTCCGGACATGTAGCCAGTCATAGCCTTGGCGGCAGCGAGCAGGATGTCGGCCGTGAGGCCCAGTCGGAAGACAAAGTCGCCTTCCTTCCCGCCATCCTCGTGTTGGTGGTGGAGATGGTGGTGGTGCGAATGGCCGACATGCCACCTCCTGCTGATTTTGAAGTGATTCTGCTGCGGAGAAGGTGAAAAATCCGGGAAGTAGGAATCGGTGATGGGTATGAGAAGCTGAATTAAGGAGGAGGAGGAGGAATTGACTGTGGCGGGAAAGAGCCTCGAAGCGTAGGCTTCGTAAAAGCGGATCGGATTTCGGAATCTGAAACGCATTCTCGGAGCGGAGAAATCTCTTCCCCCGGTCGGCGATTTACGTTTGACTGCTCTGCGACGCGCATCGGTTTGCACCGCAGTTTTGTTTTAAAGAAGAAGAATCTGCTGCGTGACACGTGTCTTTACAAAATTTCTTTTTTAAAGGAGCATTTCCACTTGTCAAAATCACGCCTTATACATTTTCGCCAATTTTCTTTTCTTTTTTTTTCTCAAGTCCCGGACTCCCGGTTCGACACCCGAACCAACTCGTTGTTTCCCACAGCTGCGCCCAAATGCATTCCACTGGTGATATGAGAGTGGATGCATTTTTCGCCGAATTACACTGCATATATTTTAAAATTTTCATTAACATTTACTTTATATATGCACACAATTAATTCAATTTTTCAAATTTATCCATTTGCCCCTGTATTTCTTCTTGCACGCCTGATCATAATCATGAACATGTAATAATATTTTCAATGAGGGTGACCCATACATCCCGCCGTGACACCCCATAATTATTTTTTTTAAAAAAATTTATAAACATATAGAGTTAGGTTTCAAAAAAATTATGAAAATATCACTATGCTTAAAAATAAAAAATACTTAAAAACATCTAAAAATAGTAAAATTTGAAAATTTAATTTTTAAATTAAATATACCTAACTTTAGTTGTGTTTGACAATGAAAAAATGTTAAGTTAAAATTTTTCAATTTAAAACTTTTCACTCTCCGTAACTACCTTGTTTTTTACTCATTTTTTTGTATTTTCTTATACAACTATCCTACTTTTTCATCGTTTCTATACAACCACTTGTACAACTAATCTATTTATTTTAACTTTATTATTTTTACTCCTTATTATTACCTCGATGATATCATATCATTTTACAACTTTTACTCTTAAAAATTTTTCACTAAAAGTTTTATCACTTCTCAAACACACCATTTACATGTTTTAAAAAAATATAATAAATTAATAATAAAAGGGGTCCCACAGCCGGACACCCAATCATCCTCATTTTTAAGTGATGCTCTCTTCACTTTTGATTACCAATGGGTTAAATAATAAATATAATATAGAAAAATTTTAAAAATTGATAAAATACTTTTAATTAATCTTAAAACGTTCGGTTTTTTATTCCACTTATTGCCTAACTGATTGAATATCAAGGGGCAAGCACTCCCTGGTTCTCGATGTAGAAGATTTGAAACCAAGAATTTGCTTAAGAAAAACTAAATTTCTCACCAGTCCCGCCAACAAGTGTTATTATTATTATTATTTTTTGATTGGCAACAAGTGCTGTTTAAGTGACTTCTAATTTAAACAATACCATAATATGGCTATTCTTATAATTATTAACATAATATGGCGAATCATCAATTTAAGCGGGTTATAGATTATGTCTAGGTGGCTGTACAGTTAGATAACATTGATCCGTCAAACCTTGTTGGATCATGCTTTTACTTGGAGGAATTTTTCAAAAAAGTCATATATTTTAGTAGATTTTAGAATAAAATTGTCAGTAAAAATTGCAGATTTTAAAAGTAAAGAGACGTAAATTCAAGACTTCTAAAACAAATAAATTTGAAAGGAAATTTTGTAAATGACGCCCCGTTTTTTTCGAAAATTTGAAATGTTGCAGCCGTAAGTGTAATATTTATAAACTTTATAGGCACACGAGCAATTAGTTTGAGATGACGTAAGCATAAATGTAAGTACTCAAGAAGAAAGGGTAGGTAAGAAAGGTAATTTTGGAATTCGGAGATAATAACAATAACCATAAGGACAACTAGTTCCAAAATTTGTAGGTATGTATGTAATTTTTCAAAATGTATAGGTATAAATATAATTCTAGTCAAAATACATAGGCATAAATGTAAATCCCTTTTTAAACTATGAAAGATAAAATAGCAGTTGGATCCTAGAGTCTTTTACAAGTATCTAAGATTTGGCTGCTTTCCTAATAATTGATATTATTATGATTCCATTTCTTTATAAAATTTCATTCCTAAAAATATGAAAAAAGAAATTATAATTTGGATGATAGAGAGAGTATTTGACACATTTTTCAAAAACATTGTACACATTAATTTAAAATTTACTTACAGCTATCAAGATATATTACAAGAAAAAATTAGAGTATCATTTTTGTAACTTTTTAAATCGATGTCGATGGCAATTGCCAATTGGCAAGTGTAACTGTAAAGCAGGCAAGAGGCGATACTCAGTACTTTTGTGCTTGTGATGCACGCGATTATGAGACATAAAGCAAGCGGTCAATATTTACCGGGCATCGTTTGATGCTACAGCCTCTGGTGCAGCCATGTAAATTTCCCAGTCCTGGCCTTGTTACGATCTGGCCAAAACTGGAACGAGTTTTGGCCCATGTTGCAAGTTTGGAGTTGGGGTAAATGGATTATCGCCGCGCTTGCACCCGGTTTCGGTGTACGGCAGTTAGAAGCAGCAGCAGGGCCGGCAGTTCGTCTAGCCATTCTTGCGACTTAGGAATGGGTCAGGCCCTCCGGCGAGTCGGGGGACGGCTTCGGAGCTCGAGCTTCGAGCCGCCTTCTTCCGCCCCACAGAAGAAGAATGTCGAGTGGCAGAAGCCGCCACCCACAGCCCCACCTCCGCCAGATACCTCGACTGCCAGCCAAGATGGTCTTGGCGTTTCTAATCCTGGTAATTGAATTTTATCTCCCTCACTCTCCAGCCATCTCTCTCTGTCTCTCTTTCACCGACACTCACTCTTTCTTTCTAATTGAACGTTTTGATTGACAATCTAGAACAGGAATTGGATTTTGAGTAGATGGCATGCATAACGATTTACGTCAATTTCGATTTACAGCTGTGGTTTGGTTGTGAATGCATTTGCAATTTGGGTCTATGTGACGGTGTGATGATTTTCAGCTGTGGTTTTGTTGTGAATGCATTTGCAATTTGGGTCCATAGGATAGGTGTGATGAGACTGCAACTTGGGTATCTCCGAGGTTGTTTTGATAATTAATCAATTGGCTAGCACATGAAAAATTTATTATAATTTTTTTAAAAATGAAGTTTTTAAAGTGTTTTCCTGCCTATGTAAGACATCAATTGGAGGGAGGAAAATGGAAATGAATGTTGAAAATAAAATCTTATTTTCATTGAAACATTCACCTCTGCTGATCATTATTGCGAGAAGCATGAACGAAAACTGGGTCGTTTTTGGATCCATCTCATGGGCCACTCTGAGGTTGCTGCAGTGGTATTTTGCCTTGTTTTCTACTGCATTGGTGGAAGCAATCTTTTTGATGTGATGCTAATTCTAGGAACGTGTTTGAAGAGTGAATAAGCTCAAATATTAGATTGGTGAGGAGAGGGAGGGAATTTGGCAGCTATGGCTATGAATTTTTCTTGCTGGGTATTGAATGTCTAGTTGGGTGCAAGTGAATGCCTGCATAAAATATCATGGAGCAGTTTCTGATCTTTTTAGACTGATTCTTACTTCCTAATAGAAACTAGAAGGAGAAGCAACCGAACTGGATGCTGGTTTCACCAAAAGATGGCTAGAATCATCCAACGACTTCTAATTCCACATCAATGGACCAATGTGGCAGTCTCTCAATTTGTACAAAATTATTTCCTTGGAATTCCCAACTAATAATAGCTGCAGTTGATGTTTTTGATTGTCACAGTTTTGAGAGGTAGAGAAATGATAGTCTGATCTTATGATTAATATAAATCAGCTAAAGAAAACCTCTTTATTTTAGGAAACTGATGATGAGGCCATACTAGGAAAAATTCATACCAAGCCACAGATAGCGCTCTTAATGTGCTGTCCAGTAGTTGCATGTTGGAACGGTTCTTTTCTCTTGTGATATTCGGGACTGTACAGGACTGGAATATAATTTCTAACTCACAGTGAGGAAAAATATTATTATAACTTTCAGTCATTAGATAATTTGGTTTGACTGAGGTGTTGTTAATTGCATGACTTTAAATGCCATCATCCTCTTCGTCATCATAATCATTGTCACCAATAAAGCACAATCTCAACTCATCATCTATGATTTAGTAATCTTATCTTTGATGAGGTTTTCATATTTCCTTTTTTCTAGAATCCATATCAACAGTTAAAAATGACAATGTCATTGAAGAGCGGGATCCAGAATATGATGTTATGCTTAGTCAGCTGGTTGGGAGAATCAGATCAAAGCCTGGGGGGCAGCTTGAGATGGGTGACGTAAGTTTCTCCCTTACTAAAATTTTCTAAGCGAACTTTTAGGTTTCTATTTTGTTTTCTATTTTACTTTTAAATTTTTGGATGAAATGACTGCTGGATTTTCTTTTGCTTTCCCTGCTCCCCCTCTTTCAATTGCGAAGTTTTCTCTTATTTGTTTTTTTTCTTTCGCCTTTTGTTGGTGTACATTTTCATAATGTGGAACCAAAAGTTGTAACTGGTTTTGTACCTCTTGTGTATCAATCGTGGTAGTTGTTCTTGAATTAGCTTTTCCTTTTTGAAAACAACTTTAGTTAGAAGAAAATAAGAATTTTATGTTTATTAGACAGTCTCATAAGTATAACACAGGGTGTCACTCAGTGTCCAAGAGAGCATGAGATCAGCATTAACAAATTTGATATAATTGCTGATAATATTGTTTCTTGAGATAGGATGAGTGATAAATTAGTTTATGTTAGACTGGTATTTTCATTGATTCTAGGCTTTACCAACGATTTGGGCAAATTGTGAATATTATTTCTAATTTATCCATCATATCATATTATTATTTGTAACAAATTATTGCATGAAAACCCATCAAGCTTTTCTTTCTAATTTCTTCTCTAATAGATGTGAACTCGTGATTACCTGGAATCATGAAAGCCCATAAACCATGTTATTTATGTATGTATATACTAATAAGACTATTTCATTTATTAAAATTGAACTAAATTTGTTAGGGTCACATGCATACCTATTGGCATTTAAACTAATCTTTATGATTTAAATGAGTACTTTCCTAATTTATCAGTGAGTTCCATTGAAATAATTTGTTACTTTGTTCTTGTTTTGTTGTTGTTGTTGTTTTTAAATGCAGTTCTCCAATAATTAAAAATCTCCAATAAAATTGTGATCCTAGGTTCAGCCTGTTGGAATCACATGCTAGCATTCAAGCCAGCGACCCAGGGTCGTATCCCTGTGGGAGCATGTCTCCCCTTCCCCTCCCCATTGTAATTTTTTTTTTAAAAAAAAAAAAAAGTAATCTCCAATAAAACTATACTAAAAAGAATTCTCCAATAAAACAATAATATTCTTTTGGGAGTGGCACTGTATCCTTAGCTACTATCAGAGCAAGCATTGGATGTTTGCCACTGTATCCATCATTACCATTAAAACAAACAGTTGGTGAGGCTGCCACTGTATCCTTAGTTACCATGAAACAAACATTGGGTGAGATGGGTGTAGAATAGTCAAGTGTGTGGAGAAAGAGTTTAGGGAAGGAACCATTAAAAGAAACATTGGGTGAGGCCACCACCATATCTTAGTTATCATAAAGCAAACATTGGGTGAGATGGGTGGAGAATGGTCACACATGTGGGGATGTCAATAGTGTAGGGATGGAACCATCACAGCCCCCTGCACACATGGATATCCCTTTAATGTGCTTTACATAAGCCATTTATCTAGTTACTTCACTTGATGCTTTTCATTGCACTGCATCTTGATTTTTCCTTTCGTGATTTCTGATTTTTATTTGCCGTGGTGTAGACAACGGTTGTGGAGAGATACAGCAAGCCCATGCCAAAGCTGCGAACCACAAAAGCTGTGACCAGTGATGAGCAGAAAGCAGTGCCCCCAGGAACCCTCGACATTAATCAGTTGAGACACATCTTCCTCCTGCAGCAAGGAAAGGCTGAAGATCATCGTGTGCCTATGGACGCCCGTGGCATTGCTGAAAAGTTCCAACTTGATGTTGTGCAGATTGAGAAAATTTTGCAACATGCATCACTTCCACCTGAAGAAAGCACAGACAAGCAGAATGATGAAAGCAGTTAACTGGAGATCTTGTTTCCCTACCTTTTGTCTTTTTTACACTTCTACATGCTAATAGAGTGTGATCCCCATCTACCTAACGCTCTCCATAGGGAACATTTTAACCAAGGAAGAAGACTTACTTGATAGAATCCCGGGATCAGTATTGGATCCTAATGCATATGGATTTGAATTGTGGCCAGATGTGCTGGTTTAGCATTAGTGAAACCAATATTTCATTGTGGACAAGAGTAACTGCTGCATCCTTTCTCAAACACTGGGGGTGTTGGATTAAGGGGATTAGAACAATCAATTCCGGAAGATTTTGGCATCATTTTCTGTATGCTGGCTACCATATGAACTGTTGGATCACCAAAAATTTGGGTCACTTGTCCAGAACCAAGCACAATGAGTAGCTTTCCCTATTCTCATGCTTCAGGAGCCATTTTTATTAGAGGTTTGAACCATGGTACTCCATGTTTAAGAAGTTTTGTATGAGATGCTTCCCACATAAGGGTTGAGTTCTGTGAATTGCTGTATGCCCCCATGATGCTGGAGATAGACAAATCAGTGCTGTTAGATGTTTCTCCAAGAGGCTTAGGATCACACGTAGCGTCCACAAAACGGGCATGTTTGTTGTATTTATTCATTATTACTTTAATTAGTTTTTTGGGTGGCCTAGGCCTAAAACCCCAAGGGGAATAATTTCATCAATCACATGGTGGTAACCATATATTGGAGCTGCTATTGCTTGCATTTGGTGTTTCTATCTTGCTTCCATTCAGGTAATGATCATCTACGAACATAACACCCATATATTTTTAAAAACTTTTTTTAATAATGGGTAAAAATGACCCCAAGATCTCGATGTTTAAAAATAAAAAATAGATATATATGGAGAGATTTGATATATATCTTCAACAATGGTAAAACTTGGTTTATAAATGATATAGGGGTAAATTAATTTTATTGTTCCTTGCGATGATGAATAATTAGCGGCATGTTAAGCAAGACGGGGCATGAATAAAAAGCACTTTGACTAACTTTAAATTCAAACGCGTTAAGAAATCTAATCATATTTGCAACTTCTTTATAAAATTTCAATCCTAATTGTATTTTAGATGGATTCAATTGTAAGATCGCCGCGTGTTGGTTAAGTAGGTTATTGATGGATTGAAAATAAATTAAGTAATAAAAAATTAAAATGATTAACTATTTAGTATGCAATTAAACAAAAAATTGTAATGTCAATGATTACTTGAATTTAAGACACTAGTTTTCATATATACCCTTAAGCGGGCTATCAGTAATTTCGCATTACTTATATAATTACGAACAAAACATTTTTAATCCCTACATTTCCATTCTCAAAAACTAATTTTTAATATAATCTCGCTTTTTTTTATATAGAACGATCTTATTTTTCCTAATTTTAATGCTGTTTTTATCATTTTTTAATATAATTTTTTTTTATTTTTCAGTAAAAATCAGGTCTGCCCGTCACAATTTTCACCCATTCTATTTAATTGGATAATGGCTCGGAAGTTATAAAGGTTAGGTTATTGGGTTGACCGGTTAGAAAATTGAACCCATAATGAGCCCATGTCTGGTTAACTGGATGAATATTTGCAACCCAAATTTGTGAATTAAAGTCATTGTTTAAGATGTTCGGATTCATGTACTTGTACTTAGTTTTATAGAGACTCGTACAAGTCAAAATTTTTATAACATTATAAAAATATCTGCAACATATCCAAGTAACCTAGTTCTTTTCATCAAATGTTAGGTGACGAGTCTATATTAAAATCCCCGTATCGTTTATTCAAAATCTTTAGAATTGAAATTAATTAAGTCTGACGGACTAATTTGATCCCTAATCAATTTCATGAAGATTATCTTTGAGTTTCAATCAAGTATATTTGCCATAAGAAAATTACTTTCACACCCGCAGTTCTCTTCATTTTTGTAATTCATACAAAATTTTCATTCAGACAGCCTCTAGAATTCTATCTGACTGTGTGAAATTGAGAGTCGTTTGACTTTTATAACGCCATCAACAATTTAAAATAGATTAAAAAACGTTGATAAATTCCCAAACAATTTAATACATACCTCCTGACAATGGTAGTTTTTCCTACTCAATCATTTGAAATTTGAATAGCTAGAAGGAACATGGGAATGTATCTAATCTAAGGGTTGACTATGCAGAAACAGAACAACCGGGAATGGAACCCATTTGCAGAAGGGGACCTTGTCCCAAATCCAAGACCTTGTATCCATTTGGGATTCCGTTTCTAATGATTTACTTGTGGCAGTAAAGACATTACTATGAGAGAGATGAAAACGAAGGGGAAAGGAACTGACTTAGGATGCCAAGCAGATGAAATCCTAGGGTGTGGGTAGGATTGTGAACCCATTTGCAAAGGAGACCTCGTCCGAAATCCAAGAACTTTTATCCAGTTGGGATTCTGTTTCGAAGCATTTACTTGTCCCCAATAGACACGTTTTATTATTAGAGATATGAAAATGAAGATAATCCCAGCTAAACAATTCCGAATGTGCATATATGATTTTCTTTTTCTTTTTTTTTTGGAAAACAGCTGAGAAATTGGGCCTTCCGTTCCTGCTGCCCATATCTTAGACCTGATAGAGATTTCAGCCGAGGAGTGAATTTCGCGGTCGCTGGAGCTACGGCCCTTGATCTCTCCTTCGTTGAAGAAAGAGGGGTTTTTAGTCCTCTGGCCAACAATTCGCTGGGAATACAGCTCGAGTGGTTCAAACAACTCTTGCCATCTCTATGCTCTAGCCCATCAGGCAAGTCGGAATTAAAACATCTTTAAAACCCGCAACTGACTTCTACAACTCAGATTACTGATGAATTTGTTCAGCGTACACATAGCAGATTGTAGGGGCTTTCTTAGAACCTCTCTGTTTCTCATGGGAGAGATTCGGGGCAACGACTTTAACTGCCCTTTCTTTCAGAAACGCAGCTTAGCAGAGATTCTAACAATGGTGCAGCCGGTCGTCGATACTATTGCATCTGCAATCAATGTGAGCTTTTGGCATTCTCTGTAGTTCAGCACCCACTTATCTGTCTACAGTAATTACACATGATCGGTTGCTTGAGTGATGCATTGCAGATGGTGATCGAGTACGGAGCCAGGACAATCTTGGTCCCGGGCAACCTACCAATTGGCTGTTCAGCGCGTGCCTAACCATTTACAATAGCCCTGTTGGGATTTTAGGCTATCCCCTTTTGTGTAGATTAAACAGGAATAATTAATCTCAGACAATAAATATCACAAATAATAAACAATCAAACCCACTAAAAAAAACACACCACAATTTTACGTGGAAAACTCCTCTTTAATAAAGGGGAAAAACCACGGGACCCAGTCCAGGTAAAACTTCCACTATAGAATAATGGGATTACAAAGCAATGTCTTCTCTAGTTAAAACTAGAGGATTTCATCATCACAATACAGATGGATTTCAACATAGAAATTAATTAAAGGATGGATCTCACCAAATCTGAGATGCCGGCAGAATTTTTCTCTTAATGGCCGGAAGAGATAACTGCCGTAGAAGTGGATTGAATCCTCCTCCGTCGGAGCTGCTGCTGCTGCTGCTGCTTCTCTGAAGAGAATAACGACGACGGATCAATTCTGCCGAGAGGAGAAAGCCCCTTTTGTATACTATCTCTCCCTCTCTCTCGCTTTTATTCCTCCCGCGCCGAAAGAGAGCGCCGAAAGTGAATGGGTAAGTCAAAGGGCAGGTGGGCTTTTTCGATGATGACAAAATGGTGGGGCCCCCCCACTTGACTTCACGTGGGGAAGGAACTCACCTAACAAATCTCCCCCTTCCGACTACGTGAAGGGCTCTAGCAAACTTGCCATCTCTCTGCATATCATTAGCTTCTCGCTAGTTACTGTTTTAGTCATCATATCTGATCCGTTGTCATCTGTGTGAATTTTCTCAAGTTGCAACATCTTCAACTCTAATATATCACGAATCCAACAATAACGCACCTGAATATGCTTAGATCTTGAATGAAAAGTAGGATTCTTGCTGAGATGAATAGCACTCTGACTGTCACAGTATATAATATACTTTTCCTGATTCATTCCCAATTCTTTGAGAAATTTCTTCATCCATAGAAGCTCTTTGTTTGCTTCTGTTATAGCAATATACTCTGCCTCAGTAGTAGACAATGCAACACACTTCTGCAATTTAGATTGCCATGACACTGCTCCCCCTGCAAATGTTACCAAGTAACCTGAAGTGGACTTTCTGGTATCTACATCACCAGCCCAGTCTGCATCTGTGTAAACTTTAAGCTCAGGTCTATCAGAACCAAAACATAAACAGGCTTTGGAGGTACCTTTGAGATATCTGAGGATCCATTTCACAGCTTCCCAATGCTCTTTTCCTGGATTTGAAAGAAACCGACTCACTACACCAACTGCGAAGGCGATGTCTGGTCTTGTGCACACCATTGCATACATTAAGCTACCGACGGCAGATGAATAAGGAATTATTTTCATCTGTTCTTTCTCTTCTTCACTTGTAGGACATTGATGAGAGCCTAACTTGAAATGACCTGCAAGTGGAGTACAAACAGGTTTCGCCTCGCCCATGTTGAACCTTTCTAACACCCTTTTAATATAGCTTTCTTGAGATAGCCAAAGCCTTTTGTTCTTCCTATCACGAATAATTTTCATGCCAAGTATTCTGTTAGCCGGTCCCAAATCCTTCATAGAAAAGGATTTACTCAACTGCAATTTTAATCTCTGAACCTTGTTAGCATCATGACCAACAATCAACATATCATCCACATATAACAAAAGGATAATAAAATCATTAGTGGAGAATTTTTTAATAAATACACATGGATCAGACATAGTTTTACTATACCCGTGTTGTCTCATAAAGAACTGAAATTTTGTGTACCATTGTCTTGGTGCCTGCTTAAGTCCATATAGGCTCTTTGTTAATTTACACACTAAATCCTCCTTTCCTTTGACCTTGTAACCTTCAGGCTGCTCCATATATACCTCTTCCTCCAAATCACCATGAAGAAATGATGTCTTTACATCAAGCTGCTCAATCTCCAGATCCAAGCTAGCTGCTAGGCTTAGAACAACTCTGACTGAATTCATCTTCACCACGGGTGAGAAGATCTCATGAAAGTCAATACCTTTTGTTTGACCAAATCCCTTCACAACCAATCTTGCCTTGTATTTTGGTTGTGAGCTATTTTCATCTGCTTTCAATCTGAAAACCCACTTGTTCTTGAGTGCTCTTTTGCCTGCAGGTAATCTTACTAATTCATACGTATGGTTTTCATGCAAGGAATTCATCTCTTCTTGCATGGCGTCCATCCATTCTTCACTGCATTCATGGGACACTGCCTCCTGATAACTTTGAGGTTCACCTTCATCAGTAAGCATCACATATTCATGAGGAGGATACTTTTCTGAAGGCCGACGTTGTCTTACAGACCTTCTCAATTGATTTTCAACTAACGGATGTGGAGCAGCTTGCTCATTTGGTTGCTCTGGTGTAGCGTTTGGTATATCTCTCCCATTTCCTGTATGCACAATAGGTGGAGTACATGAACTCAAATCAACAGGGTCTTCTACTGGAGACTTTGTTTTTTCAATTTTCTCAAAGTCTTCGATTGTTTGATCTTCAAAGAAGATTACATCCCTGCTTCTGATAATCTTCTTGTCAATAAGATCCCATAATCTATAACCAAATTCTTCATGTGCATAGCCGAGGAAGATACACTGTTTAGTTTTACTGTCCAACTTGGATCTTTCATCCTTAGAAATGTGAACAAATGCCCTGCAACCAAATACCCGTAAGTATTCATAAGAAATATCTTTTCCTCTCCATACCTTTTCTGGAATCTCACCGTCCAAAGGAGCTGAAGGAGATAGGTTAATCAAATCAACTGCAGTTCTCATTGCCTCACCCCAGAAGGACTTTGATAATTTTGCATGAGAGAGCATACACCTGACTCTTTCGCAAATACTTCTGTTCATTCTCTCTGCCACACCGTTCTGTTGAGGCGTCTTGGGAACTGTCTTCTCAAGTCTGATACCACGTTCACTGCAGTATCTTTCAAACGGTCCTCTGTATTCACCACCATTGTCGGCACGAACGCATTTTAATCTCTTTCCTGTTTCTCTTTCAACACTAGTTTGGAAGTGCTTGAAGATACTTAGAACATCATCTTTGGCCTTTATTGCATAAGCCCATACTTTCCTGGAATGATCATCAATGAAAGTAACAAAGTATATAGCACCACCAAGAGTTCTATCACCCATAGAACACACATCAGTATGCACCAGATCAAGTAAATCATGTTTTCTATGTGGAGGGAATTTATGAAATGCAACTCTATGTTGTTTTCCAACTAAACAATCAATGCATGATTTTAGAGGTAAACCTTTAGGCAAATATTGCTTTTTAGCAAGAATATTCAAACCTTTCTCGCTCATGTGGCCAAGTCGCTTGTGTCATAGCTCTGAGGAGGATTCATGCTCCACCGCATTCACTTCTCCCTTAGCAATCTTCATATAAGATCTGTAAAGAGTGTCAGTCTTATTTCCCTTAGCGAAAATAAGAGAACCTTTCGTCAGTTTCCATTTACTACCACCAAATTGATGACAGTATCCATCATTGTCTAACTGTCCTGCAGAGATTAAATTGAATCGAAGTTCTGGAACATGCTTGACACTTTTCAACACCAGTTTGCATCCCATGTCTGTCTCTAGTCAAACATCACCAATACCTTGAATCTTGCATCTGCCATCATTTCCCATCCTTACATAGCCAAAATCTCCGCTAGTGTAAGATGAGAAGAACTCTTTACATGGAGTAACGTGTGAAGAAGCTGCAGAATCTATTACCCATGTAGGCACATCATTGGCAAAGCAATTAATATCACAAGCTATGACAACGTCATCTTCGAATGCAACTGCTGCTTTTTCTGTGTCATCTTTCTTTTCTTCATTTTTCTTTTTATATTCTTCCTCTCTTTTCAACTTTCTGCATTCTCTAATTACATGTCCAGGCTTACCACAATGATAGCATTTGACTCCTCTTGACTTTGATCTCCTTCTCGATTTATCATGATTCCATTTAGACTTGTCACGATCATTATTATTGCGAGAATATCTATGCTGATTTCTCCCTCTGTTTTCTATAACTAGTGCTTCAGAATTGACGGATGTACCTTGTTCTCTCCGTCTTGCCTCTTCATTAAACATGCTGTCTTTCACCACATCCATTGATACAACACCATTAGGAGCAGAGTTACTGAGTGAAATTACCAAGGTTTCCCAACTATCTGGCAAAGAACTCAACAAAAGTAATGTCTGCACTTCATCAGCAAATATAATTTTCATGCTGGATAAATCATTTAAAGCTTCTTGAAAATTGCTCAAATGCTCAGCAACTTTTTGTCCATCTTTATACTTCATATTAACAAGCCTTTTAATTAGAAAAGCCTTATTTACAGCTGATTTGCGTTCATATAGGCTTTCTAATGTTTCCCATAATTTGAATGCATCAGTTTCCTTAGCAACATGGTGAAAAACACTCTGATCAACCCATTGTCGGATATGCCCAACCACTTTTCTATTTAACACATCCCAATCATCTTGAGTTTTATCCACGGGCTTCACTCCTTTCACTTTAATAGGCAGGTAAAGTTCTTTGCAATACAAAATATCTTCCATCCTTGTTTTCCATATTGAGTAATTTGATGATGTGAGTTTGACCATTGTGAATGAAGTTTCTTCCATCTAATCCACACAAGAAATTATGCAAAAAAAAAAAACAGACCAGGCTCTGATACCACTTGTTGGGATTTTAGGCTATCCCCTTTTGTGTAGATTAAACAGGAATAATTAATCTCAGACAATAAATATCACAAATAATAAACAATCAAACCCACTAAAAAAAACACACCACAATTTTACGTGGAAAACTCCTCTTTAATAAAGGGGAAAAACCACGGGATCCAGTCCAGGTAAAACTTCCACTATAGAATAATGGGATTACAAAACAATGTCTTCTCTAGTTAAAACTAGAGGATTTCATCATCACAATACAGATGGATTTCAACATAGAAATTAATTAAAGGATGGATCTCACCAAATCTGAGATGCCGGCAGAATTTTTCTCTTAATGGCCGGAAGAGATAACTGCCGTAGAAGTGGATTGAATCCTCCTCCATCGGAGCTGCTGCTGCTGCTGCTGCTTCTCTGAAGAGAATAACGACGACGGATCAATTCTGCCGAGAGGAGAAAGCCCCTTTTGTATACTATCTCTCCCTCTCTCTCGCTTTTATTCCTCCCGCGCCGAAAGAGAGCGCCGAAAGTGAATGGGTAAGTCAAAGGGCAGGTGGGCTTTTTCGATGATGACAAAATGGTGGGGCCCCCCCACTTGACTTCACGTGGGGAAGGAACCCACCTAACAAGCCCCAGTAAGGAAGACTACCATCCTCAAACCGCTTGTCTCAACTACTTGAATGAATTCTCCCAGAAGTTCAATGACCTTCTGCAGAGGAAGCTGGATGAGCCAAGAGATCTGCACCCCGATGCTATCATCTTCTACGGTGACTATTACAATGCTGCCATGCCCATGTACCAATCTCCACACGAACATGGTAAACTACATTTTTCTGAATGAAATTAAATAGACTGCACGGATTGCCATTAGAGTCCAACTTAAAAAGTTTGGCAACTTGGCATGACAAGCACTAACACCCTTTGGTTTTTGTTGGTCATTGCAGGATTCAGCAATGGGCCACTGAAGGCATGCCGTGGCGGGGGAGGACCTTACAAGTACGATGTTTCAGCTCCGTGTGGGAGCGGCTTGGAACAGATAAGCGGCGATTCCTCCACATATGTTCCCTGGGATAGAGCCCACCTAACGGAAGCCGCATATCGATTTATAGCCAAAAGGCTGATGGAAGGGGAGGCTGATCGTATCTTCGTATGCTCTCAATGCTCCCGGGCGCATACACCTTTTTTTTTAGTTTTTTTTTTAAAAAAAATTATAATATTGTAAATTTAAGTATATTTAACATATGTATAAATTTTTACTATTTTTGGAGTATTTTAGATATTTATTTTTTATTTTTGAGTCTGATTTTCAAAAATCAAAAATAAATATCTAAAATACTCCACAAATAGTAAAAATTTATACATATGTTAAATACACTTAGATTTACAATTTTATAAAAAAAATTTCAAAAAAACTAAAATAAAAGGGTGTATGCTTCCGGAAGCATACGATCAGCCCCTGATGGAAGGGGCATATTTCACCAGCCCCTCTTGCTTGTCACCTGTAGTTGGTAGCCAAAAATGACTATCATGCAGGACGTTGCTTCTATGCATATCATGCCATATTTCACAAACAATCCCATTGTTGATTTGATTCTCTTGGCCAGTGTTTCACATCGCAGAGCTTAAGTGTGGTTGGACTACTCAAGATGAATTTAAGATTTGTAATATTTTTTATTTTCTTCCTTTTCAATAGGGGTGGGGATTGGGGTGGGTCAACCTATGACCCAGCTTTGACCCGACCCATTTTTGGCCAAGTAAAACTAATATTTTTTTGACTCGGTATAGGGATGGGTCAGAAATTTTGACCCGAATTCAAAAATAGGGTCGAGGCGGATCAACCATGTCCCAACCTGAAGAGTCCGATCCGCCCCGCATATATAAATTTATTAAAAATTATAAGCCTATATTTAAATGTTATTATTATTTTCTTTTAAAATTTTCACTTTTTTATAATCAACTCTATCAACAATAAAAGAATCAATTTATTCAAAAAGCAATATAATAATCAATAAAAAGAATTTGTATATATATAACTCTTACGTGTAATTGTATATTAGCCTATTTTAATAAATTTATACTATATTTTCAAATGTTTTGTTTTCTTAATTATGTATTTTTTAATAATTAGTGAAATATCGAAAAATATAATATTTAAATTTAGTATAGATGTATACTTATGTTTGATATGTATATAAATTCTAAAAAATATCTTATTCGACCCATATTTTTGGCCCGACCCGCTATCCCGAAACCGGTCTGATACCTACTCGAAGTTTGTATCGGAACCTATTTAAAAAAAGTAAGGGTCAAACCGACCTTGTCCCGGCCTGGTATAAAAAAATGGTCAAACTCAATTTTTAAAAAGTAGCGTCAGGGTTGGGCAAACCTTGACCCGGTATGGCCTGCCCGATTCCCACCCCTACTTTTCAATATATAACTGGTAATGATTCATTACTATACCACAAGCAAGGAGACTATGTGTAGTTTGGTTTTTTAAAAAATAGAGGATAAGAATAAAGACTTCATGCTTGTGGTAAGTATTGAATTACTAAAAATATATGACAGTCGGCTCTCTTATACACCAGTGATCGGATTGGTCAGGCCCATCTTGCCCTGATTCAATGGTTCCACCGGTTAAAAAACCATGCTTGAACTGTGGTTTAACCATGAAAACTTAGGACCAAATCAACAACAATTTAACTGGAAAAATTGGGGACCAAAGGGTAAAACAGTTCAGCCCCAGATATGATTTTTAAAGCAGCACTTCAAATACGTAACTACAATATTTTTCTTATTATTAATTTTTTTTTCATATGCTTAATTGCTTATATGATATGACATATTCCTTCCCATGATGCGACTTGAGTTGGGTTGAACAAAACCTACCCAAATCAATCCAGCAGTTTTTAAGGTTTGGGTTCAACAGTTTAGTATTTTGGATTTAGGAATTAAGTTTGAACCCAATCTGAATCAAAATTGGGTTAGGTTTAGGTTAATAAAAATCGAACTTTAACCAGGAATTCTAATATATTATAAAAAAAATCATGCATAATACATGTACCTTTAGTATTAGTACATATTTTGATTGTCTTTTTTATTATATCATCTATTGTAATTAGCTTAAAAAAATAAAATATGTTAGATGTACTATTTTTTGAAAACCTGTTCAGTGTGTGTGGTTTGGAATTAATGGTGTAATTTGAATGCAAATTAATGAGATTAAGATAATTCCAACCCAAGTTTCACTTTGTCCAAATTCAACCTCAACGTAACTTACCCAAATAGGTTATGAGAGCGGCGCTCGTTTGGTCGACGGGCGCGGAACGAAAGCTTTCGTTTCGCCCGTCGCGTGTTCGAATCCCGCATGGGATTTCAAACCAAAAACCCCCCGTGGGGGCATGTATGGTCCCCCTTGTTCGGTTGGGAGCTGGTGGTCTCCCTACTTGATATTTAGGAGCTGATGGTCTCCCTTTGGAAATATTGTTAAAATTGTCTTAAAACTTTGAATGTGATATGTGTTGAGATATGTTGTAAATATACTCCAATCAAAAAAAAAAAAAGGTTATGATCTAGGTTTTAGAAAAACAGGAGCATTATTTAATGTAATTGGGTGCACTTAATTTCAGTGCACCCATGTGCAAATACTCTTTTTAAAAAAAAATTACATAACTGTTATTATAAGTTTATTTAACAAGTGTATCAATTTTTATCATTTTTGAATATTTTTCGATTTTTAAAAATTAGTGAAATTTTAGTAATTTAGAATTATTAAAATGTCATTGATTTTTAAAAATCCAAAAAATATCTAAAAAACTCCAAAATGATAAAATTTGATATACATGCTAAATACACTTATATTAATAGTTATGTAAAAAAAAATTCAAATAAATTAAAAACATGGGTTACATACAACCAGATGCATTGAATAATGTCTCTTAGAAATAGAGCAGGTTGTTTCAACCCAAATATGCATGACCGCATTTAACAATAATCTTGCTTTTTCAATCCCGAATTCTATCATATTTCAATTTTAATCCAACTGAATAACTCCTTAATCGATTTGAGGATCCCATATTTACCTCACTAATAATCGAGTAGTGATACGCGTAAAAGAAAATTAAGTTTAATTTTGAAAATTGGTTTGAGATTTTTATAATTAAAGTGAGAATTGAGGTTGAATTAAAATTTTTTCAAAGTAAGAAACTATTTAGTAATGTAAGTAAGAAAAGAGTGGGGAAGCAGGAATATTTTTATTAAAAATGCGAGAATGATGTAACATAATAAGACCAATATGATGTAGTGATTAAAACATTAAATTATTTTTTAAAAAAGTGGGAGAGAGCATGGCTCTCACTCACTTACCGTGGTTAACAGACGGTGACTAGGAGCACATTTGGTAATGTATATTTTAGTAGGATTTTGGGATGGCGTGAAAAGTGAAAAAATAATATTTTAAAAATTTTATTAATAATATGAAATGATAAAAGTAAAGTTCCAATAAAGAGGTAGTTGCCAGAAAAAATAATTAAAATATAGGAATAAAATTTTAAAAATAGAGCTATTAAATAGGTAAATTATTTACGAGAAAATGTATAAGTGAGAGAAAAATCACGAGGAACATGGGATTTACTCAATTAGACTCCCCGTTAAGAAAAAATAGATTGGACTTCATCATTACTCGGTTGATCGGATCCTTTTCCATTTCCCATAGTTGCCAACACGAAAAATCTGAGTGATGCGGTCCACGGCATGATTTTCCGGTTTCTAACTTTCTATCCACCCATAAAATCAATGTTATCTGAAAAATTAATTTTATCAAGACAAAACAATCGATTTTAATTAGTGACCAAGACAAAACAAGGAACGAAGAGAGCCGATAGAGCTAACGTTCATAGCCAGCAACGGAGAGAGCCGAGAGAGACCATGACCGGGCAAGAGATTTGTATCTTTGAAAAGTGATAAATTTTATTAATGAAAAGTTTTTGGCGCATAAGTTTTGAAATGAAAAAAAAAATTTATACAATAGAGATAATAATAAAAAGTAAAGAAAATAAATTTAAAATAGATAAATTAGTTTTATAGATATTTATATAAAAATGATAGAAATGAGGACTGTTATATAGGAATATATGACAAAATGATTAAAATTTGAATATTTATGGAAAGTGAAAAAAATTTATATTGAAAAGTTTTGATTTAAAGTGTGTTTGGAAAGTAATAAAAAAAATTAATTAGTGTAAAAGTATTTAAATTAGAAAAAGTTATATGATATGATGGGGGTAATAATGAAAAGTAAAGATAATAAAGTTAAAATATATATATTAGTTGTGTTAGTAGGTGTATAGAAATGATTAGTAGTTGTATAGATATGATTCAAAAATAAAGTAATTATGTAGTAAGAAGTAAAAAAAATAATTAAAAATAAGATAGTTGTGAAAAGTGAAAAAATTTTAGATAGAAAAGTTTTTTACGAAAAGTTTAGTTACAGATGAACACCCCCTTAGACTAATACTTTAAAAAAAACATTAAAAAAAAAAAAGGGTTTCTAGAGAAGATCCGCGCAGACTACCACAGCAGTGTTGAAAACCATTTTTACTTGTTCAGTCATTTTCTCTACTTTTTAATATTATGTATTTTTCATTCCACTGCTTTTCTGAATGAACGTCTTCTACAACCCTCCAAATACAAATACGGAAAATGTTTTTTAACCTCGTCAAATTCAAATGGGTTAATTTCAAATACATCTACTACCTTTTTCCTTAATTATAAATATATACACTAAGTTTAAAAACTTTCATACATACCCACTAAGTATTTTATTAATTTCAAATATACCCAATATAGTAGTTGGAAACTTTTAATAATTTTAAGATTTCAAAATACCTTTGATTAATGTAGCATCCATTGTCGTTGGTGTCATATCTAGGGAGCCCAATCCTATGCACCCGGGTGCATTCAGCCTCAATGCACCCAGGTGTACTACACCTTTTTATTTTTATTTTTTTTTGAAAATTTTTTTATGAAGCTGTTAATATAGGTTTATTTAACATACGTATTAATTTTTACTATTTTTGGATATTTTTAGATATTTTTTTTAGATTTTTAAAAATCAGTGGCATTTTCAGTAATTTAAAATTACCGAAAATGCCACTGATTTTTAAAAATCTAAAAAAAATATCTAAAAGTCTCCAAAAATAGTAAAAATTGATACATATGTTAAATAAACCTAGATTAACCATTGTGTAAAAAAATTTCAAAAAAAATTAAAAAAAAATAAGTGTAGTACACCCAGGTGCATAGGATTGCGTTCCCATATCTAGACTGTTAAAACTCATTCTACCTAATCTCTCTCGAGTTATATGAATTTTCATTATAGTATTGAATTTCCGTCACAACTGAATAACTATTGTTATTAAATAATAAGAGTATTTTGGATATTTTCTATAATAAATAACGGATATTTTTAATTGTGCATGACGAAATAGGTATTCATTCATACTTAGTGGGTATATATGATAGTTTTCAAACTTAGTTAATATATTTGTAATTAAGAAAAAATATAATGAGTATATTTGAAATTAATCCAACCAAATTATGGGATAGCCTTTTTGCTATGAAAATGACAGCAGCTTTCAATCTCAGTCAAAACGAGCCCTCTGATTTCCCATGAAAACTAGCAAAAAAGATGTACAGCACGATTCAAACGAATCTCGAGTAATTTTCGTCTTCATCGAAACACCTATCGAAAACTAAATGTAGCCCGCGCATCGTGCTGCAATCCAAGCACGAGCAGCAAACACAAAAAGGCTTTCGAGGCAGGCGAAAAAAGCCGCTGACGAAAGCAGCAATGGCTAGCCGCGTATTGGCTGCTCCTAAAACCGCTCCGTGCTTCCGTGTAACCCTTTCCCAGTTCTCCGGCGACCGCCCGCCGGAATCGTCCCCCTTGAAGGAGAAGACTCCGGCGGAGGAGCTTGCCCCCCTCGCTGCGGTTTTCCGTAGGCGGCTTCTCCTGGGCATGGGGTCAGCTTCGTTGGTCGCTGTCGGCGCCAATTTCGGCGGAATCACGAGCTTCCTCCTTGGCTTCTCACCGGAAACCGGCCGCAAGTTGAAGCTGGACGTCCTTTATCCAGTCGCTGGCTACAGCCGCTGCTTAGAAACCAGCCAAGGATTTGGTAAGTTAGTCTGGCTTGCCGCACTTGGTGAGCTGCGCATCCCTGCGGCTAATGCAAATTCTCTTACCGTGGCCTTCGTTATAGTGAAAAAAAAAAAAAAAAAAAAAAAAAAAAATCAGCAGTTTTCAAGGAAAACATGTAATTTGAGTTGGAGGTTAAATGAATTGAAGTGAAATAGGAAAACGGAATTGAAATGATGCCCATCAGGCTGATGAAAGCAGGAAGAGTTATGTAACTGCTAAATAAAGGGATTATATCAGTGAAAATAGGAAGAGTTATAACTGCTAAATTAAAGGATTGTATTGTGTATGAAATTAAGCAGCGTTTCTCCCACTTTTTACTTTACCGGGAAGACACATGGAATAGATTTGTATTTTCATTGGGAGGAACATTGCACTCACCTTATTCATACTCCTAAAACATCCCCGCAGAACAAGTTTAGAGTGTTGAAATTAGGAAACAAATGAAATTTGTGCTTTTTAATGTATTACTGATGTAGGACTCGTTTTGCGATTCTTAGGTAGAGAGTGTGGTGCTGGTTGTTTGAATGTAAGTTGATGCTTTTTAGTCCAGCAGCCTAATATTCATTTCTAGCTTGGCTTAGACTACAAACTTGCTCTAGTGAGATGCGCATGCAGTGTCTGATTATTTGTAAATCATATTTTCTTTGTGGAAAATGGCTTATGATGATGATATTTTCTGTTGTGGAAGACACTGCTCTCTTTCACATTTCAGCCGTTGCACACACCTTGCTTGATGATAATTGGGAAAACTGCACAACAAAGACTAGAAATGCATTATGCTTTTCCAATTTTTATTCATAACTACAAGTAAAGTTGTCTTAGTTGCCCTTTGCATCACTGCCATCTGTAATATAAACATATATGGATGATATGTGGCTGTCCTACTTGAGCTTTGCACTGCAATCGTCTTCACTTCATTTCACATTTGGATCATTAAGGTTTGCAAGATACACATATTTCATGGCGCAAATGGTTAGATTGCCATGATTCTCTCTCCTGAGTAGGAGTGTCAAAGACTTCTGGTTGCATCAGTTTCGTACTGACATTAGTACTATACCAGAGTTCATCTACCCTGCAGATTGGGTTGGAGATCAGAGATTGCTGTACCGGGCGGCTGGAAAGGCAGAGGCAGAGAGGCCACTTGATCCCCCATCCCTCAAGGATGAAAGATCTGCTCGTCGTCCCAAAAAAATTAATGACCCCATTGTGGCGTTTGGACCACCTGGATCAGATGGCGAGCTGAACGTCAGTGTCATTGTCTCTTCTGTCCCTCTTAATTTCTCGTAAGTTATGGTCATTTTCTCTGAACTCCAAGCCATAGAAGAAAAAAGAAATGAACATAGTCCCAGGAATATTAAAATGGTGGATGATTGGCGAGGTTCGTGAATCTGAGCATATTGCAGTGTTTGAGAAGGATGCAAAAGCAAACTATGAAAATTACTGGTTAGGAAGCGTTTAGATGAGCTAAACTGTTTCGTAAGCCTTACTCAAAAGCAACAGCAGTCAGTGACAGGAAATCTGTCATGCCATTTGGCTATATCAAGGGTCAATTGTTCTCTTGTTATGTGCTTGGAATTCCAATCAAATGTGCAGCCAAAATTTGACGGTAGCTAAGAAAAGCTATTCCTACTTTGTCTGGACTTGACACCATTGATAAGAAGATGGTTACTTGTGAATTTCTAGCCATTGTCTTCTTGTTTCATCCTCATGAGATGAAGGAGATCAAGTGTTTAAAAATAGGACTAGAATGGTATTAAAAACCATAGTTGGTATCCCCAAGAATTTGCAAATTGCTCTATATGGGGAAAAAAACATTTAGGCAAGCCTTCTTCTGTATCAATCAACTCGTATCAATCAACTCCTAATTTTTGGTTCCTGCTGAATTTTATGCTGTCCTTGTTACAGGATTGAGGCTTTTGGCAGTCCAAAGGAGGTAGGAGAGGCTGTGATCAGGACAATAGCTGGGTCTGGACGAAGGCCAGATGTCAATGCAATTCTGATAGATTCAAGCCTTAGGGAAGATCCTTCAAGGAAAATCAACTACTACAGGTTAGAATTTAGAGTTGAAAGTCCCTCATTCCGCCGTCACAATGTTGCCATTTGCACGGCACAGAACGGCCGTCTGTTTACACTAAATGCTCAGGCGCCAGAATCTGTGTGGCCGCAAGTGAGGGATGTATTTTACAAGATTGCAGATTCTTTCAGTCTAACTTCATAGGGAAATTCTTTTCCCCTACTGATTTTTTAATATTTTTATTTTGAACCTCAAGAAGGGCATTCTGGTGTTGATGTATTATCCATTCTCATAGCTGATTTATATAAGCAAATGGTTACCAGGCCTTGTTAAGGAGTAAAGAGAAGAATAATTATCAATATGTAGAGACTTCTTTAGTTGTGATCATTTATATTTTAATAGGTTTATGATTCAAAACAACCTTTTGTTTTTCACGTTAATATTGAAGATTGAAGAAAATCCAATCCGAGTTAACATTATTTATTTGGCTAGAATATACTAGTCAAGGACTTGTATATTTATTAAGTAATTTTCTTGGTGAGATATTTACCATAACATGAAGTGGCCCGCCCAAACCTCCAATCAAAGTAATTTTTTAGATTACGAATTTGTTTGAGAAATGATAAAACTTTTGATGAAAAGTTTTTTGTGTAAACATTTTTTAAATTGGAGAAAACGATGTAACGTGGTAGGGGTAATGACGAGGATTAAAGAAAATAAAGTTAAATTAAATAGATTAAATGTATGGGTAATTGTGTAGAAATGATTGAAAAGTAAAGTAGTCGTATATGAAAAAGTAAAGAAATAATTTAAAAATAGGATAGTTGTGAAAAGTAAAAAGTTTAGTTTGAAAGGTTTTTTGAGTAAATAAACACTCCTAATTTAACATCTTAAGGTAAGCGTAAAAAATGGTTTAGATTATATTAATACTCTAAAAATCCAAAGGTTGTCGAGTGTTTTGAATCGCAATTTTTTTTATATAATCTATCCATCTTAATTTTAGCAAATATTTAATTATTATTTTTATCATTATTTTATATGCCTTAGCTGTTTAGATTACATAGATGATTTTTATATGCTACGCGATAATCATAATAAATAGTTAATTGAGTAATTCGTTTACATAATTCATGCTCGCAAACGAGCATTGTAAGTAATGAAAAAGAAATTCCGACCTGCTGTAAACTCTTCAATATTATCAAGGTTAATCACCCGGCCCTTGATGTATTGAATTTGTAAAAATTACTCTTTCTATAGGTTTTCTCCTTCGCAAGCATCACCCTTTTTTTTTCTTTTTTTTCACGATCCATGTCATACATTGTATTTAAAAAGGTAAATTTCTTTAATAACTAGAACATTTGTCCATTATCACTTTTACACTTACAACATTTTATGAATACTTCTCATGCCCACGACTTTTTACCCATTATTACTTTTATATTCACAATATTTTAATAATTCTTCCGATGCCCACGACGTTTTATCCATTATTACTTTTATATTCACAATATTTTAATAATTCCTCCGATGCCCACGTCGTTTTATCCATTATTCCTTATATGCTATCAGACAGCTAAAACTACCGTGAAGGGCATGAGAAAATGACAATTTTGCCTCCAAAATCTTCACTAATATTCCTCCAATCCATCAATGAGCTGCTTTCCCACCATCCGCGATTGAGACCCACTCTCAACCTTTGAAAAGCTGAGAAATTCAACCGTTGCAAATGAAAATGAAAGAAGAAAAACACACAAATGAATCTCCCACCTGTGGTGGAATGGCATCCTCTGCCTTAGCCAAGACCCTACAAAATTCTCCTCATGTTCCACAAACGATCCACCGACATCATTCATATGCAACCTCAAACCACCATCCACAACAACCTACTTGTCTGCTCCTAGCTCCTCATCCATCCTCCAAATTCCATCCCCAATGAGCAGGATTAAATCAACAGCAGTGGTTGGAAGTTAGCATAGAAGAAGAAGACGCAGACATGGGAGCTTGTATTCGAACATCATTTTTGAAATTCCTGGTAGAATCCGGCTACCCCTTTCAAAATTTCTCCTATCATTTGCCATCCGCCATTTACCCTACACCTCAAAATCATCTCCTCTGGCGGAATCATGTGGTGTCAATTAAATGCGCCCCCAAAGACTTGGATCGCCCTTCCCCTCTTCCATCTGTCGCCCCACCACCGGCCTCACCTTCCGCCATCCTTCCCATCACCAAAAAGACTTCACTAACAAAGGTTTGATTTGAGTGTAGATGGAAAGGCGATGGGGAAGAACGGATGAGATAGAAGGAATTAGTAGAAGATGCAGGAGAGGCACGGGAGGAGCAAGGAGATGAATTAGAGCTTGGGAGGGTAATTTGGGCATTTTCAGAAAATAATTTAACTGACGACTAATGACAACGTGGGCATATAAAGAATAATAAGCAAAATATTATGGGGTACGAAAGGAATAATGGGTAAATGTTGTAGATATTAAAAAAATTTATCTTATTTAAAAATTATTTATTTATATAATCAACTTTTATCATGTATATTATTAAAAATACAATTATAAAGAAATTCATACATTTACACTTGCTATCGATTATATACAAGTTTAATTAACATAATTTTTTATATCATACAAATATCAAGGGAGGAGAATATGATGGGTGACTTTTGATTTCTTAATTTCGACTCCAATTCCTTCCTAATCGAAGCGAGGCGCTAGGTTTCATAACTAGCAAAATACACCCACTCTCTCCTGTCGAGCTCGGCATCCAATTCTACAACCTAGGAAAATCTCTATGAATATAGAATTCAAAGAAAATTGCATTTTCTTGATTATAATGACCAAAATCACAAAAGCAAAATAATCTTTTTTAAAGTATTCATGTTATGAGTTTTCATCTAGAGCACAAACCTCCAAGAATCCTTCCAGAAATAGTTGCAATCAAAAGTTACTATATTTTTTATTCGAACATCATTTTATATATATATATATATATATATATATATATATATATGTATGTATATATGTATGTATGTATGTATGTATGTATGTATATGTATATGTATACGGAAATGCTTTTATGAAACTCTTCTTCTATATAACTCTTTTTTATTTTTAATATCTTGATAGTTGACGAAAATTCACTATATTTATTGTATTTAATATTATTTATAATATCTTAGATACTCTTTCATTTGTCTAGTATTATTATACATGGCCTCATATATAAATTTATAAAATTAACATAATAAAATAATTTAATGTTAAATATTAATTTTTTTATGAAAATGTTAAATATTATTTTTAAAATTATATTTTCAACCTACAAATTGTCTAAAATATTATTTTTATATGAATAAATGATTCTATAAAGTATTATTTTATTTTAATACATATGGCTACAGATATAAAGATTTTTCATAATTTACACATGAATATATATTTTTCAAAAAAAATGTGGCTCAATCATTTTTTTTATTGGTAATATATACATTGTGACATCTTGATATTATAAATTAGTTTCATTCTCTTTCCTCACAATAGAGAGACATTTTATAAATACCCACATAATGAGGGAGGACTAACTATATAAATACCCTCATTATTAGAGGGACGCACACAAAGTCATACACAACCGCAAGGGTGAGCATATATTTGATTTGCATCAAATAACTTTTTGTATACTAGTAAACCTAAAATATTTTACCCTTTTCAAGATAATTACCATGGATTATATAATAAATAGACTACCAAATACATGCACTTAAAGTAGAAAATCGGGGTGACCAAGTCAAGATCGATTCAACCCAAAAATTTTCTTATCCAACTTTATATTTTAACCGACGTTGAGGTCAACTTTGACGCTTATCCTATTTTTGAGGTCTCACGTCAAGCATCAGATTGATGATTTGAGTTGAAAATGCGAGGTAAGTGAGATAGTTTTATATATCTATCAAATATAAGCTGCATCTATGTTAAATTTATAAGTTGAGAGCTTGAATATATTACTAATTAGTGGAAGTAAAAAATCATTAACCGTAGAAAAATATTATTAGACATAGATAGTATAATAATTATTAAAACAAGTTAACAAAATATACCTTATTGAAAATTCTATATGCAATTTAATCAAGTAATTTGCATTAAAAAATTTTGGTTAGTTTTGAAATTTTTGACATAAATACTTCTTTAGTTTAAATTCTTATTCATCATAGTTTAAATTCTTATTTATCAAACTTACATGCTAATTATTACAAGAATTTTAAAAATTAAATTAGGGTGTTGTTAATAAATTATAAATAATATGAACATTTTGAAAGAAAATGAGGATAAAATTAAAAATATAGGGTACACATTGATGATTGGATGAAATTCTTTTCACTCATTACATTTAAGATTATTTATTTAATTAGGAATTCAAGTTTCATCCTAATCAATGTGTGTGAGCTTTATCTAATAAAAGTTTAAATCAATTTTATATACCAATTTTCCTATTGGAATCATCGTCATCATGAAACGACTTATGAAAATGATGATTCCAATTTTAGAAAGGCTAGCTTAAAACAGGCAGATTTTAGACAAGCTTTAAAACTTATTTTTAAAATTTTTTATAAAACCATTTTCTAAGTATATTTAATTCATATGTCAAGTTTTGCTATTTTTGGAGACATGTAAGTATTTTTTTAAATTTCAAAGCTAAGGGCATTTTGGTCTTTAGAAGATAAAATGACTTAAATGCCCCCTAACATTGAAATTTTAAAAAATAATGCAACTCCAAAAATGGTAAAAGTTGTTATATGATTTAAATACATTAAGAAAATAATTTTGAAAATTTTAAAAAAAGTTTTTAGGCTAAACATTAGATGAATAATTTTTATAACAATCCAGTCCATTTATGAATCATTTATGAATCGAGGATACTTCTATGTTACATTGTCACTCCTTTGAGTTTTTATATTTTGATGAATAATAGAAAATCTACTTAATCTATCGTATTTATTATCATTTACAATATCTTGAAAAAAATTTTACTTCTCTAGTATCATCACGCATGGGCATTTGTATTTTTTACTTCTCTAGTATTATCACGCATGAGCCCCATATACAAATGTGTAAAATCAATATAATAAATTAATTTAATATTAAATATCAATTTTTAAATTGCATTTTCAATGCTTAAACTGTCTAGAATATCATTTTTATGCAGATAAATAATTATATAAAGTGTTATTATATTCTCATACATAAGTAAATAGATCTAAATATTTTCCCGATTTACACCTTAATATACCTATTTTTGAACAAACGTGACCCATGCACATATTTAATTTGGATAAAACTTAATCTCATAAATTAACAAATGATGTTAAATTCAGTATATTGACTAAATTATCCATCAAGCGTCAACTGTTTCAAATTTAAAGGGATTACATTAAACCGCTTCTATATAAATAATTATTTTTTATAATTTACTCGTGATTATATGTTTTAAAGAAAATGAGAGCTGGCCCACCCAAAAGTTCGATTGAAATGATTTTTGTTACAATTATAAACCAAACAATGTTAAAGAAAATGATCGGTTGAATTCCATCTTATCATCGAAGTGAGGCCCAAAATGGAAAAGTTTATAGGATTGAGACCGTCAATTTTTTTACATCTTTTTTTTTTCACTTCCGTCCGCTATATGAAACAGACTCAAAAACGTTCAACCATTTTATTTCCAGCCATACCAATCAATTTGTGCCTTTTCAAATTCAACTGCTTATCGGCTTCAGCCACCTTACAACCAATCCGCCAATGAGCTCCGACAGGTTCAAACAAGGGCTATAGCTTTCTAAACAAAGAGTTTCAAGAGGAATTAGCAAGGTCGAGGTAGCAACATTATAAAAGGACCTAGAACTTTACAACAAATAAAGTCATTTGTACACCAAGTAATATTGCACTTTCATTGAGTATGAATGCATAAGCATCAAGAATATAAACACTAAAAAGCTACAATTTACACCCAAGCACGAATTCCCAGGAACAATTTTTTATCTACTTGGCCGATGCAACAACAGAATTGGTGGTGGCTTACTTGTTTGAGTGTACGCTTGGCAACCAACACCACCTCATCAGCATGGCTGAATGTTGCGCAAGTAAAACCAACAAAGAATCTATGTACACTTGATTCTCCTGCTCTTCACCTTCTCAATGTTCTCAGCAACCATCCTTGTCAGGTTCTGGTCCTCGAAACCAAGCTCCATCCTAACACAGGCCACAGCACACGGATTAGTCTTGAGCAAGTGTTGATGCTACTGGATCTAAAAGCTGGCTGAATTCAAGCTGAAATCTGAAATGTTTCATCTTCTGCACCCCAAAATACCACAAGCCAGAACTGAAGTTGCCAAACTAGTTAACATTCTTAGTGGAAACAAGGCGAAAGATAGGAGGAGCATAGCCCTCAGATTTTTTGAGGAAGTTTTGCTAGTGCAGCTGAAAGCAGTGAAAAATACTTCAAACAGGACTAACCACTACAAAATGTTGACCCAGGGGAGAATTTTAAGCTTGATTCCAAAGCCGGTGTCAATACAAAGAGAGCATTACCACCCCCAGTGAATGTGTCCTTCATTAGAGAAAATAATTTGAATGCAAGAAGAAACGATAGCCTTACTTGGTATCAAGGGTCAACTTGTAAATTTCTCGAATGGCTGAACTCACAGCATACAGAGACATCTTACCCACCTGTAGTAGAATTCAGAAGGAAGTTGCCAACCACTTTTGTTGTAAAAAGATACCACTATCACTACAGAAACACAAATTATGGGCAGTACCTCCAACATGTGAAGTTTCGCTTCATGGTCCCTTGGAAGAGAGCGGATTTCTTGAGCCATCTGTACAGATTGTTCCAAGCTCTCCGGAGAAAGGAAATCAAGACTGAGTTGGACTGTAGACTGAAGATGTAATTGATCCACATGTCAGAATATGGTGCAAGGGACAAGGGTTGCTGCTTTGGCAGTTGCTAGATAATATTGATGCCTTTAAATGGAACTCACATGTGCATCTAGTCAAATTTTCTAAATGACTTCAGGGAGAAAGCTAGGATCTGAATGCAATATGTCTCCGATGCTAAAACACTGCCACACGTAATGGATGCATGAAAAGACTTTGAATGATGGGTCCACAGCTCAATCTGGAAGGATGACAGAATTAGGGATGCAATGAGCTGATTGGCCAACGGGATTTAGAATCTCAGACTGAGAGAGGATGCTCGGGACTGTAGCAACTGTGGCAAACATGTGGCTGTTAGTGAAGCTAATGATTAAATGGTTTCCAAGACTGGGCATAGGCTTGAAAAATATCACTAAAAGGTCGTTGAGATCAAGAATGGTCCATCTGCGTGGTTAACCGGCACTCCAAGATCAAAGATCTAATTCTTAAAAATGATGGATCACCAAACTACAACCAGAAACCAGCTGTCATCAGACCAGCTCTTTTGACTTTTGAGTTATGATTCAGCCCAGATCTAGCCAGTTCCAACAATTTCCAGGGTACTATCTAGTGCTGAGTATGCTGATATTGTGAACAATGTTTGAGGTGGAATTTTATTCCAAAAGCAAGAAAGGAGACCTTACCTGTAGATTCCTGACCTGGAAGGCACACCCAGCAGGTACAAAAACAGCCTCACCCACATGTTGCTCAAATGTCCATGGCTCTATTTCTGAGGAAGTACAAGAGAATTACTTTGTATGTTTGCTTAAGAAATGAGATTCCATGTAGGAGAAGAAAACAATAATCCAAAGAGTGATTCCACGAAAACGATAATGCAATAAGAACAAGAAATGACCCATGGTGGGACGTGTTGTACTGTACCATCTTCCACTATGTATGATAATGGGTAAAAGAGCAAATAGCAATCCTAGTGAATTGCTAATTTAAAAAAATAAAAAAGAATCTTAGTACTTGATATCCAGGATTTTCAAATCTGTGGTTTTCAGGTGCACAGACAATTAAGATTCACCCATCATGCCAATACTTGAACAATACAGGCAGAAAGCCCATCAGGAAGCATTCAACTCACCATCAGCATCTTGCCTAACTCTAAAATAAACACTCCACATTCCAAGACAGTACAAACCCATAGGTATCTGTTAGGGATATTTTGCCTCAAGACAAGCCAGCTCCTGCATGTACAGTTCACTGAACCTAGCTAATGTCTTTAAAAAATTGCAGATGTGGTAGAAGGCAAAATGATCCTTAAGATATTAATGTATTGATGAAGAGCAAAGGATCTGAAATGTTTTACTTACTGAATTCCTCTTTCAGTTTTCTTTTATGGTCATCGTTCAGGAAAATAGCCTTATCATATGCAGGAAGCTGAACCTAAGATAAAATAAAAAGAAAAAAGAAGTTATTACCACAAATTCAACAACACTTAAGCAAGCAGTCAGTAAAGATGAAACACAAAGTTACCGAAAAGACTGATGAACTATCAAGGTTCCTGTTCTCCCTCAAATGGATTCTCAAATACTCATTGAGCATTGGAACATCCCGCCTGCGGAAAATGTCCCAGATAGCTCCAGGACAAGGCTTGTCCAACAGAACACCCCCACTCTCTTTGTCCAATTGCAAAGAGCTTGGTTTGTTTGTTTCACATGAAGTGCTTTCAATTCCATCACTACCTTGGTCCTCCCTTGCATCCTCTTTACCATTTGAACCTCCACCTGTTTCATCCTGTTGACCAAGCCCATTAGGTGTCAAATCAGGTGACTTGCTCCTTTCATTCACATCAACTTTGATTTTGAGTAGATCCTCATCTCCAAATACTTCTTTTTCATCAGAATCCTTAAATGTTTTCTGCAGTTTCTCAATCTTCGCTCGTTGCCAACCTTGCAACTTAACTTCAGCTGTGTGCGTCAATAGATAGACCTACACAGAGATTGTGAAATGTGACACCCTATCAACAAGCATTCTCAAATGGGCCTTCAATAGGATCAGATAATTACAGTCTGAGGCTTGCAGCATCAAAAGAAAATAAATTACAATCAGAGAAGTTCCAAAAATTAAATGGTGGAATTTAAAAGGTAACAACATGGATCTTTTTAGTAAAAGAATGATAGAAGAAGGAAAATGGGACATACAAGAAGATTAAGTAGAATCAATGTAGGATAAGATGGCAACTGACATAAAAGAAGTTGGACAAAGTATTGTAGGAATATACAAAAATTATAGATCCTTATATAGGGAAACTTTGTGGTGGAATGAGGATGTTCAAAAAGCTGTAAACGATAAACAAGAAAAGTTTTTAAAATGGCAGACTTACAAAAATGATACAACCCTAAAACAATACAAACTATCAAAAAAATACCAAAAAGATTATTAGATGCTAAAGACAAAGCGTATGACAACTTATAAGACAAATTATGAACTAGGCAAGGAGAAAACGATACATTTAAGTTGGCTAAATTAAAAGAAAATAAATGTAAAGATTTAGCATATGTCAGATGCATTAGAAGCGATGACTGGAGAGTTTTAGTTAAAGATGATGAAATTAAAGAAAGATAGAAAACTTATTTCTATAGTCTATTGAATGATACCTCACCAGAACATTTAACATTACCTGTCAATTTAAATATAGAAGAAGGTAGAAATTTTAGTTATTTCCCAAAAATTCGAACATCTGAAGTAAAGGAAGTTCTTTAAAAAATGAGAACAGGAAAAACCTTGAGCCCAGATAATATACCAATTGAAGCATGGAAGTGTATGGGAAATATAGGTATAACATGGTTAACAAATTTCTTTAATAAGATTATAAAAACCAAGTTTTTTTTATAAGAGATTATAAAAACAAAGTTGATGCCAAGTAAATGAAGAAAAAGCACTATAATCTAAATTTATAAAAATAAAGGAGATATTCAAAATTGTGCAAATTAACGTGGAATAAAACTAATGAGTCATACTACAAAGCTATGGGAAAAATTAATTGAACATAGACTAAGACGAGGGAAATTAATTTCTATAAAAATCAGTTCGGTTTTATGTTAGGAAAATCAACCACTGAAGTCATTTTCTTGCTTAGACAACTAAATTTGAAATGGAATACGTTGATAAATGTCTTAGAATCTAATAGTCTTAGAATTAGTCATAAAAAAAATTGAACATATGAAATGTAATTTTAATAATGGTTAAAACCTGGATGAGGAACCAATTAAGATTTCATATCAAGTAGAAACAAAAACTAATCACTTCCGGTATTTAGGATCAATAGTTCAAGAAAACGAAAAAAAAGATATCATATATAGAATTCAAACAAGATAGAAGAAATGACGAAGTACATCAGGAATTTTATGTAAACATCGAGTCCAATTAAATTAAAAGGAAAATTTAATAAGACTACAATTAGATCCACTATGCTTTATGGGCACAATGTTAGGCAATTAAAGAACAGCATCACATAAAATGAATATAGCGGCAATGAGAATGTCAAGGTGGATGAGTGATAAAACAAAACAAAACAAAACAAAAATTAGAAATAAAATAATCCAAGAAAATCTAAAAGTGAGGCTAATAGATGATAAAATGAGGGAAAACAGATTAAGATAATTTTGTTATATTAAACGGAGGCCTGAAATGGCACCAAGTTAGGGAAGCGGAGTCTATCCAAGTAAAAAGTAATAGAAGAATGAGAGAAAGATTAAAAAAAATATGGATGAAAGTAATTAAACAAAATTTAAAAATATTAAAAATTACTAAAAAATTAATCTCAAATTGTCAAGAATGGCGCAACAAAATCCAAGCGGCCAACCCTGCCTAGGTGGGAAATGGCTTATGATGATGATGATGAGTTCCAAGTAGAATTTATTTTTATGAAAGAAGTCAGAAAATAAGACGAGTTTTTAGAGATTTGGACCTTAACCAGTTGAGAAGGGATTTGAAAGGATTTTGCGTCTGAATTGTTTAGAAGGTTGGGGCCGTGAAACACAATAGAGCGAGATGTGTTGATACACATATTAATTCTCACAATTTAAATATGATTAGCTTTAACCCACCAGCATTTCAAACTTTGTATGTCAACTCTAAAATGCATACGAACTACCCCCATCCTTCAGTAAAAAGGAGATAACACACTGACTTTTGATGAACAAACAGCATGTAAAATCTCATACACATCATTTGACAGAAATAAGTTCATGCAAAATGTTATTGGGCGTTACATTTATTCTTTTTAGGACTTGATGCATTTAGTTTGAAAGATTGTTTGGATTAATATTCTATTTGCTTTCTTTAGAGTTTCATTTATATGTAAATTATACCAAACATATCAGGTTGCATTACGGTTATCTTTTATCTATAATTTCATATATGACCAACTTCCCCTCCACGTTTGAAAAATTCTCAGAGCTAGGATACAAACATCATTTTCTTCTGATGTAGATTTCTGAAAACACGGTCATATACACAAACCTGCATTCTTACAGTTTAATGTTTCTTTATTCTTACCTTAGAATTGTCACAGAAGATTTTACAGTGGTAATCAACAGACAAGTTAGTTCATTACTTGAATGGAATTCCCCCTCAGAAGATAAGGACACTATAAGTCAACAAATCATACAAAAACATATGCACAGTACCAATGAGCTAATGTCATTAACATATTTCTGTGTAAACCCTAAAGTGAAACAAAAGGAAGATGAGAGAATCTGATAATATAAGTTGATTAAGGGGGCTATGTTGCAGATCCTGGGACACAGTGCCAAGATAAGGGATAAATTTTGAAGGTGGAAGACCAAAACCTTTAGTACTACAAAAAAGTTACTTCTCCCATAAATACAGACTTCAGGAAAGGAAGTGAGGGAGCCTACTATGAACACCAGACACATTCAAGTTTTCAACAATAGTGACAATTCCAGGATGCTTTTGGACCCATCCGAGTTTCTTTCTTTCTTTCTTTTGAAGTGTGAAAATTGAACAAAATACAGTTCACGAAGTGCAGCTTTCTACTAGAAGTTCAATCATCAAAAACCATGGAGCATCCAAAAGGTCCCTTTGACAGCCAACCTTATGAAATCTCAGCCTAGAATAAAGACATCTTCAACATCTCAATTTGAAAATACTTAAGTCTGCTAGCTGATTGAAGTGAACCATGGTGAGCAGCATGATGTCAAAATTAACCAGCTGCAAGGCCAGGTTTCTAAGGCCCCAAGTGAAACCCATGCAAGGCCGTAGCATAATTTCGAGTAAAATAAGCAACAAGATTAAGAAGAGAACACTAATTAATATTGAAACCATACATCAATTAGAATCATAGAAAAGATGGACAATGTTTCATTAGTTGCTGCACTCTCAAATGTGTATGGTTTGGTCATGGTAAGTTGATCAACTAAGAACTGTAACAGAAATAGCAATCTGTTGATCTCTTCATCCAGAAAATTGAAATATGAATGTGGGGCTATCTTCAATTACATTGCCAATGAAATACTAATAACAGATTGTTCTCACAAATGAACTGCAAATTTCAAGAACCTTACACGTCAAATAAAGAGAGAAAAGGAAGATGAACAGCCTGATAAGTTCCATAGACGAGTAATAAACCTGACCATGCATTTCAAGATCTATGGAAAATTATATGTAAAAAATGATTAAGACATAATCATTAAATAGGTAATAATAATGCAACGCATACAGGTAAAACTTGTGGCATCCACTAGAAAATGGAGCAGCAAGCATATAATATCATGAAATACTGAATGCAAAAAGAATCAGCACCTACCACATCACCCATATTTATCTGGAGGTTATTGACAGAGTCACCTCTACCAAGTACTTTGTGTGTCCCATAAGAAATAAACAGCTTGGGTCCAACATCAGCCTGCAGTGCATCATGAGGCAACTTTGCAGCAAGGTTTAGAAGACCCCACTTGGAATGAATATACTCAAATAATGGCAATTTGCTGATAAATTCAGGTCTGCGATACAATAAGAACTCTTCCAAAGCACTAGGAGGTGGCCAGTTCTTCAATTTTAACATTTCCGGCCAACCATTTTCATGGGTGCGTCCTTCTGAATATCCTCTAATAAACTGCCCAATTTCAATATCAACCTGTCAAATAAATAGACCATCAGAAGCATTGACAAATGCAAGAAAAAACATGCATATTGAGCAGATGAACCATTATAAAATGCTATTGAATGTTTAATGCCATCAATATAAGCATTGTTCCACTGCCCATATTTGCAACAAAGATTCTTGCTAGTCACTTCCCTTGCCACATCATATCCATGCTTAGAAATGGTACCTAGCGCTATCACACTCAAAAGTCTAACTGGAAGAAGCAACATTAAAAACTTAATAGAAAGTGCCCTGGCTGCAGCTGAATGACTGGAAATCTTATTTTCCAAAGATGATGAACTAATAACTATAGATCATAGTTACCTTTACCATTAAGAACTAAGAAGTTCATTTTTATCTGAATCCATATAATTGTTCTCCAAAGAATAAAACAGGTGATATCAATCACCGAAGATAATCTTAGAAGCATCAACCAAATGCTCAGTACTTCCATGTCTAACAACTAACGATTGTTAACCCATTTATTGGTGAAAGTCTTCCAAAGCTTCACATCCACGTGCAGTGAAACTTTAGTGAAATGGATTAATAGCTTCACACTGCAGATGATTTTTGGTTATCCAATCGTCTTTTAGCCGTATTATAGAATCATGTTGTTTGTTGTTGTTGCCACTAGAATTTTTCAGTTCCACAGCATAGCACCCAGTCTGCTAAAAGAACATATATATATAGGGCTATTACTATACCAGTAATATGCAATATGGCAATCATCTGCTCTAACAAGGAGATTTTTGGAAGTGACAAAAACCCAACAACACAGTTTAGCAAGAGATTCCAACCTCATTTTATTATCCCTCAAATCAATTATATTGTCAACCACAAACAAGAACCAAAAGGCATGTTATTCAATGAAAGCTCATAGCAGCCCAATCACAAATGTGCATGAAACATACCTCACAACCATACAAGCAGTCAATAGCCTTCACAACCCTAGTATCTTCTTTCATTTTCTCATCTGCAGCTTCTCTTATCTCTCTCCATATAACCACTGGATCCCAATTTGAAGCCAGTGCAATGTCAAACACCTGCTTGACAAGAATAGGTTCGCCCCTGCCCCAATGCTTTTGAAAATGGATGACACCTCCAAGTTTGATATCTTGTGATGCGGGACAGAACAAGAAATTGTCACAGCTATCTTCTCTATGAGAGCACTGGAAGAGTTTGCAATTTTTCAATTCACTGAAGCTAGAAGCATCTGCACCGCTACAAGAAGGGCATGTCTTAAAACTGTCAATATCATAGACCTTACAGCCATTGACCATTTCCTCCGCATTTTTCACTAGTTTTGCAATCCAATTCATTTTGAAAATGCGCCTAAGGGTTAGAGATCTGCACCCACATCCACCAGAATCCTTTGGGGGGCATGGAATACTATCATCATCATTAGCTTTCCAATCAGGAAATAGATGGGGTAAATTTAGCACAGGCTTGTCTGTGATTGCAGCATGGTGTTCAGAACATGTTGATACTTCGGATGATTTTGGCTGCTTCGTTGAGATGGCACCAGATCGGCTATTTGCAGTGACCTGACTTTCTGCTAGCTCCCCTCTGACACCAACTTTGGTTGCTTGCCGAAGATCTCGGCAGCAAGCAAGGCATAAATCATATAAGCAATTCTCGCACTGTCGATGGTAATCTATAATGGGTATCCTGCAGCAGTCACTGGACAAAACACAATCAAATATGATTGGGTTAGGTCATTCAACAGTTCATTCAACAGTTGATTCAACTAGCATTATGCACCTCCATTGAAGCAAATAACACATAAGAAGATCTCAAGAAAGTTACCAGCACATCTGTTCGTCAGAGTGAATCTTGGCCCTTGGAATATCTGTCCTATTTCCTGGTTGTTAGATAAGCAAAAATTACACACAACAAGCAGTCATGTAACATCAAAAAGAAGAACTGTACATCGTTGGGTTTTCACTTTACCACGAGCCTTGGTTTCAACTTCTAGTTCAAAGGACTGGTCAGCATGAATTTTCTTTAGTACAGGAAGAACCAGAGATAAGATGTGGTGAAGATGTTGCAACTTATCCAAGCCAGTAATAGCCTGTAAACTGATCTGCAGGCAGTAGCTAACAATCAGCAAAAAACACTTTCTTCCCTAAAGAAAAATAGTGAAAGGTGGTTCATGCAGAACTGGCCGTCAAAACTGAAAGGATTCAGTGGTACCGAGATTACAGAAATCTAAAAGGAAAGGTCATTGAATGACAGGAAATAAGAAATGATGATCCACAGATTGTAACAAAACTGAAAATAAAAAACCTTTATCAAATTATCCCCACGTAAGCACATTTTGCAATTACAGATGCCACGGCATGCTGGGCATATTCTCTGGATCTCCTCTAACGTGATATCAGGGTACCTAATAAATGGAATGCATAATGAGATTATTGCTTATTTCTCCAAATTCAATACTATGAGATCTTAATAAGATGTGATGATGATGACCAAATTCCATAATGCATAAAATAACATCCATCACCATCTAAAAATGCAGCTATCACAGTAAGCTTTCCTATCACATTTCAGGCACTGGATCACTGTGTGTCTATCTGTCCTTCGACATTGATGACAAGTTGGTCCTTCGGCCTCATCAGACGAATCAGTGCTTTTGCTAGATTGCTCCTGCACAATAAGTTAAGAATTTGCAAAATGTCAATTATTCTAGTGTAATGGATGAAATGAAAGAGGCTAAAAATCTAGAAGAAAGACACTCACCTCCAGATCAGTACGATCAGAGATGCTCTGAATTTTATTTCTAGGTGAATCTACAGTAAAAGGAGATTTCCGGCTAGCGTAATTTATTTGGTATTCCTCCGTATCTGCAGCGTCTCTCTGTGATTCATCATTGGATCTTTTTGGAGTACGCATTGACATGCTTCTCATAGATAATGTATCGGGAGAATAGTAAGGTTGGCTTTTGGGCATCTTCTCCTTGTATTTTTTACTGGACATAGATGTAGGAAAATCCCCGCTACTTGTATTGATGAGAGAGATGTCTAATTCATCGGTCTTACTCTCTAAGTAGATATCTGCATCATCAATCGACTTTCTCTTGGCCTTCTTCAGACTAGCTCTTAATGCGGAATTTGCAGCTCTTTTCTTTGCCTGAATATAATGCTTTTCGCATACAGTTTTATCTGGCATCGATAATGCACTACATCTCCACTGCTTTCCATCCGACCTCTTACAGCGCAAGTCTTCTGGGATACCCACATTATCATCAATATTACCAGAAGAAGACATCGGAAGATCCATCATCAACCATGCAAAAAAATTGAGTCGCTAATACCAAGTGGAACTTCCATTTCCTTCAAACAAAAAATCTGCAATAAGATGACCATGCATCAGATCACAGCAACTACCTACAGCAAATGGTCGAAAATTCACAGGCAAACTATAATTAACGAAACAGGAACCACTCGACAAAACTGCCTGCCAAGAACAAGCAGAAAGCATCATTTTGGAACTAGTTATCAGCTAAAGATCTTCTCTGCTGTAGACTAAAACTAAAAGAATGCAGAAGAAACATACCGACAACGCAAAAAAAGGTCATCTATGTACTAGGCAGTATAAAATCTGATCATTGGGTTGTTGGAACCCAGCTAGCATGTCGAAGGCCCTGACGAAAGTTCAGGAGACATACATAAATACATACCAATCCGTCGCCGGCGCTGTAATCTCAATCTCATTCCAGCTAGTAGCGACAGATTCAGTTAAGACTAGTTGTATTCCAGTTCTTTGGTTTGGGGTAATTCGCCCAAGTCATCGATGGCGGAAACGATGACTAGGGAAAAGGGGAACGACGTATCGTCTTTTCTTTGCTTATTTGGTGTTGGAGTATGCGAAGAGAAGGAAGAAAAGGGCGGAAGGAGGCGGCTTACCTGAAGAGGGCGGAAGGATGCAAGAGCATGTGGCAGAGGGAGAAACGAGGAACAAGCGACGAACCGCAGAGAAAAAGGCGTATGGTGGAATTTGTAAGAGGCCTCCTCGCGAATCATGGCGCCCTCTCCCATTTCGTTAGACGCCAATGAGTCGCGTCGCACATCACAATGGGGTTATTTGCAACAATAACCTTATAATTTTGCCTAATTAGATTGTTGGTATGATAATTTGAATATTTGTAAAACGGGCAGCAGTTCCATGTAATCCTCTGAAATTTTAGGGTGTATTTGGCAATGTGTAAAAAATGTCAAGTTAAAACTTTTCACTCTTCACAACTTCTATATTTTTTAATTATTTTTTCACATTTTCCTATACAACTACCCTACTTTTCAATCATTTCTACACAACTACTTACACAACTAACTTATCTATTTTAACTTTATCTTCTTTACTTTTCATCATTACCCTTATCATGTCACATTATTTGACAACTTGTACTCTTCAAAACTATAAATTAAAAGTTTTATCCATTCCCGAACACACCCTTAAGATTTTGATGCTCGATAAAAAATTCAATCTATTCAATGTATTTAACATCATTTGTTTGGTTATAAGATCAAGTTTCAACCAAATTCAATATGTGCCTATGTCACATTTGCTAAAAAATAAGTACATTCATTGAAAATTAAGGAAAATATTTAGACTTATTCACATATTGTAGCACCCGCCGTGAGCGCTACGATGGGCTCGGAATGGGTTTCCCGGGCCTTAGAGATGCGGATCGTGTTGAAAAGAGACGTGGGCTTGGATCTCCTGCATTCACATGGGGTAAAATGAGTTAGGCCTCACGATTTTTAGAAAACTTGGCATATAGGCGTTTTCTCGTGGTTTTGGCGGCATGACGGCTAAGACGGGGCTTCCGTACACGAGTTAAGTCACAAATCCGGTAGCATAACGGCAGCGTACTATGCTGAAATCTGCGGACCTGCGTGCACCCACCTTGCCGGGGCGTTAGCTCAAACACGCACACAAGAAAACAATGAAAATGGAGTCGCCACCGATCTTTAAAGGGAGATCGGCCCCTATTTAAAGAAATAAGGCACTAGTAATACAGAATCCGGGTTCCGGCCTTCAAGTTGAAGCAAATATGGAGAAATCTGCCAACCCGAGGGGGTTTACACAGCGTAAAGGGGGAAAATAAAAAGGGTTTAAGAGAACAGGAGAGATGGAAAAGGAAAAATGGGAAGAGGGGCGTGGAGCGCGTAGAGCATGGAAGCCGGGATGCCGGGGGCGTTGCTGCAGACTCTCGTCCTCCCCTTGGGATGCCTCTCTTCAAGTGTGCTTGAATGAAGGGGGAGCTCCTCCTTTTATAGATGGTGGAGTGGGCTTTTGGCTCTCTTGAGGTCATGGACTTGGTCCATGAGCTTGGGCTTAAGTGGGATCATGGTCTTGGTCCATGGACTTGGTCTTGAGTTGAGGTCATGGGCTTTGGGCCTCTTGAGTGGTTTTGGACTTGGTCCATAAGCTTGGCTTGGTGGGCTAGAGCTTGGCTTAGCCCATGGCTTTTGGGTGGGCCGTTGTAGAGGCCCAGAGTTGTAGAGAAGCCTGCTTCTGAGGCTTGGGAGGCTGGATTTGGTGGGCTAGAGCTTCGCTAAGCCCGTTTGCTGTATCTGGATTGCATTGTGGAGCCCATTGAGGTGGCCTATAGGAGCTTCGCTCTTTGTGGGGCATGGTCTGGTTGTTGAAAAGTCTGCTTCGAGGCTGGGTGGAGCTTCGCTCCCATGGGCTAAGTTTGGAAATGCCTGTTTAGCGGGTTTGAATTTCCTTTTGTCTTGAATTTGTTTGGGCTTGAAATCCATTTCAACTTATCCATATTTGGGCCTAACGGTAGGGTGTCAAAAGCTGCCCCCCTTTGTCAGAGGCGTCTTGACGGCGAATGGCAAAGTAACAGACACCCCATGGTCCTAAATAGTTTTTCAGGTCATTGGGTCCTTTTTTTGTAATTTTTGCAAACTTGTGGCGTCTTTTCTGTAATTGAGGCTTGAGGGTGGCTTTTCTGCAAATATGGAGCTAGAATGTCCCTTTTTTGCAAAATTCCTGTTGACCCTTTTGTAAATATAGAGGACTTGCGAGGCCGCTTTGTACATTTTCCAAACACAGGCGGTTTTCTGTAATTTGGCAAGTGGTTGGGGTTTTCTCCGCTCTTTTTCCTTGAGACAGGGGGTTTTGTCATTTCCACGAAAGTCGCGGGGGGCCTTCCGCAAAATTTCCGGTTCTTAGGGTTTCCCTCGTGGGCCCCTCTTTTGCCGGTTTCCCTTCTCTCTCTTTCCCCCACCGCCGCCGTTGCCCTTTGGGTTTCCGGCTGTCGTTGCTCATTCGCTGCCGCCGATGTCGATTAGTCATCGCCATCGCCGATTTGCCATTGCCGTGGCCTTCTTCACCGCGCTCGGCAGCCACCGTCACTGTTGGGTTTTTCTCCTGCGCGGCCTTCGTTCTCTTCTCCGGCAGCGGTTGGGGCTGCTGCCATCGCCGTTGGGTGTTTCTTCTTCATGTCCGACCGACCGCTGCTGCTGCTCAGACGGATTTTCCCCTTTTGCTTCGGCTGCTGCCGCTCGTCTTCCCCTGTGTCGGCAGAGTTTTCGCGGAGGCGTCGCCGTTGACGCTCGCGCTTCGCCAGCGCTACCCATCTCTGCTGTCGTTGGAGTTCTTCTTTTCTGCATCCAGCGCTTGCTGCCACTGTCGGTCGTTGCTGCTGAACTGTGGCCGCTGCCCTGGCTTCTTCCGATCGTCGTCGCGGCCAGCATAGGTAACGATGCCGTTGCTGGGGTCTGACCGTCTTTGTTGCCGCTGCCGTTTTCTTATCCGGCGAGTGTTACTGGCTCGTCTTCTCCTGTGTCAGCAGAGTTTTCGCGGAGGCGTCGCCGTTGATGTTCGTGCTTCGCCAGCGCTATCCATCTCTGCCGCCGCCGCCGTTGGGGCTCCGGTGAGTTGCTCTCTCTCTTTTTTTTTTTTTGGAAAGCATGCTGAGAATTTGCTAAGAGTCTGCTTAATTAGTTGCTCTTCTCTTTTTTGTGTATTTTTGTTTTGCATTGTCATTTTCCAAGGAATGTTTTAGGATTATCTTGCTACTTAGAGAGATTGCTAGGAATCCACTTCCTGCCACAACCGAGCAACAACTGAAATTTGCTCTTCATCCCTTGTGGTGGGCCCATTGTTGGACCTGAGGGTAGCCTTGTACATGCCCTTACTTTGGTTACGAGTGCGGGTACCCTTTATGTGAGATTGCTGACCCTTCGCCTAGTGGACCCGTTTCTTAAGGTTGCTGCCATGATGTCTTCTCTTTTGCGTGTGTGTATTGTCCCTTCATTTCTTCATTTTGCCTGGGTTTATCCTATGTGATCTTGTTTGGAGTATGATGCTTGTAGCTTGTTGTCTCGTGTTGAGTCTTTACCCTTTTATGTTACAGTCGGGATGTCTTCCAGGAAGAAGTACGGTTTGCGCCTTCGAGATAGGGCGGTACGGCTCAAACCTAATGAGTCGGGTGGATCTGTGTAACGCCCCAGGCCTAACAGTAAGGTATTGTCCGCTTTGGGCCTTGGCCCGCACGGTTTTGCCCCTTTGGGTTCACGCGCATCCCGTCCTTCCCCAAAAGGCGCCTCACTAAGGTACCTGTCGGCCTTCACTTATAACCCAGGCTCCCCCCTAATCCTAACCGATGTGGGATATCACATTCACCCCCCCTTGGGGCTCCAGCGTCCCCGCTGGACACAATCAGCAAGAGGTCGGGAGTCGGCTCTGATACCATTTGTAACGCCCCAGGCCTAACAGTAAAGTATTGTCCGCTTTGGGCCTTGGCCCGCACGGTTTTGCCCCTCTGGGTTCACGCGCATCCCGTCCTTCCCCAAAAGGCGCCTCACTAAGGTACCTGGCGGCCTTCACTTATAACCCAGGCTCCCCCCTAATCCTAACCGATGTGGGATATCACAATCTGCAAGCACGCCCATAGAAATTCCAGATGATGCAGTTGGACCAAGCACGAAGAAGACCCGAGTTTCGGCCGTGGGGACTTCCTCATCCTGGCGTCGTCGTGCCAAGCTTCCCTTTCGTCGTCCTACTGATGCTACTCCTATCTCGCAGGGAATCAGTTCGGACTCGGTTGAGACAGAGTCAGATTCGGAGGGATATGACGATATGTCTTCTGATGCCTTTTTCTATTCCTTGGAGGGGGGGTCGTCAGTTCAAGGGAGCGGTCCTCAGGCTCAGGCAGCGGACTCCTCTTTTCTTGATGAGGGGTTTGCCACGCCGGCGGAAGAATTCTCTGTTCAGGATGGAGGTCCTTCTCCGGATAACCCTCGGGTTGGAGAGGAACTCGCTCAAGGAGAAGAGTCGTTAGGCCTAGAAGAGGGATCTGCCCTTATTGCGGAAGATGAGCCTCTTGAAGAACTGCCAATTGGTGAGGGGGTGGCTTCTGCCCATGAAGCGGGGTCTCCGGCAGTGGGTGAGGGATCTGTCGCCCCGCGGGCGATATCTTTGCTCGTATCACCTTCGGCTCGTCCGGGCGTAGGAGAAGACCCTTTCTTGGTCGACTATGAGGTTAATGCCCTTGCGGTGGTACCGGCGGGCAAGGTATATGTTCTTCTCTCCATTCGTTTCCTTCCTTTGTTCATACAGTTCTTCGGTGCTCGACTGACCATTTAGCTCCTTTTTTTATTGCAGATTGACTCTCATGTGACTTACTACCACTCTTGGAATAGAGTCTGTGCTTGGTTTAAGAAGTTGTCCGCTGCTCACCTAGATATTTTGAGTCGGACTCCATTTCATAGATTGGCGAGCCTCAAGCCAGTCTTGATTCCTCGGGCTTTGAAGACATCCTTAATCGAGCAATGGCGGCCGGAGACTCATACTTTCCATTTGCCTATGGGAGAATGGGGAATCTCGCTTTTAGATGTGGAGATGCAGCTGGGACTCCCATGTATGGATCGGGAGGGCGTTGTCCTTTCTTTACTTGATCCAATCACCGTGGAGGATTGCCTAGCCCTGACTAGTTTGGAGGCATCTTCATTTGAATCTTTTCCTTTGGAGGAGCTATGGAAGTTCTGGGACCAAATGAGGGTGGAGGAGGCTAGTCCCGAGGCCATTCAACAGGAGGTACGCAGCTTCCTCCTTTATCTTGTTGGAGCGTTCTTCCGGGGTGACTCTTCTCGGAATGTAGACTTAAGGTGGCTCCAAGTTTTAAGGGACTTGACATTCCCTCAACCCATAGGGTGGGGACGTATCCTCTTGAGCCATCTTTATGTCAACCTGGATGCCGTCAGTCGGGGTTGTAGGAGTTGCTCGGGTCTTTCGCATCTCATAGGGGTATAACTCCCTCATTTTCTCTTTCCTTTCATTTTAGCCTGTACTACTTCTAATAACTTTCCTTCTGTTCTTTGTAGTTGTGCTTTTATGAGTATTTTTCAGTTGGGCGGCCCCAAAATGACTCTCCTGATGCTCTTCCGCGGGCTGCTCGATGGCGGAGTCTCGCAAGACTCACATCCCCCCTTTGATGTGGCGGTCTTTGATTAGTAACTTGTCTGAAGAACAGGTTTGCCCATTTACCGCTTTTCCTTTCTTTCCTTCACCTTCTGGCTTTGACTTGCCTTGTTTACTCCTCTTCTCTCTTTTCTTCTTTTTTTTTTTACAGTTTCAAGTTGCTCCATATACCCAGTGGATGCATGATCCGATTCTTATTGCGACGATGGGAGAGTCTACTAGCCGCTTTTTGCTGTCTGATGGGGTTCGTGCCACTTGGTATTTTGGGGATAAACTAGTATGGCAGTTGACGGGTGGCAAGCGGATCCCGTCCCCTCTTGTCCACCATTCTTTCGTGGAGCAAACTTCAGTTTCCATAGAAGAGCTCTACCAATGTCAGGATGGATGGGGATTGGAGCACTTTGAGTTGTCTGAAGGAGGGTACGATCAATGGTACTCGGTGTATGGGCACCACGTTCCAGCTCCCGACCTTATTTCAGACGGTCGTCACGAAGCTTCAGGCGGTGACATTCTTGCTCGGGCTAGGACCGCCGATAGAATACTCTGAAGATCTTTCTACATTTCATTCCTTTTTTTTTGGGTCGGACTGTAAATCTGCAAGCTTGAAGGCCCTATTTTGTTGAAATGTAAAGCCGTATGAATATCGGCTTATTTTTTTTATGTCTCTTTTGCCTTGTGGTTTGGACTATGTGATGCATTTGCTTTTTGCAGGGCCTTGTCATGTGTAAAAGTCTTCTTCTTGACGTCCCTTGTAGTGCTCTAATCATTTGTAGGCCATTAGCCATTTGAAAATTTTGCCTGTAGGTGTTGCAAGAATTTTATATATATATACCTAAAAACTTTTTAGGTCAGTCGACGTCCTTCTCCATTTTCGCGACCAGCGGGCTAAAACTCCCCATTTATCCGCATTTTTCCTTCTTCTGCGCGTTTTCCCCTTTCGTGCGAGCTGGGACCCGCCTGCCATGCCTCCTCTGCATTTGCTACGGATTGTGGCAATATTTTTCTCGCGATTTACCTCTCTTGGATCATCATTCTCCTCTCTGCAACTTAGAAAGTCAGCTTGCTTGAGTACGGGTGTACTTTTCCTTTCAGTTCTGCTGCTGCTGTGATTAAGAGACATGAGTTCTCCATTAATGGCGTCCGGTCTTCATCATTTTGCGTCTGATCTCCTCTTTGCTTTCCCCGGATTTCCAGTTGATAGCCATTCCGCGAAGGGATTTGCAATCATCGATTTTCTGCTTTCGTTTCAGCAGGTTGGTGGCTGTTTCCTCTTCCTTTTATCCCCCTTCGATGGTGTCTTTATGGCTGCATTCACTGCTGCTTCTGCTGTGCCATTTACTCTCTCTTTGCCTCTTGATTTCTTGTTTCTGTAGTGCTCCTGTTTCTGCCTCTAATCTCCTTGCTCCATAGCTGATTTCACGCGTAATGAGGGGGATTTTCCACTTGTTAATGGGGGTGCAATGCTACCAAACGGGGGCCTGTTCATGGAAGACCTCCTGCCCTCTAACAACTCTGTTTCCTCTCCCGTTTCCCTTCTTCAAGGCCCTTGTGCAGGAGAAATTTTATTGGAGTGGATAAATGATCTCTGTGAGGAGGAGAGATTGGGGCTGATGGAGCTGAATTTTCTGGATGTGCTGGATTTGACTAAGGTCTCATTGAACTTTGATCTCTTGACCATGACTGTAGAGCATTGGATAACTGACCTATGTGTTTTCCGGTTTGGAAGCGTAGAACTTTCTCCTTCTTTAGAGGAAGTTGCTGCATTGACGGGGCTCCCATTATCTAGTGCCATGTATGCACCTTGTTCTATTGGTAGCGTCGGAGAGGCTTTGCTTGACTTGTTTGGCTTACGGGCTTCTACCATTGCATTGGGCTATGATGCCTCTGACATGCACATGTCATTGGATGTTTTTTATTCCTTCTTTTCATATAATCGTCGGATTGACGGATTGAGACGAATCCATTGTAGGAATGCTTTAATCTTTGGTATCCTTACTGAAGTGCTAATCCCTTGTCCGGCAGTCGGATTTAGACCCGAATTGCTTCCCGTGGTATCAATGGTTATTCGCCATGAATCTATTGTCTCTTTGGTGTTAGCCCATATTTATGAAGGATTGACTTTGAGGCGTCTAGAGAAGACTCCTTTTCAAGGTTGCCTTTCCGTTTTGCAGGTATTCACGGGTTTCATTTTCCCATGCCTTTCCCATTCATGGATGCCCCTCTGAAGGAGACTAACGCATCCTTCTTTTGCAGATGTGGCTTTTGGAGCATTTGGGGGCTTTCATCGGGGTGCCTAGAGCCTTGGTGGAGGGTACCGGCCTTGTGAAGGCGTTGCTTGCCGCCGTGCTAACCCCTTTGCCCACAGACATGCATAGCCGCTTGAAGGAGTTGACCGAGGTGGATGTTGTATGATTGCCCCCATGGCTTGTAGTCGACCCTATCCTTTGCACCAAAAGCTTTGGTGGCTTGACTTTGCTTAGATTATACGGGTGCTCATCCTATCTTCCCCAACGCTTCATGAGGCAATTTGGGATGTTGCAAGATCTCCCTTATGTTTACGGCTCGCCACTTGGGTATTCAAGCTATGATTCTCATCTTTTATCTTCGGTTAGTATTTTCCAGCAAGAATGGGCATCGAGCCGCACGGCCTTGGAATTGGGAGCCATACCCACCGTAACACCCGAGGCGACTATCGATTACCGTGCTTGGATGAGCCAACTTGTTGCGGGCGTACGTCCTCGAGGTCTCATTGCAAGTGGTGCCGTGTCCACGGCGGATCTCTTTATGGGATTCCGGCGGATTTACCGGGATATGCAAGCCCTTTATTCTCAAGTGGAAGTTTTGGCTTCGATTTGCTTGCAACAGTCTGATGCCTTGGCCTCTATGGGAGGAATGCTTGATCATCATGAAACCGCCTTGGAGCTCCTCAAATCACTCATAGATGCTAGGCACTAGTGCCTTTGTGATGTGTAGCCCCTTTTGTTCTTTTTGTGAATGTTTGGAGGAGTAGAGCCAATGGATTGTATAGATATTTTTGTTGGTCTCATGTATATGGCTCTCTCCTTTGCTTTGATTTTTTTTTCTTCTTTGTTTTTGGACAGCCTTGTACTTTGAGAGATACTCTCCTCCTTTATTGACTTGTAATTGCATCTTTGGGAGTGACGAAATGAACTTTTTTGGCTATATCTTGATGTTCCCTCCTTTGCTTTGCTTTTGGATTTTGTAAGCTCTGAAAAAATCCCTTGTCTTCTGTGAACGGTACCATTGTTTTCCCCGACGAGTCCAGATTTTGGACGTTTGAGTTGTCGGATTGCATCTTTCATTGCGGGCTTCATGAATCTTTCGCTAAGACTTGTGCTTTTGCCTTGAATGGATTAAGGAATGGTTCAAGATGAGTTGTAACTCGTCTCTGGTCTGTTTGGCCCCCTGCTTCTGAGTTCCCGACCCTTTTGGTCGCGTTTCGGGCGTCTGCCGGGTTGCTGAAGTTCTGCTTTGCGAGTAACGCTTCAGGACCTAAAAACTTTTTAGGTCTAACAGCCTGTTTCCAGTAGCAGCAGTTCTGCACTTGTGATTTACATTTGATTTCACGAGGGATGAGGAAAGACAGTTTCTGGATGTTCTTCATGCTTTGCAGTCGCATTAGTATTTCAACGATGAGCCCTTTTATGGATAGAACATCTTGACATGGTCCGAACTTATGATTTCGGCCTTCCCGTTGTCTTCGGATTTTGAAATGGCTAATGCTCCATTTGATAAAACTTTGGCTATAACCCACGGGCCTTCCCAATTAGGTCTAAACTTGCCTCTTTTATCTGAAGGATGAACAAGTAGGATCCTTTTCATGACGAGGTCACCCTCTTAGAAGTTCTTAGCTCTTACCGATCGGTTATAAGCCAGTGTCATTCGCCGTTGATATGCTTGGGTGTGGTGAAGAGCTTGAATTCTCTTTTCATCAAGCAAATCCAGTTGGGATTGGCGCGTTTGCATCCATTCTTCCATTTCTAATTCGCTTTCCTTCAATATCCTCCAAGTTGGGATCTCTACTTCAATGGGTAGGACCGCTTCCATGCCATAGGTTAGAGCATAGGGTGAGAACCCCGTAGCTCTCCGGATAGAGGTTCGGTATGCCCACAAGGCGTATGGCAACTTTTCTGCCCAATCTCGATAGTTCTCCACCATTTTGCCAAGGATCTTGATTAGGATTTTGTTTGCGGCTTCTACGGCTCCGTTGGCTTGAGGACGGTAGGGGCTTGACTTGTGATGTTGTATCTTGTATTGGGCTAGGAAGTCCTGAACTTTCTTACTGATGAAGACTGTTCCGTTGTCACTTATGATTGCTTGCGGGAGTCCGAATCTTGATAGGATGTTCCCTTTGATGAAGCGTATGACTTGTGCCGCATTAATAGTTGGGAAGGAAGTTGCTTCAACCAATTTAGTGAAATACTCTATTGCCACCAATATGTATTCATGCCCGCCGATGGATTTAGGAGATATCTTGCCGATTATGTCTATTCCCCAAGTTGAGAAGGGTCATGGGGTAGATAGGTAGTGCAATTCCGCTGCGGGCGAGTGTATCAAGTTCCCGTGCTTTTGACATCTGAAGCATCTCCGCACATACTCCGAACAATCCCTTTCCATTGAGATCCAATAGTATCCTTGACGCATTATCTTTTTTGCCATCATAATCCCATTCATGTGAGCTCCGCAGTCTCCCTCATGAATTCGGGTCATGACTTCTTTTGCTTCTTGCCGGTCAACACACTGTAGTAACATTTGATTGTGAGACCTCTTATACAACGTTGCCCACTGTATTATGTAGGTAGAGGCTAGTCTTTTGATGGTTCTTCTTTCCGCAAGCGTGATATGGTCATCGAATGCTTGGTACTCCAAGAACTGCTTTATGTCGTGATACCACGGCTTTTCTTCCTCTTGAGTTTCTTCGGCTTCGGCCGCCACTTGCAAGTAATATGCGGGTTGTTGAGATGTTTGCACTGTGATTTCTTGAGTTCCCTTCCCGTATGGCATTTCAACCATAGATGCCAAGGTTGCTAGTGCATCTGCCCATTGGTTTTGAGCCCGTGGCGCATAGGTGAAAGTGACTTCTTTGAATGAGTAAACCAAGTGAGTTAGTGCCATGTGGTAAGGTTTTAGCTTCTCATCTCGGGTTTCCCATTCTCCATTAGCTTGGTTGATTACCAACTGCGAATCTCCATAGATTTGAAGTTTCTTTGCCCCCAGTTTATAGGCTTCTCGTACTCCGGCAATGCATGCCTCATATTCAGCAATATTGTTTGTGCACGGGAAAATCAACCTTCTTGATATCATGATTGGGGCTTGGTTGGGGGAGCAAAGGACAACACCTATTCCGTTACCCGAAGCGTTCCATGCGCCATCAAAGTACAAGGTCCAAGCATTATTTTCTTCATCTTGCTCAACAAGTAGTATTTCCTCATCCGGAAAGTCTTCTTGTAGCGGTTGGTAATCCGGAAGCGCCTGTGCAGCTAAGTAATCTGCTAGCACTTGTCCCTTGACAGTTTTTCTTGTAACATATACTATGTCAAACTCCGTGAGGAGTAATTGCCACCGTGCTAGCTTTCCCGTTAATACGGTCTTTTGACAAAGATACTTCAACGGGTCCATCTTAGAGATAAGTAATACGGTGCGGGACATGATATATTGCCTTGACTTTTGCACGGCCCATACAAGAGATAAGCATGCCTTTTCAATCTCCGGATATCTGACTTCCGTAGGGGTATATTTTCTACTCAAGTAATATATGGCTTGTTCTTTTCGTCCCGATTCATCCGGTTGTCCTAGCACCGCTCCCGATGCCGTGGAAGTAATCGAGAGATACAACAACAAGGGACCTTCCGCTTTAGGCGGCACCAAGATTGGTGGGTTAACCAAGTATGCTTTGATTTTGTCGAAGGCGATTTGGCAATCTTCGTTCCATTCTTTGGGAGAGTCTTTCCTTAGTAATTTGAAAATGGGTTCACAAGTGGATGCTAGTCGGGCTATAAACCGGCTAATGTATTGAAGTTTGCCCAAGAATCCCCTTATCTCCTTTTCGGTTGCGGGAGGCGGCATGCTTACTATTGCCTTGACTTTTGCTGGGTCCACCTCAATTCCTTTTTCACTAACGATGAATTCGAGCAAGCGCCCCTTTTGAGCTCCAAAGACGCATTTTTGCGGGTTAAGCCTTAGTTGAAATTTATCCATCCTATTGAATAATTTTTCCAAGTCTTTTAGATGCTCTTCAAAGGTGCAGGACCGGACTATCATGTCGTCCACGTAGACCTCCATTTCTTTGCCTATCATGTCATGGAAGATGGCCGTCATGGTACGTTGATATGTAGCTCCGGCATTTTTCAAACCGAATGGCATCACTTTGTAACAAAATGTCCCCCAAGGAGTGATGAAGGATGTCTTTTCTCTATCTTCTTCGGCGATTTTGATTTGATTATACCCGAAAAACCCATCCATGAAGGAGAACCATGTATGGCCCGCCGTGTTGTCAATTAGAGCATCGATGTGAGGCAGTGGGAAGTCATCCTTCGGGCTAGCCTTGTCGAGATCTCTGTAGTCAATGCACATTCGGACCTTTCCGTCCTTCTTGGGCACGGGAACAACATTAGCTAGCCATTGTGGATAGTGCGATACTACCAAAAATCCGGTATTATATTGCTTGATGACTTCATCCCTTATCTTGGGTATCCATTCCGGTTTGAGCCTTCTAAGTTTTTGATTTACCGGCTTGACACCGGCCTTTATTGGGAGTTGATGAGTAATGAGATTTTCATCAAGTCCGGGCATGTCTTCATAGGAAAAGGCGAAGTTGACTAGCCGAGGCTTGAGAAAAGCAAGCATTTGGTTTCTTTTTTCGGCGGATAAGTTCTTTCCAATACGAAGACATTTGGGTAGTTCCGGGGTTCCCAAATTGACGATCTCGTAGTCCAAAGTCGCGTCTTTGTTTTCATATCTTTCTATGTTGCCGCGCAGCTCCTCATCAACTCCACGATCTTCTGAGATTTTTAGTAACTCGTGGGACCAGCGAATGCTGGCCCACATATCTGGCTCCGTTTGCTTCTTCTTCTTTTGAATGGGTACCGAATGCATGATATGACTGCTAGAGCCGGGTCTCGAGCAAGTTGGTATCGCATACCAATTTTTGGCTTGTCCTTGCATAATGACGTTTTTTTTCATGTCGGTCATCATGAGCTATCATTAAGACTTCTTGGGTCTCCAATGCCTCGGGTAGTATGTGTCCCGCGCTTATGAACCGAGTTGCTTTGTTCGATTTCTTGAACTTGTCCTCTTTGGGTCTATATCCAAGACCCCATTTGTTGTTCTTTTGTTGAGGATTGAGTAACACCGTCTTTCCTCGGTATTTGATGTTGAACCTTGTTGTTTGCCTTTCGGCGGGGGGTATGACATAGTGGAGTGGGAGTCTTTGTTTTGAAGGGATGTGATGGACTTCATGCATGTCATCCATCTTAAAAGGGAGAGGATCCAAATATTCATACACTTCAATTAGTGAAACTTCATGACAGTTTTCAAATTCCACCGGGATGATGATCTCGGGATCGGCTTCTATGACCACTAGCTTTCCCGCCGATATGTACTTGAGCTTTTGGTGGAGAGAGGACGGGATGGCTCCGGTTTGGTGTAACCAAGGTCTTCCCAATAACATGTTGAAAGACGCGGGGATGTCCAAGACTTGAAAAGAGACGACCATGGTGTCGGGTCCCACTTGGATTTCTATGTCTAGTTCACTCAAGACCGTCTTTTGAGAGTTATCGAAGGCTCTTACATGGTAGTCGCTCGGCCGCATTTGGTTCATCGAGATTCCAAGCCTCTTGATCGTTCGTAATGGGCAAACATTAAGACTTGCTCCGTTGTCAATAGTTACCAAGGGGATCTTCAAGCCATTGTACCCGACCGTGATGCTCAAGAAATGTCCATGGTTGCGTCCTTCCACGGGAAGCTCCTCATCGGTGAATGTGATGGCGTTAGGGGCCATTATTTGCCCAATCATGTGAGCCACCACATCGGGAGTCACCTCCGTGGTTATGTGAGCCTCGCTTAGCACTTTAGTGAAAGCCTCCCTATGCTTTGTTGATGTGCATAATAGCTCCCATATAGATATTTGAGCCGGCAAGGACTTGAGTTGTGAAGCCACGTCATATGGCAGTTCCTTCTCTGAGTTGGTGATCACGTTGCTAGCCGGCTCCCGTCGGTAGACTCGGCCATTGGGGTAGATGTTGCCTATCTCCGAGCATTGAGGATACTCCCACGGGACCTTGTGCGAGTTATATGTGGACTTTGGCTTGGCCGCTAGTACCACGGGCTCTTGATGAGTAGGAGCGATCTTCAAATTTTTCACGGTCGGCAACACGAGGTAGTCTTGGTCATACCCTTCTTGAGGTTTATGGACATTCCGGGGAGCGGCTCCTTGTAGTGTGATAGTTTCTTGCTTAGCCCATTGTAGAGTGATCATATAGGCTTCTTGACTCGGCTTTGCGGGTTCCCTTGCAACTTCTATGAAGTTTATGTTCGTTGCATTAGGATTCCTTAGTTCATGCATAGGTAAGGGGTTTTAGATCATATCCTCATGAGAGTTTGATGAAATTTTAATTTTTCCATCATCTATTAAGTCTTGAATAGCATGTTTGAGGGTAAAACATCTCTCGGTGGTGTGGCCTCTCCCTTGGTGATAGGCACAAAACTCATTTTCATGGTAGTTCTTAGGAAGGGGATTAAGTGGAGGTTTTGGAGCTAGAGGTGCAAGCATATTCTTTTGGATGAGCATGTTGAGGACGTCGGTGTAGGACTGGGTGAGAGGTGTAAAATCTCTGTATGCTTTTCTTTGAAAAGGCTTGGGGGTGGTGTCTATGGCATTTACGTCTGGGGTCTTCGAGAAATTACCATTTTTTGGTTCTTGCTTCCTTCGAGTTGTGTTCCCTTGGTAAGGCCACGGAGAGATGGTGTCATGTCTGATTCCCGCCTCCACTTGGTCCCCGGCTTGGAGAAGTTGAGTGAAGTTGACGTAGGGGTGAGAAATGAGGTAACCCGAGATGCTCGGGTGTGCGGAGTTGATGATGATGGAGATTTGCTCATCCAAAGGCAACGGGCTCTTCATTTTTGCCGCTAATGCCCGCCATCTAGCAATGTACTCGGAGAATGTTTCGTCCCCTTTTTGCTTGAGCGCTTCGAGGTCGGCCCTTTTGGGAGCCATGCTTAGCTTGTAGGAGAAGTGGTCCATGAAAGCCAAAGAGAGTTGTTCCCATGTTTTGATCAACCGGCAATCCAACGATATGTACCATTCCAAGGCGTCCTTCTTTAGGCTATGTTGGAATAGCCTTATCAAGACTTCTTCGCTTTTCACCAAAGGGTATAGGATGCCGCAAAAGGCCTTGAGATGAGCCCTCGGGCATGAGTCTCCTTCATACGCGGGTAGAGCCGGTATCTCGAACTTCTCTGGCAACTTGGTGTCGGGGAACGGGCATAAGTCTTCGATTTTGGCCGAGGGTAGGCCCTCCCCTTGATGTTGTCGGATTCGATCCTCCATTTCTTTTAATTGGTTCTGGAATTGGTTCTTGAGGTCTTGGATTTCATTACGGCCTTGTTCTAAGACCAACTCCTCTTCTTTGTAGTGATCATTTCGGGATTTGTGGAAGGATGGTTGAGGTCCACCGTCTTGCTCTGGAATTCGAGATTTATGGGAAGATGGTTGAGGTCCACCGTCTTGCTCCGGATTCGGGTTTTGTGAACAAAATGGTGGTGTAAATGTGTTCTGACCGCCTATTAGAGGTTGTCCCATGTTTGGCAGGACTTCCTCTAGCTTTTGCATCCTTTTGTCCATTGCCGCCATGTAGGTTTCGATGGACTGCTTGAACTAGTGATCCCGATCTTCATGATGTGAGGATTGCTCGGACTCCATTCTAGCCACTTTTGATCTGGTAACCACGGGGCTTCGATCCACGGTTGATTGGTTTTGCCCCCGAGCTATGGTGAAAATTCTGAGTCGATCAATAAAAAGAGATTAGTACTTGTAAGCAAATAATAAGGAGATCAACCTTTGGATGGATGCTTGGAGGTTCAAGTCCTTTTGTGTTCTTTACAAATTTTATGTGTTTTAAGTTCCACGCGTGAGAATGTTCGAGGTCCACGGGTTCGGGTTTGCCCGAGGCATCTCTGGATAAGTGGCCAGTTCGCTTGAAACGTGTCTGGAGAAGGGACCAGTTCTCTTGAAGCGTGTCTGGAAGAATGACCAGTTCGCTTGAAGAGTGTCTGGAGAGAAGGCCAGTTCGCTTGAAGCGTTTCTAGAAATGCGACCAGAAAACACTCAGGTTATGAAAAAGAAGTGATTTTTATACTGGATTTAACGTTAATCAGTTTCATTCTTGCTGGAAGTTGTTCCTTTTGGCTCGTTTTAGGTGCCTTGACAGTCACAAGGCGGTATCCAACAGCTTCTCACGAGTTCTGTCCAGTTTTTGAGCTGGACGCCTCTGGACCTAAAAACTTTTCAGGTTTCTGCGCGATTTGGGCAGAAACTTCAGAAACTCGCTGCCGGAAGACGGAAATCCCCCTGGAACTCGCTGTTCAGCAAGGAGGAAGCTCCAATCTTTCAGATTCTGACCCCCTTGCGCCGATGTAGACTTGCAACGCCGTCCTCAGTGGAGTCGCCAAGCTGTAGCACCCGCCGTGAGCGCTACGATGGGCTCGGAATGGGTTTCCCGGGCCTTAGAGATGCGGATCGTGTTGAAAAGCGACGTGGGCTTGGATCTCCTGCATTCACATGGGGTAAAATGAGTTAGGCCTCATGTTTTTTAGAAAACTTGGCATATAGGCGTTTTCTCGTGGTTTTGGCGGCATGACGGCTAAGACGGGGCTTCCGTACACGAGTCAAGTCACAAATCCGGTAGCATAACGACAGCGTACTATGCTGGAATCTGCGGACCCGCGTGCACCCACCTTGCCGGGGCGTTAGCTCAAACACGCACACATGAAAATAATGAAAATGGAGTCGCCACCGATCTTTAAAGGGAGATCGACCCCTATTTAAAGAAATAAGGCACTAGTAATACAGAATCCGGGTTCCGGCCTTCAAGTTGAAGGAAATATGGAGAAATCTGCCAACCCGAGGCGGTTTACACAGCGTAAAGGGGGAAAATAAAAAGGGTTTAAGAGAACGGGAGAGATGGAAAAGGAAAAATGGGAAGAGGGGCGTGGAGCGCGTAGAGCATGGAAGCCGGGATGCCGGGGGCGTTGCTGCAGACTCCCGTCTTCCCCTTGGGATGCCTCTCTTCAAGTGTGCTTGAATGAGGGGGGAACTCCTCCTTTTATAGATGGTGGAGTGGGCTTTTGGCTCTCTTGAGGTCATGGACTTGGTCCATGGGCTTGGGCTTAAGTGGGATCATGGTCTTGGTCCATGGACTTGGTCTTGAGTTGAGGTCATGGGCTTTGGGCCTCTTGAGTGGTTTTGGACTTGGTCCATAAGCTTGGCTTGGTGGGCTAGAGCTTGGCTTAGCCCATGGCTTTTGGGTGGGCCGTTGTAGAGGCCCAGAGTTGTAGAGAAGCCTGCTTCTGAGGCTTGGGAGGCTGGATTTGGTGGGCTAGAGCTTCGCTAAGCCCGTTTGCTGTATCTGGACTGCATTGTGGAGCCCATTGAGGTGGCCTGTAGGAGCTTCGCTCTTTGTGGGGCATGGTCTGGTTGTTGAAAAGTCTGCTTCGAGGCTGGGTGGAGCTTCGCTCCCATGGGCTGAGTTTGGAAACGCCTGTTTAGCGGGTTTGAATTTCCTTTTGTCTTGAATTTATTTGGGCTTGAAATCCATTTCAACTTATCCATATTTGGGCCCAACGGTAGAGTGTCAACACATATATATTAGAATGTAGTAATACTTTATAGAATTATTTATCCATATAGTAATAATATTTTTGATGGTTTAGATGTTGAAAATACTACTTAAAATTGATATTTAAATCATTTTATTATGTTAATTTTACATGTTTATAAATAAGGCCTATATACAACAATATTAGACTAGTGAAAGTATTTTCATAATAATATAAGTGATACTAATGGTGTATTTGGCAATATTTAAAAGTTGTTGAGTTAAAACTTTTTAATCTAAAACTTTTCATTATTGATTATAACTTTATTTTTTAATCATTTTCTCACATTTTCTTATATAATTACCCTACTTTTCAATCATTTCTACACAGTTACTCACACAACTAACCTATCTATTTTAACTTTATCCTCTTTATTCTCCATCATTACTTATATTATATCATGTCATTTTACAACTTTTATTCTCTAAAACTTTTAATCAAAAGTTTTATCTATTTTCAAACGCACCCTAAGCACAATAAATAGAATGACTTTTTTATCAATCATTTAAATGTTAAAAAATAGAGAGGGTTATATAAAAGGAGATTTCAAGAAAGCATCCCCGTTTGTAAAAATAACCTTTAAATTTTTCGAATTTTGACTACTAGGCCATTGCCACCCCAAGAGACTAGCGTGTGGCAATGTTGTCAAATGATACACGTTTGAAACTTGCAAAGTGTATCTATTTTTTATGCGTCTCTCTGGTAATGAAAGGTATTTATAGTTGTTTCCTATTAAATAGAAAGGTATTTACAATATGTCTCTCCAAGAGTAAGAGTTGCTAAAGAGCATGATATATAATATTAAATGTCATCGTATGTATAATACCAATCAAAAAAATTCAAAATTTGTAAGATTAACCTCAAGCACAAATAAAATTAATAAAATACCGAATTAGAATCTCATGAATTTCATCATCGACAACGAAGAAAAGATGCTCAAGAATCAAATTACAATAGCTTGCTGGCAAAAACAAGAAATAGCATAGGCTAAAAATAGAAGCGGGTTAATATATCGTCTATTATTATTTTACATGGGATCAAAGCAAAGATTTTGACTTGGTAGGGTGAGGTAGGTCAGGATTTAAGATGTATTCTTCAATTTTAGCGATGGATTGGGTTGACAATGTCTTGACCCGTCTTAACCCAACTCTCTTTGTTTAGCGTAGAATATTTTATAAATCATATGACTTGTTTATGTGAATATAGTTTTATCGGATATATGTATTTAACTTTATGATTTGTTAACTTGCGGCGCTGATCATATGCGTCCCCACTGAAGTTGAGAAAACTTGGTCTCCCCCCTTCATTTTCATTTGTTGAAGCACGACAAAAATGTGTGCCATCGAATCGAATATTATAGGATATTTGAGAAAAGACCCCACGAAGTATAGACTATGAAGGCTTTATTGCGATGACAGAAATTTTAAGAAATTTCCCTCCCATTTGTGCATGCCCAAGATGTTGAGTATCAATCTTCTTAAGTTGCAAACCATTGCCATGAAAATAAAGAGAGGGAAGTCGCCACCCACCCTTTGTTTCTGCAACAGCCGCACTCAATCTGATCTTTCTCTTCTCCTCACCCCCATTAATCTTGTTGCATCTTTATAGGTTGCATGCTTCAGAAATTGAAATTTCGATCTTTGATGATCCTCAAGCTCGATGCCTACTTACTTGCCATGTCTATTTCAGATTAGATTTTTTATTGTGGTTGGGAAGAGAAAAAATATTTTGATAAAAAAAAAATTCCATAAAAATTGTTAAGTTAGTAGAAAGTGATATAATATAATAAGAGTAATAATGAAGTGTAAAGAGAATAAAATTAAAATAAATAGATTAGTTATATGGGTAGTTATGTAGAAATAATTAGAAAATATGATAGTTATATAGAAAGATATGAATAAATAATTTTAAAACATATTTTAGCTTAACATTGTCTTCTATTGTCAGAGGACACACCCTTATTCTAAGATTTCGAGCTATATTAAAACGAGTGCATGCCTTATTTGTCAATAAGTCGGAACTTACATCTCCTAGAGTATTTTGAATTTTTATGTATATCTATGTTTGATTTCGGTGGAACTGATTTAGTCCTGTTGTGATGCGGAACAATATGGATATGGGGACCTCAAACGGTGGCGTAGTCGACCTGAATGCTTTTCGTACAAAATAATGGGTTTTATCCATAAGATAGACGACCATGAAAGGAGCTTCCATAATAGGCGTCGATTTGGAATTTTCAAACCCTTGTTTGGAGTTAATCAGGATTTGTATGGGGTATGAGCCACGAAAAAAGATGGTTTTTCCCTATCGAAATTAATGGCCATGTAAGGAAGCCATGAAAGCAACCATTAAAGATCATTGTCTAAGGTCGTAGAAACCGCAATCATGAACATGATGGGTTTAACGATTTGGAAATTTCCTCCAATTGTCCACTCATAGCCATGAATGGCGGCACAATTATGAAAGAGTTCTTAGGATACATTGATAATTTACTGGCCGAAATCATATCAATAAAACAGTTTACTGATGGTTGCCATAGTTGTGGAATGGTGATGAGACGAAGGACTTCTTTTTAGTTTTCCATTCAGACACTTTGCAGAGGCTATTTTCAAATTTTCCCATACTGTTCGATCCGATGCGCACATTTCTCTCGCGCAATTCGATGAATGAAAAGGGAGGGAGGAAAGGCGGAAGATGTTCTATCACCTTTGACGGGGACGCATATGATCAGCGCATGTTAATGTAAATATGATCGATATGGATGTGTATTTAACTTTATGACTTGTTTATGTATATCTACTTTTATTTCTTGATTGCATAAATGTTGTTTAAGTTATATCTTCTATATAATTTTCAAATAAGAAAAAGTATTATTAATGTTATTCGCACTTTTTACTAATGAATGTTATTATTTTGCATTTTTAACAGTTTTAATTTTAATTTAAAATTTTATATTTATATTATTTTTGTTGAAGGTAAATATATATATTCATTAAGAGTGTGTTTAGAAAGTTATAAAATTTTTGGATAAAACATTTTTTGTATAAAAATTGTTAAATTGATAGAAAATAATGTTATAAAATATAGATAATAATAAGAAGTAAATAAAGTAAAGTTAAAATAAATATGTTAGTTACGTAGAAATGATTAAAAAATATAGTAGTTGTATAGGAAGATGTGAAGATATAATTTAAAAAATAAGATAGTTATGGAGAGTAAAAATTGTAAATTAAAAAGTTTTAACTTAACATATTTTCTTGATTACCAAACATACAAAAGATAGAAAAAGTGGTTATTATTTTTTGCCTATAAAAAGTATTTTTAATTGATTCTATATATCCTTATGGTGCTCATCACATCTAACGAAATAAAATTGGATGAGATATGAACGAAATGGGTCATTCTATTAGAAAATAATAAATTAGATCGAAGGTGTGTTTGACTGTGATCAAATTTTTTTAATAAGATATGTTTGTTAAACACAAAAACTTTTCAAATTAGAACTTGTAAGTCTCTATAACTAACCTATTTTTTTACAAATTTTATACAACTATCTTACATTTCAATCATTCTTACATGACTATCCACACAATTAACCTATTTATTCTTTTTACTTCTTGTTATTACCTTATTATATTATATCATTTTTTCTCAATTTAAAAATTTTAACACAAAATTTTTTATCCAAAAATTTTATCACTTCCAAACACAACATAAGAGTTTGGTAGAGAATGATGTGATATGATATGAATAATGATGATGAGTAAAAAGAATAAATTAAAATAAAACAGGTTTATTATATAGGTAGTTGTATAGAAATGATTGAAAAATAAGATAATTGTATAGGAAAATGTGAATAAATAATTTTAAAATATGGTAGTCATGAGCAGTGAAAAATTTTAGTGCTTGCATGCACTTAGCGGGTGTTTGGTAACCTATGAAAATTTTCAAACAAAAACTTTTTAATATAAAATCTTTCACTCTCCATAACTATCATAGTTTTTAATTATTTTTTACTTTTTTTATACAACTATCATATTTTTCAATCATTTATATACTACTACTAATATATTTGACCTTTCTATTTTAACTTAATATTTTTTACTTTTCATCAATACTCATATCATATCACGTCATTTTCTCACTTTTCATAAACTTTTCATCAAAAGTTTTATTATTTTCCAAATACACCCATAGTATGACCAATATTTTTAAGATTTTTTTCCAATATATTCATTACGTTCGACCATATTTCCAAATATACCTATTATGTTTCAAAATTTTCAAATATGAGCATTATGTTTGCACATAATCTCAGATATACTCACTTTGTCACTAACCATTACATTAAGTAATAGAGCCGCCGGAAAAAAAATTGTAAATTTTTTAAAAATACCTAGAATACCGCTGGTGTAAAAAAATAAAATGAGAATAAAAATTTTCATCTTTTCAAATCCCATTAAGCCCATTTTATGTAGTGAAATTGAACCTAGGAAAAGTTCGACTCATCCTAGCAAAAGCCTTCTCGCAAACAAATCTCATCGAAAGCATCGACAGTTATAGATCAGAAGCTTCAAACCCATCTGCTCTTCTCTTGGTCTCTTGAGGTTGAGGCTAAATGCATCAGGTGCACTTAGCCTCAATGCACCCGGGTGCATTTAACTCATTTTTTTGAATTTTTTAATAAAATTATTAATTTAAGGGTGTGTTTGAGAATAGATAAAAATTTTAGGGTGTATTTGGCAATGTGCGGAAAATGTCAAATTAAAACTTTTCAATCTAAAACTTTTCACTCTCCACAAATACCATATTTTTTAATACTTTTTCACATTTTTTTATACAACTACCCTATTTTTCAATCATTTCTACACAATTACTCATACAACTAACCTATCTATTTTAACTTTATCTTCTTTATTCATCATCATTACTCCTATCATATCACATCATTTGATAACTTTTACTCTCTAAAACTATTCATCAAAAGTTTTATCCATTTCCAAACACACCCTTAGTGAAAAGTTTTGGAGAATAAAAATTGTCAAATGATATGACATAATAGGGATAATGATGAGGAATAAAGAGGAAAAAGTTAAAATAAATAGGTTATTTGTATAAGTAATTGTGTAGAAATGATTGAAAAGTAAGATGGTTGTATAGAAAAATGTGAAAAATGATTAAAAAATATAGTAGTTATGTAGAGTAAAAAGTTTTAGATTGAAAAGTTTTAACTTGACATTTTATACCTATTGTCAAACACACCCTAAGTGTATTTAGCATTTGTATCAATTTTTACCATTTTTAGAGTATTTTAAATATTTATTTTTGATTTTTGAAAATCAGTGACATTTTAAATATTTACTAAAATGCCACTGATTTTCGAAAATAAAAAATAAATATATAAAATACTCCAAAAATGGTAAAATTTGATATAAAAATTCTAAATAAATTTTGATTAACAGTTGTATAAAAATTTTAACAAAAATTTAAAAATTGGGTTAAAGTACCCAAGCTCAGTGCAGTCGGGTGTAATGTATCAGCATCCCCCTTTTCTTGCTTCAGGAACAACCACCTCGGCAACTCAAGCAAACGACTATCACTGTGACAACAACAACAAATTTCAAATCTGAAAAAAATTACTGCAACCAAGCCCCAACAAGCAGCTGCAAATCATGGCAGCCAATCTAAATTCATCATTAGAATTTCAACAGCCCCCTATTCATCGTTGCAGCTGCCTTCTTCCCAACTGGCACTTCATAAATCCACCTCTAATACTCCTAGCTTACAAAAGTAATCCACAATTCGGTCTAGCTCGCAACTGTCCAAAATAAAATTAAGCTCTGATCATTTCATTCAGCTAGTAGCACAACTCTTTAACCACAAATTTCAAGCAAATTGCAGCAGCTTCAACCCCATTGATTTTCTTCACATCCAGCCATGACCTCCGCTCTAATTTGAAGCAAAGTGAATCTAAATTAATTCTAGTAGCAATTTGCAATTAAAATGAACATGTGAAACGCCTCAGCGAAAGCAGAAAGCATCCAATAGTCATCAACAGTAGCAGACAATTCTTCAACCATGACCATGCTTAACCAAACGCCAACTCCCATCTTAAGCAATAAGTGAGCACTGAAGACGGGGAAGGAATCAACGGTGAGGTGAGACAGGGAATATGGAAGAAAGAGGAAGAGAGGTGATGCCACATTCAGCGATGAGGAGGACAACTTGGTTGGAAACGGCAAAGCTCATCAACAGTACACAACTTGACCATGATTCCTTCCTCCGTGCTTCATTTCTTAGAGGGATACACTTCTTGCTCCGCGATGAGGTTGAACAGCTTCCGACTCTTTGCCATCAATGAATACCGCAAAAGTAGAGTCTAAGATGTTGGTCCCGAGTTAATGGCAAAACCCAAGAGGGGAGGGGTGAATTGGGTTCTTTAAAAATTCTTTGGTAAATTTAAAGCTTAACCCTTTTAAAGTTTTAATCCCCTTGAATGTAACAGATAGAGAACAATAAGATAATGAAAGCGAAAATAAAAAGCAATAAACAAGACTTATAGTGGTTCAGGCAACCTTTCCCTACTCCACTCTTCCAAGCTCACACACCCTTGTGACTTGGGTTCAACTATGTATTCCGCGAATACAACTAGAGTCTCCGCTCTAGGGGGCATATACAACCAGAGTCTCCACTCTCTTCTAGATTCTAGCTCTACGGGGCATATACAATCAACACAAGTAGGCGATGAGTTACACTTCAATCACAACTCTACTTGCTATGTCTTGGTTTGAACCACTAAACTCAAACCAAATACCAAAAACAAACAACAATATGAAAATAGAAGAAATCTACACTTTACTGATTTGTGTAGTAGGTTTCAGCTCGTGGAAGAATCTGTAGAAGCAATAAATCATATTTCGTTGAAGCAAATCGCAACTTTGAAGCTTGTTCTTCCTTTGAAAATGAATAGATCACTCAATTGTAGAGAAAAGTAGATAAAAGCTCTTAGTATCACTTCTTTCCTCTTTTTGAGCTCTATGTTATATTTGTCCACGTTTGCTTGAGTGTCTTTATATAGAGGAGGGAAAATTTTGAACGTTATAGAGTTGGTTGACGCGTAATAAATGTTTCAACGTTCAAAAATTCGAACGTTACGTCTCCAAGTCGCAAGTGGAGTCGACTTCGTGTGCGACTTCGGCTGTTCTTCAGATTTCAAGTCTATCTTCTGGGTCGAATTGGTTTGAGACTTGGCCTCAAGTCGATCTTGGAGTCGACTTGGGGTGCGACTTGACTATTTTCTTGTGCCAAGTCAGTTTGATCTTTGTTGATATATCTCTTGCTTGCTTAATCTTCTTCTTCTTCTTTTGTCTTTCAATACTAGAAGCTTTCTTGCATAGAATTTGCTTTAAGTCTCGTGAACTTGAAGAACTTGAATCTTGCATGAACAAATCCAACTTTGATTTGGAAAGAATGAATTCATGTGCCTTGCTTGCTTTTAAACTTGAATTAGTCTTCGTATACTCAGATTTTAGAAATTTGAGTTGTCTTCAACTTGAATTAGACTTGTGCTTTAACTTGATCTTGAGAATTTGTCTTGAAGTTGATGCTAGAGTCGACTTTGCCTGCGACTTTACCCAAATCGCATGTGGAGTCGACTTCGGTTGCGACTTCAGGAGTTTTGCTGCACACATTTAGCTTTGAAAGAAAGACGCCACTTCAAGTCGATTCTGGGGTCGACTTCATCTGCGACTTGACCTCAAGTCGCAAGTGGAGTCGACTTCATCTGCGACTTCGGTTGTTTTGTCCCCCAAAATCAACGCTGGAGAGAAAATGCTGCTTTAAGTCTATACTGGAGTCGACTTCATCTGCGACTTTGGTTGTTTTGTCCCCAAAATCAATGCTGTCCATAAAGTACTTGTTGAAGTCGCTTGTGGAGTCGACTTCGCCTAAGTCGAAGTTGGAGTCAACTTAGGGATCGACTTGGGCTGATTTTTCATTCCTTAAAAATATTCATTAAATTTATTAGTAATCATATCATACTCAAATTTCTATTTGTTAATCATCAAAACTTATGTTTTGGTCAATTTGATTTAGTTATTGTTTCCAACATAAGAATCCCAAGGGAATCAAGAATTGAGGCGAAAGAGATAAAAACTTGAAGAAACCGCAGAAGTAGATTACCTTGTGGAGGTGAAACGTCATTTCTTCGACTACGATTACAATGTCGCCAGGCAATCTAAAGGTGCAGAACCTGAAAAAATGCAGGTTGAAATGCTTATTTTTCATAAAAAAGATAGGAGGGATTATGAGGAAAAAAAATAGAGGAAAGCAAACCACGCTTGGCCTTTGGCGCTGAGCTTTTCAACAGCCATCCATACTACTGTTGGAATTTTAGATACATATATATATTAGTTATATTAAATAGCGGTCTAAGTTTTTAAAAGTGATCCTATAAGGTTTTATGGGCCTAAATCATTTAATAAAGTACGAGTTTCCTATGCATAGAAACCCTACAACCTAGTTTCTAATTTCTATTTTTATGATTGACTAAATTAGAAATATGAAAGATAGACTTCCTATATGCACCTATTAGGAGTTTCTTTTCTAACATTCCATCATTGGAAAAGATGAGTCACCTTCTCCAGAAAATCCAAGGGCATTAACTTGGAAGACCCAGAAAACACGGGATTCAAGAACAACTGCTTCCATGGATTCAGATACGCTTCCGCTTATGATTTTATTTTCTTAGTGATTTAGCATGGAGGATCCGGGGATGATTATGGATTTAATCAATAACGTTTTCCCAACACCTACGCTTTTGATTTTTGGTGTTAACCAAAATCCGCTGTCCATGCCTAGCCACTGGAGCTGAGCTTTTCGACATTTGGCGTTGAGCTTGATGAGGCGATGCCACATTCACCTAAAACCCTGTCGTCGTGCCTGAAATCACAACCTAGAACCAGCCGCCGCTTTTTCCTTCGCCATAATTTCCAACGTCGAATGTGAGCAAAGATGGAGACAGTGATGGTGGAGGATAAAATGACATCGGACGGATAAACGCACACATGTAGTTTGGATAGCTCATTTGCCCCTTTTGCTGCAGTCCTAGATCACTTGCATTCCAATAATTTTACATATTTCCTGACATCATTTTCTTGCATCTATAATAAAGTTGGCGTATCTGAAATTATGTCCAAATGTTGCAGGCATATTTAAGATTTTTAAAATGCAGTGGGTATATTTGAGAATATGGCCAAACTTAATCAGTTTATTAGGAAAAATACCAATTTTTTATGATGTTGTATCTTCATCCTCCAAAAGAAGCTCAAATTGTAATGCGTTTTAAGGAATCCAAAATATTTGAAAAAAAATGTATTTCTACTCCTAATTTAACTTTTCCAATTTCTTAGATAATTTTTTTAAAATTTAGAATTTTTGCAAATATGCCTACAAGGTTTGACTAACATTGCATCTGTGTCCTTAAATTTGTTAAATTCGTAAATATGCCCACAAAGTTTGCATAAAATTACAATCATGTCCATCCGCTAGGATGTCGCTAGATTTTTATATAAAATGATGATAATGCCCTTTAACCCAAATAATAAACTTTCAATTTTTTTCAAATATTGTAGATATATTCACTATTCCATTATTTTATATATTTTTGTGTGTATTATTATTTTAGAGTTTTTTGCAAAAATGCTTACAATATTTTCAAAAATCGAAAGTGTATAATTTAGCTTAAGGGCATTAACATCATTTTACATAAAAATCTAATGCTATCATAATGGAAGGGACACGGTTACAAATTTATATTAACTTTCTGGATATATTTGTTAATTCGGCAAACTTAAAGACACGGATGCAAATATTAGAACCTTGTAGGCATATTTTGACTGTTACCAATCACACCCTTTATGTAAGCTTCTTAAGGGGCTGTTTGGATTGCATTAAAACTTTGTGACGTGTTTACTGCCTTAAAACACATCAACCATCAATTGTCGGCGAGCTGCTGTGCGTGCATTAAACGTCGGACGAGTATGGCAGTCAAAATTGTTGGCATTGTTGAAACCGCCAATTTAAGGAAGGAATGCCGCAAACAACAGCTAGTCCGCAGGTGGAATGAATTTGCATTTGCGCGCGCTGGGAATTACGGAGTTCGTCTCAGGCACCGGGATTTCGATTTTAGGAATTTTGCAATATTTGTTAACACCATACGAGAATTGTGGGTTGAAACTGTAAGTGCACGAATTTTATGATATTTTATTAATCATCTTATTCTTTTATTTTTAACTTTTACATTCTAATTATTTTTATTATTAATTATGTTCCTACAAATCGGTTTATTTTATTTATAAATCTATTTTTTAAATTTTAATTCTATAATTTCATATTAATTCTCTAAATTTTTTAAAATATTTTATTTTTTATTCTTACTAAACACCATAATTTTTCAGAACTTTTACCCTGCTAAACGTGCCCCGCTCTATCCATTCGAAAGAGGAAGCCGAAACACGCAACAATCGCTCTTCGGGGTGGAAACTATAAGTGCACGACTTTTCAGATATTTTATTAATCATCTAATTATTATATTTTTAACTTTTACATTCTAATTATTTTTATTATTAATTATGTTCATACAAATCGGTTTATTTTAATTACAAATCTATTTTTTAATTTTACTTCTATAATTTTATATCCATTCTCTGAAACTTTTAAAATATTTTATTTTTTATTCTCACTAAACACCATAATTTTTTAGAACTTTTACCCTGCTAAACATGTCTCGCTTTGTCCGTTCGAAAGAGGAAGCCGAAACGCACAACAATTGCTCTTCGGGGTAGAAACCGTAAGTGCACGACTTTTCAGATATTTTATTAATCATCTTATTATTATATTTTTAACTTTTACATTCTAATTATTTTTATTATTAATTATGTTCCTACAAATCGGTTTATTTTAATTACAAATCTATTTTTTTAATTTTACTTCTATAATTTTATATCAATTCTCTGAAATTTTTAAGATATTTTATTTTTTATTCTCACTAAACACCATAATTTTTCAGAACTTTTACCCTGCTAAACGTGCCCTGCTCTGTCCGTTCGAAAGAGGAAGCCGAAATGCGCGGTGAAAACCATAAGTGCACGACTTTTCAGATATTTCATTAATCATCTTATTATTATATTTTTAACTTTTACATTCTAATTATTTTTATTATTAATTATATTCCTACAAATCGGTTTATTTTAATTACATACCCTCCTATGTTGTAAATTTCTCGTGAATAGTAACAATAATTAACGGCTTACGCTAATAGTACAATACGTTAATAATTTATGAAATCTTAACGGTAACCATCCAATCAAATGGATCTCAATGTGGATACATAAGTCCATTACTACTAATAAAAAACTATATTTGTGACATTAATTAAGTCTCATAGGGAACGACATACTGAAATTAATATTCACTCTCTAATATCTATACAAAGTGGAAGTCTTATATATGTTGCTCTACTTGAAAGTTTATATACGTGGTGATTTGCCACATGCCTTGCAATTACATAGATTAATCACTACTCTATCTGAATTACTACAACATTTAGGGCAATCATATATATTTATGACTACAGCTTTTTTCGTTTCACCCCTTCTATTATAATTCCTCCATGCAGCTTCGACTTCTTCTGTACTATTGAAAGCTTGATAACAAGCTCCTTTGAATCCATTAACTTGGGCATGTGCTTCTGGCCATGATTGGTACACACCAGGCACGCGACCAGAGAAAACTACATACGAACGCACCATCTCCACCTGAAAATACGTCAACATGTACAATCATTGTAGAGTTCATAAGCGGACTCATAGAAAGTATCTAATACTTTGAAACAAATTTAAGTCCATAACTACCAATATCAATGATGAAATAGTTTAACGTAATCCATACATAAAAAGGACATCACAAAGTCCAATAGCATCAACGGAAGAAAGAGATGGTCTGCAACATAAATGTTCAAATAGTCCTAATATAATAATTAATACAAATAACACAAGGAAAACAATAAACTCAAGTAGAAGAGAAAATGTAATCTAAATAGTCCCTTCGCCCTTCCTCGTTTGCACGTAGGGGTGGGAATCGGGGCGGGTCGGGGCGGGTCAGGGTGTGCCCAACCCTGACCCTCCTTTTCAAAAATCTTGTTTGACTCTTATTTTATACCGGGTCGGGACAAGGTCGGTTTGACCCTTATTTTTTTCTGCAAAGTCTCGGGACAAAATTCGGGTCGGTATCGGGTCAACGGGTCGGGTAAAAAATTGCGGGTCAAGTAAGAAATTTTTAAAAATTTATAAAACTATCAAGTATAAAGACAAATTTATATTAAATTTAACTACTATATGCTTGAATCTATTATTAATCAATCAAAGTAAATATAAATAATTAAATAAAACATGAATATTAGCATTGAACGTGGTTTTTCTTTTTAATGTAAAATATCAGAAAACGGGTCAGCATGTAGACCCGCCCCGACCCGCCTTGACCCGACCCGCCACCCTGTAAAAACTCGAATTTTGCCCCGACCCGCCGGGTACACACCCCTGACCCGCCCCGGTATTAAAACAGGGTCGGCCGGGGCGGGTCACGGGTCGACCCGCCCCGATTCCCACCCCTATTTGCACATATAAATTGCATTGCCGCGTGCGGATGTTTATCAAAATAACACATTGCCTGCCCAAGTTGACGACTTGAGATCAGTGTTGTAATAACCGGACCGGACTGGCCGGTCGGACCGGGAACCTGTCCAAATCCCGGTTCGATTACCATCGGTTCGGTTCAATGGAAATAAACCGTTTGAACCGTCGAACCGGCTTCATTGGTTGAACCGTGTTCGACCGGTTCAGACGGTTTCTGAAAAATGAGAACCCTGCTCCTCTCCCACCCCCGGCTGCCTTCCTCCTCCACCATCTTCCACGATTTCTGGCGCACCCTCTGGCATGCTCTGCTTCTCCCTCCCCGACTCCTTCGTATGCACTCACCAGATCAGCCAAATCCATCGAATTCCCAACATGCCCATTTGAGTTTGCCTCTCTGATCCGAACATCCCCTCCACTCTCCTCGTCGCCGTTCTCCGCAAGCTCCTCCTGCTCTATTCTCCTTTGCAGCTGGTGAATCGGGTCCTGGTCTACGACTCTGCCACGAAGAAATGGGCCCGCTTTGACGGCTACGCTCCGATAGTCCGATTCCCACCCAGAATTCCCTCCAGGAAGCCGTCTTCTTCGATGGATCTCTACATTTCGCCACGCGGGAGCCATTCTCAATGGTGGGTTTCGACGAGGGCAGCGGCAAGTGGAGAGAATCAGCGGTGGAGCTTCTGATAAAAGCCGCTGCCAAAGGCGATTCCCTACCGCCGCAGGTCAGATCGTCTTCCCTTTATCCGATCGGCATTCGGCGGCGACGAAACTGTGCTGCTCCTGCTTCCGGCGAACAGCAGAGCAGCAGAGCCCCTAAATCGGCGACCCTTGCTGCCGTAGCTCAGCTCATCTTCCTCTCGTCCAATCGACGTTCGCAACGACACTGTACAGCCCATTTTTCGACGACCGGCAGAACATCAATACTGACATTAGTGGAGAGAAGTAGAAGTGTTTTCTTATCAAATCATTCCCGTCTGCCTCTTTCATTTCATCCTAGCCCTCCAATTTTTTTTTAAAAAAATCAAAATCATGGGCCATCCACCATCTCCTTCTGCCTCACATGGAGTAGACCGTCAAATTCTATAATCCAACGTGGTTTAAGATGCTCACGCTATTTGCAAAAATAATATATTTTTTGGCTCACTTAAACATGATTATCTAATTATCATAAAAGTATCGAGATAAACAGGAAAAATTCAAGAACCAACAACTAATTAACAATGGCCAGGGCTTATTACAAATTTAAGCCTTCCATATTAGTTAATGTAGTTAATTTTTTTAAGATTCATATTTTTTCTTTTAAAACTTGCTATTAATTTTTTCCTACATGTTTTGTACTGATATTGTGATTCTTAAAATCTAACATATATATTTAGGATTTATGAAAATATTGTGATTCCTTTTAATTATTTATTTAAAATTTAAAAATAATTTAATATTTATGACATTATAAATATGTTATGCTGACGTCACCGGTTCGACCTGGTTTGCTTAATCGGTCGAACCGGTTTGAACCAGATCAATCACTTTACCGGTTCAATCGCCGGTTCGGTTCTGACAACATTGCCTGAGATAGACATTGATCTCAATAAGGAAAAAACAGAACAATAATCTTGCGTCCACTCCTTTTCGGTAACTACTGCAGGTTGCATAAGGACATCCTCCATTTCGGTTCGAAGACGCGAGACTTGTGATTGTCTTCTTCCGCGCACCGAAGATTGCCCTCTTTGCCGTAACGAATTACCAGATGAATCACCTATAAGAGTCCCCGACGACCGTCGTCTGTTTAATTGACTTGAATATCTAATATCAGGCATCTGTGTTGGCAACGTCTCCAAACTAATATCATCCTCCGATCTGTCATCTTGTTCATAAAGGGGCTCACTTTGAGGTGGGACCTCGAAAGTACCCATATATGCACCTATTGCACGGTTCTCCCTAAATAACTCATGTAGGTCGTCGTAGCTTAGATGTTGAGGCTTCTGTAGACTTTTGAACTTTTTGTTTTGCTGCATATAATCATGAACCATGGAAAGAGTTAACGAGTCTAAAAATGGATTATCCAAACAATCAAAGTAACAAGACATTTAGCAGTAGTGCAAATAGAGAGCAATGTGACATTATACCTGAATCAGCGCAGTCTAGACCTCTGGGGGACCGTCAAACCTGTTTTCATCATGTATCCACCTCATCCCAGTCTTGTTGTTAAGGATACGGTACATTTCATATTTTTTATGCAGTGACTGCACTCTGTTCCTCACGTTCTAGGGTGTGATACTAACAGAGAATACATGGGACAACTCCTGTGCAATTACTTGGTACACAACATTCTTTATCTTATTCACTTCAATGGTTCGAGTGTGCAAATTATGAAGTAATATCTCCACTAATTTTCTGTTCTGCAGCTTTGTCCATTGATGTCTCCTCCTCAACGAGGACGGACCAGACATATTTTGGGGAGTACTCTCATCAACAGGTTGGTGGCCACCGATAAACACATTGAACATGTGATCCATAAGTCTCACCTATGCAAATCAACTTTAAAATGTAGAACAATACTTGTAATAAAAAATAGACAAATATAGAGACCTAAAAGACAAATATAGCAATTTACAAAACATATTCAGAGAAAATAACTGTAGTAGTATTGCAATTGAGCCAAAATATTAACATAGCAACAATAGTCCACACTAAAGGAGGGCTGAATACACATTTAATGTAATGAAAGTTTACATATGTGCTCACATATTAGCCGCTATCTCATCCCGTTTTTCCTTCCAAGCATTCTGAGCTGCTATAAACACCCCCTAATCAATATCTGTTGCTCCTCTTCTTCATCTTCAACGTTAATGACGTTATCCGCAGCTACAAGTGGTTCGTCTTCTATGAACAGTGGAAGTTCTGGGTCATCCACCATGGTAATGTAATTATGGAGAATCACTTGTGATTACAATTTGCACTTGAACCCTTTATGGATACGTAGTTGCAACTTGAAGTACTGGGAACCTTTTCTTCCATATTGCGAAAAGTCTCTCAATGGTTGTGTGCAAGCGCGCATGACGAAAATTGAACAATTCTTGGGCATTATTTGGTATCCTAACATGGTCGTAGTTACTCATATGGTACGAAACACCTTTATACGGTGCCATGAAACCGGGGACGTGGGCATAACCAGCATCAACCAAGTAGTACCGACCTAAGGAAATTGTCCACGCAATATCAAGTAACAAGTGTGCTATATGATGAAAATTAGACAAAGATTTCTAAGGGAGGAGGTTATATTTGACCTTCAGGTATTGTAAAACGGTTGGCAGGCCAATCAAGTGCAGCTTGGAGGATTTTTGTGTCATGTGCACTGCCTTCCCAACCAGCTAAAATGTACGTGAATTTCATATTGAAGTCATAGGCTGTCATAACATTTTGGCTAGGATTTTCATAACGGTTTCTAAAAGCTAGTGCATTATCAGAGGGAGGTAGGACAGGAATGTGAGTACCATCGATTGCTCCAACACACCCCTACCAAATACATGTGGAGTTGTTAAAGCCTTTAAGTTTGAGAACAGGAATCTAATTAACGAGACATACCTGAAAATAAGGTGATAGTATCGGGTCAGAGGTAATCTTAGGATGAGTTCCGTTGTCAGGGCCGGAGACACAATCGTCGTGTAGTCCAAGAACTGCTCGAAGATACCTATGGAAATGACAATGTACCGTCTCACCAGATCTACAGAAGTACATACCAGTAGACCTATTCCATACATTATGTGACAATGTGTGCAGAAACATAGTCATATGCTTAACATACCAGTAGACCTATTCTGTACATTATGTGACAATGTGTGCAGAAACATAGTCATCTGCTCATCCACTGTTAAGTATTTGGTTGATTGTAACAAGCCTTTGGTTTTCACAAGATCGCACAGTTGGTTGAATGCATAAGTGGACATTCGGACTTGTGATATGCTTCTCCTATCTCCCCCTTGAACCATAGAATACATGAATAACTCTCGTTGGATTACTAAGTCACGATTTGTGAACCCTGAATCAATTACATCCTCCTCCTCCTGGGCTATTGACGTGGCAAAGCATAATACAATGTATGCCCTACGTCTTTGCATAATTTTTAAAACAATGTTGGATCTTATTTCATCTTCGTGTGTATTAGCATATGTTGGAGGCGCGGACATCTTTGATCATTGTTCTAGCCTATGGGACGAAGACATGTCAATATTTGTAGTGTGTAAGTGTGTAGGAAAAAATTCCTAGCTAAAAACATGTTAATCTAGTTATGTTGAATCTATAAATCAAGTTTTACTATTTTTAGATATTCATATATATTTAGAGTGGATTTTTAAATACAGGGGTATTTAAGTCATTTTCAAATATTTCACTGAGAGACACTCGAAACCATCAAATACTATTATAAAAACTTTTTTATTATTAATCAAATTATGTAAGCAATACTGCAAATAAAGATACGAATGATTAATTTTGCATGGTTATACAAATGGAAGTATAAGAGACTTTACAAAATTGCCTAACATGGATAAGATCCGAAGGTTCTGTTTTTGAAAATTTGCAAGTATAGCAGAAGGCACCATCATTTAGGAATGAAACAAAACAGGTTGAACAGCTACTTTCGTCAAAACTATAAAGGTTATAGTCAAGAATATATGTATATATATATATTGTGATTAAAAGGAAAAGAAGTTTTCAATCTTGCCTAACATGGATAAGGTTTTCGACCATGATGACCACGCAATTCATGTTGCTCAGGAAACGACAAAAATGCAGTTCAAGGAAGTGATGAAGGAACTGGAAATTGTAAAACAAGAATTGAGCCAGCTAAAGCTGGATATTGCAACTGTTAAAGAAGCAAAAGCGCAAGCTGAAAAGCAGGCTGAACAGTCTATTGCAAAAGCAAGATCCTTTCAAACTCTGTTGAGGTGATCAAGAATGAGATTGAGGAAATAAATGAAGAGGAGGTTCTCGTTGAACTGGCTAGAATGGAAGCCATCAGAGGGTTGGAAGCTATTGAAGCTCAAAGACAGACTGAGACAACTAGATTTTCAGCAACAATGGAGGAAATTCAGGAGAGGATGGAGGATATTCTTCAAGAAATCGACCAGTCCAAGGAACATGAAGCTATGCTTGAAATCATGGCTTCAGATGCTGAGGTCTTGCAAAATGAACTAAATTTTGTTAAGGCTATGGAACAAAAGTCTGAAAAACACAAGTGGGATTCTCTAAATTGCGTGGATGAGATCGATAAGAAAATGGAAGAGGAATTATTAGAGTCAGCTAGAAAAGAATTGAATGATGCAAAAAGGGAATTGGAGTCTATCAGAGGAGAAGGGTTCAAGTTCATGGCTTCAATGGATGTGATTCGCAATGAGCTGAGACATGTCACGGATGAGTCAGCTCGCTTGAGAAATCTAGAAAAGAAGATAGACTCGAAAGTTAAGAACCTCAATTCCAAACTACTCAGAGCAAAATCCAAGTTGGATTCTGCAACTGATGCTGAAGAAAAGGCAAGATCAATAGTCAGCAATTGATCAACAACAGTCAAGCAGCTACAAGATGAACGGGAAGCAGCAAGGAAAGAACGAGAGCTAATCAGCAAGAAGACAGCAAGCATCGAACTAGAAATCCAAAGGACAGAGTTAAACATTGAACTAAAGGAAGGGAGATTGCAAGCAGCAATTCAAGAGCTGGAAGCTGTTAAAGAATCGGAAGCAAAGGCTCTTGAGAACTTGAGGGTTGTCACTGAGAAAACCATGCATGCTCGGGCTTCATCGTCTTACTACGTAAACTGGGACCGCAAGATTGTCTTGGTCATCCTAAAATAATTATTTCAGTTTGGTCTAGTATTCAACGAACAAAATTGAGATGATGTCTTCAGAAAATATGGATAGCCAGGTTGACATCCAACTTTACACCAAAAAATATCGTTTTGCAATCTTCAAGTTCTCATCGAAAGTTGAACTTAGACAGTTCAATCAAGTTCTACTAGACTTGCTGATTTTTGTATAGCTTGCTATTACTGAGTTCTACTAGACTCTCTGAACCTGAAATTTGGCAGGAAGGAAAGTCTAGTATTCAAATCAGATCAGTGACTAGTACAGGACATGCATACTCTTTGTTAAACACCAAAAATGTGTCAGCCGTACTTTAATTTTGGTACATCTCTATAACAATCGCACAATTGTAAGGCATGATCAACCTAGATATGTTAAATAGTTCTTTAATTTGAGAGACATTGCTGAATTTCTGTAGAGTATTATCTTGGTTCCATTCATATCAAACTTGCACGAATGGGGATGGCTGGATATATTAGATTCGAACAGTTGATGACCTGGCCAGCCAAATTGACATCGTTAACTTAATTTTAGAATGAATAATTAATTCATTAACCAAAGATTATAGGGGAACCTAAATAATATAGTCGTTGTCATCCTCTCCCTCAAACTGTATCGAGACTGCTACCTATGTTGTTGGTTTGTTTTCTCAGCTGTTCTACTTTCCGATGAAACCACAATGTTTAAGTACAAGTATGATGAATGTAAGATTTTGATGCAACAGATTCGTGCTAACAGTGTCAATGTAACAAAATTTTCTCATTCTCAGACTTATCTTATTTATGAAGATTGCATCACCAAAATAGATCAAGCATATCATCGAACACTAAGAGGGCATACCTTTTCTTTGAAGATTGTCTTCTGCATATAACTCTGCCATATGAACGAGAGCAAGGATGGCAGATTCGCTTACCTCTCGGGCTGTCGCAGCCGATCGACGGTGTGCTGTTTTAGCCGGCAAGCTGACAGAGGGTTCCGATTGTTGTCGTTCATTTTTTTGCCGTCGATTTTGCGCCGAATCACCTGCTCGAGTCGATCGTCTCAGACACCGGCGTGCATGCGTAGCAGCGACTCTTGCCGGAAGAAGACAACGTGGGGCGGGTGATGGACGAATGAGCATGGACTGTTGCTGGAGTTGGGAGAGGCCGCTGGTTCCACAGGCGGCGTTAGGGCAACAAACGACTAGGGTTCTCTCCTTGCCGAGCCCCTTTTTCTCCCCCATTGCCGAACCCGAGGATTGACGTGCTGCTGCAAACGTATGGGAGGTTCAGCCTCTGTCGCCGGCAAGAGAGGCTTGAGTTGACGGGTTTTTGCATATAAGCCCCTCGCATGAGAAGTATTAACAAAAAGGGTGAGTTTTAGGGCGTGTTTGAGAATGTGTAAAACTTTTGATGAAAAGTTTGAAGAGTAAAAGTTGTCAAATGATGTGATATGATAGGGGTAATGATGAATAGTAAAGATAATAAAGTTAAAATAGATAGGTTAGTTGTGTGGGTAGTTGTGTAGAAATAATTAAAAAGTAGGGTAGTTGTATAAGAAAATGTGAAAAAATAATTAAAAAATAGGGTAGTTGTGGAGATTGAAAAGTTTTAAATTTAAAAGTTTTAACTTAACAATTTTTAACCATTACCAAACATGCCCTTAATGCAATCCAAACAGCCCCAAAATCCTCCTCCGTCTGAACAGGCCTAAATCAGCTTCACGGGTCAAGCTTGATGGACGGCTTGGATCTTCGCACGTGCCCTGCGTGGCGGAGCTTAGCTCGCGAATCGATCTTCTTGGTCTTGCGTCGACCCGCCCCGCCACCTACATAATAGACATGACTCTAGCCCGCGCGCGCATGCACTACTCTCCGTCTCGCTAGCGCGGTCGCCCTTCCTAGCCGTTTTTCTCCTGGATTTCTCGCTGGCTCCGTCTCCGGCTCCAATAAGCCGGTCAGAAGCCCTAGTTCCGCTTCCTACGAAGGGCTGGAGGCCTCCCTCCCACCAGGGCTTTCTTCGCTCTCTCCCGTCAAACCCTAATGCTTGGACTGCCATCTCCTCTGCGTGGATACCGTGCATCCGACTGCTCCGTCAGAAATCCCATCGGCGATGGAAATCGCGGCGAAAGAGAGCCCTATGGACAGCTTCATCGAGCCCGACATCGGGCGTTCTTCGGAGTCGTTCCTGCGATTCTTAGAGGCACAGAAGGAGCTCTTCCACAACCAGATCGATCAGCTTCAGAATATCGTTGCCACGCAATGCAAGCTCACTGGCGCGAATCCCCTTTCTCAAGAAATGGTAGCTTTTTCTTTCTTTTTTCTTCGTTTACATTTCGTTTGGGGGCGACGCAACCAATGTCTTAATTCGGAGCGGAGCCCGATCATGAGTTCACAGCGTTGGTGGAACTCTTAACATGGAAATCTGATGCGTCAGCTCCGCATGCGTTTGGGCATTGTCCATCGTTGGTGCTGACCTCGAGTTGATGGTTGCTGTCCAATTCACCTTCTTTTTTGCTGCCATCGCTACTTGGATTAATGTGCAATGCACATGTGAAAATTTGAAATTTGGTAACAAATAGCTCAAAAGTCATGCAGCAATTGGTTCTGGTTTCCTGCTGGACATGACTCATGACACCTTTGGTGTTTTAGCTTCTGTCGGAAGGGTTTGTAGTCACAACGAAGGAGAAATGGGAAAAACTGATAAATTGAAAATGATTTTTGACACCCAGATAGTATGTGGTGGTGCTAATGGCTGGATTTGCGGTGGTCAGGCATTTGGGAGTGTCTGTCTTCTGCTTTCCGTAACCGTTCAAGCATTATGACTTGCGAATTGTTTAATTGTTAAACAAGGTTGTGGTTGCATTGTGCTATGATTTTTTATTGTTTACCCTGAAGTGTTGTGAGTTTTTATTGTTAGCCCCAGGAAGTCTTCTGAAGAAATAGAACCCATGTTTATAGTGTGCCCTTTTTTTTGTTTTAAATAATAGAAACCTACGAGAAGTTCCTTAATGAAAAATCAACACTTTTCAATACATTGAAGCAGAGAAAATTTGACAAAAAAAAGCAGTAAAATATAAGCTACAAATTTATTTTCCATCTTCATCCACTATTTACCTGATAATTTCTGTAAACACCTTTCCACACTAGAAAACTTGAATCACTTTTGGAGTTTTAAGATAAGTCTGTATATTGGCTGTCATCAAGTGTTCCATTTCTTTATTTCTTTTTTACCAATGTTTATGAACTTCCAATTTTCTCCTCCGCTATCCACAAATAAGGAACATCATGATATATTGGCTGATATATTTGGGCCTGGAGAATTTCGATGGTCAGTCATAAAATTTGGCATTAAAATGGTATCAGACATTTTATTTGTTGTCTGTTATCTTCATCTGTGAGCCCCTTTAAGATTAGATCAACTTGATTTTATAATTTTGCAAACCCTGAGTTCATGGTTGAGTTTATTTTGTTACCTTCTGGTTTTTTGAATGCTTGCCATTCAATATCGGCTGCCATCTTCTTGTTGTTTGATTGTTTGTTTTAATGCTGCAGTTGATATACCTTAAGTAGGATTATATTGTGTGATATATTGGTTTCCTCTTTGCTGTTACAATTTCAACATTTCATCTTTCATTGGAATGAAATCGTCAATCATATATCTTTTTCCTTGTATGCAGGCAGCTGGTGCCCTATCCATAAAAATTGGTAAGTTGAATTCTTTATGTAGATTGTAGTTGCTGTTGAATTCTTTATGTAGATTGTAGTTGCTGTTGAATTCTTTATGTAGATTGTAGTTGCTATTGAATTCCATGATCATGTTATCAGGAAGCTTTTTTCATGTTCTCATGATTTCATTGTTTAGGGAGCTCCTTCATACACGTAACCATATCATATCTTCTTGGATATTGGAATCTCTCTCTCTCTAAAATTTTCACACTCGATTGCTCTTCTATACTTTTTATGAAGAATGGCAATCTGTGGGTCTTTGGTCTTGGATGGTCAGAATATTGAATGGAGCTGATTGAAAGGCTTCTTTGATGAGTTCAAGACCTTAAAACAGGCTTGATTCATTTCCAGGCCTACTTGGATGTATTTTATTTCTTGGCCACTACAAAATGCAAAAACATACAGAATATTGTTAAAAAAAAATTCTAGAATATTTCCTAGTCCTAATTTACTTTGCCTTAGTTTCTTCATGTGAGCTCCCTCAACAATCTGTGTATCTAATTAAACACAGGGTTTTGTTTGGTAACCTGAAAAAATGTGGAATAGTTGTTGTGGCAAAAGTGTGGAAAATGTGGGAGAGTGATGTGATAAGATAAGGGTAATGATTAGGAGTGAAGGGTATTTGTATGGAAGAATCCGTAGAAATGATTGGAAAATATGGAAAGATGTGTAGAAATAATTGGAAAGTAGGGTAGTTGTAGTAGAAGTTTTGTGGTTTTTTTTTTTTTTTTTTTGGTTTGGGTATACCAAACACATGTTTCACTGGGCATCATGCCATTTACAAAGCTAAGCTTCTGTACTGGAATCTTTATTTATTCTCTTTACTTTTACATGGATAGTTGCATCAGTTTTGTATATAGTTATGTCTGCATTAGTAGATCATTACTTCAGAACTTGCACTTGAATCTAGCTGGTTCCTTTTTATGCTTTAAAACCAACTGAGATGAGCAAGCTAAGTTTCAGTCCTAATGCTTGTTTCGTTTTGCAGGTAAAAGGCCAAGGGATTTGCTAAATCCTAAGGCTATACAATATATGCAGTCTGTTTTCTCTATTAAGGATACAATTAGCAAGAAGGAAACACGTGAAATCAGTGCCCTTTGTGGTGTTACAGTCACACAGGTTCTACATTTGACTATTGGATTGAGTTTATGTTTTGACATTTGTCTCAGCTTGCACCGATTGGTGACAAACAGTATTAGGAAGTAGGAACTCACCTAATGAAGTGACTTTATGTTCTCAAATATAACTGCTCTCAAGTGACTTCATGTTCTCAAACATAGCCGCTCTCAGGGGACTCCATGTTTTCTCTCTTACTGTATGCTTAAGTGACAACCAGTGGTAAAAATCTTCTTGGGAAGATAAGTAGTCGTTGAATTATAACAGATTTTGGGTATATTTGACCTCAAGGAAGCTCTAAACCAAGCGCTCTAAACAAAGCCAAAAAGAAAGGGTCAAGAAAAGGGCGAATGATAAATTTTAAAATGAAATTCCTCAATCTACTGTTCTCCACACAATGAATATGTATGTTTATACCCATAAAGGTGATGGCAATGTCTTTCTAGACTCAGAACTCTATAAGAAACTCAAAAATGGCATTAGGGTCAGTCAACAGAGATGCAAGAGCAAAGACTTTATGTGAACTTTCTAGCAGCCTGTGTCTAATAGTTGTCCATGCTCATTACTTGGTAAAAGATGTAATAAACACTGCATCATATATTGGTGGGGTATATTTTTATTTTCAACAGAGCTGTCAACAGAGCTGTTACATCTCTGATAGGATTACCTTACAACGACGATTCATACATGATATATGCATACAGAGGTTGTATTTTGGCTGGATAATGACTTCTTAATTTATCCTATCCTGACCGGTACAGATTGGCTGAAACACTTAGTGCCTGTTCAGAAATGGGATGGGATGTGGGAAAAGTGTATGGGAAATGAGAAAAGTAGATTGTTATTTTTTGAGAATGAGAAAAGTGCTTTTGCAAATGAAAAATTCTATCTCGTCCTCATCCCATCCCATTTGTGAACTGGAATTGAAGATGGACTTCTGAGACAAGTTTTGAATTCCTTTGTATCCTCTTCATTTATTGGAATTTGGGATTGGAAATGAATGGGAATTTTGAAAGGTAGTTATGCATCTCAAATCATATGTTGGGAGATGGAAGATATAGTTGATAATGAGGAAGATAGGGTTGTCATATAATGGGAAGCTTGTATGGTGAACAGTGAAAATTTAAAAAATTCCTAGATTAAAATACAAATCCAAAGTAGCTGAACAGGATCTTTGAGTTGCATTAAATCTAGATGTCACAGCAATGATGAATTTGGCTTGGTGAAAGATTCTGGGAGGGACTCTAGGGATGTCTTCATCATCTGTCTTCTAAAAGAAGAAAAACAAAATTATAAGGGAAAAAAAATGCCATTGGTCATTCAACCATGCAATAGGAAAGAGGAGTTGATTTTCCCTGTGTGCCTTTTTATGAGGTTGCTGAAATTTTTTGACTTCTGAGGCAGTTGTCATTTAGAAGTTAAGATTAGAAATCGGGTGCAACTCCTTTTGGATGTATTTCTGCAGTATTATTATTTCCAGAACATTGTATACTGCTATATGATTTCTTTTAAGTCACATCTCTCTCTCTCTCTCTCTCTCTCTCTCACCTGCTGATGATGCAAATTTTTTTTAAAATAATTGCAGTTGTTTCTTAGGCATTTTTTGCCATTTCAGAACTGTTCAACATGGTAAACATATCACTGGACATGCTATTTCAGGTTAGAGACTTTTTTGCTGGTCAGCGTTCAAGGGTTAGGCAGCTTGTTCGATTCTCACGAGAGAATGCAGTTAGATTTGAAGCATGTGAGGCACCTTTGGATGAAAGAAAGGGATCTCCCAATGGGAACAAAGCGTCTCCTGATGAGAGTACAGCACCTGACAGAAGTAATCCTGTGGATGGGATCATGATTGATTCTTCCAATGCCACACCAGTTAGCAATCCAGTTCCTTTGAATTGTGTGGATCCAAGCAATGCCACGGAAGGATCCTCTAGCTCATCACAGGATGAAAACATTCCTGGAATTGATGACTCTGATAAAAACTTTCTACAGAATATTCTCAACTTAATGAGGAAAGAAAAAACTTTCTCTGGGCAGGCAAAGTTGATGGAATGGGTCCTGCAGATACATAATTCTGCTGTGCTACATTGGTATTTTCACCTCTTGTTTCCGAGTGATGCTAACAATGTTTTATGGTTGATTTCTTTGCCTGACTGTGTCTATGTATTTTCCAGGTTTTTGACCAAAGGTGGTGTGATGATTTTAGCAACGTGGTTGAGCCTAGCAGCTCTTGAGGAACAAACAACCATCATTCGGACAATTTTCAAGGTGCCGGTTTTGGTCATGATGTGATTTGCTTGTTCTGAGTTAGTGGTGCTGACCGTACCATGCTTGCAGGTTCTTTGTCACCTACCCTTACACAAAGCCCTACCAGCACACATGTCAGCCATACTGCAGACTGTTAACAGGTTGCGATTTTACAGGACATCAGGTGCGGCTTATGTTTACATTCTTTAGGCTGATGACTTTATAATTTTCCTTTTTTGCTTGCCTTAATTATTATTTTTTCTTCTTCTGCTTCTCATTTACTCTTTTGTATTATGGCTGTTTTAATAGTTTAGGTTTGCCAAGGATTTTGTTCTTGCATTTGTATTTATTCCTATGATGACTAATCTGAAACATTTGAAAAGAAATACTAAGAATGTAAAATCATATATATATATATATATCTATATTTTCAAAAAAAAGAGTGCAGAAATTTTATGCTAGTAATGTTATTTTCATCTATTCACTGTGCATATTTTCATGAGTATCTATTCAATTAGATGACTGTTTTCAGTTTCAGTCCAAGATCATGCGACTGACACTAGTAATAATTTTTGTCCAAGATTATGTGACTGATACTAGTAATCATTTTTTATTTTTTTATTTTTTATGGAAACCACTAGTGATCATTTTTGGTATCACCTTAGGCTGGATTTTTGGATATAATCATTTAGAGCAAGAAGTCTCATAATTTCCAGGTGAAGTTAAATGATTTGAGGCCAGCCAAATGTTGAGCATGGTGTGAGAGCTGTCTTGGCATATAGATAAATTTGACAGCTTATCCATTTTCCCTCGATGTTCTGTCAATTTTGAAAGCCAGGGGTTGGATTTTTTGCTGATAATTCCAATGTTGGTCGACTGTTGGGATCAGCGGATATAAGATAAACTTCATCTCATTCACAATTTCATTCAAGTCATCCTATCATTCATATTTTTTTGAGATGTCGGAAGTTGCAGACTGTTAACAATGAGAGAGCAAGAGTGCTTTCTTCATATTTTTTAATTGGATCTCCAATAGAGAAAACTCTTATTGCTGTATCTGAAAATCCAAAATGCTTGAGATGGTTTTGCTGCCTACAAAAGTGTGCATTGTCTTGTTTGTGCTCCAATGCAACAACTATTTGAATTCTTGTAGCACTGGCGACTGTTTAGTTTAGATTTATTTCCTTACTACATCCTGCTCTTTTGAAACTCATTTATCTGATTTGAAGATCAGACATATCAAACAGGGCAAGGATTCTGTTATCCAGATGGAGCAAGTTGTTTGTCAGAAGCCAAGCGCTGAAGAAAAGCCAAGTGCTGAAGAGACCCTCTTCAGCAAACGGCACAACTGATATCCAGAAAGAGAAAATCCGCAGGCTGAGGTATGTTAATTCTTTTTGGCTTCCTATATATGGCATCTTTGCCTTCCCGTAACAACACTTCTTTTGCAGGATCAGCGAAATTCTCAGCGATGAGTCATGGCAGTCAAAGATTGACATTCCTGTTAGTTTCTGCTTTCATTTCTACCTTGGCTGTAAATGAATCAGTTTGTTTTACTCTCCTTCACAGTTCCCTAATATCATTTCTGTCTTGACAGGAGGACATCCTTGCCTTGACAAATGAAGAATCAGAAAATTCCAGGTACATTTTGAGTGAGAACCAGTTTAGGTTGAAACTAGTTCTAGCTTCTTAAGAAGCCTTAAATTTGTCTTTTCCTTCCTTTTTGTCTATCGTTTCTCTGATTAAACTGACTGGGTTTTATGTTCAGGAAAGAGCCTCCTAAACAAGCAACAAAGTTGCTTACGGCATCTGGTGAGAATTCCAATAAGAAGCTTGCACTAAGTGGTTCACCATCACGTATCCTTCTGCTGCAAACTTTAGTTAACACATTACCGTCCATTTGGATGACGTCAAAAGAAAATAATAAATTTCAAACCACAACAGCGCCAAAATCATTTCAGACATCTGGTTGTGAGGATGGTAATGCGAAATTGGCCTGGCCTGTTTGGAAGGAAGTATTGTGGTTCTAGCTTTGGTTTGATTAGCCCAGGCAATTCTTGCAACCTTGGTTAAACAGCATCCCAAGTCTTGATTCGTGTGAAATAAGCCAATACTTAACTAGTAATATAAGAGAGCTTTAAGGCATTGGATAAACCTATATGATGGCGGAATCATTAGATTGAAATGATCGTTGAAATCTATGGGATGAAAATTTTACAACTAGTAATATAAGAGAGTTTTAAGGCATGAGATTAACATATATGATGGTGGAATCATTAGATTGAAATGATCGCTGAAATCCATGGGATGAAAATTTTACAATTCATGTCATGAATGGTGTAGGTTGAGAGGAGTGCGGTTAGTGGGTGGTTTTATCCATTTCCCATCGTTGGGAATATCCATTGGCCGTTCCGTTTGATAGGACATGCGATTTAGTTTCCAGGGATTATCAGAGCACTTCATCGCATGGGATGCTGTTTGAGCGTGGTTCATTACCTCATAGTGTCTGGTGATGGAAGTAGCGTTCAGCAGATGGATGCCACGCGAACTGTAAATGAAATCCTCTGGATGATATAATATAATCAATCCATTGCTGGAGTGTTTGGATTTTTGCACGTCCAATGAAAATGATCCCGAATTTGAAAGCAGTATCACGTACGGCTGGTCTGAGGGGATTGTTTTTACCTTTTTTCTTCGTAAGGGCATTTAGAACAGCAATCAGGCGTTAAGGTGAAGGCTCTGATCCTCGTGCAAAGAAATATCAGCCCAATTTTTAATTAGTTTTCTCAAATCATTTTGAAAAGGTTCGTTCTCGTGGGAACAAGTTGGCGGAATGATTCAAAGATTACATGCTCCATTGGCCGTGTTTCGAATAATTCTGCAACTCCCGCCCTCCCCACCTCTCTCTCGTTCTCTCTCTGAATTGGAAGATGTAAGAAAACTTTCCAATGTAGAGTAGCAAATTTCTGCAGTTTTTTTTCTTCCCCTTAGTTGGAATCCCTGATGATCATCCAAATGAGGCTGGACGTAGCTACTTTTAGGGATTTTTTCCTGTTGTTACTGTTCTCTCTCTCTCTCTCTCTCTCTCTCTCTCTCTCTCTCTCTCTCGCTGGTGCACCAGTTGTTCCTGAATTAGGCCCACAGAAACCAGAGGAAAACGGAAAGTATTGCTGGTAGAACATCCTGGCAGCAAAACTGCAGGCAGAAGTGCGCAGGTTGCTAGGTCAGCAACTACTAACCAAAGCCGTCCCATGTCAGCTGATGATATCCAGAAAGCAAAGATGCGTGCAACCTTCATGCAAAGCAAGTATTTTGACAAGTCCAAGACATCTTTGGCTGGGAATTCCCTAGAAAAATCTGTTAATGGGAAGCCTACCATTGAAAATCTCAAAGAGAGAACCAATAACCAAAAAGCACACACTGTTACTCAAAGTGCTGAAATCCGATTATCACCTTCTATTCAAGCTGTTGTTAACTGCGAAAAAATTTCACTTTCTTCAACAAGTGGCACCCAAACACTTGCCTCATTGTCTCAAAGTGGCGATTCTCCACCCATGTCTGATCCATTGCAATTGAACCAAGAGGAGGATACAACGGTGATTGCCCTCCCCTCAGAAACTTCTGATGCACTGCTGGAAACTTCAAAGCCGAGCGTGGTCCCTCAGGAACCTTTATGGAAGAATTCGAAGAGGGATCAGGTTCAGTGGCAGACCCCACCAGGTACTATTGTTTTTTTTTTTTCTTTTCTGAACTGTTTCTATATTTTATTTAGATATTTTTTCTGAAGCAAGAGTTGGAAGGCAAGGTAAATAACAAAAGCTTATCTAGTTTGTCAATATCTGGACTATGTGGAAACATCATCACTGGATCTGTTTGACACCATCTGGACACTGTATTTTCTGTTGTTCTTGTGGAAGATCATGATATTCCTTAATGAATATTTTTTAACATGATAAATACACATTAAAAAAGGGGAAGGGGAAGAAATACTAAACTCATGCATGGTAGTTTGACAACCAAAGCAATATTTATTGTGTACATGTAAAGCGAAAGAAATACTGAACTCATAACTGGCAGTTTGACAGCCCAAGCAATATTATTGTGTACTTGGATGTTCGTCGAAAATATGGTTGGCAGGGCTCTTAATTGCTAAACTGTTGTGATGTGTATGAGGTTGGCCATGCCTGTGAATTTAAAAGTTAGAGTTGCAAGCCCCTGGCAATTTATTGAATGCAAAAGAGTGGCTCTTGATGAATGTTAAGTACTCTTCTGGCAGAATCTGCTTGTATCAACGCTTGTTATTTTGCATAATTTCTCATCATTCATTTGCCGATCTCAGTTCTCAAGTCAGGGATTGAGAATGCTATTGGTATGATTCAACCTAAGGCAGCAAGCGTTACAAACCTGAGCTGGTATCCAGTGCACTGAAGAACAGAGAAGAAACAGAACAGGACCGTGTATATAGCGTTTGTCAGTAACGATCGTATCATTCACAGATGTGAACAGCTGAATGACCTTAACATGGAATCGGAGAAACTTTTGCCAGAATTTTATCCATTGTAGCCCAAATTGTAATTGCGTCATTTTTGAATGGGTTCATCCCTTCTAAAGTTAAAACAGCCTGCGAAAATTGGTTTTCAAATTCCTCTCAAGGCAGGTTTGGACAAGAACAGCTGCAGGACAGATCTGTTTAGTGCCAATTTCAGCGATAGCCTCAAGCTGCTGGGAATTTAAGCAATCCCCCGAGTCACCACATATTTAGATTTATTAATTTTTTTAAAACGAAGGAGATGTAACGTCCAAGAAGTCTTCCCATATTCTTTATTTTTTTCATAGCTACGATTAAAATTACAGCTGAAATAAACAGGTATCTATGGCAAAAACAAAATTTGAAGTTTTGCGTTTCTGCCTAAATTTTATTTGCAGAGATGTGGATGAATGACGCATGGAGCGTAGGCGCTGGGGAGAAGAGCAAGGAAGTTGAGGTTCAGACGGCGAGGATACGAAGAGAGAAGGAAACCATCTATAGCAGCATCCATGATATCCCTTCCAATCCAAAAGAACCATGGGATGTCGAAATGGACTTTGATGACACCTTGACACCAGAAATCCCAACAGAGCAACCTCCGGAGGCAGATGGTTCAGAAGCTGCATCTCCTCGTACTGGTGATGCTAATGTTGAGCAGGTGCCAGCTGTTGCATCAGCTCAAGTCGCCAATGGCCTTGAGCCTGATCTTGAATTGCTTTCTGTGCTTCTGAAGAACCCGGAGCTAGTTTTCGCTTTGACATCTGGACAGGGCAATGGCTTCTCAAGTGCAGAGACAGTGGCACTGCTTGATATGCTCAAAAGGAGCAACATCAACCTTCCTGGTGCTTTGAGTGGGTTGGGGGAGAAGCCGGTTGAGAAGCCGGGGATGACATCTCTTCCTTCTCCAACCCCTCCAGCTGAAAGGGAAATGGTTAGTCCTCCTGCGCTTTTTAAGGAGAATTCCCCATATGGATGCGTTTGGTTGCACCAATCATTCTAACTTGGACGAATTGCCATGATAGCTTGGTTTTATGTTTGTTCTGATGGTTAAAACGGCTACTTGTTTTGCAGAGATGGAGGATGGAATCTGCACCCTCAGCAGTACCCAATTTGTCTCATCAGCCAGTAATGCCAGGTCCAAGATTTCCACCGGCAGTTCCCACCCAGATCATTAGCTTGGCGCAGCACCGGATTCCAAGCACGTACCCGGCGGCACTTGGTATGCCAGAAAAGCCACTTGGTATGCCAGAAAAGCCGCCTCCACCGATGACATTAAATCAAAGCTCAACTGTGGTGACTACCTTGCAGAATGCAGCTGCTGCACCAGTGCAGAAACCGTACCACAGCGTAGCTCCCCAAGCTCAATCTAGCACAACACCATCTCAGCATTTCAATGCCCTTGAATCCAACATGCATCCCTCAACTAACCTACCCCATTTAGCTAGGATTCCCCAGCAAACGGCACAACCAGATGTAAAGAACTTTGGACGATTACAGCAGCCGCAGCAAGCACCCCCACCTCCAGTTTCTATGGTTCCAAGTCCTCCAGCAGCAGCAGCGCAACCCACCACCAGGTTTTCACCTTGGTCGGGCGGTAATGCAGCTGCCAGTGGCAGCGGAGGACAGCAACATAGGGCCTACCCAGACAGCCCAACTCCTGCAACCGAACATTTCCCACCCAATTTGAGCAGCTATAAGGCATTTCCGGGAAGCCGAATGCCTCTGTCGGGAATAGACCGAAATGAGCATCTGGGCAGCGGCGCACCGGAATTTGAAACGTGGAGTCCCGAGGGGAGTCCGGCACGGTGCCGTGAATTGAATTACGAACGCCACCCTGACCACCGGAGCTATAGTAGTGGTGCTAGCGGTTCTAGAAGAGACTCTGGCCGGAATTATAGACAGAGTGAATGGCCACCAAGGCACTACCGTAGTGGTAACAGTAGCAGTAGTTCAGGCCGGAGTCGCTCTAGTGACAGGCGATGGCGAGAACGAGAACGAGACCGAGACCACCGGAGACGCTGATGAATATTCTTCCTTGTGTTCGAGGTTAAAACTCCTTTCTGCGTTTCGAGGCAGAGTAGTTGTCTGCCTACCTGCCTCCTGGCACCGCTGGATACTATGGCATCTGCCATTCTCACGACTTTGGATTATTCTTTTAGAGACACGTGAAGGGTGCTCGTGTGCTTCCCCAAAAAAATAACATCGGGGCTGTGTTGGGATGATTGGAGACAGAAACGGTGTGAGGATGGAAGCACCGGAAGCTGGATAACCATTTATTTATTTAAATTCCTATTCCTTCCTTGTCTTCCTTTCTCATATCTGCAACTTTCGCAATTTGTACCATTGTATTCAAACAAAGATAAACACGAATTTTGTTTTGTTTTGTTTTTTTTTTTTGGGGGGGTTGAATTTCTTTTATTCTGCATGTACATAGGTTATTACCCTGAAACCGATAGCCTGTGTGATTCGGCTTATTTGCGAGCTTAATAGTTCAATTGCCCTCGGGGAAGGGAAGGGTATTTGCTGCAGCAGCCAGTTGCCTTGTGGCTCTTGGGCTTATTTATTTCTATGTTTGAAATGTATATATTTTGAAAAAGGTGTTTTAATCGCAATGCATAGATTGGGTGTTAAAAATTAAAAATTAATCGGTTGTATTTTACATGAGAGTGCAACTCGGGTATAATTCAATCCTAACTTTAGCCTTATTTATAAAATATTAATCATAATATTAACCCTATATGTAAAATTTAAACTTTAATTCTATTTTTAAAAAATCGGGTTCGGGTTGAAATTTAAGTTGATGAATTTACATTTTATTTAAGAATAATAAGTTTAAAATTTCTTATAAATATATAATAATAACGAATCATGTAAGTAAATATAATAATAATATATAGTCAAATTATAGATTTTTGAAAAATATAGTAGTATAAAGAGTATTTCTAGAAGAAAATTTAACATAAAAAATAATATAAATGAAGAAAATTAATGGACATAAAAATAAGTGATAGAAATAAAAGATAAACATAAATGAAAATAATATATTTTATTTGTAATATATTACAATATGCCAAATATGTATTCAAATATAAATATAAATAATAAAAAATACACAAACATAAATAAATATTGTTTAAATATTATGTATATAATATATTTCATAATAAATATAAAATAGGAATCATACTCGGGTTCGAGTTTATTTAAACTCCAACTTTATCATATTTACAAATCGAATTACTTGGATTTGGGTTTTTCAGGCTCGGCTTGTAAAAAATCAAGTTTCAATACTGTTGAAATTCGGGTTCGACGAGTTAGGTTCGGGTCCAACTTAGCCTAAGTTACACCTCTAATTTTACTACTTGTATTAAAGGATGGAGAATTGTTGGTATGTACATAATGAAGAATTAACTACTTGATTTTTTAAACCAAGCCATGCATTATGTTTTTCTCTAATGATATTTATATGATATTAAAAATCATTTGGATTAAATCACAAGTGTGTATTATAAGGTTTTTTTTATAATTTTCTTTTTAAAATTATTGATTATAAATGTTTTTTAAATTTACTTATTTTCTATATGTGTTAAATAAATACTTTTAAGTACGATGCATGTAATTTTTTTTAATGCTAATATGGTGCTTTATTAAAAACGGCGCAATGATCAAATGCAAACGTTTGCATGATTGTTTAAAATTTTTTATGATTAATATGTGGACCCAAGAATATATTGCTTAGATATAAATTTTTTAAAATTTCGATATTGTATAATTTATTTAATATTAAAAATGAAAATTTTTATTTTTCAAGCTTCCTAGAACTTCAAAATATTATATTCTCGCATGAATACGATCCCACGTGATCAAGTAAGGATGAAATCAATAATCAATAACAGGTACCTATCAAAACAAATCAATAACAGGTTAATTTGGGGGTCTGGTATGAAACAACGACCGAGTGAATTTTTGATGAAAAAACGTGCAAAATATATATATTTTTCCCTTTCTCTCTAATGATTATTTTAAATGGATTTTTGCGAACGGCGCGAGTGCATATGATGGCCTGTAAATCGATGGACCATCGAAAAATTATTTTTAATTTTTTAATAGAAGTATGAGTCATACCTAAATCATACACTTTTGAAATTTAGCGGACTTTTTAAAATTTTAAATCTTTTTTGAAAACAAAAAGGGACATAAATACAGACCTTAATAATTCACTACAAAAATACAGACCTTAATACAATATCCTTTTATATCACTAAGAGTACCCAATCATGAATCGCGCACATGAACTTTCCATCGCTATGTGAGCTGAAGTATAAAGATTACATTTATATATAATTTTTATCATTTTATTAGCACACGAAAAGTGAGTTTTTATTTTTAAAATTCAAAAACAAATATTAAATAAAGTCGATAAAAATAGTAGCACATGCTTCGCTCTACATGATAATGTAAAACTTTTAAAAGAAGGGGCGCAGCGGTTGCATTGGATTCGACTCCGAAGGAGCATTCGGTAAATGTAAAGAAATATGAAAAAGCTTACAAATTCCCACCTCCTCTCCTTTTTCTACGCAATTTTCTCTGTGTCATTACATCAGAAGTTCAGAACTACTTTACTTCTTTCTATCTCTTTATTTCTTTACGTATTCTCATACTATTTACTTTATCGAAGATTTAAAAAATGTTATCGTATTTTAATAGAAAATTTATATAAAAATTGCATGGAAGAGAGGAAAAATAAATTATTTTTGACGCAGTAAGGGAACCGTGAAACAAGGCTAGAACAAAGCTACACCTTGAAATCAATAAACGAGTCTCTATATGAAAATTTAATCACAAAGAAAAGAGAAAACTTAAAATTTTTTATTAATGAAATACTTGCCTAATAACTTAGAATTTACAAATTTATAGAAAAACAAGCAAACCCTAACCACTCGCTTGTGCATGTTTTACTAAAAATAATAAAATGAGCGATTTACTAAAGTAGTAAATTTGGACCTTACTAAAAATAGTAAAATATAAATTAATAAAATAGAATCTATAACAGTGTTATCAGAACCGGACCGGTTCGACCGGGAACCGGTCCAGTTTCCGGTTCGATTGGCACCGGTTCGGTCTGATAAAATGAAACCGTCCGAACCGGTGAACCGGCGGTCGAACCGGAATTGACCGGTCGGACGGATAAACCCTTAAAAAAAAACACGATCTTCAGTCTTCTGCTTCCTCTGTTCGTCGTCCCGCAGCCGCAGCAGGCACCGCCTTCGCCCTCGCCCTCGCCCTCGCCCGACGATCTTGCCATCGTCGTCCCGCAGCCGGCAGCCCTCGCCCTCGCCCTCGCCCGACGATCTGCCGTCTCGCCCGACGATCTGCCGCAGCGGCGCCGACGATCTGCCGCACGCCGTCTTGCCGGCTGCCGCTGCTCTGTGCTGTCTCCTCTCCCGGCGCCGGCGCCGTCTTGCCGCACCCCGCACGACGACTGGGAGCTCTGTGCTGTCTCCTCTCCCGCCCCGCCGCTCTGTGCTTCTCCTCTCCCGGCGCCGGCAGCATCAAAATTCAAAACAGCAATTATCAAAAAATAGTACTCATTATTTATTTATTTAGCCCTTTTTGATTTAGCCTAATTTTTTTTTGCTTGCGTATCTTATGAATTAGTAATTATCAATGATTCAATTATGCTATTAAACAATCCGATAATATCAATTATGTCATTAAATAAATCTAAAATCTTACGTAATTATTAAAAAAATCTCTATAGAAATGATGATTATTAACTCCCATACATTCAAAATTTTAAGAAATTTTGGACCTACAAAAATACTTCATATAATCAATCCATTCTAATTAATTTTTTAAAACTCACTATTAATTTTTTCCTACATGTTTTGTTCTTATATTGTGGTTCTTAAAATCCAACATATATATTTTGGATTTATAAAAACATAAGTTTATCAATATATTTATTTAAAAATTTAATATTTATGATGTCATAAATATGTCATGCTGACGTCACCGGTTCGAACCGGTTTGATTAACCGGTCAAACCGGTTCGAACCAGACCAGTTCTTTTACCGATTCAATCACCGGTTCGGTTCTGACAACATTGATCTATAAGAGTTGTTACGAAGCTAGCTTTGAAAAAAGCTTTCCGTTGATATATTATATCTCTCAAATACCACTTGGATTAAAAGTCATGATTATCTGAGTTGGTCTTGCTCTTTTATTGCATAAATACCTCTCCACTTTGCGTCCAGACAATCCTATCAACTCTAGGATTTCACATACTAAGGCATCTTAAGTCAGTTATTATTCGGAAACGAAAATAGTGTTTTGGGAAATAGTTATTCCGTTTTATCCTCATCCATCTAATCTTGTAAGAGTTATAAACAAGTTTCATTTGCTTCCAATCATTACCATTATTACACCACATCCCTAATATTTACAAAATTTTGAACTTTTTCTCAAATATCAAGTGCACACGGGACAATGTGCCTTAGCATTGGATCAAAGACTCTTGACTGACATAATAATTAAGGAATAAGTACATTTCAATTGTTCATCATAATTGCCATTGTTGAATTAATAGGTTCTCGAGTGAATTTGGGTGTGGTTGTTTTGGCTTGTGATTTCACGTTAACTCATAATCTTCAAACATAAGAGCTACACCTAATGGGGTATTCATTTGCAAGAAATAGATAAGAAGGGATGAATCATTCTAAAAGTATTTATTTAACACTGACTACTAATATGGTCGTTGGCTTTTTCTGAATATGTCCATTATGTTTTACATTCATCTTGTTTCTATTCATTATATTTTCAAAATTTCAAATATATCTAAACGTTAATATAAAATCTCATACATATCACCAACCATTGGAAAACTTACTAAATGTCTATTAAATTATAGACTTAATTTTTTGTAATATGTGTTAAATACCCTTATAGTAAAATAACATAAGACATCTAGATGTTATCTTGTCCACAAAGTCTACCACATGCACGAGAAAGAAACAAAGCTAAAGAAGATATCATTGTTAGGAAATTCCCGTTGACGATGATTACAAATGTATATTTATTCATATGACATTTTAGTAATTTCACATGTTTACTTATTGCGGTTTATGAGGTGGGCTAAGACATGAATATATATATAAAATTTTACGTGTGTATATATTAGTTAGTAAAAATTTTGTCAATATTTTTTTTCATTTTTCAAAAGGTTGGATTAAGACTACAGGTGGTAACATAAAAAAAGATTACGGGTGTGTTTGGCAATATATAAAAAATGTCGAGCTAAAAATTTTTAATTAAAAATTTTTCGATCGTCATAATTATGTGATTTTTTAATTATTTTTCACATTTCTTATACAATCATCATATTTTTCAACAATTTTTATATAATTGCCCACACAATTAATTTATCTACTTTAATTTTATTTTTTTACTTCACATTATTATCTTTATTATATTATATTATTTTCTTTTAATTAAATAACTTTTATATTAACAACTTTTCTTTTAAAAATTTATTCGTTTCCCAAACACACATGGAGGCGGATGCGGAGCCGTTCGTTGGGAAAACAGTGCCTCCGCCTCCAAAAGCGGCACGCGTGGAGCGTGCGGAACAGCACTCGAGTCTTCTCTAATCGTATCCAAATCAGCAATCTCCCTGCCGCGCCACTAGAATGCTGCTGCGTAATCATGAAATGCACGCCCGCGCTCTCCCACTTCCGTTGCTCTTCCAAACCTTCGCCTTCCATCGCTGGATGAACAGCCCTCGCTCTTAGAACCATCTCCATGCCGTAAGCTTCACGAACGAAGAAAGTCTTTCAAGGACGAATGGGCTCGGAAGAAGCTAGGGTTTCTTCTCCTTCTCCTTCATCTTCACCGCAGCTCGATTCCCGAGACAAGGTCTCCGACGGCGGTGTCGTCGATCCCTCTCGCGATGCCGAGGCCAGGACGCCTTTATCGCAGCCCGAATCCGCTAGAGCGGACAGAGATTCCAATGCGAGGGTTTTCGAGATCAAAGAGGAGGAAACCTCCGATTCCGACCGCGGAAGCGGCGAATTTTATGCTGCGAGGCCTAGGATGGAGGAAAGTAGGGCTTCTTCCGACGATTCGGGTTCGAAAGGGTTCGACGTGGAGGATGGAGGTAGGGTTGCCGAGGTTAAGACGGAAGACGTACGTTTTGCTGGTGATCATGTCGTGGAGTATTCTGGTACGGGGCCTGGAGGGATAGACGGCGGGTTTGAAGGCAAGTTCACTGAAAATGATGCTGGTGCGGGAGATGGCTCCAGCTTTGTGTTTGAGGCAGGTGACATGGTTTGGGGGAAAGTTAAATCCCACCCTTGGTGGCCTGGCCATGTCTACAACGAGGCCTTTGCTACCTCCTCTGTTCGCCGTACGAGAAGGGAGGGCCATGTACTGGTAGCTTTCTTTGGGGATAGCAGTTATGGATGGTTTAACCCTGCAGAACTTATTCCATTCGAACCTCACTATGCCGAGAAGTCGTGTCAGACTAACTCCCGTACTTTCATGAAAGCGGTGGAGGAGGCTGTTGATGAGACGAAGCGGAGACGTGCTCTTGGATTGGCTTGCCGTTGTCGGAATAAGTTCAATTTCAAACCTGCTAGTGTGAAGGGGTACTTTGCAGTTGATGTGGAGGATTATGATCCTGGGATGGTTTATTCAGCGAAGCAAATTAATAAGGCAAGAGAGAAGTTCCAGCCTGTAGAAATGCTCTCTTTTGTACAGCAGTTGACATTGGCACCTCGTGATGTAGATGAGCATCCGAGTCTACACTGTATGCAAGATGCGGCGACTGTTCTTGCTTATAGGAAAGCAGTTTTTGAGGAGTTTGATGAGACGTATGCTCAGGCTTTTGGGATTCAGCCAGAGCGCCCTTCCCGGAAAGCGGAGGAAATCCAACAGTCTGACAAAGTGCTGCCTCGAGGTATTTATTGATAGCACTCCATTTTTTTTTTTTTTTTTTTTTTTTGACACTGATACAGAATTCCATTTTTAATTATTATTTGGTTGTGCACAATTAAGATGGCAAAAATATTTCATTTACATTCAGTCTGCTGTCAGAATAAGTCACTTAAACAGTGGCGTTGAATTTGAATTTGAAAATTTTGATCAACATTGCGTTTGCACCTACCCAATATGTTATTGCACGACTGTTTTCATATTGCCGTTGATGCTTTGGATGCTCTAAAGCATAGTTGTTTAAGGTACAAAGGTTCTAGGGCCTAAGCGCAAGGTGCATAAGTGGGAGCACAGCCAAGAAATCATGGTGCACATTAGGTAAAACAAATGAATTTAATGATTTCTGTAATTTATAAGGATAAAAAGATAACTGGATAAGATTACTTCAATGTTAAAGAGAATTATAAATCATGGTCATGAAGAACGAAGATGGGAATGCAGATAACCTGATATTTCACGTCTAATATTCAATATCTAAGTGCAATGGATCAATTTTGAAAAAACCAAACTCAAAGATAACGACAAACAACTATGCTGAAACCTCAAAAATGGGTAGCAATGCAATTAACCAAATGACAATTGCAATTAAAAAAATGTCATTGCAGAGGGAGGAGAACTCCAAATTTGGCTAAGGTAAAAACAAAAAAAGGTGACATTGTAACAATCAGAATTTCATTTGAATATTGAAGGCTTTTATTTATTTGGTTTTTTTTTTTTTTTACCTGGGCAAGTTCGGTCAGGCACATTAACCGCACCTCAAGGTGCAACAGTTGTGCTTGATCCTAGGGATTATGTGCCTGATAGTTCTTTAACAACCGCATCTGAATTGTGAGCAGTAAATTGTATCTTCAGTTCTCAGTCTAGGAATAGAATGTGTTATAAATTATAATTATTTGTTGTGATTTAAAGTAGCGTTTGAAAGAGAAGGAGACGTAAAAGAGAATGTGAATGAAGAAAAGGCAAAATAACATGAGGAATGTTGGAAATAAAATAAGACAAAATAATGTAATGGAATGAAGACAACAGTATGGTGACTGCAGGAAAAAGTAGGGTAGTCAGTAGTGACGCAAAAGATGATTATGATTGCTAGCAAGGATACTGATGCAAACGAAAGGATGGGAGTTAACCCCCCCCCAAAAAAAAAAACTCTTTTTTGTGTGGGTTACCTTTTTACGTGTTCATGAATTATGCATGATTTCATTTGTTTTACATTTATATGAATGGATCCTCAGTAGGCATGCATTTTTGTCATGTAACTAGATTAGTACACTAGATGTAGAACTTTATTTTTGGATATAGTATCCAGCTGTTGTTACTTGGCTCTTCCTTTGTCACTTTGTTATCATGGTTCTTTTGTTGTGGTGGACTCTTAAGAAGAATAAGATGCATGTGTTCATGATGTTATTATTAGTTATTGATAGAAATTACTAATTTTAATGTTATCAGATGTGCATTTCCACTGCCATAAATGTTCTTTTTAACTATTGTATAATTTACTCAATTATCCTCTTCTTTATAGAAAGATATTCATATTGTTTGTTCCTTTTGCAAGAATGCTCTTTTTTAAAAAAAAAATGTTTTGAGAATATAAATGTTTGACGAATGGTGAGGGAGTTGGTGGGTCTTGGTCATAGTTGTTAAAGGGACAAGGCACACTTAGGAGTCAAGGGTCCTTGGGGCCTAGGCACGGGGACACAAGCAAGGCAGGCACCTGTATAAAGCTATGTGCATATGATATAACATTAGATAAATTTAATAATATATGTAGTTTATAAGGAAATATTCAATATCTTCCTAAATCATAGCCATTATGAATAAAGGCAACTTCATATTTCACTAATTTACCATTTAATTGAAAAAGAAAGGTGAAATTGAAGAATTCAATTCTTTTGACAATTAGAACTATGTATTAAATTAGGCACACCTCAAGGCTCAAGAGGTGTGCCTGAGCGAGCCTTGAGTCTAGGCGCATGACCAGACACGCCTTTAACAACTATTGTCCTGGTTGTGACAATTAGGCTGAGTTTTTATTTCTCTGCTTTATTCCATCCATTATAAGAAGCGTCATTTAAAACATACAAGTGTGGCTCTCAGTCCTCATTCCTGTCAGCCTTTCTTCGTGTCCCTGTCTTCATGGTGCTATGACTTTCCTTTTCATCCTGTTTGCTAATCTTTGCTCTCACCCTCTGTCTTCAGTCGTGCTATGACCTTCCTTTTGATCCTGTTTACTAATACTCTCTCTCTCTGAAATTTCCATATCCACTCACGATTTTCTGAATAATCCCAAAACAACTCCAGAGGTTTCAGGCGTTCCTGAATAATCACAAAGCTTTGTTCACTTGTCCAAATTGACCCAATGTCTTGCCACTATTTACATGCACTGTAAATTTATTGTTAAGTACATCTTAAAAGACAACTTTGTCATCAGAAGCTGATTTTGCATACAAGGGGAATGCTTCCCACCATTTTCACTTGGCAATGAAAAAAACCTGGCCATGAGCTACATTTTTCAATTAGCTTACTAGTGCTAGTGATTTTGGCAGATGGGCGAGTGTTCTAAATTGCACCGATGCAATGTAGCTCCCCCTATTAGTGTTTTCTGCCTTCCCAACAATCAGCAGTCCAACAATTTAACTAAAGTATGCCAAATGATGATTCATTAATCCAGATATAATGATTAAAGAAAACTAGAAAACTTAAAAAACAAAAAATTGCTGAATTTGGAATCATAGGATAAATATCAATTCAGTGCACCAGCTTTCCGTCTGTGCTGTGCTGATCAAATGTCTAAAATCATAATTTTTCTTTGAAAATCTGTCTATCTCCACAAATGCCTTTCCAGACAATCTATTATGGTATCACCTTTGTTATGTTGCATGTGGAAAGAGTGCTCAAACATACATCGGTCCTCCCTTTTCTATCGTAAGAGTTGTTGGATGGGAGGCCTCTAGCATCTTGCTGCCCTTTCTTCTCTTCCTCTGCTATCAGACTGGAAACTTGAAAGTGTCTGAAATAGATCGAAATTTGCTAGGAGGCAGGTAAATGGGAGAGCAGGATGTGTAATTGGAATGCTTGCATAAGCACATTGAAACAAATTCAGACAGAATCCCCTGTAAAAATGGGCTTTGAGGGGCAAAATTATATTTTAGGGATGGGGAGTTCTAAATGGATGGAAACCCTGAGATGTTGTTGTTGGTTCCAAACAATCATTAGAAACCTGCTTATCGTGAAGAACTTGAAAATGTTGTGGTTTTCATGGGTTGAATAACTAGTTGGGTGACATCTTCCACTTTCTTTTTTCATCTTTACTTATTTTTTAAAATGTGATGTTACTTTTATATTTGTCTTATGTAATCTGTTAGGCTGCTTTACATGTGCTGGTTAGCCTTTTAGGCCATATGTATGAATTTTGTTTGATTTTCAGTACCTGCAAACTTGTGTCGCTTAACCTTCTGCTATTACTGTCACAAGAAAGAAAAAACAAGATGCTCAGCCTTCCATCTAGTAGGGATTTTTGTCTCTAAATATTTTTAAATTATTCTCATGTTCAACTTGCAGCTGACCCCACATATGTGGAAAACAATTTATGATGATGATGGCCTGCATATTTAACTCGAATATGAGTTTATAACTTAGCAGATTCATGTACATATATGCCTGCATGGATGTGAAATCATCTAATTTTTCTTTTTGATTGTAATGGCCACTAATTTGAGATGGTAATGTCGACGGTTTTTCACGAAATGGAATTGATGTGATTGATATTTAGTAGCAAACACTTATATGATCAAATGCAGGGGTGGGAACCAAGCCGGGCCGGGCTAAGGTGTGCCCAACTCTGACCCTACATTTTAAAAATCTTGTTTGACCTTTATGTTTATACCGGGTCAGGACAAAGTCAATTTGATCCTTACTTTTTTCAGTAGGTCTCGAGACAAACTTCCAGTTGATATCGGGACAGCGGTTCGGGCAAACAATGTAGGTCAAATTAGATAGTTTTAAAATTTATGAATCTATCAAGTATAAAGACATGTCTATTCTAAATTTAAATATTGCATACTATATCTTATTATTAATTAGTCAAAGTAAAAACATCATTACTTAAATGAAAAATGAATATTAGAATAAGTTAATGAAACATACCTCATTTAGAATTTTATTCACAACTTGAGGAACCACTAATTTCTTGAACTAATTTAATGTCCTTTGTCATTCACCTTCAACAAAAATAATATGGATGTTACATTTGGAGTTAAAATGAAAATTGTTTAAATATGTAGTATCATCAACTACTCCTCTACATTATCATCCACATTATGATCCGCATTCTCATCCTCACTAAAATTCATGTTCTTATCTTCTGACATATCCAATGCAACTCCTAAAAATAATTCCAATAATAAATAATCAAAGTATAAACACAATGGATTTTCACAGCAATAAATCATCCACATTTAATTATTTATAGTTTAATATTATACAACAATAAATCATTCATAGCTTAATATTATACAGCAATAAATTATTCATAGTTTAATATTATTCTGTGCTTACAACTGCCGGAAATAGTTGCTGCCAGAAATGTGTGCTGCCGGGAATGGATGTTGCTGGAAATAGTTGCTGCTGGAAAAGAAAACAGATATTTAAAACCCAACAGAAAATGGGAAATAGGAAATAAGAGAGGGAAAATCAAAACCTTAAATGGGGAAATGGCTGCTCGCTGCCGGAGACAGAGGGGAAGACTGTTGAGGGTGGTTATGATTGTTGTTGGTCTCGCAACAACTAATAGTAACTATTATAGTACTGATTTGTCTTCTATCAATTGCATACTATTAATTCTTTCGCCTGTTTTGTTGGATTTATTGAAGTGCATATGCTTCTATGAATGGGCACAGTTTTTTTTTTTTTGGTCAAATGTTCTGAAGTAAGTATTTCCCTACTTTCTGGGAATCTCAAATGGCTATCATCAGCAGGCTTCCTGATTTTCATTGTAGTTTCTGAAGTTTTTATAGGGTTTGCTGTGGTACTAGAAGTGTAATTTAAATTATTTGAATATTATTTCTATGATTTTATATGATGAGATCACAAACATTCGAGCACAAAGGATGGTGCAGCATGGATACTTAAAATCAAGGATTTTGTCATCAGCAAGAATAGATGAACATTGCAAAGGGAATCCTTAAAAAAAAAAAATTGATAAGTGAGGCCATTAATGTGGCAATGTTAGTGTTTCATGGGAAGTGTCTAATGTTTCAACCTTCCAAAATTAACCTTCATTTAAGCTTATGCCGTTGCTGTTTACGGTCAAGATGAATACTTCCCCTGCATATCAGAGTGACAATGTTTCTGCACAAAAGGTCTTTGCAGAGGCTTATTTCTAAGGGTTGGGTTTATAACTTTCCTTATGGCGAGGCCATCTGTGAAGCGTAGTCCGAAAGCTCCCAATGTAAATAGATTTGACAATTAGACCTGTGATTGCCAGATGACATTCCTTCTTTAAAACCTTTGGTGGTTGTGTAGTAGTGAAGCTACTTTGTCTCCTATTCCTTAGCTTGCTGTGTGATAACGTGTTAGGAATTTAGGATTGCGTTCCCATGATTCCTTTCTTACCTGCAAGCCAACTTTTAGCCTGGATTATCATTCCAGGGTATTGTGGTTGTTGAGCGTTTGTGAGGCCACGAATTACATAGAAATCAAACTCCACTCTACCAGCTTGTCTCCCAGTGCATTTGCATGGAACCTAAAGCTGTGGGATCAGTGTTCCATTACAATATTCTAATTTTTGTTTTTTAATTCTTCATTGATGGATATGATATTTCCATTTTATACAAAACAAGCAAGATTTCATTGAGTAGAGAGACTATGAAAGCATGATATTGAGGAGTGATATCAGCAGTACACCATAGATTTTGCTGATAATGCCTGCCTGATTTGTTTGAACAAGAAAATTTTGCATGGCAGGTATTTGATTATTTGCAAAAGAGCATGATATTGAGGAGTGATATCAGCAGTACACCATAGCTTTTGCTGATAATGCCTGCCTGATTTGTTTGAACAAGAAAACCTTGTGTGGCAGGTATTTGATTATTCGCAAAAGGAATTTTGGAGAGATGAATCATTTTTTTGAGACGTCTAAAATTTTAAAAGTGGCATGAGGGGGACAGGCATCTAATTCTTTAGATTCCACCATTCTCGTATTTGGAATGGACAATGATGTTCTCACTAGAGATGAATTTGTTAAAATGAGCTGTTAGTTATCAGTGAGTTTACTAGGTAGAACTTCAGGGGCGCATTTGGTTCGTGGCATAAGAGGGATGACATGATGTTTTCTGTTATCTCCTCCCACTTTTGGTGAGGCGATATTCACTTAATGCTTTTTCATCATCATATCCTACATTTCCAGTATTACTTGTTATATTGAAGAAGCTTATCTATTTTTGTCTTTAATAAGTTTATAGATGATGTTATCTTTCTTCTGGTATCATTTCCATCCGTCCATGTCATTCTCTCATATTCTTCAGCTTGATCTTGAACCAAATGCTTCTTAATTATTTGTTGGTGTATTTGCATGTGCACAAATGCCTGCATGTGCGAGAGCAAAATCAGAAAAACAAAACAGAACATACTGCAACCAAGAATGAGAGAATATCCATCTTTTCTCTCTCCCCGACTGTTTTGCTGGGAGAAACTATTTTCTTCTGAAGCATAACAGTGGTTTTTCTCCCTGGCTTATGTTCTGCTCTTATGATGTTGTCACTTTGCATGACCTGCCCAACTGTGTTTACTAATCGAAACTGACCTGGACCCATTGTAATTATAGACTCTGTTGCTAGCCGACTGTGTTAATGACTGAACCGTGTTGGTTCTCTAAATCCTTTGTTGGTTCATGACATGCTTAAACTCATGTAGTCATATGTGAGGTAGACTCATGTAGTCATATGTGAGGTAGACTTACTCGGGTTCCACTTTGTGCATTTATCCTGGCAAATGAATCAAGGTTTTCCTTATTTAAGCTTAAAATAATGGCTGAAAATGGTTTATATATATAATTTTGATAACGACGCTGTGATTTTGGGCATTCCTTGGTTTTGCTTAAAAAAAAAACATAAAGAATTAATAAAATTCAGGCAAGATTATGTTCTGGACTTGTACCTAGTTGGTAAACATTGTTGTTAGATCCTATCATACATGAATTCTTTTCTAATCTCAAGAAAAGAAAGGAAAATAGAAGTTCTAATTCGTTCCTTAAGCAAATGTTATCTTGTTTGTCCCTTGATCTGTGCGGAGTTTTGAATTGCTTGTTCGGTAGATTATCTAGGCTTGGTGCAATAAATTTTTTATAAGCACTTGGATCTACAGATCTGGAAAAAATGTTGACAATGATTTCCTCAATGTTGCCTATCGTTTGGTTGTTAGTTAGTTCAATTTCACTTATGAATATAACATATTATTTGATTGTGTAGTCCTTGATTTTTTGATGCATTTTGTTCTACTAATAAGACAATGATTACTGTTTTATTCAGCTCCTTTGAGTGGGCCATTAGTCATTGCTGAAAATTTGGGAGAGAGGAAGAGGGTCATGAAGTCCCTAAAACCCAAGAAAGACAAGTATCTATTCAAACGGCGTGAGGACCCAGATGATCATAGAACCACTTTCAAGCCGAGGTCTCTCCATGTCAGCCAAATGCAGTCAGGTGTCTTGCACTCGTCAGCTTTGAAAGAGACTTTGGACACCTATCCTGCCCAGCAAGGTGAATACATATTGCAGAGGAGAGCCCCAGCTGTCACTGAAAAGCATACTGTTTCAGCAAGCCAGCCTCCAGAATATGCCAGTTCCCTAGTGACACAAGGCTCAGGAGGAATGCATCTGGATTCGGCAGGTCATAGGAATGATATTATGCCAGAGGCCAGCACATTATCTGACAAACCTATTGTATTAGAAAAGAGGGAGTCAGTCCTAGAAACAGGCATCGCAGAGTCAGCAAGTATTGATGGGGAGGTTAAGAGCAAGAAAGCTGTTAAGCGTCCAGGTGAGGAATCGAGCTCTGAGAAATCTGTGATGGTAGAGAAGAAAAAGAAAAAGAAGAAAGGTCTGGGAATGGAGGTGAATGCAGAGCATAAACAGAAGCATAAAAGTGGTGATTTTTTGAGAAAGTCTTCAGGAAAATCTGTTACAAGTGGTTTAGTTGAGCATCAACAAGTGGAAATGCAGAAGACAGATGATGGAGTTGGTGGTATTCTTAGCTCCCCTGGCCCCACCATTTCAGCACCAAAAGCAGACAATGGAACTGTTGAGATTGAGCTTCCACAGGTTGTTAGCGATCTTTTGGTTCTTGCCTTGGATCCTTTCCATGGCATTGAACGTAATGGTCCAGAGATTGTGCGCCATGTCTTCCTGAGATTTAGATCACTTGTCTACCAGAAGAGCTTAGTTCTGCCACCAGCAAGTGAACCTGAGACTTCTGAAGTTCGTGCTTCCAAAACCAGTGTGAGCAGGCCACTGCTAGAACCTGGAGTTGGTAATGCTGAGAGTTCTCCTGGAGGGGAGCGGAGAGAACCATCTTCTGCTCTCAAATCATCAAAGCATGTGCCAAGGTCAGATGATCCCACAAAGATGGGCCGTAAACGAGGTCCTTCTGATCGGCAGGAAGAGATGTCTGCTAAGAGAATGAAGAAGCTGAAGGACATGAAGGCACTAGTTGCAGAGAAAAAGGCTGGAGGCCAGAAGACAGCAGAGGTGCAGAAAGGAGAGCACAAAGAGATGATTCCGGCGACAAAGTTGGTCAAGCCAGCAGAGACACTGAGGAAGTCGGAACCTGCAGCAAAGGCGGTGGTGCCAACAGCATTAATGATTAAATTCCCGCCCAAAACAGCGTTGCCATCTCACACACAGCTGAAGGCAAGGTTTGCTCGATTTGGTCCGCTTGATCTCTCCGGAATTCGGGTCTACTGGAAGTCATTGACATGTCGGGTTGTCTTCAAGCACAAGTCCGATGCAGAGGCTGCATACGATCATGCCATCAAAAACAACAGCATGTTTGAGCATGTAAGTGTGAGATACTATGTCAAAGAAATTGAAGCACCGCCATCGGAAATGCCGGAAGCCAACCATCAACGGATGGAGGACGATCCTGATGATTCCCTGCAGCCTAAGCTTGGTGGCAGCGAGTTCTTGAGTGAGCCAAGGTCGGTGGTTCATCGCCTGCCACAGCCAGCACTGCAGCTGAAGTCTTGCCTAAAGAAACCATCAGGCGAGGAAGTAGGGGGAGCTGCGAAGGATAGCCCACGTGTAAAATTTTTGTTGGGTGGTGAGGAAAGTAGGAAAGGAGAGCAGTTGGGCACCTTTAGTAATAACAACAACAATACTAATGCAGATGGGCTTTCTTCCCAGCCGTTTGATGTTAGTAGCGCTAAGAACACAAAATCAACAGTCATTCTACAGCCCCCACTCCAATCTCCTTTTCCTACCACCGCCACCGCCAACACTTCCTCCACCTCCACCTCCACCTTTCCTCCCCTTCCACTTCGCCTTCCTGACATGAATGTCCCCGGAATGATAATGGCTGGTGACGGTGGTGGTCACTTGAATCACATGCCACCAAATCGCTACGGGAATTATGGTGAGGTGGAGGGAAAGAATGGTGCTAATGTTGTAGATATTTCCCACCAGATGCTGAGCCTTCTCATGAGGTGCAGCGATATAGTCACTGATGTCAACCGGGCGTTAGGCTATGTTCCCTATCATCCGCTTTGAAACTACAACGACAACTATGGCCCCTACGATTCGTTGCTGGTGGCTGCTCGGTTCCCTAGTTAAAAGAGAGGTGAGGTGCGGGTAGTCCATTTCAAGGATGAGAGCATGATTCAGTATGGAGGTGGAAAACCAATATAATGTGGCTGAAGAGGGGTTGGTTTTCCTTGTGGCAGTGGTGGTGATTTCTGGCCTTGCCTCCTCACCCATCCATCGTCATCGGTGCATTTGTACGATACGTTACTCTTATCTTCCTCTTTTTTTTTTTTTTTTTGTATGGTTAGTCTTCTCTTGTGTTAGCTCCCATAGGAAGCAGCAATGTAGCATCTTTTGTCTCTGTCATGTACGTTTGTCATTTCCATTTGCCCACGAAATTAGATGACCATTAGACGATTGATACGAAGAACATTGCCTATTTAACTCACGCTTCCCTATAACCATAACAATATGATTAGTTATTTAATTAATAATATTAACAATATCTTCTAAAATTAATTAATCAATCAGATGCAATAAAATTATTCTCGAGCTTCGTTTCGTAACCTTCCACGGTTAATGGTGGCACGTGTTTGCTGGTACCGAGTAAGGTTTGGTGGCTTCTGCTGACATGCTCTGCATGCAGGCAAAACTCTTCCGGAATCTTGGGAGCAATATTAGTTATTAAAAATAAAAATAAAAATTGCCTAGTATCCAAAATATTCTAAGAAACCTTCTCACCGTCCAGCCAAAAACGGCCGCCACAGTGCCACCACTGTTTCTCATAGACAAATGGGAGTGGGATATAGTTGAATCATTGTGTACAGGTGGGAGAGAGAGATAGGTCGCGATCATAATAAATGCTGGTGGGCGATAGCAAGAAACGACAAATCGCCAAATAAAAATAGGTTTTGGGTTAAGATTTCCACGATATTTGTGGTGGAAAAAGATGTTTTAAGCATATTTTGAGTACTCTTAATATTTTTTCATATATGTATTAGTCATACAAAAATTTATGGAGAAACATATGATAATATGACTTTCTAAAAACTCAAAAAATAGAAACTAATGGGTGTAGACTGTAGATTGCACTCGGTTTCATAGCGCCAAAGCCTAAAGATAATAATTGAGAATACAAATAACATGATCATAAGGATTATATAAAAGATGAGTGATTTTGTTAGCCTTGATTAAACAAATACCTTGCTTAGCTAACTTGAAAAAACTTATTTAGAATAATTTTTTTTGCTTTTTCTTTATATACTTGTTTATATAAGTATATAAAGAAAAAATAAAAAAAATTTATTGTAAAAAAATTTATTGTAAATAAGTTTTTTGAGGTGAGTCAATTGCTTAGTTAAGGCTAACAGGATTACTCCTCTATATTAAAAATCATACCAGGAAAAACTTGTTTCCAAGAACGAAATTTCCATTTCCTTTTCAGCGGAATACACATACCTAATTTAATTAATTCCATAATTTTACCTTATAAATTCAGTCTCGAATGTTAAGTCCATAGCAACTTTATATTTTTCTCAGTATTTCTTCGGCATTGTACATGCCCACACTCACCACACTCACCGCTTTCTTGGTGCCACTTATACTAAAAGATCAAGTATTTGCCCACTTCCAACAGAAATCGCACATAATGATATATGCTTAAAGCCTCCGCCTCCAACAAAATTGCATATGCCTGATGCCTCTAAGGACATCTTATAAAGGACTCAAAAAGTTCTTCAAAGGATCATCGGAGATATCCAAAGGAAGATTCTTTCTATTACTACATCTCTATCCCTTTTCAAACTCAAACTCTTACAATTCTCCTTCCAATCTATTACACGTGTGAGGATATTTTGATCATCAATAACGACACAAAGGCTCGGATTGGCATATGTTAGTACAGTTAACTAACTTCCATGCATTATGAAATTATGAATCGTTTTGCTGCAAAAGATTTGTATTACTCTAAAGCAAACAAGTAAGAAGCAATGCGACATAGACAAATTTTTCAACGAACCGACGAACAAACAGCTTTATTATTTCGTCTTGTTATTCCATGCACTTTGCCGCCCAATTCAACGTGGCTGGAGATGAAATTAGTTTTTAATCATTTTAATATTTATTCATATATTATTTTTTAATTTTATTTCCACTTACCTAAATTAAACACGTTTACCCATAACAGTTGGGTCAGCTTAGTAACCTTAGGGTTTACTTATATAAGCATGGTTAAGTTAAAGGAACCCGATCCCCTGCACCTGGGTGCACTTAGCTTCAGTGCACCCGGGTGCATTAAACCCATTTTAACTCATTTTTTTAATTTTTTTTGAATTTTTTTTTTCATACAAATGTTAACCTAAGTGTATAAAATTACCTAAATGCCACCCAAAAATAAATATCTAAAATATTTCAAAAATGGTAAAAATTGATACACATATTAAATACACTTAAATTAACATTTGTATAAAAAAAATTTAAAAAATAAAAATAAATAGTTTAATACATCCAGGTTCACTAAAGCTAAGTGCACCCAGGTGCAGGGGATTGGGTTCCTAAGTTAAATGTGGAAAATATTGGCCGTTGTTGTCTAGGGCCTTTTTTGTGGAAAATTCCAAAAAGCGAATATATATCCACGGACTTATTTCGCACAAGAAGGCAAGAAGAAAAGAAATTAAGATTAATGAATAAAAATGATTTAAGAAGAAAAAAGAGTGACATCTTTTACTATGAAGCAAGTAAATATAAAAAGTGGATCAATTTCTAACAGAAACTACCGACTAATCATGAAATTAATTATCTTTTTAGATGAAAGATAATAAGAAAATCGTCTTCTTTTATGACCAAGTGAATAGCAGATGAAGAGAAGTCAATGCATTATTAGAGAAGAGACGAAATTTTTTTTGTGATAATTACCACCAAAATGCTTAATGGTTGTTTTTCCGTGTTGAGATTGTGTAGTTAATATTTAAGAAACTATTTTACTTTCGGCTATAAAATTTGTCCCACTCGGGATGAATATATCCATTAAAAAATTTTTCCTTTATCTTCAACTATTTAAAGCAATAAATTAAGAAAAAATAATCTTTAAGTACAAGAATGGCACAAAAGGTCATCTCTTCTGCGAGACCGGAGCAACTTACAATCCTTTCAGTTTCCTTTTTTTTTTTTTTTTTTTGATTTTTTATCCAAATCAGTTATCATATTCTCCTCATATATTAAAAATTATTTTGACTAATTGTATATATATAATAAACAGCAAGTGCAGACGTATGAGGTTCACTGTAATTATTTTTTAATATTTCAAATTATAAATTTTTAATTAAATTAATTTTTTTATATTTATGGTGTACTTGGAAAGTGATAAAACTTTTAGTGTATAAGTTTTTGAAATTGGAGAAAATGATATGATATGATAAGAGTAATGATGAGAAATAAAGAGAATAAAGTTAAAATAGATAGATTAGATGTATGATTAGTTGTGTAAAAATAATTGAAAATAAGGTAGCTATATAGGAATAAGCGAAAAAATAATTAAAAAATAAAGTAGTTATGAATAGTGAAAAATTTTAGGTTGAAAAGTTCTCGCGAAAAACAATCACCTCTTAGGCTAAATAAATAATTTTAAACTTAAGTATCACCCCGATAAAATAATAAAAAAATTAGAGAATTTCTTATTTTGCTGGATTTTGTAGGTTACTTATATTCAAGTATTAATGTATTGCCAATGGGCTGACATCCCGTTGGCCAGGGACAATGGCACCTATGTCGTTATACCTTTGTTTGAACCCTATGTTAGGTGTTTGGCTTAACTTATTATGGGAGTCGTGTCTTCCTATTGAATACGAGAGCTCATAGTTGTCTCCTTAATAGATAAATGAGAGCTTATTGTCTCTATTGAGCTTGATTGTAATATCTCAAATAAGATATAATATACACACATCTAATAAAAAAAAGTATTAATGTATTATACAAAAAAAAAGTATTAACGCATTACACTACTTTTGGTTTTCAAGGTAATTGTAACTCAGAAAAGAAAAGAAAAGAAAAACGGAGAAACTCAGCCGCTTTCGTATCGTGCATTTGTTGGATATTGTAGTCATGATATGTAGGGGTGCACCCAAAACCACACTGGCGTGTATGTGAGAGGCGGTTTCGGCCATTTCCTTAAGCGCGTGAAAAAGGATGCGCATATGCGTGGATGGCGAAGGGGAAGATTCGTTGACCCACGTTGCCACTTTCCATGCGGGAATTGCCTAGAAATAACAGGACAATCTAACGTCTTTTAAGTGATTTTATCAAAATATTTTATTCTCAATTTACATTACGATATAGGTCTAACAATTTTTTTTAAAAAAATTTGCTCTTCACACACTTTCTACTGAAGCCTTTTGACCAACGAAAACTAATGGTACCAAACATTAATTTTTTTTTGAGATATTTCTTTCTAACGGAAAAATTTATGAGAACTTTAAAATTATAGTTGTAAAATAAGCTTAAAACAATAAAGGAGTAAAAAAAATATAATTAATGATTAATAAAAATTCTTTTTTATCCACAACATTTACATATAATTTATATTATATCACAACATTGCTAAATTCTTATTATACCTATATAGTCAAAACAACTGTGAACTATCCAATTAAAAGACAATTTTGCTTTTTCATAATTTCTTAATTGAAATAATTTAACTCAAATATGACTCAATTAATATTGATAAACTATTAATTTATAACATCTAAATGATTTAAATATTATTTCATGGCTAAATTATTTCAATTAATAAAAAGATGAAGAGGTAAAATTGTCTTTTTAATAAAGAATTTAATGATTATTTTGACTCTATGAGGACAATAAGAATTTAAGATGAAATATTATAGATATAAAATATTGTGGATATAACAGAAATTAAGAATAAATATTACGAGTACTGGAGTAACTTTTCTTAATAATTATTAAATAATAAGAATGTTATCTCAACTCCGTTTTTTTTGCCCAGCAAGTAACTTAATATAATTCTCCAAATATAAATATTAAACTTTAAGATCTTTTTCTTTGCATAGAAAATAACTTAATTTGTTGTTCTCCGAATACAAGTTTTAAAAAGTTGGGCTAGTCGAAAAAACTAATTTACCCAATCGACCAAGGGTATGTTTGCCAATTGAGAGAAAATGTCAACTTAAAACTTTTCAATTTAAAACTTTTCATTCTCCACAATTATCATATTTTTTAATTATTTTTTCACACTTTCTTAAACAAATACCCAACTTTTTAATTATTTTCTACCCAACTATCCATATAACTAACCTATCTATTTTAACTTTATCTTTTTTACTTCTCATTATTACCCTTATTATATTACATCATTTGACAACTTCTATTCTTCAAAATTTTTAATGAAAAATTTTATCTCCGCCCTAACACACTCCACTCCCGATCAGAACGCACGTCATCCCCGCCGGCGCTCAAATTAGAATTTCAGAACCAAAATGCACCCGAGCATCCGAGAATTGTGGGTGCGTGGCCATTCTCGTAACTTCCAGTGGCGGTCGGTATCTATTTATCGCCCTCCGTCTGCCAAAGCGCGTCGTGATTCGTGTCCCGGGTGGTGGCGGTTTCTCAACGCCACTCGACCGGCAGGAACCTTCCTACTTTCTCTCTCGCATATAAGCATACCGATCTCCCTCCTCTTCGTCCTATTCCCTTCCAATTCCAAATCCACAGCCCTCCTCCTCTCTCTGTCTCAGGAATCCAAGATGGAATATCGGCCGTTAGAACTTACCATCATCTCCGCCAAAGATCTCAATGACGTCAATCTCTTCAGCAAGATGGACGTGTACGTCGTCGTCTTTCTCAGCACCGACCCTCGCGCCCCCCAGAGGACCCCCGTCGACCGTGACGGCGGCAAGAGCCCCAAGTGGAACTACGCCGTCCACTTCTCCGTCCCCGAAGGCCCCGCCGCCGGCCCGCCGCCCGTCCTCACCTTCCTCCTCCGCTCCGACCGCACTCTCGGCGACCGCGACATCGGCCAGGTACACGTCCCCATCAAGGAACTCCTCGACGCCGCTGCCAAGAGCGAATTCTCCTCCTCCCACTCCGTCACCTACCAGGTTAGGAAGCCCTCCGGAAAGCCTAAGGGCGTCTTGAATTTCTCCTTCAAATTCGGCGAAAAAGACTCGCGCCCGGCTTCCGCCCCGGCCCCGCCGGCAGTCGCGTATACCAAGGGTGGGGAGGAGCCGGTGATGGCTTATCCCCCCGCGGCAGGACCCAGCGCCTATCCTACGCCCTATGCCTCGCATCCGCCGCCCGGGCAGGGTTATCCCCCGCCGGGGGCTTACCCGCCACCCTCGGGGTACGGGTACGGGGGATATCCTCCACCGCCACATGCCGGCTACGGGTATCCGCCGCCGCCGCCTCAGCAGGGATACGGGTACGCGCCGCCTCCCCAGGGGTATGGATACCAGCCCATGGTGGCGCCGCCCCAGCAACCTAAGAAAAACAAGATGGGGTTGGGATTGGGCGCAGGGCTTTTGGGCGGTGCGCTCGGAGGGCTGTTGATCGGAGATATGATCTCTGATTCCGCTGATGCGTATGATTCAGGGTACGACGCCGGCTTGGATGATGCCGGTGGCTTTGATTTCTGATCGAGGTGTTCTTTATTTTTCTCCCCTGAATTATTATACTTTTGTGATAGGTTTCTGTACATTTTATGAAAGTGAGCTGGTTTTATTTTAAAAAATAATAATAAAATTCTCTATGGTGTTTTTCTTGTCATTTGTTGTGAAGATTTCTGCCTTTAATGTGCTATATATGTATATATATGCAGAAGGATTTTTAGCCGTGGGTGTGTCTCGAGGATTCATTTGGGGTCTGATACAAGAAATTAAAAAATGGGTGATTTGGAAAATTAGTTATTTGGCTGGCTGCACGATGGAATTGAATCAAGTTCTGTTATCAACAATTTCTTTCATTTGGGTTGCAAATTGAAATCACATGTATTATAATTGAGGGTCGAATGCTTTCAATAGCACTGATTTTATCTTGATTGCATGAATGATTTTAATTCTCTTTTCTCTCTATTGGTGGAAGAAGGTAAGGAAAAAAGAAATTTTCAGTTGATGAATTGACGGAATCAGAATGTTTATAAGCTTTTTGATGAGAAGCAATGAACGAGATAAAAAGCCCAATCCTAACAAACAGCATTAAGATGGGAATCTGTTGAAAAAACTGGGGCTAGACTTTCAATTGGCAATTGCTGTTTATCAATACTGTTTTCCTGGATGTAAAAGAGGATGATGAGGGGAATCATCTAATCCCTTTGTTCAGGATCATGCAAAGGGATGGGATGAGATTAGCTTTCCTATTTTTAAAATTTTTTCTCATTTTAATTCAATTTTTAGAACTTTTTTCAAATTTTTTTTTTTTACTACTATCTAATGTAACTTTTAATTTGTCACGACATAACAACCGCTTTCCATCTCTCTTCATCCAAATCTTATCACATTCATTCTTAGGGATGAGAAAGGAGGCATCCCGGCAAGCGGGTAAGATCTCACAATCTCTCATGTCAACTCTTTGATGAGAAGAAGGCAAGTGGGTGATATCTCACTATCGGTAGTCATTGAATATTCCTTCCTCATCAGGCACCCGGGTGCACTTAGCTTCGGTGCATCCGGATGCAAAAATCTATTTTTTATTTTAAATTTTTTTTATAAAAGTGTTAATCTAAGTTTATTTAGAATGTATATCAAATTTTATTAGTTTTAGATATTTGTAGATTTTTTTTGGATTTTTTAAAATCAGTGATAATTTCGTAATTTATGAATTACAAAACTGCTACTGATTTTAAAAAATCTAAATTTTTTAAAATTGATACACATGTTAAATACACATTAATAGTTATATAAAAAAATTTCAACAAAATAAAAAAATATATTAAATACACCTGGTCGCACTGAAGCTAAGTGTACCTAGGTGTATTAAAAAATGTTTGGATAGGAAGGCTTTCCAAATTCCAAATTCCACATTCAATATCTATATTTAGAGGCTAGAGTATGTTTTTTTTTTTAAATTTATGTAATAGATTTCCGAATTCCCTATCCAAAAAATTGCGACCTAAAAAGATAGAATTGATAGCATCCACGCGCATATGCATGCTATATGTTGGATATCTTATTATTATTATTATTATTATTATTATTATTTACTCTTAAGATAATTTAAGCACATGCTTTGAAATAAGCTACTAATGTTTTTCTTAAAAATATTTTTTAAGGGTTATTTTCAAATTTGGGCACATATTATGCTTGAATTTCAACATACAACAGTATTTTATTTTTCAATGGGAATTGGGAGACACTTTCCAATTTTGTTGCTAATTCCATTTGCCCTGAAAGATTATATAAATTTTTTTTAGATAATTTATAAATATACTTATAATTTAACTATAATTACAAATATATTCCCTGTAGTTTATCATTAATTACAGTCCTACTTATGATGACACTTGCGATCAAACCCAAGACAATGAGCTGTTACCCTCATTTTTTTTTCAAAATTATCGTTAGATTCTAGGGACCGGGGGCTCTGGTAGGTGCGGCTCAAATATAGGAGATAAGTTTTCTTCTCTTCTACTTGTCGACAATGGGAGAAGATGAGGCTACCTTTGTAGGTGTGATTTGGAGAAGCACGGGAGAAGAAGTTGGTGCGATTGTTAACGACAAGCATAATTTGGAGGGTTGGTGCAGGTAGGATGATTGATTGGTGGTGATGAGGATTAAGATGATACATAGTGGAGGTGATGTAGTGTTGTCTGCAACCAAATTATGAAATCCTTAGATATATTTAGGTGTGATGGATTATTGGTCGATAAAGATTTTCCCCGTCGGTTATTGTAGCCATTAAGAAAATTGCATATTGGATGGCTATTTTCTTGACAAATTCTTCCTTATTGCTGATAAGTTTAAATCTGGTGGAAAAGGTTGACAATGTTAGATTTACAGTGTGTTTGAGAAGTGATAAAATTTTTAGATAAAAAGTTATGATGTGATATGATATATGTAATGATAAGGAACAAAGAGAATAAAATTAAATAAGATAGGTTAGTCGTATGTATAATTGTAAAGAAATGATTAAAAGGTAGGATAGTTGTATAGAAAAATATGTAAAAATAATTAAAAAATAGAATAGTTTAAAAAATAGAATAGTTATGAAAAGTAAAAAGTTTTAATGTTTAAGAAACATTCAAACATGCCCTTAGTGAATATGTTGGATGCAAATAAGAAACATTTATTAGATTCGTTCATGGCAGTCGAAGTTCATTAAGGAAGATGAACTTTTGTGACGGCGCTATAGTGATACACCCTGATGTGTACTCATGTGGCCTCATTTATGTGATCTCCACTCTTGAAGCTTCCAGCATCATTCGTGATTTTGTAGTGAAATTAATATATATAAGGTATGTTTAGTAATGAATAAAACTTTTGGAGAGTAAAAGTTGTCAAATGATGTGATATGATAGGGATAATGATGAGTAGTAAAGATAATAAAGTTAAAATAGATAGGTTAGTTATGTAGATAGTTGTGTAGAAATGATTGAAAAGTAGAGTAGTTATATAGGAAGGTGTGCAAATGATTAAAAAATATAATAGTTGTGGAGAGTGAAAAGTTTTAAATTGAAAAGTTTTAAATTGAAAAGTTTTAACTTGACATTTTCTATCAATTGTCAAACACACCCCAATAATAAGAACTGTGTTTCTTTCAAATAACTTCATTATGTGTAATTAACCTACATATATTTTATTAATATATTTGAGTTTAAATAGGACTTATTTTAAGATAATTTGCAGGAGGATATTTTTCTTCAATATAAAAATATATAATAATAATAATGTCAACGGCAGCACACTCCATGGCGATGGAAAAAAGGCACTGTGGGTATTCATGCAATTAGTGATAAACTTTGTGAGGGTTATTTGAAATTTTCAAAATTACGTGGATATATTTGCAATTATTATCAAATTATAGAGCTATATTTGCAAATTATCTAAAATTTTTTGCAGCCTAAGGTGTGTATTTGGTATAATGTAAAAGTTGGGGAAAAAGGAAGTAGGTAGGAGTAGTATAAAAATATATGAATAAATGATTAAAATGTAAATAATGATTGAAAAGTTGGATACACTCTAATTTTACCTCAAAATAAACACACCCTTAAATATGGTTTTTTATTACGTTTGCAAAAATTCAGATTTCGGGACATGATACTCTACCATTAACATAATCATAATTAGATATCCAACATATTTTTGGTCAAAATTCGATCATTTCTAGGTCCTTCTGTCGATAATTAAACATTATAATTCTAAAATCAAAAGACTGGAAGAGACTACGTTATTAAAAGCTTCTCCTCCTCCTCCTCAACTTTAATATCTTACTCCACCTAGTGTTTAAGTTTTACATTGGCGCTCTCTTATTTTACATTTGTTGATTTTATTTTTAGTTGCGAGTTATTATTCTGTCTGTCCTATATTCGTTTGTCTACTTTTAAGATGAGTATTCTCTCCTCCTCTCTTTCATTGATTCTTTTTCTTCATGAGTTTTTTTCATTGATTCCTGTTTCTACCTATTCGAACGGTTCATCTTTTCTACCTATCACGTCCGTGTACCACGTCTGGTCAATGGTTACACAAACAAGCTTTTTTGGGTTAGCGAAATTTGACCTTTATTTGATGATCACACGAGATCCAGGCCGTTCATCTAACGGGATCTTCGTTTATAGTGAGAATGAAGATTATGCTTCACTTCCAAAGCGGACAAAAAGTAGCCACAGAATTCGAATCTTCATCAAAGGTAGCCCATTTGTGCTGTAAAGCTTTCTGAATCTTTGGCGCTTTTGCATCGATTCTCTCTGCTACGTAAGGAGGTGTCTGTTTTTTTTTTTTTAAAAAATGATGTGATATGATTAAGATAATGATGAAAAGTTAAAAAAATAAAGTTAAAATGGATAGGTTCGTGAAATTGGGTAATGGAAAAAAATGTTAGCCGTATAGGTAACTACGTAGAAATGATTGAAAGGTAAATTAGTTATATAGAGATATATAAAAAATGATTAAAATATAAGATAGTTATGGAGAATAAAAAATTTTAAATTGAAATTTTTTTTTTGGTTAAATATGCCTTGAAACACATATTCACTCCTTGTTTGGGGAGCAGCCGAGCAAATCATGACCGTTCATCATCATCATTATAAGTCATTTCTCACCTAGGTGGGATCGGCTGTATGGATTCTGTTATGTTATTCTTGGCAAGTTAAAACTAAATTTTCTGTAATTTGTAATATATGATAGTTATGGAGAATAAAAAAATTTTAAATTTAATTTTTTTTTGGGTTAAACATGCCCTGAAACACATATTAAATCATGGCCGTTCCAATTTTTTTTTTTTTTAAGAAAAAAAGGCAAAACTAGCCAGCCGAGCTTGTATATATATGATGTAGACCACAAGCACACTGGACAATGATTCCACACAGTTTTTTATTTTTTTTTTTATTTTTTTATTTTGCGTCCAATAAGGGCTGATGGGCCATGCCTTCCCTAAAATTTCGATCTAGAGAGAGTTCCAAGATTCCCGATATCTAATCCGTTAATGTATAAAATAAAATATGCCTATGATTGAAAATAAGGTAGATTGGGAATAATTCTACACACCTTTTTTTAAATTTTATATGAGATTTTTTCAAATATACCTTCTTAGTTGGACACTACTTCTTGAAAAATATATATCATTTGTTAACAATGATAATTTGTTAAAGTGTGTCATTTGTTAAAAATATAATTTCAGAAAATAAGAAAAACGCACTCATAGACAAATGAAGTTTAAAATGTAAAAATAACTTCAAAATATAATTTTTATTTTTAAATATTTCTCATAACAAATAAATCTATTATTGTTGTGAGAAATAGTTTTTGTATTCTAAAAATATTTTCGTACATTTATATTTTTATTTGTTTACAAAGACATTTTTTTTATAAAATTGACATGCTTGTAATTTCTGGCAAACTATATAATTACTAAGTACGGGTGTAATTTCAATTTCACTCAAATTACATGGGAAGGCTTGCAAAGACCCCATTTTACATGTTTAGAAGAAAAGAACCGGTAAATAAGATTGAAAGTCCTTCACAAGTTTTAGCCTGCTGCGTCATTCTTGGGAAAAGGCTTTTGTCTTTAACATTAAAAAGATAATATCAAATATATAATTAGCAAATGATAAAATTTTTAAATGAAAATTTTTTGGTGTAAGTTTTCGAACAGAAAAAAATTAATGTAATACGGTAAGAGTAATAATAAAAATAAAGAAAATAAAGATAAAATGAATATATTAATTGTATAAATATTTGTGTAGAAATAATAGAAAAATAAGATAATTGTAAAGAAAGATGTGAAAAAATAATTAAAAAATTAAGATAAACAATGAAAGTCAAAAGTTTTATAAGAAAAGAATTGGTTTTCTGAAGAGAACAGCTAGGTCAAATTTTCTATAGGCATTATGAAAAGCTTTTTTTTTTTTTTTTTTTTGATGATTGACCTTGAATGCACGTTGCGTGCGTCCCCCATAAAATTTAAATGTAGCAGCAAGATAAGGTTTTTTTTTTTATCATTTATTTCCAAATGGGAGGCTGTCACATTTCACATCTTTGCCATATTGAGGTCCGAAAACCATCCCCGCCGTCCACGTGGCATCGCAAGCAGGGTGTGAGTGGACCACTCTGTTGTGGGCCCCATATAAACAGTCACATGCACAGCACGACCGCAATGACGAAATCCTAGTGGGCCGTCAACTAGTTTTTAGTTCGACTTTTTAAATTAGTTTTATATTATCGGATAAGTGAAAACTTGGTTAAAAGTTTAAAAAATTGTTCCGTGATTATGTGAAAATCCTCAACCTCAACAAATCAAAAAAATAACGAATTATAATTGGAAGACCAGCAAATGGGGCCAGTGATTCAATGTAGTAGGGTGCATACCCGGCTGAAAAACCTATTTTTTTTATTTTTTTGAAATTTTTTTTTATAAAACCGTTAATCTAAGTGTATTTAACATCTGTATTATTTTTTTACATTTTTGGAGATTTTTAGATTTTTTTCGAATTTTTAAAAACTAGTGACATTTTAGTAATTTTAAATTACGGTTTTTAAAAATCCAAAAAAATCTAAAAATCTCCAAAATTGGTAAAAAAATTGATAAACATGTTAAATATACCTGACTAACATTTGTGTGAAAATATTTTCAAAAAAATATAAAAAATTGAGGTTTTGCAGCAGGGTGCATTGAAATTTTGAATCAGTTGCTAGCAAATGGTGGCCTCGTCTAAGTGAGAAACAACTTCTAATAACGACAATAACGAGTAAAATAGGAAATTAGTTAAACAAACCACCTTTTTTTTGTTGGTGTATATTTTGCATCATTTTACAATCAAGCACTTAGATAATATAATAAGGGGGACACCATAACCTTCATAACTAAAAAAAGGAGATACAACCCTTACTAAGTTTCGTACCTAAAATCACAACTAAGGAAACAAAGCTCTTAGCCACCCGTACTAATTGTAAGTAGTTAATAAACCACCTTCTTAATATAATCGGGTTCACCAACAAGACCTCATAGTCTTGTTTTAATTAAATTCAAACTAACTACTTTTTATTATTTTATCTTAGAATCATACTATACAAAATTTTTCTTTTTTGGAATATTTCTTCAGATATAATTAATTATATTAAATAATTTGTCTATGTTTTTGCTCAATTAATGGATAATATCCATAAGGGTATCAGTAAGAGATAACGCTTCTACATGGTAGACAACAGCTTCCCTAGTGTTGAACTTGAAACCTCATACCTCAAGGTCTAAAATAAGTTTATTTCTTTGAATATAATTAATTATCTTAATGAATTTATCTATGTTTTTTCTTAATTGATGAATAATATCCATTAGGGTAATAGTAAGAGATAACACTCCTATATGGTAGACAACAGCTTCCCTAGTGTTGAACCTAAAACCTCAGACCTCAAGGTCTAAAATAAGTGTTACCTATGTCATGCATTTGGCTCAATTTAAACTAACTATTTTTTTAATTCATGTATATATACACAAAGTCATCTTATATTACAATTTAGTACATGCATAATCTTTATAATATGAGGAGCCAAATAATATCCCCACTATTGGAGGGACATTTTACCTCAATCCCCAAACTAAGGGAAAATTCCTACACGTGAGGGTACAAATTTTTTCACTCCCCACAGAGAGGAGGGTTGAACTAGGGGTGGAAATTAAAGCGGGTCAACCCGTGACCCGCCTTACTCCGACCTTATTTTATATAGGGCAAGGTAGGTCAGGAATTTAATATTTTTCAAGAAGGACGGGTCAGGGCGAACCGATCGGACCTAGACTTTCTTATACTCGATTGACCCGTAGTGTATATCATCTCTTTCTCCTATCTTCCCAAACCCTAAAACTAACTAGCCACAACCCACACCCAATTGCTCAGCCGCTAAGCCACACTTGTCATCTTCCCAAATCCTAGTGCCGCACCCAGCCGCTAAGATATGGTTCTCTAGCGTGCAACAACAATGACTTCATCTCTAGCATTGATCAGTAATAGCGACTTCATCTCCAACGTTGATCGGTGATAGCGGTTTTATCTCTAACGTTGATCTGTGACTACCTGCCCAGCTTTGACAACTACCATCGTCGGTTATCTCCAGCAGCTACATCTTCCTTCTCCGACAACTGGTAAAAAATTGAATCTCAAAATACCTTTTTTCCTTTTTGTTTTTTTTCCATTTAACCTAGCATGTTTGGACTATTGATTTAGAATATCATCCCACTAACTTGAAAATGGTAAAATGACACACTATTCATTTATTAACTGTTAGCATTGTTCATGGTTTAGACTTTTATAGAACTCTCGAATACTTTCATTTCAAGATTTATTTGCAACTAATTTAAATATTTGATGTGTGCATATGTAATTTATTTGGCAATGTGCCTGTATTATATTTGGATTTTGTTTTCTTGTATTTGAAATTATTTCTAGGAATTGCATTGGATATAACATAATATAAGAATATGAGTGTGAATGTGGATGAGAATGTGAAGGAGGATATGGAGGAAAAATAAGTGGTTGATGTGGATGAAGAAAATGTTCATTGCACTTTTCATGTAAAACTGCTATCCTACTACATATTTAAACAATTTTCATTTTAACTCTAAATGTAATATCATTATTGTTTTTGTTGAAGGTAAACAACAAAAGATATAAAAAGAGTTCAAACAATTAGTGGTTCAAATATTCAAATTATGAACAGAATTTGGAATAAGGTATGTTTCATTAACTTATTATTATTTAGTTGAATAAATATTCATGTTTTATTTGAGTATTGATGTTTTACTTTGATTAATTAGTAATAGATAGAAGTATACAATAGTTAAATTTAATGTAGATTTGTCTTTATAATTGATAGGTTCATAAATTTTCAAAAACATCCTATGACCCACATTTTTCACTCAGCTCGTTATCCTGATACCGACACAATCCGACCTGAAGTTTGTCCCCAAACCTATTAAAAAAAAATAAGGTCAAACTAACATTGTCTTGATCTGATATAAAAAAATAGGTTAAACAAGATTTTTAAAAAATAGAGTTAGGATTGGGTATACTCACTTGTCCTGACCCAACCCGGTTCCCACCCTTAGGTTGAACCACAGGAGTGCCGGCATTGTACCCACATGCTCAATTCAAACAACTATTGAGCCTTAACTAATGGATGGAATTATATCGGCGCAGTGATAACACCATTGCTACCGAATGGATTGACAGGTGTTTGGCTCTCTTCTCCTCAGTGGAAAAGGGGTTTTACAGATTAATCTCCTTAAAGTGGGAGTTTTACAATTTCTCCAATGACGTTGAGATTTTACAAATTTCCCCTTTAAGTGGGGTTTTATAGGAATTTTTTTTCTTTATGGTGTGAGAGAGTGAATGTGCTCTATTATAATATCAGCATGTCAAGACTAAATGGAACTATATTAATTAGGAAAATTTATGTGCATACGCATTAATAATAGCGTTTTGATTTATCTTTTTCCTGTCAACGATGAAGGTGGTTATGGGAACTAGAAAAATATACATAAAGACTGGCACATGAACCTCGCACTTACCTGTATTGCTTTTTTTTCTTTTTCCTTTTAAAATGAAATGCTGATTGAATAATACTATATTATATTGTCTTGGATATTTGTGGAGTGGATCTAAGTAACCCTCGTAATTTTTAAGATTTTGATCATTGATGTAAAATCAATCTATTCATTATATTTAATATCATTTGTTTATCTAGAAACTAAGTATCATCCTGATTAAATATGTTTATGAGTCACATTTATTGAAAATATATATTCATATGCAAATTATAAAATATGCTTAAATTCATTCACACACATATTAGAATGGAGTAATAGTTTATATCTATATAGTAATGATATTTTAGATGATTTAAATGTATTTAAACTATTAAAATTGATATTTTCACATTAAACCATTTTATTACTTTGAGTTTACACATTTATAGATGAGACTCATATAAAGTGAAACTAAATAAATAAAAGAATGTATAAGATACTATTAAATGATGCTAAATACAATAGATGAAGTAGGTAGATTTTTCATCCACTGTTAAGATTTTAAATATGAAAAGATTATGTAGAAAAGAGGTTTAAATATAATTCCATATTTATTTTTTATTAGGGTTTTCCGGATATTACCTTTGTAATTTTAGAAAAGCTATATTTGTTAAATAATTTCACATGGGTAGCCATATTTGCAAGTGATTCTTTTATTGTTTAGTTTTCTTTGAAAATATGTTGGAGTGATGAAACCAGATGAAGTTGTTTGGACGATCATGAACAGGACGAAAGTATGACCGCCCTTTCCGTACCTGACCTCGATTGCATGCGCCCGGGAGCATGCAGGGCGCACACACTTTTTTTTAATTTTTTTTTACAATATTGTTAATCTATATCTATTTAATATGTGTATAAATTTTTATCATTTTTGGAGTACTTTAGATATTTATTTTTGATTTGCCACTGATTTTCAAAAATAAAAAATAAATATTTAAAATAATCTAAAAATAATAAAAAATTATAAACAAGTTAAATACACTTATATTAATAGTTTTATAAAAAAATTTGAAAAAGAAAAAAAGGTGTATGCTCCCGGGAGTACCAGCCTTTGTTTTGCGCCAATTCCTCACCTGAATGTTGAAATACCCAAAATATCCCTCTTGTTTGCTCAGCCCTTTTATTTGGCCCAGTCTGGTCCAAAAGTTTTCGGTTCAAGATAAGTTGGGCTGGATAAGGCGGTAATTTCCATTTGCTATTTACCAAGTAATGATAACAAAAATAACATTGATAATATGATAATAAAGTAGTAAACGAATATGTCGTTCCAAAAAGAAAAATTATTTTCGCAGGTAAAAATGGGTATGTTTGAGAATTGATAAATTTTTGGATAAAATTTTTTAAATTAGTAGAAAATAGTATGATATAATAAGGATAATGACGAAGATTAAAGTAAATAAAGTTAAAATATATATGTTAATTTTATAAAAATAATTAAAAAGTAGGATAATTGTATAAAAAATGTACAAAATAATTAAAAAATATAATGGATACATAGATTAAAAAGTTTTAGCTTGCAAAATTTTTAATTGAAAAAAGTTTTACTTATAAACAAACATGCCCTTAAAAAAAACGTGGACTGTTGGAGATGAGACAGAAACTCTTCGTTTTTCTCCACGCGCGTCGTAAATTGGATGATTCTTCATTTTATTACCCACATCCTGTATATTTTCTATATTTATAAAATAGCCTACAATGTAGGGTCAGAAAATCTAGCAAAATGAGAAAGACCATCCTGTAAATGAGAAAGACCATCCTGTAATGTACTACTACAATATCTTTACATATTCTAAGAATCTAATATGCGTCACTCAACAATTACAAAAAATTTTCATAAAACATCTTTGAAGCACTTTCTTGTAAAATTGGAATTTGATACAATAATTTCCTTCGGACTACTTACTTGCAAGTATTCTTACGCCTTTAAGTTAAGTCCATACGTTTTTTTAAAAAATTCTTAAATATGCATATAAGATTATAGAAAAATTACTAAAATTATGATTACTAATATGGAATATTTATGAAATATGGAAAAACAACACTAATTTTATTGTCTTGCTATAATGTCTAGAATCGATATCAATTTTGTATGAACTAAAACTGGTACTTGTAAAATTTTGTCTATATTAATTATTTTTCAACTTTTCTTAAAAATTTGAAAATATTGACATACATCTTCCGCTACGTTAAAAAAAAAGAGAAAAATCGTGAAATGCTAATTAATCCCGGGGATGAAAAAATATGATATTTTAAATATTTTTAAAATTTAACCAGATTTTTCGAGAATTCAAAATTTAGGGAGCAATTCAGCTCCAGGTGGCTTCGCGGCCGTTTGCATATATCCTTATGTTTTACTTTAAATTTTTTTTAGCATTAATATGTGGGCATAAGCATTTACTTTTTAAATAGAAAATTTTATAATTTTTCGAATAATGAAAATAAAAATAAAATATTATTTTTTATTTTCGTAATTAAAAAGTTATAAAATTCATATATAAGAGATATCCAGTTGGCCCACACATTAGCACCAAAAATTTAAAAAAAATAAAAGGTCATGAAAATGCTTGCATTCATCACTCCCCTTTAGGGGTGTAACTCAGGCTCATGAAACTCGGGTTTACCTTAACCCTAACTCTAATCCTATATATAAAACCTAAACCTTAACCCTAACTCTAACTCTATGTGTAAAACCTAAACCTTAACCCTATTTTTGAAAATCGGGTTCGGGTTGAATTTCGGGTTGGAATTTAAGTTGATAAATTGACATTTTATTTAAGAGTCATAGGTTTAAAATTTTATATGCATGTATAATAATAACAAATCATATAAGTAAACATAATAATATATAATCAAATCACATATTTTTTAAAAAATATAACAATATAAAGAAGATGAGTTATCTTGTTGGCCCGGGCTAAGCAAATTTTTCGCTTAGCCCACCTCAAAAAACTCATTTACAATAATTTTTTTTTCTCTTTATGAACTTGTTTAGCGAAGTGTATTTAACATATAAACTAAATTTTTTCATTTTTGGATATGTGTATATATTTTTTTGAGATTTTTAAACATCTGTAAAGAATATCTTTAGAAAAAATTTAACATAAAAAAGACAAATGAAGAAGATTATAAAAATAAAAATAATATACTTTATTTATAATATAATTACAATATTTCAAACATGTATTTATAAATATAAATAACATAAAATACAAAAAAATATTGTTTAGATATTATTATAAAATGTATTTATAATACATATACAATAGAAATTGGGCTCGAGACGTTTGGGTTGTAGAAAAACAAATTATAACACTGCTAGAAATCGTATTCGGCGGGCCGGGTTCGGGCTCAACCCGGCCCAAGTTGCACCTACAGTCCCCTCAGTGATTTAATCCCCACCTGAGAAAGGTAAGCGGCTTTCATGTGGGCTCGGAGACTTGCTCAGGACATAGATATGGGCTTGGGTCAGCGACGCGGTTGCGCCTGCGCAGGGGGTTTTCGTAAATTCAAACCCGCCCCAACACTTTGCCCATCAAGGAAACTGCCGAAGGAATTGTTCCGGCGCATCCTACCATTGCTCCTAATTTACGCAAGCCCCAGCTCTCTCTCCTCCCTTTCCCCCCAAATAAATGGTCGCGATTGCCCCTTTCTTCCCCTAAAAGCCCCACCCTGACCCCCCATGGCCGCCCTCTCCATCCCCTCCCCCATCCCCGACCACCAGCAAACCGCTGCCGTCGTCGACGACCCGCAGAGCCAGACGAATTTCAGCATCGGCGACAGCTCCAGCTCCAGCTACGGAAAATTTGCAGAAGGATACGGAGAGAATTACGCAGAAGAAGAAGAAGATCGAGATAACGACCGAGGAAGCTACGCAGAAGATGAAGACGAAGATCAAGATGCTCCTCCCAATCTTCCTGCTTCTCCCACCTCCACCACCATCCCTACCTCCCACGGTGGGGTTCCAGTGCCTGCGGCCACTGCCGCTGGAGAACACCCCTCCCTCCTCCACCTCTCCTTCAACCAGGACTACGGCTGCTTCGCCGCCGGCACCGACCGCGGCTTCCGCATCTACAACTGCGATCCCTTCCGTGAGATCTTCCGCCGAGACTTCGAGGGCGGGGGCGTTGGCGTCGTCGAGATGCTCTTCCGCTGCAACATCCTCGCGCTCGTAGGCGGCGGGCCCCGCCCGCAGTACCCCCTCAACAAGGTCATGATCTGGGACGACCACCAGAGCAGGTGCATCGGCGAGCTGTCGTTCCGGTCCGAGGTCCGCGCGGTACGGCTACGGCGCGACCGGATAATTGTCGTTCTTGAGCAGAAGATCTTCGTCTACAATTTTGCGGACTTGAAGCTGCTGCACCAGATCGAGACGATCGCGAACCCAAAAGGGCTGTGCGTGGTGTCGCAGCTTTCGGGGTCGGTCGTGCTCGTCTGCCCGGGATTGCTGAAGGGGCAGGTGAGGGTGGAGCATTACGCGACGAAGCGGACTAAATTCATCATGGCTCATGACTCGAGGATCGCGTGCTTTGCGCTCACGCAGGATGGACGGTTGCTGGCCACAGCGAGCACGAAAGGGACTCTGGTTAGAGTGTTTAACACAATTGATGGGACCTTACTGCAAGAGGTATGAGGTGAATTTTGGTTGCTTGTGTTTTTCGTTCTTTCTGTTCTTTGGATGCGGATCCATCTATTAATCCTCTATCCTTCATTTCCCGTTTAGGATTTTGAATTGAATGTTATTGGGTTTTCACTCTTTGCAGCTTGTGTGGTCTAGTAGGAGCTGGTTGTGCTTGTTCACTGTTTCATAAGTTGCAATGAGTAGTTCTTCAATAACATTGGAAGGGATAAGATGCAATTAATAGTTCTTCAACATCATTGGAAAGATAAGTTGCAATTAGTAGTTCTTCAATAAAATTGAAAGGATTGGGTGAAATGTTGCGGCATGAAGGAGATAACTGTTGATGAGGATGCTGAGGGAGACGAGTGGTAAGATGAGATAAAATTGAATTAGAATACACAATATTTTGATGGGAGAATAGAAAACACCAACAGACGATAGGATACCGGAGTAGGCTTCTATTCTCTGAGGCCTAGTGCAAGGGAAATGAAGTGTTACCCTTGGTTAAGAATTGAGAAGTACCCTAAATTGACTGGTTTTGTCTGTAGGGTGGGCCTTTGGAGCAATGGTAAGAGTCGTCAGTGAATAGAGTTTTCTGTTTTAGTCATGAAACATAACCTCATTGTAAAAAACAATGGGTAAAGCTGTGTGCTTCTTGGACCTTGCAGTATTGAGGAGTTCAATGCACCAGGTGGACCCTTCTAAAGAACAACATTTCCATAGAACATTCTCAATTGGAAAAAGGATGATAAGCTAGATGCATGGGAAGGCTTAAAAAATTTATAATTGCAGATAAATTACTCAGGAGAGTTTAAAAGGTTAGTTATAGCTAGGTTGCATGTGGGGTGAGTTACTTCAAGTTAAAGGTCAAGAGATGATGTGAAACAGTGAAATGCTAACTGGAGTGGGTCAGAGAATGAAATGGAGGTGCTTGCGTTGCTCTCAATTGCATAACAGTGGGATGTGATGAAGTCTCCCGTGATGCTTGTTTGGGTTATTCCCTTTTTCATATAATGAAATGGATTTTTGATGCAGGTCCGTAGAGGTGCAGACAGAGCAGAAATCTACAGTCTTGCATTCTCAGGTAATGAACAGTGGTTGGCAGTCTCGAGTGACAAGGGTACCGTCCATGTTTTTTGCCTTAAGGTCAATTCTGGACCATCTGGAGAAAATAAGCAGCAATCTGTGCCAGACTCAACTGCCGTGCAGCCCTCATCTAGTCTGTCTCTCTCTATTATCAAGGGTATGGTTCCTTCCTCTGGCAACATTATTGGTCGAGATGAGCTTAATGTTTCTGAATTAGGAAATTGATAGAATAGCCTGCTACCCTTCAGGATCCTTTCTATTTTTTTTTTTATATTTTTTAAATTCTGTTTTGTTTTGTTTTTCTTCTTTCATTGTTCTATTGTGAAGGATCTGTTTGATCAATGTGATTGTGACTGCGCTATGTTGAATTTTGTCATTTATGGATTTTGAGCTTGCTTTTTCAAGCTTTATAGTCTCCCTGTATCAGTTACACATGGACTACTTGATTGCCCATCTTGTGGGTCCTACCAGTACTGCTTTTCCATTACTGCTTCATGTCTGAAAACCATGTCATTCTACAAGAAATTGTCTGATATTTAAAGCCAAAATGCAGGAATTACACTGAAAATGCCCTAAATTAAACCTTATCGTACAAATCTCAACAGCCATTTCTCATTAAAGATAGATTAGAACTTCTCTGATTCCTAATACCCATATCGCCCGCCTTATTGGGATGGTAACTTTCCTCCCACTCAACCGAATAAAAATGATTATTGCTATGTGACTGTCACTCAAGATGCTTTGCTGAAATTCCTCAATCTTGTTTATGCTGAAATGATGCCAGGAAATTCACTAATGGCTGATAGAACTTTCCATCTTTCACCCTCTCAACCACTGGTCTTACATACTGCCAATTTCAGTACCTTCCTAGTTATTGCAGGTTTCCAATATTCTTGCTCTACCGTGAATTTCTATTCCATCCCAGCAATTACTATATCTCATCAACTATTCATTTGTTTTCGCATAACAGATGTGCAGGAATTTAACTCACTGACCATCCAAATCCTAGTAGACAAGCCCAGGTCCCATAGAGCCCTGAATCCCATTTGTGCTACATATTTTTAATGATAATTTTCAGAGCTGTTGTTACCTCAAGATGTCTTAGATGTCTTCCATAAGCTATAACTTCTTCCTATCTTCATTACAATATGGAAAGAATATCATCAGTGGGCTGCAAGTGAGAAAACTTGGGATCGTTCTTTCCTATATCGAAGTGCTGAGCAGTTTCTGCCAGCATTTCTTCCTTAGCATGCATTCTACTGAGTGCCTTCACCATGAAAATAATCTGGAAGGTCAGTGGGGGATATGCTGCGTGCAATCCTCTCAAGCGATTAGAAAATGTTTTAAGGAAACCTTGTAGTTAAGTGGGCCGAATTGCTGTAGCCTGCAATCCTTGGTCCAACAACACCATATTAAAAGCTCCTACACTCCAAAATGCCAAAGGAAGTTCTTCTTTGCACTTTGCAGGATCATATACTTTCTTTTGTACAGCTTATATTGTTGCTGGGATCTTTTGTTGATCAGATAAGCTAATTGATCACTGGTTCTCAGGTGGATGCTATGAATACAAATAGTTAGTTAGTTTTTTTTTTTTTTTTTTTTTTCTCGTTTTTTTTTGGCTTTGTTTTTGGGATGACTGATGTTTCACATTATCCTTTTATTTCTGGTTATGGGTTATCAGATTGGTATTGTTGTTCTATGACCGTTGCCGTTATTGCTATTTTATTGGAAGCAGTTGCAAGAATTCTGTTGGCTGTTTTTGTTAGTTTTCATATGTCCTATATTTGCATGTGTTTTCGGGTCTTTCCTAATGACTATTAGTCTCTATCCACAATTTTTCCAACCATTCCTCTTACTCTTTTCCCCTGAATTGGCTCAACCCTAATTAGTGCAGTTATTCTGTAATATCTATCAAATATGGCGAAACAATGTATTCTGCTACTCTTCATCTTAGTACTGGCTATTGTTGTGACTGTTAGTTAGATTCAAAAGGTTTTGTATTGCTACCTTTAATTCGACGACTCTGTTTGAATTACATGGCTCCATTGTCAAATACCGAATGTATGCTTGATGTTCTAGGTCCATACTTTGGGTGTGTTTTCTTTTCTTTTTTTCTTAAAAGAAAAAAAGGAAAGTTAATCCTCCCTACTACTGTCATTTATGTATCTTAATGTCCTTCTCGTGTCACCTTCTGTCCCATAAGCAGCCTATGCCCATTCTGCTAAGTGCTAACATGGTTTTGCATGGAGATGATTTGGAGGAGAAAGCAAAAGAGGAGAGAAATGGGCTTCTAAAACCAGTGCATTTACTTTTTAAAACATGTTGAGAGCATTGAACCTTGTCTTGATGTGGATTAGTGCAGCCGAATGCTTACTTAGTAAAATGTTTTAGAACTAAAATTTTTTTTTTGATTGGAGGATATTTTTACATCATATCTCAATTCATATTACATTTAAACCCTGAGATAATTCTAACAAGCTTACAATGGAAGACGACAACAAGCTTCCACATATCAAGTGGGGAGACCACTAGCTCCCATCAAAGTATAAAGGGGGACCACAGGCCCCCACCTCAAATATCGTTCAAAATCCCATGAGGGATTCGAACCACGCACCAACTGGGAACGGAAATCCCGTTCCGCAGCCGGTGACCAGACGAGCGGTGCTCGTTTGGCGTTTTAGAACTAAAATTTGTGTCTTGTTTTAGTGTTTCTTATTTTCGTGATATCAATGCAACCAAACATATTCAAGTAGAACTAGGGCTACTTTTTGTTCTTTGTTGGTGGTGATATCAATTGTTGCTCTATTTTAGCTCATCTAATCTCTGAGGACAACTTTGGGAGAAGTATGGGAGTAGAAAAGAATAGACGCCCACCACTATCACATCGTAAAAGAAGGATTTACATTCGTATTCTTTCAGGATTTTTTTTTTCTTATGTTTGAAATGCATCCCTTTCTGGGCTGATGTGACACATTTTTTTGATACCAACACATTAAACTTTTAACAACCTTACTTTTTTTGTAAATTTTTTATTCACAACCTATATTTTCAATCATTCCTCCTCACTGTTCAGTTGAAAGACCCTTTTTGTGGACATCAATGTTTATTTCAAATATATTGGCACTCAAATTCACCTTTCTAATTCCATAAAAAAAAATTACAGCTTCCTAATAACAAAAAAAAAAAAAAAACACGTTCTAATTCCCCCTCTCAAATACACCCTACTCGAACAGATTCTTTTGTTTTGAAGGATATGGCTGTCTGGAAGGTAGCTCGCAATGATAGCATTAAGGCCTCTCTTTTTACTCTTCTTGCCTCCATAACTTCTCAATTTTCTCTTCCCAACTAAAATCAAGGGAAGATGTCCGCAAAATTCTCTTTATCTAACATAAATTGGTTCTCATCCGAAAAACCGGCAGGTTCATGCATATACTCTGAATGATCAGAATGATCCAGTAATTTGTGATTTGGAAATGTTATCATAATTTCTAAACTGTGAATTCTTTTACAAAGGGCTCATGTCAATAAACTTATATGATGCCATCTTCCTCGTTATTGGTGATATTAGAGCCTGGATATACTTGATTTGTATTATGCTTGATTCTTTGCTTTAATTCCATTTTTGTCTCTAATGGACAGTGCTGGAAGATGTCCTTGATTGTACTGGTTTTATTTATAGTGAATGAATTCAAGATAATTTTTAGAAGTTGCTTGAACTTTGGGAAGGAGGATGAAACTTTTTAAAATTTTATGAGGTAATGGTACAAATCATGAAGGATAATAGAAATATAATACTGATTATTATTAGATCTGAGCTACTCATCATGTTGTATTGTTTATGCAGTCAATGTGTCAGAAATCGTTACAATTAGAAACTTGTAGGGCCCTCATAAAAACATTTTTTTTTAATAATCTAATGAGTTTTCATTTATTGTGACTGATCTTAAGCTTCCATTGAGATGATTGTTGGGATCACAAAAATGTGTTGAGACAAATATAAGAAGCACACGTCTGTCACGGCACAGGTCAATTGATTGCTTTGGATTATATGATTGGTTAAAAAAGAAGTTCAATGAAAGGTTGTTGGAGCTCCTTGCCTTTACAGGTTCTCGATTGCTTCTTTGTAGGTTGAGATTTATTGAAATATTTAACACCAAGATGGATTGTTTTCTGAGACAGGCAGTATTAAATGCTATTTTGAAGGTTATGTTCAGTGTCTTATCCCTTGCGAAGAAAGCAGCCAGAGTTTTTGTGGATGGTCGTCTGTTTGAATAATGGTAGACCTTAACAACCCAATGATGTGCTGTGTGTCTGTCACCCATTTAGGAGGAATTTCAACATATAATATAAAGAATGTGTAGTAGTTGTAATAAAATGTGATGTGACACTAGGATGAACCTGTATCCAAATAGGTGCACTTCTATTGAAAATCTTGTGAAATGTCAAACTGCAATTTCTGTTTGCTGTCTTGTTGTTCTCTTTCATGCTACCTCTTTTGTGAGGTGATTTCTTCGGAGCAGAAGCATGCTAGATGGTTTGCAATACCACAGTATATCCACTTAAAAGAGTCTTGAAAACCAATGCTGCCTTGGGGTTGCATATGGTCAGAGGGAGTCATGCACAGTGTTCGAAATTTAATGGAGTACCATGCATTTAGAGAGACAACCTTTTTGGGCAGCTTCTTCAATAATTTTGAGTAGATTTCTACTCATTTTCTAGAAGCTCAAGGGATAGATTGGTTGACCTGGACTAGAATGGAAGCCAAACTCAGTGATGGGAAATTTCTAATTTGAATTTTGATTGACAGGGATTGGGTTATGTGGATTCAGATTTTGTGGAAGTCCCGTGTATTTGTATTGGCTCAGGTTTGGAATAAATCACAAGCATTCGTCAGGTCAAGTTGGAATTAGGTTAGGATTATTAATAGAATGCCTTGGTTTGGAACTTCAATTTGGTTAATCTTTAGGTTGGATGCTCTTCAAATAAAATGTGGTTTTCAGTTCTGTCCCAAACCTACTCATCCAAGTTGTGTCTTCCTTCTATTCTCCAAAAAGGGGAAAAAAAAAGTTGTCTTCCTACTTTAAGGCATCTCTCACAATTCCATTTTTCCTCCTAGGAGTTTGGATGGAAGGAAGCAATGTATTTTTAATCAAGTGGATATGAGGAGGAAAAATTATTTGGTCAATAGTTGTGGCCGAATCTTGGTAGTCCATCCTCTTTTTTTTTGGTTGACCTTCAAATTTTCAAGGATCTTATACTTGAAGAAAGAAATATTTTCACTTTTGTTGTGCTAGAAAATTTGTTTGCTTTTGATGCTGATTTGATTTATTTTGGTCTTTTATTAACAGTTCTTTCATTGTTAATTAAAAAATCAGAGGGCTCATTTGCTTATGATTGCTGATTTAGGTTATTGAGCTGTGATGTAAAATGCTTTTATTATAAAATGCTTGTGGTTGTCCTGCACCAGGGGTGTTGCCGAAATACTTCAGTTCAGAATGGTCTGTTGCACAGTTCCGGTTGCATGAAGGTTCCCAATATGTTGTGGCCTTTGGTCACCAGAAGAATACAGTTGTTATTTTGGGCATGGATGGAAGGTTAGTGATCATTCTTAGGGGTTCAACTTGTAAGAAAATTCTGTATTGAAGATCAAATTTGTTTTCATTTATGGTCTCTGTAGTTATCAGAATTGGCTGGTCCTAATCAGGTCAGGTCCATCCATCTAGCGTTTAATTGCATCGTTAAAATATGGTTGCCCCAGTTGTCTGGCAGGCAACAGGTTTACAGTGGATGTAGATACTGAACTAAATCCATCCACCAGTACTTGCATAGCCCATATTATGACCAAATCAACCTCATTTCGGGGGCGATGGAGCACAGGTCACCTGGTGAAATGCTGGGATTCTGTAACCATGCAATAAGATTAATTTGTGAACATTGACAAATTGTTCCTACCGGCTAATCTCTATTTTTGTTATTATTATCAGGGTTTCTTTGTTTCCTCCACTAACATTTCATTTTGTTTGAATGACAGCTTCTATCGTTGCCAGTTTGATCCAACAACCGGTGGAGAAATGACTCAGCTGGAATTTTATAACTTCCTGAAACCTGAAATAACTTTCTAATAGCCAAAGACATTCTCTTTTGAATTTTTTTCCTCCTTGTGTCTATTATGTTAGTTTGTAACGGGATTCTTTTGGCTGGTTGAGTCTGTAAATATATGTACAAAAAAAGTATATTTATGCATGTACAATTGTTCATGTCCTAGGTCCTAGAGCAAAATGTGAATAAGCAAGTAAAATTATGATGGGACTTACGTACAATCGGCCTGTCTGTCGTGAAGATAGGATCGTAGGAACGCTATGCATTCCGATCTTATCATTCAGAGCTTTAGATTCCTGCAATCACTTGCATACGTTATGATTGTGATTCTTGCACTCGTGCGAAATCATCTCTCTGGCCCTTCCAAAATTTCTCCTCTCTGTATCAGCAAGCTTCATAGTTTTTGGCTGCATTCTAGCGAGGGGTGCTCAATGAAAACCTGGTTTTGGGTTTAGATTTAATGGTCATAATCATGTAACTCTCAGGGATGCAATAGGATGCCCTCAATCGACCAACATAGGAATCATCTCCTATGAAATTTGACTTCAACACATCTGGTGGGTCAGCCTTAACGGAAGCCCTTCTTGCCTTGATAGCCGTAGGATTTTTTGCCGCTTTCATTTCCTCTTCAAATTTGGCAATCTTTTGGTGCACAACACTTGATGGGGAATTTGTGTCATAAATTTTTTGACTTTGCATATTAGCATTTTGGATGGGGAATTTGTGTCGTAAATTTTTTAACTTTGCATATTAGCATTTTGGATTCCCAAGTTTGTGTATTAGTATATTAGACATTCCGAAGTTTTAATATGTGCATTTTAAACCCTTATCCCTAATGGTGTTAAAAAACACTGTCAAATTCATGTATAATGTCGAAAATGACCTTATACCTATATGAAAATAAAATAGTTATGATAAAAAACTAACATCATTTGCGGGATGGAGTTTTACGACTTTGAGCAAGTAATGAAATTCAAGAAGATGATGTTTTTTAGCCATAACTGCTTTGCTTTTCACACAGATGTAAGTGTATTTTAAACAATGCATAGGGGTTTAACTGTGTTTTTTAATGCCGTTAAGGGTGAGGGTTTAAAATGTAATATTGAAACTTTGCAGAATCTAATATGTTAATACGCAAATTTCAAAGTTCAAAATGCTAGTATGCAAAGTTAAAGATGTTTATGGTGCAAATTTCCAGCACTTAGCTTTCCATTGACATGATGAGATATACTGAACCTTAGAACATGTATGCACATTTTAAATTCAAAATTTAAAATGACTAATAATAATCTTTCCCGCTACTAAATTTAATACACCCCTCGGAAAAAAAAAAATCAACGCTCTGCCCACGAAAAACAATTTTTTTTTTTTTCGCGTTTTGGGGTGGTCTGTGGGTGGGCAGTGGGCTTGCAGGCATAGTGTACGGACTCCCCCAAAATTTCCCTTGTTTTCCGAAGGCTCATGCGAACGTGCACCCTTAACACGTCCATTAAGAATGGGTATTCCATCCTTATGATAGCAATGTGGATAATTTAATCTAATTTCCTATAAAAGGGAAATAAGATATTATTAAAAGAATCATCCAAGATTTTCACAAGAGACTCCTGCTGCTGTCGGAACTCCTTAAGAATACTCTCAGCCTTATCACAAATGTGTATATATATTGGAAAATATTCAAGTGGGCCCCACATGATAATAAAATCATAATCTATACCACCCATTGTATTTAGAATAATATATTCTATTACTAAATCAATTTTCATGCCAATCGGATATGTATGGACTTCATCTGAAAAATGGTACAAATTCAACATAATAAAATAGTTTGATGTAAATAACAACTTTAAAATGGTTTTTTCAACGTGTAACTCATTTGTTATAAAATTTATATATAGATAAATGATTGTATAAAATTTCATTGCACTCTAATATATGTGGGGCTCTTTTTGGGCTAATGTACTGCTATTCCGGTGCAGTGGCGTTGCACCAAAACAGCTCATATATATAGAGAGAGATAGAGGAAGATATATATAGAGAGGGAGAGAAAGAGAGAGAAATATTAAAAAGTGCAACGCAACTGCACTGCACCGTAATTACGATACAGTTGCATTAAAATCGCCTCCCACATGATTATAAAATTATAATCTATTCTACACATTGCATTTAGAATAATGTATTCTATTAACATATCAATTTTCATCCTAATTGTATGTGTGTATGGACCTTAGCTGCAAATGGTACAAATTCAACGTAATAAAATAGTTTGATGCAAACGACACACTTTAAAGTGATTTTTTCAATATGTAAACCATTTGCTGTAAAATTTATATATGGATAAATAATTGTATACAGTTTCATTGCATTGTAATATCTGTAAGACCTATTTTTGGGCAACTACACTACTATTCTGGTGTAATTGCATTGCACCTGAGCAGGTTCCTGCCCAAAAAGACCCCCACACATATTATAATGCAATAAAATTTTATATAATCGTTTATCTATATATAAATTTAATAGAAAATGGTTTACATGTTAAAAAACTACTTTAAAATTTTTATTTATATCAAACTATTTTATTACGTTGAATTTGTATCATTTCAGATGGGGTCCACACACATATACGGTTGTGATGAAAATTGGTATGGTAATAAAAATTCAATATACACAAATATTATTTGTTCACATAAAAATAATGTTTTAGATGATTTAGAAGTCAAAAACGTAATTTTGAAATTGATATATAAACGAGTACAATTTTCTTATATTTTTTTTACACATGCACATCTTTTTTTAAATTTAAGTTACAAATATATAAAGCACCCCCATAAAGGCATACAACATATAATATTAAACTTATATTAAAACCCATGGTTAGGGAAGACACAACTCCTAGGAGCATAATTATATACATCATGATATATTTTAAGTTAAAATGCAACCTTCATTTATTTTATTTTATTTTTATTTTTATTTGGTTTTTCTTCATAAATATCTTTTTCTAATTGTATTTAATCCATATAAGCACCTAATCTAATATCTAGCCCTTCAAAAATTTATTACCATCATTTGAATAAGTAATAATTCTAAATAATTTCACTATTTTGACGCGTGAATAATTTCATCCAAACAATTTTCATATTTAGGGGATTTATTCCCCTTTAAGATGATGTTGAATATTTATCCATACCAGTTTTACAGTGAGAGTGAATTTTGGCATTGTAAACTTATACAGAGGAATGAACACTATAAATATTTTTTAAAAATTAACACCATGTCCCAGCGGTTGTGTAAGATCAGTCCTCTTTCCTAATGAGTAAAGATATGACATACAAAAGAGGCTCTGAGTAGTATGCTATAGTTGAACGCAATTTGTTAATCAATATCTTGAATAGATTGGATCCCATTCAATCTTCATTCCAAACTTAAAAGCATAAGGTTGTTCTGAAACATTTCTCTTAGAAAAATTGTGGAAGATTTGCATGTGCATTCACCCAAGTTGTGACTAATGGCATGACTTTGAATTTCAATCGTATATAATATTGCACAGGAGTTTTAGAACCAATAACAATGCTTTGTCTTACTTTCTCATTGGAGTTTCAGAACCAAGAGCAATGGTTTGTCGGATTCCGATCATGTGCACTCGAGTGTACTTAGCTTCAGTGCACTTTGGTGTACTGATTTTAACTTATTTTTTTTATTTTTTTTGAATTTTTTTAATATAAATGTTAATCTAAGTGTATTTAACATACGTATTAATTTTTACTATTTTTGGAATATTTTAAATATTTATTTTTTATTTTTGAAAATCAGTGGCATTTTAGGTAATTTTAAATTATTTAAAATGCCACTGATTTTCAAAAATCGAAAAATAAATATCTAAAATACTCCAAAAATAGTAAAAATTGATACACATATTAAATACACTTGGATTAACAATTGTATAAATTTTTTTTTAAAAAAAATAAAAAAAAGATTAATGCACCCGGGTGCACTGGAGCGTGATCTGTTTCGTGCATCTTATCTTTTTCTTCGGAAAGGAATATTCTTTTCAGCGGATCGAAGAAATTGTGCATGCCGGAGATTTTAAATATGTTTTGCAAAATAGTACCTACACCCTCTGCTTAATTGCAAAATAGACCTTGCAGTTTGAATTCTTGAGAAATAGACACCTGTGTTTCGTAATGTCGTGGCCATAATAGATCCTATTCCTAATATGTCGGAGGCATTTTCATCTTTCATACACGAAATGGTGTGGACGTGTTTTGGAATACATTCCAAAAAATACCCATTTCGCATGTAAAAAGGTCACGCAAATAATGTCGATGTTAGGATTCATTTTTATAATAGTTTTTTGGCTCTGAAAATATCATAATTCTAACCACGAGGCTTAATATGTAATTAACCAAAGTTACTGGATGTATTTTGTAAAAAACACAATGGAAATTAGGAAAGTAGGTTTCTATTTAATGCGAGAGATCGCCCACCTTTGCGGATGAAGCTAGCCTGCGAAATTCTCAAATCGATCGATCGAGAGAGAGAGAGAGGGAGAGAGAGATGGGTCTGAAGGTGTACGGTCTGCCAATGTCCACATGCGCAGGACGTGTAATGGCGTGTCTAAACGAGATGGGTGTTGAGTTCGAGCTCGTGCCCGTCAACATGAAAGAAGGAGAGCACAAGCAGCCTCCTTACCTCGCCACCAAAAACGTATGTATTTTTTAATGATAAAAGAAAGGGTTTTTTTTTTAAAATTTTTTTTCGAGCCCGATCGCACGCACAGCCCCGGGTGTATGCAGTTTCCTAGATTGGGCCCTCTTTTTATCTTCTTTTATTTTTTTGTTTCTCTGGAATGAATATTCGAGCCTAAGTTTATATTTTCTAAATATATAATTTTTATATTTTTGATTTATGTAAATATTTTTTTGAATTTTTTAAAACGAAAAAAATTGACACTTTTCATGTCCGACCAAGTGGGAGTATGGAGGCCACTGAGATGTTACATGAGTGGTGCAAGGAGCCAAGGACATGCTCCTATTGCTGGGCAACAACTATAATTTTCATTTGGTTTTCCATTTGGCGTATGAGAAGCTTTTATTTGGTGGAAATTGGTAGATATTTGTAAATTATTGTTAGGAAATTATAAAAATGTCTCAAAAGCTTGATCGTAATATCAATTGAGATGATTATAACATATGAATACCTTACCGAAAAAAATAAGAGTACAGAAGCTCTGTGCACCCGGGTGCATGCAATCAAACTACATTTTTTTTTTTTTTACATTTTCACCCCGTCCTTTTCTTAAATAGATTTTTTCTTTCCTTTTATTTTGCCCCACTAGCCACCGAGCTCTTGAAAGTTTCAACAAGCAGTGACTGTAAATAATAGCAAAGGATTTCTTTTTATCATTACAGCGCATAAATTTTCAATTCGTTTTACAGCAATCATTTTCCAATTTCCACAAAGTGTGGGATATTAATACTATTAATTCCAAAAGTTTGCCTGTTTGTCTGGCAGCCTTTTGGTCAGATTCCGGCATTGGAGGATGGCGATCTCACGCTTTTCGGTTTGTTGCTTTCCTTTACTATTACATATATATAATTACATTTATGAAATTATTTGATAAATCTCTAATCCGTTTATTTTCGGTTAATTAAATCAAATGGAATAATGTAAACCTCCTCCACTAGTGACAGTCAAATACTTGCATTGATTTGAAATTTCTAACGGAGACATGACTAACCACCCCCTACCAACCAAAAAGAGAGTAGAGAAGGGAAGGGTAGGTATGGCCCACTACCAACCAAAAAGAGAGTAGACAAGGGAAGGGTATGTATGGCCCGCCAAAAAGAGAGTAGAGAGCGGAAGGTAGGTATACCAGCGCTTGTTTCTCCTTTCTCACTTTCAACTACGGGTGGGAAGCAGGGCGCGTCGACTCATGACCCGCCCCGACCCGACCCTATTTAATACCGGGGCGGGTCATGTAGAATATTTGATTTTTTAAAAGAATAGCGGGTTGAGGTGGGGTGGGTCGGGGCGGACTTACCCGCTGACCCGTTTTCTTATCTCTCATATTAAAAAAAACCTTCATTCAATGTTAATATTCATGTTTTATTTAATTATTTATATTTTACTTTGACTGATTAATAATAGACTGAAGCATATAGTAGTTAAATTTAATATAGATTTGTCTTGATAGATTTATAAATTTTTAAAAATTTCTTACTAGACCCGTTGACCCGATATTGACCCGAATTTTGTTCCAAGACCTAGTAAAAAAAAGTAAGGGTCAAACTAACATTATCTCAACCTGGTATAAAAATAAAGGTCAAACAAGATTTTTGAAAAGTAGGGTCAGACGACCTTGACCCGTCCCAACCTGCCCTGTTTCCCACCCCTACTTTCAAGTATGCCTTAATGTTCGGCTGGGCCACATGTCCGGCTCATTTATACTTGGTTTTTTTTTTTTTTTAATGGCAAAAAAGCTTAACCTCTTCCTCCCCTAAACAGTACGAAAGGGAGGATGAGAAAGAAACTCCGCTCTCATATTAAGAAAAGAAAGATCATTACATATTGCTTTAGATATGTAAGCAGGGGACATATCCAACTAAGAAAACGTAGACACGCCCCAACTCAATGCATAATCTGCTAGTGTATGAGCCATACTATTACCCGTTCTAAGCACATAAGTGAATTCGCAATTCTTAAATTGCCTACCAAGAATTTTTATCTCATTAATTACATGTCCCACTGCTGAACATGTTCTTTCAGATTGGTTCAAAAAAATATACTTGGTTGGTTTTATACTTAGGAACCGGTTATATATACATCGAGCTTCAATCAAACCCGTTTCTATACAAACTTCTTTTTTGAAACTATTTTTCTATGCAAACTTATATATTTTTACATTTGCAGAAAATCTATTTTATTCATTGTATTTAGCATTATTTACATTGTCATGAAAATTCTTTTATTTGTCTAGATTAGTACCATGGCCTCATATGCAAATATGTAAAATCAATGTAATAAAATTGTTTTGATGACTTATTTTATTATATTCTAATATATATGTGAATCTAAATATTTTTCATAATTTACATGTGAATATATATATTTTAACCATACACATCATTGATTTCAATAAAACTTAGTCTTTTGGTTAAACAAATTATGCTAAAATATAATGGATGAAATGATTTTTCTTTAGGTATCATTATAACAAAAATGGAGGGTGCTAGGCGGAGCCCCATATATATAGTTCCAGGAACCATGAATGGTTGCAATTGCTACTATTTAAATAATTTAAAATACTTAAATATTTACAATATCATAAATACATAACGATGATATTATTGGTTAAAACTAGATAGATCAGTTGGAAAACTAATTCCTTCACGGTTCTAACAACATGGATATGTATTAATTGTGCATTATTGTGAACTAACCCACACGTTTTGAAGGATCATACATAAGATAAATCCTCTAAAATTTAAAATATATTACAAAACCATAGCTACCCTTCTGGGTTTTGGTTTTCGATTAATCCTCCCAGATGCCATGAATCTATGTCGCTTCCTCCCTGGCTGTAAAAGGAGCAGACAATATCGTTACAAGTATATGGCCTTGGGGCTTCAATAAAGTTTTAAAAACTCAATAAATTTTTTAAATAAAATAAAATGTGTAGATCCTTTATTTTCTTAACAAATATTTATCAATACGTTTTTTTTTTGGTAGGAAAAAAAAATTAAAATTTCTCACCAACACATCTAGAGCATCATTAATATTCACATAAAATTAAAATATGGCTTTAATAAACCCCATAAATTACTTATAAAACTAATTCGACAATTGCAATTTTCTACTATAGACTTTTCGTAAGCCCCAGCAGAATTGGTATTTTCAAATCCGAATGGTTGGGTTTTTGTTTGGCCCAATGTCAAGTTGGTTCGATAGGGTATGGATATATATAGATCGAGGTGATCATATGCGGCCCACCTCAACTGCTGACTCCAATGCCTGAAATCAATTGCAGATATTGTTGCAAGAGAGTATGTGAAAAAATAGAGACATCCAAGATTTTCACTTAATTAAACTGCACACGATAAACTTAATTGGGTCCTATTGCCAAATTTTAACAGGTCAGGTGCACTTTGGATTAATAAATACTTTCTAGTTATCCTATATATATATTTATAATTCTAACTAATTTTGCTTAGAAATTAAGCTACCCATGCATTAATGCTTCTTAGTTCTTACTTGTACTGCCTAATTAGAAAATCTTTAGAAGTACACTTGTACTGGCAATTGATCTATATATATATATATGTTGATTGGATATTAATCAATTAGAATCTCGGGCAATCAACCGCTACATAGTGACCAAGTACAAGGGCAGCAAAGGTGCAGATGATGATCTGTTGAGGTTGGACAATCCGAAAGAGGCAGCCCTGGTGAATGTGTGGATAGAAGTGGAGTCCCAAACCTTCAATTCGGCCATCTCGCCCATTGTCTATCAGATTCTGATCGCTCCCTTGTTTGGCAAGGCCACTGATGATCAGCTGGTGGAAACAAGCACGGGGAAACTGGAGAAAGTGCTGGATGTGTATGAGGAGAGGCTGTCGAACACCGAGTACTTGGCTGGTGATTTCTACGGCTTGGCTGATCTCAACCACTTCCCTTACATTCATTACCTCATGAAGACTCCCAAAGCTTATGTCATTTCCTCACGCCCCCATGTGAATGCTTGGTGGGAAAGGATTGCGTCTCGCCCAGCTATAAAGAAGGTCACCCAGGGGATGAATTTTGGTGGCAACTAATATTACTGGCATGCACGAGGCAGACTGGAGAAATGATCAATATTTGAACATTCATACATGCATGCATATATTGTTATCTTAGCAGCATTGCCTTTTCTAATTCCATGTTTGTCTATGTTTGATCTTAGTGCAGTTAATTAACTTCTGGTTGACTGCTCATAATTATATATGATATTCATATGATGATTTGGTTTCTCGAATTGAGGACTAGGATTTGGTGGCAGGATCACTGCACTGTATGTTGATGCTATACAAACGGCGCGATATCGCTACAGATCAAGAATGAATCGCTATACTTATATCATATAAGTCTGCGTGATGGTGGAATGCATTACTTGGTTTTTATTTGGTGGAATTAATTAGGAAGGTAAGTTCAAATCGGTTTTGAATTTAGGGTTCATTTAGAAATTGAAGCAAATAGGAAAAAGATATGAAAAAGAGAGGGTACAACTAGTAAAAGGTGAAAATATAGACAAAATAGTATGATATAATAAAAGGTAAATTGCTTCAAATAAAAAATAATTTGGTTTGAGGTAAAAAAATGTGAAAAAAAAATTCGAAAAAAATAAAAGAGTGATGTGATATCCTTAGAAGTAATAATAGATGCCCAAAAATTGGAATCTAATCAAGGTTTGTGACATGACGCTGTTGTGCTAAACTAAAATGACTGACTATTCTATCATAAAAAATTTAGGCCTGCCAAAATCTCCAAAATTTGGTGACATATTTCATTAATTCCTTTAAGTAAAGAGGTACATGCCCAAAAGCTCGATGGAGCTGATCTGCTTGTTTGAAATTTGAATTTTTTGCCATGCATATTCCCAAATTTCAATACTACCAAAAAGCACGGTGACCCATATACACAGTTGTCAGCATTTAGATTCATCATCCGTAGTGGTAAGCTATCCAGTCCTATGGGATTGGGTTCTATTGAGTTGGGTTCTGAATCCATGCTCATCCTTCAGAAATTGTAGAAAAAAAATTAGTCACATATAACCATTAATTTTATTCCTAATTATTCAACTTATATACTTCATTAATTTTCAAAATTTTTAAATAAAATCATGTAATTTTGCTAAAATTATATATGTATATGTTAAAGAGGTCACTAACCCATGTGAAATAACGAATATGCTTAATTATGATTTTATAGTTAATATTTTAAATTTTAATTAATTAATTTTAGTACTTCAAAAGGTGAGATTCCTAGCCAGATAGCTGTTGGCTGGGTCAAGATATGCTGCAAGAGCCGATTCCAAGCCATTTTCCATAAAAAAAAGGTCTTTCATCCACACTCGTGCGTGATCCCTAGCTATATCATGATGTTAGATGCTGCCTTTTTTTTTTTTTTTTTTGATTTTTGGAAAAAGATGTTGCCTTTGAATTTATTTTATTTTCTTTTAGATTAATTTCAAATATACCTATTACATTTAATTATAATTATAATTATAGATATGCCTATTAATTTCAAAAGTTACAAATATATCTATTAAGTATTCAACATATTTCAACCATATCCATTTCGTAAGGCATAGTCAAAGGCGGATGTTTGTTGTCACGTGAAATGTCTAAAATGTCCCTCACATTAATGTCTTAGATCAAGCCCTCCATGGATGCCTGATATCTCATTGCTGAAAATCGTATGCCACTGGGCCTAGTTGTCGTCGTCGCTGGAAACCACACCACCAGCAAATAATCCTCCATACATCCGGCGCTCCAACACCGTTGAGAATTAAAATCTGACAATCAGATTTGTTAAAAAACTCACTGTTGTCGTCCTTTATTTCTTTGATTTTTATTGAAGGGTGTGTTTGGTAACAATCAAAAGTTGTCAAGTTAAAACTTTTCAGGGTGTGTTTGGTAAACATGAAAACTCATGTCGTGGGGGAAAAGTTTTCACGACGCCAGGGATGTGCGGGCAAAACCTGTCAAGTCGTCTCTGCAGCGGGTCTTTCATCCTGCAGCCCGTACGCAATGTGCAGAGACGTCGGAAGCAAAAGAAAAAAAAGGGAAGAAATGAAGGATGCGCATAGGGCGTCACAGCTCGTCGTCCCCGAAGTTGCTGCCGCCTCCCTCCTTAGCAGCGTCGAGTGCCAGAAGCATATGCACCAGAGACCAGAGAGAAGCTCCCGGAAATGGCAACCGGCTGCTATAATCGGGTCCTCCCGAGGTCCCCGTGCGTGCACGTTTGAACCGCTTCTCAACGCCTCCCCAACCGCAACACTCAGAGCTCTCTGCTTGCAGTCCTTACAAACCGCAACGCAGCCGGTCATTTTTCCATATGTCCATTGATCGCTTCATGTTATTTTTTTTTTCCGTATCTCTCTCATTCTTGCTCGTTCAAGGAGGAAGAAAAGCGGGAGCATCGCACTTGGTTAGTGGTTATGCTTGGTGGGCCCCGTGCTTTTCTGCCTGAGACACCGAATAGAGGAGAGCCTCGTCAACGAGGCAACTGCACAACGAGCGGTTAATGTTCCACTTTAATTCAGGTGCATTAATGTCATGCACTTTCAACGCCTGTATATGACGGGTTTTAGATGCGAAAACATGTCAAAAAGTTTTCCTGTTTACCAAACACGCCCTCAATCTAAAACTTTTCACTCTCTACAACTACCCTATTTTTTAATTATTTATTCACATTTTTCTATACAATTATCCTACTTTTCAATCATTTCTACACAACTACCAACACAACTAACCTATCTATTTCAACTTTATCCTATTTATTCCTCATCATTACCCCTCTCATATCACATCATTTGACAACTTCTCATCTCTACAACTTTTCATCAAAAGTTTTATTCATTCCCAAACACACCCCAAATCAAGAATCAAACTTAGAAGTTACAAAAATGAAAGGAATGACAAGAACAAAAGTAGGTGTTTGGCACAACGATGAATCATTTTTCAACTTGTAATTTGGGATTCCATTGGCGTTTTACATAGTGCCTACCAAAATATATTTCCAAAAAAAGATTACCAAAATATATTTCCAAAAAAAGATTAGAGTTTTGTTGGACCCTACTTGGGCAAGCTTAAACCAATTGTCTTGTATCATGCAACAATTTTTTTAGCCATAATTACCATTCTTTACTCACCACAATTTGTTACAGTTTGCTTTAATTTGAATAGTTGCTTAGATAACAGATCTCCAATCCAGTGTCTTTTACTCTATGAAATGCAAAGAGTAGAGGCTTTAATAATCTCTCTAAAGAACTCTACAAAATTTTTAGGTATTTGAGTGGATCGAAAGTTTTCTTTGTCTTTCCAAGGTTTCAGATTTGTGGCTAGGATAGCTTGCCTATGATTTGGATGGGGAGGATTATAGCTGCCTTGCTGAATGAAATTTGCATACCACCCGCTCACGCTCAATCTGCTTCTATGATTGGCTGCGATCAAGCTCCACAGAGAGAAGGAAACTTTGTTGTTGAGAAAGAGTAAGGGAGAGAGGTCACCCCATTGCCTACTAGTGCTATGTAAGAATGGTGACACAACAATCAGACAACAGCTGTTGAATCTATCAATCGATGTCGTTGCATGGCCTACGACTCCAAGTGCCTAGGCTTGGAAGAACTGATAGGTGCACTAGCTAACCCAAACAATGTAACTAGCGACTCTAAGCAGCAGTTGTGGTTGTCCTGTTCAGAAGAGCAGAGTGGGCAAATGACAACGAAGTTAAATAGGGTAATGGGTAGTTTGGGGTTTTAAAAGGATAAAACGCTATTAATGGACGGAATGGATATATTTGTAACTTTTGAAACTTGATAAGTATATCTGTAATTAAGGTCAAATATAATAAGCACATTTGAAATTAATCCTTTTCTTTTGTTGTGGGTCACTACTCATTTTGGCTTTTGGTAAGTTTCAAACTTTTGTACACCACATGCTTAGATGGGACGGAGAAATGGGATAAAAATATAATGATATGTATTTGAGTCAAGCATTATTAGGTAACTTTAATTTAAAATTAGTCTATTCTCAAAACATGAAGAAATGTTCAAAAGCATGCTATAAGCGAGGAAAAATCACACAACCGCTTGATGAAAGGTCAAAAGGTGGTGTACTGGCCTCATTTAAGACTTGAATTAGATGGGGATGAGATCCTGTGAACCAGGAAAGTTATACAAACGCTAAACGAAGGCTCAATGGTGATGTAATCCCTGGTCACTACTTGGATTACGTTGTGATGGGAGACGGACGTGGGATGTGAAGTCATTGTTGTGCATCGACAATAAGAAAAATTGTATATAAACGAAAAAAGTCGTATAGAAAAAATTAATTATTATTGTGAAAATAAGAAAAATATTTTTGAAAAATTGGAATTTCTATCCCATCTTTATCACACAACTTTCACTCTTTCATGTGACATTTTTTTTTATTTATATGAGATTGGTTCAAATGTACTCATGATTTCTTTTATATATATATATATATATATTTATTTATTTGAAAGTATCACTCGTTGTAGGTGATGAGGTACCTATTGGAGGCGTATTTCGTGGGTTGGTTAAGAATGTGGGTCAAGACAGTTCTTGAACTGTCCATCCACAGCAATTTTCTCATAAAAATAACATGTTACCTTTGCATGTAAAAGGTAGACGTGACTTTGTGCTAAGAACTGTTGTCTCATGATAGATCATGAACTATTGCAATCTGCATCCGCTAGATAATGAAACTATTGCCTCTATTGGTACTACTTTACACTTACCCATATGAGCTACTCGGGCATCCAAATGGTGAGGAGCGAGTTACGTGAGCATCCAAGTGGTGACATGATGCCTTTTATTTGAATGGCATTGACGCTATATAATTTTGTTCTTTACGAGTTTACCTAATTAAAATTTCGTTTTGTTCATGATGTATCCTTGAATCTTGGTCTGTCGAAACAGTTCTTTAAAAAATATTAAGTGAACAAAAGATTGCAAGAACAAGTTTTCCGAAACTGTCAGTGAAGATTCAAAAGTTCTAACGTACAGGTATTAATGTTTTTATTTAGGTAATTTGTAGATATAATTTTATGATAATTGCAAATATATTCGTTCATTTAGTTTTAAAAATTATAAATCGTTCTTTCATAATTTAACCTTAATTATAAATTAGTGGCGTGAGCATATTGCAAATATATGTAAATTCTGTAAGTATATTTCAAAATTTCTTAAATTTATTTTTGATACAAACCAGTAGACCCACCTTATATTTCATGTGGTCGAATATTATGATTTTTTGAAAATTTTAATAATTCTTAAATTTAAAAAATTAAAAAAAAATGCCGACCAAGCATTTCAGACGATTATATATTTATATATGGAGTTGTTGTTGCCACTTGCCAAGACTGAGACCATGCGTGTATGGGGTGTGATGTATTCAAGTCAAAATCAGATGGAATTCTTCTTTGATTTGTTGGGAACCCGTCCGGAGAAAAGTGCGCCTGTTGCCATCGGATATTAATATATGGGAGTGGGGGCCCTTATTAATGCTGTGGACGCCTCTCCAATTATAGATTTTCTTTTGCTTCCGTTTTGATGATCACGCGCAACGTCACATATAGCACTATTCTCAACCCAGCTTTGGCAGGTGCAGTCGAATAGACTTCTCACGTGTCTTCGCGCATGGGAGCAATAGTCTTGCTTAGGAATTTTAGTTTTCTTTTTGACGTTGTAAGAAAATGATTTGCAAAAAAGGTTGAGAGCATTCTTAGGTTTGGTTTGTAATTATCAGATGGCAGAGTGAAACAATAAATATCGTAGAGAGTATGATTCCAAGAATGGAACAATAAAAAAGGATATAACAACATTACGAGTATATTATAATTATCTGCGGTGTGTTTGACAACCATAAAAGTTTGTTCATTTGAAAATTTTCAATTAAAATTTTCTTTTATCTTCACAATGTCCTTTTTTATTATTTATTTATATCTTCTAATATAATTATCTCACTTTTAGTAATTTTAAACAATTTAAAAGGACTAAATTACTGTTGTTTAAAAATTTAAAATAAATATATACGTATTTTGAAAAATGATAAATCTTGATTTATAAATTAAATGAATATAGATTAACAATTTCATGAGAAATTTTTCAAATTTTTTTTTTTTGGTACCTATCTGAATTGATCAAACTCCAATTACCGATGTTGTCGCATTGGAAAATGTAAAAAAAAAAAAAAAATAGACATGCCAATTTTTTTCTTTTATTCGCCAACGCCTTTTTTTATATAATTAGACATCTTTACCATTTATCGTACTTTTTCTATTAATGCTTCCATATTTTTATTATTTTACACATTTTCTTATATCTATTTTATCTATTTTAACTTTATTCTTAATAATCACTCCTATCATTGTACATAGCTTCATCTGTTCTTCGAAATTTGTCCTATTTCCATTCCACTTTTTCATTTTTTTTCGAACATCTCTCCAAACATGCTCTTTAATTGCCTAATTTTAACAAGTCAAAGTCCTTTGGATTAATAATTTTTTTCTATTTATCATTTTTAAAATGCTAATTAATTTTGCTAAATTATGCTATCCGTTAATGCATGCTTTTCCCTTGAAGTACACATGGTCAAATAAGCAACACGTACCGATCCGAAAAAAAAAAATAAATAAATAAAAGCAACACGCAAGCACGAAGTAGTTGATCTTCTGCATGCAATCTCAATAATCTGATGTGCTAATTTGATTGGATCTTAATAAGCTAGAGTCTGGTGCGATCAACCACAACATAGCGACCAAGTACAAGGGCAGCAAAGGTCCAGATGATGATCTGTTGAGGCTGGACAATCCGGAGGAGGCAGCCCTGGTCAATCAGCACATATCGATCAGATTCGGGTCGAGCTCCCTTGTCCTATATAAGAGTGAATTCCCATATGCAGATCCTACAAGTCTTCATAATTGGGGAATGCATCACTTGGTTGTTATCTGGGATAATCAATTAGGAAAGGTAAGTTCAAATGGGTAAATTTAGGGTTCATTTAGAAATTAAAGAAAATTGAAAAAGAGATGGGAAAGAGAAAGTACAATCAGTAAAATATGAAAATATAGAGGAAATAATATGATGTAATAAAGGGTAATGGTTGAGAATAAAATGGGTAAAAAAGAAGATAGATTTTTGTATTAGGTTAGAGGATAAAGATCATATCAACCAAAATTTTAAATAATAATTAAAAACAGAATTGCTGAGATAGGTAAATATCATTTCGATTAGAAAGCTAATTAAAGAAAAATATAGAAATTTTAATATGTTTTTTCGCTACTACAAATTTCACTAACTGAAATAATTTTCGCAACCACTGTTTGCTCTTATCTTTGCTGCCCTGTTGTTGCTGTAGCATGTCTTGACATTATATGAATCCTCAAGTTATTTATTATAATTTTTATTGAGGTGTCAGGTGGGTGGCTCACTGGCCACTACATTACCCAAGACCCCACTTAGGATCGGAGCTCAGAAAAGGCCCCCTCCCCCCACACCCCCCACACAAAAGAAAAAGAAAGAAAATGAAAAAAACGTCGGACACATTTGATAATCCAATCAAGGGTTCTCACATGATGTTGTGGTGCTAAACCAAAATGTCTGACTAGTCTGTCATCCAAAATTTAGGCTTGCCAAAATCTCCAAAATTTGTGTCATTTTTCGTTAATTAAATCTTGTGAATTAAAGAAATAGAAACATACATAAAAGCTCCATGTAACTGATCTGCTTGTTTGAAATTTGATTTTTTCACCATCTATATTTTATCAGTCTTCCCAAAAATTCCAATACTACCAACACATATGCATGATAGCCCATACATGTTGTCATGCATTCAGATTCATTATCCACACTGGTCGGCCATCCGACCTGTGGCATTGGGAGATCTCATCGAATTGGATCCTGAATCCTGGCATATCCTTCAGAAATTGCAGAGAAAAGTAAGAAATAATTCTATTCATTGCAATATTATAATGCCCTCAATTTTTTTTTTTTAAAAATTCCGATCTGCAGAAATGGGACAAAACTTCTGTGTAATTTGAAAACCATACTCAAAAGTCGAAAAAGAAGAAAGGCGAAGGATCCATGGGACCATACAGAATGCAAGTTGGAGGGCTTGAAAAACAATAAGAACACAGCAGATGAGGTGAGATTCCTGGCCAGCTATATTGCTAGCTGTTGGCTGGGTCAGGAATCAGGATAGGCTGCAAGAGCCAATACCATTTTCCATAAAAAAAAGGCTTGTGTCCACATAAGTCATCCTTGACTATCTATCTCTATCTCATGATGTTAGCTGCTTGCTTTTGGACAGCATTCCTAAAGTAGGGTTTTGAATGTAACATGAAAAAATGGATTTGAATTTATTTCCTTTACTTTTTTGTGGATACACCTTTTGGCTTTTGTTAAATTTCAAACTTCAGTATCATAAGAGGACTTGGGAATTCGCGTTGGAGAAATAAAATTTAAGGCATGCCTAGCATAACTAGTAACTAACTGGTGGAAAGAATCATTAACTTTTTGAAAAATAGTCTTTTTTTTTTTTTTTTTTTTTTAAAGCTACAACGCTCTTCTATTGTGAAGCCAAAACATGAAATAATTAAAAGCACTAAGCAAGCAAAGTGACACATCCGTTGAATGAAGGTTCAAATGGTGATTGATGATATGATTCTTTATGCTTTTCGTTGCGTTTCAGGACATGGCTTTCACTCGACATTTTTTATTTATATGACAATGGTCCAAATGCACCCATCATGTTTTTTCTTTTTTTATTTGAATTGCACCGATACTGTAAAAATGTTGTTTTTTAGAATTTTACCATATATATATTTTTGTTTAAGTGTATCCTTGCATCATGGTCTGTAAGGAACAGCTTTTTGCAATACTATTAAGGGATTGTTTGGGGTGGTTTAATTTCGCATAAAGCACTTATGTTCTCTACTTTTTTGAAACATTCAGATGGGCTTATCCATTCCGCTCAAATTTTTATAGTTAAAAGTCTTTAAAAGCGAGAAACTTTTTGCCCTCCAGCCAAACAAGCCCTAATTAGGAAATTGACAAAACAGAGCCTCAAAAGGCTGAAATTTTTTTTTCTCCAAAACTCCGAGTAAAGAAAAAGGTCTAACAGACAGATATTATTATTTTATTTTAAATTTTGGAACATATTTAAAGGAATCAACTTCTTTAATTTGAAACTTTAAAGGAATAGACTGGATCGATGGCGTGGTGAATTAATTTCTACAATGGAGGATTGGATAGCATAAAGAAATCGGTTAAATCATTAAAAAATCTATTTCTTAATTTAGATCCGGTCCCTTAAAAATACAAGAAGTATTAAATGCACAAGGAAAAATGAAACTGTCAACATTATAATGTTAGCTATAAGTGGGTGAGAAGTGTTTGATACCAAGATGTGTGAGTATGAACGTGCTTAAGAGGTTTGAAAAATAGGTTTAGGGTCGAAAGCTGATTAGGAATTAGCCTTCATCTGCATAAAACCCAAAAAAAAAAAAAAGAAAAAGAAAAAACTGTTGCTTAGAAGCAAATAATAACCCTTATTTATATTAAATTTGGTTAAAGAAAGTAGAACTTGCGCTGTAATGGTAGTAATTAACGTGGAAATTAAGTAGAATTAGACGTAGTTATAATTAAATATTAGATTGATATAAAAACTGACTTTATTCATCATCCCTACCGGTACAATAACCCCGAAGATTATATATGGTGTCGCTGATTGAGTCCATGTATGCACGGATTTTCGTGGGATTTTTGGACATGGAGAGTGGGATGGGAAAGAAAATATTTTAAAAATTATGTAATTGATGTAAAATAATATGGGTAAAGTTGGAATTTGAAGGGTAGTTAATTAGAAAAAAATTAAAGTATAAAATAAAGTTAAAAAATAGTACTGTTAAACTATAATTTCTCACCCAACTCTGCCTCTCATTTCCCAAACGTCCCCTAAGTTGCACGTATTATTGGGTGTCGGACGGGTGTGCCCTTGATTAATTTTCTGGACGCCTCTCCAATTGCTGATTTTCTTTTGTTTTCGTTTTGATGATTACATATACACATATATGAATTTTTGTTCTAGATCTATTGTCATTCTTATTGCTGAAAATATTGTTTATTTGCTTATACGTACAACTTCACCCGATGTTGCAGTTCTCCCTGAATTTCACTCATGCACGTAGACAGAAATATTTTCTAACCACTTCTAGAGATTGAAAAATTGACTATTAATGGAAAGTTCTTTTTATACTTATGATACTCAACTTTGATTACCAATATAATTATAACTTTTTATAAATTACTCACATACCTATAATATTTCACCGTAAATTCCTTTCATACTCATGTCATTAACATGATCGTTATTTACTCTATTGAAAAAATTATTTTTCATGTTTGAAATTTTTTAGTTCAAATGGTTCAACCCTAATATGACTCAACTAATTATGTTAAATCATCAATATATAACATTAAATAATTCAAGAATAATTTCAATCAGAAAAATTTTAGATGAGCAAAATCGTTTTTCAATGATGTAGATAACTATTATATTAACAACATGAGTATCATAAGAATTTCAGATCAAATGTGAAGGGTATGAGAAGAATTTATGAAATATTATAAGTATATTAGGAATTAGAAGAAAATGTTATATAAAAAGAAATTTCCCAAATTTAAGAGATTTAGACAAACTTTGAAAAGTTTCATCATTATGACCCAATTGGTCTTTTAAAATAAAGGCAAAACTAGATCATTGGTAAATATTTGGAGAAAGATGTAAGGTGCTAATGCACCTGGGTGCACTGAGCTTTGGTGCATTGGGGGTGCAAAAACTCATTTTTTAATATTTTTTGAAATTTTTTTATACTGTTAATTTTTGTGTATTTAACAATGTTATAAATTTTGTACCATTTTTGAATATTTTTAGATTTTTATTTTATTTTTTAAAATCAATGACATTTTCATAAACATTTTCGTAATTTATGAATTATGAAAATGCTAGTAATTTTAAAAAATATTTAAAAGTATTCAAAAATGGTAAAAATGATATACACGTTAAATACACCTAGATTAATAGTTGTGTAGAAAAATTTTCAAAAAATAAAAAATAAGTGATATGCTCGCGGGAGCACTGAGGCTAAATGCGCGTGGCTCCGTAAGATGTATATATAAATATAATTGTATATGTACGATTTGAATCACTGTACAGGTCTTAAAGGCGAAGGTAATATGAATTCTTTAGAAGCACAAAATTCAGTTCCTAATTGTACAATATAACCAATTTTTTCTTTATGTTGCTAATTAAAAGTGAATCACGCTGAATATCTGCACACACATATATATTTAATATTTCTCAGCTATATGCTCTAAGATATGAACTGTTCGATTGCCGTGACTTTTGTACAAATTAAGATGCAAAATCTAGGAGCTTGATTATATCCATTACGATATTTTTAGGCTAAAATATATCGTCTATTTATTTTTATAGTTAATTATATTTTATAACTTTTTCTTTGTAAACATATTTTTCTAAGTATTTTTAATTCATATACTGAGTTTTTCCATTACAGTACTTTTACATATTGGCGTATGAATTAAATATACTTAAGAAAATATGTTTATGAAAAAAGTTTTAAAAATATAATTAATATAAAAAATAAACTAATGATGTTTTTTAGCATAAAATACATGATGATGATCCAAGATCTATACCTTCGTTTGAGGGGTCAACCTAAGTAATATAATTTGGGATTGTACATTTATGAATCAATGGCAAAATTCATCTTTTAAATTCTCATTCGCATCAATTGAATTTAGGCTGCTGCAGACATCTTATGCTTCATTTGCGTAAATATATTTTTTGATGCCGAGAAATAGGAGGTTCCAAATCCTGTTTCATTTCAGGAAATATCTTTGAACCCCAACAACCATTTCCCATAAATAACATTTTTACTATTTTCATTAGTTTAATAAAACCTCTCTTTGTCTTTTCTTTTTACTTTATATATGTCAAACACAATTCCAAATATACACACACACGCGCGTACATAAAGCACTTTTAAAACTTCTATTCTTTCAGATTTTGAATTACAATTAAATATAATTATATCTAGTGTTGTTTTAAACAAAATTTTTATAAAATTATAATTAAATTTATTTCGAGTGCTTATTTTTCAGAATTTTCATTCATTTTTAAGTTACGATTTGACAAAAATACCACTTCCTTAAAAAGTTATTTTTTTTGTTACATACGTATAAATTAAAATTAACTTTTAGCAAGCATACTTCCACAAAGTGGAATTGGACAGCAAGTTTTGAAAATGCCCTAAAGGGGAGGCGGAATATATAGCGAATAAGGATGCATTTTTAAGATGATTAGCATCCAATCACTTGTAAGATTTTTTCTTGTTATTTTTTTCTCATTATAGTAATATAGTCCTCATTCAAAAAAGTGTAGTTATCCTCATTCCACAAAATTTATGTTCTCAGCTAGGAGGAGCACGGGATGCAATGGGATTTCACATATTTCAAAAATTCATTAAAAAAATATTTTTTTATTTTTCATACAAGTGTTTACCAAAGTTTATTTAATATACAAATCGATTTTTATTATTATTTGAGTATGTGCATATATTTTTTAAAATTTTTAAATACCGGAGTATTTTAGCCAATAGTTGAAAATGGTTAAAATATCCCTCAGTTTAAAAATCAATATTTTTTAAAATATGTCTATAACATTTGACCAATGTTATATCTATGTCCCTAAGTTAGCCAATATTGAAAATATGCCTACAAGATTTGTATGAAATTGCAAATGTGTTCCTTCCGTTGTGATGTCATTAAATTTTTTTTTATAAATTGTCGATAATGCCCTTTAAGTTAAGTCATGCACTTACAATTTTTGCAATTATTATAAGCATTTTGTAAAAAACTAAAATGATAACATATATAAATACATAAAATAATGAAATAGTAAATATATATACAATATTTGAAAAAAATGAAAGTCTATTACTTGGCTTAAAATGCATTATTGTCATTTTATAAAAAATTCTAACGACATTCTAACAAAAAGGACGCTCTTATAATTTCATGCAAACGTTATGGGTGTTTTATAATATCAGTAAACTTAAGAAAACATATACAATATTGGTCAAACTTTAGAAACATATTTGCAAAAATTTCTTAAAAAACTAAAAAACATATACAAACATCTAAAAAGGTAAAATTTGTTTTGTGCGTTACGTACATCTATATTAACAATTTTATGCTGAAAAAATAAAAAAAAATTAATGAGTTTTTTCAAATGGGCTTAACAGGATCATTTCTCGCCAAACTACGGGTCTAATTTAATTTGCAATTAAGCAAGGATGCAGGATCTATTTTGTAAAATCCCCGGTTTTTTTTGTAGAATAATCAAAAGTTGGAGCCTGCAGTCAACCATCAGCATTTTCGGTGTTCATATCGGAGGATTCCAGTCGAATGCACGTGAATCTCTGGGTCAGAAATAATGAAGAAGTGGGTCCCATAAGTGGGAAAGGGAAGAAAATAACTTAGCAAGAACGAAGATTGGGGATTTGGACGACTAAGATCAGCTATTTAAATGATGTTCGGCTCGGCATGCATATAAACACAACAGAGCAGAGCAGAGCAGAGCAGAGCGAGAGAGAGAGAGAGAAAGAGAGAGAGGCGATGGCTGTAAAGCTGTACGGTGCAGCGATATCCACGTGCACGTCAGGTGTGCTGGCGTGCCTGCTGGAGAAGGAAGCGGAATTCGAGCTGGTGCCGGTGGATCTGATGGGTGGAGAGCACAAGCAGCCTTCCTTCCTCACAACCAAAAACGTACGTACACCTGCAACCCCTTGCACTGCTAGCTAGACGCTAGTTGCTAATTTTTGAAAACCGGACCGAACCGAACCGGGCGGTCGGACATTGAACCGGCCACGTCCCCGGTTCGACACCGGTTGAACCGGTCACAAACCGGTTCACTGACCGGTCCGGTTTTAAAAACATTCTTGCTACTTGCCGTGCAACTTCTTCTTCTTCTTCACCTCCCAACGTTCATCTAATTTCTAATTTCTCTACTCTTTCTGGCATGTATAAAGCCGTTCGGTCAGATTCCTGCTCTTGAGGACGGCGATTTTACGATCTTTGGTCCGTTCTCTCTCTCTCTCTCTCTCTCTCTCTCTCTCTCGTGTTTGGGCTGCCTGAGCAAGCATTTTGAAGGAACTCGCACATGTAAGAGATCCTGGCCATTCATCTCGACATGATTTGGCTCGATATATATAGTCAGGTTTCCTGATCGCCGGGATGAATCTGTGTGATAAAAAAAAATGTTGATAATTACAAATATTATGTGGTATTAGCGCCAATTGATTTCATTTTTTAAATTTGGAATTATTACTCACTATTTTTTAAGTATTACTATTTTAGAGTAGTGAAAAACAAATATTTGAACCAAATTGTTGCTTTCTTACCTTAGTGGAAAGAATTTCTATTCTAATATAACTATTTATAATAAGTACAATGATCATTTTAAACCGCACATTTCCGACCTGTTAGAAAATTCTTTTTTAATTATTTTAAAAAAATTTGAACCCTTAAATTTAGATATATATATATTTTATAAACCATGTTTTGATTTTAAATACAGGATACTGTGTTATTTTTAAAGAGTAAAAATTAACACAGTATTCTTATATTTAAAATTCAAAAAATATACGAATACCAAAAAATGTTAAAATTTAGTTTATGAATTACGTATAGATATTAAATTAACAGTTTTGAAATTGATATGTAAGTCAATAATTAATAACTTTGAAATTGGTATCCAAACTAGTTGATTAAAAAAATTCGTTTTCGCCAATTTTCTCCCCCTAACTTGTCATTGCTAATTGGTGTTGGATATGGAATTACCAGAATCACGGGCCATCAATAGGTACATTGCAAGCAAGAACAAGGACAAGGGAACCGATCTTCTAAGGCTGGGCAACGTCAAGGAGGCAGCAATGGTGGATGTGTGGGTGGAGGTGGAGGCCCACAACTACAATCCTGTAATCTCGGCCATTTTTTATCAGCTGATCATCTGCCCCATGTTGGGCAAGCCCATCGACCAGCAGGTGGTTGCAGCGAACGTGGAGAAGCTGGGGCAAGTGCTGGACGTGTATGATAAAAGGCTGTCGGCGAGCAAGTACTTGGCCGGCGATTTCTACAGCTTGGCTGATCTCCACCACATTCCATACACATACTACTTGATGAAGACCGACCAAGGTCCTCTTCTCATCGACAAGCGCCCGCACGTGCGGGCCTGGTGGAACGACATTATCTCCAGGCCTGCCTCCAAGAAAGTTGCAGCAGGAATGACGCTTGCATGAACTGCTGCAGCTGTTGATCATCGGATTCTTCGGCGGATTAGATTTTCAGTAATCATGAAATAAAGGGACCAGATCATACCATCGTACATCGGGGGTGTGGGGTTCTGCTTTCTCTTTTTCATATGAATGCTTTTTTTTTTTTTTTTGGCACTAGTAACAATATCTGATCGAAGAATTAGCATTTCGGCCATGGTTGAATGATGGTCTAGCGAGGAAGATTATATTATAATCAAATTTAAGAACTTTTTAATTTCTGAAAAGGAAGATTATACACTCTTAATTATTAAAAGGAGAGATCAAATGCTCCCACCATGAGAACCGATTTCGAACCTACGTCCCCATGACAACAGCCCGCGCGGCCGATTGGCTTTTTTGGTGTTATATATTCATGGAATTATTTGTCTTGGTGCGAAGGAATGGGCCAGATGAATTCTTTTTTTCGGTTTCGCTATTATGCGAAAAGGATCCGTGTCCCGTGTCGGCCGAAAAATATTTTTAAAATATTTTAATAAATCTGAGGGTCTGATTAAAATCTTTCTTCCTCTCAAATTAACAAGTTTTGGATGACGTATTAAGTTAGAATAAAATACCAAACAAATCGAAAAGAATTCAATTTTCACTTGAAGAAAACTTTAGATAAGACTGATAAAACATTTTAAAATAAAAAATAGCCACTCCTTGTATAAGATCACTGGAAATTTGGAAATCTATAAATATGAATTACATTTCTAAAAAAATTAGATGAATATTATCATTATAGAATCATTAATCCATTATATAATTTAAGAAGATTGTTTACTTGAAATGTATGGAAGTCGAATTATGTGCATTTATGTTTAGATGAATCCAATGTTACGGGGGGTTCGCTTCGCTTGGGCTTTTTCTTGAAGTGAAAATGAAGTTTTCTGTAGTTACCAAATATGGGTTTTCTTGAGTTTTACTGAAGTTCAAATGCAAAATAAACAATTCGGTTAGTAGGTGTGTGCAGTTACTGCAGTATTAATTGCAGAATAGGAGGTCTAGAACTCATACCTTGGGTAGAGTTATCAAAGGTAGGTGACGACTTGAAAAAAAAAAAAAAAAAGAAGAAAGAAAATTCGTTTTTCTTTTTCAGAAAAATATATCATTTTATGAGGGTGATTTGATTTTTCCGAAATTTGAGACGTCCTCCAGCCCACCCAATGATTCCGCCTGTGCTACTTCTCGGGCCGATCTTGATGCTGTTACGGGGTCGCTCATGGTAGCGTTGTTTGTAAAGATGGTCTCATTAATTTTCATGAGCCAAGATTTTTGGACGTTGGACCTTTTCTTTTTTCTTTTTAGATAAAACCACGAACTAGTATGGGATGGATTAAAAATTTTAATCTCAATTCAAAACAAGGTCAAGAGTGGTTAATCATGTCCAAATTCGAAAAAACTGGGCTTGCTCCGTATATATTTATTTATTAAGAATTATAAGCATATTTTAAATCTTATTCATGTTTTCTTTCAAAGTCCTCGCGTTATTATGATTAAATATATCACTGATATAAGAATTTGATAAGATACATTTGCATATATATATATATGTATATATGTACATATACATAACTCTTATAGATAATGTAGTTTTTTTTTAGTATTTTAGAAATACTAGTAGAAAATACTTTAATTCTATAGAAATTTTTTAAAAATGCCATGTGTCAAACTTAGGAGCCACACCAGCCCTTCATTCCTTATGATAAGTTGGGCCCACCTTGTCGCACGACCCACGCACGAGGGCCGCTACAGCATTTCTCTAACATTCAGAAAATATTTATTATTTATTATTTATTATTATTGCACATAGGGCGTAGCCCGGTTGGTACGAGCTTTCGGTGGTCTTTTACCTCTTTTGGGCACCAAACTTAGTGAAAGCAATGTCTCCCCTGTGAGTCCACCTAATGCAAATAATGCTTTTAATTTCTTCCAATTCATTTGATATATGTGATTGTTGATATTTTGTAATTATCTACACAATGCTCATTAGGATCATTTGGCCTCTGATCAGTCCTGCAGATCATTAGCTAGCTGGTTATAAAACTTTTGAAAGAAAAGTTTTTTTTTTTTGACTTAAAGTTTTTGAAAACTAAGGTAATTATATGAACATTAGGTGACACCATAGGATTAATTATTGAAAAATAGGATAATTATACAAAAATTTATGAAGAAATGATTAAAAAGTAAAATAATTATATAGAAAATGTGATGAAATGATTAAAAGTAAGGTAATTATGGAGATAGAAAAGTTGTAGGGGACATTGGGTAACGTTGATGTATAGTATGTATAGTGTAGGATGGAACCCAATCCAGTGCACCCGGGTGCATTCAGCCTCAATGCACCCGGTGCACTGCACCTATTTTTTTTAATTTTTTTTGAAATTTTTTTTATACAATGGTTAATCTAGGTTTATTTAACATATGTATCAATTTTTACTATTTTTGGAGACTTTTAGATATTTTTTTTAGATTTTTAAAAATCGGTGGCATTTTCGGTAATTTAAAATTACGAAAAATGCCACTGATTTTAAAAAATCTAAAAATCTCCAAAAATAGTAAAAATTGATACGTATGTTAAATAAACCTATATTAACAGCTTCATGAAAAAATTTTCAAAAAAAAATAAAAAAAATAGGTGCAGTGCACCCGGGTGCATTCAGGCTGAATGAACCCGGGTGGATTGGGTTCCGTGTAGGATGGGAATGAGTGGAAATATACATCAATCCTATTTTTTCACAAATGATTTAACAACTCAAAAATCCTATTTTTAAAATTTTATCCTTATATTCAAATTATTTTTCCTTTCAACTACACTATTTATTATAACTTTATCCCTATAATTTGAACAGACCTTATTTAAAAGCTGATCCATTCTGTCTATTCTCAAAGACACCCTTGACCCTACCCAAGTGCTTACCATATCCAAAAGCCGGTCCATTCTGACTGGTTCCAACGACACTCGGGTGTGTGCATGGTTTATAGAATAAAAATAAATTACGGCAAATATAAATCTAAACTCTATCCACTTAGACATCTTCCTTGCCTATTGTTTCCAAGCTTTTTCCAAATATTTCTATTATATTAGACCTTAATACCAACTATACCCACTACGTTTCTAAAATTTTAGATATACTTTTTATAGTTGCGGTTAATTTTAAAAATACTCAATCCATAAGTTAATTTCATTAGTTAATGTGTGAATTACTAATATGCCTATCAAATTTTAGACATAATTAAAAATTCGAATGTTATAACTCACTAATGCTCTAATTGTACAAGAGTTCTAAATTTGGAAAGCCCTAATTTCATTTTCTTTTTATTTTATTTCATTTTTTATTGTTTTATAATATGGGTATTTTGGACATTTTAAAAAAAATTTAAGTAACAGTTTTTAACGGAGTACACATTTTTTGGGTTAACTATAAACGTAGTGGGTATATTTGAAAATTTAAAAACGTAGTGAATATATTGAAATTAAGATCAAACATGGTGAAAAAGCCCTTGTTTCCATCCCGTTAGTCTTTCCATGAAATTCTATAACATTCATAGTGCAACATCATCGCATGCAGGAAACCCGACACGACATTAGTCCATTGCTAGGTCGGCTTGATAAAAGCTCAGTTCTTGGTTATGCTAGCAAATCAATTACCATACAGTAAAGATAAAATCAATTAATTTACGAAACAATTAGATGTAGCTTGACGAAAGCTTGAGCTAGTTAGAGACGTACGACTGTTCTTAATTTTCAAGCCCAAGTTTATCCAAACTAATTATAGTTAAGCTAATTTAATGTCAGTCAAGGTTGGGTCCTTTTCATGAGAAGCTCCAAAATAAGAGCCAGCCGCCGGCGGACATAGCCTTAGCTAGAAGTCACGAACTCCTCGTGGGCAAGGGTAGAAGCGTGATTGGGAAGGGATCTCCGTTTGAATTTGGGAAGTTAGCTACTATCTCGAAAAACCACTCACTCCATACAAGCAACCCAAAACACAACCCAACAACTTTTATCACAAAAAAAAAAAAAAACACAACCCAACAAGGGTAGGCAAAAAGGCGAGCAGACACGGGAGTCTTTGGATGATATTGAAGGATATCATGATGAGCTAGCTAATATCAGAATAATCAGGTAAGAGCTATTAATCTTCTCCCATGATATGGATTTTCCAAATCCCAGTATCCCACAACATCAATCACTGTTACAGTTCATGGAGGGACATCTGATAAATCATGCATTTGGGGATTAGATTTCTGTCAAGATCGGTGAGGTGATGAGATCTTGATGATTATCAGCATTAGTAAAGTATAATGCTAAGATGTATTAAGACGAATAGATTATCAGCTCTTGATTTGTTAACAAAAAGGAGGAACATACACAATGGGTAGATGTGTATAGCTCAAGTGAATAATACATTATCAACACTTGATAAATCGTGCATGTGGAGATTAAATTTCTGTCAAAATCAAGAAGGTGGTGAGTGGTGAGGTGATGAGTTTTTACTTGGAAGAGATCTTAGTGCAGATCTTGATGATTATCAAATATAATGCTAAGATGTATTAAGAAGAATAAATTATCAGCTCTTGATTTGTTAACAAAAAGGAAGAACATACATAACGGGTTGACGTGTATAGCTCATGAGAATAATAGATTATGATAACCACCCAAATAGACCACTAAATTTACAAATTAGTCATCTAGTTACTAAGATAAGGTAATCATTACAAAGTGGATAAACCCCATTATTAACTTGGAATAATCAGAAAAAAAAAACTCACTGATGAAGAACTTAATACGTCGGATGAGCCTTGTTACGAATATATCATGTTATCTAGGAAAGGAAACTTAAGACATGTCTTCAGAGGTTGATTAAGTGGTAATTAAGTTATTGGGAATCATGATTAGAGGTAAGTGTTCATGATTGAGACTTGACCTTCCTTTGAATATTCTGAAAATGATTGTAATGAGTTCGTGTACGATTTGTGGAGCGTTGATCTTGTGGGCCCTGAATGAATTATTCTGCTTAGCTCTGTTTCTGCATGAAAACTGAAAAGTTAGCAGGACATAAGCTAGGATATGGATCCGTAATAAGCTGATTTTTATATGACCGTTTGAAGTTGCAACACTATGCATTTTATATATAATTATTCATTTAAATTATTTATTATGAGCATTTGGTTCATTGAATCTTTTACAACGCAATTATGCATGTTTGGAAGAATGACCTCCGAAATCCAACTTGATTTTTTTATATAGTTCGTAATATTATTAGATGGGTCTTATGAACGTGATTAACATGTATTAAATGGTTGGTGAATGAATTTTTAAGAATTAAAATAATAACTAAATTACAACATTAATCTAGCCATTAGATACACGAGCTGTTTAATCATTCTTTGAAGTATGTGCTCTGCCCTGATGAGCTTAGCCTAGACGTTAATAGGTAAATTAAGAGTCGAACAATAATAATTCTCCTTTAATTTCTATTGCATCTGTTTATAATTTGTTAAGGCCCTTTCTCAAATTGTTCCAACAGCAGCCAATGGAAGCAATGAAGCTAGGGATCAGCTACGGTTTCTCATCAGCACTTATATTCCTCTTACTTATTGCAATTTCTCCTCCCTCATTCACTTTTTCAACAAATGAAGGTGAGTTGCTGACTTGCTGTATATGTTTTACTTCACTTAAACTACTACAAATGTTAACGAATATGGCTACCTTTTTGTCCATATATAAATTTAAATTGGTTTCATAATATTAATTTAGCTGCAAATACTTAACTGCCTAAGAGTGGTTACATGTCATCAAACACGGCAAATTTCAATATTATTTGCAACCAAATATCATATTGCATTTACATTTACATAATCGGCTGAAAATAATGATTGGTATTTAGCTGCAAATAATAATGAAAATTGTAATTCAATGGCACACAATCAAATGTAAATAAAATGAAATTTGTTGTGAAAAAATGGCTACATATAACAACTTTGCGTGTAGCGTATCAACCTTGGGTACAAAATCACATGCAAGTGTTAATAATATTTAACTCTTGGGATGAAATATCCCTCGGATTGAAAAGAAAAATGAACAGATATAAAAAGTTATAATTAACCGTTCCTATTTTTTTTAATAGTGATTAACGGGATTGTCAGTAAGATCGTTGGATAGAGTACAAAATACAATACAGCATATGTAATGATTGAAAATACAGACGACAGCAAATTAAAATGATAATAATTGTCATCGGGAAAAGTACATGTAGAATCAACAATCAGTAAACGAATTTTCTTGAGATGGAATTCCTTTCCATTCCCTTCCATTAGTTTTTCCGACGCATGATGCATTCACATCCTCCATTTTTCATACTCCTCTGAACAAACACACCCCACCCTAATTATTGGATTTTTCACCATTCAATTCTCTGCTACATATATGCAACAACAGTCCAACTGCATGCATGCAAAACCCAATGCAATGCTGATTTCTGGCTTTTCTTCTTGTGTATAGAAGAAAGCAAGGTTCAGCTCATGATAGCTGCAAACATCGAAGACGTGTTGGGCAGATCTTTTGACTACATAATCGTGGGCGGAGGGACAAGTGGCTGCCCTCTCGCTGCCACCCTCTCACAAGCACACTCAGTCCTGCTCCTGGAGCGTGGTGGCTCCCCATACGGCGATCCCCTCATCGAGGAGCGCTGGAATTTCGGCGATGCATATCTCAAAACAGATGAGTTCACCTCCATCTCCCAGCACTTCGTCTCCGAGGACGGCGTCTCCAACCAAAGAGGGCGAGTTCTGGGTGGCTCCACGGCCATTAATGGAGGATTCTACAGCAGAGCTAGTGGGGAAGACGTCAAGGAAGCTGGGTGGGATCCGGAGCTAGTGAGGGAGGCTTTCGAATGGGTGGAGTCGAAGATCGTTTTCCCAGCTCCACTGACAGCATGGCAATTTGCTCTTGTGGGAGGCATGGTGCAAGCAGGAATTCGGCCTCTCAATGATTTTAGTTTGGAGCACCTCAAGGGAACCAAGGTGGGAGGTGGCATATTCGATGCCCATAGAAGGAGGCACACCTCAGCCGATCTGCTAGCTGCTGGAAATCCCCACAAGCTCACTATTCTTCTAAATGCAACTGTTCAAAATGTCATCTTCCATGATGCAGGTAAACCCTTATGTCCACCTTGGTTATCTATTCCAAGAATTATTTTTCTCATTTCAATACCCGAGTGGATCTAAACACACCCATATAAGCATCTTTGTTTGTTTAGTCATAAGAAAAAGACTTCCTAAATTTGGCTTGCTATTTCTGTTATCATCCTCCTTTTCTGTGTCATGTGACCACATTTTAGTCTTGTACCTGTGACAAGGCCTCCCAAAATTAGCTAGTCATTTTTGGAGAACACCAGTCCATTTATCAATTTGAAATGATTCCAGGTATTTTCACTAAATGAATAGCATTAGATTTCGCCAAATCTCAAATGGTTTAAGTACTCCTACAGGTGGTGGAAATCAGCCAAGGGCCCATGGCATCAGATTCATACAAAGTGATGGAGATCCGAATAAGTTCTATGAAGTATATGTCAATGATCCTGAGGTCTCTGGATCTTGGGGCGAGGTGATACTAAGTGCAGGCTCATTGGGTAGTCCTCAGATCCTCATGTTGAGTGGCATTGGGCCAAGAGAACATCTCATCGCCTTCAATATCACCCCTATGATTGATGCCAAAGAGGTGGGTCAATTCATGCAGGACAACCCCACAATCACTTGCCCTTTGAACTACTCCTCCCATGTTGCTCCTCAGCTGCATTCAGATCCCCCTCAAGTTGCTGGAATTGAAAATAATTTTCAATTCTTTATTGAAACTGCAGCATCCCACCCAGGCTTGAACACCAGCCTACAAGTTCCAATACTGGGAAAATTGGCCCATCCTATATCAAGAGGGTCATTAAGGTTGCTGAGCAGAGACCCCAGAGAGAATCCGTCTGTAGAATTCAACTATCTCTCTGAGGAGAAGGACCTGGATACATGTGTTGAAATGGTTCACATGATTGACAAAGTTGCAAGGTCTAGATCGGTTTCAGGATTTCTGCAAAAAAAGCAAGCTATCTTGCCGAAGATTAGTGGAACATCTATTGCCCAGGAGTTGAGAGATTTCTGCAAGAAAAATGTTGTTACAATTTATCATTATCATGGAGGGTGTGTCGTTGGATCTGTTGTTGACAGGGATTACAGAGTTTTAGGGGTTGGAGGATTAAGGGTCGTTGATTTTTCTACTTTCCTTGACTCACCTGGCACAAATCCAATGGCAACAGTACTGATGTTAGGCAGATACCAAGGGGTTAAGATGCTTAGGGAGAAGAAACAGAGAGCTAGGAAATCCTTCTCCACAATTTGACTTGAGCGAATGCTAGATGATTGATCCTTATAAAACCGCAGATCCAATTGATACAGCTGGTTATTTCCTACCTGTTCAATGCAAATTCGATTCTCCTCAAATATTTGTTACCAGTGGATAGTGTTTGCCACTTTTCCTAAAATAATTTGTGATTATTGATAAGCATTTGTCATTGTTCCTGTAATATCTATATCGTTGGTAAGGAGCCCATTTCTCAACACTACGCCTCTCACTTGTTGCACTTCCTACCGGCCATCCACTTTTTCCAACACACAAAGATGGAACTTCTTCAAAATTTAAAAGTTTTATCCTCACGGAAAATCTACTCCATTCATTTCATTTAACATCATTTTTTTAATTTAGGAAACCAAGTTTCATCCTGATCAAATATGTTTATGGGGCCACATTTGTTGAAAAATATATATATGTGTAAATTATAAAAAACACTTAGATTCATTTACACATGTATTAAAATGTAATAATACTTTACAGAATCATTTTCTATGTAAAAATGATATTTTAAAAGGTTTAGATGTTGAAAAATATGACTTTAAAGTTGATATTTAACATTAAACTATTTTATTACGATATAATTGATAGAGTGAATATTAGATAAATGAAAGGATTTTCAAGATTCTATAAATGATGCTAAATACGATTGATAGAGTGAATTTTTAATCAACTATCGATATATTAAAAATAGATAAGATTACATAGAAAAATAGTTCACAGAAGTAGGACTGAAATCTAATAAAATCATAGCTAATTTTATGAAATCTAAAATTATTTGTTGAAGTGTAAGCATTTTAATCAATATTTACTAAAGATCTGGGTTGAGTTGGCTTCTATTCATGCTTCACTCCTCTACTTAAGGAGTGATCCTGATAGCCCGTGCTAAGTAAATATTTCACTTAACCTACCTCAAAAATCCTATTTAAAACAACTTTTTTTTTGTTTTTTTCTTCATACACTTGTTTATCTAAATGTATTTAACATATAGACCAAGTTTTACCATTTTTGAATATGTTTATCTATTTTTTTGAGATTTTTAAACATCTATGTGTATATATGTATTTAATTTTAAATACATATATACACATAGATGTTTAAAAATCTCAAAAAAATAGATAAACATATTCAAAAATGGTAAAACTTGGTCTATATATTAAATACACTTAGAATAACAAGTGCACGACGAAAAAAGTTGTTTTAAATAGGATTTTTGAGGTAGGCTAAGTGAGACATTTACTTAGCCCGAGCTATCAGGGTCACTCTTGTTCATACTTAAAACCGTATATAGATATATTCACGAATGCAATATTAAGGAGTCACTCATCTCTTTTTTTTTTTCTTTTTTTTTTTTTTCTATCGGAGGACTCATTTATCACCTGGAAACATTTCAGATAGTTTATACGTTCGATGTACAACTTTGAAATTGATATAAAAATTAAATTGTATATTGTATTACATTAATTTTATATATTTTCCATATAAGGGTAATAACCTAATATACATCTTTGAGTTAGATGAAACTTAATTTCGTAATTAAGTAAATAATTCTAGTCACTAGAATCTTCAATGGCACCGGTATCTCCTATGATATATTTTGATTTTAACATCCAAAGAGGTCAATTTGAAGCAACTGCCTAATTCCCAGGGTGACGGTGCTTGTAGCGTGGACAATTGAACCTTAAATATGCATCCTCCGACTTATAGCTGCCCAATCGTTTTCTCCTGCTATTAAATCACAGAAGGATGAAATAAGAAATGCGAAACGTGCGGCCGACAAGCCAGCGACAGCCCAATGGTCTTGCAGTTCTTTGTAGTTTAAGAGGGGAGCGATCAGCAGGCTCTCTTGAACAAAAGCTTTGGATCAAGTTGGGATATCTGTATTTCGATTATCGTCCTTGTTTCTCGTTCCAAGGAGCTAAGACGATATGAACGGGTGTGTGTGTGTGTATGGCTTGATTTTCTTCTTTGCGATTTGATTTAGGTTTCAATATTTATTTTTACTGCATTTTCTTCTTCAATCGAGACATACAAATAAAGTCTAGACAGGTCACTACAAAAATTTAGGTTGACAATACTTTGTGGTACGTGTTATATGTCGCACACTGCCAATAAATTTGATTGCCAATAATATATAGCGAGTTTTTACACACACTAGCAATAAATTTGATTGCCAATAACTTATGGTTTTTATAGTAGGCAATCAAATTCTGTTTTAATTATAAAAATATTATCTTAAAGAAAATTTTCTTTACTTTGGGGGTTGTTCACGGTTAGAGTAGGATGATCTTAGAATAGAATTTCTTATTTTTCAAAAATACTTTTCCATTCCCAAGAAATAGCAATCTATTTTTTTATTTACAATATAACTTTTCTCAATCTTAATATATTTTTTCCCATTCTTGATACACTTTTATCTTACATTCTCATATCATCCTTATTCCGTCCAAGCAAGAAATTTTTTTCTTATATATAATTTCTTTGTTAATAAATATTTTTATTGATAATAAAGGTTGCTTAAAAAATTTAACTTTTTCTTCTAGGAAGTACTAACCTTATTTAGTAATATGATCGGGTTTTTCAGCAACAGACGATAGCGGTGTAAGTAGGGGTGAAAATCGAGGTGGGTGAGGGTGTGTCTAACCTTGATCCTACATTTATAAATCTTGTTTAACCTTACCTTTTATACCAGGTCAGGACAAGGTTGGTCCAACCCTTACCTTTTTTTAAGAGGCCTCAAGACAAACTTCGAGTTGATTTTGAGTCGATACCAAGACAATGGATCGGGTTGGAAAAGCAGGTCAAAAGTTTAAAAATGTATATACATATCAATATAAACTCGTATTTATGATAAATTTAAAGGCGAAATGACTCAATATTTTACGATTTAGTTAGTAAAACACAATTCTCATAACAAAGAAATAGTAAAAAATTAATAATTTTTTTACAACTTAATCTTGATAAATACGTGTATCAACTTAAAAAAAATATTGACATAAATTTTGAATTATAATTCATCTTCATCATTATCATAAGTCATTTCCTACCTAGGTAGAATCGGCTGCATAGATTCTGTTACGCCATTCTTAACGATTTGAAACTAAATTTTCAGTAATTTGTAATATTTTAAAATCTTATTTAATTACTTTCATCTATGTTTTTTTTTTCATCTCATTCTCCTACCACCTTCTACTTGAGTAGATTTTGCCCCCCTAATCGGTGTCATTCTAAGCCTCTATTTAAAATGACGAAACTATCTTAATCTATTTTCTCTTATTTTATCACAAATTGGGCTCACTTTTAGATTTTCTCGAATTATTTCATTTCTAATTTTATCTTTTCTTGTTTTACTGCTCATCCACCTCAACATTCTCATTTCTGCTACATTCATTTTATGTGTATATTGTTCTTTAACTGCCTAACATTCGTTAGTTGTCGTTAATACTTTGCTTGATATTCTATGTAATCTTCATCCCTGGAGTTTCTCATAAAAAATTTCCAACTAATTAGGAGTTTTCTCTAATTTTCCATAAAATGAAGCACTCTTAAAAAATAAAAGCTATGATTAAAGGGCTTTCTGCAATTTCTTCTCAACCAGGGTTCATTTATTTCCATTTAAAACATATGATTTATCAATTAATATTTTCTTTGAGTATTAGCATGCAATTTTATAACAATTAAGGCCGATTTTGCAAAATATTAAAATTCTAGGCCCCAAAAGTTCCCCAGCACGCCATTTCTAGCGGTCTTCTTCTTCCCCTTGCTGGTGAGTTTCGGCCTCCATTTAGCATGGTAAACAAGCTTCATTTTTTACTTTGAGGGCATATTTGAGTTGTTTATTCAATGTAAATTCTACTAATACTTGTAAAACATCAAATTCGAGAGTTTGGGACAAGTGAACTACTATTTTTCAGTCTATCTTTCCATAAAATCTTATCTTTGTGGTCCTCCAGCATACCTAAGTTGGGTCTAGTCTTTCGTGTAGGAATAATCTATATGCCCTCCCTCAAATCAGAGAAAAAGCACAAGCAATTGTTTTTAAAAAAGAGTTTTTTTGCGAAAAGTAGATTTTCCATGAGTTAAGTGTTGATCCATGCTCTGCACAAACGAGGTGGTATTATGCGAAACCACCTCAGCAAATCCAGCCTTCTCAATTCCCGGTTGCAAGCTAAAAAAAATTGCATCCTATCTCATAGGCATTCAAGTGGTAATTGTGTCTATGTGTGTATTCATTTTTGTTTTTTCAATTTCTTTTTTTCAACATGCATCATAACTTTCAAAAATAGCTAGCACAAATTATCTACAAAAAAATCGCAAAGTACCGGGTTCAAGAGCAAACAATCCAAGCATAAGACCCATTCACTTCATCCCATAGTAATTTCATTTGACGATTTATTTTTGTTCAAACAAAGGATGATTTTTAAGATAATCCCAAAACCCATTCCAAATATATCAAGTTGGGTCAATATGCTATAATGAACAAAGGTCAAAACCCATTCCCGAACTTTCAGCATTGCGTCAAAAGTCATTCCAAACAGTAGATGTCTTTTTGATAAAATATATGATTCTCAAATGCGTATGAAATTTTAGGAGATGCATTCTTATTTCCAAAAAAATGAAAAAATGTTAAAAAATATCTGCACTTTCCTCATGAACTTTCTGAACTCTCCTCTCGATTAACCAAAATGGTGCTGATCCTTTTTAATATATATTTTAATAAGGATATTTTCATTATTTTCCAAAATATCAGACAAAGTATCAACGACAGCTAATGTCAAAGTGCGCTCATGGAAATAATACATAATTTTGGTGAAACTATATTGAGTAATATTTAATTCATGAAACTACATAGGTATATTTATAATTAGTATCAAATTATGTAGATATATATATATATATATGCAAATTACCAATGAGGATATTTTTATCATTTTCTATAATATCAGACAAAGTATCAATGGCAACTAACAGCAAAGAGCGCTCATTAAAATAATACGCAATTTTGGTGAAACTATGTGGAGGATAATATGCGATTCGTGAAACTACGTGGATGTATCTGTAATTAGCATCAAACTATGTAGGTATATAAGAAAATTACCCTATTTCTAGACATCGTTGCTAATATTAAAATTTTGTGATTCAAGAAGTAATGAATTAAAGGGTGTCACAGTTGATACAATTGTTTGCAAGAGGCCTGAGGGTGAGGGAATAATTAAGTCTTCTGCCATACGTGCATGCAAGGAAGCTAGCGCGTAAACGAAATTAATTAATAATAAACCTTCAATCTTAAATTCCTTGTTTTGTCCATAACAAATTGCCTTGACTTCAATAATCAAAGTACCTATAAATAAATAAAATTTCCTTATTTTCTACAAACAAATAATGCCGACTTGGCTTTTCAATAATCAAAAGTTCCTACAAGTTTCCTTACTTTCCGTAACATCTGGGCTTGACTTCGATAATCCTGCTAACTCTCATATTAGTAATATATGGTGGGGAATCTTCACATCGTTATTAATTGGGACAATAGTAATACAGGTGCAAGATCTAGGATTGATTTACAAATACATTCACTTAGTTTCACCATAATTTCACCATAATTGTAAATATACCTACGTTATTATGACGTCGTTATTGTACCATTACAGTATAGGTATATTTGCAAATGATTGCAAATTATGTAGGTATACTAGCAATTTCAAAAATTAAGTGGGTATATTTAGTTTTGCAAATATACCGATATAATTTGCAACTTTGCAAATATACCCATGTGTAAATTATATGAGTATATTTGCAAATTATCGAAGATCTAATTAGCATTCATCATGTACATGGCATGACCAAGGCTATTGACGGCCGGCCACAAAATTAAGTTGGCATCTCATTACAAGAATTTTAGCATTATCAATAAACTTAATTCTGCTGCTAATAATTTATTCTTTTGGCAAGAATATTTCAATTCATTTTTAAAAGCTCAAGGGCCTGTTTGGCTTGGCGGCAAAGTTAACACTTCGTCGCATGTTAAGCAATAGGCTTTGTTTCTTAGCTTATCCATCCACTCTTTTTTACAAGGTTTTTTATATAAAAGATTGGAACTAAATGGATGAACTTGACCAAACAACTCAAAAGAATGTACGTAAAAATTTCAATGCTTATTACGGACATTAAGAGCAGCAAACGAACCCTACATATGCATAATTAAAGGTTATAATCAATACTGAATTATGATCTCTCGTTATTAAAAATTTTTGCAACAAGCTTTTAGTAATAACCAGCAATCAAATAATATGATTGTCAAAAAAAATTTAATAATGTGGCTGTAATATTTGTTGTCCTCTTGTATACAAGAGATAAAAAAAAAATAGTAATGAAAGAAATTCGTTACCAACCATTATATTTTTATAGTCTTATGCACGTGCTTGACTTATGATAAGTAAATGGGATGCATTAATTGTCTTGGAAACTGTGAAGTGTGAACTTGACCTAAATAGGCACCACAAGAAGTCAATGAGAAATTTCCCTTGCAGGTGACGAGATTGTGGTCAAATATTCCCTAATTGGTATTCTTTCAACTTTTAGAAAAGTCCAAGAGGAAATTAAAATAAAAAGTTGCAAGTTAGGTGATTAATTAATGTTATTCTTGACTCATGCCAAATGTCAAAATACTTGATTTAGGCCCCACCAAGCTGATTTATGAAATTTAAACTACCACATGAGACATATTATATTTAGATAGGAAATGAAAATTTTGATCATGAAATAATCATAATATTCTAAAAGCTAAAGTCATTTTCACTATATTGTTAAAACTTTCACTCAGTTAGGTGCATGTATATATATTTTCTTTGAATGATTTTTTTTTTTACAATATACATTACAACAAATTTTAAGTAACAGTGATAAAATTGAATATACACTACAACAAATTCTAAGTGCAAGTGATAAAATTGACAACCATTTGGTTTCATAGTTAATATGCATTTTCGTGGTTTTTGGGCATGGCTGACAATCGAACAGTAACTTGTGTCATCAAATTTTGTTGCCAAAACTCAATTTTATTGGTGTGATATGAAAAATCGTCTCAGGCAAAAGGAGTGGTTTAGATTTCATAAAATTACCTTAGTAATCCGCAAGCCATGTATATATGCATATATTTATGTGGAAGAATGATGAACGAATCTTTAGTAATTTATGAAGAACGGGTAAGCACGGTCGATGGTGGTTGAATTTTCAATTCATTTTATTGCTGACTGAATAATTAATAGCATGAATCTAATTAATGTGCCTCAACTATGTAATTATTCCATTGATGTATAGTTCCTTAAATTGATTAATTAAGAATACAATCATTATATACATTCATTAATTTTTTTATTGAAGTATATTTATATTATATCTTAACTCATATTACATTAAAGCTCTGATGCAATTCTTACAATTTTTCAACTACAAGTTTCAAAATAGCAAAGGAGAGACCACAAACTCCCAAACCGCGAAAACCCTGATTCAATATCGGGACCTACTTAGTGCATTGCCTCTAACCACATGCGCTACTCGCAGGTGGTATATACTATATACGTCCATTAATTAATTCAAGGAATGAATAGGATATTACAGGTGTCAAATCGGTGGCACTAGACGGGGAGGATGAGGAGCAGCTGGTGGTAACAGGAGAGGGAGTTGATTTGGTTGAGCTGACCAGAAGGAAGAAGGTGGGACACACAGATATTGTAGCAGTAGAAGAGAAGAAGGATGAGGAAAAGGAGGATAAGAGAGCCCCGGCAGATGAACATGGGCAGCAGGAAGTTCAAGTAATCACAGTTGATAACTGCCCATATCCATGTCCACTAGTTTCGCAGGAGGAAGTTCGAGTAATCACGGCGGATTACTGCCCATTTCCATGTCCACTAGTTTTGCAGGAGGAAGTTCAAGTAATCACAGTTGATTACTGCCCATGTCCATGTCCACTAGTTTCGCAGGAGGAAGTTCAAGTAATCACAGGGGATTACTGCCCATATCCATGTTCACTACTTCGCGGCAGGAAGTTCAATTAATCAAAGCTGGTTGCTGCCAATGTCCATATCCACTACCAGCGCATGACTGTACTCAAGCCCAAGTACTTGTTCTATCATGTGATTTGGAGCTGCGACTCTGCCTTAAGAATTAAATGGCCTTTAAGTACTTTACGTTTAACCAACCGAGGCTAGCTCGGTTGGTGGCCGACTGCGGCGCAGAAATGCGTGCGCGTAGTCGGTCGAGAGTTCGAATCCGCGGGCGTGCGGATTTCGATAAATATATGCGTGGGAGCAAGTAGGTCTCCCGGATGAATGTAGTGTGAGAGCGAGTGGTCTCCCAGGTGGTTGTTTGGAAGCTGTGTCTTCCTTATTCTTTCGTGGAGCTGTGTCTCCAGACTTCTTTGGGAAAGATGTATCCCTTATATTTATAAGAATGTCTCAGATCTTCATGTATGATATGTGTTGAGATATGTACTTGTACCAATCAAAAAAAAAAAAAAGTACTTTACGTTTATGTACGTGGGAGTTCCACCTAGCTGCAGAGAAAGAGGCTTGATGAGTTCTGATACTGTTATGCGTCCTATGAAACATCACTTTTGTACAATGGGGCGTGATTTAGCTACGCCCGGCTAACTAAGGGGCTAACTAAGGCCCGGCCAAAAAAATATTTTTTTTCATTTTTTTTCATAAACATGTAAAGCTAGGTGTATTTAACTTATAAACAAAGTTTTAACATTTTTGAATGAGTTTAAGTATTTTTTCGGATTTTTAAACATAGTAGCATTTTTGTAAATTTGTGAACCAAAAATTTATGAAAATGCTATTGTGTTTAAAAATCCAAAAAAAAAAAAAATACTTAAAATCATCCAAAAATGGTAAAACTTGGTTTAAAGGTTAAACACACATAGTTTTACATGTTCATGAAAAAACTAAAAAATAAAAATAAAAATATTTTTTTGGGCCTAACTAAATCACGCCTATAATTTCATCTATTTTACCCATCTTCTATCGATTACCTAGTATCATCATGCATGATTCTCATATACAACTATATCAAATCAAGAAAATAAAATAATTTGATACTAAAAATTAATTTAAAAATGTATTTTCAATATCTAAATTGTCTAAAATATCATTACTATGAGAATAAATTATTTTTACTAAGTTGTTATGTTCTAATACATATATAAATGGATTTGAACATTTATCAACATTTACACAAAAATAAATATAACTTCAAGTAAATATGGCTCATGTGCTTCTTCTTTTCTAAAAGTAAGGGGCATGTGTATATTTAATTTGGATGAAACTTGATAACTACGTAATTGAGGAGTATAATTATATACACCATGATGTATTTTGAATCACGATGTATTTTGAATCGTGATCATCTTCGACCTGTCTGAGATGACGGCTGTTTTCGACCATGCCTGCTCACCGTTCGATCGCGCCGGCTTGTTCGTGGCCGTTGGATTAACTCTGACAAAACTAAAGTAGCTGGGAGCAATTAATGTAGAGAAATTTTGCGGGCAGGCCCTTGTTAAGGAAGTGTTGTGCCCATGTGTCCCACCCTCTCCCTCGCTCATTTCTTCTCCCTCTCTAAGCAAGCTCTCTCTCCCTCTCCTCAATCATTTCTTTGACCTCTCTCTGCCTCATTGCCAATCGAACTCATTCAATTATCAATGTTGCCGATCGGATCAACCAAACTGGATGAGCGTGTTGGGTATGGTAGTGGAAGTTAGAAGTGGATTTGAAGGTGCTGAATTGCTGGAGAATTCAATGTCCATCGAGATGTAGGGTATTCGTCCACAATCCCGAGGATGAGTGCGAATTCAACATCTAGATTGGCGTTCCAGACATCACAAATGTGGTTCGAGTTGTTCTTACGCTAAGCATCTCCTCCCACTCGCTAGACCATCTCCTTCCTAGTCAACAGCTCTTCTCATGTTGAAATTGTTGGACGCTAGCTACAAAGGAAATTTCTAAGAAGGGCACTGGCGATTTTGCAAAGGAACAAAGTACCGAACAAAAAAGAGCTTCCATTGTCAATGAAAGGGGACAATTTCGATTGCTGATGGATCGCGGTAGGATGATGGCTGTTTTGTTGTCAACAAAATCTAAGGCATCGTCAAACACTAGTTGGAGTGACGACGTGTGCAAGCTGCTACACGACCCCTGCATTTATTGATTTCAAATTCAATCAAGCTAGCATGTCTAATAGCTTTGGTGCTACCATTAAAAATTCGCAACATGACAAATAAATATAGCTATTGCCATGAATGATTCCCTTGATTTCTGCCAACAAAATCAAAACCCATTGTCGACCAAACCCATATGGAAATTGATGATCGAACGTGCAGCGCCATATCTGCTCCACCTTTCTTCTTTCTGTTGTCTTCAAAGATCTAGCCTCAATCTCAATCGCAGCCACCACCACTAAAGTCCATCTCCTTCGCGGCCAACATGCTACATCTTCCTCATAAATACTGATCTCGTCGCTGGTTCGGCCAGCTACCTGTGAAATTAAGTACTCACCTCTTTGCCAGTTGGTATAATGATGCAAGGATGTAAAGGTCCGTTTTGGAGGATTTAGTTCAGTTTCTCCTTCGCCATGACCAGAGAAATCCAAGGCATTTGGTAGTAGAGAAGAATATTAATAGTTGGCTTTTTCGTACTATGGCATGAACGTCATTAGAGGAGGACTCTGTTTCTTTCAAGTGAGGCTAAGAGAGGACAGAAAATCTATTTTATTTAGAGATCTCGCCAGAGAAGATGAATGCAAGTAATGGCAGCGGCATCGGGGCTAAGGCGTGGGAGAAGATTAACCGGCGATGAGGCAGTAGGAGGGAGAGAGAGAGAACACACGAGCGCAAATTCTGAGAGAGGGAGTCGTCAACGAGGAAGGAGATGCCACTGGCGAGGAGTGAGACCAGAGAAGGGAGACGCACGAGAGAAAAAAATAGCTGGAGGAGAGATCGAGAAAGAGGATCGCGCCTTGAGAGGAGCTGATAATGGGGGCTGCCTGTAAAATTTCTACACTAGCAAAGGGACCTATGTGTAAAATTTATACACATTAATTGCTCCCGTCAGGCCTTCAGTAATAGAGATAATCCAACGGCTCACAAAATTTTCATTTAATCGAACGACTTCAATGACTGGTCGAAGACGACCCCATGGAACGACCAGTCGTAAAAGATCGAAACACATGTATTTTAGGTTAAAATATAACATTCATTTATTTTATTTTATATTTTTTTTTACTTTTGTTTGATATTTTTTTCGTAAATATGTTTTCCTAACTGTATTTAATCTATATATCAAATTTTCCTATTTTATAATCTTTTACATATTTATTTTTGATTTTTTAAAATTAAGTTTTTAAGGGATGAAAAATGACTTAAATGCCCCTAAAAATCAAAAATAAATATGTAAAAGTATTCTAATAGAAAAACTTAATATATATAGATTAAATAAAATTAAAAAATATATTTAGGAAGAAAAATAAATAAAAGAACAAATAAAATGAAATAAATGAATGACGTAGTTTAGCCTAAAATACACCATGGTGTATATAATCATGTTCCAGTAATTAATAAGTGATGATAAATACAATGAATAGAGTAAATTTTGATTAGCCATCAAAGTGGAAAAATAGATAAGTTACATAAAATAGCTTTTTATATACTTAATTGAAAATTTACCTTGATTTTTTGTTATCTAATATAAAAATTTTTACTCAACTTTCAAACATTTATTAGGGTAGTTTAGACATGGAATGATCATTTCCCACTAGTTAAATGACTCCTTTCTTTAAAAAAAAATCCATTTTTTAAAATTTTTAAATGTTAAGTCTAGATGTACATTAACTATCATTTAAATTTTAATATTTTTAACTTGAATAAAATTTTTTTTAATATTTTTGAATATGAGCAAATGTTTTTGAATTTTAAATACATGGGTATTATGGTCATTTTAACATCAAGTATAACATGAAGGAGTCTAATTATATACATAGTGACGTATTTTAGATTAAAATACATTATTCTTTTATTTTTACATTTATTTATATTTTTCATTTTTTCATAAATATGTTTTTCTAAGTGTGTTTAATTCATATACCAAGTTTTCCATTTTTATAATTTTTAATTTTTAATTTTAATTTTTTATTTTTTAAAAATCATCAATTTCATGGGCATTTAAGTCATTTTCGCCCCTTAAAAAACTTGATTTTTAGAAAATAAAAAATAAAAAATGTAAATAGTATTGTAAATTAGCAAAACTTGGTATATGAATTAAATACATTTAGGAAAATATATTTATGAAGAAAAATAAAAAAATATAACTAATTATAAAAATAAATGAATAATATATTTTAGTCTAAAATACACCATGATGTATATCATCAATCTCCTAACGTGAATGATACATATTTAATTATTCGTTTGATAAATAAATTACAGGAAGTAATCTAGTCAGCTTATCATATTATAAATTTATTCTAAAATTTTTGTAAATATTATGCATAATTAATCTATCTTAGTTTAAAAATAAATGAAGTAATAGTTCTAACCAAAACCAATAAGTGAACATCTTAATATGTATTGGATCCTTTCTCTTACAATAAAAAGGCTATACATGAATAATGGATCCACGGTTGATTGGTCACGCACTCACGCCTACGGAAATAAGGAAGGCAGCACTAGCGTCGAGTGGTTCGAATCCTACCTTTGCGAGATTTTGACCGAATAATCAAATGGGAGTAGTTGGGTCTTCCTTATAGATGGAGCTTGTTGTCTCCAGAGTAAATAAGCTTGATATATGATATTAGATATCAAATGTACAATAGCAATAAAAAAGCTATACATCAAGTCTCCGCGGTCAAGAGGTGATTAGGATGTGGGAAGGGCCATCTAATTAATTTGTCTTGTGCACGGTTGTAGGGTTTAGAAGGCTTTGTACTTGAGTACATTTATATGTGCATAAGAATGTACAGTACTTTATAGAATAAGTCATTTATACAGGAACGATTTTTTATTTAATTATCAACCATTTTACCATGCATATATTTAATTTCTAATAATTATAAATGCAATGATTAGATTGGATGTTGATTTAATTATAAAAATGGGCTAACATGTGCCACAACACTGATATTTTTGTGAAGTCCACACCGGTCAAGCATGCATTGAGATTTACCACACAGTAAGCAATGTACGGGTTACACCCAGTTTTCTTAGGGTGTATCTGAGAAGTGATGAAACCTTTGGATAAAAAAATTTTTGATATAAAAGCTATTGAATTAATAGAAAATGATGTGATATGATACGGATACGAATGAGGTATAAAAATAATAAAGTTAAAATAGGTATGTTAGTTGTAGTGATAGTTGTGTAGAAATAACTAAATATAGGATGGTCGTATAGAAATATATGAAGGAATAATTTTAAAATATGATATTTACAGAGAGTGAAAATTTTTAATTTAAAAAGTTTTTGTTAAAAACAAACATACCATTAGATAGCGATAATTGGAGAGACATTTACTTATGTTGAATTACAATAATGATTCAACTCTTATGGTGAGCTGGGAGGCTTAACGCTTAATTACCTTCATCCTTTAATCTTAAAATATATTTTGTAAAACTCTAAATTTTTTATTGGAATATATTTTACATACATCTCAATACATATTACACTGAAGGTCTGAGACATTCTTACAAATCTGGAGACACTGCTCCACCAAATAATCAGGAAGACACAACTTCAAACAACTAAACGGGATACCACTGCTCCCACAAACAACCGGACGAGAGACCAAAGCTCCCACTAATAATTTTTCTCATTTCTGGCCGAAATCCCATTCGAACCCGTGACCAGCGTTGCTCGTATTCTTATAACACAGGCGCTGACCAACCGAGCCATGCTCGGTTGGTGTAAAACTCTAAATTAGTTTAACACAATGTTACATGCAACCAAGCATTTGCAGCAAAATATTAATTTTGTTGTAAATAATGAAAATGCAACCAACTTCAAGATATTAGCAATCCACCATTAATGGTATTTGCAGCCAGACGAAAATTGCTGCCCATGATGTTATATGCAGTAAAATTTGGCTATATATAATATTAATTATATGTAAAAATGGTTATCTACTGCCAAATGACATCAAACATAGCTAATTGCTACATATATTTTTGGGTTTTTCCTAAATATACTCACTACGTTTAACTCTAATTTCAAATATACCCTCTCGTTTCTAAAATTCCAAATATACCACTACGTTTGCAGTTAATCCCGAAAATGCATATTCAGTTAAAAACTGTTAGTTAAATTTTTATAAATGTCCAAAATATCCCTATTATAAAATAATAAAAGATGAAATAAAATAGATAAAAAATAAAATTATGGTTCTCTAAATTTAGAGCTCATGTGTAATTAGAGTATTGGTGAGTTATGACACTCAAAATTTTAATTATGTCCAAAATTTAATAGCTATATTAGTAATTTAATATATTAACTAACGACTTTAAAGGAGAATTTACGTCATACCCCTTCTAAGTTTATGTATTAGCATTTTAGATCCCAACATTTGCTTATTAGCATATTAGACCCTAATAAGTTTCATCATTTGCATTTTAAACTCTCCGCCCTAACACCGTCTGTCACACATCGTCTAGTCGAGTGTAATGACAACATACCACTCCACCATCCGCTTCTCTTCCCTCCCATTCAACAGCTCGCAACACAGCCTCCCTCCCCATGCCGAAAAAACTAACTCCATCCCTCCCCATCTCTTCCTCCACTTCATCCATGCCACTCGATCCCTCCATCCTTCTTTCGATTGCCTCATCTGCAAAATTTGCGCTCGAGAAGGTCGTCCACCTCTCTGCATCATCTCTGATGAGTTCATGTCCCGGTGCGTCGAGACCGCCTGCAAGTTCGGCACTTTCCACTCTTCACCTCCGGCAACTACAGTTCGGTGATCTTTTGCAACGTCTAGAACCACCTGCCACACAGGCAAATTGATGCGGCAAAAAATTAGGTCTAGCGCATGGCAGAAAAAATCGTAAGTTATGGGGCAATGAGGACTGCCCAAGCAGCTTTTGATTTTTGAGCCATCAACAAATTTCCCTAAAACTGCAAGAAAATTGGGTCTAGCGCATGCTTGGCAATTCAAAACAAAATTCCAGCAGCGGAGAATCTTGAATGGTAACCTCCATCATCGCCTCTGCTATTATATTTCTGCAGCTAGTAGCGTGTTCAATTCAGCACATTCAGAAAGTAAAAAAATCAACAGCAGCTTAGACAAGGAAAATAGGAAATCTCAGCCAGAAAATGTCTTCGGCAATTTTATTTTGTGCTCTCAAAATCCTGCCATTGTGAAGATTAAGTTACAATTATGGAAAACCATCATCTGTGCTTTGGTTTAGAGATGTACCAACCTTGTTTCCAGCGATATTTTTTTGGGAGCAATTTCTTGCACGCAACCAGCTTTCTAATTACGCAATTTAGTAAGTGTGTAGTAAACAGCAGTGGCGAATTCAAATGGATAATGCGGATTAATCCAAACCATTAAGGAATGCCCAACACGCATTATGGTCATTCAAATTAGCAGTCTCGATGGACCAGGACATGAACTCGTCGGAGATGATGCAGAGAGGTGGACGGCCTTCTCGAGCGCAGATTTCGGAGACGAAGCGATTGAAGGAAGGCTGGAGGGATCGAGTGGTGTGGATGAAGCGGAGGAAGAGATGGGGAGGGATGGAGTTGGTTTTTTCGACTTGGGGAGGGAGGCCGTGTTGCGAGCTATCGAATGGGAGGGAAGAGAAGCGGATGGTGGAGTGGTATTTTCGTCATTGCACACGACCAAACGGTGTGTGACAGACGGTGTTAGGGCGAAGGGTTTAAAATGCAAATGATGAAACTTATCAGGATCTAATATGTCAATACACAAATGCCGGGGTATAAAATGCTAATACATAAACTTAGAGGGGGTATGGCGCAAATTCCCCTACTTTAAACAGATAAAGTGTTTTTGGGGTTGACTGTAAACATAGTAGGTATATCTGAAATTTTAGAAACGTAGTGAGTATATTTGGGAAAAGCCCTATATTTTTTTATATACTTGTTTACAGCCGAATGACATCAAATGTAGCCAAACTAATTATCGCAATCGAGAAAATTTACTCGAGTTTTTTTTATCATGCATGTTACCTCAAAAAATGCTCAATGGAAACTGTTTTCCTATAAATAAAAATAGCATCTTTTGAAATATATATGTATATATATAACCATTAAATTTTAAAAAATATATAGCGTATATAGTGTATAAAAGTTCACAATACATATAATTTTTTGAAATCATAAATAAATACACATGAATACACATACATGATAAATGGTTGTTGTATTTTTAAAAATATTTCAAAAGTAAAAACCAAGGGCAACCATTGAAGCTCTGTGTTTAGTGTAGGTACTGAATCATTACTCATTAAACTCTAGTGCGGCTGTGGATATACAGAGAGAGAGAGAGAGAGAGGGAGAGGGAGCGAGCAGTAATGTTGGATGTAGTTATGGTGCAGGACACTGTAAAATACAGCTCATATGCATTTAGATGTGATAATACGTTATCTAATTATTTCTTATTCACATAAGAAATGTTTTAGATAGTTTAGATATTGAAACAATAATTTAATATTGTTACTTACATTAAACTATTTTATTATTTTGAATTTGTATTATTTTCATATGGGTCCCATACAAATATCTAATTTGGATAAAAATTAGTATCCTACTAAAATAAATAAATTTTAAATATAATGGGAAGATAGGGTGTGACTTTACAGTTGAATGGGGGGCTCATTTGCTACCAACTAAGCCATACAATGTGGTTGCACTAAATCAATTTCTATATATATACATATAAGAATATTTTCAAAGCCATCGATTGTAGTTTACAACTCATTGCATTTTTTATTTTTAATATTTTATTTTAAATTCAAGTCGTCCATCATGTTTTACTATATTGATATTTGCATGATATAAAAAATGAAGTTATTTAGATTTGTATAAATACATAATAAGTGTAAGTGCTTGAGTTTGTTTATATTTTGAAGATAATTAGTTATAAAGTTTTCAATTCACTTATTTTTTGTGTATAATAAATAGTATTAAGCATAATGAATGGATTGAATGTGAAAAAATTTAAAATGAAGGGATTGTAAACGACAATTGGTTGCATTATATATATGAGAAATTATCTTGTGTATGCAACTGCACCATAACTTATAATGCATTTGGATTAAAATGGGTCTCATATGATCATAAAAGATATTTTTTCTCCATCCATTATATTTAGAATTATTTCTTTTAATAGCATATCAATATTTATTCAAATTAAATATGTGTATAGGCCTCATCTGAAAATGATATAAATCAATTAAATAAAATAGTTTGATCAGAGTGACAATTTTAAAATTATTTTCTCAACGTATAAATTATGTAAGATATAATTTATATATAAATAAGTTATTGTACAAAGTATTAACATATTTAAATGCATGTAGAGCTCATTTTGAGTCAAATGTATAATAAGTTATAGCGCAAGTACTTACACAAGATAAGTTATATATTTACAGCACAGTTGCCAGCACCGTAACTTATGGTGCATTTAGGCCAAAATGAGCCTCACATATACTTAAATGTTTTGATACTTTATATAATTATTTATATATATATATATAAATTATATAAGAGAGTTTACATTTTGAAAAAATGACTTTAAAGTCGTTACTTATATCAAACTATTTTATTACGCTGAATTTATACTATTTCATATGGGATCTGTATATATATCTAATTTGGATAAAAAATAATATGGTAATAGATTATATAATTCTAAATACAACTTGTGGAGTAGATTATAATTTTATGATCATGTGGGGCCTATTTCGAGGCAACGTACCGTAACTTATGATGCAAGTGTCTGCACTAGAATATTTTTCATATATATAGGACTCCACTTTTACATAACCCGGTAATGTAGAAGCGATTCTATAGAACTCTCTTAATTTTAAGATATTGATGATTGATATTAAATTCAATCCATTTATTGTATTTAACATTATTTGTTTAGCTAGGAAACCATATTTCATCTGAATCAAGTATATGCGTGGGCCACATTTGCTCAAAAATATATATTTATTTGTAAATTATGAAATATACTTAGATCCATTCACACATTATTAAAATATAATAATATTTTATAAAATCATTTATGTACATAGTAGTAATATTTTAGATGGTTTAGACGTTGAAAAACTACTTTAAATTTGATATTTTAGCATTAGACTATTTTATTATATTGATTTACACATTCAGAGATGAGATTCATATATAGTAAAATTAAACAAATAAAAGGAATTCTACGATAATATAAATAACATTAAATAATAAATAGAGTGAATTTTTCATCAACTATCAAGATATTAAAAATATAAGGAGTTACATAAAAAAAAATTCATAGAAGTGGGATCGTGTGTGTGTATATATATCGGGCCTGCTTCTATGTAAGCAGGTTATAAAAGTTCTTGTAACCCTCTTGAATTTTAAGATATTAATTATTAATATAAAATTCAATCTATTTATTATATTTAACATCATTTATTTAGTTATGAGACCTAGTTTCATTCGAATTCAATATGTGCATAGGCCACATTTGCTCAAAAATAAATATATTATGTGTAAATTAGGGAAAATGCGTAGATCCATTCATGCATGCGTTGGAATGTAAAAATAATTTATAGAATCATTTATCCATATAGTAACGATATTTTAAATGACTTAGATATTGAAAATACTATTTAAAATTAATATTTAGCATTAAATTATTTTATTATGTCGATTTTACATATTTGTAGATGGTGCCCATATATAACAATATTAGACAAATGAAAGGATTTTCGTAATAATATAAATGATGTTAAACACAATAGATTAAGTAAATTTTTTATCAACCATCTAGATATTGAAAATGAATAAGGTTACATAGAAATGAGGTTTCATAGAAACATTCCCATGTATATAGGAAATTTTCCAGTACATGTAAATGTGTCGTAAATGAGCCTCACATGATCATAAAATGTACATCTATTCCACTCATTTATTTAAATTTTTTTACATTAGCATACCAATTTTTATACAAATTGAATATATGTATGGCCCCATCTGAAAATAATACAAGATCAACATAATAAAATAATTTTATGTAAATACCAATTTTAAAGTTGTTTTCCAATGTAAATTATCTAAGATATAATTTATACACGGATAAATAATTGTATAAAGTATTAGTATATTTAAATGCGTATAGGGCCCATATTAATCTAAATGTACAATACATGTAACTGCACTGGACCAGATCTCATATATATAGGAAATTGCTACAATGTATGCGACTAAACTGTGCATCCATGCATTATGGGCTCCGTATGATCATGAATAGAAAATCTACCTCGTCCCATTATATTTAGAATTATTTACTTTATTAGTATACTAATTGTCAACTAAATTCAACATGTGTATGAGTCTCATTTTAAAATGATATAAAAATAACATAATAAAATTGTTTAATGTAAATATTAATTTTAAAATGATATTTTCAACATCTAAATCATCTAAATTATGATTTTTATATGGACAAATGATTGAATGAAGTATCATAACATTATAATATACGTAGAGGCTATTTTGCAGCGGACTACACCATAATTCCATATGCTTAATAGCATATAATATATATATATATGTAGGCTCCACTTCTACGTAGCCGGGTTACATAAAAGTGGACCCATGTAACTCTTTTAAAATTTAGGATTTTGATTTTTGATGAAAAATCTAATTCATTTATTGTATTTAACATCATTTGTTTATCTAGAGGGATCAAGTTTCATCCTAATAAGTATATTTACAGGTCACATTTGTTAGAAAATATATATATTCATGTATAAATTATGAAAAATACTAAAATATCGATTTTAAAGTAGTATTTTCGACATCTAAATTGTCCAAAATACCATTTTTATGTAAAATAATAATTCTATGAAGTATTATTACATTTTAATAAATTTGTAAATGGATCTAAACATTTTTCATAATTTACACTTGAATATATATTTTTGAACAAATGTGACCCATAAATATACTTGATTTTGTTGAAACTTAGTCTCCTAGATAAATAAATGATGCTAAATGCAATAAATTGATTGAATTTTTTGTTAAAATTAAAATTTTATATATATACGGGGATGCTTATATGAAGCTCCTCTTCTATGAAATATCCTTCATTTTTAAAATCTTGATGGTTGATAGAAAATTTACTCTATCTATTGTATTTAGCATCATTTATAGTATCACGGAAATCCTTTTATTGTTTTAATTTCACTCTATATGGGCTCCATCTATAAATGTGTAAGATCATTATAATAAAATAATTCAATATTAAAATACCAACTTTACAGTAGTTTTTCAACATTTAAATCATCTAAAATATCAATAATATATAAATAAATGATCACATAAAGTATTGTTACATTCTAATATATGTGTGAATGGATCTAAGCAAATGCACCTATTTTTGGGCAAATGTGGCCTATCCACATATTGGATTGAGATAAACTTGGTCTACAAGTTAAACAAATAGTGTAAAATACAATGAATTGATTGTATTTTCTATCATGGATCACCATTTCAAAAATGAAAAGAATTTCACGAAATCACTTCTATAAAACCCAATTTAACCGGAGCATTTCCTTTACATGGCACATGCGCACATGCGTTCATCAATGGTGGTCCCGCAGCGTGACAATAGAAAATTATAGTATGACTGGAAATCCTAGAAACTACACCCTCGAAAATGCGCCCTGCCATGTTCTCCATTTGACAGTAGCATAGCAGGCCGGAATTTTATAGTCTATCCTCATTATTATGATATTGGATAAGACTTTTCTAGGAAGCAACATATTAATTGGCTTCTATGAAAAAGTACTCGGCAGGGAATAGCTAGAAGGCTTTTGACTTATATGAAACCTCTTGAGCATTTTTTATACCTTGATACTCATATGAAACCGCTTGTGTGGAATGGGAAGGCTGTGGGAAAAATACAATAGACTTACCCATAAAAAAATAATTTATAGAAAATTTACATTACTTATTATATTTATATTTAGCATTATTTATATTATTGTAGAGTCATTTTCATTTGTCTAGTATTATTGTGCTATATTTACAAGGGTATAAAATCATTAAAATAATTTAATGCCAAAAGAAAAAGAGAAAAGAATTCAAATGCTGTCAAAGAAGATAGATGGAGAGAATTTATCATCAATGTCAACGTGTAGAAATAAAATTTAGATAAGTGGGATGCTAGTTGTAAAAATTAGCCATCTAATTTTTTTTTTTATTTGTTTGACTGTTATATACACGTACATCCTTTCATCTTAGGTTTAGTCTTCATGGCCTTTCGTTAACTAATTCATCAAAAATCAAAGGCAGTGGGAATTAAAGATCAAATATTCGAGCATTTGGAGGTAGCAACGTAACTATCAACTGGACCTTCCATATAGCCAACTGCTGCAATGTCAACTTACTAAATGTCAATAAATAATTAAATCTGAGATGAAGAGACTCAGCAAACATAAGACTTGGACATTTTCAGTGGCAACGTCTATTTTAAAAGACAGACAAGTTTTAAGGGGTCTATTTTATAAATATTCAACCCATTGTCCTAAATCTAAATATCCGAAGTTATGGGGTTAATTATGTGAAAACCCTAATTCGGATGTCTCCTAACTCGGTGCACCTTGGTGGTTGCAATGAAACACTCAAGTTTATTTTCTTATAAAATTATTAATTCAGATGTATTTAACTTATAAATTCAAAATAAAAATATATGTACTTATTTAAAAATAATAAAAATTAATTTATATATTAAACGAGATCAATAATGTAGAAACATACACTTTTTTTAAATGTGCACCAAGTGCACTAAAGTCTCCGCACTATAGGGTGTGTCCGAGAAGTGATGAAACTTTTTTGTATAAAAGTTTCTGAATTAGGAGAAAATGATACGATATAATAGGATAATGATGACGAGTAAAAAGAATAAAGTTAAAATAAATAAATTTGATGTATGGATAGTTAGATAAAAATAATTAGAAAATAGAGTAATTTTATAAAAAGAAGTAAAAAAATAATTTAAAAAAATGTTAATGGTTAAAAGTGGAAAGTTTTAAATTAAAAATTCTTAATTTGAAAAAATTCCCGTGTAAACAGACACCCTTGGATTGTGATTGGACCGCATTCCGCCGCCTGCCTTTGTCACGCAGACAACCGCATAGACACACGTTTTCTTTTTCTGATGTACACTGTTTCTTTAGAAATAACCCCGTATGTTTTTGTGATTTTGCAATTTATGTCTATAATTAGCAGTTTTGTAAATGACCCACTTCTTACGAACTTTATTTCAGATACGCAGCATTACCGTTCAACAAATGGGTTCCGTTAGCAAACATTTTAACAAATTACTGAAGTGATTCTGACCTCTATGCAGGACAACCAATCGAAATCAACCCTTTAATTTAAAAAGCATTGCTGTTTTTAATCCAAATTTTAATAGATTGAAGTTTATGAGATAGTCAGAATGTCTTTATCAATGTATATAATTACGAATCCTTTTGCAGCAGTGCAAGCAGGGAGGAGCAAAAGCGCATTTGCAGCTGCTAGGAATGAAGTGGTGGCCAACTCACAACGAAGCTTGTATATTTTCTAGATTTTAATTAAGAGGAATGATTCTATTAGCCCGGGCTAAGTAAATGGCCCACTTAGCCCACCTCAAAAAACCTATTTAAAACAACTTTTTTTTATTTTTTTCTTCATACACTTGTTTATCTAAGTGTATTTAACATATAGATCAAGTTTTACCATTTTTGGAAATGTGCATATATTTTTTTTAGATTTTTGAAAATAAGGGTATTTTAAATGCATATATACACATAGATGTTTGAAAATCTCAAAAAAATAGATAAACATATTCAAAAATGGTAAAACTTGGTCTATATGTTAAATACACTTAGATAAACAAGTAGATGAAAAAAAAAGTAAAAAAAAATTATTGTAAATAGGTTTTTTGAGGTGGGCTAAGTGGGCAATTTACTTAGCCCGGGCTAATAGAATCACTACTCTTTAATTAAAGGTGGCAAGCTTCTCCTTATGGACAGCGCGAAATTATATATTATTCAAGTGCGGTCACGCTGTAACCTAATGGTTCAAAGATCTTAGGAAATTCAATTCCAATGTCATAAATGCTGTTCCTTGTGCAGCCGGTGCACTAAGTTCTGGTATATTTAAGTGTTAAAATTCATTTTTTAAATTTTTTTAAAAAGTTTTTATAAAATTATTAATCTAAGCGTATTTAACATATGTATTAAGTTTTAACTTTTTCGAGATTTATACATTTTTTATTTTTTAAAAAAGGAATATTTTAGACATTTTAAATGACTAAAATACCCTTATTTTTAAAAATAAAAATATTTATAAATTTCTAAAAATGATAAAATTTAATACATATATTAAATACACTTAGATTAACAATTTTATAAAAAAAATTCAAAAAATTAAAAATGAGCTTTTACACCCCAAGTATATAGAAACTTAGTGCATGCCTACGCGCATTGAATAAAAAAACCTACATTTATCATACTTATTTAAATTTAAAATTTTGAATTTTGTAATTAAAATTTTGAATTTTGTTTCTAGCAAGTCAAAAGAATTAGAATCATTCCAAAGTGATCGAATACAGTACGTTCACTATTCACAAAGGTCCGAGTTTACAGTTTCATTATTCAATTTAAGTCGATTAATTTTGGGAGTGATGGATGGAATCGATTTTCTTTAAATGAAATAAACAAGTGACACAAGCAATATAAGATATGGTGATTATAAATTCTGTAAACTCAACAAAACATAATAATTGAAAATACAAGTAATGGTAAAAAATAAAATTATTACAAGGAGTACATTTGAAATCATCTTTTGAAAATGAATTTTAATTTCTTAAAATTCAGAATCAGCTTAATTAATATTTGTGACGGGACTCGTTCAAGGGAATCAATTCCTTTGAAATTGTTTTAAACTGTTTGTTTAGTTAGGAATATAATTATTATAATTGGGTTCCGCAGTTTTTTTCTTTTGCAATCTCGCATATGGGGTCCGTTTTGATGGTGGAATTAAAAACTAACCGTTCACATTGTTTAACATCAACAATTTTATCATTGGACTAAAAATCAATTTTATCATTGAACTAAAAATCATCTTTATCAGAGGTATGAATGAGCCAAATTTGAGTTAAAATATAATTTGTATGCTTAGATATATGCACATGTGCAGTTCAATATAACAATATTTTATAAAATAATTTATCACATATGAATAATGTTTTAGACTGATTAGATGCTGAAAATAATTTTTAAATTAATATATAAATCAAAATATTTTATTATATTCACCTTACACTTCTTTAAGATGAGACCCAGGCACATCTTTGATTTACATGAAACTTATTTTCCTAGTTAAATAAATAATTCTAAATGTGATATATGGGGTAGATCTTACATTATCATATATTAAAGTAAGCCAAATGGATAGGGTCATATCAACAACTTAAGTATCACCTAGTTACATAAAAATGAAGTCTTTCTTATTCTAGGTATTTGCTCTCAGATGTTGGGCCATCTCATGTTCGATCTGTTTTTTTATTTTCCAGAGCAATATTTCCTGTAAATATACTGTTGGATATATCGTTACATTTACATCAGCTGAGTAAGAATTGAAAAATATATGTTTTGATTATTTGAGTTGTAAGATAAAAGAAAAATGTCATACCTACGGATTTTTACATAAATTATATTTACGCCTATAATTTTAAACTTATTGCAGATAGTCAATAAATATTTAACATATTTATATTTATACCTATGGCAGAAGAAAAAAAAGTCATACCCATTTACTGCCCAAAACACCCAAAAATAGAGTGCAGCCGGCTACGCTCCAACCTGTCTTTTTTATTTTATCCTTTTCTGGGGTATCTATCTGCTCATTTTATCCTTTTTAAAATGCAAATAAAATAAAATTACTGTCCAATTTTATGAAAAAAGGATTTAAATAAAACCTGCGTGTATAAAAAAAATCAAGGTTGTTTCTATGTAACCTCTTTCATTTTTAATTTCTTAATAGTCGATACAAAATTCACTCAATTTATTGTATTTAACATCATTTTTACTAAAAACTCTTTTATTTGTTCAATATTACTGTATGTTAACTTCATTTATAAATGTGCAAAATCAACATAATAAAATGACTTAATATTAAATAATAATTTTTAAGTAGTATTTTCAACATCTAAACCTTTAAAATATCATTAATAAATGGATAAATAATTATATAAAGCATTATCATATTCTAATACATACAAGAATAGATCCAAGTATTTTTCTTAATTTACACATAAATGTACCTATTTTTAATTCAATGTAGCCCATACGCATACTGAATTTGGATAAAACTTAAATAAATATGGTAAATACAAGGAATAAATTAAATTTTATATTAACCGTCAACATTTAAAAAATGAAAAAACTTATATAAAATCAGTCCCATGTGACCCGAGTGCCGCTATAAAAAAAATAACGATAAAATGACACGTTTTTAGCACGCGGGCGGCGGTATAGTAGGCCCCTAGCCACCTCAAAAAAAAAAAAAAAAAGCCGCTGGCGCGAAGTTGCAAGTGTCATCCACCGACGCAAGTACTTACCGGTCCCCGGAGAGGCGGTCAACTACGAAGGCACAGCACCGATACCGCTCTTTCACTATTTTATTCTCGTCCGTATACAAATCGCCCTGATGCTGGACGGCCGAGATTATTTCGCTTTGTATGATTACAGGCCATTGCTTTCCAGCTCCTATCCGCCGTCTACATACAACCGTGTGTACGCACATCCAGTGTTCCAGTCCAGATGAAAAGAAGTCCCTCGAAGGACCACAACGACCAGCTCGGTGATGACTTCTTCCTATAAAATCCTCCCACTCATCTCCTCCCATACAAGCACACCGCTTGCAGCCTCGTCACTGCTACTCTTCTTCTTCAAGATCCAAAGGTCATGGCTGTCCTAAAGGTCTACGGGAGCGTGATGTCGACGGCCACGATGCGGGTCGTCGCTTGCGTGCACGAGAAGGGGCTCGACTACGAGTTCGTTCCCGTTAACATGGCTACTGGCGACCACAAGAAGGAGCCCTTCCTCTCCATAAACGTAAGTTTCCTTCCACTTCAGAGAATCCTGACCGTCCATATTCTGTCCCGTGATGTTCTGGAAAGAGTGAACGGTTCCGATCTGTTATTAGTAGTTACCTTTGACGGATCGTACTGCTACCGCGAGCGCAGAAACGTATTCGCAGCCGGGAAGAAGATTATACACTGAAAATACGATGTGCAGGCGCTGATTCCGCCTTTCTCACCCGCCCGGATTTTGATTTTTTTTTTTCTTTCTTTCTTTTCCTTTCTTCCTGCAGCCGTTCGGTCAGGTTCCAGCTTTGGAGGACGGGGACGTGAAGCTCTTTGGTGAGATTTATTTTCCCTGGTAATTTGTTAGATTTATCGTAGATACATCAGGATTTGGTGTATATGATCTTTTGAGAACGGTGGGAATTATGGCCCACTCCACCGTTCATCGATCTGAACCGTACATATGGTGGGCCCAATCCAGTATGTCTTCTGCACGTTTACTGATCTTTAGTCGCCTCAGGTCTCGGCTGTGAATTTCATCATTTGGTTGCTGGCGTTAGCTTATCTATCTTTTGTTAATCAATCTCATCTTTATTCATCAAATGTTTAACGCTAGACTTAATTATTTGCAAATACACCAAAATTTTTATTAAACAATCCCATCACAAACCGATATATGTATGCCAGCCACGCTTTTATAGCCAGATTATATAAAAGTATTGTCATGTCATTTCTTTTATTTTTTAAATATTCATGATTGATACAAAATTTAATCTGGTTATTGTATTTGATATCATTTGTTTACTTAGAAAGCTAAAATTTAATCTGGTTATTGTATTTGATATTATTTGATATCATTTGTTTACTTAGAAAGCTAAGTTTCATCCAAATTAAATATGCGCATGAGCCATGTTTATTCAAAAATACGTACATGCACGTGTAAATTAAGAAAAATACTCAAATTTATTCTCATATAAATTAGAATATAATAATATTTTATAGAAACATTTATTCACTTAGTAACAATATTTTAGATGGTTTAGATATTAAAAATAGTACTTATATTTAATATTAAATTATGTTATTTCGTTATTTTGATAATAATGATGTTAAATATAATAAATTTCCATTAACTATCAAAAAATATATAAATAGGGAGGATTATATAATGTCGTGCAATTTGCAGCATGAAATAGAAATCAACTATTTTATAAAACTTAACAAATATTGATGATTGAAGGAACATCCATTTCATCTATTGTATTTAACATAATTTATAATATTATAGCAACTCTCTTATTTGTCTAATATCATTTTATGTGGCTTCGTATATAAACGTGTAAAATTAATATAATAAAATAATTTAATATTAAATATAAAATTTTAAGTAGTAATTTTAGCACCTAAAGCATCTAAAGTATCACAAGTATGTGGATGAGTGATTTTATAAAATATTGTTACAATCTAATATGTATGTTGGGTTCTAGAAGTGAACCCTTGTAACTCTTTTAAAATTTAAGATTTTGATCTGCGATGGAAATTTTAATTCATTCGTTATATTTAGCATCATTTTTTATATAAGAGATCAAGTTTCATCCTAATCAAGTATTTTTATGAGCACATTTGTTAGAAAATATATATATATATATTCATGTGTAAATTATGAAAAATACTAAAATATCAATTTTAAAGTAGTATTTTCGACATCTAAACAGTTTAAAATATCGTTTCTATGTGAATAAATGATTCTACAAAGAATTATTACATTCTAATATATATGTAAATAGATATAAGCGTTTTACATAATTTACACATGAATATATATATTTTCGAACAAATGTGGTCCATAAACATATTTGATTAGGATGATTCATTTTGGTTTTCTAAATAAATAAATGATATTAAATATAATGAATGGATTGGATTTTCCATTAAGGATTAAAATTTTAAATTTCGAAAGGGTTACATGTATCTGCTTCTAAGTAACCTGGTTACATAAAAGTAGACCAATATATGTGAATGAACCTAAGTATTTTTCTTAATTTACATATTAATGTATTTATTTTTTAGTAAATGCGGCTTATACACATATTGAATTTGGATAAAATTTGAACCTCTAACTAAACAAGTGATGTTAAATATAATAAAATGATTAAATTTTCTATCGAACATTAAAATCTCAAAAATGAAGGAGTTATATGGAATTGCTTCTATATAACCCAGTTATATAGGAAGGGGTGGTTTCATAGAAGGATTAATGTGTATATATCTATATATAAATAAGAGGAATGATCATATTAGTCCAAGTTAAGCAAATGTCTTACTTCGCCTATTTCAAAAAATACATTTACAACATTTCTTTTTGTTTTTTTTCTTTATATACTTATTTATTTAAGTATATTTGATATATAAATTAAGTATTATCATTTTTGGATTTTTTATAGACCTCTATGTTTATGTATATATTTAAAATAACTTTATCTTTAAAATTTTCAAAAAATATATTTACTTATTTAAAATGGTAAAACTTGGTTTATAATAAATATGTATATGAAGAAAAAAGTAAAAAAAATAAATATTGTAAATAGTTTTTTTAGAAAGATTAAATGAGACATTTGGGTAATACAAACCAACATATTCGTAATGAAAAAAGAAAAACGTGGGTGGATGAAACATATCCAGTTGGCTCATTTCCCGATTTTGAAAAAAGGCAGCATTGCTGTTGGAATCTTTCAAATCCGACAAATCAAATAATAATAATAATAATAAAGGAGGAATGGGCATGGGCCCAAGAAAAAATCAAGGATGGACAAATAAATGAGTTGATTATGTAATTATTTATTTATGCAGAATCGAGGGCGATCACCCAATACTTGGCGTATGAACATGCTGGGAAGGGAACGAGCCTGATCTTCCCAGACTCGAAGAAGATGGCGACGGCAGCGGTATGGATGGAGGTGGAAGCCCACCAGTTCGACCCGGTGGCGTCGAAGCTGTCGTGGGAGCTGGTGTATAAGCCGGTGTTCGGGATGACGACGGACGAAGGGCAGGTGGGGGAGCTGAAGGGGAAGCTGGAGCAGGTGTTGGACGTGTACGAGAAGCGGCTGGCGGAGAGCAAGTACTTGGGCGGGGATTCTTTCAGCCTGGCGGACCTGCACCACTTGCCGAACATGGAGTATCTGATGGGGACGCCCGTCAAGGAGGTGTTCTACGCCAGGAAGCACGTGGGAGCGTGGTGCGACGATATCTTGGCTCGCCCCGCCTGGAAGAAGGTTGTGGAGATGAAGACCAAGGCTCATTAATTAGCCTCGCTATCTAGTATCCACTACTTTTGTCCAGCTTTGGAGCCCTGGCCAGCACCTGTTGTTTTTGTAGCTGTTTGCTTGACAGAAACCGACCGATCGTTTCCTTTTCTTCGATGGGCGTGAGAAAGGAAGTGACTGTGGTTTCCTCCTCCGAGACCACAGCTAGTCTCTCGTAGCATTAATAAATGAAGTATGTGTGGCTTGTAGTTTGTATGGTTTCCAACTTTCAACAGCCAGGTGTTATTTTTACGTCGCCCCCAATGGAAACTTTATGGAAGCGGTTATATATTGGATTAGAACCCTTAAAAAACTTTAATACTCGGTTAGCTCAAAAGCACGGTATTAATGATGCCAAAAAATGAGCTCTAGGAGAAAGGCAGTTTCAATTTTTAAATTGCTTTCACGGCTTCGACGGGAGGTTGACCGGCGGGGATAGGAAAGAGTTGAATGGTCTGTGAGACGAGTGAAGCACATAACAAACCATACATTATTGTAATTTAGTTTTAATATATAAACCATAAATTTTATGTTTTTATATGAGTTTTTAAGAATTAAATTTTTTGATATGTTTATTTTTATGTAATTTTAGCTTGATGAGTACTTTATTATTCTAATTTTTTTATTACAAATATATTTCATTGTCTTGAACATATTAATATTATAAAAAGCGGTATATATGCATTTAACAGTTCAAAATTTTATTCCTGGATTTAGTTATAACAGATTATACACATACAATATGTTTTAGTTTTTCATATCGTAGTGATTTCAACATGGAAACCATGACTAATGAACGGTTTAGATGCTTCACTACACATTACATAAAGTAAATTTAAAAGCGCTTCACCTAAGGGAAAGAGCACTGGGCTCCTTAAAATTGGAGCGCGATCTCCTGCACCCGGGAGCAGGCAACGCTGCCTGCTCCCGGGCGCATACAACTATTTTTTTAAAAAAAAATTCATAAACTTGTTAGCTCAAATGTATTTAACCTCTGTATTAATTTTTACCATTTTTGGAGATTTTTAAATATTTATTTTTTATTTTTGAAAATCAGTGGCATTTTAGTAATTTAAAATTACCTAAACTGCCACTGATTTTCAAAAATCAAAAATAAATATCTAAAATACTCCAAAAATGATAAAAATTTATACACATGTTAAATACACCTATATTAACATTTTTATAAAAAAAATAGGTGTGTGCACCGGGGAGCAGGAGATCGCGCTCCCCTTAAAATTCGGGTTCTGGATGGTCTGGTTTTCCTCAAAACTATCTCAACATATGTAAATTTTATTTTAAAAACATCTTGTATATTATTTAAAATATAAGTTATACCATTTACAATGAAAATTATATAAATTAAATGGTGTTAAATAAAAAAAACTATAATATAAGAATATTAGTGGTATTTATGTTTGTAAATTATAAGTAATATCTACAATAAGATCTATTATATGAGTTGTTATGTACATGTATTTTTGCTAGGTGAGTCTAAAAAGCCTTTTTATATTGCTAGAAGTACTGCATTAACATTTTTTGACCATACTGATATCTAATCTATATAACTGTTAAGTCTTTTTTGAATATCTAATTTATATAATTTTTACAAAGAAGAATCCAAATTATATTTTAACAATATGTAAAATGGGATTTCTATAATCAAACCAAGATACAATGGATTTTAAAAAAGAAAAAAAAAATACCATTGTTTTGGTATATTTCCATGTACAGCGGTTTCCACCAGAAGCCGTTCCGGCAGTGCAAATTTCACGTGGACCGCGCAGCGAACCGAAGCATGAGACTATTTGCATTGACTTCGAAATCATTTTGGGGTTTACAATTTTTACCCATAAGTCCATAACTACGAATTTTGCAATAATTTTTTTTTCAAAAAAAAAGCAACTGTTTTCTTACCTATGCGTAACATCGTTTGCTAATCAAACTTATAATCAGATTTCCTAGGTTTACACTAGGGGTATTAATGGTTATAATTAACCGGTCAACCCGCTCGTTGAATCCGTTTATAAATAGGTTTGGGTTAGAATTTTTGAATAAATAGGTTATCATCCGCTAACCCATTTAACCTTCTAATTAAATAAACAAATTATAGTTGAAATTTTATAACTCATTAACCCGTTTAGTAATCCATTTAACTCATTTAACTAATTTAATTCGTTCAACTTATTTAACTCGTTTAACTCATTAAATTTATATATAGATATAAATTCTTTTGTTATTTCCCCCGCTAAGTCTTCTTCTCGCTACATCATTTTTATTTTTCAATTGCTATCCTAATTCTATTTTTCCATTATTGCCTTATTATTGCCTTATTTCTATTTGTTTTGTGCTGAAAACACTCTCTTATCCCTTTCTACGAAATCATCGGCTATCAGAGTTCAAACTTTCAGGTCATTTGTATACGACCCGTTAACAACCTACTAACACATTTGTTAAATGCGTTGTAAATGAGTTAGGGTTAGTTTTTTTTATTTGTATTCATATATTACATCATTAATATTATATTCAAAGTCCTAAAACGTTCTTACAACTTGCTAACAATATTCTACTCAATTTTTTTATAATTTCTTACTCACAATGTTCTATAAAAATCTTACCCATATTTCTAATTTTTTTTTCTGCATTTCGGAATTTGGTGGACACTCCCACAGAAGATGGGCAGAAATAAACGTCACCACTTCACGCTGCCGAAAACCACACTTTCACGCTATGTTCTATCAACATCTTACCAATGTTCCTGTTTTTTTCTGCCTATCCGACCTTGGTGGACGCTCCCACGGAAGATGGAGAGAAATAAACGCCACCAATTCACATTGCCAAAAATCACACTTTCAAGCTGCTGAAAAATCACACAAACACACCGCCGTTGCTTTTCGAACCGCCGTCCTCAACGCAGTGAAGGAAACGTCGGTTACCACTAAGGTGGAGTTAGGTTTTTTAAATGAGTTAATAAATGAATTAGGGTTGAAATATTTTAAATAGGTTAAGATTATAATTAAGCTCCAATCCGTCCAACTCATGCATTAACACCCCTAGTCTAGACAAGAGTAAGGTCGCCTAACAGTACACTCATAATGTAACGGATAATGGATCAAATTCAGATTCCTCTGTACATTCTCTCTGTTTCCACAATCCTATCGGATTCACAGCACGAAACCCAAAACTCTTCAATCATACCCCATGGAGAACAACTATTGGCATCACCTACAGTTTCAGGGCCAGGAATGTGCTACGCCTCCGGTAAAGAGATCCAAGAGCAAAGTTTCTAATCACATATGTGATGACCTCAACCATAATACAACTGCCCATGAAAGTTTCTGCGAGGCCAAAATTGAACTTGAAGAGCCAGGATCACCAGTAGTTGTAGTCCAACCATGACTTTCTATATACATGAAATGGCTTCTAAAAATTTTGATCCATATACTTGAGCAGCCCTTGTGGAAGAAACAATTCCAAATGTCAACAAAGTCTATAATGCAAAAAAGAATAAGGTTCATGGCTTATAGAAGGAACTGATACTTCAAACATTCTGGTGGAAATAAGTATTTTGTTTTCATCAAAAAATATACATATTTTGTTGACGAGTGAAACATCAAGTAACACGGATGAGAAGAACTACCATAATGAAGACACAGGTCATGACAAAGATCAAAAGCCAAGTGAAGCACGTTGTCTTGGAGCTCTCAGAATAAACTGCCATCGCTCGTACGTTCGCATGACCAGTACTTGCCAAGCTATGTTCAACAGCCCGCTCAGTTGAGTCAAGTATCTGCACAGGCAAAATTTTGATCAGCAAGGCAGATTGATCAGCGTCATAAGTTGTTTCCCACCTGTGTGGGGTCAGTTACATGGATCCTATTGAGCCATTTTTGATGATAATGAACTGTTTTTCAATAATTTTTAACATTCTTCATATCTTATTAAAGCAATTCTATCCACTTCTTTTGGGTCTTCCCCTCCTCTTACTGTTTTCTCTTTTTTTTTTTTTGATGAAATACTGTTTTCTCTTCGAATAAATTCAAATCTCCTAACTGATGTCATTTTAGGCCTCCATGTAACATGACCAACCACCTTCATCTACTTTCTCTCATTTTATTACCTCTTGATTTCACTTTCAGATTATTACGAATTACTTCATTTTTAATATTTCACAGATTCTAAATCGAGGTAAATATCATAAAATCCGTGAAATATCATAATTAATGAAAAAAGAATATCCATGATATCACATTAAATCATGAGCAAAGTAAAGATCTTTACAAGCATGAGTCAAGAAATAACATTAACGTTGCAAAAATATGATTGCCAGCAGGCTGAGTCAACTCACCTCCCCACTTAGGGGTGTAAACAGGTTTTAGTTGACTCAGGCTGAGGCTGATCTGACCCTAAATCAATATGGGAAAACTCAACCCGTCCTTAACCCTACCCCATTTCTAATCAAAAGGGTTCAGTTGACTCAGGCAGAGGCTGATCCAACCCTAACTCAATTTAGGAAAACCCAACCCATACCTAAACCTACCCATTTCTAAAAAACCAACCCTAAGAAAATTGTGTTGGTTTTAGGTTGAATTCGAGTTATCAAATGTTTAACTATCAATGTGAAATTATCATCATTGGAAACACACATGGTCAAGCTTTTTAGAGACATAATTTAATACCTTTTAGCATGAGAAACCCACTATCTGTTGAGGATGATTTTACAGTGAGCCCAAATGAAAAGGTTCAATTTCCTTACAAATGGTTTCCGTAAAACCGGTTTCATTAGAATATTTCCCTTTCAGTAAATGGACCGTACATAGCTTACATGCAAATTGAAATTCCAGTAATCCAGGACCTCGTTAATATCACAGCAATAAGGGAATGGGAGATTAACCTTGGTACTAGACCACAGGATATGCAATTATGCATGCGGTCCATGTCTTGCATAATGAGCAGTCCCCACAACCACCCAGAAGCATTCCATTAGACATTCCAGCAATTTTATGATGTAGCAGCATGCTAACTCTGCAAAGAATCTTATTCTACGGCAGTAGCTTAAATTGAATAGACAATGTTACCTTCTCAGTATCTTGCAAGGATTGATTCATCATAACACTACTCTCCTTGAGTTGTTGTGCTAAAACAACCATTTCGTCTGTCAAATCCTCCTGAAGTTTTCTGTCAAAAGAGATGAATCAAAATAATAATATGCCAACTGATACTCAAACACAATTTAGAACAGGAGAGAGAGAGAGAGAATTTGAAAAATAATCAATAACAAAAGAAAAACTATTTATAGGACAAATAAAAGTCCTGTAACTGCAAATAAATCCATAACAAAAGGAAAAAACAATTTTAAAATACATAAATGAAAAAGAAACCCTCAATTAACTACCACATACCAACAATATAAGCATATATGAGAAAAATATGTCCTCAAGCTCATATCAATATTCAATATCAACCATTTTTCAACTTCATAGTGTCTTTTTAGCAAAGAAAGATCATGCGGTCCCTGATGTTGAATGATTATGTTGTGTAATTAACAAAAGAACACTAGAGAACAAAAAGATAGAAGAGCATGAAAGACAATTAGAAGCAAACAAAGGATTAGAAGAGAATTAAGTTGAGCAGGACCCTATAAAATAAGAAGGATTAGAGCAAAACAGGAACCCAAAAATGACCAATAAATACCTAATGAAAGAACAATCAAAAATCCTCAAAAATATTAATTACAAAAAACACCAAATTGAATATCCAAAAACAAATAAGTCCTATCATCTATGTCTATGCACAAAAATGTGTCATTAAGAATTGGTGCATCAATCCCAAGGTGTCATCCATCACAAAAGTATCACTGGCAGCACCCTGCTTAAAGTATAAAAAATTATAATCCATGCACTGGACACGAGATTAGTCTAATCTAAGGATGAAAAACTAGAGAAATTCCAACATCTGGATGATAATTTGGTCCTATCTAGGAGTGGCAGGATTCATTTTATCATAGAATTCGCAAATGTGTCAACACCTTCGTACTTTGGAAGAGCCACCAGAAAAAATGCTATCAGCTTCTTTCTTGAACGAAACACATCCATTCTGCATTTACGAGGAATCTTCTTACACGTAATAGGGACTCCCTTTTCTTTTCTTTTTCTTTTTTTTTTTTTTTTGGCTATACTGAAGAAGGGGAGGTTTATCCTCTTCAAATTATAGGTGGATTTTGGAAATGCAGTTCAGAAATTAGGATGGTTTTCGAAAGAGCACTGCAGAATTGGAACATATTTATAGTTTCAGTGTGCATTTGGGAACGGATAAAACTTTCGATGAAAAGTTTTAGAGAATAAAAGTTGTAAAATGAGTGATATGATAGGGATAATAATGAGGAGTAAAGGAAATAAAGTTAAAATATATAAGTTAGTTGTATGGGTGGTAGTGTAGAAATGATTGAAAAGAAGGATAGTAGTATAGAAAAATGTGAAGAAATGATTAAAAAATATGGTAGTTATGGAAAGTGAAAAGTTTTAGATTGAAAAGTTTTCACTTGACAACTTTTAAACATTGCCAAACACACCCTCAGTAAAAAAAAATTTCAAAGTTACTGTTGAACGATTATCAAATAGAAATTCTTCACGTTCTTGCTCCCTGAATCCCCCTTCTCATGTTCTCTTTTAATCCTATCCTTGCTTGTCTACATATCTTCTAATTCTTCCATGATTCTTTTCTAGATTTTTCCCTCCTTCCTCCATCCGAACTTCTATTTCTTACAGTCTTTCGGACTATTCTTTGCTGAAGGGTTCTCACTCTATATCAATTTTGTAACAAAGTATTTGGTTATGCACCAAACAGTTGGATTCTGAGAAAGGTACCTGTGCTTCACAACATGAGCTTGCGTTCCAGCATCCAGTTTAATAGTCTTTGTTGGGTCAATCTCCTCATGAGCTTTAGCCTCAACCTTCTCGTGGACACTGACTAATTCAAGCAAAGACTAGCTCAGTAAGTACAGAATACCCAATAAACAAAACACACATACAAACACCCCCCACACTGCACCTAGCAATAGCTCAACTGGGGCATACAGATCTTGCTTCGAATGTTGAATAGGAGATGGTACAACAATTTAAAAAGCACAGAACTTACTGATATGGCATGAAACGAGGAAAAGTTTGGACATTTGCTGAACATTTTACCTTAATCTCCTCCGCAAGCCTTGAGGAGGAGACATTTGGGGACTACTTTTCTCTGTTTCTGAAGGGCTCCGTTCAACGGTGATTTCATTGACATCATCTGACCTCAGCAGGGGCTGGAAGAAATTTCCAGGAAGAAAAAGAAAAAGGTTATTACAAACCAGCTTTACAGGCGAGTAAAGAACCAAACTGTGATTTTTTGCAGAGAAACAACCTGCTTCACAGGCCAGCAAAGCCAAAGAAAAGTAAAGAAAAGTGAAGGAGGATGCTAGCATTAAAAATTAGACAATATTTTAATATCCCACTTTAATCTTAGAAAATATGAAGGCAACAAGAAAACTTTCAGCAGAGAAGGAACCTGCTTCACAGGCAACCAATGCTAAAGAAGAAATGAGAAAACAATATTGTCATGCAAAGAAGAAAAGGAAAGAGAGAACAATATTGCTTACAAGACAAAGTCACAACATTATTGAATTTTGTTGTTTCTGAGTTTATTTTATTGAAATTTTGAAGGAATCAAGAAAACTTCAGCAAACTTCAATGAAACCTTTTATAACACTCTTTTTGACAAGAACCTTTTATAACACTCTTGATTTGCCAAATTCTTAAAGGCAGTGAGTGATCCACGCACCTGAGGAGTGGCTAATTTGGCAGCAAGTGCCTCAATCTTCTCAGAATACTCATTTAACTTTGCTTTGGAAATTCTGTAAAGAAAGGGAACAGAAACAAGAATGAATATATATATAGAGAGAAATATGCAGGTGCAGCTTCATTGCACCACAATTACGGTGCAATTACCTCAAAATGGACCCCTCATGATCATAAAATTATAATCCACTTCACCCATTATATTTAGAATTATGTACTTTATTATCATACTAATTTTCATCCCAATCGGATATGAGCATGGACCCCATCTGAAAATGGTACAAATTCAACATAATAAAATAGTTTGATGTAAATAACTTGCAGTTTGTAGTAACATAAAAGACTTGGCATAAAAGTTATACCACCAATGGCTCCTCCAATCAAATAGTTGAAAAATGTCATTTAATAAACAAAGCCTACAATTGATTATCTAAATACAGATAAAATGTCAAAAAGAAAGCTACCACACCAACCTCATAGTCCAGATTTTGGTTCAAAAGCAAAATAAACAATCTTTTCCACCATGAAAAGTTCACAAGAGCATCCATTCAAGATCATTCAGATACATGCAAGATCATTCAAAAACATGCAAGATGGGCTAAAAAGTGTAAAAACAAGCCTTCTCCATCTCTCACCATTGCTGAATTACAATGAATGATCAGAGCTAGTTCAGAAGAACGTCTTATAAAAAGTTTGAATGGAACTTCTATGTCAATCTTAACTGTTCATTGCTTGATTGATAATTTCAAAGAGAACTTTAAAGGTGCAGAAAAAATGAGAATCAATGCAATATTTACAACATCCTAATATCAGCAAGCAACCAATGAATGTGTTTACTTCTCATTAAGGTGAACATGAAGAAGAAGAAATTTGTTTACCTCGGTAGGCCCGTGGGGGTGGTTTCCTCTCCCAGTTGTTCAAGTTGTTCTCGTAAAGTAGCAACATACTGCAAGTTTAGATCACACGCTAACATCAAGCATGTAGTAGGATACATTAATTTAACAAACGCAGAACCATTCTCCCAAGTTGAGAAGTGAAATAAAAATGCAATCCAGGCAGCTATCAGGTGCAAAACATACGTTCCACCATTAAGCTGGAACAAACCATAGAAACTGCTGAATGAGCCTATAATTTTATTTCACTTATACATAAAGCCACTTGCAAAAGTGACCAGTGCACGGGGCCACATTTTTTGAAAGGGGCGACACTGACTGGCATATAAGGGACATAGTGTGAGCAACAAAAGTTAACCCAAGTTTCTTCCAGCATCCATGCACATTCAAGAAATCGACACTAACCTACAGAAAAACATAAAGGCAAGCAGAAACCGAAAATTTTCAAAATTATATAGGCAGTTATACTAGTTTTAGATGGTGACGAAGTGAAAGCATGAAAGAACATATTTTCTACTCACATGCATAAGCTTTGCCTGATTTTGCTGCTGAGGTGCAGCAGCAAGCAACCTCCTCAAATTCACCTCAACCTTACTGAATCCCATGATCATCTGTCTGTCAGCCCAATAACAAACTATTATATGATTCGACGTTAGCACCAGAGAATGGTGAGGGGTGGTGAATAGCAGCTAATATGAAAATACATAGCGAATAACAAGAGAAATTAAACTAAAAAAATCTAAAAGATATATAGACAAAAACAGCAGCATCAATCACACATATAAACAGAGAAAGACGAGGTAAATCACCAAGTAGAAGTAGACGATATCTTTTTTCCCAAATGAAAACCGTCTGTTGTTTATTGACGCCGTGTCTCTGTCTTCAATTCCTGCCAATACTCTGTAACTGATTGAAGAATAAGACATCGAGTTTAGGGTATGGAGCACAGGTAGAGAAATGAAAACCAAGAAAAAAAAAATTGAGAGAGGCGCATACCTGGCGTCGGCGTCACTGACGGCGCCGATGATGGAAGTGGAACAACGGGAAAGGGCAGGTGTGTCTGCCAACCAAGGCAAGCATCCAACGCCACAGCTGGGTTTGCACTGGAGAAGAAGAAGGTCCCATGTGAAGGATGCAATCGTACGCAGCCGGTGCACTGAGCCTCAGCGCAGACGGTTGTAATACACTTATTTTTTTTTATTTTTTTTTTAAAATTTTTCTACGAAATTTTTAATCTAAGTATATTTAACATATGTATTAATTTTTATTATTTTTAAATATTTTTTCGAAGTTTTAAAAGTCAGTGGATTACTAACATGTTACTGATTTTAAAACATTCGGAAAATATATATAAAAATCTCTAAAAATAGTAAAAATTAATACACATGTTAAATATATTGAGATTAACAGTTATGTAAAAAAAATAAATTAAATTTTAAAAAAATGGTTGTATGCGCCAGGTGTGAACCGTGATCAGATTTGATAACAAATATGCATGGTAAAATTCAGTTCATTCGTCGTCTTTAGGTTCCAACACCTGATCATGAATGATCTAAACAATCGGCTCTTTTAAAGGATCGGGCGTATTTGCAAAAATAAATCACCAAATTGGATTTTTGATCTCATAGTTTACATATTTGCAACGTCAAAGTTTCGAGTTCAGCAAAAATAACCTTCGCACAAACGGAGTTATCAAATAACCATTTAATATTTTTATTGGTATATCTCCATCGGTCTTTAAGTTGTTAATTGATATTACAATCAACCTACATCCCAAACACAAAAACAGACGAAGCAACACAAAATTTCAGCTATTTTCATTCCACATCAATTCAGACTTCAAAATTCAATTTAGCAAACACACGATGAGATGGATCCCATGATAACAAAATTGCACATGGCGTAGTTCCTATTCAATATTAGATTAGAGGTGTCTTTGGAAAGTGATAAAAGTTTTTAATGAAAATTTGTTGTTATAAAAATATTTAAAATAATATAAAATAATATGATACAATATGGGTGATGATGGAAAGTAAAAAAAATAAAGTTAAAATAAATAGTTTAGTTGTATAGGTTGTTATGTAAAAATTATTGAAAAATAGGATAGTTATATTGAAAAATCGAAAAAATAATTTAAAAACAAAATAGATATGAAAAGTGAAAAGTCTGAAATTGAAAATTTTTAATTTAAGAAGTTTCATGATTATCCAAGCACACCCTCCACTAAAGCTTAAAACTCATCAGTTCCATTCCGTAGTAAAATTATAAACAGCAGATTTTCACGAGATGAAAAGATAATTGCCGTAAGTAAAATCTTAAATTACTCGAACAACGAAAAAAGCATGATAGAAAAGAAGAAATGGATTAAAAGCCGAAAAAGTGATCCCCGATTGGTTATTTTAAAGGGTGTGTTTGAGAATGAATAAAACTTTTGATGAAAAGTTATAGAGAGTAGAAGTTGTCAACTGATGTAATATGATATAGGTAATGATGAGGAGTAAATAGGATAAAGTTGAAATAGATATGTTAGTTGTGTTGGTAGTTGTGTAAAAATGATTGAAAAATAGGGTAATTATATAAAAAAATGTGAAGAAACGATTAAAAAATAGGATAGTTGTGGAGTGTGAAAAGTTTTAGATTGAAAATTTTTAACTTGACAATTTTACTTATTAGTAAACACACACGAAATTTTTAAAAGGCGAAGGAGAAATCCAGTACCCGGATGAATGCCTGCCAGTGACGGAAGGATCGTTGGAACTTGGAAGGCCTGCCAGTGACTGAAAGATGTTCAATAGGAATTAATCCGAGCCTCTTCTGGGAATAAAAATAAAAATAAATTTTTTCTTATTAAAAGAAAAAGAAATGCGCATCCGGGGAATCGAACCCCGGTCAGTACCGTGGGAGGGTACTACACCAAATGCGCCTTCATGTTTTTTGAATTTTTAATATTTTTATATTAGTGTTGTCAAATTATTATTACGCCTCCTTCGTTACCAGCATCATAAATATCTACATATTAGTTTGTATTTTAAATGATCTAAAAGTTAAAAATTGGGAAAATATAATTTTAATCATTCCTCATTTATATTAGATTGAAACATGGGTTTGAAGTTTTAAATTTTTGGTGTGTTTAAGAAGTAATAAAACTTTTAGATGAAAAATTTTAGTATAATTTTTTTTAAATGTGAAAATAGTGTAATATAATATAATAGGGATAATGATGTAGAGTAAAGATGTAAAGTTAAAATAGATAGGTTAGTTGTATATGTAGTAATGTAAAAATAATTAAAATAGGGTAATTGTAAAGGAAAATATGAAAAAATAATTTAAAAATAAATAATTGTAAAAAGCCAAATGTTTTAGAAACAAACCCTTCATTTAAATTATTTTGAGAAAAAATATATTAAATCAATCACTTCAATTAAACCAGACAATCGGTTTGACCTCCAGTACAGTATAATAACATTGCAACATCATCGGTTAGAATAATTTTCGCATCATTATCTACTTTCTTAAAATATGTTTCTCTATTTATTATAACTTTCTTATTCATTCGCACGCATCAAACTTTCCTTTTTATGCCCCGCATTTCCTTTTATTTCACTCTTTCAACTCAAACACATCATACTCGTCAATCAAAAGCATGACCAAATCATGTCCATCACGATTTCGCGAGCACTCTTCTTGAGTGGCACCACATCCAGCAACCAATTTTCAAAACATAGGACCACGACTTAGATAAGGCTGACATAGAATCTCTCATTTTCCTAAAAAAATTTCGTTTTTAAAAATAACAACTTACTTTTCTTATTTCTCATATAATTTTTTTCAATTTACATGTAACTTTTCACATTTTCAATACACAATAGCATTTTTTTTCCATTCCACATTTTCATTTCATCATTATCTCAGTAGTAAATAAGAACAAGCGATCAACAGCTCCCAACTAGAAGAAGAACCACAAAAATACATGCTCTGCAGCTTACAGAGGATGATTTACTTTCTAGCTTTCAACATCTATCATCTTTTGTTAGGTTTATGGCATACCCAATCATGTTAGTGCTTTGGGGCTTCTTAGCAGGGTCCATTTAGTAATGCAAGGAGGAAGAGAAGCCCATGCGAAAGGAAATACTTGGGAAAAGTATGATAGCGATGGAATAATTTTTTTTTTTTAGTATAGTGTACATCCATCTCAACTGATATTATAATCAACTTCTGAAAAATTCTTACCAATTTCTAATATGGAGACCCTAGGCTCCACCTCTTAACTTAGAAGACCACCTGCACCCACCGACAGCTAATCCTCACAATGAAACGAATATATATAATGCCCCACAAAGGGAGGATTCAAACCCCGAACAACTAGCAGCAATGCCACTGGAGTTACCATCACCACGAAGGGCTGTTTGCATGATAGAATAAATTATACAATAAAGGTAAAGTGAAAATACATAAGAGTAATTGTATAAGAAAATTATTAAATATAAGAACAAAAATGGAAAAAGTAGAGAGCTAGGTAGTTAAGATGTTAAATAATGTTTCGAAAAATATATTTACAAGAAAAATGTTTTTGAAAAATGTGAGGGGAGTAGAAATCATTTTAGGGAAGTCACCATATGCCTCTTGAAAGTTGAAAAAATATATAGCGGGGAGAAATAAAACAGGGCCTCTTCATCTTGGTAGGATGTCTGAGGATCAAGAGTTCGTACTATGTGAGGATGAATGAAATTTTGGCTGATAATGGACCGCATGGTCCACAATGCATTTCTAAGCTTAGACAACACGTTGATTCAACATAAAATCGACAGCATTACACATGAGGTTAATCTGGCTCATCAATGTTCAAAGAATACACACACGAATCTCTTCTTCTTTAATTACCCACCCTTTTTTTTTAATGTTTCTTTAATTACCCTCCCTTGTAACGCACTTATCACATCTGTTGCACTGATGGAGAACATGGCAGTGGAAGGGGTTCCACTAATGATCTGCTCCCCTTTCCTTGCCTGCTGGAACAACCCCTCGAACATGATAAATCAACATGCTCACATTACCAGCCAGAAATACAGCCAAATTTAGCGTTTCGCTTTCAATAGCTTTGCTTCTATTCTTCCCCGGACTGTTCTTAGATCTTGTCTATCTCTTGACCATCTTTTTCTTGTCTTTCTACTATATTTTTTCCTCTGCAGACGTTGGCGACGTATCTCAGGATCAGCCCAACCTCGTCCCCACTCAGAAAAGGTTGAATACGGTCTTTGAATTTGCTTTGAGAGTAGCATGTCTGCTTGGGGATATGCATAAAAATTCTCATCTGCACTTTGTAAGAACTTTAAACCCAAGTCCGTTAGCTCTGGATATTTTATACAAACCCGTACCTGCACATAGGACATGATTACCAGATCAGGCCGCCATTGCAATTAGCAACTAATAACTCTTGTTTGTTAAAACACAATACTGCCCACATGCAAAACAAAAGATATCTAACAAGCACAAATCCCCTTCCTGAAAGGACATTTTCAAACAGATTAAAGATTTCTCAGTCAGCCACCCAAAGCTCTTATACATTTTATTCATTTAAAATGACATCATTATTTGGGAAAATGTTGTGCTGAGAAGCTATCCATCAGGGTTCTTAAGCAAACATCAAGTAGCAGTTCAATCAGCAAATGTATAAATAATGATTTATGCTTAAAAGCATGCACTGAGCCCATTCATAATTTCATGTGAGTTCCAAAGACTAAACCATCCATCGGACAGGCTCAATAAATCAAATCACATGGTAAGGTCATAGTTAAATAATTTTAGATAGGAAAATGGGAGTTGAGAAATGCTTTGCATTCAGCTGATATTTAAGACCAAGAATCCACTGATATTCATGAAATGGATAGTTTGGAGCGAATGCCCACTTAGCATGTTCAGCTGTTCAAGGGGATATGTCTCACATCGTTGCATAACACAAGCAAGAAAATGACTTCAAAAACTGCCTATTTCATTGATGGTTGCTACCTACATACCACGTCATCCCCTTCTCTTATAAGTCCCTTGTCCTCTAAGATACACGCAAGGCCCTGCCACCAAAGACGATCGCTTGCAGAAAATTTTGGAAGCTGTTCACGTGAAGAACCAATCAGAATAGAAATAAACATGATTTATCTAGGTGGATAAGAGTTCATTTTGGAAGATAATAAAAAGGTCAAAACTAAAAATCCTTTTCCAGTCATTTTCTTCTCTGAATGCTTTATATAGATAAGAGTTCGTTGGGGCACACAATAAAGAAGTTAAAACAGCGATCCTTTTCCAGTTGTTTATGAGAATTAAGGAGGCAAATTCGAGAAATGAAAAATAGCATTATCACTTGATAGGCTATTCACATCCAGTTAAGGCAAGATAGCTAGATTGGACTTTGATGCCTTGGCGATTGGGAAGAATATTCAAATGATATTGATATACCCCTCATTCTCAAAAGAAATGCAAGTTGCCCCAGAGGTCGGGTGCAGGGCCAGATAATTTCAACCATCTAGCTTCTTACTTCTAAATGGAGAGGATCTAAAAAGTATTCATAATTAATCTATGAAGTCTAACATGAACATGAACCACTGGATCTTCTGAAGGTCCATGTTCAGCTATATAAACTAATATCAGAACCATCAGAACAGACTGCTAAATCCTAAGCAAAACTTTGAAGATGGAGGTAAGATCCAGGCAATGAGATTTCTCTTTCTAGAGAAACGTGCAGTTGAATGGAAAACCTTCCCCAACAATGTCCATCATAGTTGTCACTCAAAGTACATCTGGTGACATTCCCCGAGAAATGAACCTCAACTCTTCCTACCAACCAATGCTTATTGAGAAAAAGGTAATACATTTCAGACAATCACAACGATCAAATCCCATTTGCCTTCAAAGCATTAATATCTTACTGCACAATTGAAATGATTATTAAGAAAACGAACTCCAAACTGCCATCATGACAAATTTTTTAATGTAATTTATGAGTATAAAAAGCTTTACCTGTTCCCTAATTCTACTAACAACCATTTTGATATTTGGTCTGTCAATGTATCTTCCTCTTTTGACTTTTCCATGCATTCCATTGTCATAAGAAAAGCTCCTATGAGGGGGTGATCCCTGAGATATGTTCATGTGATATCAATTCAGAAAAAAAGGAAGAACGTGCAAGCAAATAGTACGTGAGTATGCTGAAACTGCTGGTTATGTAGAAAACATGTAAGCATCCAATCAACAAAGAGTCCCACTTTGGCGAAACTGATGTGGAAACCCTTGGACAGGGCCAACCTGGATAATGAAATCAAAATCCAACCTGTCACATTGTCTAGCATCATTTTTTTATCATGGTACCAAAAATTATTTCAGTTAGTTTTGGTGGGCCTTACCTGCTTAAAATAGAGAACATGATCATGTGTGAATTATGAAAAACACTCACATCCATTTGTAGATGCTTGATAATACGTTGTAGAATCATTTGTCCAAATGTTTAGACGGTTTAAATGTTGTATTAACAGTTTTGAATTGATATACAAATCAAACAATTTTCTTATTTGATTGTATGCATTTATCAGATGAGGGTTATACGAGCTCTGATTTGGATAAAACTCGGTTTCCTAGTCAACCAAATTATTCTAGATGCAATGTATGGAGTGGATTTCACATCATCATCAAGGTGGCCCAAAATAGCAAGGTTCTCACCAATATATTTGTGGAACAGTTTCAATGACTCAAAACTCATCATCATCAACATCATTGACGAATCAAAACTCATCAATGAAGTATAATAATACCAGTAAAACGAAATTCTAAAAATCCAGCATAGCTCGAGCTTGAAGAAAATTGAAGAAACATTTGAATTGAACTAAAGAAAAGCTGAATTGGGAAATGATTTAGGCAAAGATGAAACAGCCAAGTTTTAATCATTCTTCCATTTGCATGAACTATTCTTTGGATCAAAATAATTCTGTTCATGATCAAAACTGTTGGATTCATTTACAACTTAGAGTTTATCATGAAATGCAAGTTTGATGCTGTCAGTTTCACTTATAGGGTATCTGGGAAATGATAAAACTTTTGGTGCAACGTTTTTGAAATAGAAGAAAATGATGTGATATGATAAGACTGATGATGAAGAGTAAAGAGAATAAAGTTAAAATAGATTAGTTATATGGGTAGTTGTGTAGAAATACTTGAAAAGTAGGGTAATTGTATAGGAAGATGTGAATAAATAATTAAAAGATAGGGTAGTGGTGGAGAATGAAAAATTTTAATTCGACATGTTTTTGGGGTAAACTAACACACTCATAAAGAACATCATAACATCCAAGCATTCTTCATGAATAAATATCCTACAATTAAGTTTCAGAGATAAATGAAAAATTAAAGAAAAATGAATAAAAGCTGACTTGCTACCATCTTGTAATGCGCTGCAAGAACTTTCATGAAAGCATCTGCCTCAGGCTTCATATTCTGCAATTCAGGAGGGCCACCAACACAGATGTCACACCTGCACTTTATGAGATGAGAAAACAATACCTTTTTGAAGAAAGACTGAAGAATCTGAAATCGAGAATTTATCTGGAATACTAAATTTCAAAGAAATACATAATGATGCAAAAGATATCATCAAGGTAAGTGATTGCAAGGTTGCAAAGGGTTAAATGTTGTTAAATTTAAGATATACGGCAGTTTATAAGAAGATTATGGATCCAACAAGGTAAGAAAGATATCATTAAGCATGCAAAAATATGAAAGATAACGTAGTGACAGAGATCATAGTAGAAGACATAAAAGGTGGAAATGGAGGAGAATAATGCTAACAACAAAGAGAACAACAGGAGATACAGAAACTATAGCTAAGGGCGAGTTGATTCAAGCTGAGTTCCCAACAGGGAAGGATAAAACCAAACAATGTGGGTAGAAATTTTTAAATAAGGTTTGAAGACGTATGATTTCAATGGGGAAATTGTCCGCAACAGAGTAGAACGTCATAATAGAATTTATTAAATGACCATATTTCGTTGGACAAGGTTCCAAGTATGATAACAGTGGTGATGATGGTCAAGGCGATAAAGGAAGATACTCAAGACCCTGTACGTGGTGAAGGTGATAATGCAATGCAAATGAGGTTCTCAACATTTGAATCTTGACAATATTCGAAGATATGCATCTCTAGTGGTTAAAATGAAGTAGTAGAATGCTAATAGCTGGTAAGAAGATTTTAAGTCAAACCATGAATTCGATGGTATTTAGGATGTGATTCTCTGCAAACTTTGTCTTCAAAGAGACCAAATATCGTGAGCACATAATCTTCTTATTCGAAGAAAATGGCAGAGAATGTTTATTAACCGTATCTTACAACTTGAAGGAAATGCACAAGTTGAAGAAATGTAAGAACAACATAAAGAAACCACATCATACAACTTTGAAGGAAACGCACAAGTTGAAGAAATATAAGAACAACATACAAGAGACACTTGTTACAGCCAAAATCCTCCCCAAAGTAATTTACTAGTATCTTAGCTCGACACAATGCAGTAGCCATACCATACCTGCAAATGAAAATATCATCAGACAAAATTCAAGCATTTTGACAGGAAGGAGAATGAATCAATTAGGGAAGTGAGAAGAAGGTTGGTGCCTAAATATAGACTCGAGAATAGTACTTGTAGCAATCTGACAACATTTTATATGCTTTTTTTGTCTGCTCTTCACTTCTCTGACTTGGTAGAAGTGTAGGTATTCTTGACAAGTCTGCATAAAGAGCTGAAAGACAAAAAGCAAACAACTTTGAATCAACATGAAGGGAAAAGAAAAGGAAACAAATGAAATACAATGTCCAATGCTGCACACAAAGCAAGGTATGAATCATCACTACTCCTAGATCACAAAGGAAAGAAAAGGGAGTTGAAGACAAAAGGAAAACCAGCTCCTTTTGAAGCAGACAAGGGATTTCCCAAAAACATCAATAGATATTACGCAATCACCGACAATTGTGGATTTTTGAATGTATGCTAGAAATTTTTGAGCTTTGAAGGTACAGACTCTCAGAGAGCTGATTTGGATATTTCTGCTTTATAAAGAGCATAGAACATCATAATTGGTTTGTATACATTAAGTTGAAGGTCTCACCCTTGCAGCAACAAGGTGACTGGCTTAAATAACAGAGAATAGACCAGTCTGCCTGAAGCAGAGCTGAACGGATAGCTTACCCTGCCAACTCTGGGGAAATTTTTTTACTCATTGAGCCATGTAGGTTGCATCAAAATCACACCGAGGGAAATTCCTTTTTCAAAGGTACATTTTCATCTGAAATTCATAAATCCATGTGTTCTATATTGCATGCTTAGAAAATGCAATGCACCACAGCGTCAATTTATGTGATCACAAAACTCACACCAAGTTCCTTTTTCTTTGAAATCTACACTTTCATCTCAAATTCATAAATCCATGCAGTCCGACCAGATTTCTACTGTCTGGTTGAACCAGTTCGCAAGCAAATGGGAAGGGAAAAAAAAAAAAAAGCCTGATATAGCCCTGGGTTCTTGAAAATTCAAATGACCAGAATCCTTGCCCGCATCCCATTTCTCCCTTTGGATGTTGAGAAAATTCGCTTCTTCCCTCCACATCCAGAGTAATCATCTTCCTCAATCCACCATGTTTTCTTAACCAGCACCTGCAGCAAGCTTCCAATCAACAGCATTTTCTCAATCATCATTCCCCTAAATCACAAGCATTCTTTCCAAGTTCCAACAAATCACTCTGCAGTTCAGCACTGTTGAAGAATCGGAATGCAAAAAACGCAAATCGCAAGCAGTGAAGCTTGAAAGTCATCCCTCACAGCAGCAGCAAATCTTCGTGACCAACAACTGCATGCTGTCCTTCCATTCAAACAAATAGCAGTCTGTCGCTTCAGCCATATAGGTTTACTTATAATCAATCCCCAAATTTCAGAACTTCCTTCAATCCATGTATTTTCACTTGCATCTACTGCCATCTCTGGTTTACCAATTTATTTGCAAACATGAATTTGTCTAGCACACTGATTATTCTGGTTCAGGACATTATGCACAACAACTAGCTATCTAGTTGGGGCTTTTTTTTTTCTACCACAGATTCTTCCAATGGCAACCACTGAAGTAGGATTGAGTCATTTGGCCCATACATAATCAATGATTAATTATTCTAGCAATCTAGCTAGCTAAAGGAGTTAACGATTAATTCCTACTCTCTTTACAGTACATCCATATCACACCAGTTGGTCAATAATATTTACCTCTTGGAATGCACATATATTATTTTTTATGGAATCATAGATATAAATTTTTAATTTTTTTCTTGTTAATCTATCATACATTTTACATAAATTACTATTTAATAATACACTGGTTCAATCCGATTTTCATAAACAGTTGAACCGGTTGGACCAGAACCAGTCACTTGACGAGTTCATTAACCAGTTCGACTTTAACAACATTGGTTCTATATTACATGCTCAGAAAATGTGATCATAAAACTCAGCCTAAGAAAATGTTTCGCCAGCATTACTGATACAAAGGTACAACCCAAACCATGCATATTGCTGTTCACCTTATATTGCTTACTGCAACTCTGGGACATCCAACTGGCTGATACATGATGTTGAACATATTAATTGGAAAAGTTCGACCCAAGTGATATTGGACAATCTCAGGTTCAAGAAAATCCACTTACCTTGCATGGTAGGTCCAGTTTATCACTTTTGTTTACACGAGTTGAGAATAATTATCAAAATATGGAAGGGCTCTCTTTATCATTAGAAAATATGAAGAAGCGAGAAAAAACAGAAGTAATACAAGAAATAATTCATAGGTATATGGAGTCACACCTTCGAGTCAACGCCATCCAACCTACTCTTGCTAAAGACTTGATTTTGTTAATTTAATTTTAAAATACTGCTGGAAATAATGGTGCCTTTTATGCATTTCTAATGAAACCTTAAAAATTAAACATAAAAATATCGCAAAATTTCATAGCACTCTATTGATTGTAATTCTCTTAAACAATATTAGATGCATGCAATGGATTGCAGATAAATAATGTTCACATATGTGCAGATTACAGAAATGAAATTCTTCAATTCTAATCCAGGTAGTATTTGATGTAGGATATCCTTTCAGTTACACAAAAACTTCCAAAAATTACCTTCGCACGTAGAAACAATTTAAACATTCATAACATCCAAAATCTCTTATGGTGCAGTGAAAATGGACGGTACATAAACAACAAAAATCTGTGATCACCATGGAAAGTGTAAGATCCCTGCCAATGAGGACATTATAAATGCCCATATCTAGATTCAAGAAATTAAGAATTGGAACTGATCTTCTTGACAGTTTTGACTTCTAAATGGAGAAGTACTATTTGAGCATAGAATATGATAGACACTGGCGAAAAATATGAAAGAACTCACTGCATTCTGCCAATTTCCCATCCCTGCCGGCCCTCCCTGCTTCTTGATAGTATGCTTCCAAACTCTGCAAGGAGCAAATTCATTCTGAACAAACTCAAGCAAAGGAAAAGCTTGGCCAGAATACCTGAGTGAATAGGCCCTGTATCTATGCAAACATAAAAAGTGTCCAAAAAAAATAATGAATATTGAAATGATGAAAGAGACAGAAATAGTAAGCATACACTAACATGATCTTTATTTAATATCTATACGCATGGCCCCTAGAATCAGAGTTCAGGAATTTTTTAAAAATCTTTCACTTGCTAGGAATAACACCTAGATAATGGCTATGCCCACAAATGAAAAAAATGCATGAAAGTGATGAAGAAATAACACCTAGATGTGACTATCCAAGACATTCTAACAACATATCTTAAAAATGCAAGTGAACTTGTATGTCAGAATGAGAATTCCCTCAAAAAAATGCATTGCTGGCAGTCAATGACTTGAGCATAGGGCGGGAACGTCACGCAAACAACCAGAGAATCTAAACATCAAGTCAATGACTTGAGCATAGGGCAGGAATGTCACGCAAACAAACAGAGAATCTAAAAATCTCTCTCTCAGGGGATAATAGAAAATTTTTTAAAGCCCTATTTGTCTCTATTCCATTTAAAAGCTTCAGTCCAAGACTCCAAACAAATATCATTCTCAGCATCTAAAACTCCAAACAATTATCATTCTCAGCATCTAAAGCTTGCAAAGAAATAATGCAGAAATGGATCTAAGGAACAGACCTGCGGCCAACCATAATGGATGATTCTTCTAACATTTGACTTGTCAATTCCCATTCCAAAAGCAATTGTTGCAACTACAACCTGAAGATCAGAGAAAAGATTGTAGTTTACACCTCACAAGTTCCACGATAAGGAATGGTGTCCACCAATGTGGCATTTGAAGGCAACTAGATTAAAATGTTACCTGAACCATAATTTAGTATTTTTTTTTTTCAACAATGCAGTCATGCAGTTATAAAAACAGTAAAGCAAACCATGACCACAAGCAATAGAAACTACTTTTACAAAGGTCAAAATGGACTTATCAAATCAAGATCATTCATCAAATGTTACATATGCTGTATCCTACATTCCTTATGAATTGCAATTCGGTTAAAAGAAAAAGAAAAAAAATTGAACACAATGTAAAGGAATAGCATACATTTCAACACGAACAAAGCCACTACAAAGAATCATCATTCCACACTAGTTGGAACAGAAAAGCAAAGTTAATAGAGGAAGAACAAGACACAAAGAAAGAAGTCCTTGGTTTTATCATATGATATGATATGCTTTATCATTAGTTTTCCAAAATTTGATTTCAATAACCACCTTTCCAATATTACACTCTCAGAATTAAGGCTTGGGGATGCAAGAAGAAGATATAACCACAAAATTTCGGTAGAGCTACAACACTGATATTTCCGGTTGGAAAAAATTATTTGAAAAAATGGTCATTTTTATGAGGACTTGGAAATTGGTATCCTGTCATGATACTCTTATGGTGAGAACAACTGCAATATGAACTCAGAGACCCTTCAAAGAGAGAACAACTGCTGTAGTTGGAGCTAATTGTGCCAAGAAATTCCAAACATCTAGTTTTATTGATGTCACCATGGACATATATATCAATAAGATAATCAAGCCCAACATTATGATCACACATTACTAGTAATAGCTATGGATAATGGGATCTTAGCAAAGAATATAATCTGATTCCAAACATCTAGTTTTATTGATGTCACCATGGACATATATATCAATAAGATAATCAAGCTCAACATTATGATCACACATTACTAGTAATAGCTATGGATAATGGGATCTTAGCAAAGAATATAATCTGCCTTCAGTACTAATCTAGTACCTGCAAAATGTTCTGGTGGAACTGATCATGGACACGTCTGAGATGTGATTTTGGCAGCTGCAAGAGCCAGATTGATTAGTCTTGTTTAAAATAACAACAGAAGGGAAAAATCTTAAGCCTTTACTATATCCAAAGTAAAAGTAGAAATGATATAACATGCAAATGTAAAGGTTACACTTGTGTACAAATTTGAGTTCCAATATGAGCTTATAGAGTTACAATTAGTTATTCAAAATTGTTAAGAACAGAGATACGAAGTTACCTTTGCATGATAAGCAGCAGCATTTACACCAAACCTACAAAGATGCTGTGTGAGTGTTAATGTTTCTTTTCTAGTAGGTACATAAATAATGGTTGGTCCATGTCCTAAAGGCTCTTTTGCTTCCCCTTTCCCTGGTTGGGTTGTGATTTTCACTGTCTCAGATGAACCATAGAAATCATGGTTTCCAGAAATTGCATTACCATAGAATTCACCACTGGCAACTGCAAAAAAGAAGGAAAGCTGTCACTAACTATTAAAGTATCTCTGGTCTGACTATTGGAATCAAATGAATGGAAATCAAATAATCAAATAATCATATGAAAGAACATCGTATGAATAATGTAAAGAGAAATATCATCAAATTGAGACCTTCACATAGAAACAGGTACTTCTATACCAAAAAATGGGGAATCATTCGCCGGATTTCAAAACCTAGGATTGATATGGTTTCTACCAGGCCATGCAGATAAGAAACAGAGAAACGCCTTTAGTTACAAGATCTGGCCAATCTAACAAGAGTAGAAAACAGTATCTCCATGTTCACATACCAAATTTAAATATATCACATAAATACCTTTTCATGATAACCTCAAAATACTTATAAAAAATATGTGGAAGCGAAGAAATTGGTACTCAGGTCATTTTGCACACGAGTTAGATCATCAAGCTATAACCAAAGGGTGCAAATGAGATGCATTATCTCACAGAACAATTTATTTGCAGATCAGGAGAACATTTATTTGAACCATTGCATGCCATTTCAGATATTTTGGGAAGACTGACTGTGATACCATCAAGATCATCCACACCCGAACAGGTGTCTAGTTCTTCTTCTAGAAATTCAACTGACAATTGATTCTCCTTGGAAGCTGCTGCACCATTCTCATTTGCTGAACTTACTTCATCACAACCACCATCATTCTCATCATCGTAATTGTTGAAATTGTCGGAAAGTATTTCATCTGCATCAAATATGCTATCACTTGCAGATCCGCTGGAGCTATCAGATCCCTCTGAATTAGGTGAAATGTTGCCAGAATGACAATAACCAACATTTCCTTGTGATGTATAAGTATCTATTAATTCATGGAAATCCCTTTTGTAAGATGACGGATGAGATGTTTTACTGTGCTTCACCTGTGAATGGAACAAGATGGGGGGAGAGAGTAGAGAAAATTAAATAGGAGGAAGTCAAATGACGAAGATGCCAGCTGAAACAGTGAAGTAATCAACCATGTACTGCCTGAGTGTAACAAATTCCAATCATATCAGCAACTCCTTTTTCTTTTTCATTTCTCTTTTCATGATGAGTAAGCTGGTCCATGCCTTTTGCAACAATCGATAGATCTTAATTTAGAGTAGATGTTCCCAGCATACCAAATCTCTCTTACGCTAACTTGACAGAACAACAAAGTAAAGAAAAAGCAGAAATGAACCAAAAAGCTCCTAAACCTCTCTTCTATCAACTTGACAGAATAAGAAATAGAAGCAAGCAGAAAAGGAACAACAAGCTCTTAAGAAAATTTATGGTTCCTGTCTTTACATCAGTCATTGTCTCACAGACAAACAAAAATAGAATATTCTTAGAAAGATTTGAAAAAGACTACAAAATAAAGACAAGAAGAATTTGTGAGTTGATCCAATCTTCCAAGATCCCTATTAATTTTTCAATAATTGCCTCACATGATGCGGCATCAAAGGGAAGATAAACACTGATGACAAATGACATAAATTTACTCACATGAACTTACAAATAGATTAGTATCCTTTACAGAAAAGAATATGACAAAATTTGGAACAATTTAACACTGCAACAAAATAGCTTTAAAAGTATAACAACCCAGGCAAGTAGACCCATCAAAATCCAGGAACCATATATTTCAAAAAGCCAAAGAAATTGCAGAATGGCACCCTATGTTAAGGCTGCTGCAGTGGAAAGGAATATTCCCATGGATAACATAAAAATGGTTTAACCAATTTACCAGCAGCTGTTCACAATTATAACATACCAAAGAAACTAAATGACTAGGTGTCATATTCCTATCTTATGATTGTAAAAAGGCAACCATAAACAATGGCCAGTAAAAAGATCCACAACTTACTGAAAATTGAAGATTTGGTCGGAAAAATGATGTCAGTACAATTTTTGTTTCCTTTGACATAAGTAATGACTTGAGAATGTCTTCTCGAACATTGACTGTAGCAGTTGCAGTCAAGGCCATCAGTGGTATGTCATACTTCAGTGATTTCAAATTGCAGGCCTTGAAATTCTCCCTCAAGATAGATAAACGCCTAAACACAGAATGAAAACAGTGATAAGAAACCTAATACTTCACACAAATATTCTCTACAGTATTGACTTCCTACAAATGACTGCTCAGTGTGCTACTCAGCCTATATACAATATCTGACCTGACCTGACCTGTAATCAGGACGAAAATCATGCCCCCACTTAGAGATACAATGAACTTCATCGATGGCAAAAAGTGCAATTCCACGATTTTCTGCAAGTCTTTGAAGCGGCTCAATGAGTCTGCAAGAAATGGAGTTCAAACGATTCATGGACTGATTTATCATCAAAAAAAGCATGAATTCACCTCTGGAATGAAGCTTGTACCTCATTATTGTTTCAGGACAAATATAGACTATTCCATAAATTCCATCCATTGCTTTCCTCTCGACACTACTGTCTGTTTGTCCAGATCCAAGGAAGCAAGCCGATATCCCATGTTTTGATAGTTTGAGACATTGATCATGCATCAAACTTATCAAGGGTGAAATCACAACAACAACCTTCCCAGACAATAATGCAGGCAGCTGAAAGCAGAGAGATTTGCCTGCATGAACAGTATTATTGAAAGGCAAACACAGAGGAAAGATTAGTAAGGAGGTGGAGAGGAAAGAAGGGGAAAAAAGAAGAAAGAAAGAAAGACTACCATATATGTAGAAGAGAAGTACCAGATCCAGTTGCAGCAAGAACAAGACAATCCTGGTTTGTCGACCAAGCATCCAACGCTTCCTTTTGGAAGCTCTTCAAGGAAGAAATCCCAAAATGTTCGTGCAAAAGAATACTGACTTTTTGTTCCCAGTCTGAATGAGTTCCAAGGCTACATGACTGTGAACTAGAAGTTTCTAACGAGGTTGATTCTGACTTGATGATAGGTTCACAAGCATCCAATTTCAGTGGAGATAATTTAGACACAGATTCCAGCTTACAGTTTGCATGACTAGATAATTTTTCATCTTTCACATGACAAGATTCAGAACTGTTTAAAATGGAGGTAGAAACATCAGAATTACCACCAGACTTGCTTCTCTTTGCTTTATCTGAGAAATGGAGATGTTTGGCAATAGTAGTCTGTTTCAGATGACCCTGAGAAAGTGGAGATGAAGTCCATTTACCCAATCCTTGACTTTTGGAACGATTATTTAAATTGGATGACCATCTATGATTCAAGTTTTGAGCATCATTTTTTCCATCATTATTTTTGCACAAACCACTCAGAAGGAATTCGACTGCGTCATCAAGGCATGGGCCGACAGCTTTGGTAGCTTCTATGGCTTTTGAGAATTCAAAACCCATGTCCAGCAGTTCAGCAATGACATAATCTGCAGATACATAACTCGCATCCATGGAAAAAGCCTCCCAGCCAATTTTGAAATTATTTGTGTACAAGAAGGATCATCTCAGGTTCATGTGATGAATGAGACAAACAGCCGCCTTTCCATATTGATGTTTTACATAATAAACAAATCAACTTGCTGCATCTACATACTGGCCATGTAAAACTAAACACTCATTGATCATTTATGCTCTTTAAAAAAAGGAAAAGAATTTCCCATTACAGCTACTATGGCCTGCATGTAAAAGAACAAAAATAATTGAGACTTGGCAATGAAATCAAGTTAATGAAGACAAAAGAGTATGCCACCAAAAAAGTAATATAAGCAGTAGATGATAAATTCCTGATTTGGAAAATAGTGGCTGCAATATATAAGAAAGAGAATTAACTGATTTGTATGCAGATATCCATCTCCAGTGGCAAATCCAGAATAATTGTCCTCTTCACTAATATTATCATGCAACAACAATGCAAAATAGTATTTAGTAACTCTCTCCACAACTTTCACAATGACAATGAGTAGTAGCATTAACACATCAACATGAACATTGAGAGTAATCCTCACCTTATGGTTTACAAATTTTGGCATATTTATAAATTGTTTATACTTTATACAGCAATACCTCCACACTGTCCAACATTTATGTGCTAGAAAATTAGCATAGCAATCACACACATGCAAGCCTTATTAAAGCAATATGTTATAGGACTAATGTTATGCACTTGTGTATAGCTTGCAACAAGCTTAGAAAAGATTCTTTGGCATTGCTTTTGGAGGTAGAATGGGATGATAAAAAATAATTTTAAAAAAACCAAGATAAGGAAGGATTCACTCATAAGAATGAAAAGGTAAGGATGGGGAAAAAACAGATGAATCAAGGAAGATGTGATAAAATTAAAAACATAACAGTCAGAAAACACTTTCTGAACCATTAAAGTCATATCAAAACCTAAGACCATGCAAATATATTTAGAAGTAATTTTTTTTTAAAAAAAAAAAAAAGCAAATAAAAATCCCAGTGCATGTGTGTATAGAAATCATAACTAAAACACTGAGCTAAACCGTGCATCAAGTCGCTGTATGTTTTGATTTCTTCAAATCCAAAATTAACAATTAAAGCAAGTTCATAGCCAGTAATAGGAAATCGTTTGACAGTCACCATCTCACATTTTCTACTTCATAAAACCGCTAAAAAGTAAATTTTAGTTAGAATATCCTTCTATTCTATATAAAGTTGCATCTTGTGGGACAGTCTTACCAAACAACTTGATCAAGCAATGAAATTCAGTTCTTTTAGAGTTCTTCACTAAATGCACCTCATCGGAAATTCAGAGGACAAACAAAAATAATAAAACATAAACGACAACGACAACGACAACTAAAGGCAATGACAGACAGGACATACAGTAAGATTTTCCTCTGTTGAGCTTGATTCAAACTCAGACAAGGAAGCTTCATTTGGATTTCAACAAACCAAGCCTGAACTCAAGCAATGTTTTAAGTTTGAGTTCAATTGTAATCCTAAGCTAAGCTCAAGCTAGAATCAAGCTGGGTTGCTATGATTTCTTATTTAGAATTATTCCATAACCAACTGCCTATATTTATTACTTAGCTCAAACACACAAACCAAGCTAGCCTACAACAGCTTTCAAATAAGCCCATACCGATCTGAGTTAAACCAAGCTCAACTAAGCTTACCAGCTACTTTGCTAACAAGCATCAATTTCAAGCTCAAACTTAACTTGCAAAGTTGTATATCAGGCAAAAGCTGCCAATAAGCATCAATATCTTCATCTGAATTCACGATATTAAATCCAAGCTCCATCTTAGTTTTCAACATTCAGGTATTAACCCTTCACAAGACAGTCCAAATCATCGCATCAAGCCAACTTATTCCAGAAGTGGCCACCAGTAAACGAAAAAATTAAAAACAAGAATGATCCAAATGGATGTGTACCAGGCTACTGCCATGAGCCATCCTCTTCTTTCGCTCTTTCCTTTTCTGCTATATGTTTGCCCACACTTTGTATTGCCAGTCAGGCAAGGTTTATTTCTGCTTTAGTTTCGCTAAAGAGTTGCCCAGAATCTCTCGAACATCTCCCAAGCTTTTCCAACGATGCATTTCCAGTCAGTCAAGGTTTTAGAATGACGGACGATGACTACTTCTATCAGGAACTACATAAATCAGGGGACGTTCCGCTCCGTGGTCAAATCATAGGTTTCTCATTTTCTGGTATTTACAACTTCAAACTGAAATCTCATGGTATTCATCAAGTGCTCTTAATCACCTTACGCTACTAATGACCAACGAGAGAGATTGTGGCATTGCTAACGATCATCAAACCCAAGTTGCAGACGGATGCATTGAGTCAAGAAGAAGTGGAACAAGAGAAATCTAAATAATTCTTCCACAGCCAACTACTTGACGATTGGAAAGACGGAAAAGGGAAAACTGGAATCGATTACTAAAGAAAAAAGGAAAAATGGATCGAGACAGGAACACACCTGACCTTTTTCTCGTTTCCACATCGGAATCGCAGCCTCTCGTTTAGCGATGGAGATGGAGGGCGGTTTCCCTTCCTGCCGGGAAGAATGCAAAAGATGCCTGCGAATTTCAATTTTGAGCGCCAGGTGTGATCGGTCCTTCGTGCTCCGCGTTAAGCGATTGCAGAAATTCCCCGTGAACTTTTGGCATACAAGTTTTTCAAATAAAAAATAATAATATTATATAATGGGAGTAACGACGACAAGCAAAGAAAATAAGATTAAAATAGATTGATTAGTTATATAAGTAATTATATAAGAACACATAAATAATTAATTAAAAATTAGATAATTGTTTAGATTGAAAAGTTTTATTAAAATGGATAAGTTAATTATATAAGTAGTTATGTCAAAATAATTAAAAAGTATGATAGTTATATAAGAAAATATGAAAAAATTACTAAAAAATAAGATAATCATCGAAAGTTAAAAATGTTAAATTAAAAGTTTTGATTTGAAAAAATTTATACATGCGGCATATTTGTTTAACATAAAAACTACTCGATTTAAAACTTTTCAAATTCCATAATTATCCTATTTTTTATTTTTCCATATTTTTATATATAATTATCATACATTTCAATCATTTTCGCACAATACTCATGTATGTAAATTATCACTTTCCAACCATTGGGTCTGCCACCCTGGTGATAAAACACTCACCTCACAAAATAGGTGATGCCGCTTCAAATGGCAACAAGTGGGGTATTGAGAGTTGTGTCTTCTTAGTTCTTAGGTGGAGTTGTATTTCCAAATTTGTAAGAATGTCTCAGAACTCCAATATAATACAAGTTGAGATATATGTAAATTTTTCTTTTAAAATTTTTATTAAGTATCAAAACTAGTGTTATTAAAACCGGACCAGATCGGCCAGGAACCGGTTCCCAATCCGGTTCAATAGCATACGGTTCGGTTCAATACATATAAATCGTAAAAAACCGTCGAACCGGCGGTTGGACCGCAATATACTGTCCGGCCGGTTCGACCGGTTCGTTCAAAAAAAAAAAAAAAAAAGAAAACAGCACGGGCGCAGCGCATGGCAGAACTCAGAAGCTCCTCCCAAATTCCATGATCGGGCCTCAGATCCCTAATCTTTCTCTTCTCGGCTTCTCGCAGTCGCAGCAGCAGCTCGCCTCTTCTCGTCTGGTCGTTGTCTGCAGCAAGCCAACAGCTCGTCCAGTCGTCCCACGAGGCCGCGTCAAGCAGCAGCGTGACGCCGGTAGGGATCTTCTCGTGACGAACCTGCTCGCCCAGTTGCCCATTCGCCCTCTCTCAGAGTCCCTATCTCATCCCCTTCACAAAAAACCCTAGCAGTTGCCGTAGCGCCCGCCCGCCAGCCTTCCTCCGCGACTCGCCCGCCCGCCCGCCAGCAGCCCGCAGCGCGCCGCCCGCCTCGCTTGCAGCGCCCGCCTAGCCCGCCTCTCCAGCACCCCTTCATCCACGACGTGCACGCTGCCCGCTTCGCCAGCAGCACTCGCATAGCCCTCCTCGCCCGCCATCTCATCACGCGTGTCGTGCCTGACGCACGCCGCTGTCGAGGATGTCGGTGAGCGGTGTGACGGTGTAGCTGCAGTGGTGGAGGGTGGAGCACAGCAGAGGTGACTAGCGGCGTCCATGGTAGCAAAGTTCTCCTCCAACACCGACGTCATCTTTGCCAGGGCGGTGTCCTAGATCGTCTCCACCTGTTCCGAAGCCAGTAGCCCGCCGGCGGTCCGCAGCACACGATCCTTCATGATGAAGAAACCGGCAATCTTGGAGAAAAAGTTCTGATGGGATTCAAGGAAGGGCTGCATGCACGAGATCTGGAGGTCGAGATCTGTACCTTTAATCTTTCTCATCAATGGCTTTGTGGAGCTTCTCGCTTGCCCCCGTCCCTACCCTAGCCGTCCCCCGTTCCTACCCCCATCCTTGTTGTGGTAATTATTTTTATGTGTAATCTGAAAATTTATTTTTAATATTTTATTTATTTCATTAAATTTGAGTTCTCCTTAAATATCGTTAGATGCTAGTAGATATCGTTAAATGTTGTTAGACACTGTTAGATTAAGATGAATTTCATTAAATCTTATTATCTGGGTTTTAAGTTTTATAATTAAGCTATAAATGTCCTTATAAGGAGCTAAGGATCATGTTACAGGTGTTAAATTAGGATTAACTTATTAATATTAAAAGTTAAATGCGATTAGATGCTGTTAGATGTTGTTAGATAAAGCAAATTTCATTAAACTCTATTATCTGAGTTTCAAATTCTGTAATTAAGGTATAAATGGTCTTATAAAGGGCTCAAAATCATATTACAGGTGTTAAATTAAGATTAACTTATCAATATATTTACTTAAAATTTAAAAATAATTTAATATTTACGACATCATAAACATGTCATGCTGACGTCATCGGTTCGAACCGATTCGCTTAACTGGTCAAACCGGTTCGAACCAGACCAGTTCCTTTACCGGTTCAATCACCGGTTCGGTTCTGACAACATTGATCAAAACACACCTTAAAGCGAAAAAGTGTGAATTAATAAAAAATTTTAAAAATGAGAAAATGATGTTATAAATAGAGATGATAATTAATAGTTAAAAAATAATTAAAATAGATAGAATAGTTATGTTCAAAAATGAGAAAGATTGAGAAGTAAAGATAATAATGAAAAAATATGATAGTCACATAGTTAAAGTAACAAATTATATTAAAAAGCGATACGAACAAGCATTTTTCTTTTTTTAACATTTAGGGTGCGTCTGGAAATGGGTAAAACTTTTGATGAAAAGTTTTGAAAAATAAAAGTTGTCAAATGATGTGATACGATAAAGGTAATGATGAGTAGTGAAGATGATAAAGTTAAAATAGATAGGTTACTTGTATGTATAGTTGTGTAGAAATGATTGAAAAATAGAGTAGTTGTATAAGAAAATGTGAAAAAATAATTAAAAAATATAATAATTGTGGAGAGTAAAAAATTTTAGATTGAAAAGTTTTAAGTTGACATTTTTTAACCATTGTAAAACATACCCTTACACGTTAGTATGTTACCAAAGGGACCAAGTTTGCGGGGTATACGGTTGAATTTTCACTACCTCATAAAAAAATAAGGAAAGTGTCATGAATGATGAAATGTGTCAAGTGGCAAACAACTAATGCTCTTCCAATATTAGTGTGGTTTGCCACTCACGATGTATTAATAAAAATTAGTAAACAACTACATCTGTTTTTTAATAATGCTGTCATTAGCTTCACTAAATTTTAGCTCCGGTAGATTGGAAGATTTGGTTACAAGTCCTCTTTGAGTTTCATGGCACTATAAATTAAAAGAGATAAGACACTTTTTACTGGCTATATAACCTTTCATTGTCATATTTCAGGGTTTTAGTAAGTTTACTTATGACAAAAATTTTCAAACTAAAACTTTTTACTTTCCATAATTATTATATTTTTTATTATTTCTTTACATTTTCCTATACAAATACCATATTTTTCAATCATTTCTACACAATTACTCGTACAACTAACATATCTGTTTTAACTATATTTTCCTTACTCCTCAACATTATCATATCATATTAAATCATTTTCTACTAATTTAAAATATTTTACACTAAAACTTTTTATTTAAAATTTTACCACTTTCCATAATCGAGCAAGCTCAACTTAGAAAAATCCATTCCAAGGGCATATACAAACAAAGTTTGGGTTGAAATTTTTTGCAATTAGAATAGTTTGAGAGTGTGTTTAGAAAGTTGTAAAATTTTTAATGAAAACTTTTATGTAAAAGTTGTTAAATTAGTAAAAAAATGATGTGATATTGTAGAAGTAATGATTAGGAGTAAAGAGAATAAATTTAAAATAAATAGGTTAATTATATTGATAATTGTATAGAAATGATGGAAAAGTAGGGTTGTTGTATAGAAAGATATGTAAAAAATAATTAAAAAAGAAGTAGTTATGGAGATTGAAAAGTTTTAACTTGACAACTTTTGCAAATTGCCAAACACACTGTCTAAACTCACCAACCCTGACCTGATTTGCATCCCTTAAAACAGCAGCTCAGAAACAACTACTTAGGCAAATTTTGAGGATGATCTTGCCCATGCGATGCCTAAGCAATATCACGGATGAAATGATCTTGTCCGAGCCCAGGAGTCGAAATCGAGCTGAATTTGCAATTCGGTTCATCCACTAATGCCTGTAAACTAAAAAGAGTATCATGCTAAAGAAACATGTTTTTATTGGAAAATTTTTCTAGTATGATGTCAAAGATAAATGCTTTATTGAAAAATGGCAAACATCAGGTTCTTCTCGTTTGTTCTTTTTTTTTTTTTCCCTTTTTTTCTGTCTCTCTTTGTCATTCTCCTCTTTTCGTATTTCATCTCAACCAATACAGCCAAACGAGCTAGAGAAGACAGCCTACTTTCTTTCGGGAAGCTTTTCTAGCAGCTCAGGCAGAACTTGAAATAGATCACCTACAAGCCCGTAGTCAGCAACCTGCATTTCAAGGTACAAATGCGCAGAGAATTAGATAAGACAAGCAAAGGGAAACGCTAGTCCAGAATCATAAGCACATTTTTTTATTTTTTATTATTCAGTTATTTATTTTTAAATATGATAACACTTTGCTCTCTCTACAAGGTGATAGTTAAAGCATGATTCTGAAGAGGATGACTGCCCGGCCGAAAGATCCACAGCAAGCCCCATCCACACACACGGTGCCTCATGGAATTCAACAGCAGATGGGATCTCCTGTGGCTGCTGTACGAATTTCCAAGAAGAAAAAGATAACTTTTTTCTCCATGCATCAAAATCTGTTAGTTTAACGTGGCCACTCTGAGATAAGGCTGATTCAACTAAGACTTGAAGAATTGTCCATCAGATGGGATCTGCTATGGCTGCTGTACGAATTTCCAAGAAGAAAAAGATAACTTTTTTCTCCGTCATCAAAATCCGTTAGTTTAACATGGCCACTCTGAGATAAGGCTGATTATTTGCAACTACAACTTCAAGAATTGTCCGCCCGATGGATAGCTCACCATGCAAGTTCCATATCTATTAGTAGCATGATGCCGATGATCAGGTTGTCCGTGCTCTCTGCTAGAGCATTAAAGAATAACATATACACGTTGGGGGTCATTTTTTATAACAATAGGAAAAGAACTGATTCAAGTGGACATTCATGAAAACTTCTTTATAAACAACGTCATGTGGCAACTGGCAACAATCTGACACGAAGGAAAGTCATGGTCACCAGATTCTTTGAACATATAATTTTTGCATTGGACAGGAGTTACCTCTAGAGTGTAACTTTTTAACTTTTTAATCCAGATTGCCATCTGTGGCACCTGATATAAGTGCGGGCCCAAAATATGGGATGGATTACTAGGCTATATTTTGAAAATTTTCATTCCACAAACGAGGGCTGAATTCCTCTCATCTACCTTGACTGGATGGATCTTCTATCCTTTGGTGGGGTGGGTAACCTAAGGGCATGTTTGGGAATGTGAGATGGGGAGAAATTGTGGGATGGGGCGAGAGTGAAAAAGAGAATATTTTGAAAACTATGTGATTGATATGAAATAATATGAGTAAAGTTGGAATAAATAAGATCGTTTGAGGATAGTTATGAGGAAAAATTATTGGAATGTAGGAATAAAATTAGAAAAATAGAGTTATTAAATGAATAAATAATTGGTGGGGAAATGGGGAGGCACCCTGTCCCACCTTTATTGAATATCAAACATCCCCCAAAAATTCCAAATGCCAATTGGTATCACCATTGAGACATGAATCTAGAGGGGAATACGATGTACACATTGTGCATTACAATGTCGCTGAAAATTGCACTGAAACCACATCTCAGTTCTGACAAAATATGAGATTTATACATCATTGAATTTAAGCATGAAGCTAGTACCTGAAAAATGGGTGCATCGGCATCTTTATTTACAGCCACAATGACCTTTGAGTCCCTCATTCCTGCCAAATGTTGGATGGCTCCTGATACTCCAAATGCCATGTACAGCTCTGGGGCAACAATTTTCCCAGTTTGACCAACCTGCAAATTATGATGAAAGATGGCTCGTGGTAAAAAGTAGCTTCATCAAAAAAAAAAAAAAAAAAGAGTAAAAAATAGCATGCATGATTCAAGAGCCGGATTGATGGTTGTGATGACTAGAAAGTCTGCAACACACTAGGGTGACTCACTCATCTGACATACATATAGGACACATTCGTGATGCATGGAAGCAGTAATATTATTTTGTAGTGACGAGTGAATGCAGATTGAAGTGTTTTTGTCACTAAAGGTGGCTTGCTGATGTCAATTCACTGTTTTTATTTTTTTGCATACTTGTTAATTATAATTTTAAAGTTATTCGCATCCATACTTACGCTTTGTTGTATAAATTACGCTTATGCCTGTGACATGAAATTTATTGCAGACATGCCTATGAATTTCTAAGCAAGTGCAGAACCTCTTTGCTTCTGTAAACCATGATACTTTCAATAAATCAAAGCCAACCATTGTATTTGAATTTAACGAAGATATCAAAAAAAGCTTTGATTGGATACCTTGGTGGGCCATAATATGCCAATCAAGGTGATTATTGTTATTTTAGCCAAATACATATTAATAAACACAATTGGTGGTTCGGATTTATCAAAGTATTATGGTTTACAAAAACAAAGAACTCCACGCCTGCACAGGCATAACTTTTTTTTGTTGTTCGCAAAAAAGAGTTTTGCATCATAGCATAGTCACAATTTATGCAGAAATGTGTAGGTATGAGAGCAAATAACTCTAATTTTTATGTTGCGGTAATTTACAAATTTCTCATATCAGGGTTATTTGCGACTTTTGGATCTTCTTCTATTGGCACAAAAAAGTAACTTGTATTGGACAGATTAGTTGGTTGATTGACTGATATTGGATTTTCCCTTCTCATTCCCATAAATTCACCTTTTTTCCATTGAGATGGTATTTTTCATAAAGGTATGCAATCTGATGAGCTTTTGTGGTTCATTTAATTTAATGGTGTGACTTATTACAATTGACAAGCAGTTCAAATGACTGGAACCTGTGAAAATGTTGCAACTGTCTCTACGTGATTGTTTTTAAGAAAAGCATTTGTGCTCAATATTTTGAGAATAGCTTGGAATCCAGCTTTCACCACAAGTTTATGACATGGAGATTGACTTACTATGATTTACTGGCATTATGAGTATAAATACCATTACTTGCTTCTTCCAAATAATTAGCTTCTGATCATGTTTTCCGCATCAGTCAACAAAATACAGGTCATATTGTTATGATTTATTAGCACTAGGAAAATAAATAGCCTGGTACACTTCTTTTTGATACCAGGCTTGAAACAGTGTCAATATTAAATTAAACTTCGGGTGTGTTTGTTTAAGATAAAAAAGTGTCAACTAAAACTTTTCAATCTAAAACTTTTCACTCTCCATAATTACTCTATTTTTAATTATTTTTTCACATTTTTCTACACAAACTACCTTACTTTTCAATCATTTCTACACAACTACCCATACAACTAACCTATCTATTTTAACTTTATTCTCTTTACTCCTCATCATTACTCCTATTATATCATATCACTTTCTATTGATTTGACAACTTCTACTCTAAAAACTTTTCATCAAAAGTTTTACCTCCAACCAAACACACCCTTCATTGAATAAGAAAAATTAAATGCCATTACCTGAAGCTCATTGGGAACAAATCCAGCATCAACAGCAGCCCTCGTAGCTCCAACTATGCAACAAGAAAGCAAGGATCCAACCATAAATGATGAACAAGAGATTCAGAATTTCGACAGAACTTGTACTGAAAGTAATCATTTTCATGACTGAAGCTCAAAGGAAATATTGAACAACAGGGAAATTTCAGAGAGAAGGTATAAACATGAAGGCCATCTTTAGAGAAATAGAGGGAAATTGACAGTTTTCAGAATGACCATTGAATCTGACACTGTTTCATCCTTGAATACTTCCAATTGTATAATAGACAGCACACAACTTTCTCTTATGCTGTCAATCAGTTCTTTGTATCACATCTTTGTTTGCAAGTATGCAGAGACAGACATACTCACATATATGTATATGCACAAGTAAGCTCACACAACATCCACAACAACAAAAATGCAGCTAAATCTGATTCGTGCACCACCTTGTAAGGTATTGCAGGTTGCAGTCAAGGGCAAATTAAGAACAACACATTAGAGACATACCTGCTCCACCAAGCTTTTCTGCAAGCTTCTCAATTAGTGTAAAATTCTCGGCACTTTTCAATCCCCTGCCTCCTGTGACAACAACTCTGGCATTTCCAAGATCAGGGCGTTCTGTGTCCTGGGATGCAAGCTTCAACCATTTGGATTTGCCTAGATTTGCTGCAGAAAAAGAAATCATACATGTAAGGTATCCACATGGCAACACGGTTGAAAATCAACGAAACGAAACATCACCTAAAAAATGTCAAACAGGGTAGCAATGATTGTCTGCCAATAACAGTCAGCAAAAAAATGCAGAAGAAAAATAACAAAGTATGTGAAATAGTGGATTATAAAATCACTAATAGTTAGAATTTAGCCACGCAGAAGAAGAAGACTAGAAGTAGAACCATTCAGGACGAGAAAAACGGGATTTATAATTTTGAAAGAACATACCAAAAGATTGACTCAGATTTATTTTTCAGGCAAAGGACCAAAATATGACTTCAGAAAAAGAAAGCTTACTGTATCAACTATACCAAACCAGCCAAGCAAATGATTAACCAAGCGCATATATATTCGAATATTTTCCCTAGGTAGAGTTCTGCCATGGGTTTTTTCCCCTTTTGGTATTAACTATAATCATGTGTATTTCAACTATAAAAACAACTAAAATCATTTATGCTTACGAAAATTAGCAAGGATAGTTAATATCTGCAGAGATTTTCGGAACCACAATTTAGTGAAAGACAAAACAGACCTTCACTAAATGTTGAGAGGTCAACCTGAGTAACTTGTGCTGCATCAGAAGTTGGAACGGCAGAGGCCGAGGGCAAGGTGAATGATGTGGACCTAATGGTTAGCATACATGGATTTGCACCCATGTATCGAACTGTACAGAGAGCATTTCCAGCATAAATTGGCCTGATACAAAGAAGAAGATATTTCCCTGTTCAGCTAAAGGGAAAATGTAATAAAAATAAGGGGGTAAATCATTTGGAAGTTCGTTATTAAAGAGAGAGTTAAAATAGAGAAACTGGCATGAGGGCTAAACTGAGTAGTTGGGGCCAAATACCAAAGATGGCAGGAACAGAATACAGCAACTAGGGAGTACAAAAGTGTTACCACCTTAAAGTTAGCCACTAAATAACAGCCAACAGAGTGAAGCCTTAGCATACTTCGAAGTGGTAATGACACCTGGTTTGAAACTTTTTTGTCTGTTCAACTAAAAATAGATTACAAATCAGGAAAATAAAAAGGTCTCTATCCTGTCTATAATTGCTACTACCTATTAGCGAAATCATTTCATCATGTCTTCTGCAGTAATTTGTGCTGCCAAGGATACGGTTATGCATATATTTACTTTTCTTCGAATTCATGGAAATTAAAAAATAAAATGATAGACAAAAAAACATATTAGTGTCATCATAAATGCAAGCATTTAGTTCCCTTTACTTGGTATTTCCATATCTTATAAATGAAATATCATGATGCCTTTGCAGGTAGCTGGTCCTACAATGGCCATATTCCATCGTGTTCTTGGAAAAGCATTTTAAAGAAGAATAAGTGAATGATGTTGGCAAAATATGAATACAACAACAAAAACAGAGAGAGAGAGAGAGAGAGAGAGAGAGAGAGAGATGCACCTGACAAATAAATGGGGTCCTGAAATGCCAATCACATCAGTAACTGGAGAGACATCTAGGAGAGCTGCAGATCTCGGTAGTACGCTCTTTCCAAATGAATTGGAAGCAGCAACAATATGAGAATAGCTGCCTCTCTGCTGAACCAAATTAATTAGTTCAGCCCATGGTTCAGCAAGAGGATGCTTCAACACATCTGCATCTGCAACAAGCACCTAAGAAAGAAATAGAAAGCTTAAGCAGTCAAATACCACAAAGAAGAATTCATCTGACCACATAAAATGTAATAAAGCTACCTTGGAAACTGAAGGATGAATTGTGGCTGCATGTGAAGCAGCTTCTTGAAGGGATGGACCCGAACCAGCCAACAGTACAGAAATGGAATTGCTGTCCCCTAAAGCTCCAGCAGCTGCTAGTGCACTCATGGATGATGGTTTAATTAATCCGTCCTCGTGTTCAGCTATAACTAATGTGCTCACCTGCAACAATGGAGATAAAAATAAAATTAACATATATACCAACCAGAATTTAAATAACAATTATGTTAAGCAGCACATACTGAATTCTATACTCAAGTTCAACCCATTCTCATGGATGCTGATGCAAGAACATTTTTGTCTCTTAACAATGGGAATCAACAGTCTAAAGTTTTCTTTACCAGAATCGCAAATGCAGAGTGCAGTTCTGAGCTCTTATTTACACATCAGAAGGCTGTACAAGTGGCATACGATCACCATCTCTTCATTATCTCTCTTCTACTGGTTTTTTTTTTATTTAGCTTAATTATTTGAGTAGACTATCTTTCATTTAAATTTCTTTTTCTCCTTTTCTGAGTGAAACAAGTCTGGGGAAGGTTTTAACGGCAAATTTTAGTGAAGATTCAATTTGACACATGTTCTCTGCACCAAAACACAATCGAGCACAATTGCAATTGGAAAACATAAAGCAAAATATTGGTTATGCAGCCTTCCAATGGAGATAGATCGTTTAGGATTCTTCCACTTCCAGTCCAACAAATTACTGGTACAAGAGAGAACGGATTGACCAATTAGAACAATAGATAGCTTAGCCCATTTAGAAAACCAATCCACACAAAAGAACCTTATGGACCCATGTAGAATAGCCTCCTACCCAATATGAATTTTTCTGCCCAAAGCTGTCATTTTGAATTTTTGCAGCACTAAGCACCTTGTGATCCACCACGAAAGTTACAAGAAGTTGAATGCTTCCATCTTTTGTGCGGCCTAACGAGGAAAATTAAAAACTGACCCCACCCAAAGTCAATTTGTGGGGTCCACGCAAGTTAGCCTCATTTTTTGCCCTCTTATCCTCAGCGACTATGACATTGCATATCCCAACCTCTCTCTTCTCCATTTCATGTTGCAGAAGATTCATGATTCGTCTTTCAAGAAAATCATCTGTAGTTGTTAGACGGAAACAGAGAAGATAGAAATTCATCAAAGATAAAGGTTCAGACAAGGTGTGAAGATGATCCTGCACCGGATTCGTAGTTGGAGAGTGGGAAAAAGAGCTTACGAGTCTGGAGATAGTGACGAAAGGAAGAGAAAAAGAAGGAGATGGTGGAGAGGGACGGCTTCGTAGCCATCTCATCGTCCGAAGAGCTGCTGCCATTTTCGCTGCTTGACAAGGCTATCGTAAAATCGAGAGTCGACAAAAGTGAATCGGAAGGAATCGTTTTTTAAGATTTTTGCGATTTGCGAATTAGCGCAGCATAAGCACGTCGATATTTCTAATTTCTTAACTATAAAAATAATTTTCAAAATTAATAATTTTCAAAAAAAGGACATGGACATTTCAGAGGGGCCCGACGGCGGGGGTGCAGCTGGGTAGGCTTCGTTTGGCCGAGCGTTTAATTAATTCGCCGCACAGCAAAAGTTAAGGAACGGGCTTCTGGCCGTATCACGAAGCCGCCAAACAAAGGCCCTTATCCGATATCCGAAAGCAATTATCTTAGAAAAGTGATCTAGTAAGGCTAGTCTGGCCTAACACACCCATTTCTTTTTTATTTTTTATTTTTCATAAAGCTATTTCCTAAAGCATATTTAATTTATATATCAAAATTTTCAATTTTGGATATATGTAAATATTTTTTATTTTACATGATGATTTTTGAAAATAAAAAACTATATATATCCAAAAATATTTAATTTTGGTATATAAGTTAAAAGTTTTTTTCGATATTTCTATATACAACATCAAATTTAATATTACAGTGAAGAACATTCACACCTCATACATGAGGGAAATTTTTCCTAAACCCACGCAGGGATGTGGTAGGGAGAAATTGTAAAATTTTCATTACAAAATGACTAAATTGTATAACTGCCACACATAATACTACAGCTGGGAAGCACCAAGCACACAACCTGCCATGAGTGAGGCAGGCGTGTTACCATGATGCCTCGTGGCAGTGTATAAGTTAAGTTGAATGCACTTTACAAAACAGTTTCGTTGAAAATTTGAAAAAAATTAAAAGCAAGAGTGTACTAAGCCGGACTGAAATAGACTTATTTCGGGCCGACCTAACAGGGTCATTATCCATCATGGAGCCATCCTGATTTTTATTTTGGACCGAGTCACATCCCGTAACCATCCCGATTCTACTAATTGTATTTCAATTTCAGTTATGAACACTTCTTCTTTTTTTTGAACAGGAACCCCCCTATCCCCCCTCCTCTGCACTATGAGGGGAGAGATAGATAAGGAGATCCGAGCAATTCATTGCTAAAAAAATATCTGTATAAAATTTTTCCCGAATAACATGGGGAGGATTACCCCACCAAACCTGATTGTCCAAAAAAGAGATAGAAACAAAATCTGCAAGAGAATGGGCAACAGTGTTCCCTTGTCTTATAAACACTTCTTTGAAACTGCCTTAATGTCATATTTGAATATTACTTCGAAACTTTAATTAATAGATGACGATATAATTATAAATACAGTAGTTAATAGATAAATTGCACAATTTTTATATCCTAATAAGATATAGTTTATGTCTTTAATTCGCAGAGAGTGCGTTTGAAATTTAAAAAAACTTTAAAAACTTTGAATGAAAACTTGTTGGTGTGAAATTTTGGATAATTTGCATAGATATCTATATCGTTTGATGCTAATCATTGATATACCCACATAGTTTCACGAATTGCATATTACCCCCACATAGTTTCACCAAAATTATGTATTACCCCCACGTCATTACCTGTCGTTAATACCCTACTTGATATTTTGGAAAATAACGAAAATGTCCTCGTTGATAATTTGCATATATATCCACATAGTTTGACGCTAATTGCAGATATATCCACATAGTTTCACGAATTGCATATTATCTCATATAATTTCATCAAAATTGCAAGTACCTCATGAGCGCACTTTGCTGTTAATTTCCACTGATACTTTTCCTATGAGGGTAATACGCAATTTTTTTGAAACTGTGTGGGGGTAATATGTGTTGAGTCACTTTTATAGTATTTATTTTAGATAATAGTTAATGAGAATTTGAGTGCTTAAGATGATTTAAATCATATTTTGATTCATTTAACTTTATTTATCATAAAACACTCACGATTGATTTATATGTGCAAAATTATGTGAAATCAGAGCAAAACTCATGCAATTCTTGGAGAGTTGAAGTATGAGAACTAAGACCCACTCAAGTTAATAATTTTGAAGAATTAAAAAGAAACAAAATAGTGATCAGAGCAGCCTAAAACATATTTCACATGGGACCTAAGAACTTCTTATAGTACACAAAATTTGGAGCAAATTGACCACTCTAGAGGCCCACACGGTTCAAACCATGTAGAGCTAGGTGTCACACGGTTTGAACCGTGTGGAGCCCTAGATGCGCAATCTAGGTGTGCTCAAGTTGTTCTCTTGTACCTTATATAAACACTTCCTCGAAACGTCTCAATCACAAATATACTACAACGGCCGGTTCAGTTCTATTGCATATAGATGAGTTCAAAACATTTATTTTTTCATAAATATTATCGATTCTTCGATGATTCGGATTTTTTTAATGAATATCATCTTAGAACCTCTTGAGAGCTAATGTTAAGGTCCAGGAGCGAGATAAGTGAAGAGCATGAGACGATGAGCAAGGTGACGAGTTGCTTGGAACGATCGAGACACCATCGGGGCTTCCGATCAATAAACTTTCCTTTCTTTCTTTCTTTCTGTTGATTTTAATTGTTTTGTTTATGATGGATATTAGATACAATATTATTTTGTGTTTGATTTTAATTATAAACATGTTAGGCTAAATATGTTATCTAAGGTTTAGGATGCAGCATGTGTTCGATATAGCGGATATTATGGTTTAATTATTTAAGGTATTTTGTGTTAATTTAATATCCAGTGATATTAATACTTGTTAGGTGTATAGTACCACAGTTTGACATGATTCCATATATTAGTTTATGGAACCGAAAGGTGGAAGCTTAATGTATAACAATCAAGATATTAAATCCGAAAATCTAAAAGCATAAAAATAGACATGATAACCTTAAGAAATCTCATAACTTTCATAGAACTTAATAAATGCTAATTAACTTAATCACATGAAAATATGTGATTAGGAAGATTAAGATATATCTTGTAGGTTTAGAAAGAATGTGTGGAGATAATATAAAGATAGTTCTCATTTAACACATAATAACCAAATTAAATAAGCAATTCACATATCTGTTGCAGATAACACATGTGAAACCCTAGATCTCAAGTACTTGCATCCATTGACTTTTAATTCTCGTTCCATGTTCTTAAGATCAATCTCTCTATTTTCTTATTTTTTCTTTTTATTTTATTTTCTGTGTTTTATATAATTATTTAAATCTTATGTCTTAAATCTCGAATTTTTTGTGGATCGATATTTTATATATTAAAATCTACAACCTATGCACTTGCGATGAGATTACGAACAATATGCAATTCGTGAAACTACATGCGTATATTTGTAATTAGCGTTAAACTATATAGGTATATTTGCAAATTAACAACGAGGACATTTTATCAGTTTTGAAAATATCAGGCAATGTATTAATGACAACTAATAGTAAAGTGGGCTCGTGGGGGTAATTTACAATTTTAGTGAAATTATGTAGTAGTAATATGTAATTCGTGAAACTATGCAAGTATATCTGTAATTAATGTCAAACTATGTGAGTATATATGCAAATTATCTTAAATTTTTTGAAATAAAAGAAGTGATATAAGATGATATGAGTAGTAATGAAGAACAAAGATAATAAATTCAAAATAAGTAGAATAGTAACATGGGTAGTTTTGAAAAAAATGAATATAGAAAGTTATAAAAAATGATTAAAATATAAGATAATTATGAATAGTTAAAAGTTTTAGACACCATCTGATCTGATAAGAGGGGTAGAGAGACAAGAAAATTTCTCATCTCTCTCCCACACGTATTTCAAAAAATAATTTAATAGTTTAACTATTTAACTATCATACTTTTTCTATTTCTATTCATATTTCAGTTATTTTATTACACAACTATTCTATTTATTTTCTTTTTACATTCATATTATCATATTACTCTCACATTTTTTAAAACCATAACTTCTCCTCTACTCACTACCCACGTTACCAAGCGATCTCTTATTATATTAATAAGTTTATTAGAATATCAAACATAATATATTTTATAAAAGATATAGTAAATGTATCTTTTCTATTGCATCGGTTCTAGGTAATGATATATTAAAATCTATTCTACCTTTTTTTATTTGTGGCACGCTTATACTTTAGGTGTAGAAAAAATAAAAACTTTATATATACATTTTATAATATTGTTAGCAATCTCACCGCAAATGTACAAGTCATAGGTAGTAGTATATAAATATCGATCTACGGTGAATTTGGAACTCAAGACGCTGAATTTAAACACTTTATAGCCAAAATTAAAAGAATAAGATAAGGAGAAAAAAGAATTGTAAAAAATGAAAGTAGATCTGTAGAACATAGAACAGGAATTAGAAATCACATGATTAAAAGCACATAGTATTTAGAATTTTACATACGTCTTTTACAATGGATACGTGAAATGCTTATTCAATCTGGATATTATGGGTGTGTTTGGCAATTTGCAAAATTTGCCAAATTAAAACTTTTCAATATAAAACTTTTCACTCTTCATAAATACTCTTTTTTTAATTATTTTTTACACATCTTTCTATACAACAACCTTACTTTTCAATCACTTCTACACAACTACCAATAAAACTAACTTATTTATTTTAAATTTATTCTCTTTACTCGTCATCATTATCCCTACAATATCACATCATTTGACAACTTTTATTCTTCAAAAGTTTTCGTCAAAGTTTTATTCATTACTAAACGCACCACCCTATATGTTAAAGGAGAGCAAATCCTAAATTATCCTTGCACCTTTTCTCGAAACCTGCAAGGCGTAATCCTAATGTATTATTAATCACATACTTTCATAGGATTAAGTCAATTAGGATTCATTAAGTTCTGTAGCCGTTCAGGGGATTCTTCAAGATCATCATACTTATTTTTATGGTCTTAGATTTCTAAGTTTAATATCTTGATTATTGTATATTAGACTTCCACATTTTAGTTCCATCACCTAATATATAGAAATCATTGTCAAAGTGTAAGCATTCACACAAAGCAAGCATTAAATCATAAGATATTGAATTAACATAAAATATCATTCATAAATAAATCAAACCACAATATTCGTTATATTGTATACATGTTATATCCTAAACCCTAAATTAAGGGCTTAGTCTAGCATGTTCAAAATAAAATTAAAGCACAAAAGAATATTGTATCTCAAACAAGGCTAATAAAATTAGAAAGAAAGAAGAAAAGAAAGCTTATCGATTAGAAGCTTCGATGGTGTCTTGAATACCTCAAACAACTTACCGCCTCGCTCCTTGTCTTCTCTCACTCCTGAATCTCAACCCAAACTCTATGGACGTTCTCGCATGCCTTAGGACTTTCCTAAGGAGTGTTTATATAAAGTGCAAGAGAGCGCTTGCGTACAAAGTCCATTTTACATTCAAAATTGCGCAACCAGGTCTCACGCGGTTCAAACCTTGTGGCACTCTAGAGTGCTCAACTTTGTGTGTAGTTTTGTCCATTCTTAGCCCGTTTCGTCCCATTTCGCCCTAAAACTTCCTCGACACATTCTAAGTTGTCATGGTAATTATTTTAACTCCTTTAAAACTTTTAAAATTATTATATTAAATGAGGTCTTTGTCGTTGAGCTTCAATCTTCTCGAAATGAACACATTGCACCGAATAAAAGGATCATCTTCAATTGATTATAACTTTTAATACGAGAGGAGTTAAGGGAGCCATAGCATATCAACGGAAAGTATTTTTTGAGCCCATCAACATGGAAACTTGAGCAAGTCTAGTCGAGCAAATTTCTAATGTCAAAATCCTCTGTTTCTGTATGATTCAGAGCCCAAAATTGCATGAACTTTTCTGCTTTACACAAATTAATCAAACGGTGAGTGTTTTCACATAACTAAGCTAAATTAATCAATATTAACGTCAAGTCATCTCAATCATTTGCATTTTTATCCAATTATCATCTAAAATAAATAGTATAAAATGGCTTAACAAATACTCACTGATTTCCTTCCTAAGTTTCATTGGCACTCAATTTTTGTATTATAGTCAAGCTTGAAAATTCTTACAAATATCAAGAAGGATATCATCTGCTTGCAAAAATCATGCAAGTGTGCAAAACTAGTAATTCTTTAAAAGAGATGCAATAGGGAGTTACAACACATTCAGAGCAGTTTTCTCAATTTTTGGTTTATGATGGCTTAATTTACAAAGATACAGCAATTATTTTTAGCTAATTATATGCAGATGAATTTTTATATCCATAACTTCTAAAACTATATATTAAATTTAAAATCTATCATTATAATTAATAAAATATGTAGAAAAGATTACTAAAATCTTTTTTAAAGGTGCAGTAATTAAGCACAATATAATATATTAAGGGTGGATTTGGCAATGAGAAGAAAATGTTAAGTTAAATTTTTTTAATATAAAACTTTTCACTCTTCATAACTATCATATTTTAAAATTATTTCATCACATCTTCCCATACAACTATCTTATTTTTTAATCATTTCTACACAACTAATCTATCTATTTTAACCTTATTCTGTTTATACATCATCGTTATCTCTATCACATTATATCATTTTCTATCAATTTAATAACTTTTACCCTAAATTTTTTTTATTCAAAAGTTCAATCACTTCCTAAACACACCCTTATAAAAAAATAACATTATAAACACTAAAAAGATGTATAAATTCATAAATTATAATAATTAAATCATACGAATGTGATTAATTAAATTATTAAAATTTCAACCTAAATTAATGAAAATTATAGTTGGTCAAGTTGGGTTGTCAGTTGTCACACCCCTAAAATCATATTTCAAGTCGGCCAAATCGGCCAGTCCTGAAAACACTGATTCACTCTCATTTTTATTGGTGTGGAATGAAGAAGTCTGTTCAACATATATTGTAGTCTGTCCTAATGCTACTGAACTAAATATATGGCTCAAAGTCCTTCTAACTTACTTCAACACTTGTATCCTAAGCCAAATTTGGTCCAATATTTTTATGCATTTTATAAAAGGTCTTTTATCATCAAAGGGGAAAATTTGTGATAATAGCAGTTGTTGATCATTTATCTAAATATGGTCATTTTATTGCTCTTTGGCATCCCTACGAGGTTGTTTCTATGGCTAAGGCATTTGTACCAAAAGCTATTTGGTTGCATGGATTTCCAACTACTATTTTTAAAAGTTGGCTGATCATTTGTGACTATGTCAAAAACATATTTTTTTTAAAAATGATTTATACAACTGTTAATATAAGTATATTTAATATATAAACCAAGTGTCATCATTTTTGGGAATATATATGTTTATTTTGCATTTTTAAACATAGAAATATTTTAATCATTATTATATGTTTTTGGGTCGAGTCACAAATGAGTCACAAGATCAACCCTCTTTTTAAAGTGGGTTCTAGAAGGTAATTTTCTAACTACGTAACTTGCATTAGACAGGGTTCAGATATAATATTGCCTATCACCCCCCAGCAGAAGGGCAAATGAAACTATTAAATTGCACTCTTGAAATGTATTTGCAAGTTTATACAACATATCAACCAGCTAGATAGTTAGAATTCTTGTTGTGGGTAGAATTTTCACATAATATACTTATCAATCGACCATTAAAACGACACCATTTCGAGAAATTTATGGTTGTGATCCACTATCCACTAGTTCTTATCAAGTGGAGGTTGTTGATGTCAATCTCTATATATAAAAGGGATCATCTACTATAGTAATTTAACGAGAATTTGCAAATGGCTCAGCTCTGCATGCAACAATAGAACAAAAGAAATTGCAGAGAGGTCTAGTTTGAAGTGGAGGATATGTTTTATTTAAAGTTACACTCATTTCCACAACATTCTTTACAACTAGGTCATTTTCATAAGCTCTCTCCAAGGCGTTTTGGTCCTTTTTACATTTAGGAGAATGTGGAAGCAATCATAGCTAAACTTGAGCTTCTAGATACCTCTTTTTTATGTTTAAAAGGGGGGACTCAAACCCACCCTCAACCAGCCAAAAGGCACGGGAGGTTGGGAGAGACCTTGCAGAAGAGATATATAATACAAGTCATTATACATGGTATTCGCTATACATGCACGAGATGCATCTAACAAAACATAAGAGGTTAGGTCCTGCCACATAACAAAATCTGCTAGAGAATAAGCTATATTGTCCCCTGACTTGGCAACATATGAAAATGTATAATATGTAAAATTTCTACTATATTCTAAAATTTCTTCTACCAAACTACCTATATTTGATTTAATTATAGAATGGGTGGTCAAAAAATTACACAAATGAGAGAATATGTCTAAAAAATAATATCGTTATGGTAATTCACAATCCACTTCATTCCTAAGTGAAAGCCTTTTGACTTCATCCATAAAGGATCATCATATCCACTTCATGATTAGTAGGTAGCAACTAAGAAGCAGCCCTCATAATCATCCACAATTGCTTTAACCCCAATTATAGCATTGTTTTTCTTACATCTCACATCTATATTGATCTTAACCTGACCATTTGAAGGGGGGAGTCCATCTAATGGTGATAACTGATGCGAACAAAGTGCTTGTCGTTAAGAACACTATGATCACCAATTTAATTAAAATTAACCGAAACACATTAAAGCTACCACTATGCGGGTGATAGCGTAGAACAACGGTGAGTCGGGTCAAATCCACAAAGAGGTTATATAGTTTTGAATTATTTAAGCAGAAGTGTGAGAGAGAGAGAGAGAGAGAGAGAGAGAGAGAGAGAGTATAAAAAAGAGAGAAAGAAATTAGAGAGGAAGGAGAAGAAATTAGAAATTGAGAGAAAAAGGGAAAGGAATCAGAAAGAAAGAGAAAGCAGAGAGAGAAAGCAGATAAAAAAAGAAGAAAACAAAGACAGAAAAATGAGAGAAAAAATTGCAATTGACAACAACTAAATTAAATCTAAACTAGAAAAGCAATTAAAAGATTACAGAAGTAAAATTTAATTTACAAAACCATGAATGAAAATTGTATTAAACTTAATTTAAAAATTACAAAACATAAAACAGTAAATCTAATCTAAAAATTATGAATCTAAAATTAACAACTACAAAGCATAAAAAATTATAATTAAAAGAAAATTTATTTACCACAAAGCTTTGCTCGAAGAACACTCTTTGAAGAGCAATCTAAGCCTTTGGAGCTTTACCCACTTGGTAGGGGTCCCATAAAAAGGGTTCCCACCTCCTTGCTAAGGGTCCCTCAAGAAGAGGTCCTACCCGAGAGAGAGAGAGAGAGAGAGAGAGAGAATTTGTTGGTGTCTTCAAGGGTTGAGGGGCCCTCCTTTTATAGTTGTGGGGAACCCCTTGGTAACTCTAATAACCGATGTGGGATACTTGCATCGTACAGCCTATTACGCTGCCTTCAATGCATTTCAAGAGCGCTTGGAATTTCTGCCTAATTTGTGCTTTGATCGGTGGGTCCCATGGTTGCAAGCCAGACATGCTGCTTTCATGAAGTTTGTAGTATTTGCTAGACGAATTTAGAATGGGAAAGTCGATCCAGAATTGTGGTGAATTTTTCTAGTCGGTTGTTGCTGCCACAGATTTTGATTGGGAAATACAATGGCTAGAATCTTTAGTGGAGAGCTAGCTGCAATTTTAAAATCTGCTTTTGTTTTAACATTTTTGGTTGGTGAAGCTTGGAAGCTCTAAATCGTGGCTACCAAAGCTGGATATAGGTGCCGGTGGACGACTTGGATTCTAATGAATTATGGCGGTCGTCAGTTTAGGAATCAAGCTGGTGGATAGCTTAGATGGTGCCTGTCGTGATGGGTTTTGTGTTTGCCAAAAATTAGGGAGACACAGGGGTTGTTGCTAGGGCTTAGACGATTCAGTGGAGAGTGATTTCCAGTGAGGCTATGGATGAATTCGTGGGGCTTTTCCACCCTGTTGCTAGTCAAATGAATTGAGAATTTTTCATGGTTGCCGGAATGGATTGCTGTTAGCGATTTGAGGTAGTTGAAAACGGTCGTTCGCTTGAGCTGGTTCTGGTTGCTATGTGTAGGACAGTTGGTGCTGCCATTTGGGATTAAAATTGATGTCGAGATGCTTGCGACCAAAAAAATTAGGAGCAGCTCTTATCTGCTTACTGTGATGGCCAGCGATTAGAGGCTTGGGTGGTGATCTATTTTATTGCCGTTAGAGTGGTGTTGATTGGTGTGTGTGGATTGTTGCTGCTGAGACCGAGCAAGTGCAGGGCTTGGCTTGGAGAAGATGCCAGCTTAGAGTTGATGGCTTCTATTGATGGGAAGCTTGCCTGGGCGCTACTTCCGCCCGCTTTTGCTGAAGCAAGGCCGGTGATTGGTGACGGTTTGCTGAAGCAGAGGAGAAAGTTGGATGCCATGGCTGGAGAAAAAGGCTGGTCGCGGGCAGGTCCAGTGGTGAGAGCTACCAAAAATGTTGTCATTTGTTGGTCGGTGTCAGGGGAGGCAGCTGCTTGGATGGGTCTTCTAAAATGGAGAAGCTGGATGCGGTGGCGAAAGGGCTGCCGAATTGATTTTTGTGACCGCTTGCCGGTGGGTATGAAAACTGCTTGGATGCTTTCCGGTAGGCCATAGCTGCTATTCTTCTCACGAACCAAAGGAGTGTCGTGGCAATTGCAGGATTTGGGCAGCCATGGGAGAAGAATTGGGGATGGTGGAGTACCATAACTATGCTCTACGGTCCATACTCGTACACATGCAACGACAAAATCAAAATGAAAATATTACCCAAATAATTTCAACATGCTATGGAGATTTCATAATTTTTATTTTAGGTCCTTTAGTATTTATGTAATTTTAGTTTAAGATTACATAATAGTCCACTTCAACCCATATTTAATAATTATTTTATAAATTTGTCCGAATTATATTAATATGCTAATGTATATTTCAAAAATAATTTTTTTAACCTATTGAATTTCTTTTAGCATGAGTAATTACCTTCATATTTTTATATTTCTAAATATTACAAAATGACCCACTTTATAGCAAAATTAAGGATTTTATGAAAAATATAATTTTTATGAAATTTCACTTAAAACATGCATTTAATTAACTTTTAAATAGTTAATGGTGTGAATTTAATATGAAATTAAATATAAATTTTGAGATTTATAAATAACCTCCTTCAAGTTATTGCCGTCCAGATTGAATTTTTGGGCTTAAAATTGATGAAAGTATATGGAGCATTTATCTGGTATATCCATCAAGTTAGGATGCTCACCAATTTCTCGGAATATGTTTCTCAAATGCCAGATGTACCACAATGTGATGATTAGAGAGGGTAGCATTTTATCACCCCACAGTCCCTTAAAAACTTAACCACCTGCCCAAATTCTTCAATCAAGTATGCATTGAGAAGCCTCCTCACAGAATGATCAATAGTAGATTTGATTTGGGGATGGTTCCAAATAAGGTGGGCCAAGTTCTCTAATTCCTCCCAGCAAAAATAACATCGAGAATTTAAAGCTATACATTTTTTCGTAGATTGGCCTTCATAGGTAAGGCATCCATAATAAGCCTCTAACTAAAAATTTTTTATTTTTCTGGCAGCTTCAACTTCCATAAAGCTCGCATAACATCCAGATTTTCAGATCCATTTGCATTTTCTATAGACTTCGTGAGCTACTAGGAGATTTCAAATGGCTTCCTGTACCCCGACTTCACTCTGTATCATTCGTCAAGTTCAAATGGCCAATAGACAATATCTTCTTACTATTGCGAAGGAATAGAGACTAATCTGATTGTTCGCCACCCAATCTCTCACGCAATAGCCTTAATAAGATCCTATTTTTAATAGTTATGTTCTTAATCAATAAATAAGTTCATTTTTGAATTTTTAGGGATTGAAGAAGAAAGAGGTCTAGCTCTAACAATGGAAATAAGAGTCTATTTATTAATCCATAAGCATGAAAATCCTCTTTCCATCCCCTAACCACTACCAACAGAATTTCTTCAAAAGTTCCTTTGTAGATATAATGCATCACCACGGAAATAAAGTACATTTAGAAGTAAACAAAGACCAAATATTAGCAGCTAAGAAATACTTAGCTTTAAGAACCTGATAACACAGAGAATTTTGATTTGTCAAGATCCTCCATGTCTACTTTGCTAAAAGGGCCTGGTTGAATGTAGAAAAATCTCTAAACCTGATTCCACCTTCGGCTTTTGAAATGCACATCTTCCTCCATGCAATTCAACTGATTTTTCTATTCTCATTTCTCTCTCCCCACCAAAATCTACTTATCATTGAGTTGGCAGCATCACAAAAACTCTTCAGCAGACGATATTTTGTCGTGCATAGGTGAGGATAGCTTGTGACACTACTTTTATTAGAATTTTCTTACCTCCATATGTGGCGCCCCGAACCGAGGCGTCACATTTGTCCTTACTCCAAGATCTTGTCGATTGGTAATTGTGAATCAGGATTGTTGCCCTGATCACGCGGCGGGTACTTAATTCGATCTCGTCAAAAATTTTTTTCTTTTTCTTTCGTCACATAAAAACACATACTTATCATCAAATCTCAATTATCATTGATAACATTCATACTTGTTTTTGTACAATGCAGGTTATTTTAACCTGAACATTTTATACATACATAATTTGAAAACTCCTTATCATATGTTCATGTCATACCATATATGGGTCAGCATATCATAAAATTTTCTTCATACCTTCTTTTTCCTTTTCTTCTTGACCTGTGTTGTACCTGTCTATGGTTTGAAAAGCAAAACGTGAGTCGAAACTCAGTAAGCAAGCATTTTTTTTCCATTTAAATGCATTTCTCTCGTTCAATAGTAGACACTTATCAAGTGATCTACTATCAACCAGTGGAAACCTTTTCATAAAACCTTGCGTAAAACATATGCTTGCAAACTTAACATGTAAACCTCTTTTTCACGAACATAAAACGTTTTCCATAAAACTTTCTTTCTCCAAGGACATTCTCATGTCCTTAAAACATTTTTCATAAAACCTTTTTAAAACAAGCATATGCATCATGCATAACGTTTCTGTCCGTCTGGTAGGTGACACTTACCAAGTGATCACCCTTTCCTCCTTAGGAGAGAAACCATCTCTATTGATAACTCGCGAGCTAAGCAGTTATCCGTGTTCTTCTCCCATTTCAGGGAGGGCGCCGCCGGCATTTCGCCTTTTGAAGCGACTTGGCCTATGTAGAGGGGGCCCATCTTGCAACCGCGTCCGGTCTGCATATCCTCTACAATAAACCTAGTACATAGCTCATGTGCACATTCTTCACGTTCATATGCTAGCATGCTTTTTATAAAACCCCACAGACCTTAATCTATGTCTTTTTCCTTTTCAAAATCTGATGCTAGCATAACCTTTCAAAATAGTACAGACCTCGGCCTGTATTTCTATCTCTAACTTGATAACTCGGCATAGCTCAAGTTAACAAGTTAATAAAAATATTTTGTAAGGATGACCAACCTTAAATAATTTTAAAAACATTTAAATGACACATTCTTAAAACATTTCAAATATTTGAGAAATAGTAAATTTGAAACATTGCTAAACAAATGTTTATAAATCATTTTTGATCGGTAAAACAATTTTGAAAAACATTTAATATTTGGAAATCAAAGACTTTGGAAACATTTTTCTTCTCGTTTCTAGATTTTTTTCATGAACAAAGGATATACTAATGCATAATTCATTTTCTATATATATATATCATATTCTTTGTCCACATAACACTTAAGTTTCTTCTATATGAAGATATGCTTGTATGATCCTTTGGTCATTTAAAAGAAATCTTCATTTAAATCGGTTATTGGTTGGCCTTCCTTAAATCCATTTCAAAACATTTTAATAAATCATTTTAAATTCATTCGATAAAACAAAATATCATTTTGAAAATCAAAACTTTTCCTTTTCCATTATAATGCAACCATTTTCATCTTTCTCATTATTTATAAGGATTTGCTTATGATAAAGCAATTCCCACATACTTCAACCTTTCTTCTTACTTCCATATGAATTTGCTTATAATAAAGCAAATTTAACATATTCCATAGTTGCACTATATAAAAATCATTTTCAAAAGTTTGCTTGCTTACAAATCATCAATTTCAAAAGATAGCTTGCTTACAATGAAACAATAAAATCACATTTTAGAAAGCTTGCTTGCTTACCTTTGCTTTGCTTTAATCCGACTCCTTTATCCTTTCCTTTCCTTTTCCTATACAAGTGAAAAGGATATACATACTTTATCATTCATATTTTATATTTATTTATGACCTTATTTTCCACCATAAATTTTTTTATAGAGGTTATCCTTAAAAATGCGTGATCATCATTTTCTTATATGAATTTTTATCCATAAATCCTTAAAAAAATTCAATCCATTTATCCTCATAAAATATAAAAATAAATCTAAAATTTTCTCCAAAAATCACGCTGTTACTGTAGCATATCACTGTAGCCGATTACTGTTCATCCGTGGTTACTGTTCACAGCAACGTGGTTACTGTTCATGGGTTTCAAAAATTGACATTTTTTCCAAAAATAAAAAATACCATGACATACCTTATGCCTAGTATATCATTGGACATTTCATATATTTTGAATTTATCATCATTTACTTGGCCAAAAAAAATCATTTTCTCCATATACTAAAAAACAACATAAATTCACTTAAGCATAATCCTTAATTCCAAAAATTATGAAATTGATATATCATCATCCCAACATCATATTCATTCATCGCAAATCATCATTTATCAATTTTGGAGCATTATTTACACATATCATGTGCTATCTTGCCGAATACCCTATATTCGCTCCAAATTTTTGATGTTTTGGCATAATTCCATTTAAACATTATATCTATACTTATTTTATCATGCTTGGGCATTATCTAAGCATGGTTTTACCCTACTTAACATCCAAAACAAGTTTGGGAAGAATCCCCTTACCTGAAGTAGAAAAACTCCCCTTCTACTTGGCCCTTCTCTCTCAAATCTTCTCTCCTTCTTTCTTTCAAGGCCAAAACGTGTTTTGGATGGCTTGGGAACTTAGAATGGCTCAAGTGGAGCTGGGATTGTGCCTTTGGACGTTCACCCCATGCCCCTATTTATACTTTTTTGATTTTTCATTGAATTGCAATTTACCCCCTTGCTTGAGGTGTAAATTTGCAAATGTGTTTTTTTCTAATTTCCAAAAGGTGCCTTGAGCCAAGAGCAGCCACCCTAGGCCTGCTACAGCAGCCCTATTGCAGCCCTATTTTTATCCTATTTTTTTAATTTTAAAATTAATTATTTTTAAGCAACTTAATCTCAACCCTTGATTAATGATAAAAATTGATTTGTGACCATTGGATCATGACCCCAAAAGTCAGCAACCCCCTTGCACGTCCCTTCCATGCTGCATTTTCATTTAATTTTATTTTTTTTTAATTATTTACTTTATTAAAAAGTCAAAATACATTTAATAAAAAGTTAAGTTACTTTTTCAACATCTATTTGACACTTCATCTTGGCCATTAATTTGTGAGTTTCATCACATCTTATACCATCCATCATGTTTATCATGTATTTTTAACCATCCATAAAAAATTTCATCTAATTCCGACGCCCGGATTGCAAATTATGATTTTTTTTTCTATTTCTCCACTAAAATCCAAATTTGGATTAGAATATCCAAAAGTAATACTATTTTGTATTAATTCTCCTTTTGACTTTTTATGATTAGGTTAATCAAGTGATTAACTCATAATCACATATCTTAATCCACAATTACTATGCACGTTTACTATTCACGTGCACTATTCACGTGCACTATTCACGTGCGTCACATTCTTAATTGCATTATTTTAACCTCTAGTACATATTTGTAAAATATAACATATTTCATAAATTTTATTTATCATAAAATCAGTACAGGGATCTAGGGTTTACAACCCTAGGTTTACATGTGCTATTCTAGGATTGCGGGTTTCACACCATATGACAAAAATTTTATTTGTCATCCCTGTATCCTTCCTCAAATTTCTCCTTTAAACTTTGAAAAAGTCTAGCTTTTGCTTTACCAACCTAGGCTGGCAAACCAAGATACTTCTGAATTAGCTTCCCATTATTACTAAACAGCTGTTCAATTTCATTTTTCACCTCTATTGTAATATTCTTAATGAAGTATAGAGTTGTTTTCTCCATGTTAATTCTTTGACTTATATACTCTCCATAAACACTTAGCAACTGCAATAAGTAACTCACCTCCTCCCTAGAAGCCTTAGCGAAAAGAAAAGCATTATTGGCAAATAGAAAGTGAGCCAGACATGGGCCCCTTCTACCAAATTCATACCACTTAGTTGACCATAAGAATGATCTTCATTCAATAACGAAGAGAGTCTTTCAGTACATAAGAGAAAAATATATAAGGAAAGAGGATATCCTTGTCTAAGACCACTACTAGCTTCAAAGGTTTTTGACTTAAAATCATTGATGACTACTCAAAAAGTGGTAGCAAATATGCAGTTGTAAATCCAACCTATCCACACTTCATTGAATTCTATTTTTCTCATAGTCTTGCGACAGAAATCACGTCTAACCCTATTGCATGCTTTTGACATATCCAACTTGATAGTCACTTCTTCTCTTTTCCCATACCTCTTCTTACGAAGTGAATGAAGTGCCTCATATGCAATTAACATGTTATTTGATATCAATCTGCCAGGGATAAAAGCACTTCGATGGCTAAAATGAGCTTATGTAAACAACCTTTAATTTTCGCAATGAGCTTATGATTTACATTACATGAACTGATTGGCCAAAAATTAGACAAACAAGTGGCCCCTTCTTTCTCAGGGACGAGGACAATGTTTGTGTGATTTATCTGTTTCATCAAAAGGTCTTTGCTTAACTTGGGATTTTTGTATCTAATAAATTCTTGCAAGCATTGAAGACACAGTTCCTTACTAATTCCCAATGTTGCTTGTAGAAGGTTGCAAGAAGACCATCGGGCCTCGGTTCTTTCTTTAGGTCCATAGATTTAAGGGCTTTCAAAAATTCCTCTCTAGATAGAACGCAAGATTATCATTAGCAGTGATCATTGGTTGGATGAAGTTCATTATTCTTTCCACATTTTGAGCACCATTAGATGTAAGATATTTGCAAAAAAATTCACAGCTAGAATCTCCATATTGTCCTAATCCTTGACTTGGCATCCCCCATCATCAATGAAGAAGGCAATATGGTTACACTTTCTCCTCCCAGATGTTTTTCCATGAACATATTTTGTGTTACAATCACCATAATGTAACCAATTAAGCCTAGATTGTTGTTGCCACATCAACACTTCATCTTCTAGCAAACTATTGGTCTTTGCTTCTTGAAGCTTCATTGCATCATCCCTTCTATCTCATGGTTGAAGACCTTTAAGCTGCATCAAGATTTCTTGTTGTTTTCTAATCTCTATCGCAATATTTTTTCTATGCAGAAAAGACCATTTCATTAAATCAGTTCCACATTTGTCAATTACTGCCTTCAAGGACATAAGAGATCTATTTTGCACCAACCTCGCTTCATTCCAAACTTCTCGAATCAATGTAGTAGTTATTTCATCTTTTCCCTAGAACATTTCATATCTAAAGAATCTTGGAGGCTTCATCTTATTTAATCTGATGTTTAAATCAATGAAAATGAGACAATAATCAAAACAAACCACTGTCGTATGATAATTTTGTACTAATTTTGTACTAGTGGGAACATAGTTAACCAACTAGAAGATGCAAGTGATCCGTCCAACCAAGCCTCCTCCACCCTAGCTTCACCTATTCTATTATTTCTTCGAGTAAAAGGAGGTCCCATAAAGCCCAGATCCTTCAAGCATAATTATCAACTTCTTTCCAAAATTGTATTATTTGGTATTTAGCTCTCAAGTTCTTATTGAAAATTTTAGATGCACTCAGAATCTCATTAAAATCTCCTGATATTAGCTAAGGCAAATAGCTATGATGACTTAGCCTACAAAGGAGCAACCATGATTCCCATCATTGTTGAGATTCAAGATTCGCATAAAATCCAATGAACCTCCATATCTTTCCTTTTTCATCCTGGAATTTTGCATCTATATGGTTAACTGAAAAGGATCTAATAGTTACCTACCAGTTTTTTCCAAAATATAGTCAAGCCACCTCTTTTGAGTAAGCAATTCACTGTAAAAAGATAATCAAAAAATTAATCTTTTTTAAGCCAATCCAATTCATGGTTTCCCCGCGTAGTTTCTGAAAGGAATAACAAAATAAGAGCTTTGTTTTGACTAAATTAAGTAAAGTTTGAATTGTACGTGGGTTCCTAAGCCCACAATAGTCATTTAGCATCGGTGGGGGCTTAGACTTAATCTCAACCTCCACCTTTTCAATATCAGTTGCTGAAGAAACATCCTCCTTGCATTTATTCTTCTTGGTATTTACATCAATCTATATGGATTGTCTACCATAACTGAAAACTATCCTCTGCTTACTTACATCCTTCTTCATCTATTCACTATTGTCTATCCGCATCAACTTACCAATATTTTTAGCTTTTCTTTTCCATCTTCCTTTCAATATAATATTATGTTGGAAACCTATATGAACTTCTACCTATTCATAAGTTATGTTTGACCTTAACCGTTTTGCAATTCACCTGTAATTTTAAGCTTGTGGGGTCGTTGTGATGCACTTGGTTTGATTATCTTTTATATTCTCTGAGCCAACCAGAGGTAAAGATCGCAACTAAAGGTGCAACTCGGGCTCATGAAACTCGGGTTCATCTTAACCATAATCCTATCCTATTTGTAAAACTTCAACCCTAACCCTAATCCTATTTGTAAACTTCAACCCTAGTCCTATTTTTGAAATTCGGGGTCGGATTAAGTTTCGGATTGAAGTTTTATCATAAAACTATTGTATAAAAATGTTTAAAAAATAATTTATTATACGAAAGCAAGAAAAATTCAAATACCGCTTAAGAGTAGAAAGAAAGAAACCTGTTTTGAGTCTTCTCTTTGCATCAAGTAGAATAATAGCTGTATTTCGGAGAACGTAGAAGTATAACCATTTTTCATTCTGCAATTTAACACCAATATCACAACTATATATATAAATATTATCATCCAATTGTAAGATAAACATTATCATATCAATTATAATAAAATAAAATTATCCAAAAATCACAAAATATCAAGTTGAATAAGATTATATTAATTCAAGTATCAAACTCCAAATCACAACATCCAAGTTAACTCCAAGTCGACAACACAAATCTTAAATTTGAATAACCAAATTACAACAAACATTACAACACAATAGAAATAAATATTTTTATCTTCCACTGTTGTGTTCATTGCCCTTGTCTTGCATTATTACCATATGTCAAGCCAAATTCTTCTTTCCTAAAAGAAAAGGCAAAAATTCAATGTTATATTGTATAATTGGACTTAAAGAGTATATATATGTATATATATTCAAAGACATAACTAATATCTCTTTTAAATTAATTGTTTGATGGAAGAGGAGGTAAAGAAGCACATGTTGATGTTCCATCAGCTTCCTCTGAAAGATAAATATTAGTTAGAAAATAATTCCCAAAATTAAGTGATATTCATATTCTAAGCAAGATAGTGAAAAATTAATCAGACACCCACAGACGACTCCGATTGAGGTTTCTTTTTTTTTGAAGGAATGATTAAGGTAATTTTTGATAACGCGATAAAGCAACTGAAATTAAACAAAATCAGAAGATGTCAAACGAAAAGGAGTTAAAACAACATTACGACTAAAACAATGATGTTAAAAAAATAGCAAATTGTAAATGATAAGAAACTAAAATGATATTTCCCAATGGATTTCCGCTAATTCAAACTAGTATATTTCATATTCTACTCAAGATAGTAAAAATTAATCAGGCACCCACAGACGACTCCGATTGAGGTTTCCTTTTTTTTTAAGGAATGATTAAGGTAATTTTTTATAACGCAATAAAGCAACTGAAATTAAACAAAATCAGAAGATGTCAAACGAAAAGGAGTTAAAACAACTTTACGACTAAAACAATGATGTTAAAAAAAATTAGCATATTGTAAATGATAAGAAACTAAACTGATATTTCTCAATGGATTTTTTTCTAAAAAAATATGAAGAATAAAAATGTTACTAGTGCGCGATTCCGCTGTTGTCCAGCACGTTTGAACTGGAAGCAGCAAAGTAGATGGCCGGCGGAGGGATGCAGGGACAGGGACAGGCAGGTAGCACCGGGATAGGGGTAGGGACGGGTGCTGCCGTGTCGGCGTAGGACGGACCAGGCGGCGACATGGCGACGATGACATAACCAGGTCGGCAGTTCGGTGAGCAAGAAGGACCAGGCGACAACTTCGGCGAGAGGCGGGCAGATGGACGGACCAGGCGGGCGGATGAAAACTGCGGCCTGCAGAGAAAATGCTGAAAGCAGAGAAGAAAAGGCTGAAATTTGAAACTTGAAAACGTGAGCGCGAAAATGGCAGCCTGGACTCTGGACGCGGAAAGGAAAGAGCACGCTGCAGTTTTGTGCATTGACAAAGCAGGCCTGGCAAAGTTGCTATGATGCTGTTGTATGTTATAAAATAATACTATTTTAAAATTTAACCTCGGGTTCGGGCTTACATGAACCCGGGATCAATATCTGTTTGAATTTGGTTCAGGTTCGGGTCGAAAATTCAAAGTTGCAACACTGTTCTCTGCCAGGTTCGGGCTGAACCCGGCCCAAGTTGCACCCCTAATAGCAACTATTGTTCGCTAGAGGCCTTAATGGAGAGTTTTTTGTCCACTTGATCCTTTTCAGCATCCTCACTCTGCATGACATCCCCTTTATTGTTATGTTCCATTTCATATATAAGTACTTCCTCTTTATTCTTTGATGACCCTTAGTCACATCCTTCATTGAGATCCTCATCACTTTGATGTTTGTCTTTAGAATTATTAACTATCCTCTCAATGTTACTTGAGTAGTTACCTCCATAAACCACTATCAAAATACCCCAAATTCATTAAATTTTGTTATGCATCTGCCCCCCATTTGACGTATTAATTTCATCATTACCTCCCTTATTGGTTTGCTCATTCATTCCCAAGTAAACACATGAAAGTATCCTATTTCCACCTTCCCCATCCTACTTCAAATCTTCATTTCGGACTCCAATCTTGCTTCAAACCTTCATTCCGAGCAAAACAAGAAAGTTTCCATATGGCAACTCTGATTTACCTTGACTTCTTGTTGTGCGTAGTGGCATTATTTCAGACTATGTCTTATCCTCCTGCGAGCAAAACAAAATGTGGGCAACCTATCATATTGGAATTTTAACCATCATTTTCTCATTTGAGAATATTGTACAAAGATTCTCATTCTAAGCAGTTGTCTTCCATCAAGGTCCACTTGTGTTTGAACACCATTTCCCCGAAGTTTTATATCATTGAACCTGTTATACATTTTCGTTACCATCCTTCCAACTACTTCCTTGTCATACATACCTATGATTTCTCCAACATGCAACCACATTGGTGTATAGTATATTTCTATGTCCTTCATACTTTTCGTAGATGTCATCTTTTCTATAAGCAATAACTGCTAGTTGAAGAGCCACGGTCTCCCTTGCAAGATCTTATTCAAATCCTCTTCTTGTCAAAGGATGGCAGGTGTAAGTTTTCGTCCACCTCTTGGAAATTGAGTTTACCTTATGTTTTTCATAGTCATCAAAACATAGCCTTAAAAATCTCCTTATTATAGGGTTTACTTGACCATATAATGCAGATGACAGAACATGTGTTCCTTGGGTCCAGGATCTTTATCATATCTTTAGAAATCTTCAGTGTTTGTAGCTCGTCAATTAAAAGAGTCTCTTCACGGCTGTTAAGTCGCTCTTATACTATTTATTTTGGATAATAATTAGATGAGAATTTGAGTGTTTAATATGATTTGAATCATATTTTAATTAACTTAGCTTAGTTTTATAAACCCTCACCAACCAATGCAATTTGTGCAAAGCAAGAGAAATATATACAATTTCGATGTAAACAAGGTCAAATTAATATGTCTTAATGAAAGTGGGATTAAATTACAAATTCAAGACTCACATCTAAAGCAAAATTACGTTTAAAGCAAGACACTATTTATACGCAATTACTGTTAATGTGCAATGCCAACACTGTTCATGTGGTACTGTTCATGCGAGTTATGTTCATGCATAGACTATTCGTACATGGACTGTTCACGCACACCATTTGCGCATTGTTCATGCACACTATTCACCTCAATATAAACACTTATAGGGAATGTCATAAGACATCTTAGAACATCCTTAAAGCTTAGGTTAAGATCCAGAGAGCGAGAGAAGGCATAGAGCACGAAGCAAGGATCGAGGAGGCAAGTTGCTTGGGGCGGTCAAGACACCATCATGACTTCTGATCAATAAGTTTTTCCTTTCTTTTTTTCTTTTGATTTTAATTATTTTGTTTATAATGAAAATTTGATATATTATTATTTCGTGTTTGATTTTGATTGTAAACATGTTAGGCTAAACCTGTTATATAGGATTTGGGATGTAACATACGTCCAATGTAGTGGGTATTGTGGTTTAATTATTTAAGGTATTTTGTGTTAATTTAATATCTTGTAATTTAATGCTTTCTTGATGTCTAGGCCTATACTTTAGTAATAATTCTCATATATTAGGTAATGGAACCTAGAGATGAAAGTCTAATATACAAAAATCAAGATATTAAACCTGAAAATATAAGATCATGAGAATAAGCACAATGACCTTGAAGAATTTATGAACTTTCGTAGAACTTAATGAATTCTAGTTGACTTAATCCCATGAGAATAAGTGGTTAAAAAATTATGATATTCTTTGTAAGTTTTAAGAGAAGGTACAAAGATAATAAAGGAATAGTTCTCTTTTAATATATAATATCTAAATTAAGTAAGTATCTTATATATTCGTTGCAAAAGATATGTGAAACCCTAAATCTCAGGTGCTCTTAGTCCTGTGATTTCTAATCTCTATTCTATATTCTACAGATCAACTTTTTTCTTATTATTTTTTTCTCCTTATCTTATTTGGTTAGAAAGTACTTAAATCCAACGTCTTAAGTTCCAAATTTTCTGTGGATCAATATTTGATGTACTATAATCTACGACTTATGCACTTGCGGTGAAATTACGAACAACGGCAGGACATCGTTGTAGGGTTGAATCCTCAATTTTTAGACTCCACACTTCTCTCTTAGACGCCTTGAAAGAAATAATCAAGGAATCTCATAGTTAAATGAATTGTAAATCTCCCAATTGCAATGGTTACTAAATGAATGCCTTAGAGAAATTTGGATTCTTTACCGCTCTTCGCCTGCGAAATCACCTCTCGAAGGGACCTGTGGAAGAACTATTTTCAAATACCTCGTTATTGCAACTTGTGTTTCATACTTCTATTTGAAACTTGTATTAATCTAGTTGTATTGGCCATTGACCTTCTTGCTACAAACTCCAGTTATCAAGAGTGTCTATTAAGCTTTTGGATGTCCACACATCTTTAAAAGGAAAGTGCACTATTAAAAAAGCCTTAGTTAGATTGCAAGACCTCCCTAAATATGATAACTCTTGGAAAAATTAGATTCGAGTTGCATTTCTAGATGCAGACTTGGGGATCCAAGTCCCTTTTCAAGGAAAAGGGAATAATAGTAGCTGCAAAGAGGAAGGTCAAACTTGATATAGATGAGGGCCCGAGAGGGAACAGGCCATAGAGATTTAGCCCAGAAAGAAGAAAGAGATGAGAGCATATGAGTGTTACAAGTATACGAGGAATTACGAGTTATATTTGATAGAAGGAAGACATGGGTTTTGTCAAAGAGTTTAGATTGTTCTTTCATTATATTTTTTCTTTGCAACTTTGCCATTTCAATTCAAGTCTTTAGATTCTTTTGTTCAGAAATTCCTTGTAAAAAATCATAGATAATGTCCTTTAATAGTCGTAATTTCTGCAATCAATAATAGAGAAACTGTTTCTTATATTTGTTGCCATAAAAAATATATTTAAAGTATATTATAGCTTGTTAGCACTTGCATAGCCAAGTAGTTTGAAATTTTTGTACATGAATGTAGTAAACATGCCCCTTATGCCAAGGTTTCATTTAGGGATGTTAATGGTCATGGTTACCCATCAATTCATTCATCTAACTCATTTTATAAATAAGTTTGTATTGAAATTTTGAAATAAATGAATTATGATATGTCAATCTGTTCTATCATTTAATTAAATAAACGAATTAGGATTGAGATATTTTAACTCGTCAACTCGTTCAACTCGTTTAACCCATTAAAGTTGTATATATGTAAACCCATTAATTATTTTTCCTGCTAAGTTTTCATTCTGCCACTTAATTTTTATTTTTCCACTATTACCTTATTTTCATTTTTTTTGCGTTGAAAATACCATATCACCTCTTCCTACGAAATTATCATTTGTTAAAGTCTAGACCTTCAAGTCGTTTGTTATACAATTCATTAACAACCCACCAAACCATTTATTTAATGGGTTGTGGTTGAAATTTTTAAACGGGTTAATAACCAAATTAGAGTTAAGATATTTTAAATGAGTTAGGATTAGAAATATGCTCCAACCTGTCCAACTCGATCTGTTAACACTTTTAGTTTTATTAATCAAATGGGAGATTTGGTAATAAATAAAAAAGTCAGGCCAAAATTTTTCAATCTAAAATTTTTACTTTCCATAAATATTATGTTTTTAATCATTTTTACGTATTCTTATACAACTACCATATTTTTCAATTATTCCTACACAACTATTCATAAAAATGACATATCTATTTTAACTTTATTCTTTTTACTTCTCGTTATTACTCATATCATATCACATTATTTTTTAAAATTTAAAAACTTTTACATCTAAAACTTTTTATTTACAAGTTTTAACGCTCCCCAAACACATCAAAAAATTAAAATTTTTATTAAGTGAAAAAAGTGCTTTGATTATCAATAAATTGATTGTTGATGTTCTTATATTTATTATTAAAATTTATATTTAGATTTTTTTGTTCCTGTCTATTTATTATTTGTAACTATTTCAACAATAATTACAATGAAAGTAATGTTTACAAATAATAGATATTCTTGTAATACGCACTAATATAGGTATTTTCATCATTTCATAAAAAATAACTTTAATCCATTAACACAAAAGTTATATCCACAAATTATATAAATATGATGAATGATCCTATTAGCCTAAATTAAGCAAATAACATTCCACATCAAAAAAAAATTATTCGGAATATTTTTTTCTCTATACACTTGATATAAAATCCTAATTTTACAATTTTTAGATATGTGTACATATTTTTTTGAGATTTTAAAATATAAATGTGTATATATATATTTAAAATATCCTTTTTTAAAAAAATCTTAAAAAATATATATACACATATCCAAAAATGATAAAAGCTATTTTATATGTTAAATACACTTAGACAAATAAGTGTATGAAGAACAAAGTGTTACAAAAGGGTTTTTTGAGGTAGATTGAGCGAAACATTTGCTTCGCCTGAGCTAACAGGATCACTTCTTTATAAATATCATAGAATATTTTATGGTTTTTGTGAAACTAAGGACTTTGTTAAAACTTGTATAAGTATGGATGCAAAAAAATCTTTATTTTTACAATCTAAAGAATTTTTAATTTTCATCTATGTATATTTAATTATTATTCCAAAAATCATATACTTTGAGAAATTTCGTATATTATATACTTATTTCTAAAGTTTAAAGGGTATATATTTACTCTTAAAATGATGTTAAAAATCTATTGCTTATTGGTTTCTAGTTAAAGTGGTCTTTTGCATGACAAATATGTAATGTAACTTAGGGGTTTGATCATTTCAAACCGGTTGGTAGAATTATATTTGTTTATTTTTCGTTTTCTATAAAATTATTAATTTGTTTTATCTTTTTTGTGAATTAGAGCATAATCCAATAATATCACATCGTGGATGTGTGCTTATAATTATGGCTTGAGTCCGTATAAGAGAAAAAAGCTTCGCGTAATGCAATTTAATAAAAAATTTATCATTTCCTGAGATATGAATTTTTTTTATTTGTAAACATGTACGTTGGAATTTTTAGTAATTTTAACAGTTAAAAATATCTAAAATGCCCATGTATTTTAACGGGCTCACTTCTACGTAATTAGATTACTAAAGTGGTTCCATAACCCCCTCGAATGTTAAGATTTTGATGCTTAACCAAAAATTCAATATATTCATTGTATTTAACATCATTTGTTTAATTATGAGACCAAGTTTCATCAAAATCTAATATGTGCATAACCCATATTTGCTTAATATATATATATTCATATGTAAATTAGAAAAAATGCTTAAATTCATTCACATATGTATTTGGATGTAATAATACTTTATAAAATTATTTATTCATGTAGTAATGATGTTTAATATGATTTAGATATTGAAAAATACTACTTAAAAATTAACATTTAGCATTAAATAATTTTAGGATTTTTCCCAAATATACACACTACGTTTGACCCCGATTTCAAATATACCCACTACGGTTGCATGTAGTCCCAAAAATACTCACTCCCTCATAGACGTTAATAAACGTCGTTAGTCCGTTTGTGAAATTACCAATATGCCCATCTAATTTGAGGATGGATTAAAAATTTTAAATATCATAACTCAACTCTACCCTAATTATACAAGAGTTTTAAATATAGAGAACTCTAATTCTATTCTCATTTAATTTTATTTCATCTTTTTTTTATTTTACACCAGGGGTATTTTTGGCATTTAGGAAATTATAATCAACATTTAAATGGATGATCGTTAACTTACTTAATGGATTTATTGAAAATCAAATGGGTTACATGAAGAAAAGTTTTATAGAAGCATACCAGTGTTTAAAATTCCAAAAGATACATACATATGCAAAAAGTTAAAACTTTGCTTATAAATTACTACCAGTTTTATAATAAAAAAATATGCTTTTAGTATGGTGGCAAATGGCATGGCGTTAACTTGTACATAATTTAGATTGAAAGCATTGTTATAATATAAAATGCAACCGATGGCATGGACAGGTCGATGCAATATTATTACATTAAGTATGGAAGCCTGATCCTATACTCCTGGGAGCATTGAGCCTCAATGCTCCTGGGCGCATATACCTATTTGTTTTTATTTTTTTTCAAATTTTTTTATAAGATTGTTAATCTAGGTGTATTTAACCTATATATAAATTTTTACCATTTTTGGAGTATTTTAGATATTTAGTTTTTATTTTTGAAAATAAGTGACATTTTAGTAATTAAATTACCTAAAATGCCAATGATTTTCAAAAATAAAAAATAAATATCTAAAATATTCCAAAAATGGTAAAAATTTATACACATCTTAAATACACATATATTAATAATATTGTAATTTTTTTTTTAAAAAATAAAAAAATAAGTATACGCGCCCGGAGCATACAATAGAAGTCCTTAAGTATATACTCATATACATGCTGCTGCACGATAGCTGCGATATTGTGTCCTACTTTGCGTCTTTGGGCCGCGACGCAGGATGCGTAATGCATGCGGTCATCATGATACTGGATAAGTGCTCTCTATCCACATTTTTGCACCACTAATGTCTACTTCAACGAAATTCCTTCAAATCCGGCTAGCTAGCCAGCTAATCAAACAAGCATCTCAACCGTCCTTTTCCCTCCCAACACAAGCAGTCCATATCTACGGTCTTAATTTCAACAAAGAAAATTCCACCTAGGCATTAATGGGCGACGTTGATGTTCATGTGCCCAATTTGATTCGTTACCCACCTCAGATTCCAAGCCTAACGTGGACAGAAACGATTTTGGTTGAGTAGACGTACGGGTGACTCGGGGATCATTTTAGATTCGCCTGATCAACTTTCGATATTTAGATCTTGCAAGGTTTTTCCCCCGTAAAGTTGGAGAATATGGGGAAATTTTGTGGAAAAAAAAGTACTTAAAAGACAGAGGGATTACTTTCATCCAAAAAAAAAAAAAAGACAAGAGGGGTTACGATTCCATGAAGTCAGGTTGATTTACTTTTTTTTTTAGTTTTCATAAAACTATTACCGGAAGTATATTTAATTTATATAAAAAGTTTTAGTTTTTGTGAGTATATATATTTTTAATTTAAAAAATCAACCATTTTTTAGATAATTGAAATAACTAAAATATCCATGATTTTTGAAATAAAAAATACTTGCATATATCTAAAAATCATAACTTTTTATTTATTTATATTTATAACGTAACTCGAATACATATTTTTCAATCTTTTAACTCTTAGAATATAAATTTAACAATGCTATTAACAGTAATTAACTAGGAGGCATTATTCCGAAAAATAGAAGATAAACTTTTTATAACGGGACTCAGGTCCGAACTTCCTTCATCAATACGGAACTCTTTGTTAACCATGTTCGTCGCGTGTTGACAAAAGTTTTAAAACTTGATATATGAATTAAATATATCTACTTTTGATCAAAAAATACTTACAATAACATATTGTTATAAAAATAAAAATAAAAACATGCAAACCAACCAGCTTAAAAGATCCTGCAAAGTCAACTTCATAGGACAGAAACCCAAAAGAAAGGACGTAATGTAGTATATATAATAGTAATGTAATGTCCCATAAAAAAAAATAACGGTAATGATCATGAGGATAAGGATGAAACAAAAACTTAAAAGTATGAAAAAATGTGAGAGAATGATTGAAGTATTTATTTTTTGATCAAAAGGATTGAAATATTCATAATAATGAGAAAAATTTGATACTATTTGAAATATTTATCTATCATTTTAATTTGATACTTTAAATACGTAGTTAAAGTATCAAATTAAAATGATAGATAAATGAGAGAATTTTTTTTTTCCTTTCTTTTGAAACATATAATGTTTATTTTGCAAAACGCCATAAAATCAAAGCTAAAATGCAATGCAAATGTTAGACATGCTAAAAAAGTCTATTTTGTAAAAATCCATCAGAGCAGGAGTCCCATACATGACTCAATACTAGAATGCAACGCAATTGGAACGTATAATATGGCTTAATACTGTGGTTAGCGAGTGGATATAGATATTTTCCGTATTAATTAGCTTTATTAATTCTAATCATTTGTATTAATAAGTACATATCTGTAAAATGCACATGATGCTCGTAACAGTGTAATTGATTAATTTGTTCAACTGCAAGCCCGAAAGCAAGACTAAAGCAAGAACCACGCATTAATGTATGTATACAGGTAGTGTACGAGCACACCGATCGAGCAGATTTAAACCATCATTACAATACCTAAGCTCGATCTAGCTAGATACATCCCTGACCTCAAACACGTTACGGTTTTTGACAACGATGTCATACATGTGCATGGACTTGAAGCGAGAGAAGTCTCTGGGGAGAGAGATGAGGTGGACTGTGGATCGCTTGTGGAACTGGAGCAGGTCCGAATCCTCGTAATACCTCTCCCATCCCAGACCCAACAGCTTGCGTTCCAAGCACGAATACGATGAGATGACTTCGTTCGTTGGGGTGTGAACCAGCACCTTCCGACGTGTGCTCATTGACGACTGTCGCCCTTCCACAGCATCCATCCCAGGCTCTATGAGCCGAAGAACACCATTGTCGTTGAACACCCACACTCCTGACATTTTAATTTCTAGAGAGAGAGAGAGAGAGAGAGAGGCTTTAGATATATGCAATTAGCTAGCTGGAGAATGGATCGTTGTGTGCTGTAGAAAGGAGGTGGTGAGTAGGCAGGTTATATAGGGAGAGTAATTAGGGGCTGGGGATGCATATGTGATATACATGTGTTGGGGAATGGCTTGGAGAATAAGGACACGTTGGGGGGTGAGTGTTGGCCTTTTCGTCGCCAAAGGAGGGCCCAAGGGGTGCGCCGAACATTACAATTTCACGTTTTATCACAAGGGTTTCATGCACCCTGTGGACCATTCTCCCTGTCTTATAGATTGAGGAGAATGAGAATCCGTTGATCACTGTGTTCGGCCCACTTCAAGAATCCAAGGAGTTTGATCTTCCCACCCAAAAGCCTAAAGAGGAACCAAGGAGAAAAGGTGAAATTCCTTTCATTAGCTAGGCTAGAATCATATCTCTACCTATTCGATCATTATATAATGATAACAACCTTCGAGAATTACCTATCCAAATTCTTTTTCTTCAGTGTCTGCTTCACGAAAATTCCTGCAAACCCAAGTTGGCAGACAAGCGTCTTTATGCAATCTTTTTTTCTCTATCCGAACATAGATTCATATCAAACAGCTATCAAAAAAGAAAGAAAATTCCGCCAATACTGCATGCGATGGCTGCCAGGCGGCGGCCACGACACGACAATGATATATGTATTTCTGCTCCGGGGCATCGACGCAAGCTTTTCGATCCCGGCCCCACCTCACGTTTCCATGAGAACATGGCCAACCCGACATTAATGATAATTGATCAGTTTGGCCCGTGCATGGGATATTGACTGGGGTGGGAGCCATCAGATACATATGTTGGCTGCTCCTTTCAATTTTTTTACATTCTTCATACGTCCCCGTCGTCAATTTGCAAGGTGCTGGCTAGCGTTCTTTCGTCATGCTGAGATCAGGTGCGCATGCGTATATCATTCTGGACGGGGAGTTCTCTCGTCCACTGAAACACAACCATTATATTTGAGCATGGTAAGGTCCAAATACAATTCCATTTTAATGCGGTTAGATGCAAACTTCGAGCCGATGTTAATGAGCACAATCTTTTTTTCTTGTGAACAAATCATCTGGTCTACCTGGATAAAAATCGCTGGCAGTGGTGGTGGGTTCTGGAAAAAAAAAAAACATTTGTAACGAGAGCACGAGAGGTAACAACCTATATGTCTTTTCCTTTCGTATCTAATTTATTACTTTAATTATCCTTTTTTGTTATTTGTGATTATTAATTTTAATTTGTCCTCAGAACTATTGCTTTTTAAAAATTACTCCACTGAACATTGTATGAAAAAAAAAAAAAAATTCCTACCAAGTAGTACCTTTCCTACCAACAAGTACCAACTCTGGTTAGACGTTTTGGCTCACCAACGAATATATATATGGAGAGACAATTATCCTATCCACTCGGTTATTCCTTACCTGAGTTTTATGTATTTTTTATTTTTTCATTTGCATGTAGATGCAGGTATATTTAGCTCACATGCAAAATGATACTATCTTATCTTCTTGCATATATTCTTAAAAATTTCAAAAATAAAATATTTTATCTATCTCTCATCTCCCCTGCACATATTTGATATGGTAAAATTTTTATACTAAGTATATAAATAAATAAGGTAAATTTTGATATATAAACTAAATATGAACTGATCATCAAAAAAATATAAACGTATAAAATATTAAAGATTATTACTTAGCTAAATAATAGCTAGGATCATTATCATTTGTGCAGGACCTTATACATTTTTCTCATCATGGTAATTGATGAGAAATACCGAGTATCATTTATTTCGCTAAAAGACAAGTTTGATTTAGATCAAAGATATGCATAGATTACATTTGTTTGAAAATATGCATATTTATATCTAAATTCTAAAAAAATACTTATATTTATCAATATATTTATTAAAATAGAACAATACTTTACATGATTATTATACGCATAATATGATAATTTAGATAATTTAGGTCTTAAAATTAATATTTAATATTTAATTATTTTATTATGTCGATTTATATTTACAAATGTAGCAACATAATGATACTAGATAAATAAAAAATTCTGGTTACAATAAAAATTTAACCAAATGCAATAAATGAGGTATACGTCAATCAATAACGTAAGAAAAATGGATGCGATTAGACTATAGAGGAATTTCATAAAACCATTACTGTATACATAGAACAGGCCTACGTATACTTATATTGTTATTCTTTTTTAATGTGACATTTATTTACCCTCAACGTTCTTTCTTTCTATCCAACACTAATACGATAATATCTGTATTTCTAATATTTATCCCCTGCTTTTTATTAAAAAATTTGTCTAATTTATCTTTATTTGATGACGCTTATTACGTATTAGTGAGAATTAGCTTGTGCGAGCTATTGGTCATTGTTTCCACTGGCAGGTATTCTAGGACGCCGATCCTGTGCGCCCGGAGCGCGTAAACCCATTTATTTTTATTTTTTTTGAAATTTTTTTATAATATTGTTAATTTATATATATTTAATATGTATATAAATTTTTATCAATTTTGGAGTATTTTATATATTTATTTTTAATTTTTGAAAATCAGTGACATTTTAAAATTTAAAATGTCACTGATTTTCAAAAATTAAAAATAAATATCTAAAATACTCCAAAATTGATAAAAATTTATAAAGATGTTAAATACATTTATATTAACAGTTTTATAAAAAAAATTATAAAAAAATTATAAAAATAAATGTATGCACTCCATGCTCGGGGTCGCATAGGACCGGCGTCCGGTATTGTAAGGCAACAACAGAAGACAAAATGCCAAAAGCATCTGAGGCCACGTGGATGCAGCGGTGGTCTCGCTCCTCTTCACGTGCGCAGGCAAAAAATGTTCGCATTCAACATGTGAGACATGCAGTTCGCGCCACGTGGGCTGTGGTTGGAACGACCTACTCACCCCCGCACAATAAAAACATTAATATTTGACACCATAAAAATGTTTTAGTGGGCCAAATTCAATATTTACAGGGCTGACTCTTCGAATCATTTTTATTGCAAAGAAAAATATTTAGGGATCATTCCGAAAAATTGACAAAGTAATCGCGATCTTTCCTTTATCATATATTGTTACCACACTTTGCAGCACAGAGTATGATGGAAATTAATTAATAAGTTTTAATGAATATATTTTGAAAAAAATAGCATGATTGAAATAGCAATAAACAAAGTATGACAGTAAATTAATAACTTGCCATTGCAAAGTACAGTTTTATTAACCGCTTAAGATGGTCCTCTTAATCATGTCATGATATATATACACACATGAGCACTGATTTTTTCAGACTGGTTTAGAAACATTTTTCTTGAAATTTTTTATAAATAAGTTAATCTAGTTATATTTAATATATAAATAAAATTTTACTATTTCTGAATATATGTATGCATTTATTTTAGATTTTTAAATACGTAGGCATTTAAGTCAATTTGTAAAATTTTAAAAATAAAAATATTTTTTTGACTGTTAGATCAGTCTGAAAAGATCATCTGGTACATATAATGTGGATAGGATGATTTGCAAATATACATATATAATTTAACCATAATTGCAAGCTATCTATGTAATTTCTGAAATTTTAAATAACATTTACGTAGTTTACATTATTTGTAAATATATTCATGCAATCAAGGCTTCGTCACATGTGGACACATTATTGTAAATATATAAACTATATGAAAGTAATATGCAATTATGGGAACTAATAAATATATTTACAATATGATCAAGGTACATTATATTGGCAAATTGTTCCTTTTCTATAATTTTTGGATACATTTGTATTTTTAATTTTTAAAATTAATGAATTTCATAGCTATTCAAGTAATTTTTAAAAGTGTAACTTAGATAAGATATTAATCAAACTGATCTTAATTGGAGAGGATAAGGTAAAAAATACTCATTCTTCATTTGGAAATCGCCTCGGCTTTTTTATTAAAAATAAGTTAAAAATTTTAAAATTATTAAAATAAAAAATCAATTATTTAAAGTTGATAAATAGAACCTTCGATATTACATTGGCATTTAGCTAGGTTGTATGTGCATGTATTAAAAGATTATTAAAAAGATACTTTTCAAGTATACCTTATAATTTGATCATATTGGAAATATGTCTACTATGTTTCTGAAATTATATTTGCAAATATTCACTATAATTTAGTCATATTGGAAATATATCCATTATAATTCTGAAATTATAAATTATGTTACATATTCTATATATATTTGAAATAGATGAGCCTATAACTGAAAATATACGCAGTCCATAGTCTCTGTGGAGGTTCTCTCTCATTTTTGAAGCTGTGTGGCTGGTTCTCTCTTGTACGAAGCCAGCCACTGTTGCACTAGGTTCTCAAAATTCATCTAATCAAGGGGCGCATGACGCATCTGTGCATCCTTGCGTTTTCTCCTTGAAAATGGTGCCAAGAAGACTTGTAGGTTCTGTCCGAGCCAATTGGCCGACTAAGCCGCCAATAGAAGAGCCATCTTGTTCCCCGATCTACGCAAGTTAGACCCTTAGAGACGTTCTCCCCCAATCGATGCATATGGTATGCTCGATTATCTCTAAATTCTCACTTTCGTATCATCCTCAATCAAAAGCTCAAGAGGGTATTTGTCTTCTATAAAAAAAAAAAATTAATCTAAATTTTTTTACTTTTCACAACTATCTTATTTTAAATTTATTTTTTCACATTTTCATATATAATTAACTAACTTGTCAATTATTTCTATAATGAATATTGAGACATCTAATTTATCTATTTTAATTTTATTTTGTTTATTTATCATTACTACTCATGCCACATCACTTTCTCATTACTATTCAAAAAACATTTACATAAAATTTTTTTTATCCAAAGTTTTATAACACACCCGAATTCTCATGATTTTTTCCGTTTTCAAAATTTCCCATGAAATCTGACTCCTGCCGCTAGTGTAGGATTTGGCTGTTCGGCCAACTACCTAGTTTGAATGAGAATCATGAAATACACTACAGGGCAGTAAGAGCGTTCTTCATTTGTATTTTTCAAATTTCTCAACCGTGATATGCCCTGCATGCTTGAATTTTGTTGGGCGTCGCATTGTTGTTGCTGATTTAATTGTTGTAATTATAAATTTGTTAGTGACAGTTCAGGTATTGGCGATGTTGTGAGAACAGACCGGACCGGTATATAGGCGGTCCGTTTTGATTACACCGTCTAAACCGGCGAACCGAATTCGACCGGTTTGGTTAGCAGGCTATTTTTTTTTAAAAAGAAAGCTGAGATTTTGGGTATGTTTGGGAAAATGAAAGTTGTGGGAATTGTGGTATTTGGTGGAAGTAAAAAAAATATAATATTTGAGAAATTATGTGACTGATATGAAATGATAGTGATAAAATTAGAATAAATAAATTCGTTGATTTGTTAAAAGGTAATTAATAAAAAAATAATTAGAATATAAAAATAAAAGTAAAAAAATCTTGAAATGCATGCATCCCGTTTTCCCACCCACGTTTCCGGTCCCCGTTGCCAAACGTCCCCTCGGTTCCTCCTTTTCCTCCCCAAATCAGTCCCGATCCCACCTCCAGCAGCTCACCTCCTTGCCGGACTTTTCTTCCTCATCTTCCGATCGCCGGCGACCTGCAGCAGGCAAGAACAGCTGCACACAGTTGCACGGCAGCATCAGTCCGACCTTGCTTTCCTCCTCCTCTCCTCTTTTTTCTCGATCGCTGCAATTTTGACTGAGGTAGCCTCAGCCTCCGGTATTTTCTGTGTCTTTCCTCTGCTCCTCCATTCATCTGATTTTCTACTGCTTTTAGATGGAATTCTACACTTTCGTTTATTCAAAATTAGTGTTTTTTCTCATTCCATTTTGTGTTCTCAGTGTGAGGAATCCCGCACTTTGGTTTATAAAAAATGAGACTATTTCTTTGATTTTCTATTCTTGTTGGAAAAAATCTTGCAAACTGCGAAATAGACTAGAAAATTATTTTCTTTTTTCTTTCTTCCTTTGTCCTGATTTATAATGCTTCTGCGTCTGCTGCTGCAGTTGTTGTTTTTTCGTTGTGATTAGTTTTCTTCATGGGACGAATCATTAGATGAAGTTATGTTGATTCATCCATCTGACCTTAGTCTATGGAGTTTTGATGGCATTGATTCTGATGGTCGGATGCGTTGCCCCTCCTCACATTCCGGTGTAGGAGATCAGACCATTTGGTGATCCGCATCTGCAAGATAGCAATCAGTGGAGAAGAGAATGGTTGGTCTAACTGTTAATGTGTTTGATTGCATCCACGCCAAGGATTTTAGTTTTCGCCTGAGAGATCAGGCCAAGTCGTGATTCATATTCACTGTTAGATTGGAAACCGTTGAGAGCTACCCGTGGGCTTATTTTATAGTCTTTTGATGACATCTATTCTAGCCATTTGATGCGTTGCTCTGCTTTATTTTGGGGCCTACGAAATGGAAAGATGCCATTGTGCTTTGTGGCGGCACGGTATTGGAAATAGCCAAATAGCTATGAAGAGATTGGTTGACATCCTGTTGTGATGTTTTGATGTTGTCTTGTTGCACCATCAGATGTTGCATTCTATCTTTTGTTTTATGGTTGATCTTTTAAAATTTTATGTTTGATAAAAATAATGTGTTTGTAGACTTTTAAAATTTGGATGTGTTTGTAAACTTTTAAATTTTCATGTTTGTTGAGCATATGTGTTATTCTTGATTCTTATATTATTATGAATTATTTACCTTCAATAATTATTGATTTATTTTATTTCTTATTGTATTAGATATGTTTACAGAAGTGTAATTCAAAAGTCAAGCATCAACATTCAAAGGTTATTACACATTTCAGGTCAATTAATATAGTTAATTTTTTCTAATTTAATATGTCATATGCTTAAAGATTTTTAAAAATTTTCTATTAATTTTTTCCTATGTGTTTTATTGTTGTGATTAAAATCTATCATATAGATTTAGGATTTATGAATATATAATTAATTAAAAATAATTATATATTTATGACATCATAAATATATCATGCTAATATCACCGATTCAAACTTGTTTGCTTAACTGGTCGAACGGATTCGAATTAGACCAGTTCCTTCACCGATTCAATCAACGATTCGGTTCTGATAACATTGATCATAGGTAGTACACTTGATAATAATGTCATCATCAAATCCATCTGGAAATTAGTCTATCCGTACGTATCAAATGTAGCACTAATTGGTGCTAGCGCAACAAATTTAGAGTCTAAACTTACTAGGGGAAGAACTGATATTGTGTAGAATCATTTCATTGATTAGAAAAAAATAAATATAAATGTTTGTACTGCGGAAAGACTTTCTCTTAGAGTGAAACAACTTTTAGCAAATATCAGAAGTGATGTTGCTTCTTGTAGAAAAGTCCCACTTAATATACTTATAAATATGAAGAATGACCTTTAATTGAGTACTACAACCAGCAGTAAAAAAATTCTGTTCCAAAGAGTTCCCCATTTTCTGCCTATAAAGCTGTTGACGATGAAAAAATGTTGTTTGTGAGGGCCCTAGTTCGGAAAGAAACATGAAAGGCAATTCGAAGAAAATAAAAGGATCTTGTGTGAGTATGCATTTATCTATTAAAAGTGCTTTGATAGGTAATGATGGGTTTTATGATTCATGCATTCCATTTGATGTTGCACATTCTCCATATTTTCAAAGTATGTTTGATTTTGCACATACAATTGGTTGTGGATGTAGAGCACCCACATATTATGATTTAAGAGGTTTTTGATTGAAAAAGAGTGGAAAATCTGAGGGGGTTAAATTGAATCATTTAAAAATTTGTGGAAAGAATTTGGTTTCACTATAATGGCTTATGGCCGGTTGATCAAAGGATAAGGACCTTGATAAAATTTTTAGTATATTGTCCTAATGGAACTGTATTTTTATGGGAGTAAGGATCTTTTGCACTCGGTTGTGGAGGCTGTTTTCAACCACTCTTGGAGGTGGTTCAATTGGACATGCTTTATATGATTCATTCGTTTAAAGGGTTGACAATTGCCACTGATAGAGCAATTACTTCAGGAGAAAATTTTCATACACCTCCACCTGGAAATCTCTCTCCCGCAGTTCAGAAAATTTGCATGGACCTCCCTCACCCAGGAATCTCTCTCCTGCAGTTTAGAGAGAGAAAGTCGCTAACTTCCCCATTTTTTCCTTTGCCTGATCTGCCTGTTTCCCATCTCCTTGCTCCCTCTGTTGTCACCTCCTCGCCGGTCGCTTGATTTAACTCCATTCAAAACCCTTCCTGCTTCAACCCCCTCCTCCGTTGCACTTCCTTGCCGGTCGCAATTCCCCCATTCTCTCTCCCTTCTCTCTTGCATGCCCGTTTCCATCTTCCTGCCTGCTGCAAGAGAAAAACCGGAGTCTTTGGATTCTCATCTTTCGTATCTCTTGAGTCTTCTTCTCCCTACTCTCTCTTCCATTGCACTTCCCTGTTGCTGCGGCAGTTTCTATCTCTTCTGCAATTTACACAAATCCAAGGGTCAGAAGAGAATGCTGGTCGCCATAGCTCCTCGCTTCACTCCTACAATAGAGAGAGGAGCCCTGGTCCTCGAATGAAAGTGAATGCCAAGGATAGACAGTCATCAAGAATTAAAGGAGGCCGTTACCTCCCTCATTTGATACTTTCCAACACCCTCCTTTATAACCCAGCTCCCCAACGTTCGATGTTTTCTTTTCCTTTTTTTTTTCCTTTTTAATCAAAAGAAGATCGTACCAAATGTTTTTGGCTGTTGACGATGCACCCTTTTCACTGTAAAAATTTGTTCTTTGCTGAATCACCTCTCTCTTGGTAGTATTAGATACAGTTTTTGCTTGAGAGCTTTTTTGTCTGTTGTGCTGAGAATGACTATCAAGGAAAACCCAACTTGGGCTAGCGTTTATTTTGCTTCTTTTGAAAGTTGAAGAAAACCCATGAATTCTTAAATAAAAAGACAGCAAAGCAAATATTTTTCGTAAGCTTACACAAAATTGAGAGTTGTGAAAATCAATGGTAATTGTTTGCCCGACGGCAGGAGGTGAGATGGTGTCCAACGGTAGGAGGTGGCTGTCACTGGAGAGGAGAGAGAGCAGAGAGGAGGTGACACGAGGAGGGGGTGGGAGCACCGGAGCAGTGGCGTTTGAAGATAGGCTGAGGTAAGAGAAGATGGGTGAGCTCTGTGACGGAGAGGCAATCTCCGGTGAGCAAGAGAGAGATCCGAGAGAGAGAGAGAGAGAGAAGGTCAGTTGCCAGCGAGGAGGGAGATAGGCAGTGGTAGTGCGTGTGAGAGGGAGAGGAGAGAGACGTTTCAGATGGGCGAGGGGATGACGGGGGGTAGGCTGTAAAATTTTCGCATCATTAATAGCTCATGTCAGCGCCTACTTTTTAAAGAACCATTGATGTCTTCTCCACCTTATTGGACGGTTGGAAGCAGCAGTTGAAAACAGACTCCTTACTAGACTGGTTGCAAAAGATCATTGTTCATTTTATAGTCTGTTGATGATTCAAAACATGCAAAAAAAAAACTGCGAAAGGCTTTCTTAATTGCTCTTCTCCATTATGGATGAAGTTCGACTAAGAAATTTTGTACAATTGGTAAGTAATATATAGCTAGCTATTGGCTTGTAGGTTTTTTGTTGAAGTATAAATATCCATTTATTATATGGATACCATGTGCTGTACATAGTATTGATTTAATGCTAGTGGATATTGTAAAGATGGAAGATGTAAAAAGGCAGTTAAGCTTAATCTATTTCTATATTTATTTATGAGAAATGATCATGTTAGCTCTAGTTAAGCAAATGTCTCGCTTAGCCCACCTCAAAAACCCATTTACAACATTTTTTTCTTTTTCTTCAAACACTTGTTTATCTAAGTGTATTTAACATATAAACAAAATTTTATCATTTTTGGATATATGTATATATATTTTTTGAAAATTTTAAACATCTACATGTATAAATGTATTTAAAATACCCATATTTTTAAAACTCTCAAAAAATATATACACATATCTAAAAATGGTAAAACTTGGTTTATATGTTAAACACATTTAGATAAACAATGTATGAAGAAAAAAAAGAAAAAAAGTGTTGTTAATGGGTTTTTTGATGTGGGTTAAGTGAGACATTTGCTTAGCCGGGCTTACAGGATCACTTCTCTTAATACTTATAGCTTTGTTTTATGCTTGATGAGAAAAATTTACTATTGGAAGAGAAATTATTTTTTCTGCAATAACTCATTTTGCAACTAATGTTATAAGATTGCAAAGTATCTTGAATTATAAAAATCAACTATGGGCAATGATTACCAGTAAAGAATTGGAGGAAAATAAATGGAGTAGCAATCAAAAGGGTAAAACTATTTCTGAATCCTAAGGATTACCTTTAACAATGTTTATATTTCTGTGGTTTGAATCCTGCAGAAAATCGTCGTTAATTTATTCTGTTACTGCAATGAATAAATTGATATTAATATCTTTGAGGCAATTGAATAAAGAAAATGATTATACAAAGATGTTATTTGGGATTAAAGCTGAAATTTTTTTGTAGTAGTTGCCTAATCGCTGCCTTGTTCCAACCTGCCCACAGTTATTGCCTCAAGTTTTTTCATTTCCCAATGGAAAAATGGAAGAGAACTAAAAAAGGGTTTTGCAGGCATTGATGACATCAGTGATCGAGTTTCCCTTCTAGGGAAGAAGAGGAAGTGGGAGAAAAGCTTAATGCATTGGTGGGTAAGCTATTTGTACCTTCTCTCTCTCTTAAAAGACTTTTTTCCTATTCATTTCTGCAAAATTGGGAGGTGCTTTTGGATATGTGATTGATTTTGGGCTCACAGAATTAGAAATTGTTGCCATAATTCACCAAAGTGGAGCATAGGCTGAACCCACTAAAATTCAAACCCTTTACTTCTCAAAATCCCTTCTAGTGTGCTGTGTTGAGAATTTAATGAGCAGGCTCCTCCCAATTTGCCACCTGTTTCAGTGATTTTAGGCCATGGAAGGAAATGGAGGATGAGTTAGTGTAGTATCAATGTTTTAGCCATAGTTGTGAAAGGCGCACACCCCTTCATTGAAGCCCCTGAGGCGTGCGCCTATGCCCTGAGGCCCAAGGCACTGGCTTGTGGGCTTTATTAAAAACCCCAATTTTTCTTTGTTGTAAGAATAAAGATCTTGAAATTCGATTTGAGCATTTTGGCCATTCCAACAAGACCTCGCTGCACCGCTGCCTCCATTCACGACTCAGAAGAGGAGGGGGAAAACACAGAGAAGAAGAGCAGCAGCCCGACTTCTTTGTTCTTACATTCACGAGCTGCCTTCATCTGCGACTGCCTCCAAGCTCCAACAAGTCTATCTTCTACTCTTCTCCTTCTTTTTCTTCTTCTTCTTCTTCTTCTTCTTCTCCTCCTCCTCTTTTTCTTTCTTATTCTGCTTCTTCTCTATTCTTCTTCTTCCACTGCTGCTGCTATGCTGCTCTCATGGACACAATACCACCAGTGCCGTATCCTTCTTCTCCTCTTCTCCATGATTGCCTCATGGCTGCCCTCTTCTTTCTTCTTCTTCTTCTTTTTTCCTTTTTTTTTAAAAATTTTTCTCTGCATCATGCCACATTTCTTCTTATTCTACTGCCTTTTCTGATTTTAGGCTGCAGCATGCAAACTCACGGCCCTAAATCTGTTTGATTTTAATTTATACTGTTTATTTTTATAAAAAATTTCCACTGCTGGTCCGCTGCATTCCAATTTAACCCTGTTTTGAAATTAAACTTTGCTGCTGCTTATTCATTAAATAAATTGAAATTTTTACTCGTTGTTGCCATTTATTTGCCGATGCCATAAAATCATATATTTTGCTGCTGCCAATTCATTGAGTAAATTGAATTTTTTTAATTGCTGCTGCTATGAATTGTTGCTTGCTGCTAAATTGATTCGTCAACTTTGTTTGCTCATGTATGCTGCTCAAATGAGTTGTTGATTGCTGATAAATTGATTCGTCAACTTTGTTTGCTCATATATATTGCTCAAATTAATTGTTGCTTGCTGCCATTAATTGCTTTTTGAATATATATTTTTTTCAATGGATACTTTTTAATATTTCACCGTGAATGTTATACAGTAGGTTTGAATTGTGTTTTTGCTCTTGATGGTTGTAGGTGGGACGTGATTTCTTGCACCCGGGAGCAGGCAGCGCTCCCTGCTCCCGGGTGCATATACTTATTTTTTTTTTATTTTTTTTTATAACATTCTTAATCTAGGTGTACCTAACATGTGTATAAATTTTTAACATTTTTGGGGTATTTTAGATATTCATTTTTGATTTTTGAAAATCAGTGGCATTTTAGTAATTTTAAATTACCTAAAATGCCACTGATTTTCAAAAATCAAAAATAAATATCTAAAATACTCCAAAAATGGTAAAAATTTATACACATGTTAACTACACCTAGATTAACAGTTCTATGAAATTGTTTTTAAAAATAAAAATAAAAAAAGTAAGTATATGCATCCGGGAGCAAGGAGCGCTGCCTGCTCCCGGGTGCAAGAAATCACGTCCCGTTGTAGGTATGCGTATAGTTATCTTTTGAATGTTAATCCTATTTTTTACTAACTAGTTTTAGGTACTACTTTTTTTTTTTTTTTGATAGAGTGTGTTTGGTAATGGGCAGAAAATGTCAAGTTAAAATTTTTCACTTTCCACAACTACTATATTTTTTAATCATTTTTTCATGTTTTCCTATACAACTACCATATTTTCAATCATTTCTATACAATTACTCACACAACTAATCTATTTATTTTAACTTTATCCTCTTTATTTATCATCATTACCCCTTTCATATCACATTATTTGACAACTTTTACTCTTCAAAATTTTTCATCAAAAGTTTTATCCATTCCCAAACACACTCATAAATTTTATATAAGATGCGCATTATTGTAATCAAGCCCACACCTTAAAGTGTGCTTTGCACCTCTAACAATTATAGTTTTAAGATGGAAAAGCAAGCTAACAGTAACTATTTTGTCGAAAAGGGAGAATGTGACGAGTGTGGGGACCCTTAATCAAAATTTCATATACATTTTCTCTAATTTACTATGGATTGGACTTTCGAAAAATGGAGAACTAATAGGAGAAACGAGGAATTTGGGGACTTTTAGTTCGAGATGTGCTTCTTCACCTAAATCTGAATTAACGTGGAGTAACATATCGTGTTTACTTTGTGTGTGTGTGTTTTTTTAAAGATTTTCATTAGTATATTATTTTACTGTTGATATAGACGAAAACTCGTTTGACAGATTAGTGTAAATAGAGGTGGACGTGGGCTTTGTTAAAAACAATTATATTTTAAAATAGATTCCAAACTTTCAAGGGAGATTGATTATATAATCTTCAATGTTTAGCCCTTCAACTTTATGCAGGTACATCTATGAACAAAATTGGAAAAAAATAGCTTCATACTATATTCCGAGAACCAGTCATTGATGCGTGTTTGGTTTCCCAGGGCTGGCGTAGTGTACAAGAATTTCACCTTCTGTCCTTAACAATGCTTTGTGCTGTTGCTGGTGCCCACTAGAGAAAATTTTCCTTAGGGTGTGTTTGGTAATGCATTTAGAGAAAAGAGGAAATTTGTTTTCTTTTGTATCCTCTTTGATTATCCTACTTTTTTCATTTTTACCGCTATATTCTAATAATTTTCTCTTACAACTACCCTATTTATTCTCACTTTATCCTATCATATCACATCGCACTCACAAATTTTAAAAATTTTCCCACTTCCCCCTTTCCTCTTTCCCTACATATGCATACCAAACACACCCTTAATTTGTCATCACATTAATTTGCACATATTATATTCTTTTATGTTGATTGTAAGTGTCCTTCTTTCTTCTACACTTAGTCCTATGAGCCATCGACATTAACTTTGTGATTCCTAATTCTTCAGGGATACTCCTAATTTCTTGTTGAGGCTTCCCTTGACAGTCATAGAGAATGGATGTCAACCTCACCAGGAATATTGTTGCTTTTAGCCACAAGGTCATTTCTACTTAGGTAATGGGCAACATGATAGGCCCATTGTGGATTTTCTACATATTTTTGGAGTTGCATGATTGGGTGATTCTAGACATCTAGTTGTAGTGGTAGGACTTTTGTTTTATTGATCCATAATTCAAACTATGCTACTGTTGATGGTTTTAATCATCCAATTGATGGCCTTTAGGTGGATGCTTACAAAGGCAATGAACAACAGGCAAGTTGGCATTTCTCTGCAGTTAGGACTGCGAAACAATGATATCATCTGTCATGGCAACAGTCTCTTGATATTTCTTTTTTTTTTTTTTTAAAAAAAAAATACAAAATCATAACGGTTGCAGATTATGGACAACATTTGTTTCTGATGCTAAGACTACATTGTTATCACATGTTTTATGTTGATCACATAACAGAAACAGAATGCCCTTTTGTCACAACCTCCGCATGCTGTAAAAGTGTGCTTTTTACATGAGAAGATGCGAATTGTTGGATTAACGGGAGGAATTGCTTCTGGGAAAAGTACAGTTTCAAACCTCTTCAAAGCCAACGACATTCCTGTTGTTGATGCCGATGTCATAGCTCGAGTGTGCACCCTTCTCTCAATCACTAGCAATTTATGTAGTTGGAATGAAATTTGAAAATTTGCTAGTGTTTTAGTTCAGATGAATGTTCTTACTGTATTATTCTTTTATTCTGCAATGTTTTCTTTAGGATGTGGTTAGAAAGGGAACTGGGGGCTGGAAAAAGGTTGTAGCAACATTTGGAGATGAGATTTTGCAAGAGAATGGAGAGATTGATCGGGCACAGCTAGGGCAAATTGTCTTCACTGATCCTGCTAAACGCCAGCTTCTTAACCGGTAAATATTCATACTTGTCACTAGTGCATCAATCATATTCACTTTTAGTTCCATGCCAGATGCACATCAACATTTGGCGCAAGACTTTCTAGATTACGAAATTTCAGTTTATATCCAGCTCATTTCTATGCGAACCAATATTAGAACGGTCTTAATGTTGATAATGCATGGTTTTATGTATTTCGGGATTATATGTTTGCAGACAGCTATTTTGGCGCTGCAGTGCCACTTATTACCTTGTATTCCTATAAGTTGGAAGAAATTACTTGGTGGATTAGTAGAAACAATGAAGCATGAAATGGATGCTCCATGGTCTGACAATCTTGTTTTGCTACATGTTGGTATTAGTTGGGAATGAGTTTATTCAAGTGAAAGGGGATGCATAAAGGTGCAAAATTAAATGAGTTTAGGTAGCAGGAATAAACTTGGGGGCTTATTGGATGTGTTAATTGTCCATTGTAGAGCAAACTGTCGTTCGCATAATTCAATGGAATTTTGGATAAGTCCCATGGGTCATCTACGGAACCATGTTTATCCATGCAGGTGTTATGCTTTATTGGCCATGCCATCTCACATCTTTCTTGTGGGATTGAAGGAGATTTTTGTGTTGGTTGTGGCTGCTCGGTGGAACATGACAAGCTGATGCACATGCATTAAGATTTATTTATTTATGATCTTTTGGACCTTTAATTTTTGGGGTAGTTGTAATTTGATTTACAGGGATTATTTAATTTATTTGCTTTAGAGTTTTTATTGATATTTTGGGGTCTTTTGTCTCTATAAACAGACCAGCTTGCATCATGGTTTAGACAACTCTTTTTTTTTTTTTTTGAGGAAGGTTTAGACAACTCATTGATTGGGAGATATGCAGGCTGATTCTTCTTCTCCAATTTTCTTCTATTATCTTCTTTGCTTCTGATGTTCTCTAATTCTTCTGTTGTTCACTTTCTCCCTCGCACAGGAGAGTTCTTTTTTCCTCCAAGTTCTCTCCTTTACTAGCGCTCTCTCTTTCCGCATTACTTGCATTCTGAAAATTTTAAATTTTTTGTTACTTGGCCTCCAAGTGTCAGGCTGTTGGACGGATGGTTATGTTTTGGTAGCATAATCTTTTTGTGAGTTACAAATTACGCTATTTGCACCATGCTACAGGTTATTGGCTCCATTTATTTCCTCTGGTATATTCTGGGAGGTTGTAAAGCTGTGGTTCAAGGGGTCCAAGGTCATTGTTCTTGACATTCCATTGCTATTTGAGGCTAAGATGGAGCAGTGGACAAAACCAATAATTGTCGTTTGGGTTGATCCTGAAACCCAGCTTCGGCGGCTGATGTCAAGGGATGGCATTCCTGAGGAGCAGGCAAAGAACAGGATCAGTGCCCAAATGTCATTGGATTCAAAAAGGACAAAGGCTGATATAGTTATCGACAACTCAGGGTCATTAGATGATACAAGAGAACAATTTAAGAGGGTCCTAACTGAGGTCATGAGGCCTTTGACATGGGGGGAGTTTGGGCTCTCCAGGAAAGGCGCACTTCTGGCCCTTCTTTCTGTTATCATTGGTGTCATGCTATGCAAAAATATTTATAATGACAAGAGCATAAAGTTGCATTAGAATCTTTCTTGGAGCAATGGGTAACATCTTGAAGCCTACTTGGTTTTTGACTCGTAGTTTTAAAACTTGGTCAAACATGCTTATGAAATTTGTATTGGTTCTACTAAATGAAACTTTCCCACTATTAATGTGGTGGAATGTGCCCGGCCAGTTTCTATGTGCAAGGAATTATCTCTTTTTAAATCATCACGTCAGGTGCTCTGCTCTGTATGTGTGTGGTGTGGAAACGCCACATGAAGTTCTGTACTTGACAGTGTAACAAATCATAATAGAATAAAGCTTTGTGATGCTATTTTCCTAATGGTACTAGGCTCCAGTCCACGGTCATCTTGCATAAAACTAGGGAATAAGGATGCAACATTATAAACTATAGATGTCGTTGCCACATTGTCATTTGTTTATGGATTGGTGGGAACGCCTGTGACTAGACATGATTGTGCATCCATTTACATCCTAGTGTCAAGTTCCGTCTCATTCAACAGAACATTTGAAAGTAATGGACGTAAGCTTTGTTTGGCCCCACCTTTGAGGGTCTTGAAGTACTATTTTTGAAGTGTTTTTAAAATCTTTGCTTGTATGAGTACTGCGCTGAGAATCTCATGTATCAAATAACCTTGAAATTTTTTATTACGATTTACAAGTGTAACTCCAGGAAAAGGTCTCCTCTCTTCCTTATTAGTCTCTCCCGGGCCAAATGAGGCCTTAAGAGCCTGTTTGGCCTAGCTTTTACACAGACGATTTAAAAATTAAGGCTTCCTTCGGCGAACTGGTACTTGGGTGTTGGGCTGGTGAATTACAGCTTCGAGAGTAGTAGTATCTGACGATGTTTAGAAGGTTAAAGTTGCTTTCAGCTTTGTTTTATTTATTTAAAAAGTACTGTTGCAACTTGCAACCCAACATTATTTTTGAGTATTTTGATCCCAGCCGTGAGCCCGTGACAGCGTATGCTCCTTTTGTCTTTCGGCACCATTTGCATTTGGTGCGTCTGAAAGTCTGAACCTGTAGTGCTCGGTCACATGCTATTTTAGGACTCGGTCTGAATCGATTTCGAGGTTTCGTAAGTTCGTAACTGATCATGTTGTAGGCACTTAGATGTAACCGTAAAACCTCGTCATCATTTTCCCATAATGGCTTATTTCATTTCTTTTGTTCTACCCAAACTGGGATTAATGACCGGCATAGGTTGTTTGGATCTATAGATCAGAAAAGGGGGAATTTCCAATAAGAATAGTACATATATCATTTAAACTGGGGGGAAAAAATGACATTGTGCTTTTAAATTTTGAATATTAATTTAAAATTTTTTATGACACATAAAAGATTATTTGCGTAGGTTCCCGAGTCCAGGCGTAATTGCACTTGACATTGCAAGACTCTGCGCTTTGCTAAGAACAAACTTCCAGAGAATGATAAGGTTTGGACCGTCTCGCTGATAAAACTAAAATCCAATTTTGTCACTGTATGTCATATTATTTATTTAATCAAGGAAAAAATCATCAAATTGTATTCTTTAAAAGATATAAAATTACGTGCAGGTTATGAAAATTAGTGATATCCATTCACAAAACCATTATAATGTCGTAGAAATTTATTGAATAATTCTTCTATATAAGAAAAAGAATTCGAGAAGGTATATTTAATTAAAAACGTTAAAATCAAGGCAGTCAAAAACAGTTTTACTACGTTGATATTAACTATTAAATGATATGGCCTATCAAAATTTTTGTTTTCGATGAAATCTATATTCTTAAATGAACAAATTATATTAAATTTGATAACCGGATTGGTTTTGGTAGTCCAAAACTAGCCGTTCCCGAATTCACCTGCGGAATGGGTTCATCGCCATCCCTTCCCAATCCGTGATCCGGCTGGCAATCCAGCCGGTGTACAGCTGGTGTTGCACAAGCGTGTCTGTCGCCTTGCCGCGCTGTCACGTGCGAAATTGTCTATGGGCGTGGGCTCCACCACCCCAGGCTCCGAACCAGACGCCAGCGTATCACGCAATTTCCTCGGGCCTCGCATCCAAAGCCGCGTGACGCCCAAATGCAATCACTCTCATCTCTCATGTCAACTTGTTCGAAGCATCCTTTATTGGATTTTTTTTTAAATATAATTTGTGTACTTACGTCATTTTTCATTTTTAATCCTATAATCAAACTTAAGAAATTCTATAATTATTAAGAAAGAGACGTACGCTCTCGGTTACAGCCTCGGAGACAATACGCTCCCAAATTATTAAAACATAACAAAATCCTTTATTAGATTTCGACAGTGTATTGCATTGGAAAATAAAAGATTATATCGATAACGGTAAAAAGTGTATTGAACAAAAAAAAAAAAAACATAGAAGCTATGTCGTGTAATCCTATTTAGTTTTTACATTTTCGATTATTGATTGAAAATCTGCTCTATACGTTGTTTTAGAATCATTTATTTAGTTCACAAATTTCATTCAAATAAAAATGGTACATGAGCCACGTTTACATAGAAATATATATTTTTGTATAAAATAAGAAAAAATGCTTAGATATATTTACATATACATTATAATTTAAAAATACTTTATAGAATCAGTTATCCATTTAGCGGTTTAAACATTGAAAATATAATTTTAGATTTTGATATTTATTGTTTAAATATTTAATTATATTAATTTTATACGTTTTTAGGTGAGGCCTATACACAATGATATTAGATCAATAATGTAATTTTTATGAAAATATAAATAATACTAAAATAGATAAAATGAATTAAAAATAAATAAAATTACATAGAAATGAAGTGTCACAGGAGCAGATCTCATCATCAATTAGAAAATAAGCTAAGGTGAAAATAGAAAAAGTAATAAGGGGAATAAAAAAAAAGTTTTCATGAGAATATAAATTCCATCCATGTGATGTCCCCAACACGCCTTGTGCACGGGGAAATCATGTGATGTGGCCCACCTATTCCTTTCCTCGCTAATGACAAAACCACCTCCTACTCCAACAGCATCATCACCGGAAATCCACCCATTATTTTCCCTCATTCCTTCATCTACACTCCACCAATTTCGCTTCACACATGCATCGATCATCCATAACAAGCTGGAAAACGTGTGGGCCATCCCAGCCGTAGATGATGATGCGCGGCGTAAACGGTCATGTTAGCATCCTCGAGATGGGGTGCACATTTTCATTTGAAATTAGTGCTGCGTGTGGGCCCTGCAGACCCTTCACGCAAGTATATAAAGATCGATTGTAATAGATCAGCTCCAACCTCCAGTCCTCATATATCCAATCCTACTCCTCCCACTACAATTGTCCCAGGTTTGTTCTTGACCCACAACATTAATGAGCGTGGGTTTTTCTATTCATAGTATCTCTAATTTTTCATGTTTTAATTCCCTCGTGAATTTTCAGATAATAGATTGGAAGATGGATATGGTAGCGACGAGGTGGGCATTAATGATATGCACGGCCGTCTATGGGGCCTCTGTTGTAACAGTAACAATGGGTGCAGCACCTAGGAAGGCTGTGGACGTGCCATTTCAGAAGAATTACATGCCAACATGGGCCAGTGACCACATCAAACACATCAAAGGGGGTTCGCGTGTTCATCTCCTTCTAGACAAATACTCAGGTCTGAGCTGGAGACCTATTTTTTTTTTCATTCTATATGAAGGCTAATATCTCAATCTGGTTTTGAACTGGGAGACACGTACATTGATGTCAACCATCTTATCATCTAAGTGTTCATGGAGATCTAACTTTCATTCTCATTCAACTGGCAAATATCTGACTCTGCATGAATGCAGTTGGGAGGAAGAAGCCGAGTAGGAAAGGGATGTGGTAGCTATTCTTTATCATCCAGATTTCAAACCGATGTTTTCTGGTGTTGGCCATGAACTATACATGCACAAGAAGTCAAAAATGCCAAAAAAGCTCCTCGTTCATTCACATATTTATATAAAAAAAAAAATAGATTTTTTGACTGATTATATATATGATACGTACAAATAATGTGGTTTGAAATGTAATAATATTTTTGATGTTTGGCATGTGAAGGTACGGGATTCCAATCCAAAAACTCCTACTTGTTCGGGCATTTTAGCATGAAAATTAAGCTGGTGGGAGGTGATTCAGCTGGCGTTGTCACTGCTTTCTATGTGAGGACCTTTAAATATTTATCTTCCTTTAATTTCTCATCTCTACAACTAATATTATGGGAATTTGGCAGTTCAAATTTCCTATGCTGCTACAACGAGTAGAATGGAGAACCTTAACCAGTTACACAATTGAATTTGTAAAAGCTCAATTCTAACTCTAATTTTTAACTGTACCTTTGAAACCTAATCCTACCCGAAACTAGCCCAAAGAACATCAGGTAGCTTTTGGGTTCATGTTGTCGATTTTTTAATTTAAATTATTTTAATAAATAATATAGGGTAACAATAATTAAAATTCTATTTTCGATAATCAATTCTTTTTGGAAAAACCTACGCAAAAAGCAATGAAGGGATTGAATATCGGATAAAGAAAATCGAAGTAAGGAAAAAATTTTCATTTATATGTATTTTAACTCGTTTTAGAATTTAGATAAAATTAAACCCAATTTTGATATTTGCTCACCCAAATAACCATTTTTCAAGTTGGTTTGGGTTCAACCCATTTTGCAAGAAGCTGGCCCCACAAAGTGATTTTTTTTTCTTTTTTTATCTTCCTTTCTTCCTCTTACCTTTCCTTCTTTCTTCCATTTGAAAGGCAATGGTTGTAAAATGATTGGAAGGCCGAATAATCGTTTCTCCTCTTAAATGAATTTGTAAAATGGACATCAATAATCAATCATCATTGAAGTGCAAATGAATAATTAACCACTGAACCACGTAGATCATAAGCAATTAATATTGGGTGTGTATGTGTATGTGTGCAGCTTTCTTCGGAGGGGGCAGAGCATGATGAGATAGATTTTGAGTTCTTGGGGAACAGGACCAATCGACCGTACATCCTTCAAACCAACGTGTTCACGGGAGGGAAAGGGGACAGAGAACAGAGGATCTACCTATGGTTCGATCCAACCAAACACCACCACTCCTATTCCATTCTGTGGAACATGCATCAGATTGTGTATGTTTTCAATATCCATCGCTTTCTTATAAATTTAATCATCATGCTTAATCGGGGGCCGCCAATCCGATGGTTTCTGCCCTGTTCTCTCGTCCACCTAACCTTTTTGTTTTTCGGTTTTTCACATACTTTCATATTTTTGTCAATCTCAGCCAATCATTATGTGTATATTTATTTGGTTAGTTTATACAATAGGAATGATCCTATTAGCTCAGGCTAAGCAAATGCATCAGATAACCTACTTAAAAAAATTCATTTACAATATTTTTTAAAACTTTTTTCTTTATACAGTTGTTTATCTAAGTGTATTTAATATATTCATAAAAAAAGTGTATTTAATATATAAATTAAGTTTACCATTTTTTGATATGTGTATATATTTTTTTTAAATTTTTAAACATCTATTTAAAAATCTCAAAAAATATATATACATATCCGAAAATGAAAAAATTTAGTTTATATGTTAAACATACTTAGATAAACAATTGTATAAAGAAAAATAAAAAATATTGTAAATGAGTTTTTGAGATAGGCGAAGTGAAACATTTATTTAACTCGAACTAACAAGCTCACTTTTTTTTATTAATGTATGCCATTATAATAATAAAAAGGCGGGAAGATTGGAGGATGGTAATCATTTGCGGCCGGTCTCCAAAACTCACTTGTTATTTTGATTTTGATTTTTTTTTTTTTTATAGAAGTGTCAACCGAAGTGCATTATCATTTTGAAATATACATCTATATATTTTGTTTCAAATTTCAAACACAAGTATTTTAGTTATCTATAAAGGTTGAAAATGTATGTCTAAAATAACTCTATGTTTAAAATTTTAAAAAAACACATAAAAAATAATAAAACTTGGTATATAATTAAATACATTCAGATTAATAAAAAATAAAAAATTATACCTGGTCGCAAAGGATCAGCGTCCTAAGATGAATGTTGACATTTCACTGGCTGTGATGTTTTTTAATCATATCTGAATCAACCATTGTGTTTGCAACTGTTTAATGTTTATACAAATACAACAACAACAACGACAACAAATCTATGATCTCTTTATTTAAATGTTATAAAAACATTTTTAATCAATTCAAACCCGTAGGATTAAATGTTTTGGCATCCAACTCCGTTCTTATAGGAGCCCAATCCTACGCGCCCGGGTGCATTCAGCCTCGATGCACCTGCGTGTACTACACCTTTTTTTTTTAAATTTTTTTTAAATTTTTTTTTACACAATGGTTAATCTAGGTTTATTTAATATATGTATCAACTTTTACTATTTTTGGAGACTTTTAGATATTTTTTTTAGATTTTTAAAAATCAGTGGCATTTTCAGTAATTTAATATATTAAATAAACCCAGATTAACAGCTTCATGAAAAAAATTTCAAAAAAAAAAAAAAAAGTGTAGTACACCCGGGTGCATCGAGGCTGAATGCACCCGGGTGCAATAGACTGGGCTCCGTTCTTATAGCGTTTTGCATGTTTAGTGCTTTGAAACAACACAAAATTTGCCTTCTTCGTCTCCCTACGTCCTTTGAAAAGGATTGTGGTTTTTTTTTATTATTATTATTCAACAATATCGTACATATTTTCATGTTTCTAATCGGAAATATTAGGGAAAAAAACCATGGTCATCAAAAGAATCAATTAAATTCACTTTAATTAATGATTCTAGTTTCCAAAAATTGCTCAATTCTATTTTCTGAGTGAAGTTTACTATGACAAATCAGGTTCCTGGTGGATGATGTGCCCATCCGAGTGTTCAAGAACAGCAAAGATCTTGGAGTGAAATACCCCTTCAGCCAGCCCATGAAGATCTACTCCAGCTTATGGAATGCTGATGACTGGGCCACCAGGGGTGGGCAAGAGAAGACTGATTGGTCCAAAGCTCCATTCATTGCTTCATATACATCCTTCCACGTGGACGGCTGCGAGGCGTCCACGACTCAATCGGCACAGATCTGCACGACACGTGGACTTAGGTGGTGGGACCATAGGGCATTTGAAGATCTGGATGGGCTGCAATACAGGAGGCTGAAGTGGGTCCGAAAGAAGTATACAATCTACAACTATTGCACTGATAGATCAAGGTTCCCCACCATGCCACCTGAGTGCACTAGAGATGGGGACGTCTAGATCAGCCTGCTAGCTAGCTAGCATTTTGTTGGGGGCCGTTGATCTTTTCCTAAGCTAGCCATCCATGGTGATCGATCAGCAATTCGAGACTGTTGGATATATATTATACGATTATTCCTCATGCATTATTAATATTTTTTTTTTTTGCGGATTTCGTCATGCATTATTGATAGCTAAGTTATTTGGTGGAACTCTAATATTGAGAATTCACCTCACCTGTTTAGTATCACTATGTTTTTTCTTTTTTTAATTTCAGCAGATAATCTGTTGTGTTGAGTGCCATTAAAGTACATTTTTTTTTTTTTTTATGTAGCAGCATGATGTGTTGACTGTCCACGAGTATCATGAAGCTATTCTTTAAGTTTTATATAGCGACTAGCAACTTTATCTGTTGTTAACAGAATTTTTTTTTTGTTACTCATATTTTCAAGGTTTAGGATCTTCTTAGCCTCAGCCCCTGCTAATTTACTATCTTTTTTAATTTTTTATTTTTCATGAAAATATTTTTTCAAATATATTTAATTCATATTTCAAAATTTACCTTTTTTTTATGGGGTCTAAGCCCAAATGCTCAAAGGCCATGCACAATGTAGACAACGAGATTTGAATCCCAGACGTGAGGCACTATTGCCACCGATGAGAACCAACTGCGTTATGCAGTGTTCTCAAAATTTACCTTTTTAAACATATGTATGTTTTTTATTTTAAAAAATATTTTTTTGAGAGGTAAAAATGACTTAAATAGCTTTAAAAGGTCAACTTTGAAAACAAAAAAATATACATATATCTGAAAATCGTTAATTTTGGTATTAAATAAAATACATTTGGAAAAAGATTTTCATGAAAAATCACTTTTTAACCCTAGCTAATTTATATATATTTTTAAATTTTTTGTGAAAATATTTTTTGAAGAATATTTAATTTATCTATTAAAATTTTCATATTTTTATTTCAAAATTAAATATTTTTAGGGTAAAAATGACTAACTACTCCCCAAAATGTCATTTTCTGAAACATACGTAAACATAACCATATATTTTAAATTTTGAAATGTGAATTAAAAAACATTTCCATAAAAAGATAAAAGAATTTTTTTTAGCCCAAAGTAAATTCATTTCATCCACTTCTCTATAATTTTTTTTCCCAAATACAATGCGCGTACAAGGTAAATGCAGTTAAATCAATTATCTATACTTTTAGTTATCATTCTATATGGTGGTTTTGGACAAGTCAAAAAAGATTGACTAATGATGCCAGTTTATTAAGTTAATCAATGGAGGTGACCTACTTCCCCAACTCAAGTTGGGAATTTCTTCTAACCTACCCAATGCTTAAATTTTTAATTGAAAAATAATCACACAAAATGGTGAAACAAGGAATAAATATACTAATCATTTGCTACAAAAATAAGTTTATGTTTCTAATTCCATTGCTGGAATAACTCAGATGTGGCTATTACTCTAATTTTTTTTCTTTCTTCATAATCTTTCTCATCGATAGATCTTCAACCAAATTTTTCCAGAAATGAAAATAAAAATGTAAAAGAATTTGTTTTTTTTTTTTTTTTAAAAAAAAAAACTATGTTTATAAGGCCTACTGGCTGTGTTGGTGAATCTGAGCCAACTCTCCTGCTAGATGTCTACATGCAAAATCATACTAGGTGGCTACCTATTATTTCATGTTCTTCTACTTCTTCCTCTTTTTTTTTTTTTTTTTTTAAATCAACATTCCTGTTCACATCTACATGCAACTCATAGACCTTGGTGGCTAGTTGTTATTTCATTTTATTCTTTTATTTGTTCATCTACTCAGTACCTTTTACATTGGGTTTTTTAAGGTGTCTTATAATTTTCAAGACCTAATAAGCTAAGTCGTACTGAGTTTGCCCATGCTACATAAATCGATCATATAATGGCTTCGATGCAACTTTATTTTCATATAAATTTATTAATTAAACTTAAACTAATCAACAAGCTGGAATAGCTCAGTTGGTTAGAGCGTGTGGCTGTTAACCACAAGGTCGGAGGTTCAAGCCCTCCTTCTAGCGAGAATAATTTATTAATTTTTACATTTATTAATTTTTACCTTCTTTTGAGGTCAAAAACTCACTTTTTTTTTTTTATAAATTGTTAAACTAAGTGTACTTATTGATTTTTATCATTTTCGGAGATTTATAAATATTTGTTTTAGATTTTTTAAAATCAGTGGTATTTTTGTAATTTAAATACATATAATTTAACAATTATATAAAAAAATTTAAAAAAATAAAAAAAATGAGTTTTTGCAGCCGGGTGCACCAAAACTAAGTGCACCCTGCAGCACTGTATAATGATCCATTATTTAAATGCCCCAAGTTCAGATTTTTTTCTTCCTTTACGTATTTGGATATCTGGCTCATTAACATTATTATTATTTAACTTCCTTTCAGGTCCTTGTCCATGTGGTACTATTATTTAAATGCACCAAGTTCAGATTTTTATCTTCCTTTACGTCCGTCTTCTTTGGGTATCGTTCTCCTTTTATTGAGAATGCACCACAAGTTCTTTTGGGTTTTTTGTGCAATGTAGATTTTTATCTTCTTTTGGGGCCAATGTGCATGCATTGGGTATTGGGCATTTGGCTCATTAACACAAAGATTATATTTGTCTTAAATTACTAAAAATGCACCTCACTTGGGCAGACACAAAGGGAAAGTAGCTAAAAAATCAGACACATCAGTGAGCTTTTCCTTTTTGCATTGCCAGTTCAATCTAAAATGGTGAACGCATCCCTCTTTTTAAAAACTTTTACTGCTCTGTATAACAAGGCCTTGGGCGGATAACATCAATGGGCCACGGAAGTCTCGTGAACAGGAGACAACAAGGAGCCTGACCCGATAGTACTGCAGCAAAATAAATGTTTAGATAACTAAGGGCATGAGGATAGCTCCCATTTTGGCTTCCAATAATTTCTCTGAGCACTTTGCACGGAAGCACATATTTGGCACTTTGTATTATTAATTCTAACATAGATAAAGTAGCCCACGTAAAAGCTAACAATTATTATTATTATTATTATTATTATTATTATTATTATTTTGGGGGATTGGAAAGCTGACAATGTTTTCTCATACGGGATTTGAAATTATAGTGTTATATATTGGATGAGTGCATAAACTGCGACGAAAGCTTAGCCAAATGGGAATGTGGGGTAAGATCAAAATGGGAACGTGGCTATTCCCTTCAGTTGCAATTGCAAACATACGAATGGGTAAGGGAGAAAGAAGCGGAAGCCAATTACAACAGTGCCAATACTGTTCCAGGGCAACAGTACAGCCTTTTTTTGCTGACACGCAGGGGCCGTTGTGGGCATTTAGGGGGTTGAGTAGAGGGCAGAAGAGGATACATGTCGTCATAGGGTGAGGTTCAGGGGTGCAACTTGGGTTGGGTTGAGCCTGAACCCGATTTTGGGCAATGTTGGAACTTGATTTTTCATAACCCAAACCTGAGGAACCTGATTTGTAAATATGATAGGATTAGGGTTCAAGTGAACCCGAACCCGAGCCCGATTTCCCATTTTATATTTATTATAAAATACATTATATACATACTATTAAAACAATATTTCTTTATATTCTTCATATTTTATGTTATTATATCTATATTTGAATACATATTTGGCATATTGTAATTTTATTGTAAATAAAGTATATTATTTTATTTATATTTATCTTTTATTTCTATCATTCATTTTTACACTTATTAATTTTTTTTCTTTATCTTAGTTTTGATGTTAAATTTTTTCTAGAAATATTCTTTATATTACTATTTTTAGTTTGATTATATATTATTATGTTTACCTACATAATTGTTATTATTATTTATTCATATGAAATTCTAAACTTATCACTTTTAAATAAAAAGTAAATTGATCAACATAAATTCCAACCCGAAACTCAACCCGAACCCGATTTTCAAAAATAGGGTTAGAGTTCAAGTTTTACAAATAGGATTAGGGTTAGGGTTAGGGTTGATTTTTTATAAATAGGGTTAGGGTTAGGGTCGAGATGAACCCGAGTTTCATGAGCCCTAGTTGCACCCTTAGTGAGGTTTGCACTGTTGGACTCGAAACAGTGTCCTCCCAATCCACGTCCGAAAGAAGAAAGGCCAGCTGAAGATGCAGACATCTCGCCAAGAAATCTCAATAATGGGCGAGGCCCATTCATTTTCAGTAAATTAGAAATCAAGCTAAGAAATAGATGCATTGCAGACACAGTTACATTCAACATCAAGCAACCGAGTTGCAAAAAAGCAAAATAACCGGGCATCAAAAAGTAAATGTTGAAAATGGCCGGTTCTATCCCAAAATAACTAGCCAAGTGAAGAAGCTCATTCCCATACATATAAATCAGAAACTCTTCAAGCCTTTTAACAATCTGAGATTTTATCACCACTTAATACCTCCCTTCACGTCTTGGGTTAGGGACGTAGACACATCAGGGGACAAATACAAATGAGCTTGGGGTTATCTCTAATAATATGTTGAAAATGAGTCAGTTTTATCCCAAAATAACTAGCCAAATTAGGAAGCTTATTTCCATACATGTAAACTAGTAACTCTTTAAGTCTCTTAACAATGTAGGATTTTCTCACTACTTAACAGCAAAATATCTAGCCCTCTTAGAGTTGTCTTAATGTCCGTTCATGAGCTACCAATAAAAAAAAGGTCCGTTCATGAACTGAATCTTGAACAGGGGTACAAGTTAGGATCACAAAAGTTGTGATTAAGTAAATTTTAATTTTATTTATAAAATTTAAATCCTAACTTTATTTGTAAAATCTAAATTCTAACCCTATTCATAAAAATCAAGTTAGAATTGTGTTTCATATTAGTGACATGTTTAAAATTTGATATAAATATACAATTTGAGCAAATTACCTGAGAAAAAATAATAATACAGCCTAACTATATTTTCTAGAAAATATAATAATCTATAATATATTTCAAAAAAATTTAACTTTTCAAAACAAGATAAAAGAAAAAAAAAACTTAAAAGTAAATAATATAAATTTATCTCATTGAGTAATAATAAAAATATAAAGATAGATGTAAAACAAAATATAATTTATTTATAACATAATTGCAACATGATAAACATATATTCAAATATAAATATAAATATAAGAAACATAACTATGAAAAATATTATTTAGGTACTACACAAATGATATATTTTATATTAACGGTGTGTTTAGAAAGTGATAAAATTTTTGAATGAAAAATTTTTAGTGTAAAATTTTTTACAACGGGAAGACATAACATGATATGATGAGGGTAATGATGAAGAGTAGAAGAAATAAAGTTAAAATAGATAAATTAGTTATATGAATAGTTGTGTAAAACTGATTAAAAAGTAGATTAGTTATATAGAAAAAATTTGAAAAAATAATTAACAAATAATGTAGTTAGATAGAGATAGAAAAGTTTTGATTCGAAAAGAATTGTACTTAACCAAACATATCCTACATACATCAAAAGCATAGTAAATCAACAACGTAACTGACTTTGCCATTAACTTGAACTTTTGGGAAAGTGAATGAACTACTTTCTACATGAGAAATAATAATTGGGATGATTTCTATGTAACCAGGTAACATACAAGCGGTTCTAGTAATCCATCTATTTTTGAAATTTTGATGTTTGATGAAAAATTCAATTCATTTATTATATTTAAAATCATTTGTTTAATTAAGAGACCAAGTTTCATCAAAATTCAATAGGTGCATAGGTCATATTTGCTAAAAAAAATAAGTAAATTCATATGTAAATTAGAAAAAATGCTTAGATCCATTCGCATATATAATAAAATGTAGCAATACTTTACAAAATCATTTATCTATATATTTATGATATTTTGGATGATTTAGATATTGAAAATACTACTTAAAAATTGATATTTAATATATAATTATTTTATTACGTTGCTTTTAAATATTCGTGGATGAGGCTTATATACAATGATACTAGACAAATAAAAGACTTTTTATGATAATATAAATGATGCTAAATACAATAGATAAAATAAATTTTTTATTAATCATTTAGATATTAAAAATGAAAGGAGTTGCATTCAGAGGATGTTTTATAGAAGCGCTCTCAAACAATAATATACAATAGATCTAAGACATTCATTGCATTGCTAACTAGGCTTATCCTAGTTTGTTGCAACGGTATTTAGCATGCCATCAAATAGGACTTCAAAACTCATCCTATGTAGTTGTTGTGAGATTTTGTACTCTTTGCATTTGTTCTCCTAGTAATGAGGATATTTATAACTAGTCTTCCTTGAGTACGGAAGTATTTATGAAATGTCCCTCTATATGTATGAGGGTTGTGAATGCGGCTGATTAGTAATGTCACATGTCACAATGTATATAATAACAATAAAAAAAGACATTCATCATATTGTTAGAGTGAATAAATGTCATGAAAATTTTGAATTTTATTATTTCTAGAAATTAGTGATTTATTTAGTTGAGAACAAGTTTGGGCCATTAGAAGCTTATAAAAGAGATTTATTTAAAATGAATTGATTTTTAAGTACTTTTATCAAAACTTGACCGTACATAATAAGGACGGATCCATAAAATTTTAGCTAAATCTGATAGAGGTTAGCTGATTCGGTAATTAAAACTTAGCAGTTGAGGGAGAAGAGGACTTGTTAAGATTTTGAGAAGACGAGAAAAAGCTAAATGGGAAAAAACGAAAAAATGAAAATGTAGATCAAACGCAGTGGAAGTGTTCTTAACATCATTTTAGGTGGCTAGACACGATATTTTGTATTAAATATGTGTTTAAATAATTAATTGATTTAAATCTAATTTAACAAAATGAATAAGCATTTTCAATTTGTTCATGGATATGGGAAAATTTTTCTGAAAATGTATAAAATACAAACTTAACTAATATATTAAATACACCCGAAAGGTTTATAATAAGGTTTGCGATGGGAAGCAGTTGGGGTCCAACTATGGCCAGCCACATGGGATCAGCGCCCTTCTTATTTTGGCGAAATTAATGAGGAATACCATTATTTATGTTAGAAAAGTTCACAAAAATATATAAAAGCATAGAGAAATGTTAGATTTAAATCTATTATTGTAGAAAATCATCAGAAGAGTTAGAACTTCAGAAAAATGATTGAAATAATAGATAATATCCATAATTGAGTGTTTCAAGGAGATAAAAACAGAAACTAAATTTCTATGGCATGAAAAAATTATGAAAAAATATATATTTGAATTGGAATAAGCATACTAAGAGTAGAATAGACTTTCAGAAAAATTATTAAAGAGGATTAAAAGAACTTCTTGAGGTAACTAAAATTTCACCCATATTATGTTTTGGAAGATATTGTGATTTTTATAAGCTGTTCTTAGGAAAGTAATTTATCCATGTCGGATGCACGAATTTTATCTTAATCTTAATTGCAATGGTTATGATTTAGATGCTTTATAAGCATACGTAATGCATGCATGTATTTGCATCCGTTCGATGAGAGTTTGCCTTATGGAGTTAATCTTTTGGTGCCTCGAGGCTATAGTCGGGTCTTGGGATCAGTGTAGAGCATTTGCTTTTAGTTCATAATATGCAGCATGGGTATCTGCGAGCTTAATGAGCTTGGCAACATTCTTGATATGCAATGACTAAGAATGATAATTGCGTGAGTATATGAAGATGATCATTGTTATGTGCTTGTAATGATAAGATGTGATGGTTTTGACCCACAATTAGAAGTGTTAAAAATGAATTTCATAAACTTTTATTACTAATTGTGATTCTAGTTCTTACAACTCATATCATTTCGTTTTCAGTAACTAAGCATAATCGTTACATAAATGAGGTAGCAGAGATGAATCAAGCAACGCAAACGATAAACAGACCTAAGAGAATGCATTCGTTGTCCTCTCTAGTACGAAATAGTACGAAATAATAATGCAACGCCGCCTGCTCCCGGGTGCACACACCTATTTATTTTTATTTTTATTTTGAATTTTTTTTTTATAAAAATGTTAATGTAGGTGTATTTAACATGTGTGTAAATTTTCGCCATTTTTAGATTATTTTAGATATTTATTTTTTATTTTTGAAAATTAGTGGCATTTTAGGTAATTTTAAATTACTAAAATGCCACTGATTTTCAAAAATAAAAAATAAATATTTAAAAATCTCCAAAAATGGAAAAAATTGATACATACGTTAAATACACTTGGGGAAACATTTTTATGAAAAATTTTTCAAAAAAAATAAAAAAAAATAGTTGTATGCGCCCGGGAGCAGGCAACTCCCGGGTGCACACACCTATTTTTTAAATTTCTTTTTGAAATTTTTTTTATAAAAATGTTAACATAGGTGTATTTAACATGTGTATAAATTTTTACCATTTTTGGAGTATTTTAGATATTTATTTTTAATTTTTGAAAATCAGTGGCATTTTAGGTAATTTTAAATTACTAAAATGTCATTGATTTTCAAAAATAAAAAATAAATATCTAAAAATCTCCAAAAATGGTAAAAATTGATAAATACGTTAAATACACTTGGGCTAACATTTTTATGAAAAAATTTTCAAAAAAAATTAAAAAAATAGTTGTATGCGCTCGGGAGCAGGCAATGCTGCCTGCTTCCGGGTGCAGGAGATCGGACGCCATGTTCCTATACATCAAGATGCATAGGAGCAACCTGCATCCGGCTTAAAAATTATTTTTACATATTTTTTATTTTCTTTTTAGGGAAGAGTTGCACCTGGGTGCATTTAACCCATTTAAAATTTTTTTATATAACCATTAATCCAAGCATATTTAACATATGTATTAAATTTTATCGTTTTTGGAGATTCTTAAATATTTTTTTATTTTTAAAAATCAGAAATGTAATTATTTTCAAAAATAAAAAATATCTAAAAATATTTAGAAATGGTAAAACTTAATACACATGTTAAGTAAACTTAGATTGATAATTTTATAAGAAATTTTAAAAAATAAAAAATGAGTTAAAAGCACCTTGGTGCACCAAAACTAAGTTTACCTAGGTTGCACTGTATAAAACTCCTTCTTTTTATAAAATTATTATTCTAAGTGTACTTTTAAAGATGAATATATATTTTTGAATTTAAATGTACGTGTGCTTTAGTTATTTTCAAATGACTAAAATATCTCTTTATTTAAAATTCAAATATGTATTCGAAAATTGTAAACTTGTTATATAAATTAAATATTCTTAGAATAATATCCTTATAAAAAAATAAAACGAATTTTTTTTAAATTTTGTTTTTGGGCAGGATGCATGTGCCTCGATGCATGGTTGCTCATATGCATTCAAATGTATAGAATTATAATACAATAATATTTGACATGTAATTATGTATAATGCAATGTCTCCATAAGGAGCAAGATTTGTATACACTATTTATGCTGTATCTATTTACTTCTGTCTTATATCTAGTAATAGTGATTATAGTGCATTATTTCGTTTTTTTTTTTTTTTGGTATTTATACAAGTGACAACTTGGCACTACAATTTAATGCGTTCGCAACCCTCGGCTCACTCAATAAAATTTTTTTCTATAAATACTCTTATACTAGGGGATAAATCTGTAAAAAATTCAACTTTGGAAGAAATTGTAAATACTCTTATGCTAGGGGTAAATCTGTAAAAACTTCAACTTGGGAAGAAATTGTAAGTACTCTTACACTAGGTGGTAAATCTGTAAAAACTTCAACTTGGGAAGAAATTGTAAATACTCTTATACTAGGGGGTAAATCTGTAAAAAGTTCAACTTCGGAAGAAATTGTAAAACCCCCACTTTTAGGAGGGACAATTGTAAAAAATCCATCCTACCAAAATGCTGTCGTTGATCCCGACCAACCGGACAAAGGTGGGTTGGCGATTATAGTGCATTATTGAGCAGACGCTTGCTGTGATGCCTTTTGACTGACCTAATGAGGGGAAGTGTTTGAGGAAAAGTGAAAAATGGTTGGCAAGTCCCAAGACGTGAATATCGTGGAAAATAAAATATTGGCAAATCCTTTGATCGTGCGATTAGATTAACTAATGTGACCTATGATTGGAAGATTTTTTTTTTCATATTTAAATGCAAGCTCTAGCGGCCCAACTGGCATGCAGTCCCCCCCTTTTTGATATGTGGTTCTGAGCAACGAATATAAAAGGAATCTATATATTACTTAAATGCCACATGTCTACACTGTAGTAGTACTATAATTCAGGGCCTTTTCCAATTGCTTCCTTTTTGCCCGCATGTCCACATCTTAAACATTTTCATATATTTGAAATATCAGCCACTTAACTATACTATTTTTTTCTATTATTACTTCCAATCTTTTTTATATTTTTCTCTCTCTATATATATACAATTATTTAGTTTATTTTATATTTAATTTTTTTTACTACTGATTATTACTTTTATCATGTTCCATAACTTTTTTACTTTTTAAAAATTTTCCCTTTTCACAATTTTTGTGTCTTCGCAACTTAACATTGATTTTAGCAGAAAAAAAAAAAAAAAAAAAATCCGACGTCTTATCACTTTCCACAGAGGCGATGAAGACATTTTGCCTAAGTATCACATTTTGAAAAAGTATAAATTTGATCCGATGATGGGTTGATCTCATGGTTCTCTACATATAGCTGAGACTAATATGAAAACTGATCAGTATGAAATTATAAAAATTAATTAAATCCCTTGATATTTTTAAAAAAATTAAAAATTTTAGTTCATTTTATCATGATTGCTCCCTCTAAAATACTTATACCACCTCCTCGTTTCGGATTATGCCCGCTAAAGACTTGCATATTCGGACATCAGAGCTTGGACAGGTCAATTCGCTAGCCTGCCACCGCCACTTATAGAATCTAGATGGCTTGAGTGAGTGGGATGCCGATTGCATGCGCCCTCATTTTTTTAATTTTTTTCAATTTTTTAAATAAAACTCTTGTCTAAGTGTATTTAACATGTGTATAAATTTTTACCATTTTTAGAGTATTTTAGATATTTATTTTTTATTTTTGAAAATCAGTGACATTTTAGGTAATTTTACATGTTAAATACACTTAGATTAATAATATTATAAAAAAAATTTGAAAAAAATTAAAAAAATAAGTGTATGCGTCTGGGAGCATGCAGTGCTACATGCTCCTGGGCGCATGCAATCGGGGTTCGCTTGAGTGAGAATCAAACGGAGCACTCTCCGATAGACTCGTGAAGGATTTTACACATGATGAGTCGTTATGAGTGCCTTCGGGTGCACTAAACTTAGGTGCACCCCAAGTGCAAAAGATTTTTTTTAAATTTTTAAAATTTTTTAAATAAAAATGTTAATAAGTGTATTTAATATATGTACTAAGTTTTACTATTTTTGTAGATTTGTAGATATTTTTTGAATTTTTTTAAAAAGAGATATATTAGACATTTTAAATGACTAAAATATCCTTATTTTAAAAAAATTCAAAAAATATCTACAAATCTACAAAAATAGTAAAACTTAGTACATATATTAAATACACTTATTAACATTTTTATTTAAAATTTTAAAAAAATAAGAAAAGATTTTTGTACCTGGTGCACCAAAGCTCACCCAAGTGCATGGAATAAAAACTATATAAAATTTATTTTTAATGTCTAAACCATTCATCTCATTCCAGTTAAAATTTAATATTACAACATAAAAACTAATTAGTTATATTAGTTTTTAAAAACTAGATTTATTAAAATATCTATTTTTGAATTGATATATATTAGCTTCTGAAGCGGTGGCTTCAAAGAAAATCGGGATGGGCTTTTGTTAAAGTGGCTTTTGCTCATTCTCACCACAAAACACACATGACTGCAACTTGTTCTTTCTAGCATGCAAAGGCTACTAGTGCTTGCTGGCTGAATGCTGATCAAGAGAGGAAGCAACATGCATGTGCGTATGAGTGTAAACTGGTCCCAATAAACCCAAACACAACTGTTAGGTTATCCACATCGGTTTTGGAAGGGGCTGATTATACAGTTAAAGTGTAAGAAAAAGCTTCACTTCTCAAGCTAGCTTTTGGGGGTTAAGAAAGCCCACGAGCACCCAGGTATCAAAGCGAGGTTCGCGATTTAAGAAGGAATTTTCCAATTTGGGGAAATCCAGAGGTTTTGGTCGAGAGGTTGCAAGCAGATCTACGGTGTTGATCAGCCGGATCTGGACGACTGAAATCTGGGGGTGGAACAGATCTGGACAGAGGTGAATTCTGAGGCGGCAGTGGCTTAGAGAGGTGACCGGGCGATTCTCGGCATAACTTTGTGGGGTTGATTTTTAGTAACCAATAGTCTTTCCAGTGCAGCGACGGCACGACCGGAATCGAATTTTGGTGAGAAAACTATGTGCCAGAGCAGACTGGCGGTCCGGCGTCTGGCAAAGGTGGTGCACAAGGAGGCAACTTGACCCAATGCGTCTTTGATTGGGACGACACTCAATATTTTTGGCCAAAAAAATAGGTTAAATCCAGTGGATGAAGTAGATTTACATGAGTTTTAGAAAACAGTTTATATACAACAAGGTAACATTGAAAGCCGAACTCTTATGATAATAGGCTAACAAGGTTTTAACGGTTTGATACCATTTAATAAGAGAACAGTAAATGAAGTCCACCTGTGGTAATAACACCTCGCTCTAGAAGGTACCGGAGGACCAATTTTGAGGAAATTATGCAAATTCGATAAATTTGCAGGATCATTTTCCCACCTTTTGGTCCCTGGCATTGTCGAATTTTTATGTCCATCTGTATGAGACAGATAGCTCAGCAAATGCAATTGTGGCTGGAGTACTACCCTTTGTGTGCACGTAAATACTAATGGGAAATGTTCCTATCATTCCTTTGAATTGATCACTTGCATGATCATATATACAGTACTACATGTTTTTGTGCACCCAAGTTGCTTTCAAATGTCACACCAAAATAAAAAGGAAAAAAAAAAAAAAAAAACAAGGAAGTTGCTTGCAAAGGATGACCGGAAAAAGGGTAGAAGTTTGGAATCTTTGAAAACCATGCAACGACCATTTGCCGGAGTCCCTCGCCATTTCGGATTCTAATACTATGCTCCCAGGTCCATATGCTTATTATTTTTATTTTTTTTTAAATTTTTTTTTATGAACTTGTTAACCTAAGTGTATTTAACATGTGTATAAATTTTTATCATTTTTGGAGATTTTAGATATTTATTTCGAATTTTTTAAAATTACCTAAAATGCCACTGATTTTTAAAATCCGAAATAAATATCTAAAAATTTCTAAAAATGGTAAAAATTTTATGCACATGTTAAATACACATAAATTAACACTATTGTAAAAACTTTTCAAAAAAAATAAAAAAAATAGGTATATACGCCTGAGGTCATGCCGTTTCGAAATTAAAGCCAGACATGCATCGTGTTGTCAGACCTGACAAGTGTTTGAGTCCTTCCTCCGGTCGAGAAGGGCAGCAAGTGGACACCGGTTCTTCTGGTAAAAGTTTTATTTGCACTTTTAGTCTTTGAGTTTCATATTTGCAAAAACGGCTTGAAGTTTTGAAAAGATATAATTTTGGTCCCTCTATTAACTTGAAACCCTTACGCTGTATTTTAACTTGAAATGACCAAAATACCTCTTCATGTTTTAATAAATATTTTATTTAAAATGTAAAATATTTAGCAAAAAATCCATAAAAAAGTGGCCCAAAAAATTTTGTCCAAATTGGGTAGTCCATTCAACGTTTGAATAAAATTACATAAAGGGTATTTTGGTCGTTTAAGTAAAAATACCAATGTTAAGCTTAGTTCCATGTTAATAGATAGACGGTGACATTGTGCAACTATAGCAAGGCTCAAGTAGATACACCCTACCTGGTCGTCCATCCAATAAAACTTGTAATTCGGACATAGCTGCAAACATAATGGTATGTGAAACCCATTTTTTATTGGGTGGTGAAGCTAGATGAAGATGAGATGGGTGAAAAGATCTATTGGTCCCAACGATCAATGACGAAGAAGAAGCAATGAGCAACATTGACACTTCTCAAAAATAGAGAAAATTTGCTGGAGAAGGTCGCTAGTTTTGAGATGGAATGTTAACATGAATGGCAACAATGGATGACAATAAGAAGCCTGAGACAGCCATTCGACAATCAAAACATCCAGCGATTCATATTTGTCAGGCAGTGACTCGGATTCCAGGCCACTATGCAATACGCAACTCCTTTGCACTAGGATTTTTTGTGCATCCCATGCATCCTTGCATTATATCAAAAATAACGCAATGCATCAGCTTGTAGTTATCACGCTGCTCATCCCACATCATGTTTACATGAGAATTGAGCTCCCTGTCAGGTCTATAAATTGAGGGTTTGATTTATAGTGTTTAGTGTGAATTTTTTACACTCTCTATCTTTTTTGTAAGGTTTGGTCTTTCTTAAAGTTTCTTGTGAGATATATACGGTTAAAGATTTTTCTTTTGTGAGTTCTCTATCTCTTACAATCTCCTTTTTATAGTTAATTTTTTTTTTTTTTGACATTGAAAGATTTTTCAGATGAATCTATGTCTACTTTATAATTAATAGATACAATGGATCTCCTAAAATGGTGCAAATAGGCCCGCTTGAACGATTCAAATGTTCTTAATGTTATACTCTCAGTGAACATTGCCTGCCAATATATTACTATATTTTGAATTTTATATAACGTATAAGACAATATCGAAAAAATTCCATTTTAAAGGTGTTATAAAGAAAATAAAATAGAAACCGGCCATGTCAAAAAAAAAATTAAATAGCATTCTTTACAGAAAGAAATTTGATTTTTCGCAATCATGATTTTGGTGTCAAATAAAATAAATTTGGTTGCTAATGCTCCTTATATAGGCTTTCTTTATAACAAAATAGTAGTTGGTTGTAAAAGCCTATTATAATCAACTAAAAAAATTTCTCTGCTTATATTCATTAGCAGGAAGTTCATGGTAGGTTGCCAACATAGAAAACCAAACTATTGAATGTCTTATTACTAGGCAAAATTTCAAATTAGATTTTAAAAATTAAAGTGTATACGTAAAATGATCACCTAGAAATTGAAAAATCCCTTTGATTTCCAGTCCAGTCAGCGGATTATGCTAGCAAGTTCTCGATCACAGTTTGGATGTGCATTGCTGTATAAGTTATGATTGCGTTAGTATTGCTTTAGATTGACGTTGGACTTGGGAGCCTTTTTCTAATCTTATATCCATCATCGACCGGCTAGATGTCGACCAGCACAACCAGAGTGATCCCTTCCTATCCTGCATGATTGGATATGCATTTTGTCCGTAACATGCATGCTTTTGATCACTTTGCCATCAATTCATGAACGTCAAAAGCAAGCTTCTTTAGCTAAAGAGGGTGGGGGAGCTCAAGCTCAAAGCCAAACCAATGGGCTCCATCTCTTTCTCACACTGCTACTGCTAGTCACTTTCCCAACCCCTGCCCTCAGCAGTGGCATGTTCCAACCCACACTTGATATCTATCAATGTTGGTCGTAGATGCGTCATTTGTCGATACTCGGGCTACCTGATAAGCTTGTTGCATTTGCGTGAAAAGCTGGCTCAAGAGATCAGATTTTCCCTGGTGCAGTTAATGGTTCATCTTGTTGGTTGCCCTACAAGAAAATAAAATTTTAGCAACCTTTATTAACAACCAAAAACTCTATATCAGTGCAAATAAAAAAAAAAAATTCTCTGTTAGCAAAAAAATGCATATGCCCAAGTTGTAATATAATTTGAGGTTGGTTTATTCCAAGTTGTTAAAATTTTCATATTCAAACAATATATAGTTTTATAGTTGTAGAATTATTAAAAGTTCTTCATAATATGAATTTTTAGTTATAAATTATAATTAGGGACGAACATATTCATTATTTCACAAGGACCTAATAATCTCTTTAACGAATCCCAAATGACATAGGTATGAGTAGTAAGCAAAATATATAAGTTTATTTGACATTTACACTTAATTATCTTATCTTCTTGAGTGCTAAGCTGGTTCAAAAAGTAAGACTTTTTCTTGCCTAACGGCCATCCAAAACTGGTGACTGATAACCCAACAAGGTCACTCAACAATCTATTTTTCCATGGACATTTGGGCCAAGTTAGTTTCATCTTAAGCTTAAATATCACTGTTAGGTGCTTTGTCCTGCATTTATAATTAAACATTTATTACTATCCATAAAATCCAGCACATCTCCTTAGAAGCATATATCATGACTGGGAGTACTGTTATTGAGTTATATAATTAATTGCACGCAGCATTTGGTATTTATCAGTAATTTCTTGCCGGATGTGTATCATTTGTAGTAGCAGGCCGGTGCATCATGCATCCAATTCAAGGAGGTTTTTCTTCTTCCTTTGGAATCTTGCGTGGTGGTCCTCAATTACGGTGGATCACATGTGGTGCAGCTAGCGTGGCTAAAGCACGAAAGCGCCATCGCGCACTGCGACAAATATAATATATAAAGGATGATCCAGCACGGACGACTTGACTGTAATTACGATACAATTTATTGTAAAGTAGGCTCTACTCATATTAAAATGTAATAATATATTATACAATTATTTATTATATTATACAACTATTTATCCATGTAAAAAAATATTTTTTTGCTTTAGATGATGAAAATATCATTTTAAATTTGATATTTACATCAGAATATTTTATTACATTGATTTTGTATCATTTTAAAATGGTTCAATATGCAAATTTGATTTGGATGAAAATTAGTATACTAATAAAGTGAATAATTATAAATATAATAGGTGATGTAGATTTTCTATTCATGATTAGTGCGCCCAACAATGCACGAATTGTATGTCGCAGTCGCATGTACTAGATAATTTTTCATACATTAAGTTCAGATCATATGCATTTATATATGTCATAAGTTATAATACATTTGGCTTAACATAGGCCTCACATGATTATAAAATTATAATTTACTCTACGCGTTATATTTAAATGATTTATTTCATTAATATATCAATTTTCATCCAATTTGGGTATGTGTATAACCCCATCTAAAAATACTATAAAATCAGAGTCATAAACTAGTTTGATATAAATAATAATTTTAAAATTATTTTTTAATGCGTAAACTATCTAAGACATAATTTATACAAGGGCAAATAATTTTATAAAATATTAACATATTTAAGTGAATGTGGAGCACATTTTAAGCCAAGCGTACCATAACTTATAGAGAGGTGATCCCATGCAGCCGTGGGTCCTCTCTACAAATATTTTTTTAATTTTTTTTCAAAAATATGCAGACCAGATGTATTTAACTAACCTATAAACTAAGTTTTATTATTTTTGGACGCTTTTAAGTATTTTTATTTTTAAACACAGTGACATTTTCGTAATTTTCTGAAACATAGTGACATTTTTTTTGTCTTAGAAAATTACAAAAATGTTACTATGTTTAAAACTAAAAAAATACCTAAAAGCAAAAAGGTAAAACTTAATTTATAGGTTAAATATACTTAGTTTTATATGTTTATAAAAAAAATTAAAAAAATGGTCCCACAGTTGGACGCATGGGATCATGCCTCTAACTTATAATGCATGTAAATGAATAAGATCATAAGTATTTACAATAATCAATTACCATCACGCTATAATAAAAAAAACATTATATATAAATAAATGGCAATCAGATTCCTACACGTATGATAGAAAATTGGTTACATATATAAAAGCATAGGTAGCTAAATATTTCGTTACTACTTTGTTACACAGTCTTTACCATTTATAAGTATATTTTTTATATAATAACTTGTTTTTCCATTCACAAGAATTCGAACCTACGACCTTTCTAATGGAGAACGGAACGGAGCTCCTTATTGCTCAAACCAACAAGTAGTTGTATTTATAAGTACCGGCACGCTTCTATGTAACCGACTTTATATAACCCTTTTCGTTTTTTAGATTTTGATATTTGATGAAAAATTCAATCCATTCATTATATTTAATGTTATTTATTTAGCTAAGAGACTAAGTTTCATCCAAATCCAATATGTGCATCGGCCATATTTGTTAAAAAATAGATACATTCATATAAAAATTAGGAAAAATACTTAGATTCATTCACATATGTACCAAAATGTAATAATACTTTAGAAGATCATTTATCCACATATTATTGATATTTTAGATGGTTTAGATATTGAAAAAACTACTTTAAAGTTGATATTTTAACATCGAACCATTTTATTATATTAATTTTACACTTTTATAGATAAGACTCATATGCAGTGAAATTAAAAAAATAAAAGAGTTTTCAGGATACTAAAAACGATGTTAAACACAATAGATGAAATGTATTTTTCATCAACCATAAAAAAAAATTAAAAAAAAAAAAGGTTACATAGAGAGGTAGTTTCATAAAAGCACTACGGTTATAAGTATACTTCAAATTTGGCTGAATATGCCTTTTATAGTACAACCAAACTTTTTAGTCAATCATTTTCCTGTCTATATTCTTGTATGCAACCACAATTTGCTGCATATAAATAGTAAATATAGCTATTTCTTGCTACATGTAACTGGCAACAATGTGACTATATTACGCTGCATATACATAGACATCAGGTGCATGATTCATGATGCAATGAGATATCAGATCCAAATCTCTATGTAGATGCATCCCATGTGTGGTTGATTTGGAGACCCCAGCAGGATATGATCAATTATTTTATTTTATTTTTTTATAGATATATTTACATACACCTTAATATTTATTATAGTGAAGCTTTAATACATTCATACAAATTTAGAGACACAGCTCAACTGAATAAAACCTGAAAATATAACTCCATGAAAAAATAAGGAAAAATAAGTCTCAAATAATAAATAAGGTTAAAATATCCCAACTGCCATTTGAACTCATGCCGATGACCGAACAAATAAGTTACCACCATTTGTTTCGTTTTTGGACCGCCACTTTAAAATGTTTTTAATAAATCGTGTCTTCTACTATTAAATAGAGAGCTACAGCTACAAAACTTCCAGCTAATCGCTCGAATATTCTGTCTATTATTTCATCCTATTTTTCCTCATCCCGGAAGGAAACAAAAGTTGGAATATCCCCAAAAATTTGGGAGCTTTTCTCCAAACATATAAAACAAAATAATAGTCTATTATACTTCTACAAAGAAGTCACGCTAGCTACCAAAGCCACAGCTGGCTAGCATATTCATGTGTGTTGACTTCATTTTTTTAACGACCATTTAATATCTGATATCCAATACCCTCCATTGAATGTGTTTTTGGCATGTAAATTTCTTCATTCGTTCTCCTGCGGATCTACATTGAGCCGGAGTGGAGGGGGATACAAAATACACTATATTTTCATGAATGACCCCCTCAAATAAAAGTACGTCTCCTCTAAAAGAATTTTAAAATATATTTTGTTTTTCCAACAAATGACCCGCTCAAAAAAGGGCCCAACTCATAGGAAGTGCTTCCAATGAGGAAAAAAATGGAAGCAAAGGTATTGTCGTCATTTCAAGCCGTGAGTACATTTGCTTCAAAACGTGAGTACATTGGATTTTTTATATGAAATTTATGTTAAATGCACGCAAAATCTCAATCTATTCCATTCAATTGATAAATTGACCACCAAAGCATATGTACATATAATTTTTCAAATTTTGATATTTTTTAAAAATATTCATGTTGAAAAAATTATATATTATTAAGATTCATTATAATTGATAAAATCGAGAAAAATATTTTATATATCTAACAATTATTATATTATTTAAAGTTTATGTAGATAAGGTACTCTCCTAAATAACAATTTCTATATTATTTTTAAAATTTGAAAGTTTATTAATTTTTTAAAATTTCTGGAATAGTACCAAATCTAACAGCATATAATGATATCTAACAAGATCTAACGATATTTAACAACATCTAATGTGATCTAACAGAATCTAAAGAAAATATAATAACATCTAACAACATCTAACTTTCATTATACATATGCTAATTGGAATTTAACAATCATAATATACTTTTTTACTCTTTATAAGGTTATTTATGCCTTTATTACATGTTCTAGAGCTTATTTAATATGATTTTATAGATCTAGCTAAATCTAACAGCGTCTAATAGTATCTAACGATGTCTAACAGGACATAACGATATCTAATAACGTCGAAGACATTTAACAATATCTAATAGCATCTAATTTTTATAATTAATATGATAATCCTACTTAACATCGGTAATATGTTTCTAAACTCCTTAAAAGGTCATGTATACCTTAAATACATTAATTAAAACTCATTTAATAGGATTTAATTCAATTTATTTACTTCTAACAACATTTAACGATGTCTAATGATGTCTAATGACTCTAATAGAATCTAACGACATCTAATAATGTCTAATAAAATCTAACATAATTTAACAATATCTTTTTAGAATTAATATAATAATCCTAATTTAACATCGGTAATATATTCTTCCGTTCTTTATAAGTTTATTTTTACCTTAAATTCATTAATTAAAACTCGCCTAATAGGATTTAATTCAATTTATCTAAATCTAATAGTGTCTAATGACGTCTAGCAGAATTTAATGACATCTAATAATATCTAACAACATCTAACAGAATCTAACGATATCTAATTTTTATAATTAATATAGCAATCCTAATTTAACATCTATAATATGTTTCTAGGCTCCTTATAAGGTCATTTATGCCTTAAATATATTCATTAAAACTCTTTTAATATGTTTAATTCAATTTATCTAAATCTAACAGCGTCTAACAATGTCTAACATATTCTAATGACATCTAACAATGCCTAACAATATTTAACCACATCTAACAGAATCTAACAATATCTAATTTTTATACTTAATATGATAATCCTAATTTAACACCGCTAATATATTTTTAGGCTCCACATAAGTAGGGGTGCAACTCGGGTCGGGTTATACCGGGTTGGAGTGAACCCAAACCCTAAGCCAACCGGGTTGGAGTAAACCCAAACCCAAACCCTAAGAATTTAGTCCGGGTTCGGACTGGGTTTGGGTCGGGTTCGCATTGGTTTTGGTTTGGTTTCGGGTTAGAATTCGGGTTACCAATAAACTATTTTTTTCCAAATTCAATTGTAATCTAAAAGAAAATTATTGGAATATACATACCTGTGTTTATGAAGTTAAACCTCACGTTGAATTCTGCAACATCCTTTCAAAGAATTCTGCAACATCATACTGAATTATGCAATATTCTTTGAATGAACTCTGCAAGCAATTTTTCAACACCCTATAGACACAAATAAATGACAAATTAGCTAGTTTTATGACTAGTTTGTCATTTCTATTTAATAGCTAATGGAAATGATTCAAGTGTACCAAAGAGAAAATGAACATATCATACCAACTTTATAGTTGAAATTAAACATTATCATAAAAATTGCTGAAATTGAATTCAAACTGAATATTTATCATACAAATAGCTAAAGTAAAAATTGACCATTTGTCATACCAATAAACTTAAAATATGAATCAAATTTATACTACAATATGAAATTCAAACTAACAGATTTCTCATACTAACGAAAGTATAATATGAAATAGATTTATCATGCTGACTCAAATTCAAACATAATCCACATAACAGTTATTCAAAGTAACTAAATCTAAATACATTAACATAATGGTTCAACATTCCAATCTAATTTAAGTGCAATCCAAATTTAAAATGACAATATAAACAAATCTCAAGTTTAAATAAGTTTACACCTACTTTTAAACAAATTCAAATTTCAAATGAGTTCATGTCTCCAAAGTTTCCAAAAAAACTAAAAAACTATTCTAAGACTTTCAAGTAATTTTTCTCTTGATTTTCATCCGTATTTTTAATGTCAAGTTCTTCCTCCTCGATTTATATATTTGAAAATAATATGCATTAACCTAGACGAAAAAATGCATGCAACTATTAATAATAAGAAGATAATAATCATAAAAAATTATCCTAGAAATTAAGTTACCTCAAGCATGCTTTGGTAATGAAAAAAGATGTGATTTGTCTAAACTAGAGTTAGTAATGCCTAAAACATGTATATATATATTAATATTACAAAAAAAAACATGTATAATTTATGAAAAAATTATATAAATTACACCGGGTTCGGACCGGGTCGGGTTTTGGTACCGGGTTTTTACGGGTCGGGTTGAAACCGGGTCTTTTTTGAAAAAAATCTACAAAATGAAACCCATTTTTTGTTTTGATACCGGGTCGGGTCGGGCGGGTTCGGACCGACCCGGTACCAAGTTGCACCCCTACACATAAGGTCATTTATACCATAAATATATTAATTAAAACTCATTTAGTAGTATTTAATCAATTTATCTAAATCTAACAACGTCTAACGATGTCTAATAGAATTTAATAAGATTTAATAACGTCTAACAACATCTGACAAAATCTAATAATATCTAATATCATTTAATAGAATTTAACAACGTCTAATAATGTCTAATAGAATCTAAATTCAAATAATAAAATAAAAATAAATATTAATTTAAATTAAATTTAATCAATATAAGTTTATCTAAAATATTATTCCTATTATTTTTGTAAATTCATTAAATTATTGAATTAAATTCAGTCACACTTGCATGACTTATCTTTTTAAATTATTTTTAACTCGTAAATATGTAAAAATATTATAATAATAAAAATTATACTGCTCATATTATATCATTGTTAATTTATGGATTAATTCTACATAAAATTTGTTTAATAAAAAATTATGCAGGTTGAAAATATTAGATTAAATAAAAGTAAATATTTACTTAATTTTAGATAAATAACAAAGTTTTAGATTAATTTCATAATTAAATATTCTCAAATTGGTGATTAATTGTATTTTTGAAATACACAAAAATAATTATTTTGATTAAACATCCACGCTTTTTATTGTAAAATTTGTGTGAGAAAAAATAGAAGCTAAAAATAATAAAAATTAAACAAAAAAAAATATTAATTTATATTAACAACCCAAAAAATATTATCACAAAACTCATCATCTCAATTATGTCCTTTTTCCAAATCAAACAGCCTCTTCATGGCCTCCATCGCAAAAAATTATCTAAAATAATATTCTTATAATTTATGTAAAAAATTTAAAACATATCGACTATTGATTTTTATTTAAAACAAATTATAAATTATTATTTCAATTAAATGTATATTAAATATTTCAAATTTATTTAATTAAATATTAAGAAGTGACCCTATTAGTCCGGGCTAAGCAAATATCTCGCTTAGCTCACCTTAAAAGATTCATTTACAGTACCTTTTTATTTTTTCATCATACACTTATTTATTTAAGCGTATTTAATATATAAATTAAGTTTTACCATTTTAGGCCATGTGTATATATTTTTTGAGATTTTTGAATATAGAGATATTTTCAATACATAGATATACATATGTTTTAAAATCTCAAAAATATATAGGGGTATTTGCATAAAATTATGCATATTAAATGAAATAATTTACAATGTTTAGTAACGTACTTAATAATCTGGAGTAAAATTATAAATATTTTAACTAACTTAGAGCAACTACGTATGGGTTACAAGCAATACTTTCATAAATATAAGTTAAAAACAAATTATTTGTAGATTAGTGAAGTTAATAAATACTTATATTAAAATACAAATTTATAGCAATCTCTAATGGGATGATGGGCCACCAAACATTAATTTTTTGAATCAGAAAAAAATGCATGAAGGAACTACATAAAATCATTGAAATGAAATTGGTTTAAAGTTATTGGAATATTTTTTTAAAAAAGTTAATAGTTTAAAGCTTGTTGTAAATTGGATTAACATGTAAAATATAACTAAATGATTTAAATGGGCTTTGAATTATACAAAAGTATATTATTGGTTTATTTGAATATTTTGAGCAAATTACGTCATATACATATTTTTGGATGGTCCACATTGGCTCAAGTGACCCGCATATCACTCATTGTTTTGTACCACTAGAGCATTGAGCCACTAGTTCTCCATCACCACCAAGCGGAGTCGTCCACAATACCAAGCAGCACCGATCGACAGCCTGTTTCCGAGCCATCCTCTTTTCCATTTTCAGCATGCATCAAATGCATAGTAGATCGTTTGCCATCAAGCCACATCCTCATTCCAGTAGAAAGTAGTTCAGAGGTTTCCAATAGGCCCACAATTCAAGCCGTTGGCCTTTTGTACTCATCTTCATCACTCTCTCAATCCAGCAGAAAATGCATCATCACAATCCAATTGCTGCCTTCAACAACAATAGCAATCAACACCAACAAAAGGTACCGATAAAGCCAATAAAATCTGCCGATTGGTAGCATCTAGACAAGCCATAAGCTTTCCATTAAGGCAGTACTAAAATCACGAAGCAGAGCAACAATGGCAATTAATCCGACTGCGGGAAAACACCTCTAAATTTTAGTTACTACCTCTGATTGACGGCCACCGACATGCTAGAATCAACAAAACACGTGCCTGCCCTCTATCGTCAATTGCAACGGCAACAAAACAAAACCCACCAAAAACCATGGCAGCAACGGCACTAAGCCATAGGGATTAGGGAGGGAGACGAATGAGAGGAAAGAATGGAAATGGCAGGAAAGAGCAGTTTCGAGACTCAAAGAGAGATGGAGGAGATTGCACTGTGTGTGTTAAAGTCCTGGCCGATGTCCCCCTTTTCAAAAAATTTCTATACCGAAAGTGCCTCATTCATTCTTAGCTGTCAATGAAAATAAATGGTACAGATGAAGCTTCTAACGATAAAAACGTAAGAAGCACTTCCTACGAATTGGCTCCCCTAAAAAAAATGAGTTTTCTGCATTCATCTGATCATATCTATGGGGTGAACTTACAAGTGTATCGTAACTTTTGAAAAAATTGCATTCGTATCAACATAATTTGCCTGAAACTATATCCATATTATTTTTATTAGGAGCACGTTATGAGTGTTAGAAATTGCACCACCAAATGGCCATGTGAGTAAATTTTTATATTTTAAAGGTATTTCATATTATAATATTGAAAAAGTAATTTTAAAATTATTCATCATAGAACATTTCAATATATTGATTATTTTTTATATTTAAATATTATTGCATATGTTATTATTTAATAATATTTTCAACACCGATTCTTATAATATTTGCAATAATAATTCACTTTTTAAGCGATCATTTTTTTCATTTCAAGAAAAATTTAACGCCTATTAATCTAATGGAAATGACATGTTCTCAATTTTAGCCAAACCAAGCGCACATACTTACAATTTCATCATAATTCTTTAAAAGTTGTGTTATGTTTGCAATTTCGGTTAAAAATATTAGTATGTTTGATAAACAAGCAAAATAAAAAAATTGTATTTTTTTACACATTTTCCATATAAATTATCCTATTTTCAAATCGCTTTTTCATATAACTATACTATTTTAATTTTATTCACTTTACTCCTACTCATTACATTTATTATATCACATTGTTATACTATCTATTTCAAAAACTTTTCTACTAAGTTTTTTCCTATATTTTCTTTCATCTTACCAAACACATCCTATACATGTGTGTGTATGGATGCAAAAACCCTTAAAAATGTAAGCTACTAATGATACAAAAAATTATCAATATAAATTTATATTTACATAATGATTTTTTATTGATATATATATTTATATACATTTCAACATGTATTACAATTAAGTCCCAAACCATTCTTACAAATCTGGAGACACAGTTACACCTAAGAAATCTAGAAATATAGCTCTCAACTTAGTAAATGAAGACTAAACTGATCTTATAAGATTCTAATCAAAATCCACATAAGTAAGATTTGATACCACGCCGGCAGAATGCAACAACTTTACTCACGTGCTAGAGACCAACCAAGCACGACTCAGTTAGCTACATTTATATATTGACTTGGTTGCAACTCAATTGTAGTAAGTCAATACTAAAAATTTTGAGAAATAATTTTTAAAGTAGTTGCTAACAGTACACCTTTTACTTACAATTTTTTATTGTTTATCACTAAAAATTACTTTTTGTAATAAGAAAAATATATTATTAGAATTAAATTTCAGTTTTTTTTACAGTACTTATTTATTTTTCTAATTAGTGTCTTTTATAACAAAGAAGAGGTAAATATACCTAAAATCATGTCACGAAATGTTGTTTTCTTGCATTGCATATTTGAGTAATCTGACCAACATTCCAACTATATTCATAAGTTTGTAAAAATTATGAATATTATCGCAACAAACTTTATTGTATGTGGTTATTTTTTGTAGCCAAGTTTTTAAAACTTCATTATCATATATTTTAAAATTTTATAAGTACATATTTTTCCAATTCTTGTTAAAAGGGTGTAAATCTAATATTGTATATCTATAAAAGATATTGCTCTTCAAAATGGAAGACATAAGGCCCTACCATGACTGAATCTGGATAACTCATCAAAGAGAAAACCAAAGCTCGTGAACATGGGAGACCATTGCTTCCATAGGAGAAATACTCCCACTCACATGGGATCCATAAGGAGGTTTGAATCTAGGCAGTTGTCCCTTGCCAACCGAGCTAAGCTCAAAATTTTGTTTTTGAAGGAATAAGCTACTGGTTTTAATTCAACTAAATTTAGTACCGATAAATTAAGTACTATATTAACTACAGTAAAAAATGTATTCTTATCTATAGTCGAGTTTTAATAATTACGTTAAATATTATTTGTGATTGCATTCAATGTACATTCAACTAAATATCACCACCCAAAAGTAATTAAATATTTTTAGCTAAATACCAATTATTGGTCCCGAGTTAATGGCAAAACCCAAGAGGGGAGGGGTGAATTGGGTTCTTATAAAATTCTTTGGTAAATTAAAACTTAACCCCTTGAAAGCTTAATCCCCTTAATTGAAACAAATAGAGAGCAATGAAGTAATGAAAGCAATGAAGTAAAACAGTAGGCAAGATTTATAGTGGTTCGGACAACCTCTCCCTACTCCACTCTTCCAAGCTCACACACCGTTGTGACTTGGGTTCCACTATGTATTCCGCGAATACACTTAGAGTCTCCGCTCTCTTCTAGATTCTAGCTCTAGGGGGCATACACAATCAGAGTCTATGCTCTCTTCTAGATTCTAGCTCTAGGGGGCATACACAATCAGAGCCTATGCTCTCTTCTAGATTCTAGCTCTAGGGGGCTTATACACTTGATACAAGTAGATGATGAGTTCAACTTCAATCACAACTCTACTTGCAACGTCTTAGTTTGTTACAACAAACTCAAACCAAGACCAATAACAAAGAATAATGAAAATAAGGAAGATCTACACTTTACTGAGTTGTGTAGGCAAGTTTCATCTTGAGGAAGAATCTGTAGAAGCAACCGGTCGTATATCGTTGAAGCTACTTGCAACTTGAAGCTCGTTCTTCCTTTGAAAGTGTATAGATCACTCAATTTTGGAGAAAAGCAGATGGGAGCTCTTGTTTCACTTCTTTCCTCTCTTTAGGCTATGTAGTGTATGTTCCAACGTTTGCTTGAATGTTTATTTATAGAATGGGGAAGATTTGAACGTTATAGAAGTGGTTGGCGCGCAACAAATATTCCAACGTTCAAAAATTCGAACGTTGCTTCCCCAAGTCGCAGGTGGAGTCGACTTCGTCTGCGACTTGGCTTCCCAAGTCGCAACTGGAGTCGACTTCGTGTGCGACTTCAGTTCCGCATATTTCCAAGTCTGAGTCTGGGTCGACTTGGTTTCAGACTTGACCTCAAGTCGATCTTGGAGTCGACTTGGGTTGCGACTTGACTCGTTCTTGTGCCGAAAACAGTTTGACATTTTTCCTTTAGTTTACTTGGCTTCTTTCTTTAATCATTTTCATTCTGGAATGACTTCACATATTTGTAGTCTTTGTGAATCTTGAAGAACTTGTCTTTGATTCACTAGTCTTCATGACTTGAGTTTCTTCATCTTTAAATATGTTCGAAGCTGTGCCTTGGACTTGAGAAGCTTAAGTTGATAATGAGCTTGTACCCTTGATTTAGATTTGAGAAAACTCAAGTTGAATCCTGGAATGAGCTTGAATCTGCATCTTTGAACTTTGAACACCTCAAGTCGATCTTGGGGTCGACTTCGTCTCCGACTTCACCCAAGTCGCAACTGGAGTCGACTTCGTCTGCGACTTCGGTATTTTTGTACCCCAAAATCAACGCTGGAGTGTTTTTGTCATCTGAAGTCGATGCTGGAGTCGACTTCGTTTGCGACTTGGCTTCCCAAGTCGCAAGTGGAGTCGACTTGGCCTGCGACTTCACCTGCTCTTCTTCCATTTTCAAATTTGGTTGTGTGGTTTGTTTTGGAGTCGAGGATGGAGTCGACTTTGGTATCGACTTCATCCTAAGTCGAAGTCCAAGTCGACTTGGAAATCGACTTGGCTATTTCATTCTTTAAAATATTCAACAAAAACATTAGTATTCACTTTATTCTCAAATTTAACTTTGTTAATCATCAAAACTCATGCTTTGGTCAATTTTATTTTGTTTTAAACATTGTTTCCAACACCAATCAGAGCAAATACATTGGATACAATTAAATACATTTTATATGCTACAGTAAAGTTAGCTACATAAACTGTTGCGCGCATAGTTATGATTTGATATAAAGTGCAAATACACAGGAACCTTTAGGTTTCCATCTAATTTCTTTTAAAAACTTGAAAAAGGTGGAAATCACCTTCTTCCTCCCCACCCATGGAAAATACGGATAAAAGAAAAGATCTGTACGAAGAAAAAGAAAAAAATATAAATATCGAATCCACTTCACATATCACGATTGAAAATCAGAAAATGTTAGCAACTTGTTGTTGTTATTTTTATTTTTATTATTATTATTTTAATACAAAGGGCTTGACGAGGTGGGGCTGCCTCGCTGATTTCATGCATGCGCCTGCCGTCATGCATTCCAGCGTCACGACGCTGTCGTGGAATTTGACTTTTGACGAGGAATATGGAATTGCAGCCCAACTCGCCTTAGCAGTAAAACCTAGAGCCAAAACAGTAGCAATTTTTTTTAAATTATTTAAACAATAGCATTATTATAAAAAAGTTACACAAATCCAAATCCTTATAAAGCCTCAAAAAAGCCTTCCCATTTCTCAACACTCACATGCCTCCACTCTTCTAGCTCCTTCTCTTTCTTACTTCTTTATGCATGTGAGAGTTTCAGGTCAGCCTTGCTCGAACTTTTGCCTTCTTCATATTTCAGTAATTGATTTTTCTTTTCTTGTCCTTGCTTATCTTCTTGAGCTTTGTACATGGATTTCAGGCCGGCCGCCTTCGTGTCCCTTTCCCGTTTTCTGTTTTCAAGGTGCCAGTAGCTAGGAAGCCAAACTCCCCCACCAAAGCTTATCAAAGCACAATCCAAGAAAATGGCTTTAGCCGCGGAAAGTCCTAGCTCCATGCAGCAGCAGCTAAACCCTGGTATTGAATCTCCTCGCGTCGCTTTCAGCGGCCCCTTGAACGGCGGCGGCAGCAGCAGGAGGGAAGGCGGGAATAGACGGAGCGCCAGGTTCAAGGACGACGACGCCTTGGTGGAGGTAACGGTGAGGGAAGACTTCGTCTCCGTCAACGGCATGACGGTGGTGGGGAGCTCCGAAGCGGAGGCCACGCCGCAGCCGCGGTCCATGTCGGTGCGGAAGCAGCTGTCGGCGAGGTTCCGGCACATGTCGCAGGAGCTGAAACGGATAGCTTCTTCTTCTATAAAGCCGTCGAAGCTGGACCGGAGCAAGTCCGGCGCCGCACGTGCGCTGCAGGGGCTGCAGTTCATGACGAAGAGCATGGCGAGAGGGTGGGAGAAGGTGGAGAATCGCTTCGACGAGCTCTCCGTCGGCGGCGCACTCCCCAGGGACAAGTTTGGCGAATGCATAGGTACGCTCCCACTTGTGCCTAAATCTCTCACGTGTTCTCAAATTTTGCTCTTACCTTTTTTTTTTTTTTTTGCAATGAATTTATTAAGGAATTGCTTGAAATTTGCATGCAGGAATGAAAGAGCTGGAATTCGCAGGAGAAATGTTCGACGCTCTGGCTCGCCGGAGACGAATAACCACGCCTTCCATCACCAAATTCCAGCTCCAGCAGTTCTGGGAGCAGCTTTCTGACCCCGCCTTTGATGCCAGGCTTCAGACCTTCTTCGACATGTAAAATTACAAAATTACCGTTAATGGGCTTAATTTGCAATGATTAAAGTTAGGGGGTTATTTTGCAGACTGATAGTCTAACTGACACGTTTGCTGCGATCCTTGCGCAGGGTGGACAAGAACGCGGATGGACGGATCATTAAGGACGAAGTGAAAGAGGTGAGTTCCCACATGAGAAGTTTTCTGAACATGGATGGACGGTCTTGATGACGCCAGATCCTTTTTGTGGTTCAGATCATCACGCTGAGCGCTTCCTGCAACAAGCTGGTCAAGATCAAAGAGCGGGCGGACGAATATGCGGCCCTGATTATGGAAGAGCTGGACCCCCACGGCATCGGCTACATCGAGGTAGGCCCGGACCTGCGCATCCTAGAATTTCATAACCCTCTTTTGCTAACGTGTACCAAAATGGTGGTCTGCAGCTCCACAATCTGGAGACGCTGCTGCTGCAGGCTCCAAACGAGCCGCCGGCGGCGGCGGCTCAGGTGAACCGGAACCTGAGCAAGATGCTGAGCCGGAGGCTGGTACCAACGAAGCAGCGGAATCCGATCCGCCGAGGATTCCGGAAGCTGGGTTACCTGGTGCAGGACAACTGGAAGCGGATTTGGGTGTTGGCGCTGTGGGTGGGGATCTGCGCGGGGCTGTTCACGTGGAAGTTCGTGCAGTACCGGCGGCGGGCGGCGTTCGAGATCATGGGGTACTGCTTGACGACGGCCAAGGGCGCGGCGGAGACGATCAAGCTGAATATGGCGTTGATTCTGCTGCCCATGTGCCGGAACACCATCACTTGGCTGAGGAACAGAACCAAGCTGGGCGGTGCTGTGCCCTTTGATGACAACATCAACTTCCATAAGGTATGTATGGGTGGCGACTTTGGACTGATTAGGGTAATTAGACCCCAGCAATCCAACGGTAGGTTTTGAAAATGGGAAAAATCCAACTTGGGTTGGACGGATTGAGTTTCATTCAACCGAACTTACTCTCTCTTCGATATAGCAGTTCAATCATCCAGTTGCAAAATAAGGTGTTTTCAATTTGCATTTGCGAGTCTATCTTTAATTTCGAGGATTTTGTAAAATTTACCATAAATATTATTTACAAAAAATGTCTCTAATTATGACCTCTGTTTGCAAAGATACTACCGTCATCAATTTTAAGGAGATTTTCTTGCCCAACTATACATGATCAAAGTCATGGAATTGCATTTTTAGATCATATTCCAGTTTTTCATAATATTAGGTAAGTTCACTAGAAACCATGACAACTAATGGAGTTTTTCTGGCAAATTATTTGTTATGTGGAAAAATTGCAAAATCATACAAAAGAATGGCGAAGTAGACGTAAATAAACCTATAATTTTAAAATCTCCTCCTTTTTTACTTCTATTAATCGATTAAACTTTGCCTAGGTTTTCCAATCGTTTTATTCAATTTGCTATCAAACTCTAGCCGGCTGCACTGGCACTGGCCAAACTAAAATATTCCAATTATATGTTTTAAAATGAGTATGATTTCGTATGTGTAAACTTGTATGATGATGGATCAGGTAATTGCATTTGGGGTTGCGGTTGGCGTTGCTGTGCACGGGCTGGCGCATTTGACGTGCGACTTCCCTGAGGTGCTGCACGCGAACGAGCAAGAGTACGCCCCCTTGAAGCCATACTTCGGAGAGAGGAAGCCGCGAGACTACGGGTGGTTCATGAAGGGGACGGAGGGCTGGACGGGGCTGACGATGGTGCTGCTCATGGCTATTGCGTACACGCTGGCGCAGCCGTGGTTCCGCCGCAACGAGGTGAAGCTCCCAATGCTCATCCGGAGGCTCACCGGATTCAACGCTTTCTGGTACTCTCACCACCTCTTCGTCGTCGTCTACGCCCTCCTCATCGTTCACGGAGTCTTCCTCTACCTGTGCAAGGAATGGTACAAGAAAACGGTAATTAATTAGCAATTAATATTATTTTTGGAATTTTTTTCATTAGAACTCTGCTAGCTAGCTCCGTGCATGTATATATTTTTAAAGATTTGAATTTTTTTCATGGAAATGTGATCTTAAGTATATTTAATTCGTATATTAAATTTTATAATTTTCAGATATATTTAATATTTTTCTAAATTTTAGAAACCAACCGTGTAACGGTTGATTTTTTAAACGCAAAAAATATAATATTCGCTTCGTGAATTAAGGATATTTACGCCTATACTTTTTATACCAAAAAAAAAAAAAAATACCCCATCTAACAGGATCAGTGATTTTTGTCGGGGACATGTTTGTACTTTGCACTAACTCTTGAGTGGGTTCCACCTCACACGTGCAGACGTGGATGTACTTGGCCTTTCCTGTTCTCTTGTACGCATGCGAACGCCTTGTTCGGGCATTCAGGTCCGAATACAAGCCCGTGAACGTTTTGAAGGTAACATTTGATAGACCATAATATATGCAAAGAAAGCAATTTTTCGATGCTCTACGTTGGTATGTGTGATCTGGTGCTATCAACTGTAGGTTGCGGTCTACACAGGAGATGTCTTGGGCCTCCGCATGTCCAAACCGCAAGGATTTAAGTACAAGAGCGGGCAGTATATCTTTGTTAATTGCGCAGAAATATCCCCCTTCGAATGGTAATTTCGTTTGTCTCGTCAATGCATAATTTACAAGAGAGATGTAGGAAGGGAAAAATATGGATGTGACCAATAACTGCATATATTCATTGAATTGATCCGTTTTTGAGTCATGGTCCTGAGAGAGTGACAGTTAACTACCGCTGTAAAAAATTTGATTTTTAACGACCAAAATATTTGGCAAAATGTAAATTTGGTCGCTTAAGAAAATTTTAGTTGTCAATAGTTGGTTGAATTTTTCATATATAAACTATTAAGAAACCATTTAGTTGTTAAATAATTTATGATTTTTAGAATTGTACCTTTTTTATGAAAGCATTGTTATAAGCAAGAAAATTTTCTTTCAAAGATATATATATATACATATTTTACTTCATTAATGAAAACTTTTGGTTGCTGATAAAAAGTTGAAAAAATTCTGGTCAAATTTAGATTACTGTCTAGTATCTATGCATTGTAAAAATCTTCCCAGCAAACACACGAGTAAGACTAACCTATGATGCGTGATATTGGTGTTTTAGGCATCCCTTTTCCTTGACATCCGCCCCTGGCGATGAATACGTGAGCGTCCATATCCGCGCCAGAGGCGACTGGACCAAACGCATCCACAGCATCTTCTCCAAGGTACGGCGATCACCACATTCCACAATCTGTTAATCTCCGCAGTCAAAGCTCATCCAATGCCACAATCCAAGAACCCATTCATCTCTTGCTTATATGCCTGCATTCTGTGATTCTACCTTTCTTTCTTCAATCGAACTGAGCCCATAACATCCACGCCTGCAACACAGGTGTGCCTACCTGCTCCTCGCGATCAAAGCGGCCTCCTAAAAGCAGACCTCCAGCAAGCCACCGACACCAAGTAAAAATCTCCTCTCGATATATACGAATTCTTGCTTCTTCTTCCTTTTTTCTCCCCAGACACCTTAGCCATGAATCTCCTGATCGAAAGTTTGATGGGCGTGCTATTTTTCAGGTGCCCGAAGATCCTGATCGACGGCCCGTACGGCGCGCCTGCCCAGGACTACACCGACTATGACGTCCTCCTCATGGTGGGGCTGGGCATCGGCGCAACCCCATTCATCAGCATCATCAAGGACTTGCTGTACAGGATCCAGCAGCGGGAGCTAGGCGAGATGGAGCTGGAAGACGGTGGGAGGCACATGAGCACGCCCAACAGCAAGCCTTTGGCAATGACTCGGGCTTACTTCTACTGGGTTACTCCGGAGGCGGGGTCGTTCGACTGGTTCAGGGGCGTGATGAACGAGATCGCAGACAAGGATCACAACCACGTGATCGAGATCCACAACCACTGCACGAGCGTGTATGAGGAAGGGGATGCCAGGTCCGCCCTCATTGCCATGCTGCAATGCTTGCAGCATGCTAAGAACGGGGTCGACGTGGTTTCGGGTACGCGTGTGAAGACCCATTTCGCTAGGCCCAACTGGCGCTCTGTCTTCAAGCAGGTCGCAGTGAATCATCCGGAGAAGAGTGTTGGTGAGTACAGTCCCAGCCTTTTCCAATGGAGGAGACTATGATCATTAATTAATTAATTAATTATTTATTTATTTACAAAAATGGACTATTTAAATTCCCCGGGTTTGATTTTGAAAAATACCCCATATCTGATGCAAGATAAGTTAGTGGGTTAAATTTGACCAGTCAAATTTTGGCTTTCACGAAAACTTACTATAGCAAAGCTTAAGCTTGCAAGAGTTAATAAATAATTTAAGGGAAAAAAATTTCATTTAAATTTTTTTACTCTGCATGACTATTTTATTTTTTAATTATTTTTTTACTACTTTCTATATAATTACTTTACTTTTTAATCATTTCTACATAACTACTTGTACATTTAACATATTTATTTTAATTTTATTTTTTTTACTCCTCATCATTATTCTTATTATATCACATTATTTTTTTTATTTTAAAAAATTTTACAATAAAATTTTTTTATCAAAAGTTTTATCCTTTTTAAACATACTCTAAACGGAAAATTATATTCTCAAATGATGAGGAGGTAAATCTATTTTTTTTTTTTTTGGGAAAAGTGGGTGTCAGCTGAGAAAGTCATATAATGTGTTATTTTGAGGGCAAACTCATCTTTAAGCTAATGCCAATGTTGTTGAAATGTGGCGTTTTTGTAGGTGTGTTTTACTGTGGGCCTTCTGGATTGACCATGGAATTGCGACGCCTGTCCCACAGATTCTCTCACAAGACCTCAACAAAGTTCGATTTCCACAAGGAGAACTTCTAGGCGAGTTAAGGATATCTGCTGAACTTACTCCAAAAGAAAAAGATAAAGATAAAAAAAAAAAAGATATCTGCTGAAAATATTTGTGGGTAACTGGAAGGAATTTTCTTCGTGCATTTTGTGGTTAGTTACATCAAGATGTTGATGCATATCTTGTTTTTTTAACCCAAAGATTGGCTTGGACTTTTCTAATATTGTGAAGAATGCGAATACGTTCAAAGTTGGTGAGAGTGACTCGATGCAATCGTTTTTAAATTTTGTTTTAATCATGTATTTAACCGTGTGGTTTCCAAATTGATCAGTTCTAGAGCTGGTCATGTCAGGTAATGCTATGTACTATTGTACATGGACTCATATATATTCGTGAATGGATAAAACAGTACGACATTTCATTGAATACTTGGAGTTGCTGTTGTCTCTGATTAAAAAAAAAAAAAAAGACAAAAATTGTATGAGCCAGCGTGTTTAGCTTAGATTTGACGAGCACTCATTCAAAAAATGTTATCGTGTGATAGGAATGTAAAAAAGTTGAGGACTAAAGGCACGTTTGTCCGTAAAAAAAAATTTTAACTTAAAATTTTTCCTTATTTATAATTATTTTATTTTTTAGTTATTTCTTCGTATCTTCCTCTGCAACTATTATAATTTTTAATTATTTTTACACAACTATCTATACAACTAACTTATATATTTTAACTTTATTATATTTATTACTTATCATTATTTTTATTATATCATATTATTTTTTACTATTTCAAAAACTTCTATATTAAAAACTTTTCATATAAAAATTTTACCACTTTCCTAACACAACTGAAGAAAAATGACATGAAAAGTAGAAAAAATAAGTTATTATATCTTAGAAATGAAAATTTTTTTAAAAGAAATTTTTGCAAATATGTTTACAAAGTTTTACAAATATTGCATTCATATTCCTAAGTTTGCTGATATTACAAATATGACCATAAAGTTTGTATAAAATTGCAATTGTGTCCTCATTCGTTAGGATGCCGTTAGAATTTTCTATAAAATGACTATAATGCCGATTAAGTCAAGTGATATACTTATAATTTTTCAAATATCGTAGACATAATTATTATTTTGTTATTTTATATATTTTTACGTATATTATTGTTTTAGATTTTTTACAAATATGCTTATAACATTTATAAAAATTATAAGTACATCACTTGATTTAAAAGACACTATTGTTATTTTATAAAAAAATTAATGTCGTCATAACGAAAGGGACACGTTTGCTATTTTATAAAAACTATGTAAATATATTTGTATTATTGGTAAACTTAGAGATATGAATGAAATAGTGGTCAAATGTTACGTATTTACAAAAATCACTTTTTTTAAAAAAAGGAAATGGCAGTGCTATCCCATTGCTGTGTACTGTAACTAGTATCCCATGAAAGACCCAGCAAACCTTCCAAAAAGCAGAGTTTGGTGGAATGTGCTCAAAATTCAAGTTACACGTAATTGAATTACCGTGCTCACCACGCAAATTTTAAAACTCACGGGCAATATTGTTCCTTCTATAGAAAAAAGAAAACCGGCGCGAGCCGAAATTCTATCTTCCTCGCTTTAGCGCCGCCGCCAGCCAGACCGGAGTCCATTGTCGTCTCTCGGGCTCTCGGCAGCTTAAAATTCAAAAAGGAAGTAGACCCCAGTCTGGCCCCTCACGTTGGCCACTGCTCTGTATCTGAAATTGACACATCCAAACCGTTCATTTCTGAAAGCATATGATGCCTACATCGGTTAGATACAAATAGAGAAACGAAAGATACGAGGATGATCACGACACCGCCCGCATTTTTAAAAAAGAAAATGGAAAGATATCAACCGGAACCACTTTAAATGGGTATCTCATGCTAGAAAATATTATCTTTATTTAAATTTGGACTGTTTAAATGATCATCAGTTCATTCCAGGAGTGGGGCCTGTTAAGAGATGCACCAACCTGTAAGTACCAGCGCGATGGAACGGAACCAGCTCAAAACGCAAGAAGAAGCCGAGTCTATAGCCGAGCCGCGGATCCGACCTCCCACAGCTCGTACCAGTTCTCAATTTCCAAATCTCAAAATTCGCCCGCCCTCCCATCCGCCCTCTCAAATTCTCGAATTCCTGTCTGGCGCTGGCCCTCTCTGAAAACCCTAGCCCTAGAAATCCTTTGCTTCTCTTGTCCGCTACTTCGATCCAGCTGATGGCGGAATCCGATCCTGCTCCTTCTCCTCTCTCCTTGGTGCATTCCCAAATCCCCAAATCCCTTAGTATTTAATTCGATTCTTAAAGCTCGTCCTTAATTTTCTCCACAGTGCTGAAATGAATGCCTTCTGCTGTCATTTCCTAACGTCTTGTTTTTTTTTTTTTAATCTTATTATTGTTGTCAATTTTTTGCAGAAGAAAGAGAATCAGGCGCCGATAAGCTCGAAGATCGCGGTAAGTTTTGCTTTTTTTTATTCAACTTTCGAATTGTTGGGGACATTGATTTTCTTCGTTATTATGTTTGGTCAGGATCTGAATGAATCAAGATCTGAGCTGCTGACTCGAATTCAAGGGCTAAAACAGGTTTAGTTCATTTTGCTGTTTTTGTTGTAGCGAGAGTTAGTTTGTGTGTTTCATTTCGTAGAGTAGGTGGAAGTTACTGTAAAAATAGAAACGGAAAGTCAGAAAGTTGGTTCTGCTACGTTGCAATGCCTTTTGAGAAGAGAAAAGGCTGGAATGTTTTCTCAATCGTTCTGTTGGGATGATTCAACTAAAAAAGATTTTAGCTGTTTAAAACATGCTTAGGCTGCCAAAATGTGCCGTTGTGTCAGAGGGCCCCAACGACACGGTGAAATCAAAGGGAGCAGCTGTTAACTCTTGATGCTATACTTTCGCTGGCATTGCAGGATTTGCAAAATTGGAGGTCGAAACTGGATACTCAAGTTAAAATCTACCGTGATGTAAGGATTTTGTAAATTTCTTTCTGATTTGGTTCTCTCGTTTAAATTCTTTGTATTCGAATTGTCTGTTTCATTTGGCAAGTTTCATGTTCTGACCACTTACCTTTCTAGCTGAAGTTGTCCTTGATGATGGTCATTTAGAAGTCGATGTGGAAACTAAATTGCGTTTCATGTCAATGTGTTCTAGCAGCTCTTCTGCTGTAAAATTGGTTTAAGTTTTGCCCATAATCTTCTCACAACATTTTCGGGGCCTTTTCTCGGGTGGGTGTAACTACGCAGATGGGTTTGCCGTGGTCATTTTAGTATATTAATAGAAGGTGCATGCTAGGGATTCTTCTGTTATTTGAGAATACCAATCAGAGATCTTGTCTGCCAGTGTGTAAACAACTTTTTTTTATTGTTATGTTGAAAATTTATGGTGATAAGTTCCTCAGTAAACTGACTGCAATCACAAGTGATGAGGAATTGCTGCTAGTGCTCTTGTTTTAAATATCCGGGCATGTTGATTTTGCTCTCCATTTCTTGGTGCTTGTTAGTTTAGGTCAGTAAAATATGAATGTTAGCCTTTTTGACTGATGACGAGGTTAAGTATCTCGATCGTTGATGAACGTGGGGAAAACAACTGCCAAGGTTGCTACATACAGATTGTCCTTCCACCTACTTACAGGAGCCACTTGCTTCTCAGTAACAGTAGCTTTGAAGGGCAGCTTGCTTTATAATTGCTGGTGCAGTGAGTAGGAGCGGATATAAATATGTACGTTAGGGGATGTGGCAGCTGCATAAATATGAAAAGAAATGTCTTCTTAAAGTTAACTGAGGATTATTGTTTCACTGTATTGGAAATGGCTGTGTGCATAAATTATGTAAACCTAATTGGTTTTTGGAGCACTGGCTAGTCTGGCATATGATAAGAAAATGAATATATGACAGAATGGTTCCTGAATGTAATTGCACTGTGTGAGAGTAGGATTGTATTGTGAGTATATGCAAACTGTTCTTTGGGTATTGTCCTGGCCGTTATGGTTATCTGACTTCTTTTGAGTTATCAGTCGATGTAAGTTTCTTCAGTAGAGTCATACAATGTAAAGTGATTGATTTGATGGAACCAGGTGGTTGCTGTCTCTCAAGTCACTAGTAACTCTGGGCATCTTGTTAATAAATCACTAGTTTAAAAGTGTGGGGACTGTGGCATAGCAGTCAATAGGAAGAAATGAAGGCGATAGGTTCTTGTCTAATATTAGTGAGAAGAGGACATCATCCCTCAAACATGCTTGATGGACAAGAGGAAAAGGAAAAAACTCTTGATAATTTGAAATATATCAATAAGCCTAACCAAACACATTCAGTATAATAGAATACTGAATCAAGTTGTTAGAGAATAACCCTGCAAAGAGGTTATGGTTGCTCTGGTGTATTACAGGCATCTGAATGGTGTGATCTTTTAAGTTTTCTTGCATTAGTTTGTGAAACTAGCCAATTAGAAACCAGAGTAGTCACTGCAATTGCAAGATTTTATGTCATTTCACACCATAGTGCCATGTTTATGTGTCGAGCATTTTGTCATCCTTATGTATTCAATTATTTTGCAATCCTGACATGCTGCGTTCATATTAGGATCTTTCGGCCTGACCCATTTTCTGGTTATGATTTCACATATAGGAACTTACTGAACTTAAGAAAACACTCAATGTAGAAGTGGAGCAGCTGAGAACTGTAAGCCTCTGGTTGCTTTATTATTTTTCTCTTCGCCATGTCTGGTTTATGTCTAATGGTAGTTCATTGTTCCAAGGAATTCCAAGAATTAAGGACTACTCTTCAACAACAGCAGGATGATGTCACAACTAGTCTAAAGAACCTGGGGGTAACGCTTCAACCCTGCAAGCCTTTTCTTTTTACACTTTTTTATTTCTGTTTTTTATGCAACTGATCCAGTTTTAATCAAATCCTAAAATGCTTTCTTGACTACCAGACAAGGTGAAGTTTCAATGTGCTTTGGGGTGTCAATTGTAGCCTGATTTACTAGTCAATCGTAGTGGGTGTGTAAAGCCAAAATCTCATGAGTTTGAACATCCTTCAGTCATCTGGTCAAAAATTTTATTGTAACGGAATAGCGTAGTGGGGCGTGTGAAATCAAAATCCCAGTCTAGAACAGTCTTTAAGTCATCTGGCAAAATGTTGTATTAGAAAAAGTTGTTCAAGGAGGCACTATAGGTGACTTGATTATTTAGAACCTAAGAAAATGATGGCCTAACCATGATAAGTTGAGATATGAAACCTCTTCTTGACTTGATTATTTAGAACCTGAGAAAATGATGGCCTAACCCATGATAAGTTGAGATATGAAACCTCTTCTTTTAGCTCTTGTAACGGTGGAAATTAAATATCCTGACATTTTCCTGAATTGGTTCTGACTATTTGCTTTAATAATACCTTTTTCATACTGACCTGTTGGGTGTCCAAATGCCAGCAATTGCTTGGGATTCAGCCTTAGTGGATGCCGTGGTCTTTATCATCAACGTTGTGTGGATGATTGTATATCAGGTCAATCATACCGACATGGATGATTGTAAATCAAATCAATCACACTGGCATTTCATCTTGTTTCTTGTGTTGTATGGATGTCTGTATTTTATTTGTAATACAGATTAAGTTACATTGAATTTGGTTTTGTTGGTCAGCTTGCATACTCTCTTGTGGTATTACCATGCTGAATCTCTTCAAGATTGACATTACTATCTTGGTTTTAGGTTAATTGTTTTATCCTTTCATGTAACCAGTTTTGATATGCCGTGTGCTTGTTAGCTGACAACGCAATTACTCTCTGTTCTCATTTTTGTGGCATACTCTGACAACGCAAGTTTTTTCCTCATCCAGATGCAGGACATGTCTGACGCTAAGGAGTCTCTTAACCCGGTGGAAGTAGAGAATGCCAATGAAGTTCAAGTGCCCGTACCCAAAGAGGATGGTGAGGAGTCTCAACGCTAGGTTATTTCATTTTATGCTGTTTTTCTAGTGGCTATTCGAAAGATAAACCTAAGGAGATTTGGATCGTGACAACCTGTGTATGTGCTTGCTTTACGGCAATGTCAAGAACCGTTGTTCACGGCAATGAAGAGTATCTTGAGCTGCATCTTTCAGATTGTATGTTTTGTCATTAAGGGTCCAATTTGCAAGATAAAAAAGGTGTGGAGAAAATTTGTAGGAAAAATTTTTAAAAAGTAAAAAGTAATATAATTAATGATCAGGAGCAAAGAGAATAAAAATAAAATAGATATGTTAGTTATATGAAAAGATAAAACTGATTAAAATGTAAATGTAATAACAGAAGAAGTAGCATAGGCAGTTAGTTAATATGTCAATCATATAAAAAGGTGTCAGCAAGGATGTGGCTTTTATTATTATTTTTTAAAAATCTCATAGCAAACTGACCCTATATGTTCGTTTATTCAAATTCCAGGCAAGGTCATGCATGTTTCACGGTTTCAGGTTGTATGTACTTTAAGGAGAAAAACGACCAAATTGACATAATTGATGCTTTTTAGCTTCTAAGCCCAATCTCAGAAGTACATTTACCTTTGCGCACTGCCGATCAGTAAATACAACATGAGAATTCTTTCTCGTGTTTAGGTTTGTGCAGTCCATGCTCACCTGGTCCTGAGGCGTGGCTGCCATTTGTTCCTGATTTGACCAGCAGCTGCTGGCTGCTTTCAGCTTTCTTCGTAAAATTCGATTGATTATTTTAATAAAAAAAAGATAAAATCGTTTTATTAAAGATATCATTAATTTTGTTGGAGAAATTTATTAGTAAAATAAAAATAATAGAAAATGATATTAAAAATGCATTAAAATATAAATATATAATTATAAAAACATGAGTTTTGCTTCTATGTAACTCCTTTTCGATGTAACTCAAATCTGTTTTTCACATTATTCACACCTCAATGATTGATGACAAATTTATTTCATCAATTATATTTAGTATTATTTATATTATTTTGAAAATTTCATCATTTCTCTTGTATCACTATGCGTAGACATTATCTAAAAATAGGCAAAATCAATGTAATAAAATGGTTTGATATTAAATATTAATTTTAAACTTGTATTTTCATTGGGTATATTTGGTAAATAAAAACTTTTTCTACACTTTTTGTACAACTACTTGCTCTACAATTACTTTTTATATTTTTTTATATAACCATAATATTTATTTCAACTTTATTCACTCTACTCGTAATTATTAACTCTATAGCTCAAATCATTACCTTTTCTATATTAAAAATTTTTTTCATCAATTTTTTTCTACGTTCTTTTTCCATCTTACTAAATGCACTTAACATCCAACTTCTTTAAAATATCATTATTATGTGAATAAATGATTTATGGTGTTGTTATATTTTAATGTACATGTGAATGAATTTAAGTATCTTTCATAATTTATACATGAGTATGTATTTGTTGGCAAATGTGGCCTATGTACGGTTTTATTTTAGACAAAATTTGATTTTCTGGATAAATAAACAATGATAAATATAATGGATGAAGCGATTTTTCATCAATATTTAACGTGAAAAAATGGATGAGATTATATGAAATTGCTTTTATGTAACTTGATTATATAAAAATAAGACTGAAAAAGATAATTAGGATATAAAAGATTTAGAAATGAGATTCTAAAAAGATAAATGGAATATAAAAAATTCACGCGGAAAGCCATTATTGAATGACATATAGATATATAGGTAATTTTATGTTATAATTATATCATATATTGAATTCAGAGATGTTTTTATGAAACTTTTTTTATGTAACTCATTTTATTTTGAATGTTTTGATAGTTGATGAAAAATTTACTCCATCTACTGTATTTACCATCATTTGTATTATTTTATAAACTCTTTTACTTGTCGAGTATTATTATGCGAATGATTCATTTATAAATGTGTAAAATCAACGTAAAGTTGAAGGATTTAAAACGTAAATTTTCCACAAGCGAGCTAACGTATTTCCACCCCGAAGAACATGGGAAAAGAAGCGCCGATCAAACGTGGAAGCATTGCTGCGAATACGACCCACCAGGACACCTAAATTGGAGCTCTAACTCCCCACAAGTGAAACCAGCCGATGACCAGCATTTGGCCCCCCTCGAACACTCGATTGCCGTCCGGAATGATAGCACCAAACCCATTCCTTCTTTCCTGTTACTTATCATACCATAAATGCAGGCATTCATTTGATCAAAGTATCAAACCCATTTTATTGATCATTATTATGGCTCCCAAACCTGGCATAGCACATATGCGTGTAATAAATAAAAATAATAATAATAACCTGGAATATGCTGGGCTATGCGGCTGAGACATTCCTAGAATGCCTTAATTCCTGACCACGAAAGCACCCCCCAGAGTACTGCATCATCGCTTGCCAAAATGGTATCAGGTGTCCTTTTCATAACTAAATGTGGTTTCCTTTTAACTATATAAGCCAAAATGAGGTCCTAAAGATAATAACGATGAAGGAAACGCATAGGTCGTTACTGTAGCTAAGATAAACGTACACGTATCGGGCAATTATATATTCCATGCTGCTCTTTTGTTTTATATCTTTTTCTATTACGTCCAAATTAAAATTTATAATACAATTTATGGGATTCTAAAATTTACTTTGACTGGAAACTTACAAGTTTCAAAAATTCTAAAACATTTGAAAGTGCGTATCTGCAACTAGTAACTTTGAAATTCCAGATATCGTTCGATATTATTGTTATTGTTTTGCGTGTGATTTTTTTTTTTTTCAAAATAGAAAAACACAATCGATTGCATGAAATATTACCTGTAAATACATTTAGATATATTATCTGTATTATATTATGAGAAATATAATTGTGATATGCTACGGTGTAATTCGCAGTAAATGAGGCCCACATTGATGGTTGCATCAAAATTCAACCCGCTATTTTGTTTAGCACCAGTATTTCTACTATTGTACTAAAAATCATTTCAATTGGATTTTTGGGTGGGCCATACCTAGTTAAAAATGTGAAATTATTTGTAAATTCTAAAAATATTTAGACTCATTTCCAGCTACATTATAATGTAATATTACTATAAAGAATCATTTGTCTTCATAGGAATGATGTTTTAGATTATTTAGGAATTGAATATATACTTTTTTAATTAATATATAAATCAAACAATTTTGATGATCAAGGTGATGGAAATGGGTGAAGAGATAGAACGATAAGGAGTTGTTGTATATTGAAAATAGAAAACAATAGAATTTAGGATCACATCCCCTCCGATCATACTGATAAGTTTGAAATAAGTTATTTAGAAGTTGTATTATGAATTGATTTTTTTTTTTTTTTAAGAATGAAAAAACCATTTTCATCGGATCACACTGGCAAGGCCTAGATTGATTTTACCTATTTTCATATAGGTTTCTCACACATGTTTGATTCTGGTCAGACATGGTCTCCTCATTAAATAAAAATAATTCTAAATGCATTAGATGAGTTTGATTTTAATTCATCATCAGGATTAAGGTAGGGCCCACATGCAACGAAGTTGCAGTTGATTGCACGTTAGCGTATCCTGATATAATTAACTGCATTTTTCATTGGAAGTGTGCTAGCTACTACGGCATCAATAAGTCAAGATAGCTCTATATCCACTACAGGCCTGTGTGTTAGCAGGGCAAAAGGACTCCGGTAGCCATCTTATTAATTGTATTTCATATATTTGGAGTAATTACTTCACCCAACTCCTCGAAATTGATTTGTTTTTCATATAATTGGAGTAACTACTTCACTCAGACTCCTCGAAATTGAAGTGAATGTCAATGGCATTGTCCAATCACTCACCATTTAAGGCTCGCGGAATGCATCGATATTCGCAAGGATGGAGAGGATCAAAATCAGATGCTAGCAGCAATAAATCTTACTCCTGCATAATACGCGCGTGAATTCCTCCTGTTTTGGCGGGGGAATTCACAATCAATCGGCCCTTACCAAACCACCCACGGCCGCACGTATTCGGTTCGCTTACCTCCGAAAAGAGATCTCAACCGTTAAACAAGTGAATCCTACTTTCAATAAGATTTGGTGTGTATTGTTTTTTGCAACATGGACGGCTTCGATTCGTAGTAAAAACTTCACAGGTGGGCCACGGAGACCCTCAATGCACTTGCCCTGCGCCGGAGGCAAATTGCTCGGCCCAGTGCAGCAGCCTCATACACGCGCGGGCAAGTAAGAGTGAAACATTGAACTGAAAGCTGTCCACATTCGGTCACGCTACGAATGATTATTATCAAAGATATTCATCAGTGGGCAGGATTCCATGAAATTATTATTAGTCCGTAGACTCCGTACAATCTGTGTCAGTAGTGTGAGCCTTGGCTAGCTTGGCTGCTCCGGTGTCACATGTAACAAATTTTTATAATATCGCACGGTAGCTGCGGTGTGTATTTCAGGAACAATATTCGTCCTCTTAAGTCTGGTAGATTGTGGTATTTTTAAAGGAAATCCAAGACAAAATAAAATGGAGCTAATTACATGTAAAAAGAGAATTATTTTTTCAAAAAAAAAAAATTATTTTCAAAAGTAAATATATGTACTTTGTCCGAAAAAATTATTGAAGTCCGTTTTCTAACAGGGGGTTTAATTTTGCAACTTTTTTTTTTATTTTAAAGGGTTATTGTTACAACAATTCGAAATGGAGGCTAACGCGCTATTTGCAAACTTAAAAGGTCAATTATGCAAATTTTCAAAATGACCCCTTGGTTTGTTACAATAGTAAAAGAACAGAAAAATTTAACGTGATATGATATCTTAATTATTTAATTAAGCTAATTTTCTATATTGTCTTTATATTTAATCATTTTAATATATTTATACAATTATTTTATTTTTAATCACTTTATTCTTGGTCATTATCTCTATCATAATATATTATGTTTCACTTTTTGAAAAATTTATGACTAATTTTTTCCTCATTGTCAAATAGACCCTAATGAGTATTTTTACAAGAATAAATAATTTTTTATATAAGATTCAAACATCTTTTATAGTAGTATATAAGTAATTTATGGATTCATAAAATATTTTATAAATATTTCGAAAATACTAACACAGAAATATAATCTTGTCGAAAGGCATAGATAATAATATATTTTTATAATAAAATAGGTGCCCGTATATCATTTGTCCAAATTAATAAATAGATAATAATATCTAGAAGGCTTGAAGTATGTACTTCTGTCTAAAAGACGAAAATAGACATTCTCAGGCAAAACATGCTTCTTCCGAAAGGTGCCATCTGTATGAAAAAGCAAGACAAGAATCATACTTAGCATATCTGCTCATAAATCAGAATAGCCAATAGAATTATTTGATTGACCACAAAATTGAGTTAGATCCAAATCAAATATTTTTACTCCCCATTTGAAATGTAAATATAATAAAATTATTATTTTAAAGCTCTTAATTCAACATGTATACTATTTAAAACATTCTTCCTTTATTGCTAAATTATCTTTATAAAATATCTCATATAAATCATAATGTTATAGTATGTGTAAGATAATTTAGCTATATTGGAAGAATGTTCAAGCAAGTATGCTTATAAGTATTTACTTTGGAGTAGTGGTCTCATTGGCTTAGGCTAAGAAAACTACTTCTTAGGCCAAAAAAACCTTAATTTTTAATTTGTAAATTTTTTTTACAAGATTGTTAATCTAAACTATTTAATTTATAAATCAATTTTTACTATTTAAAAACTATTTAGAATTATTTTTAAAATTTTAAACATAGGTATTTAAATCATTTTTACCATTCAAAATAACCAAAATATCTATATGTTTAAAAATCCAAAAAGATATTTAGTTTTTCCCTTTGGTAATGCAAGCCTTAAACTTGTATTCCCTTTTTGCCCAAGTGGCAATAATTCATGATATAGATGGGTTGAAGTAAGGTATTCTCAAGGAGAAGAAACTCTCTATGGATTTCTTACCTTTGGTCTTACCAAATTAGGAGGAAATGGTTGTTTGTGAAGTGGAATTAATCGAGGTTGAGCTTAGGACCCTAGCCATTGGTTTAGAAAAGTATAAGAGGATTAATCCAAGGAATATACCGATTGTCCTATGATCTATTTGGTCTAAGGAGTACAATAAAGAGGTGTTCAAATCAACTATGTGAAAGTTGTGTCGGAGTAAGGGCGAGGTCGATTAACAAACATGGAGGAGAATTTATATTTGGTCATTTTTGACAATGAAGAGGACAAGCTAGCAGTCCTAAAAGGTAAACCATGGCTTTATGATTGTTAACTTATAATTTTCATAGGTAATAGTGCCCATTAATCCCAGGGAGATAGTGTTATATATGACTTTGATTTGGGTCAATGTTCTTGAAATTCTATATTTTATTGACAAACAAGCATGGATAGAAATGACTTACTCTTCCTTTGACAAATATTAAAAAGTGGTTGCGACAGAACACAACCTCGAAACTAAGGTGTATATTGGTTCAAGGGAGGTACTTCGGCATAGAGTTTTTGTGCATATGGGATATTGAAGAAACATTAGTTACCTTTCCAGTTGGAAAGACTGCCTTTGACATGCTACCATTACAAAAGAATGTGCCATTCTTATAAAGACTGTGAAGCATACTTACAAGGGGACCTCTCGGTATCAGAGGCTGAATTACCTTATGGTAGCTAACTGCAAGTTGGTTTCAAATCGTGTAGTTTGATGGGCGAATTTAATAGAAGGAATAGGGTGAATCCCAAGACATGTTTACTAGGTGCTAATGAAGATCAATGGTGTCTCCAACAGACCGATGGGTCGTAAGAGAACTGAAATTCTATGCTAGATCTAAAGGGAAGTAGGGTGATGGCACACCCAATTTATTTAAATATAGAATGCACATTCCTTGTTTATGCTAATGCTCCTATGATGCATAAGACTTATGAGAGCCCGACACCACAAATTTTCAACCACCATGTTAATGTAATATCCACCAAGTTGGAAGGGAGGTGATTCTACAGGTGCCAGGTGGGTAGCAAAATTACAGTACTAGCAACTATCCTATGGGACTAATCTCGACCATGACTGAAAGGAAGAGGTTTCAGAGGTGGTGTGAAGGGCATATGTAAAAACTTCAATCTAAGGATTAATAAAGGTATTAATGGATTGAGTTGGATGGGTTGGAGCTTAATCATAATCTTAACTCCTTAAAAAACTTTGATCCTAATTCGTTTATTAACCTATTTAAAAATCTCAACCTTAGCCCATTTACAATCTATTTAATAAAAATGTTAGCGGATTGTTAACTTGTTGTCTATATATAAGTCAAAATTATGGTAGTTTAAAGTTGAGTGTTTTATGTTTATAATTATTATAGTGAATTGATCTACACTAATAACATATATGTCATGGCCAAATCTTTATTAGGAGAGGGGTGTATATTTGACAGGCTAGCACAAATGAGGACTGTGACTTGGTGAGATAGAGAGAGAAGATAGAGAGGGGGAAATAGTAATAAGATGGAGAGTTGAACAATTGTAGATGGAGAGGGAATGGAAAGAAGGAGAAAGAGGAGAGGTAAAGGTAAAAATAAGAAAAGAGACAGGGAGGGAAATGTTCAGAGATAAAAAGAGAGAGTCGATAGAAAAGAAAAATCTTACTGGTGACACTAGTAGGCGGTGACAAACCTAGTGATGATAACGTCATAGCACAACAGAAGAAAAAATGCTATAGAATCATAAATGAAGGTTGAAAATAGAAAAAGTAGATTTATAGTTTAGAAAATATATACCAATCATTAATGAGTTATAAATAGGTTGATCAGTTAAATATTTTAGATAGGTTAAATGAATTACTAAATGAGTTGATGAATTTTAAAATTCTATGACTAATTTGTTTATTTATTTAAATAGTTAAAAGCTAAACGAGTTGGAGAATTATAAAGTATTTATTAAAAAATTTCAGTCGAAACCTATTTATAAAAGAGTTGGATGAGTGGATTAATTGGTTGCCCATGATAATTAACACTCCTGAGGACTACTGATGAGAACCAACTGCCCTATGGACTTTTTGTAGATCTAAGCCTTGGGATTTTGTTGCAATCATTTCAGAAGGGAAACAACATGAAGTAGAAGTTTCCTACTAGAAGAATATTACTTGTGAGGTTGACTAATAGCATAATAAATAGGTGAAGCATAACATTTTAACAAGATTATGGAAGAAGTTAGACATATATCATGAGCAAACATTATCAAGATCTCATCAATATCAGAGTAGTAGAAGGGTGAGACAAAAAGACCATTTACTTGGGATATTATAAACAACCACCTCTCTCTCACCAGATCTATACAGTTTAGAATTAAATTAAATTCTATGGAGGTTGAAAATTTCTGTGAAGAGGCAAATGTTGATAAATCAATTCAACTTCACAAGCTTTAAATGGTGTTAACAGCTTGGAGTTATCCTGGGCTTGGGAACCTGCAAATAATCCATAATTTCTTGGACTTGTCGAGCAAAAGGCTCCCCATTTGATATTTTATCAGAAATAAAGTGAAAAAGTTCAGAAATGGAAGCCATCAAAATCAAGTTACATTTCGATTTTGATTTTTTTGTTGATTACTATAATAGAGGAAATTTAGCCCTTTGTGGAACAAGGATATTGACTTATCTATTTGTTCATATTCTCTTTATTACATTGATGTTATGACCAGCTGATGGCAAGCTAGGCCTTGGTGTCCAAATTGATTCTATGGGCATCCTAAAGCGGGTAAGAGAGCTGAGTCTTTAGACCTTCAATGTCATCTCGGAACCCAACGTAGTGACCCTTGGTTCGCTGTTGATGACCTTACTTAGGTCATGGGTCCCTTTGAATATAGTAATATTTGTATTAAAGCTGAAAACAAAATGTAATATTTTTGAGATGTGATTAATGTTGTGGTTTTATTGGTTTAGGTTTTTTTGGACATGTATACACTTGGAGGAATAACCACATGAGAGATGTTAAAGTTTAGGCTTACTTAGATAGATCTTTGGTGACTTCAAAGTGGTTATCCCTATTTCCTTTTGCTCAATTGTATCATTTAATAGCTTATATTTTAGATCATGGTCCCCTTCTACTATATCTCAAACATGGTCTTGATGAGAGAAAACCATAAAAGGCATTTAGGTCTGAATTATTTTGGGCTAAAAAGCAAGAAGTTGTTTCGATGATCCATAATGTATGACAAACATATCTTCAAAATGATTTACAACTTTTGAAAGTCTAAGAAGGAAAGTTAATATTTATAGTAGTAAATTGCATTAGTGAAACTGTAAAAATTTGAGAATTTATCTAGGCAAATTAAAATCTATCAAAATCAGCTACAAATTTTTAAAAATTTGCCTCTAACAGATTTATGTGATGTTGCCCCAAGAAGGAAAGAGCAAATGGTGAACTCCCTTCTTGAAGATGAGGAGGCTTTATGGAAGGAAAGAGCAAAGGTTATCTGGCTCCAGCTTACTGATCAAAACACTACCTTTTTTTTTTAATAAAGTGACTACAGAAAGGAGAAGAAGAAACTTCATTCAATACTTTGTGGCTGACTACAGATGTCGGATTTATGATAAAAAGATAAAGAAGTTTTTATTGTTCAGCATATTCATAATCTTTTGCAAGTAGTTGATGTGGGTCCAATGTATGACATAATAAATCTCATCCAAACTATAATTTTTTAATCATGTAATCACTTACTGAATGGTCCATTGAGGAGGGAAGAGGTTATGTAGACATTAAAGAGCAAGAACCCATCCAAATTCTTAGGTTCAGATGTCATGATTGCGAGCTTTTATTAACAATTTTGGTAAGCAGTGAGAGAGGAAGTTTATGCAACATGCAGGAACTCTATGGATGCCCCATTTGTGGCCTTCAAAGAGGCGATGCTTTCTTAAATTAATCACACAAATATTGTGCTTTTCTAAAAAAGGGCTAACATTAATAGACTATTAAATTTCAGATTGATTGGCCTATTCAATATGATGTACAAGATTCTAAATAAGGTGTTGGCTAATAAATGAAATCATGCATATCTGGTATTATCTACCCAACCAAATGCATTTGTTCTTATAGGCTTATCATAGAAAACATATCAATTGCATATGAAATAATTCACACTCTAATCAAAAGAAGAATTAGCAAGAAGGAAGAGATTATGATAATATTGGAGATGACCAAGGCACATGATTAGGTCCATTGGGGCTATTTGTATTAAATCATGTGACGGATGCTCTTTTGTGAAAAGTGTATTAGATGGATCGGTTGTCGTATCTCAATGGTTTCATCATGATCTTTGCTAATGGCTTCGGATCCCAAGTTGGCATCAGGCAAGGGATCCACTTTCCTCGATTGATTCCTCCTATGTGCAGGTCTTTTTGTGCTCCTTATTGGCTACCATATTAATGGAAGACTTCATAGAACTCACGTGTGACACAATAGGCTTTACATCTCTCACTTATTTTTTTTATAGATGATGTTCTTTTATTTCTATAAGCACGAGGGGGGAGGTTTGTCATCTAAAAGACTTGATCCAGGTTTATGAAGAGTGTAGGGTTAGAGAGTCAATATTGATAAAGGGTGTGTTAGGTTGGGCCAAAAAAATGTCAACAAAAATTTTTCAGTTTAAAACTTTTTACTCTATATAACTATTTTATTTTTAATTATTTTTCACATTTTTCTATACAAATTATCTTGCTTTTCAATCATTTCCACACAACTACCCATATTATATATTTTAACTTTATTTTCTTTACACATAATCATTCTCCCTATCATATCACATTATTCTCTATCAATCTAACAAGTTTCATACAAAAAAACTTTTCAACAAAAAGTTTTACCTCCAACCGAATACACACAAAATTGCAACTTTCTCGAGGTAGAACATCCGTCTTGAGATAAAGGATTCTTGAGGTAGCCACATTTAGACATACTTGGGGCTCTCATTATGGATTAGTAGATCCCAAACATAGATCTTCAAGAGTAGTAAGGAGAAAGTATGAAGAGACTCTAGAGCTAGATGAGTCGCTTCTAATTTTGGGTGGTTAGGCCACCTCCGGCTAAGTTATGTAACTATTCATCGTACCAAAGAAGATTTGTGGGGACATTAAGGCTAAGACAAGTCAATTCTTGTGGGGAGAGGAGGGTAAAAGAAAAATCGGGGGGGGGGGGGGTGGCTTGGCAAAAGATATGTAGACCAAAAGAAGAGAGGGCTTTGGTTTTGGGAGCCTGCAAGCTTTTAATATTGACTAATTGGCAAAGCAAGCTTGGTGCCTATTAGTTGATCATAACTTTCTCTACTATAAGGTCCATGTAAGATACTTTCTTAATAGAGATTTCTGAAAATGTACACCCAGAATTTCTAATTTTCTCACCTAGAAAAGTATCCTTAAAGCCAAATCTCTTCTACTGAGTGGTTGTAAGTGGAGGCTTGAGGTTGGTGATAGAATTTGATTCTTTAAAGAATGTTGTGTCCCTTTCATTATTCAACAAGTCAGACCCTCGTAAGAGAATTTTATAATAATTTTGAGGTGATGACTTTCTTTGATGAGAAAAATGAAAGGTGATAGAATCTTAGAATTAATTTGATTGAAAAGACTAAGCACTAAATAGGCCTGGCTCTAGTGGACATTATACACTGGTTAACAACAACCCCTTAGAGGAAGGGTGGTAGGTGAGATTGGTTGAAGGGAGGTTCAAAATGTGCACATTCCATTAGGTGAGAAGGAAGATTGCATCAACATCTATCATGTCAAGTCATCATATCGGATGTAACTTATAGGCAGCTCTCAGTTTGTAGAGTCTTCAGGTGCGCAGGTGGATCTATTACTGCAAAGAAAAATTAAAAACTCAAGATACCTAAAAAAAATTATCATCTTCGACTAGAAGTTGTTGCTTGTTCTCTTCCCACACAAGTAAACCTCGTAAGGAGGGGTATCATCAACAAAATTTGTTGCACCTTATGTAATTGTAGGGAGGAAAATACCTTCCATTTTTTAAGGGTTGTTTGTCAACAAAAACAATTATTCACCATAGCCTCATGAGAGCTCTCTTTTAGGTATGACTTTTTCTTCATCACCTTCAAAACTCAATACCCTCGCATCCTATTTTTTTATACCTATTAAAGATTATGGTTTCGCTGCAACAAATATTGTATGGAAGGGTCTAATCCCATCTTCCTTGAGGTACTTATATGGTCTGTGCAATTCGTACACCAACTTTCTTCTTTTAACTTCTTCAGTCTCTTTGAGGAGATAGTAATAGATCTGCTGCTCATTGGTGAAAGTTGTAAGGACCAAGTGCCTTTATTATAATCTTTCCTTTACTATGGGTAAATTTGTGAATACATTGCTAGTAATTAATGATGTTAGTATTGTATATACTATATATAGATGTGGCATCCGAGGGATGTGCAGCGTAAACATGCATGAATTAGAATCTTGGCATGTTAGGTTATATGAGATACTATTCACGAGCATATTACAATGAGTATGAGTTTTGCATTTGTAATATTTGTGTGGGTGCGCTACTTGGGTATGATATAATTTGTTGGATATTGATTTAGAGGTAAATGATTGATGCATTGTTTAGAGTGTTATGACTATCTTCAACCCGACTAATGTTGGGAAAAGCCTTTTTAAGAGAAGGGTACACGCATGACCTTCCTCTCTTCCTTTTCCTTCTCATTTTCTTTTCCTCTTCTCCCCAGCCCTTGATTCAGCCCTAGACATTTTCAAAAATTCTCTAATTTGTGTCAAATATCATTAGTGTGCATAAAAGAAGATTAAAAATTTCAGAGGTTCAAGTCTAGGGTTATTAATTTTGGAAAAAATCACCATCTAGGTAAGTAAATGTCCCCTTTCTCGAATCAATGGTGGAATCTTATCTTAAACATAGAGTTGGTGAGATAAGGGTAATCTTTAACAACTTTGTAATTTTAGGCATTTTAGGATTTGCGACAATTTAGGATTAGCAGGATTCAAGAGAAATAAAAAATTATTGTATAGCTTTTGTGAAATAGATGATATATTATCAATTTTTACATCATTAGAATATGACATTGCTCAAGTAGGTGGAACTGGTAAGAAAAACTAGAGGCTTTCTTTTTGACGCTTATTATGTGTTTAGTAAAATGCTTGTATGATAGTTAGTATGCTAAATTTAAAATAAACTTTGTTAATTTTTTTGATACTGTATGCATATTTTTTTGTACTCGTTCTTGTGTGTATGGGATAATGCACTACTTGAGATAAATGGTTGTAGTTGACAGTTCAATGCACGCGTATGATCATAGGTATATCACATCACATAACTTTTGACATAACTATATATATATATATGAATGAGTTGTGTAGTTGTATAAGGTTATTTATGACCTTTAATTGACATGAGGAGAGGGTTATATATGACCCATTAAAGACATGCAGTTATATGTATATGTTCTTGAGTGTGAGCGTTGGTCCCATATGTCTTGCATAGTCATTTAGGAATTATTTTTCTACAACACTATCATGACATGTGCATCAAGAGTCATATTTATTCCATTTTGTACTAACTTCTATATACTTACCGAGTCTGTTTAGACTCATGTGACTTGTTACTTTACCTTTAGATTATAGGCCAGGTGAGGTACCTCAGGATGGAGCCGAGGATAACACAATCTTAGAGACTTGACTTAGTAGTCTAGGTCTTGTATTCTTTGTTATTTTTGAACTTTTGCTTTTTTTTTTATACTAGTGAATGTAAACATTTACTTAATTATTTCAACTGTGATAAACATATTACATTTCTGCATTTTTAACTTGATTACAATCTATACTTATTGTATAATGATGATATATGAGGATTTTCTTACCATATGGATATCTTTATGGCATGAGAATACAAATGTATGAATATATAGCTAAATATTATATTTTAGAATGAAATTAAGATATTTATGAATAACAAATTATGTATTTCACACTACCTCCTCATAGTTTTGGGGGGAAATTTTGAATTTTTCTTAGGTTACGTGGCACCTGTTGACTAGCCATTGTGGATGTGTGGGCAATAGCGTATTACACAAGTGAAACTAAAAGATATTGAAAATCAATGTGGATGCGGAATTCAATTTGTAGATGTCTAAGATGGTTATGGGGGGCGTTATTTGTAATTCCAATTGTAGCTTTATGGCTTCAAAGACACGGTGTAGCAATGGGTTACTTGATACCCTTCTCATAGAGGCTAACACATGGAGGCTAACATTGTTTTATTTGGCATTAATGGTCATTTGATTTGTACCTTTATAATGTCGTTGTGGAAAGTGATTCTCTCATTCTCATTAAGTCGATTAGTTATAAGACTCCCATTCGCTCATACTTAGGATTTTTGATTGACAATATAAGACTGCTCATTCATACTTTTGTATATTTTCCTCTTCTCTCATGTCTTAAGGTCTGGAAACTTAATGGCCCATGATCTTGGAAAATTTTCTGTAAGGAGTATCGATGTCATTCATTCATATTTAGTGTGATAACTTACTCAGTTGTATTTTTGACTCTTTAATGACATTTCTTTAAGTCCAACTCCCCTGTCTCCTCCATTAGAGGAAATTTTGGAGTGGTCCTAGAGTTGGGTTGTTCATACCTTTTATAAAAAAAAATTAAGTATAGATTCATTTCTGAAAAATAGTAAAGTTTTATTTTTTGAATTAAATATAACTACATTATTAGTTTTATAAAAATTTCAAAAAATTAAAAATAAGTTATTATACTTAGGCTAAGAAGTGATTTTCTTAGCTTAAGTAAATACGATAACTGCTCTTTAATTTGTTGATAAAATCTAATTTGCCCATAAAAGATAAATTCATATCAATAAGAGATAATATATTTATGGCTCATTAACATTCATGTCAATAAAAATTAAAGGAAAATTCCACATATATCCATAAATTTTACTAATAATTTCACTCATACACATTAACCATAAAAAATTCAAATCTACAAACATATTTTTGCTTAAATTTTCACTTATATCCATGCCGTTTAGGATCTATTAAATGGGTCACTTGCCCTCCCGTGAAATGATAAATATGCCTGAGCCTTAATATTAGTTTGAGGCTAGTTTGCTTAAAGCTAAATATTCATATTCAAATAATAAATTATTTTATAATTATAGAATCAATAAAAATTTATTAGAAATAAAATTTTAACTATAAAGTCATAATTAAGGATGAGCTATTTGTCATTTTATATAGAGCTAATGACTCTTTTATCAGATCTCTAACGACGTAAGTATAAGTGAAATTTTATGCAAAATATATAGGTATATTTGAAAATTTTGAAATTTTTTTGTATAAAATTCAGGCATAAATGTAGAATTTTCTCAAAAATGAAATTATTTTCATTCATGCCGATCTTTTCAGAATTAAGTTCATTTATGTCAAGACTAATGGTTTTATTTAATTTTCAAACTAAATTGATTATGAATGGACAAAATACCCATAGATGGACAAGCATATCATGCTTATGTCCCTAGGGTTTTTTTTTAATCTATTTATAGCACATTTAGGGCGTGTTTGGCAATAAGAAAAAATATCAAGATAAAACTTTTCAATCTCCAAATTATCGTATTTTAAAATTATTTTTCACATCTTCTTGTATATCTATCCTACTTTATAATCATTTCTATGTAATTACACATACGACTAATCTATTTGTTTTAACTTCATTTTTTTATTTCTTATCATTACCCCTACTATATCACACAATTCTCTTCAAATTCAAAAAATTTTACATTAAAAAATTTTCGTCTAAAATGTTTATTATTTCCCAAACACGCATTTAACTTAAAAATCTATTAGTAATCATCAGTCTTTTCATGTGTGAAATTGATTTGAAAAAGTATTATGATTGATGAAAAACTTTTAAATTTATTAGCACGAATGAAAGTAATTTAATTTTTTATGAGCATGAATGCTAATGTTTCTATTTCTTATTAAAAAATTTAGTAGTAAAATAAAAATGATGTGAGAATAGTCTCTACCTCTCATTAAAACAAGAATAACTTCTTTAATCTGGGAGAGTTTCACTAGATGAACCATGACATGTCTAGCACAGTATTTTGAAAACCGGACCAGACTGGCCGGTTCGACCGGTCGAACCGCGAATCGGCATCTTAGCAGTTCGGTTTGGCGCCGGTTCTTGGGTTTTTAAGAAAACCGCGCGAACCGTTTGAACCGGGCGGTCGAATCGTGAAAACCGGTCGAACCGAGGTTCGGTTCGCAGGTTTAAAAAATAAAAAATTTTAAAATATCGCATGGGGCCAGCGGGCCCCGCAAACCGTCCATCCTGTCCCGCTCTGCCTGGCCCCTGTTCCCGGCTTCCCGCTCGCTTGTCTCTTCCACATTAGGGTTTTGAGAACCCATCGTCGGCGACCTTTTCCCATCGTTCAACCGACGAGAATCGACGTCCAGCAAGGTCCCTCTCTCCAGCGGCACAAACCCATCTCTCTTGTCCCGCCCTCCCATGTCGATTCCCACTCGCTCGGCCCCTCTCTCTGTCTCTCACAAACCGTAGGGTTTCGATAACCCGTCGCCGACAGCCTCTTTCCCCATTGTTCCGCCGGCGAGAATCATCGTCTGGCGAGGCGGCAACAGCTACAGCGGCCTCCACTGGTTCTGCCACAGTCCAAGGCTGGCATGCACCGGCTCTGTCTCCTCCATCGATTATGCCTCCTCTTGTCCTCCACCGGCTCTTCCTCATCCTCATCGCCGAATTCGACTATCAAAGAAGACGGCGTCGGCAACATCATCCATTTCAGGGAAACAAAAAAAAACTCAGACACATTAAAATCTGAGGTACCAGTTTGCTGTGTGCGCGTGCATGTGCGTGGGTTTTGATTAAATGCTGGCAGTGTGCGTGATTTGAATTGAATGCTGAAGCTTTGCATTTTTTATATAATTTCATTTTGGCCGGATGTTATAAAAAAGCCTGCACTTGGGCTAGAATCCATGAGCATGCGCTGCACCTGCATCTTTATATGTTTTATTATGTGGATATGATATAAAAAAGTTCTGCATTGTGGCCCACCTTTATATGGCTTAGAAAAATTTAGAAAGAACCAGATGTGTATACGTTATTGTGATTTTAGTTTTATTTATTTAATTTTTTAAATATCATGCAATATTTTAGATGGCTTATTATTTAAATATTTAAATATAAGACGTGCATGCATGATAAAATATTGTTTATAATTTGACTTGTAGGTTTAAAAAAAATGTCAGAATCCTAATCAAATCCCTCACCTATTGAGCCAGCGAGTGTCCCAAATATGAATAGTAGTTCCGCATCAGTTGCTGTGGAATCTCGTGCATTAAGAGGTAGAAATGATATAGGTTGGAATCACGTAACAGAGGTTGGAAAAGGAAAGTATAAATATTTATATTGTGGGAGAGAATTTAGTGGCGGAGGAATTCACCATATGAAAAAACACTTAGCGAAGGTAAAAGGTGATGTAACAGTTTGCAAGGAGGTGTCATACCATATACAACAATAGATAAAATTTGATTTAGATGGCATTACTTTTCAAAAAACTCATAAGAAACCTTTCAATGCCACAGAAGAGAGTTCATTTGTATCATTACATGTCATCGATGAAGAAGTTGAGGAAGTAAGAGAAGTTAATCAAAATGCAACAAAGAAGTTAAAAGGGATTTCAAAGTTCTTTCCAGTGCAAGCTAAAGGAGGTGTTCAACCTTTTATAAAATGCGCTATGGCTGGAAAAGATGCTATTGATCGAGCTCATGCTTCTATTGGTCGATGGTTTTTCCATTCTTGCATCCCTTTCAATGTAGTGAATTCTCCATATTTTCAAGAGATGGTAAACAACATTATTACCATTGGTCGTGAATTTAGAGTTCCTACATATCATGATATGCATGGTTTTATTTTGAAAAAAAATTATCATGAAATTCAACAAGTTGTCAATTCCTACAAAGAAAAATGAAAAGAATATGGATGCACCATTATGGCTGATGGTTGGACATATCAAAAGAAAAGAACTTTGATTAATTTTCTTGTTTATTGTTCTAAAGGTACAATTTTTCTTAAATCTGTTGATGCCTCTACAGAGATAAAAACTGCAAATATACTTTATAATCTGTTTAAAAAAGTTATAGAAGAAGTGAGTTAAGAGCATGTTGTTCAATTGGTAACTGATAATGCATCAAATTATAAGTTGGCTGCAGAAACGTTGAAATACGCATATCCACATATTGTTTGGACACCATGTGCAGCACATTGCTTGGATTTAATGTTGGAAGATATTACGAAAATTGATGTTGTAAGTACGGTGGTTGATGATGTTCGTTCCATTTATACTTTTATATAAAACAACAGTTTTGCACTTGCATTGATGAGAAAATACACAGATGGAAAGGAGTTAATTCGGCCCACAATGACGTGGTTTGCAACTTACTTTTTGGCAATTCAAAATCTCTTGACATGCAAAGATAAATTAAGAGTCATGATTGTTAGTAAGGAATGGGATGATAGAAAGTGGCGTCGTAATCAAAAGGTGAAAACAATAACCGATCTAATACTTTGTTCTGCATTTTGGGAACGATGTGAGATTATTGTATCAGCATTTGAGCCACTTATTTGTGTACTACGATTAGTTGATAGTGATGAAAGACCTTCAATGAGATATATTTTTGAAAGCATGCGAAGGGCAAAGAAAGCAATAGAGAAAACTTTCAAAAAAATCAATATGGATTGTAGTCAAGTGCTCAACATCATTGATACCCGTTGGAAAAATCAACTTCGCTGTCCTCTTCATCTAGAAGGATTTTATTTCAATCCAATGTTTTTCTATCATGCTGATCGGGAGACTAAGTTTCACACATGGTCTAGCGTACTTGAAGTAATTGAGAGACTAAATCGTGAAGACATGGAAGCACAAGTTAGTATCAGTGAAGATGCAAAATTATATCAAGATGCTGTAGGAGACTTTGGGAGGCCAACGGCTATAGCAGCACATTATACTTTGGATTCAAGTATTCAAAATTTAGATTATCATATATTTTTTTGAAATTTTAACTACATTACTTTTCTATATAATATTGCAGCTCTTTAGTGGGAGTCTTATGGGTGCAGTGCTCCAAAACTACAAGTCGTTGCTATTAAAGTCTTGAGCCAAACTTGTAGCTCATCTGGTTGTGAGCGAAATTGGTCTGTATTTGAATGTATACACATCAAAAAGAGGAACAGATTGGAGCATGGAAGATTGAATGATCTTGTTTATGTTCAATATAATTTACGTTTGCTTGAGAGGTATGATTAAATTCAATGTGATTTGTGATTAATTTATTTTTTATATGTTCTTTTAACTTCTATTCTCATTATGTAGGAAGAAAAAAAGGAAGGTTGACTTTGATCCTATATCTTTAGATAACATAGATATTTTGGAAGATTGGACCATGGAGTCTGAAGACTCTGAAGATTTATTTACTTAAGAAGATGTTGAGACTTGGATGCAAATGGACCAACCACAAGCTGCAATTGCTACAGCAGATATTGAAGATTTTGGTAATATTTTATAAACTTCTTTTTTAATTATTTAGTTTTTTTTATTTTCATAACAATTTATTTCAAAGACTAATATTTGATTGTAATATCCATTAATAGGGTCAATGCTAATCCAAGAAGATCATGAACAAAATAGAGAAAGTTGAGGAAATTCAGGAAGATGCAATTATGGAGACGCTTCTTTTTGGATATTTTGAAGATATCAACTTTGAAGTTTTTTTTTGAATTAGATATCTCAAATATATTTCTATTCAGTTGTGTTTTGTACTCACTTTAGACCTAAATCGTAGTTAAACTTTGCTCAAAATTGAACGATGGTGAGCAATTTGAACATTTTCAATTACAATACAATTTTAAATGTTTTTTCTTATTTTTAGGTGGTTAATTTCTTCAAGTAAAGTAAAATTAATTTTTTTTCTAAATATCTTATATCCTTCTATTAATATTTGAAATTTCATTGCAGATATTCTGATCAACTATATATGAACGAAAAAAAATAAAAGAATTGCACCTATTTTAGGTCAGTGCACTCTTATTTTTTTCTTGAATTGCATGATAATTTTAATATAATGTACTTGAATGTATTGTTGATGCCAAGTGTAATTTTTATATTACATAGAATTTATATGTTTAATTTAATTTTGAAATAATTAAAATAAATTAAATATAATTATTACGTCATAATTATGTCATGCTAACGTCACGGTTCAAAACAGTTTGAACCACGGTTGAACTGGTTGGACCTGAACCGGGCATAAAAACGGTTCAGTTTCCGGTTCGGCTTTTAAAACATTGGTCTAGCATAGGTGGACCTATCTTCTCTTCCTATATCTCAAAAACAATCTCATGTGGTTAGGGATGCAATTTGGGTTTGTCTCAATTTTAATTCTAATTTTATTGCTAAAATATAGACTTTATATATAATCTAGAATTTAACTTTAACTCGAACTTTATTTATAAAACTTAAACTCTACTCTTTTTGTAAAGCATTTTTGCATAGATACTTACATAGTTTAAGCAAAATAATAAGTATATAATTTGTTTTGAATTTCATCTAAACTATGTAGGTGCAGATTCAATGAAACTATGTATTTACAAATGGAAAATTTTCAAAATAAATAATCAATGAAATTGACAAGGAAAATGTTGTGTCCACCGAAAATTTTTATCCTAATGATTTTTAACTTCAAAAGAAGATAAATAATTTTAAACAAAATAATTGGATTTAATTTCATGAATATGTGCCAAATTTTGACAAAGCACTAAAGATCACTCTAGTAGTATTGCAACGACCTAAGTCCTTACCTCTTAATTATTACTATTAATCTTTTTGTTTTATTTTTGTTAGAAATGTATATTTTGTTGATTTTTTAAACCTTCACTACTCTTATATTTTCTTATCATGCCTTTCGTTATTCCACTTTTTTTTAATAAATATTACACACATCTAAACAGAACTCTGGCCGTGGCCAATTTACAAAACTTGCACCATAGTCTCGAATCTAATATTTTTTTAAAATTTAATATTGATATACGTCTATTATTGATTTGAATTTCGATGTACAGTGCACATGTTAAATTAGCTAAAAAATTTGGTGTAGTAATAATAACCCAATCTTTAGGCGGATAAAAGGGGAATCAAGTGCATTTCATCATAAAAAAGGGAATCAAGTGTAAAAAGAGATATTCACACAAAAAAAAAAAAAAAGTGTAAAAAAGAGATAAATGGTAAATCGGGTAGCAACGGGAACTGTGAAACTTAACTAGATTTCGAACATTTTTCTAACAGCATATCCGAATCTTTCTGTATTCCAATGGAAGTTTATGAAATGATATTTGTGAATGAGCTTTAAAAACGTTCACAATTCTATCGAAAAAAAGAAGAAGTTCACAATTCGTACTATTTTCGCCGTTGCTTTTGATCAAACAATCAGAAACAATAAAAGAATAACTTAGTAATTTTTATTATAAATGACACTTTGTAATTTATATTATAAATGAATTGATAATGTTATTTAGAACTTGCTGCTGCGAGATGGATGTGCATCGTAGCTTTCGTGCACACCCAAAAAAAATGTCCGAATCGAGCATCCCATCACCACCGCCAAATGCCCACCGTGTCGTCGCGCTGTATGCTTAGAAATATGTCGCAAATCTGGTCCACAAATCAAGAATCGACGTTGATAGAAACCGTTCATTTTTTACATTTGATACAGAAAATAAATAATAATTCGTTAACAAACTTTTTGAATTTTTCAATTCGTAATGAGGTGCAGAGCCATTGGGAAGGACTTTTGTGGGTATGTCGCGATGGAGTGAAAAGGAACCTTGCGTTACTAACTTTCTATCGACCTATGGCCTGTTTTCCCAGCTTGCTCTGTCCGAGTGTCTGCGTCGCTCTTCAAGCCCTTTCAAACGCCACCTTCCTCCTGCCTCGCTTTCATGGCGCCAGCTGCAGCTGCACCAGCACCAACACCAGCAATAGTTGCAGAACAACCAGTACAAGAACCCTTGAAGTACTATGTACGCCAACCCCATCTCTCTCTCTCTCTCTCTCTCTCTCTCTCTCTCTCTCTCTCTCTCTCTCTACACCTAAGACTCATGGTTTTGATGTTCTTCATGCTCGTATTTCTGTTTCCAGACATGGGTGTTGAAAGTTTCCATACACTGCGAAGGTTGCAAGAAGAAAGTGAAAAGAGTTCTACAAAGCATAGAAGGTAATACTCGAGAAAAAAAAACCGCGGCTTTTTTTTCCCCCCGAATTTCTGCTTGGGTCGTCTTCATTTTTCTTCTGTTGATTGGTTCTGGTTCAAACCCTTCTTGGGTTTTCTTCTTTTAGCTTGTTTGACCCCCATCATCTGTTTTACACTTTTTTTTGGGGGTTGTTGCGCAGGTTTTATTACCCTTTTCTCTGTTTTTTCTTTTCCCCCTCTTTTATGCGCTCCTTACACCCATGCATCTCTACTTCCCAAGCTTTTGGTTTTTGTGTGTTTCTTTCCTTGTTTTGATTTTCCTCATAATCTGTCTTGCATCAATCCGGAAGAGCGGTAGCTAGAGAATCGGTTTTAATACTTTTCATTCCCCTGTTTCACTTGTTTTTTGGGGGGACTGGTTGTTTTCTTCGTCAGGTGTATATACAACGAATGTAGATTCCCAGCAGCACAAGGTCACGGTCACCGGCAACATCGACGCCGAGACTCTCATCAAGAAGCTTCTGAAATCAGGCAAGCACGCCGAGCTATGGCCGGAGAAGAAACCCGGCAAAAAGAAAAAGAAATCCAAGAAACCCAAAGCCGGAGAAGGAAACGATAAGCTGTCCAAATCCGACGAAGAAGGCGACGGCGACGACAACGAAGACGACAAGAAATCCGAAAATTCGGAAGCCGATGAAGGCAAATCCGATGCTGACGCAGCCGAAGGAGACCCCAAGATGCCCGAAACCTCCCCTGCCGGGAACCCAAATCCCAACCAGGGCGGCGGCGGCGGCGGTAAGAAGAAAAAGAAAAAGAAGAAAAAAGTGCAAATAGCCAACAACGGCAATGTCTCCGGGGACTCCGCCAACCCGCCACAGCAGCATCAGCAGCCACCGCCGGCGTACCATTACCCGCAGGTGGTGAACAACCAGACGGCGTCTGCGAGCCCGAGCTTTGGCGGCACGTACTATGCGCCGGAATTCAGTTACGTGTACGCGGTCCAGCCGGAAGCCGACTACTACTTGCCAGAGTCTCCGGAATCCGACGAAATGTACGTCTCGGACGGCACGGATTGGTGCCAACTCATGTGAGCAGTTGCCGCTGTCTGACACGTGGTTGTATTTTGTCGCTGGGATTAGCTACGCTATCTTAGTATTTGCTCCCTAAAGTATGGCATCATTTTTGTAGCCGTGTGCATAAAGAAGATATCTATACATATAAAAAAAAAACACCCAAGTTTCTCATCAAGAAGATCCGAACCGTCTATGTTTATCATCTGCTGTTGATGATAGATGGACCCAAAAGAAATGTGATGATGGATATGTGTAATCATATATGGACGGTTTGACGGTTAGATGGTTTGTTTGGCATTTTGGGGTATGTGATGGGGATGATATGGTGGTCTTCTTTGTGATGGAACTTGGTTCTTGAATTACTGTTTTTTCAAGTCTTTTTAGCCCTTTAAGCTATATGGAATGCTAAAAACTCATATATTCTAGGCATGATCCCCCACTTCTCTCTCACTTTTAAATTTTTATTGGCATGTTTTGTTCGTTTTTTCTGATTGGGTACACAATTGGCATGTTATTTGTTAACCCGTTCCAAGTGCAGAATGCCAAACTCTTATAAGAATGCAGGGGAAAACTTGTATGTTAAATGGAAAATAAGTTTTTTTTTTAATAAAGAAAATTTTCATTAGGGCCAATTTTTCGTTAATTCAAGCCTCCTATCATTAGGGAAAAAAAGTTAGGGTAAAAGTAAAGATTATAAAAATAAAATAATAGATAGATAACAAAACTTTTGATAGTAATAGATAAAAATTTTGATGAAAAGTTTTTTTGAGTAAAAGTTGTCAAATGATGTGATATGATAGAGGTAACGATAAATAGTAAAGAGGATAAAGTTAAAATATATAGGTTAGTTGTATGGATAGTTGTGTAGAAATGATTGAAAAGTAAGGTAGTTATATAAAAAAATGTAAAAAATGATTAAAAAATATGATAGTAACGGAGAATGAAAAGTTTTAGATTGAAAAGTTTTAACTTGACATTTTCTGTCAATTGACAAACACACCCATAATAAAGATAAAATAAACAGTGTAATATAGGAAAGTGTAAACATAGGAAAATATAAAAAAGATTAGAATGTAAAGATAATAATATAAAAATTAGAATTGTTAGTTGTCAAAGCCTACATGACCAAGTGGTTAGATGGCAATGGATGTTAGGGTACCTAAATGAAAAAGTGGAATTATTAGCAACGGAAGTGTGTAAGAATGTGTGAAAATGTTTTTTTTTACTTCTTGCCACGTGGACCCTTTCTGTGCGCCGAGTTGCACACTTGCATCCCTCCAATAAACTCTTTCCAATGCATTCTCATGATTCTCATCGTAACATTTTTGTTCTTCACATTGTGATTGCGATTTTCACATAATTTTAAACAACAGGAATCAAAAATATAAATGACAATAATAAAAAAAAGCTATAGAAAAATGTTATATCATAGGAAATAAGTGCCTAATAAAGTAATACGCCTTTTCAAAATGCAACCTTTTTCGCAAACAGAGACCTCACCATGGAATAAGAAATCCCACATAATAGAAATAGCAGATAATACATAGATTTGGCATCTGGCGTATAACTGCTACATATACAAGAGTCTATTTCGCTATTAATCCATTAAATTATTTGAAGTTTGCAACCAAAGAGACAGAGAACCGTTATACTTTTAATGGAATAAGGTAGGATCCTGTTAGCCTCGGTAACAAAGGTAAGTGTTAGCCCAAGCTATAAAACATATTATTTTATTTTTAAATTTTTCTATATAATTATTAGTCTAAGTATATTAATCTATAAATTAAGTTTTACTATTTTTAAATATGTATATAACTTTTGGATTTTTAAATATAAATGCATGCTACCTTTCATAATGCTATGTCATGTATACTAGTTGGAAGTTTTTCTTTCCTTGTTCAAAAGTTACCATCAGGGAAGCATTTAGCCTCCGGTACTTACAGCACAATGAGTTTGTGTGAACTAATAGCGTCCAGCTGAAGGATGAATAGGTCCTTGAAAAAACAGAAGTAATAAATCACTAATAGCAACAATATGCAGTAAACAAAAAATTCAAAAAAAAAAAAAAATGTATACACAGGAGTATTGAATGCAGTAAAAAAGCGATATTACACTGCACAGTAGTTTTTCAACTAATAGCATAACCATTATGAGAGAATATATAAACCAAAAGTGACTTCTTTTTATCAAAACAACCTACATAATTTGAACCAACAAAATTCGTCAATGAATTTTCCAAATTTCAAATACATATTTGGAGTACCTCACAAATACCAAACTATCCATTTTACTGTATACATCAATTTCCCTTACCAAGACAAGATATATATCTTTAAACTCAGTGACTACGTATAAAATATAAGAATTAGTACAAACCATTAACATACATTACTTCTAATTTTCACTAGAATAAAAAAAATATATGAGTTATGTACTCTTGTCTTTTCCTCTGATTGTGGTGATATCTTTATAAAAACTTAAAATGAATGACAAATAGAATATTCACTAGATTGGAATCATTCAGATCAAAACATTTCAAAATATTTTAAATGAATTTCTATATGAGAAATTCAATATTTCTATATTTTATTTATATGAATCTCCATCCTAAAAATCTTTCTTGCCGCACTCAAATCCTTCATTTCAAATTCATTATTCAACTGAGATTTTAACCTCGTTATCTTTAATACATTGTTAGCAGCAATATTATCCACACATAACTGGCAATCAAAAATAAATAAGAAAAAAATGTAGAAGTTGTTTTGTAAAAAGCTATCATCCATGCAATATATAAATTTAATTGAAATAATTTTCATGTCACAGAAATATTCATGGAAAATGATATGATGCAAGACTTTGATATCAAAAAAGAATTAAATGCAAATATGATCACAACTTATAGATATAACTACACATTTATGAAAATGATGTAGAAGATCACATATTTTACTCATATTTCTAAATATGACAATGAGATTAGATTTTGTTAGAAAACAAAATAACATTTTTAAAATTCCAAAATTGCACTTGTCATTTCTTTTTAAAAGGGCAGAAAAAAATGGTTGAGTTTGCTTTTTGTTTTGTATTTTTATATCATTTCATTGAATATACTTTGCGAATGAATAGTGTAGATAAATCATTTTTACATGAATAATTTTGTAACTTTACATCACTTTCAACTTTAGTCCTAATGATATAGTTATATTTGGAATTAGAGGTAAATTCTACGATCATTTATATCATTTTTATATATGTTTGGTTCATATGTGTAAATACGGGTATAAGTTACAGTCATATTTGATATTAACCCTTACAAAATAAAAAATTTGAAAATCCAAAGTGCCGGGTTAATTAGAAGTTGCACCATTTCATAGGAGTAGGGGTGTAACTTGGTACCGGGTCGGTCCGAACCCGCCCGACCCGACCCGGTATCAAAACCAAAAATGGGTTTCATTTTTAAGATTTTTTTCAAAATAGACCCGGTTTCAACCCGACCCGTAGAAACCCAAAACCGGGTTCGCACCAACCCGGTACCAAAACCCGACCCGGTCCGAACCCGATGTAGTTTATATAATTTTTTCATCAATTATACATGCTTTTTTGTAATATTAATATATATATATATACATGTTTTAGGCATTACTAACTCTAATTCAGACAAATCACATCTTTCTTCATTATCAAAGCATACTTGAGGTAACTTAATTTCTAGGATGATTTTTTATATTTATTATCTTCTTATTATTAACAGTTGCATGTATTTTTTCGTCTCGGTTGATGCATATTATTTTCAAATATGTAAATCGAGGAGGAAGAACTTGACATTAGAAATGTAGATGAAAATCAAGGGAGAAATTACTTGGAAGTCTTCGAATAGTTTTTTAGTTTTTTTGGAAACTTTGGAGACATGAACTCATTTGAAATTTGAATTTGTTTAAAAGTAGATATAAACTTATTTAAACTTGAGATTTGTTTATATTGTCATTTTAAATTTGGATTGCACTTAAATTAGATTGGAATGTTGAACCATTATGCTTAATGTATTTAGATTTAGTTACTTTGAATAACTGTTATGTGAATTATATTTTAATTTGAGTCGACATGATAAATCTATTTCATATTATGCTTTCTATTAGTACGAGAAATCTGTTAATTTGAATTTCAGATTGTAGTATAAATTTGATTCATATTTTAAGTTTATTGGTATGACAAGTGGTCAATTTTTACTTTAGCAATTTGTATGATAAATATTCGGTTTGAATTCAATTTCAGCAATTTGTACGATAATGTTTAGTTTCAACTACAAAGTTGGTATGATATGTTCATTTTCTATTTGGTATACTTGAGTCATTTCCATTAGCTATTAAATAGAAATGACTAACTAGTCATAAAACTAACTAATTTGTCATTTATTTGTGTCTATAGGGTGTTGAAAAATTGCTTGCAGAGTTCATTCAAAGAATATTGCAGAATTTAGCATGATGTTGTAGAATTCTTTGAAAGTATCTTGTAGAATTCAGCGTGAGGCTTGACTTCATAAACACATGTGTATATATTTCAATAATTTTCTTTTAGATTACAACTGAATTTGGAAAAAAATAGTTTATTGGTAACCCGAATTCAAACCCGAAACCAAACCAAAACCAATGCGAACCCGACCCGAACCCGGTCCGAACCCGAATTGCATTCTTAGGGTTTGGGTTTGGGTTTACTCCAACCCGGTTGGCTTAGGGTTTGGGTTCACTCAAACCCGGTATAACCCGACCCGAGTTGCACCCCTACATAGGAGCAAAGCCACGCATTCACAACCTCCTTTGTCTTTTACCGAATAACAGAATTCTAGTTGTACATGAACTTCTCATCGTTACTGATCCCTGATTTTCTCATCTGCGAAGCTCAATCGAAATAAATTAATGTCAAATATGTCAATAGTAAAGGTAGTTGCAAACCACAGCTTTTTTTAAAAAAAATTATAGTCGTTTAGATTTGAGAAATGAATTTTGATAAAACTTTTGATTAAAAGTTGTAGGTGTAAAAAGTTTTTAAATTGGTGACATAACTGAGATAATGATAAATAAAGATAATAGAGTTAAAATAAATAGGTCAGTTGCATAGGTAGTCGTATAGAAATGATTGAAAAGTAAGGTAGTTGTATAGAAAAATGTGAAGAAATGATTAGAAATTAAGATAGTTGTTGAGAGTGAAAAATTTTAAAATTTAAAATTTAGTCAGATAAGTTTTAGGCTTTGCCAAACAAGCCCTTAGACTTCCAATCGTACATGCAATAAAAAAAATTTCATAAAGATAATCAATCATATATAAAAGAAATGAAACATCATCAGAGTGAGTCCAACAAATTTTGAGTACAAGACTAGAAGATTTCTATATATATCGAGCATGAGATCAGTTGCTTACTAGGAACTCTACCATCTACATCAATGAATTAAAAAAAAGCTACTCTCCCTCATGAAAGGATAATATATATAACACTTGACTGCACCATAACTATGATGCAATTCACTTAAATTGGGCCCTATGGTATTAAAATATAATAATACATATAAAATCATTTATCTATATAAAATCATATTTTAGATAGTATAAATATTGAAAAATACAATTTTAAAAGTAATATTTTTTAAACTATTTTATTATATTAATTTCATAACATTTTAAGATGGGTCTGCACATATAGTCGATTTAGATGAAAATTAGTATGTTATTACAATAAATAATTGTAAATATAGTGAGTGGAATAAAATCTAATTTCATGATCAAGTGAGCTCAGTTTGCTGTGACCTGTACCATAATTATGATGCAGTCCAACTACGTTTGAATATTTTTCATATATATAAAAATCTAATTTCTATATATTCAGTACTACTAATTCACTTTAGTAGTGTCATCTAGTCTGGGTCTTATTTTCCTGATTTTTTCAAATTTAATACACACATTGTATTTAACATTATTTATTTGATTTAGATACAAAAAACCATATTAATTCATAATTTGCGTCATTTTCAAAATTAAAAATTACTTAAGAGTGATTTTAAATCCATTAAAAAATAATTTATTTATTATAAGGACCGGTAAGGTACCAAGTTAGTATCTAAATATCTATAATATTTATCCCACTTGGATTATTGATTTTATATGATTTGACAACATTTTAAAACTTTAGTGTATAAATCTATGTGATTTTCTAAATTTACACCCAGTTTTATAAATTTTTAAAGATGAGGCCCACATATAACTTCAATTGATATGATTTTTTGTATCTAAGAAAAACTAATAAATTAAATATAATAGATGGATTAAGTTTGACAACATAATTAAAATGTGCCCAAAGTGGGTGGGAGTATCGAAGTGCATTATTAGTAGGAGAAGTATAGACGCTGGATTCTCCCTATATATGACAGATTCTTTCACACAACCGATTGCACTATGCAATTATTATATTCTTTTATTTTTATTTTAAATCCAAGCCATGCATTATATTTAAATCCATTTATATTTCCATGACACAAGAAATTGTATTATTTTAATTTATATATAATACATAATTGGTCTCACTTTTATGAAATCCTTTTTTTATGTAACCCCATCCATTTTTAAATTCACATTTTTAAACCCATTTTTTCACATAGTAGTGATAGTTTAGAAGGTTTAAATGTTGAAAATACATTTTTAAATTTAATATTTAGCATCAAATCATTTTTTTATGTTGATATTAAAAATTTTTATACGGAGCCCTGCGAAACAAACAAATTTAATAGTATTTTCGCGACAATAAAAACGACGTTAAACAAGGAGTAAATTTTCCATCCGTCATCATCATGGTACGAAAATAAATGGAGTTTAGTAGATGAGGATTTCATCAGAGTGGAACTCCTACAAAACAGACCCAACACTTAATGTTTATGAAATAATTTTAAATGCAAACAAGATGAATGTGATTTTAATATCGGTATATATAAGGGTGTAAAAAAATTTAGAAACAACAAAAAACTACTTTCAGTTCACTTCATATTAAAATTGTCTTGCAAATATCGACATAAGTGTTTATTTTGCAATATTTTAAACTTGGAGATCAATTTTGTGACTATCAAAATGATTGCCTGTGAACCTTTGTGAGAACCTCCTTTTAGTTGGTTTTGATGATGACAAAAGATATGTTTTTGTGTTATTGATTTTAATATTGTGAAATTGTATTTTAGGATCTTAAATGAAATTTTGAAAAATGTGATATGTATGTGGAATTATCATTTTTGAGTTTGTAATACTAATTGTGATAAGATTGAACTTGAAATTAATGGATAACTTGAAAATAGAATACACTTGTTGGAATGCTTGGAATAATCTTGAAATATGCTCAATTCATAACTTCACTTAGAATAACCATTGAACATGCTTTTTGAGATGTGCTTAATCTTGAATTAAGATTGATTTATTCGTTTATGATTATCTTAAGTGGATTAATATGCTTGAAGAAGAACTTTTTTCTTAAATTTCGAATTTTGTAAAAACATTGGAAAAGATCGGCCTTTTCACACTAGAAAGACTGTTTCAGCTGGAGCATAAAAAGGTCAACTGTCTGGGATCAAGGGTCAACTTTTCATGCCATTTTCATGTTGTCTCGTCTCGAGCATACAAAAGCCGACCTTTTGGATAGACAAGGTCAACCTTTTATGGGCAGCAAAAATTCAAATTTTAAGGAGATTGGAGACCTCTTAAGCTATCATCTAGGCTACGTTTCAAGTGATCAAGAGACTATAAAAGGAGGACATAGGAGAACTAGAAGGTATTGAAGAAAGTTACACCAAGCATCCAAGAGTGAAGACTTCAAGTTTGTTCCTTGTGAAGAATGCTCTTGAAGAAAAATTATTCTCTCTCAAGTGAAGTTGGTATGGTGATTCAAAGTTTCAAATTGTTATTCAAACGCTGAATATGTTGTTGTGGCAAATGTGCAAAATTAATTTGATTTTAGTTTATTCACTATCTTGAATTTTATACTACATTGGTATTGATGGTGATCAAACCAAGAAATTGTCTTATGAGCCTACCTGGAGCTTAACATCAATCCAAAAGATAGTCGAATTGACTATACCACTATAACTTGCGTGTTGAAGTTGACTAGTGGATCCAAGTTGTTGTTCTTCAACAGTAGAATGGGTTTGTATTAAGCGAACTACTATACTTATTTGTTCCTTTTGAATTGATTTGCGCCACATGTTTTGGATTCTGTGATTATTTGTCATACAAGTATTCTAATTATTTTTTGAGGCATGATTATATATAATATATTGTACATATATTTAAGTTACAATATTCGTTTTTAATTTTAATTTTATTTATTTTTTATTTTTCTTCAGAAACATATTTTTCTAAGGTATTTAATCCATATATTAAGGTTTTACTAGTTTATAATACTTTTACATATTTATTTTTTATTTTTAAAAATCAAGGTTTTTAAGAGGTGAAAATGAGTTATATGCCCCTAAAATTGATTATTTTAAAAAATAAAAAGTTAAATATGTAAAAGTATTGTAAAATATCAAAACAGGAAAACATATTTAGGACGAAAAATAAAAAATAAATAAAATTAAAATTAAAAAATAAACATTGTAACTTAAGCATATATACACTATATTGTTTATAATCATATCTCTTATTTGATTAGCCATTGCACGGTACTGTCATTGCTGAATGTGCAATTAAGAAAGCATAAGAGGTCATTTTTCTTAAAGCCATACTTAACAATTTTAATGGTTAGAGCCCGATTTTACATATTATCATATATTTTAGTTAAAATACATCATTTATTTATTTTATTTTTTAACTTTTCTTCGTAAACATGTTTTCCTAAGTGAATTTAATCCGTGTATAATTTTTGCCATTTTACAATACTTTTATATATTTACTTTACTTTTTGAAAATCTTCAATTTTAGGGGTATTTAATCATTTTTTGCCCCTTACAAAACTTATTTTTTAAAAATAAAAATGTAAAAATATTATTAAATGACAACACTTTGTATAAATACACTTAGAAAAATGGGTTCATGAAAAAAAAATTAAGAAATAGAACTATTATAAAGGTAAATAGATAATAAATATATTTTATCCTAAAGATACAAGGTTTGGATGCCTTTAGCCATGCGGCCCATACATGCATATGTAACCACCACAGAGCCGCAGGAATGATTTCATGCAAAAGGCTTTGACAAAGAATATTAAAGAAGTACGAGATCAAAAAAAGAAGGCACTGGAAAAGAAAGGCGATCGTGAACCTGCCTTAGGACAGCTGGTCCACACATAGGCTAGCCATTCTTGCCCCATGATCCAGGTATGGATTCCCGCGGGCTGTATGAGTAATGACTCCAGCCAAGGCTACTTGGGCGCTGACTCCAGCCAGAAAAACATCCAAAAAAAAAAAAAAAATGCGCAAAGACGATCAGATCTATCTTCAAGGTATAAAATCTTTAAGATAAATTGCCCAATCGTGTCTCTTATCTTACGTTTCTCCTCCAAAAAGCTCAGGCTTCTTTTGATGCTGTTGCTAATCAATTACCATCCATTAATTAATTAATGTAGAGTTTAAAATTATAAAAGAAAACCTCCAGATTCCAACCAAATGAGTCCTGGAAGTTGATGTTACGTTTACCGCGCAACCAATCTAATTATTGCAGTGGGTTACACAATCATTTCGGCTTAATTTCCGTTGATTTTGTGGGCTTGTCTGATTTTTATAACTGCCTGTTTATCAGATGCCGTGTCCTGCGGAGTAGCAAATATGCCCACGTGTCTCGAATCTTTAGCTCGCGGCAGTCTTGTTCTTTGACGTCGACTGAGAACCTGATTTGACTCTCCCTACTCTCCTGTTAGAGTTCACCACTGTCTTATGCAAATCTTAGTGAGGTGAAACTGGGACTTATGAAACTTATGTTCACTTTGATCATAATTTTAATTTTATTTGTAAAATATCAACTTTAATTTTAATTTTAACTCTATTTGTAAAACTTAAGCTCTAATCCTATTTTTGAAAATTGGATTTGGATTGAGTTTCGGATTTGAATTTATATCGATGAATTTACGTTTCATTTAAAAGTGATAAGTTTAGAATTTCATATAAATAAATAATAATAACAAATCACGTAAGTAAACATAATAATATATAATCAAACTACATATTTTTTCAAAAATAGTAATATAAAGAATATTTTTAGAAAAAATTTAACATAAAAAATAAGATAAAAAAAGAAAATTAATTAGTGTAAAAGCGAATGATAGAAATAAAAAATAAATATAAATGAAAATAATATACTTAATTTATAATAAAATTACAATATGCGAAACATGTATTCAAATATAGATATAATGACATAAAATATAAAAAATATTAAAAAAATATTGTTTAAATAGTATGTATATAATATATTTTATAATAAATATAAAATGGGAAATCGGGCTCGCGTTTTTCGGGTTCGAGTTCACTTGAACCCTAACCCTATCATATTTACAAATCAGATTTCTTGGATTCGGGTTATGAAAAAGTGAGTTTCAACAATACTCGAAATCGAGTTTAGCAAACCGAGTTTGGGCTCAACCCAGCCTAAGTTGCACCCTAAATACTAGCGAGTATATCTGCCCGGCTCTGGCATTGGCATTGGCATTGGCATTCCAAGATAGACCACCGCATTCAAATGGTCAACTTATTAGCTTTTTTATTTCCATATTTAGATTTTCAAAATCCAGCCAAAGTCGACCAAGGGAAGCCTTTTCACCGACTGAAAAAGGTCACCGGGGGCAGCGCATGCCAATGCACCCGTTCGGTATTGAACCCGCCGGCACAGGTGTTATTTAAAAATTGTACCATGTAATGAGGGTTTATTATTACCCTAGTGTCGCCGGTAGGAGTTTACTGCTGTCCTCTTGCGATGGAGGTAAATATTATTGAGAAAAACTTATTGATTAAAATAATCTCAAGATTCTTCATGCTAAATTACTAAAAAATATAAATCACAAGCGGAAACGTACCTGAATGCATAAGAGCAGTCACAGCATAACCGCAAAGATAATGACCCCAAAAAAAATTGCTATTAGATCTGAATTAATGAAATCTCAACAATTATTGAAACCATGTTGAATCCACATTAATTCAATCCAAACACCTCAAAGAAAAGTCCAAATATGATTATGGTGGCACGATTTCAATAAAAGAAACAGCAATCAAAGAAAATTAATCCTGAATCCATATATAATCACGACCATAATCTTGTCATATACATCTAATACGATTCTAAACAATTTCAAAAGTTTAAAATTTTATATAAATAAAATTGAGAAATTTCTTAATGATTCAACATGAAGATTGACTCTGATACAACATGTTGAGAAAACCTTATTGATTAAAACCATTAATCACCTCAAAATCATCTATGCTAAATCACTAAGAAATATAAATTATAAGCGGAAGCGTACTTGAATCCATAAGAACAGTCATTATTAAATCATGAGGTTTCTGGTCTTCAAAGTTAATGTCTTAGGGTTTTCTGTAGAAGGCGACTTCTCTTTTTCAATGATGGGATGTTAGAAAAGAAACACTAATAGGTGCAAACCCTGAGAACCACAACCGTTTATATAGGGAGTCTATATTTCTTATTTCTAATTTAGCTCATTATAAAAATTAAAATTAAAAATTAGATAATAAAGTTTCTACGTATAGGAGACTCATACTTTATTAGAAGATTTGGGCCCATAAACCTTATAAGATCACTTTTTAATTTTAGGTTACTATTTATGATAGTATATATATAATTATTATATATGTAAGTCCAAAAATTCATCAAATATTTCTCTTCATAGTATGAGGATTGTAACAGGTGTTTAATTGTAATATCAATTATCACATTATATAAAATATTAATAAAAAAGACCTTACTCAAAAAGAACTGATGCAATTTTCTAAGGGGTCATTGACTCAAAATCTAATTCAAACTTTTTTTAATTTTGACATAAGATTGGTAGAATCTTTTCAGGCTCGGCGCAGTTAGCAAATTTTAGTTTATAAAAATAATTGGGGTTCGATAAATCTTAATCCTGCCCTACATGCATAAAACTAGATTTATAAATTAAATATATTCGGATTAACAGTTTTATAAAAAAAATAAAAAGTTAAAAAACTGAAATGATCAGACCCCACTTTTATTTAGCTGCAAACCAGCTCAAAATGGTAGCATATTTAGTCAAACACATCCATTTTTATTTATATGCAGCTAGAAAATATATAGTATATAGTTTCGTACATACTGCTACAAATAATATTTGCTTTAGCTTTAGCTGCATATAATATTACATGCAAGCAAACCCAAGTTTCGATGAAAAAGGTGGCCAAATATAGAAACATTTGTTGCAGTAGACTATACTTATGTTAACACGATATTATATGATAATTATATTCTGAGAAATTTTCAAATGTATTTATGAATTTTTAGTCATAATTTTCTAAATATACTTATAATTTTTCAATAATCCCTCTAATACTTATGAGTTTTTCTCAAAATTCTTCTCAACCTACACTGTTAGAATCCATTAGCAACGAAAGTTAATACACATGTGAAATGACTAAAATATCTCTACAAATAAGAATAAAGAAAGATATGATTGTAACTATATTTAGTTTCATAACTTTTGAAGAATCAATAACAACATACCGAAAAGTGGAAGCAATGAAGGTTGATATTTTCAATAAAAAAGAATGCTTCCACAACTCTAAATTATTTGTGTTATTGGACCTTACTAAGATGGGCGTGGAAGAAATTATTGAAAATACATGAGTATATAAGAAATTGTGATCAAAATTTCTGAATATTCTTGAGAATTTCTCTTATATTTTTTTAGAATGTATGATCATAATGTTTCAGTTCTATTTTTTAATTAATGTTACAATATTACATCTCATCATCTCAATTCATACTACAAATTAAGCCCAAATACCCTCACAGTTTACCTACTATCAATAAAAAGTGAAACCAAACACTCCTCACATGAGAGCCATCAGCTCCCACACCCATACTACATGGCCGAAAACCCCCTAAATGGTAAAAGTGTGGTACTAATATGATTTTTAAATTAGAATTGTTATAAAATATACTAAATTCTTGGATTTAGTTCAATTTTATTAGCAGCTTGTAATTGACCCAAATTCAACCCGGGCTCTAAAAGATAGTAAGTTGCCAGTTCAAAATATGAGGCTGGAGTGAGGTCTTTGCAACCCAGGATATCCCGCGAGATTAGCGGCCATACTCAAGTCTCATGTTTTGAAATTAGGATTACAGTGTATAGATTTGGTCATGTATTCTGAAAGGACCAAAGCACTTCCAAATTCAAATATATGTTGCTTGGTCTGAAAACTACTTTTTAAATAAAAATACCAAGGCTTCATTTCATCTAGCATTTAAATGGCCAACAGACCCAAAGTATCATTTGTTTGCGGCAAACTTAATAATTTAGTTTTCAAAAAACTACTAATTGGCTTTTAGAAGCAACCTGAATTTTTAGGTTACCTAAACGCCTGAAAGACTTGGTAAACAGACTTTTTTCAAATTAACGTGTGGCCAAACGAGGTCTAATCCTTCCCATTTGCCAAGAGCTACTCAACGGGGTTATCTATTAAAAAGATTTATTATATATAACCATGTATTTGTAACAAAATATAAATTTGGTTGCAAATAATGGTTGCAAATAATGATAAAAGTAATCAAGTTAAACATATTTGCAGCCAACCCCTAGTATTTGCAACCAAACAGAAATTGCTTCTATAGAACTCCTCTCCTATTTAACCTCATTTATTTCTACATTCTTGATAATTAATGAGAAATTCATTCATTATATTTAACATCTTTTGTACTGTCTTGAAAATCATTTTATTTTTCTAGTATTATTGTGCACGACCCTCATCTAAAAAGATATAAAATTAAGGTAATGAAATAGTTTAATGTTAAATATCAATTTTGCGACTGTATTTTCAACATCTAAACTATCTAAAATATAATTTATATGTAGATAAATGATTGTACGAAGCATTGTTATATTCTCATGCATATGTCCTAAAAAATTTTCATAAGTTGCACGAGAATATATATTTTAAGTAAAAGTTTTTTATTTTGATAAAGTGGAGTCTCTTAGCAAACAAATGATGCAACATTCAATGGACATAGTAATTTTTTATCAATTATTAACATTTTAAACTTAGAGATGGTTACATGGAACCACTTCTATATAACCTGGTGGACCGCTTTATACAATAACATATACAACATTCTTTAAAAAAATAGCTTCATTTGCTCATACGCAACAATCCATTTGTAGCCAAATATGTAATTAGTTTTTTTGTTGTTATACTTATTATAGTCAAATAATGATATGAAATGCAGCCAAATTAATCGGTGAATTTAAGAAATTTTGTTATAGCAGCTTTCTATAAATCAGTTGTGTTGTTGAAGCTATGTTTTCGATTGATGCTAGGGCGAACAGGTTCTAAGAATTGCAATTAATAGAGAACTTAGGTTTACTATAACTCGACCTGATGTGCACTCCAAGCTGTACATGAATATCACATTAGTAGAATGAGTTTTCTGTTCTTATAACATGGTTGTGCCCATCTACAAGCCTGATTGCTTAAATGGACCCACCGATTGTCATACGCTTCCAAAAAGCCCTTTCATTTCATGCCGACTTTTTCTTTACAAGACATTGGAATTACAAATTCACTATAAATGGATGTTTAATTACTACCCATGTTTTTGGTTTATCAGACATGAGCTTTAGCTGGTCTGGTACAAACGCAGGAGGGGAGGGGTCTTCATTCTGCTGAAAGTGGCTTTGATCACACACGGATGTACTGCTTTAAAGAGCAAATGGACCGAGAAATCAGGAGTGGTATTGGATTTTAAAATAATAATAATAAATAAATAGAGGACAACCACAGGGATCCACCAGAAGCTGTAGAAGAGAAATGACCACCACTACATGTTATGGGCAGTAGGGAATCATGTCAATCAAAGGACAAGATGGTTGGTAGTGGTAGGGGCCATTGACAAAAGACAATGCGTCACGAGGATCTTAATAAGGGAAAAGTGAATGAATTAGCATCAGTTTCTTAGCAAATGAACCACTTTTGATCTGTTTGTTTGTATACTTTGGACTTGAACGGAGTACTCTATTCACAAATCACAATTCAGAGCATAAACATGGCCCAAGATTCGTCTGGATAAGGCAGGGGATGAATGAATGATTAATTTCAATTGGGCTGTATTGCCTGTTCTTAGCATGGCAAGGAACTACGTTTCTATTGGAGAGCTTGATGGTATGCACAGATTTCAAGTGGGGACTGCATCCTTGCATCTGAACCCACTACTGCAATTTGCAAGCATGGTGTTTCCCACATTTTCAAAAGATCATGTTGTGGATTTCAGAGACTCAAACCAGACTAAGAAGCTGGCCAAACAGTACTGGTATTTTCAAAAGCATTTGTGGTCCAGCATCTGATTGATCTTGAAATCAGATTGATTGTCCACGTTCGCCAATCAACACTTCGCAGTATTGATACCTTACAAGATACACAAAACCATCTTCCAGTAAAATGGTTTATCACAAGTTTGTACTTCCTTATCAAGTGGCCACCAGGGCCTGCTTTTTTGCATTCTTATTCTTTTGCTTTGAACCAGATTCCATATCGTGCATCCATATTCTATGCGGAAGAATGCCTTGGGGAATTTGGCACCATCAGTATTGGGTTGTGGGGTCCATCATCCATGTCACGAGGTCCTCCAAGATATTTCCGATGATGATGCATTATCTAGCCACATATGCAATTGGAAGATTGCCCATAAACATGAATGAAATAACTGTACTCCACGCTGAAAAATCAAGAATGTCACCACAGCATATACTGAAATGGACATCCATAGAAAAATGGAAGAGGCCAAGAGGGCTGTTTAGTCTTTTCGACATTCATCCCATCATTCAATCTCTCTCTTCACCCTTCCTGAACCATAACAGTGATCGTCACAGCATAAGACTTTGTGGACTCTCATCCTCAAAATCTCCAATGGGTGTAGTATTAGAGCCTGATGTTGGAGTAGCTAATCTTTGTTTCTATTTCAGCACGTTGAAGAAGGGAAGACCGAAGAACAACAGAAACTAATAGGTTCATGTCAATGTGTCTACCTTTTGAGCTTTTTCTTTGATGAGTTTTTACTTGGGAGTATTAGGTGTCCTGGGAAGCAATCTGGTCGAGATTTTTGGCACATTTTTGCTGGAAAACAGGATATTTTTGGTTTTCCTTTCAAGGCAACAGGTTGATCTCATGGATTCTTTTCTTCAACCTTCTTTTGAAGTTGATTCTATTTTGATTCAGACAATTGCTAGTTGTGAATATAATTCATAGTTGTACTACTTGCAGGCTTGGACATTTATTATTCAACACAATTCACTAGGTAATGTTGACATTCTCAGCGCTGTTAATAGCAAAGGTAATGCCTATGAGATGCGTATATCAGCAATTTTTCGAACTCTATGTGCATTATTGAGTTTCACCTTTATATTTAGAAATCACAACACCCTTGGAATATTCACAATCAACACATTCAATAATCAAGGAGTGACACAATATATGTACAGAGATACTTTGGTCTGTTTGTTCTTTGCAATATGTAAGAAGATAAGAACATTCTGAAATGATGTAATAACATAGCTGCAACTTGGCAAAAATTTATCAAAATGACATTTTACTTACAAACATGTTGATGCTTTTGTTGTGCGACGGTTACTACCAAGAATTATTACAATCACAGTCACGTCATCATGATATTTCCTCCTACTTCCAGCAGGGATTCTCATCAATTCCTCCATGCTAAAGCCTGCAAGAAAGACAAAAGGCCCACAGCCTAAGGATGGATGAAGACCTTGTATGCTAATGATTTTTTGTGAAGTGAGAGTTTGATTGTTGTGAGGCTTTGAGCTGATAGTAATAATCAGATATAAAGCTAAGTCTTTCAATTTATTCAGCGAATCTTACTAAACAACCATCACAATATTTGGTCAACCAGAAACGCCACTTGATTTCTAGATCAAACATGGTGATGATCGCAAACATGAAATCTGATATACAAGTTAACCCAGTTGCAGTGATCCACCAAAATTGTGGAGAGTGTACTTGATTGATCAGCATTGCCGAATAGAACTAACAAGAACTGAAATTTTTTTTTGGGTGGCATAATAATTTTTTGTTAACCATACCAGAACTTTCAGCTGCTCTTAAGATCAGTTGCTCCAATAGGAACTTTGCTGGATCACCATGAGGGTTTTTCATGATATATGAATATGCTAGCTTAACAGCCTCATCATTGCTGAAAAAGTCGAATAGGCCGTCACTAGCAGCGATTATGAAACAATCGCTTTCAGAAACTCTCCGAGCACTTAGAGATGGTTGTGTTGAGATATACGGGGGACTCAAAAGGTTCCGCACTTTAAGAATACCTATTAGAGCATCATTCATTTTCTTCTGCAGAAAATCAAGCATACTACAGATAATTAGGAGAAATGTAAAGATAGCAGAGAGAATTCATACATCTGAAGATGATAATTACATGGTTCAATGATGGGATCTTGGTAGGCCTAACCTATGGCGTGAGAAGTATCTTCCTTAATGCCTGGGTTGTCCAAATTACTTGTTAGACCTTAAAACTGATGCCATGGCTCATAGTTTTCATACGATTTATGGATAATGACCAGGAAATTTCCAAGATTATATTACTATCCACAGTTATCATGGCAAACAGTAAAGCTTGGATTCCACAGAAGTATTCTCTCTAAATAAAACAGAATCAAAGATCCAGATTTTCTAATAGCAAACTTGCTTAAGATAACACTACCTTCTTGAGATAACCAACTCCAAAAGCACGAGTAACTTTCAATTTTCCCTTCACTCTTCCAGCTACAATCGTCGAAGGGTCATCTGGATGATCACGGAGGAGCTGCATACGTTCCACTTCATTGTTAATGGTATGGCTTTCTGTAAGCTGAACAGCTTCCACATGTTCTGTTCCATCCATGCAATCACCTTCATCCATCTTTGTTGCCAATACAGCTCTACTGTCGCCCAAGTTCAGTGTATACAAATCCTTCCCATGAAGAAGTACAACCAAAACACAAGATCCAACGGACACTAAATCTGGTCGTTCATCCATTTCTAGCTCAACCATATTCAAAAATTCAGTCTCTGCCTGAGACAGAGCATGCTGAAGACTGGTGAGCATTCTTTCCTTCAACGAATGGGATGACGAGTCTGCTTGCCTAATGATATCTATCAACGTAGACAATTTTTGTTCACCAACACCATCTTCTAAAAGATATTCAAGAGATCCATCTGGATTTGAATCATCTGAATTTGTAAAATTTTGCTGCTTTTGCCTGTCCATAAGATTCAGGTGGTATCCGATGTTCTCATATAGCGTTCCAGCCAAAAAATCAGCTGCATCACGCCCATTGAATCCATCATATATCCCACAAAAGACCCATGCATCTTCTTCAGAACAGACAGCTTGGACTCTATCTTCACCGGCTGCTCCGCCAGCCATTTGTACTTCCTCAGCAATTAGAAAGCCTTCATTCCTAGGACTCATTGATTTCAACATACTCAACTCGCATTGAGGAGACTCGCTTGGTGTGGTTGGGCTGCTGCTTAAGGTTGAATTATTACTCTGAATAGAAGAAGACAACATATCCAGCCTTGAGAAGGATGGTGTCGATGGAATCCTCCGAAATGACCTTGGTGAATCTAAACTAGGCAGTATCCCTTCTCCTATCAAACCATTGCAAATATTGGTGTTTGCCAAAGTGGCATTAGCACTAATTGCAGCTCCAGATAAACAAGAAAATGAACTACTTCTCCTTCGGAGCTTAGGTTCATCATCATAAACTTCTTCTGAGGCTTTGAATTCAACAGCTTTCCCAGACAAGTTTGCTTTCTTGACACTGCATTGGTAGCCGAAGCAAATGCTAAGTTCTTCATTGGACTCGCGGAGTTTCCTGCTGAGCATCATTAATCTGAGGAAATACAGATGCCTGGTAAATCTGTTGTTATCCTGCTTGTAAAAAATTCGAGGAATAGATAAACAAGAAGAAACCATCAATTTAAATGGTAGAAAGTTAAGCCAACCAAAACAGAAAAGGTGGAGGCCGCTCCACCACTCCAACTTCTATGAACCTACAACATGCTTGGTGGGTTCAGGATCCATTCCTTACTGTTCAGGATCATCCCATTGGATGGGATGGGATAGGAATGGGATGATATTTTCAATTTCTAATACAATTTTTCATTTCCTAATACATAACAACCTTATTTTTCTCATTGCCAATATTATTTCTTATTTTCTTCCGATACACAACAACCCTCCTTGTTCAATTTTCTCATCCTAACCTCATGCCAATATATGCTTCCAATTGGATTATCCAAAACAGGGTGATTTGGTGGGTCCAATGAAGACAATACCTACATATTAGGTTGGGGTTGATGTTATAAATAGGGGTGCAACTCGGGTCGGGTTATACCGGGTTGGAGTGAACCCAAACCCTAAGCCAACCGGGTTGGAGTAAACCCAAACCCAAACCCTAAGAATTTAATCCGGGTTCGGACCGGGTTCAAACCGGGTTTGCATTGGTTTTGGTTTTGTTTCGGGTTAGAATTCGGGTTACCAATAAACTGTTTTTTTCTAATTTAATTATAATCTAAAAGAAAATTATTGGAATATACATACCTGTATTTATGAAGTCAAGTGTAGCAAATGGCTAATGGAAATGACTCAAGTGTAGCAAATAAAAAATAAACATATCATACCAACTATTGTAATTAAAACTAAATATTATCATACAAATTGTTGAAACTGAATTCAAACTGAATATTTATCATACAAATTGCTAAAATAGAAATTGACCACTTGTCATACCAATAAACTTAAAATATGAATCAAATTTATACTACAATCTAAAATTCAAACTAACAGATTTCTCATACTAACAGAAAGTATAATATGAAATACATTTATCATGCCAACTCAAATTCAAACATAATCCACATAACAGTTATTCAAAGCAACTAAATCTAAATACACTAAGCATAATGGTTCAACATTCTAATCTAATTTAAGTGCAATCCAAATTTAAAATGACGAATAAACAAATCTCAAGTTTAAATAAGTTTACATCCACTTTTAAATAAATTCAAAATTCAAATGAGTTCATGTCTCCAAAGTTTCCAAAAAAACTAAAAAACTATTCGAAGACTTTCAAGTAATTTCTCCCTTGATTTCCATTTGTATTTCGAATGTCAAGTTCTTACACATGCGGCTACCCCTCATATATTTTTAAATTTTTTTTTAAATATCCATATTAACTATATATTATATATCATTAAATCATAGTTATTCATTAATTTAAATCAATTAATCACTTAAATTAAACCATTTGACTGATATATATTAAATCAATTAACCACCTATATATTAATATTACAAAAAAATGTATAAATTATAAAAAAAATTATATAAATTACACCGGTTCGGACCGGGGCCGGGTTTTGGTACCGGGTTGGTGCGAACCCGGTTTTGGTTTCGGGTTTCTACGGGTCGGGTTGAAACCGGGTCTATTTTGGAAAAAATCTTAAAAATAAAACCCATTTTTGGTTTTGGTACCGGGTCGGGTCGGGCGGGTTCGGACCGACCCAGTACCAAGTTTCACCCCTAGTTATAAATGACATTGGAGCCAATCACGTCAGAAGCAAGAGTTACGATGTAGACAATTTTGAAAATGAAATACAGGCGTACTGCGTCTGATGACGTATCTCATTTGAGTTGAATGAAACCTACAAAACTTTGTGATAGTTCAGCTCCACATAATCTTTAGCGTGATGGTGAATCTCTTTCATGAAAGCAGCTGTTAGCTTTATTCTTTAGATTACAAGGAGGATTTTCGAAAAGCACATGTCATGTATCCTTTCTGGAAGTATTGACAAGTTTACGATAACTATACTGCAAAAAATGTGGGATTGTGCATTTATTGATGGTAGCAAATGTTTGAACATAAGTCTCATCAGACCCAATACGATAAAAAGGAGCATCTCTAGTGAACAACTTCCTGCCAATGTGGGATCTGGGGGGAAGAGTGAGATGCATGCAGCCTTGCCTCTATTCTCTGTGGAAGCTGTTTCTATGACTTGAAATCCGATCTACCATCTTTTGAAGTAGCCTTATCATTATATCATAGTAAACCTTCTTAGTAGATCCTATAAGATATTAATTTAGAAACAATATTTGATAAAATTGTAAAACAGTAGATTGGGTCACAACTGAATGACAGATATACCCAATGTCATGCCATACACAAATGTTTCTTTCTTGAAATCTCAAGATTCTATAAAAGAAATTGTTGCATTTGCAGTTCATTTTGAAATTGTATGATCCACAAACTCATTTGCAGATCCTGAGATTCCGTGTGCGCTACTGGACAGGAATCTAATCTATTCAAAGATAGGAATATAGAAATTGACATCTTTCTGGTGAAATCCTGCTAGAATGTTGAATCAACCTTCGTTAGTGAAATTAATTTTAACAACCATTTAGACAAACATTTTGACCCTTGGATGGATTAACGGTTTGACCAATACTGCAGAAGAACTAGGCCTTGTTGAAACTGTTAAATCAAATCCTTTATTATAGACTAGGCCCATATATGACAGCCCATGTCACTTCGTATTATTGAGACAGTCTTGGACAGTGGACACTAAAGAAAATTGGTTCTTGGCAACTCCTGTTAGCTGCCAAAAAGCCTTTATTAGAAAGGAAAAATTACCTTGCTTATCATGATGCTTTTACACGTAAGAAAAAATCCTTAGGCGATACTTTCATAGTTACAAGAAATTCTTCCTTACTTATGGTAATTCTTATACAGTCAAAGAAGAAGTCAAATACCTAAATACAAAAACTATGAACTATTGACAACTAAAACACCGTTTGGTATTGTGGATGGAGAGTAGGTGGGGGAAGAGAGAGAGCGTGCTTCTCACCTACTATTGTTACCAAATAGCGCTTAAATTTCTACTTAGTAGTCACTATAAAGCATATACCATCAACTATTGGCAATCAAATTTTTCTTGAGCAACCATATTTAAACTTCTGCAAAAAAATTTTGGTTGCCAGAATCAAAATTTTTTGCAGTGGGACTAAATGGATGCATCCAGTCCTGTCATCAGAGTTTCAGAAATGAAATCAAGTGCCAAAGAATTCATTTCATATGATATGCATGTGGGAGAATTTGTAATGGGCCAACACCATTTCGGTCAGAGATCAAGCATTTTTTACGATCTCAATTCTGAACCTTTGGTTTCTGATTGATTTTTTAACATCGATGATCTATACAATGCCATTGTTGACACCAAATGCCAAAAGCTGGCAACTGGCATGTAAAATCAATTCCTTGGTTGTACATGAAAAAGATCTTCCAAATTAATAGCAACTCAACCCAAATTAACGAAGCAAAAGACCAGAAGCGGAAACCCAACTCACCCTTTTCTTTTCTTCCACCACTATTGCTGCTGCTGTTGCTGCTGCTGAACTTTTCTTCTACCACACTGATGAGGGAGAGACAGATATCTTTCTTATGAAGATACTAAAGATATATCTATCTATTTATTTATTTATTTTGCTTTTCTCCACCGCACTGATAAGTAAGAGACAAGAGTACAGAAATCTTTAAATTTTTGTTAAGATACTAAAGATAGATTTTCAAAAAAATTATTATTATTGCTATTTACAAATTAATCAGAAATTAATGCAAGGCGTTGCAAGCGGAACCAGACCAGCCACTGGTAGAGGAGAGATTTTTGGCGGGTAATTTGTCTTTCTAGAATACAAAACCGTTCTGTGATTCATAAGCATCTGTTACACACCACACATAATCCAGTGGGGCCCATCTTACTTGTTACGATTTCGATATTTATCAATAATAAAATGCATTAATATTAATTTGAGTTTAAATTAAAAAAAAGGTCATGATAATTAATCCCCTTTTAAGGATATATTGGCATTGCGCATGTATCCCTATTGTATTAAAATTTCCATTTATAATTATCGGAATAATTGCAGCATATTCTTTTAAAAATATCCAAAATTGGGCAGAGAGCGAAATTTTGTCATTTTGGTCTACTCGGAAAACAGACGAAAATCTGTGACACCCACCAATCTCTTGTCAAGTTGCTATCCCATGCAGAGCCTGAGCCGTACAGAAAAGAAAATTAGATGGTGTAATATTCAAAAAAACAGCAACCTCGAAAAATATTTATAAAAAAAAAAAAACGAAAGGAAAAAACTCAGCGTCTGCCAGTTTCAACCACAGGCAAATATGTGGATTTGGATGATTTCTTACAATATCCAAAACGTGAGAAGGATTTCCAACCAACAAAAACCAAGACAACACAATCCAGCTAATATTTGTATTTCACATCCGAATATTTCATTCTTGTCCCCGTATATTTTATGATTTCAAAGGGCATCTTAATTGAAAGCTTGAAGGAAACAGAATATGAGTTCGCAAGATAATCTGAAAAATTACACAGTTTCGAATTAGATGGTAGAGAAGTAATCGTGTTAACAGAATATGAGTTCGGAAGATAATCTGAAAAAGTACACAGTTTTAAAGTACACAGTTTTGAATTGGATGATTGAGAAGTAATCGTGTTAGCTGGGCCGGCTAACGCTAAACAAATATTTTATTTAGCCTATTTCAAAAAACTCATTTACAATAGTTTTTTGGTTTTTCCTCATGTACTTATTTATTTAAGCGTATTTAACATATAAATAAAGTTTTATCATTTTTGAATATATGTGTATATTTTTTGTGATTTTTAAAGATAAGGATATTTTAAATACATATATAATATAAATGTTTAAAAATCTCAAAAAAATATACACACATATTCAAAAATGTTAAAACTTAATTTATATATTAAATACACTTATAAACAAGTATACAAAGAAAAACAGAAAAAAAAGTATTATAAATAAATTTTTTAAAATGGGCTGGGCAAAATATTTGCTTAGCCTAGGCTAACAAGAGATATTATAGTACTTAAGATAATACAAGTTTGATTCCACCAGACAACGGCTAATGTCTTCACAGCGTTTGGATTTTTAAGCCTGCAATTTGGTTTGACTCAGCAAAATGGTGTAATAATCGACAGCAAACATGCCCCCTTTCTTTTGCCTATTAAATTCAAGTTAGCCTGGCTTGTTAAAAATTTGAGCTTATGTGAGTTGTTTAATGTGTTCCCAAGATACTTTTAAATACTCCCAAAAACTATTGATTTTTAAAAATTAAAAAAAAAATACATACATATATTAAAAAACTATGAAATTTGATGTATGTGTTAAATACATTTGGAACAGTATTTTCATAAGAAACAAACAAAATTAAAAATATATATTAAGTCAGGTTAACAGGAGCTCACGTAATTAGTGCAGGCTTGCAGTATTAGCCCACAATTATTTTTAAAATAAAAATTTTAACAATTAATCTTTTATACAGATATTAGTTTATTTATTTTGTGTGAATGATAGATGCAAACCAAGCTGAGTATTAAATTCAAGTCAATCTAAAACCCACCACACCTGCAACCTGCATAGACAACTACTTAGCATTAGAAATTTAGAATTAATCCATCCATCCCATGCAAAAGGTATAATTCAGAAGTGGACGTTAATTTAGCTCAATCGGGAACAATTTGAATCCTTTCATGCGTGCAATGGATTCTTCCCCCACTCTTTTCTTGCATGTCAGCCAGCGTAATACGGCAACTATGTACGTCTTAGTTGTGTTCGCACTTCACATCATGCGAGTGGATGAATTTAGTATGCTAAAGTCATGTTGTGTGGAATCGTATTCTTCCACCAAAAATAGTTCCCGATTTGTATCATGTTTGATTCTGCATAATTTAAAGGATTTTTATTTATTTTCTTATTTTTAAGATTTGAGCAAGCTTAAAATATAAACCTTATTTTTTAAAAAAAATTGCCATATTTTTAATTAAGCTTTGCGCATTATGATTTTTTTTTTTCTCTTACCACCAACCACTCACACACGTTCTCAGCGTGTGTATAATTGCTATAGAGATTTATATGCCCAGAAGTTTTTTCCTTATACTAATCACACAGTAAATTGACCTTTGAAATGCCCTTATTTTTATTTTTAAAATTCCAAAAAAAATATTAAAAGCGTCATAAAATTTAAAAACTACAAATGGAAACAACATCCTTGGTTCCACATATAAAATTTAAAAAAATTTAAATAAGTTAAGACCTCATGTGCACTGAAGCTCACAGTAGGAATGAGAATCCAGCAGATCATACCAAGTTAGGATTTGCTCAACTCTAATCTCACTTTTAAAAATCTTGGTTTACTTGATTTTTAATATCGGATCAGGACAATATCAACTCGACTCTCACAATTTTTAATTAAGTTTCGGAACAAATTTTGAATTGGTATGGAACAACGCATTGAGTAGAAAACGTAGGTCAAGAATAATAATTTTAAAAATTTAAATACATGTCGAATATAAAGCCATATCTGTGTTAAATTTAAAAATTGAGTGCTTCAACAATTTATTAATTAGTGAGAATAAATGCTTTAGGAAAAAAAATTATTAAACACAAATAGTGTAACAAATTTATTGAAACAAGTTAACAAAATATAACTTACTGAAAATTTCATTTACAAATTGAATTGATATTCCTATTTACTGTTCAAGTCAATTTTGAATTTTTTGGTTTTAAATATTTATTCAGTATAAATACTCAATTATATCAAACTTACATGTTAAGTTATTATAATGAATAATTTAAATTTTAAATTAGAGTATTGTTAAATTACTATAACAGATAATTTAAAATTTAAATTATAGTATAGTTAATCAGAAATAATTTCAGAATTTTAAAAAAAAATTGAGGATAAGATTAAAAAATATACGTGTACTTATAATTCTTAATAAATGAACATACGAGAGTTAGGATTCTTCAAGTCATGAGTTGATCCACTTCAATCCCTATTTTTGAATTCAAGTTAAAATTTCTAACTCATTGCACCTAGTACAATTAGCGAAAATCCCCCCTTAGGTGCAAGAGTTCTAGGATCAAGTCTAGGCCTGAGGAGTTTGTTTTCCATTTTTTGGAGCAATGTCTCCATAATTGATTAGCAATGTTGTTAGATTTATAATGGGAGCTATGATTGAAATATGTAATTGTGTTGAGTCGTAATTACAAAATAAAAAAAAATTCTCACTCATCCTTGTATCAAGTCATAAAATTGTTGAATTAATTTTACCCTACCAAAACTAAATCGAGTCAGGAAGAAGTCATAGCTCAACACATGTGCGTCATGGACCGAGGTTTTTTTTTCACCTACTTATGAACTTTAGGAAAACTTGCATTTTGAGGTCTCTAGTTATGTAGATTTGTATTTTAAATTTTGAAGTTTGGAAATTAATATTTTAAATCTTATAAAGTTTAGTTCTTTGCATTTTAGACTCTTAACCCTAACGGTGTTAAAACAACACGGTTGAGATCTAGCAAAATGTCTAAAATGCTCTTGTATTTTAAACTCTCTAACTTTATATATTTTGCATTTAAACCTCGAAGTTTTTTTATTGAATGTGCATCATTTTCTAGACACTTCCGAAGCATCAGTTTCACTATTCCATCATTAATAATACCCATATTTTAATATTTACTCATATAATATTATTACGCTTAAATATTTTTAACTAAAAGTTGTTCTATTTGAAATTATTTCAAAAATATTTTTTCCTCATATAATATTAAAATATGTTATTATGAACTAAGTGTAACAATAAGATAAATGAGGGAAAATATTTAAATGTAACAATATTATATGAATAAATATGAAAAATGCAAATTATTAGTGATAGAATATTGAAACTATTGTTCTAGCACTGTATATAAGATGATGCATATTTAATGGAAAACTTTGGAATTTAAAATACAAATATATAAAGTTAAAGGGTTTAGAATGCAAAGACATTTTGGATGACATTTTAGATATTTTATAAGATCTTAACTATGTTTTTTAACATTGTCAAAGCCAAGGTCTAAAATGCAAAGAAATAAACTTCACATGATTTAAAGTTTTAATAAACAAATTTCAAAGTCAATAGTGACAAATTAACAATAATAAAATCTCCATTTAAAAATATGTAAAAGGGATTTGCTTCTTCCCTATCACTTTTGATACGATTTGACATTAACAACCTAATAAGTTATTTTTTATTGTTGTTTACATTTTTACATAACTACCATATCTATTTTTTATATATAAACTATCGTATCTACTTAAACTTTTTTTTCTTTTACTCCTTATCATTAACTCTATCATATAACTTTTTCACTTTTTCAAAATTTTTCTCATTTTAACCTTTTTTTTTCCTTTGGTCTCTCTCGAAACAAACCAGAAATAGCTTTCAATGGTAATAATGAAATCTAATTTTTAATAAATTTGCTTTTTGATACCCTTGAGTTGTGATCTTTGCGTTCTAAACATCAAAAGTTTGATTTTTCTGTTACATTGTAAACCTTACCATTAACATGAGCAAAGTCTAAGATGCAACAAAAAGTAAAAAATCATCGAACTCTCAAGGTTTAAAATCCAATAATAAAAAAAAAACCTCAGTTCTGAAAATAAATTCGCAAATTTACAGGTCTAAAATTTTATATCTCAACGAATCTTATTTCCAAGATAAGACAACTGAAGGCTCCCTCCACATGAACATGGAATATTACCACCTATCGCTTTTTTTACAACTGGGAAATTTCCATACCTTTGTCATTGGGAATTTTGGTACCATCTTTGCATTTATTCCCCTCAACGTGTCATCCCCTCCAATAATGCTAAATCTGAAGTGGAAGCCCCCTATAAATTGGCCACTGAAGCCAGCCACTAAAACCCTCCTCACTTCTCCATTCTCTCTCTCGGAAGGAAGATGGAAACCGAAGGTAGCCTACCATCCTCCTGCGAAACCAAGCCTTCATTTGGAGATAAGCTGAAGAATTTCTACAGTGCAGCAGCAACCATGTTCATGGCAAACATGGGACCCTCCTCCTCCATGCCCCAACAATTCATTTTCAGGCAACATCCCAGCATTGAAGACCCCATCAGAAGGGTCATGTTCCTCGGACCTTGGAGCCACACTTAGGGCTCTCATTTACCTTTGAAATCCAGAGATGATATGTACAGACATATTATAGCAATCTGATGAAGTGCGCCATATTGTTTCATACTTCATGCACCTGGCCTCGCATGTTCTATACCAGCAAAATTTGTGATGTGGGCCTGATTATATAAAATGGAATGGGCAGTGTTGTATCATTCAATTGTTATCAATTCCAAGCAATTAAAGATGGAAGTGTACATCAGTTCTTGGATTTTTTTATTTTTTTTTTTTGGGGGTGAAATATTTGAGTAAAATCTGCAGTAATTGATACGAAAGCAGCACTAAGTCAAGTTGGAATTACAAAGTCACCACTTGGCTGACCAAGTGGTTGACGTGAGTGTGTGTAAGGTATATGTGATTTGAAGGTAGTGCACTTAAGGTACTTACCCTCCTGGCATTAGGATATATTCAATTAGGTGTGGGGGTAAGTGGTGCAGATGCTTATTATCCTGACACTACACTACATTCAAGTTTCGACTAGACACATTTAAGTAGGCGACGCAGCAACCAGTGCTTTTCACTATTTCTGAAGAAAAATTAAAGCTCAAAAGCATGTATCATAAAAGTGCCAAAAACATTGCTTCCACGAAAATTGCTCATGCAACTTCTCTGAAGTAAAAGCGTTAGAAAGAATCTCAAAGAAAGCCTTAGACCTAACCTAACTTGGCTTATGTAATTGTAGAGGATCAAAATAATTCTTATACGGGAATTGTGTTTAGAGCATTTTGTAAGAACGATATATTTACTACAAACTTCCAAAGAGAGTAGGAGTCCGTCTGAGCTTGCCTTTTTCTTTTTATAAGGATTAGATTCAGTTAGTACCCATAACTCCACTAAGGAACCTAATGGGCATCATAGGAGCAAAATACTCATTCTTATGGAGATTGGGCATACTCTTAAATTCACGTGGCCAGCGAAAATAGGAAAGATCCGTTGGGGCCCTTACCGTAATCACCAATATCTCAAATTTTAGTTCATCGGCCTTTGTTTTATGCGCTTGTTTTACGTGCAATTATTCAATGCATCCAGATGCATGGTTGCTCCATGACCCAAAAGCAAATATTTTTTCCGCTTTATTTGTTTTTTTACGAAACTATCATTCTAAGTGCGTTTAATCTATACAACAAATTTTTTAATTTTCAAAAATAAGGATATTTTAGTCGTTTTCAAGTAACTAAAACATACCTATATGTGAAATTCAAAATATATATACCTCTAAAAATAGTAAACTTGTTATATAGATTAAATATATAGAATAACAGTTTCATGGAAAAAACAAGAAAAAATTAAAAATGGTTGCTCCCCTGCATCAAGATGCATAGAATTTTTCCTCATGTTTTGAAGCGCAAGGTATTTTGTTTTGTTATGCTACAAATCGTGAGCGCATAATTATCCTGGCTCACGAAATAACATCATCATCGTCATTCACTCGATAATGTCATCATTTGAAACCAAGAAGTCAGTTTTGTCGCCAAGCAATCCAGAGAGACTGCAACTCCGGCCAGAATCGTATCCTGCAAAACCTTAACCTCGTGCATAAAACACTTCAGCTCTACTTTTAGACCTAATCTTATTCATAGAAATTGGACCAAAACCCTAATACTTCGCTCCAATCCTATTACAACCCAAAAAAATTTACGATTGAAATTTTGACTAATTTCTAACGATACATCTTTAATTAATTTTTCAAAAACTAAGCATATTATAATAGTACGCAAATCTTCAGCTCTCGCCAAAGTCAATAGGGCGCATCAAATTACAATTTAACAAAGATGCGGACACAACAAATTCGAGCGACAACAGAGGAAATAAGAAGACTTAAGTGTAGAGGGAGAGAGAGAGAGAGAGAGAGAAGGTAAAAAATAATTATAAAAAAACAAAACAAAACAAAAAAAGTCATTGAAAGTTAAAAGCAACGTGTTTAGGTCAAGTTGCCTACGAATCAAGCTTACAGAGTTCAATTTAGAAACTGTATTGAACTAACCTTTTTTCTTACTAACACGAGGCCAACAGAAATCTGATTCAGAGAGGTACAAGGCAACCCAACCAAAGTTGCACCCTTAGTCCCTTATAACGATCAACCTTTACACAGAAAAGCTCCCAAAACACTACTACTCATAAACTAATAATAACGCCCAACGTACCCCCAAAAAACCAGTTGGAACCTACACTGAAACTGTAGAGCATTTGATATTGACTACCCAAGATTACAATCTGATCATTCGCTGCCAATGGCTATCCAATTGGCACAATCAGTAGAGCTGAACCAAGTGAAAAAAGAATATATATATATATATATATATATATATATATGGTCCAATTTTACCAGGACTAGCAACCTGAGCTCTGAAATCATGGGGTATGCCCGCATCTTTCCAATCAAAACAACAGACCAAACAACAACAAGAACTAGATTTCTCACCAAGCTAAAAAGACAGCACCCTGCAATCGATGTGACATGAAAATGAACATGAGATATGGATGAAAATAATTTTAAAAGGAAACTTCTTCAAGTATCAGGATCTATCTTCAAAAAAAAAAGAAAAGAAAAGAAAATGAAACCATACTACAAAAATTCCACATCACGAAATAGGATCTCAATCAAAATATCCAGACGCTAAATCCTTACAATTCCATAATTCAGCCCTTAAGGAGTAAAACTGCATTACTGGAGACTATCTGTCATGGTCTTTCCAGCACTCTAAAACGCATTGGTATTACCTGGAGCTATCTCTATGCTGTTGCACTTGCCGCAGCTGCTGCATTGCGCCTCCTAGCCTCTTCAATGATAGAGAGCTTGATACCCTTGCCCTTGGGCAGAGATACCCACGGCTTGGTACCCTTGCCAATGATAAACACATTGCTGAGACGGGTTGCGAACTCTTGGCCAGTAGCATCCTGGACATGGACGGTCTCAAAGCTACCCTTATGCTTCTCCCTATTCTTGATCACACCAACACGTCCTCTGTTCCTCCCACCAGTCACCATGACAACATTACCAACATCAAACTTGATGAAGTCGACAATGTTGTAGGTTTCAAGATCAAGCTTGATGGTGTCATTGGCCCTTATGAGTGGATCTGGATAACGGATGGTCCTCCCATCATAAGTATTAAGGTAAGGAATACCTTTATGACCAAACTGCACAGACCTCACCTTGCAAAGCTTGAACTGCATCCAAAAACATGTGTGAAGGCCTTTATCCAAATAAATGCAATAGCTAATTTAAATACTAACACCTTTTTTACCTGAGAAATATGCATCTACTGGTATTATATCTTTGGGAAAGTAATATCATGCATATTTAGAAGTGCAGTCCTTAACAGTTCAAGCTTTTTACGTGGGGCTTTTCCTCCTATGAAATCAGGTTCAAAATGCAAATTGCAACGTTGGATTTCCCTTTTCTGATAATTTTTTTAGATCCAAACTATGCATTGTGCTTAAAATATTTTTTTAGTCTAAATATAAAAAATCAACTTAACTGAAAGCTTTTATAATCTGTAATATATGAATTACATACAAATCATACTTTAAATAATTTTTTATAATATATAAACATTCATGGAGAATAATATGATGCCTTGCTAGGTTAGGAAAAAAAATTCCAAAAGAGGGAAATCCAAGGCGGTGCAAAGTTTCATAGGAGAAAAACCCTTTTATGTGACAGCACAGCTGTTCCAATAAACAACGATCTTCATAACTCAACAAATAAAGAAAGTGAAACAGAAGTCGCATTCACACACAACAGACATAACAGCGAAGACCGAGTCCAAACCAAGAAGCAATTGCATCATGTAATCCTCCCAAACAGAATTAGATCTGAATGTAACAAAAATATCATGTCACACAATGATTCTGATCCAACCATGCACTAGGCAGAAACATCTGGGGTATGTTTCTCTAGTCGCGTCCATGTTCATCATCTCCCAACATCGAAAAATTTATGTAGGTAATCCAAAATCTGCATCTACATCTGCAGAATCACAGCCCATACCCAGTTGAAGTTCATTCTACAAACTGGTGATCAGTAATGAGAGATCAATCAAATGAATTGCAAAGCCTGGTCACTGGAATATCAAAAATATCAGATCATGAACAATACTAGTAGCCAGATAAATATCATTCAATAAGTTATGGCTGATCGAATTGGAGACTACAATGAATTAAAATATAAATATGGTGTTCCCATAATAGGTGCAATATCCATATAGTGAAAAGACCTTAGTTCATAAGTTTTGCTGCTTGTGTCGTTAACTAGACTTCATTGTAAACTTTAATGAAGTTTGCAAAAATTTAAATAGTGAGAGAATACACCAATCAATTTAGATAAGAAACTGAGAGTAGCTAGCATATCTATTTGAAGTACAAGGCAAATGGATGTATAATCCAGAGACTGCATTTTCATGTCTGTGGTTCCATCAAGTATCTAGAGTTTGGATGCCTGTACTTCCGATAAAATTTTGGTGATGAATGACAAATAAGTAGTTTTAAAACTATAAAAGAATCAATAAACATGAACCTATTACTAATAATTTGAAGATCTAAGGAAGCATTCTGATGGCCATCAATTGAAACAAGACAAATAAATGTTTGAGTCAATTCAAAGGTGACAAGTTGAATTCTATTCCTAGGAGCTAAACAAGTGAGGGTATGCAATCCCTAAAAAACCACACTAGAATGTTAAACATTCAAATCAGTTTATATAGGAAAAACTATTAAAAAAGAAAATTCTTTCGACCTACAACATAGAAAAAAATAATAAGGATATGCACTAACCTTTGCCTCTTCATCCTTGATTGTGTGCAGACGGAAGCGGCCCTTAGTGTCATAAAGCAGTCGGAAATTTTCAGATGTCTTAGGAATGGACACAACATCTGCATCAGGCTCGAATGGCAAATATTACAGTTCAGCAACCAACTATATGATAATACCTACTCCAGATCAAACATTCAATAAGTAAACAAAATCAAAGAATGGAGTGCATACCCATGAAACCAGCTGGATATGTCTTGTCTGTTCTGACCTTCCCATCAACAGAAATATGTCGTTGCATCAAAATCGAGATGACCTCACGGTATGTGAGTGCATACTTGAGCTTGTTTCGCAAGATGAGAATTAGGGGCAAGCATTCTCTGGCCTTGTGAGGACCAGATGATGGCTTAGGGGCCTGCAAAAACCACCACATTAAAGCTGAGCTCACAAAGCCAAAGAATGACTAAGCAAACCAAAGGTAGCATATGAAAACTCTCCACTCACAAATGCACCCCCAAGTTTGTCAAGCATCCAATGCTTCGGGGCATTGAGCCTCTTCAAGTGTTTCTTCAGTCCTCTAGCCTGGATTACAGAAAAAAGAGTACTGAAATTGCATATTAACAATCATAACAAAGATATCAGGAGCATAAACATCAAAAGAATAATATATAAATATAAAGATAAAAAAATCAAATTACTTATATGAATTACATGTAGACATTATCCAGATGAAATGAATTTAAAAATGGTGGATGATTAGGTATAGTACCTCGCAAATACATCATTTGCCTCAGATATATCTTTTCTAACATGGAAAAGAGCAAAAAGTAGCCTATTTTATCAAATTCCATGTCAAGATTCAGCCAAGCCTGAGGTACAGATCACCAACAGATGCCACTCCCAGAAATTACAAAACAACACGTAACAGAGATTACATCCTAATCGCAAGACCTCTGACAGTCCAATCAATGCAGACAAGATTAAACAATACAAACCTGCCAACCGTATGCAGATAGCAAATCTTCCACAAAAACACTTTGGGAAGCACCCTCCTATTCCATTTCCAGCCTACCCACCCTTTTGGGAAAACTAAGTCGTGCTCCTGCCAATCCCCACTAACACAGATGTATGGCATGGAACTTAAGACAAAAATCGAAACCACAATCTGGCATCCACTCTCATAAGACTTTTCGAAACTAGTTCAGATTACCAAAAACTGCTCATTGAACCTCTTGGGAGGCCTCTGACTCAACCAAGCACTTGGAGCAAACACGCAATAATCACCCCCCCCCAAACAAAAGACCATGCCTTAAGGTGAAACCAAACCATGAAATTCAGATTTACAGATCTGTGAATGCACAAACCCCATCAAAAGCAACAGATGCAATCTGTCACTGAAAAGAAAAACTGTCGAATCCCCCTTCTGCCAACCAGCAGATCAACTTCACCACACACCAATCTCCAAAATCAGTAAAATATACCAAAGGCCAAGCATTTTACCAGGATCTAAACTCCGCAACATAAATCAGTGTGCCGTCGTTGGCAAATGAAACTAACGATAGCATTTTCCTATGTTTATCAGGCAGAATGATAATCTACGTGTGAGGATTCGACCATTCCAATCTCTTGAGGGAGAAAAATCCAAGAATCCAGTAGCTAGGGTTTCGAGAACATACCATTTTAGGTTTTTTACGGCCGCTCTTCTCTTCTCCCCTCCTCTGTTACCGGCTGCGAGTCGAGGGCTTCTTAAACCCTAACCGAGAAGGTTTATATAAGAGGAGTCATTTGATGCTCTTGCTGACTATGACCCTCATACGCATTCGCTTGCCCTCCCTCCATAGTGTGGGGCCAGTCGGAAGAAGTTCCGTTTCCTTTAAAATAGGTCTTGGGTTCTGGTAAGTAGAGAGAGAAATATTGAAAGCGCTTTTACCCTTTCATGTGTTCAATTCGTCTTCAATTCCGGCAATCAAAGGCATTTAGGATTTTACTCGAAAATTTTTGAATTTGTAAAAATGATGTAATGATATAAGAATAATAATAAGAAATAAAGAGAATAAAATTAAAATAAATTAGTTAATTGTACAAATAGTTATATAAAAATAACAAGTATAAAAGTTATATAGGAACATGTGAATAAATGATTAAAAATAAATTAATTGTGAAAAATGAAAAGTTTTGATTTAAAATTTTTTTATGATAGTCCAATATGCCCTTAAATTAAAAAAAATGTAGGGCAATATAGTAAAGCTATTATCTTTTTGATATTTTTTGCTTAGATATGAACTAGTTTACAATAAAGGTCGGACTGTCCATTTGACCCATCATTGGGTTTATTTTATATATTTTATTTATTATTATTTTCAAAGTCCAATTCATTATTTAGGATGTGCTTGTCAGTCATAAAAACTTATCATTCTAAAACTTTTGACTCTCTATAATTATTATATTTTTTAATCGTTTATTCATATATTTCTATACAGCTGCTATATTATCTATTTTAACTTTATTCTTTTTGTTTTTGTTATTATCCTTATCATATCATACTATTTTTCTTGTTTTAAAAAATTTTACTCAAAAAACTTTTCTTTTAAAGGGTGTTGTTGACATTAAAAAAATTTCAATCTAAAAATTTTACTTGCTATAATTATCTTATTTTTTAATTATCTTTTCACTTCTTCCTGTGTAATTATCCTACTTTTCAATTATTTATACACAATTATTCATACATCTAACCTCTTTATCTTAATTTTATTCTCTTTACTTTTCATCATTATTCATTGCATATCACATCATTTTCTCTGATTTCAAAAAATTTTACCTTAAAAATATTTCAAAAAAAATTTTCTCACTTCCCTCCCGAACACACATTTTAAGTTTTATCAAATGTCAAATACATACTTAATTTACATATAGTTATTCATATAAATGGAAATGATGCTTTAGAATGTTTAAGTGTTAAATTTACAACTTTGAAAATGATATATAACTCGCCAACCAGGCGATGGTTAGTAAAGTTGGAAAAGTTGCCTAACGTTCCGCGTTCGACTTCTGCCACATGCAGGTTTAGTGAATCTGTCCTCTTATAATGGAGGTAATTATATAGTTGTCCCTCTTAAGTACGGAGCCCGATCGCCTGCTCTCGGGAGCAGGCAACGTACCCTGCTCCCGGGAGCTTATACCCATTTTTTTATTTTTTTTTTAAATTTCTCCTAAACAATGTTAATCTAGGTGTATTTAACATGTGTATAAGTTTTTACCATTTTTGGAGTATTTTAGATATTTATTTTTTATTTTTGAAAATCAAATAATGAACTTATTTATGAGAACGATAACCTAGAATTTTTAACTACCGAAATAGAAAACATTCAAATAACAGAATGGTTAAATGAAAACATTGGCAAAATAAAAATAAATAAAATAGAACCAACATATCAAATAAATAGTAATATTGCAAAAATTCTACAATTAGCAGAAAAAGCACAAATAATAGGAGAAGACCCCCAAAAACATTGGGAAAAAACTAAAGAAATAGCACATTTAGAAATCATAAATCCAAACATAACAATAAAGACTAGAGAATTAGAATACAATGAGGAAGATAAAAAAGAAATTATAAAACAAATAGATGAATTATTAAAATTAAAAATAATCAGACCCAGTTATAGTAAACATAGAAGTGCAGCCTTTTTAGTACGAAATCATAGTGAGCAAAAAAGAGGAAAAGCAAGAATGGTAATAAATTATAAAAGATTAAATGATAATACTATCGAAGATGAGTATAAAATTCAAAATAAAGATAATTTGATAAATTTGATACAAAACAGAAAATATTTCAGTAAAATAGATTGCAAAAGTGCATACTGACAAATTAGAATGGACCCAAATCAAATTGAATGGACAGCATTTGTAACCCCAGTAGGACATTATGAATGGCTAGTTATGCCTTTTGGATTAACAAACGCTCCTAGTATATTTCAAAGAAGAATGGATAAATTTTTTAATGATCTAAATTATGTTTTTATATACATAGATGATATTTTAATAGCAAGTAAAACGTTAAAAGAACATTATAAACATGTAGAAGAAGTATTAAAATGAATAATCGATAATGGTATAATCATATCTAAAAAGAAGCTAGAAATTGCTAAAGGATATATAGAATTTTTAGGCCAAAAGATTGGAAATGGATATATAGAGTTACAACCTCATATTTCTCAAAAAAATTTAGAAATGCCAGACAAGTTAGAAACATTAGAATTATTACAAAAAATTTTAGGATTAGTAAATTATGCTAGAAATTTTATCCCAAATCTATACAAACAAACTACATATTTATATAAGAAAACTGGGAAAAATGGACAACGATTTTTCAATTAAGAAGACGTAAAATTAGTACAAAATATTAAAACAAAGGTTAAAAATTTACCAAAGTTAAAATTACCTTTAGAATCGGAATATAAAATTGTAGAAGTAGATGCATGTGAATTAGGATGTGGAGCTGTATTAAAAACAAGACCCCATAAAGAAAGCTATTCAAATTTAGAAGAAGTAAGTAGATATGAATCAGGAAAATTTATTCAAAAATCAGAATCCTTAACAAGCCTGGATTATGAAATATTATGAGTAATTAATGCTTTAGATAAATTCATATTATATTTAAATAAAGAATTTACTCTTAGAACAGACTGTGAAGCTATAGTACAATTCTATAAAAAGAAAAATATATAGTAAAAGGTGGATTGCATTTATTAATACAATACAAGGAAAAGGTTTAAAAGTTAGTTTTGAACATATTAAAGGTACTAACAATTTTCTTGCAGATTATTTGTCTCGAGCATTGGCTAGTGGAGAATAGAATGTAGTCATTCTTATAATGACAAAAACTAGTAATGTAGCCGAGGATAATTCGGTGAAAAATATAGAATGTAGTCAGAAAATAATTCTGACGAAATATTATTTTAGAATGTAGTCAGTTAATAAAACTGACGAAATATTTTAACAAATAATTTTCTTTGCAGGAAATGGCAGGATCCAACAACAACCCAAACCAACCCTTTAAACCACTTCATCTTAATCCTTTTCAGAATAGTCAATTCTCATTACATCCAACATTAAATCTTCCTATAATCCCAACAGCTTCAAACTTGCACTTTCGAGTACCCCCCAGTCTTCATCTTAGCCATGATGATCATGTTTTATTAGATAATCTGTGGATTTCTAGAAACCGGCCCTCTTTTCATAATATTTTGAAAACATTAGCTTCATATATTGCTGACATAAATTCCAAAGGCCTAGCCACAGCCACTTCACAAATGTCATTCAGACCAAATTCAGCCCCAGCCAGCAATCCTTCTTTAGAAGCATATCTAAGGCTTGAACAGCAAAAGAAATAGAAAGAGGCAGAAATAGAATGGTTAAGAAAAGAATTACAGGAAGAAAAAGAGAAAAATAGTCAGCTGAAGATTGTAGAAAAAGAGTATATATACAAAAGTATGAAGAACTGGAAAAACGCCAGAACTTCTTTTCCGCCAGCAATAGCAGAAGTAAAAGGAAGAATTTTACAATTATGGGGAGAAGAGAAGATTAATGAACAAGTAGCATTACAAGCAGCTTTCAGACACCTAGCAAAGAATACAGAAGAATTACCAAGTGGGTTGGCACTAGTACTAAAGACATATGAATAAGAAATACATCCAAGCGAGCCCCACTGTCAATGCAATAAAGGGTTTTTCATCTACAGATGCACAATTGATTTATCAAGGTTTCAACATTTGAATCCGTGGCTCAATAATAAGTTAGTACAGTTTAAGAAAAAACAGCTGCTAGCACATGGGATTTTAGCAAAAATAATCATTACACATGAAGACCAGATAGTACAATTAGAACAGCTGTCTTGGAGACTGGCAGCAGTAGTAAAATACAAACTGAAGAATTGCTTGAATGGTTTCGTAAATATAGAAATCCAGTCCATTCCTCCGAGTTTCCAAAAGATTCCAATACCAGCAAAGCATCATATTTTAGTAAGAAATATTAATAATGCAGCTCCTTTATAGGTAAAAACTAGTAGCGAAAGTTTTGAGATAGTAGAAGTCTCATCAGAAGGTACAGTTGAAAGAATCAGAAAATGGAGAAATTTTGAAGTAGCAAATGAATACAGTAGAATATATTCAACTTTTTCATCACTTATGGCAGAAGAACCTCATATGAAGATATTTAGAAATGATAAATTCGATAACAAAATTACTTATCAAGGACATGGATTTTCTAGTAATTATTGGATAGAAGATGGAGAGATAGAACATCTCAAACATATAAAGGCATTTAAGAATGGAATAGAAATCGGTGATTTTCATTGTTCCTCAGTACCAGATTACCAGGGACCAAATAGCCCCCAATCAGATTTTTCATATAATGAAGATGGAATAGAAGCTCAGAATATTGAAAATAGAATGAAAGGATAGACTCGCCACCTGTCTCAAATGGAAGATTCAAGAAACAATGGCGGACATCAGTGGCACGTCTTTTCCGAAGAAAAGCTATCTTTTACTGTATTAGCATCTTTCTTTACATCATTGTACTTTTACAATACGTTGCAGCTTGCTTGATGGCAATGTATTATTGATAAGATAAGATCGAATCTTCTTTCACTGTGATATTACTGTTCACTTTTACTATGCAAGATGCGATACAATCGCAAATAGTAGAAAAGTTGCACATAATACACAGTAAGATGATAAAATCGAATCTTTCTTTTTAATTTCTTTTTCAAATCCGTTGAGCGCAAATTTCATGTCCGACTTCTATAAATAAGACTAGATTGTAACAAGAGAGAGAGAGAGAGAGACGAAAGAAGCCTACAAAAGAGTCAGAAAATCTTATGCGCTCAAAGTCTTCAAGTATTGTAAGTTTTATGTTTGAATATATGAATATGTTGTTCATAATAGGATAAGTGTGTTTCAGGCATTTAATTTATTGTCTTATTGTTCGATATTATATTTCTGTTTATAAAATCTTAAATACTAAAATTCTAACTGCGTAATTAACTGAATTTGCAGTAGGTTTTAATCCTTGAGAAAGTAGTCCGTAAATCCCGAAAGACAGAGGCATGTGTTGCCCAGAAGGGTTGGAATTTTCTACTAATCAAGATGAACGCGAACCAAAAGAAGTTAATTTATGCAAAAAGAGTTTGTAATTAAGATATTTATATACATAAATATAAATATTGAAACAATAAACAAGAAGTTAAGCCTGAACAATTTTATCAAATTGTTCATCGACAAGTCATAAATACAATGAATGCACTACTAAAAGGCCTTATATATATAGTTAAAGTATTAGCAAGAACTATAATAGAAAAAATGAAATAATTAAAAACAACGCAGAAGAATACAATAGATTACTAAATGGAAAGGAAGATCTATAAGAAAATATTGAAGAATTACAAAAAGAAATAGAAAAAATGAAAATAAAATTAGATAAAATAAATACTTAACCACCTAATAACTTAGCATTATAAGGGTGAGCCAAAAACCGACATCGTTAACTTATCTTAATAATGAATTGGTTTAAATCACATGACATAGTAGTTGAAGTTAGAACTCTAATGGAAAAAATGCATGGATACGAAATAAAACATACTGTAATAAATAAATTAAAAGAAATAATTCCGCATTTAAACATTACAATTGAAGAAATAGATAAACTAAACCAAATTGAAGAAGTAGCAGTAAAATCTTTAGTCGATAAGATAGAAGAAATACGCAATCAAATAAATATGGAGACAGAAGGGTTAGAAATATTATTAAATCACATAAAAAATATTAATTTGAGAGTTGACAAAAGTTCTCTATAAATTTAGATTTTATTTAAGATAAAACGAAGATAATCGGCCTCAGAATAGTATCAGAGCCTGTTTCAAAAGATAAAATATCAAGTTATAATACTTTTAACAAAAATCCAATAAATAAATATATACAAAAACTAAATTATGCAAAGTTTATAATAAAAAGAAAAGAGATTAAACAAATAGAAAAATCAATTAAAAATCTACCTAAACTTGAAACATTAAGCGATAGTGAATGGATAGAAGAATATTATGGCAACAAACACTGATTTAAATTACCATAATCAAATTATAAATAATATATATATATTAAATTTAGACGATAGAAATTATATCTTTGCTTTTAGAAATTTAGTCAGAAACTTTATTAGAAATATAGAACAAAGAAACAAAATAAATACAATACTAATAAATAATTTAGAATATATAAAAAATCAAAATACAGATTTAATAGAAAAACACAAAATAGAAAATATTAGATTAAAACAAATAATTGAAAACATAAGAGAAGAACCAAAGCATAAGGAAAATAAAATATTAGAAAAAATGATAAGAGACATTGAAAGTATAAGTAAAATATCACAAGATATTAAAGAATTAATACTTGGATAATATGTCAGAAATAGAAACGCATATAGATTACAAGTTAGCATTAGAAATAGCTAAAAAATGTCATAATGAACCTATTGGATTAACAGCATAAGAAGGAAAATCTACATCTGATATAGCATATCCTAGAATATTTAATATACAAACAATTCTATTAATTAAATTATGTGAAAAAATAAATATATTAAATAGTAAAGTTGATCTTTTAGAAGAAAAATTAAAAGTACTAACTACTAATCAAGCAGTAGATAATTTAGAATTAATTTTCAAATGATTACAAATACAAAAAGAACCAATAGAAACAAAAAAAGACAAAATAAATGGAAAACTTGGTAAGCTTTAGAATAAAAAATAAACCTATGATAAATATTAGTGAAGTAATAGATATAGATCAACAATTAGAAAAAATTAGAAACAAAAAATTGAACTTAATAAAGAAAACAAAAATATATGAAAAAGATAATATAATAGCTAAAAGTGCAATAGTAAAAACAGTAACAGAACAAGAGGTAAGCCGTATAAATCCAAATGATCAAGTAAGTATACCCTTAATAACAACAGAAAACAAACACAAAATTAAAAGAAACAATATAGAGAAATACATTTAGGATTGGTACTAATAGGAATTCAAGGACTTCATAATAGTGGAAGTGGAGCCAAAACTTTAGTATGCCTGTATGATCAAAGAATAACAAATTTAAAACAAGCTATTATAGGAAGTTTTGAAATAGACATGAATGAAAAGGGAGCAATAGTATATTTTTTACCAAGTTTTATAATTAATACTACAGAAATGATAGAAAATATAAAGTTAGGAATAAAAACAATTGGGTATAATATGGTATTAGGAAGCAAAAATCTAAGAATAACTACAAGATTTGTAGGAAAAATGTAAGAACATGTAATGTAAAATACAGATTAAACACAAATGAATTAGAAAAAATAATGATCAGCAAAGGAGTAAAAGCATTCCCGGAATAAAGATAGATAGATTAATAAATTCAGGAAAAGAATGAGAATTAGAAATTTTGTACAAAATAAAACATTAATACCAAATTCTAACATCATTTATGAACATTTAGATGGAAAAATAGCATTAAGATTTGGAGACTATCAATATAGAAAAATTACAGGACTAGAAGATGATGAAACAACTAGCATACAATCCGAAATAGAGAAATGAATAAAATTGATTTTAATAAAGTAAAAACTTATGAACAATTACAAAATGTAGTCTTTATAGAAATGGAATTACCATATTCAGAAATAAAACAGAAATATGATTTAGAATTAGCATATGAAAATAAAGAAAATAAAGACTTCGATTTTAAACAAATAATTAGAGATAAAGAAGAATTAAATGAATATTTTATAAATTTAAAAATGATAGATACGATAGCAGAAAGTAGCATGATAAGTGTAAATAAAAGATTTAGATTAGACAATCCTCCAACATCAGGACTAGAAGAAGAGCTACAAAAACCAATTAGACAAACCACCCAATTAAAAGAAGAAAATATAGATAGACAAGGTGTGGGAAAAGGAAAAATAAATCTTCCACCAGCCTATCAAGGAGGCAGTATATTAACAATATATTTAAATAATCCACAACTATGGGAAAACACTATATCTAGATGGGAATCAGATGCAGTAAGAGCTTGGTTAACTAGTGATCAAAAATCAGATATGTTTGCATATTTAGAAACATTATTAGGAGAAGTAGCTACAGGAATTTATAATGAAGCAAAAATAACAAAGGTTGAAGAAATTGATGAAATAAAGGGTGGGTTTGGTTTGAGGTAAAACTTTTGATGAAAAGTTTTAGAGATAAAAGTTGTCAAATTGATAGAAAATGATGTGATATAATGGGGGTAATGATGAGTAGTAAAGAGAATAAAGTTAAAATAGATAGGTTAGTTGTATGGGTAGTTGTGTAGAAATGATTGAAAAGTAGGGTAGTTTGTATAGAAAAATGTGAAAAAATAATTAAAAAATAGAGTAGTTATGAAGAGTGAAAAGTTTTGTGTTGAAAAGTTTTAATTGACAAGTTTTGACCCCAAACAAACACACCCAAAAAAATTAGGAGACAATCCTTACAATTTCACTAAATTTATTAGAACACGCATAATAGGATTTGACCCAAGTAGATCTAATACAAATGAACAAGACTATGCATACAGAGATTTAGAACAATTAAGTATTGAAAATTGAAATTACATAGAACAATTTAGTAAACTCTATATAGCTTATGCAAGTAAAGCGGAAAAATATTTTGATGATGAAATAGGAAATAAATATTTATTAAGATTACCAGGAGAACTAGGAAAAGAAATATACGAAGGATGGAAAAAAGGAAATTATCCAAAAAATGTAGGAGTAAGATCTAGAATAATATATACCTACTATAAGTTACAAGAAAAATGTAGAGATTATACTATACAAAAACAAATTAAAAAATAATCTTATAAGTTTTGTCAAAATATTTATACAAGTCAATCATTTCAAGATAAAAAGGATAAAAAAGTTAAAAAATATAAATTAAGAAGAAGTTTTGCTAAAAAACCAGATACAAATAAAAATGTTAAAAAACCTAATGAAAAAATAAGAAAATGTCATTGTTATATTTGCGGAAATCCAGATCACTTAGAAAATAGATGTAAGAATTTTAAAAATCAAAATAGAAATAGAGCAATGGTAGTAACAGATATAAAAGAAAATATTTTAAGTGCATCAAGTGACGATGAAAATACTATATACAGTATAACAGAAACAGAATCTGATAAAAGTAGTAGTGATATAGAAGAAAATACATTGATCAAAGCATTAGAAAAATGGGATGCAAATAAAAAACTATGAGCTGTATAGATAAAACAAGCCATATTTTAGAATTATGAAAAGGAAGCTTTACAAAAGAATGTAAAGAATGTGGATACTTTTCTTCTTATCAAATAAATATCAATGTCTTATATATAAAATAGAAATTTGTAGTAATTGTATCTATCAATATGGAATAGATCATCCATCAACCATAAAAAACAATTTTAAAACAACTCAAACAAATAAAATAACTATATAGGAATTAGCCAATAAAATAGAAATGTCAGAGAAAAGATTGGATGAAAAAGACAAAGAAAAAGAAAAAGAAGTTTATGAAAGAATAAAACAAAAATGGTCAATAGATAAATTAAAAAAGAAAATAAGAATAACAGATAAAAGTAAAGAAATAGATTATGAATCTGAATCAAGTTCAATAGAAAGTGAAGTTATGAACAAAAACAACTACAAGATGACATCAGTAGTAATGATGAAATTAAAACAAATAAATTAGAAATAGCCCCACGAACAGAAACAAAAATAGATTCGATCTTATCTTATCAATAATACATTGCCAACAAGCAAGCGTATTGTAAAAGTACAATGATGTAAAGAAAGATGCTAATACGGTAAAAGATAGCTTTTCTTTGGAAAAGACGTGCCACTGATGTCGGCCATTGTTTTTTGAATCTTCCGTTTGAGACAGGTGGCGAGTCTATCCTTCCATTCTATTTTCAATATTCTGAGCTTCTATTCCATCTTCATTATATGAAAAATCTGATTGGGGGCTATTTGGTCCCTGGTAATCTGGTACTGAGGAACAATGAAAATCACCGATTTCTATTCCATTCTTAAATGCCTTTATATGTTTGAGATGTTCTATCTCTCCATCTTCTATCCAATAATTACTAGAAAATCCATGTCCTTGATAAGTAATTTTGTTATCGAATTTATCATTTCTAAATATCTTCATATGAGGTTCTTCTGCCATAAGTGATGAAAAAGCTGAATATATTCTACTGTATTCATTTGCTACTTCAAAATTTCTCCATTTTCTGATTCTTTCAGCTGTACCTTCTGATGAGACTTCTGCTATCTCAAAACTTTCGCTACTAGTTTTTACCTGTAAAGGAGCTGCATTATTAATATTTCTTACTAAAATATGATGCTTTGCTGGTATTGGAATCTTTTGGAAACTCGGAGGAATGGACTGAATTTCTATATTTTCGAAACCATTCAAGCAATTCTTCAGTTTGTATTTTACTACTGCTGCCAGTCTCCAAGACAGCTGTTCTAATTGTACTATCTGGTCTTCATGTGTAATGATTATTTTTGCTAAAATCCCATGTGCTAGCAGCTGTTTTTTCTTAAACTGTACTAACTTATTATTGAGCCACGGATTCAAATGTTGAAACCTTGATAAATCAATTGTGCATCTGTAGATGAAAAACCCTTTATTGCATTGACAGTGGGGCTCGCTTGGATGTATTTCTTGTTCATATGTCTTTAGTACTAGTGCCAACCCACTTGGTAATTCTTCTGTATTCTTTGCTAGGTGTCTGAAAGCTGCTTGTAACGCTACTTGTTCATTAATCTTCTCTTCTCCCCATAATTGTAAAATTCTTCCTTTTACTTCTGCTATTGCTGGCGGAAAAGAAGTTCTGGCATTTTTCCAGTTCTTCATACTTTTGTATATATACTCTTTTTCTACAATCTTCAGCTGACTATTTTTCTCTTTTTCTTCCTGTAATTCTTTTCTTAACCATTCTATTTCTGCCTCTTTCTCTTTCTTTTGCTGTTCAAGCCTTAGATATGCTTCTAAAGAAGGATTGCTGGCTGGGGCCGAATTTGGTCTGAATGACATTTGTGAAGTAGCTGTGGCTAGGCCTTTGGAATTTAGGTCAGCAATTTATGAAGCTAATGTTTTCAAAATATTATGAAAAGAGGGCCGGTTTCTAGAAATCCACAGATTATCTAATAAAACATGATCATCATGGCTAAGATGAAGACTGGGGGGTACTCGAAAGTGCAAGTTTGAAGCTGTTGGGATTATAGGAAGATTTAATGTTGGATGTAATGAGAATTGACTATTCTGAAAAGGATTAAGATGAAGTGATTTAAAGGGTTGGTTTGGGTTGTTGTTGGATCCTGCCATTTCCTGCAAAGAAAATTATTTGTTAAAATATTTCGTCAGTTTTATTAACTGACTACATTCTAAAATAATATTTCGTCAGAACTATTTTCTGACTACATTCTATATTTTTCACCGAATTATCCTCGGCTACATTACTAGTTTTCGTCATTATAAGAATGACTACATTCTATTCTCCACTAGCCAATGCTCGAGACAAATAATCTGCAAGAAAATTGTTAGTATCTTTAATATGTTCAAAATTAACTTTTAAACTTTTTCCTTGTATTGTATTAATAAATGCAATCCACCTTTTACTATATATTTTTCTTTCATTTTTCTTTTTATAGAATTGTACTATAGCTTCACAGTCTGTTCTAAGAGTAAATTCTTTATTTAAATATAATATGAATTTATCTAAAGCATTAATTACTCCTAATATTTCATAATCCAGGCTTGTTAAGGATTCTGATTTTTGAATAAATTTTCCTGATTCATATCTGCTTACTTCTTCTAGATTTGAATAGCTTTCTTTATGGGGTCTTGTTTTTAATACAGCTACCCATCCTAATTCACATGCATCTACTTCTACAATTTTATATTCTGATTCTAAAGGTAATTTTAACTTTGGTAAAATTTTAACCTTTGTTTTAATATTTTGTACTAATTTTACGTCTTCTTGATTGAAAAATCATTGTCTATTTTTCCCAATTTTCTTATATAAATACGTAGTTTGTTTGTATAGATCTGAGACAAAATTTCTTACATAATTTACTAATTCTAAAAATTTTTGTAATAATTCTAATGTTTCTAACTTGTCTGGCATTTCTAAAATTTTTTGAGAAATATGGGGTTGTAATGCTATATATCCATTTCCAATCTTTTGGCCTAAAAATTGTATATATCCTTTAGCAATTTCTAGCTTCTTTTTAGATATGATTATACCATTATCGATTATTCATTTTAATACTTCTTCTACATGTTTATAGTGTTCTTTTAACGTTTTACTTGCTATTAAAATATCATCTATGTATATAAAAATATAATTTAGATCATTAAAATTTTTATCCATTATTCTTTGAAATATACTAGGAGCGTTTGTTAATCCAAAAGGCATAACTAGTCATTCATAATGTCCCACTGGGGTTACAAATGCTGTCCATTCAATTTGATTTGGATCCATTCTAATTTGCCAGTATGCACTTTTGCAATCTATTTTACTGAAATATTTTCTGTTTTGTATCAAATTTATCAAATTATCTTTATTTGGAATTTTATACTCATCTTCGATAGTATTATCATTTAATCTTTTATAATTTATTACCATTCTTGTTTTTCCTCTTTTTTGCTCACTATGATTTCGTACTAAAAAGGCTGCACTTCTATGTTTACTATAACTGGGTCTGATTATTTTTAATTTTAATAATTCATCTATTTGTTTTATAAATTCTTTTTTATCTTCCTCATTGTATTCTAATTCTCTAGTCTTTATTGTTATGTCTGAATTTATGATTTCTAAATGTGCTATTTCTTTAGTTTTTTCCCAATGTTTTTGGAGGTTTTCTCATATTATTTGTGCTTGTTTTGCTAATTGTAGAATTTTTGCAATATTACTATTTATTTGATATGTTGGTTCTATTTTATTTATTTTAGTTTGCCAATGTTTTCATTTAACCATTCTGTTATTTGAATGTTTTCTATTTCGGTAGTTAAAAATTCTAGGCTATCGTTCTCATAAATAAGTTCATTATCTGTAGATTCGTTATTATTTTGAGATTCGTTATTATTGTGAGAGGGAAAAATAAAAAATAAAGATCTAAAATACTCTAAAAATGGTAAAAACTTATACACATGTTAAATACACCTAGATTAACACTGTTATAAAAAAAATTTCACAAAAAAAATGGGAATAAGCTTCCGGGAGCAGGGAACGCTGCCTGCTCCCGGGAGCAGGCGATCGGGCTCCCTTAAGTACAAGGGTATTTATAAAGGACTGCATGAGAAGAGAGTCAAACCCTCCAACAAGCCCATTTGTGTTACCATCCGGAGGGGTAACCTAAGTACACTAATTCAAACAATATTATTATATTTTTTATTAGTGTATTTATATATCTCAAATATCTCTTACAATAAAGCTTTTGAGACATTCTTATAAATTAAAGAAGACAATTTTACATAATTATTATATTAATTTTACATAATTTTCAACAGAGATCTAGTGGTGGACACTCTCACGAATCATAACAGAGACATATCGCCGCCACCTTTCGATTCTTCGTCAGCGCAATGTGGACGTGGGGCATGCCGAAGTACCGCTGCGCTTGAGGCATTGCGGGTGGCAATGCAAGTTCTTTTATTTTTATTGCATTACCTAAGCCATTTTCTCTCCTCCGCACTTAAAGCCGAGAATACAGGTATACGCCCACGATATAAAAATCATTAAGCTATGCCCTGAATCACATGTCATGCAAATCTTTAATTTAGATAAAACTTCATTTGCAAGACAAATAAATACAGCATGCATTTGATAATCAACAAAATATTTCAAACTAAAACTTTTTTTTTCCATAACTACTCTATTTCTTTATTATTTCTTTACATTTTTCTATACAATTATTATATTTTTCAATTATTTTTCTATGACGGTCTTTATAACTAACATATCTATTTTAATTTTATTTTCTTTACTCATTGTCATTATCTTTATCATGTCACATCATTTTCTTTTATTTTGACAACTTTTATACTAAAAACTTTTCATACAAAAGTTTTATCATTTCTCAAACACATTTTATAAACAAATTATTCAACATTCATTTAATAGGTTTAATATTAATTTAACATTAAAGTGGGGGCCATGTGCAACTAAGGTATCCCTATATTTAATACTATTATTTAAAATCATTTCAATAAGAAATTGTTGTCTCTAGACATTATTGTATTTATTTTTTGACCCACCTATATCTATTTTAAAATCAAATCTTAGACAAATTTCATAAAATGATGAAAATCAGGCTTACTTGAACTGATTCACATTTAACCAGTCCAACGCATGCTAAAATGTGAATAGGTTCTAAACTTTTTTTTTTTTTGTCAGAGCCCAGCTGCTCAATGGCAAGTTTGCTCACATCGAGAATCAAATCTTGATAGGTGAGCATGCAAGCCCTCATGTGAACCAACTGCCCTAAGGCAGGTTCACAAATAGGTTCTAAAACTTAACACCGAACATTGTCCTCTTTATTTCATATATGTTCATCTCTACATTTTTTTCATCTCTGTTGATATTTTAGCAGTCCTGTTATAAAATGTTATCTGAAAATTATTTTTATTTTTTTATATGGTAAGCTTGGAGGATGTCCTCAGCGAAACCCAAAAAAAATAGCAGAGGACAGCTCACCCAAGCTTACAAGATAGAAAATCTTTGTAAAAAAAATAAGAGATGTAGGCCGGGGGAGTTCCCCACCAAAATATGGGTCCCCCCCTAATACAAAAAAGCCAACTTAGCCACGTTGTGAGCATGTTAGTTTCTACTTTTTAATACATGGCTAAAAATTACTTGATCAAAACACTACCCGAGTGTCTTAATCTCCTCTAATAAGTATTTCAAACTAGATTTTGGATTACCCAAACCATTTAACATATTAATTAGGAGCAAGAAATCAGTCTCAAAGATTAGCCTCCTAATCCCCATTTCTTTACCCCAAATCACGCCTCTGATTAAAGTCATAGCTTCTAAATCCAAAATATTAATCCGACCCCTTACTGAGTCACATCAAGCTCCCAGAAAATTATCATGTCAGTCTCTCAATATTACCTCAAAACCAAAGCAGTTATCCTCCACTCTAATACTAGCATCTACGTTGATTTTTATGAATCCACAATTTGGGAGGGTCTATCTAGCATGACTGCTATTTTATGTGTAGTTATAAACTACTTATTTTCAATTATTATTTTCTATCATATTGCTTAGTCCCTTCAAATTTATGTTATCTTTATTTTTTTATACTTTCCATTATTTCATCACAAGACTACTTGTTACTATCTTGTCTAAAATAGGAAAAATTCCTCTCATACACATAATATTTGGTTATTATTACTTTTATACCTATAACATTTCAAATTTTTTTCCGACACTCATAACATTTCACCACGAATTATCTATTGCACATGTCGTCAATCTCAGTCAAAACGGACGTCACGTATGTGTAGAAATGTCGATTTTACCCCACACTATTATGTAAACAACTATGAAATAAATTACTGCTTTATTTTTATTATAATTTGAACAAAATTCATGGGCCACATCAGCTAGATAAAGATAAGATCACATTTTGTCATAAATCATCCATCAGCCCTTGCTGGATAAAAATGAAATAACACCTATAATCCATTAGTGTAATGTAATGAGATGTGTAATTGGAAAGGCAAATATATAAAGCTCCGTGACCCGTAAGGTCGGCCTAAGTAAAGGCTTACTCAGACGGGCCTAAAAAATATATTTCGAGGCATTTTTTTTAAAAAAAATTTAGCTCAAAAAATTACGAAAATACCACTATTTTTTTTTAAAAAATAAATACTTAAAAATATCAAAAAAAGGAAGATTTGGTTTATATATTCAATACACATAACTTAACATATTTATGAAAAAAATAAAAAAAATACCTTGAAATATGTTTTTTAAAACGGTTTAAGTAAGCCTTTACTTAGGTTAGTCTTACTTAGGTTGGTCTTACAGGATCATCCCCATATATAAAAACAAATAAAAAAATAGGAAGTAATTAAAATATGCAAACAATAATTCCCATGAAAGGGGTGTTATGACCGAACGGTGTGACCAATTCCATAAAATAATTCAATTGGATGAGACTCTGTTTCTTTTTTTTCTTGAATGGTTCCATTTCCAAATAGTTAACGTAGTTTTCTTCAATCTTTTTTCTCAACGGATCTAGCCTTCCAAATAGACCTGGCTTTCCTCATTTTGTTTTTGCATGAGTATATAAGCCCACGACCTTTTAATTTTCATATTAAAATTAATTGAATGAATTCAATTCATATAAGAGATTGAAATTATTTATTTCGCTAGAATAATATTAATCGAAGGCTCTTCATAATTACTACATGATATTAATTATGCTATATATTTTTTTTATTGATAGCGTACACATAACATTTGATATTACAAATCAAACTTATTCATATATGGAAGACACACTAAGCTACCCAAATTCTTTTTTCTTACAAAGCTCCTATATCTAAGTAACATAAAACTCTAAACTGGAACCCCACAACTGGAGGAAAAACCAAACTTTCACATGTTCAAAGAGATTTGATATAACATCAGTTCTATGGTTGTCATATGTGTGGACCAACTCGGTAGTAGCCCAGCTGGCTAATTATGCTATATTTACTAGAACATGATTGTTATTTTTTAGCCCATCTAAATCTCCAATAAAAGTTTTATAAAAAAAAAAGTCTCTAATAAAAGTAAATTTTGTTAAATATAACTCAATATTTTAAAAGAAGTATAATAAATGGTTTAGATTATATTAATAAGTTAAAGCTATAAAAAAAAGTTAAAAGTTGTTCGGTTACGATTCAAAATAACCGATTGTTTTCAATGATAACGCGTATCTTAGTGAGATCAATAGAAGGGGCGAAAAAGGTTCTAATTCACAAAAACCCAAATGACCAAACTCGATTTTTATTTAAAGCTTGATAAATTTGCAGCAAAGTAATTTTCGATTTGGAAGTTACATACACACAAATTTGAAGTCCAATTATATTAACATACACACAAAGTAATTTGATGTATTTACTAGAGTCAACAGAATTCTGATTTCGAGGTCATGTCTAGACTTCGGTTGATATTTGGATAAGTTGGGCCAACTTGATTTTTTATACAACAGCGTTGGAGTGAGTTGGTTTTAACCCCAGTAATTAACTAGAGTAAAAGCTTCCCATCAAAAAAAAAAAAAAAAAAAAAAAAAAGAGTAAAAGCTAGCTGCATCAATGGTCCGGAGAAATCAGTGAATCACCCCGGCCATGCAGCAGTGGTCTAAAAAATACAAAAATTCGAGCCAATAAAAGCTACCAAAATGTTTGTTGGAAGACTACAATCTCCGGGGATTCCTACAAGAAAATTGGTTTTTTCTTCATCCTTTATTACTAACTAAACAAGCCTATATTAGTACATAAAATGTGTATGCAAGACCAAATTTTTTTTTTTTTCCCACGGTGACGTTTTTCTAATAAAGGAAAATTTCTCTTATTTACTGTGATGCTTCTGCTGGTAAAAAAAATAAAATAAAAATGATATTAATGCTTTAACAACTGAATCAAAAAAATTTTTAATCTTTTTTTTTTAAGTAAAAAAGTTGGTTATCAAAGTAAAGCAAATCATAAACAATTAGCAACCGAATTTATCCTTGGTGGTTGCTTCTTGCTTCTTGATATATGATACCAATTAGTGGTAACTAAAAATTTTCTCACTCGCCGTGACACTTGTAGATTTGTGGTACAGCAATCTGTCCTTAGATGGGTGATGTCGGTTCGAAAGGCAAGAACATCGCTTTGGCATGAATTGCGGCAAACATGGAGTGTCCACCTTGTAGATATTGTAAGCATGTTCTTCCAATAGTTACGGTATTATTTGGTCCCTCCAATAAAGAGGATATTATTTGTTGTTTTCACTGATGAGAGTATTATTTAGTTCCTTGGTATTATGAAAATTATACAAATTTATAATATCAGATAACTTGATATATATATATATATATAAATATAAATCGAAAAAATACTCTCACTCGTTTTAGGAAACAAAAATCTCTCAACAACAAAATGTTAACTTCCTGCCAAGAATCAAAACTTTTGGGGGGTGAATATAGCTAAAAGTGTATGTAGCTCTATCCGTACTTCCTTGTCTCCTTAGATATTATTGGATCAGTAGTTTAGAGAGAAATAAAAATAAAGATATCGATTATGGGAATAAAATCAGAGATAAAAACAAGAATGAAAAATATAAATAAAGAGCTTAAAAAATCAAACTGCTAGATTTTAAAATTATTTTTTCCAATGCACCCTGACGGTTAGATCAATAATTTGTACCCATTTGTTGGACTATTGCTAATTAATCAGTTTTAAATATTTAGTAAATAGAGCAACTGTTGTAATCTTAACATGCATGCCCAGTGATTCTTTACAATTACCAGATAAAACGGTCTTAAGCTCTTCGTTTTTTTTTTTTTTTTTTTTTAAATGTGAGAATAATATAAAAGCTTGGATTAGAAGGCGAGAAATAGGGGATTTTGTCCTAGTTCACCAGGCCGCCAACCACAATCTATAAATATGATGTGGCTACAATGGGCCGAGTTGGACTGGCCCATGAAGTCAGCTTACATGATCCACTGTACAGTGTATTTGGGCCATAGTCGGATGCGGGTTTTTTCATTGATATTTATATATCATAGCAACTGATATTATAATTAAGCACATTAGTCATATACAATTTTGGAGTACAAATTTTTATTTGATGTCTTCAAAACCATTCATTCATGTTCATTTGATAACTGAGCTAAATAGAACAACATCAACACTTTTTTTAAAATTTTTTTTGTATGCACAACTCAATTTAAATACATAATTTCAATCTTTTAAATTTATGAGTGCAAATTTAACAATGTTGCTAATAGAGTAACCATGGAGACATTATCCCGGTAAATGGAAAATAAATTTCTCATCCCAAGACTCAAAAATCTGAACTTTTTACGCCACTGCGGGATTCTTTCAACGATATTTTATCTTCTCCACTCTTTTCGTTTTTTTAAATCAACAAAATCATTTGAGGCCGATCCAATGCTCACGTGAGCATTGACATTTTTAATTTTTTTTTTTGTTTTTTGGCATATTATGAAATTTGATATCTCAAATTTTCATGTTTAAAAACAGCGGATTTCGTATTTAAAGACACTCATATAATCTCAAAAAATAAAAAAATATAAAAAAGAGTATTGCACACGTGAGCATTGGATCGGCCCAAATGGTTTTAAGATTTGAAAGTTTAGCTTTTATGAAAGCGCCATGGCCCAGCTGGTATAGCTTGTCATTACCGTATACAACTATGCGTTTGCAATAAAATATTAATTTAACTGCAGAAAATAGTAAATATAGCCAACTTAAAGAATTTGTAGCCAACACTTAATAGTATTTGCAGATAAACAGAAATCACAGCACATAATGTTATATGCAGTCAGTTTTATATATGTGACAATTTTTTTTTTTAAAATGGGGATATTTATAAGAAACCTTTGTTCTATAGAACTCTGAAAAAATTACTCAATTTATTATGTTTAGCATCATTTATATTATTATGGAAACTTTTTCATTTGTCTGATATCATTGTACATGACTCTCATCTACGAATGTATAAAATTAATGTAATGAAATACTTTAATATTAAATATCAATTTTAAAATTATATTTTCAAGATTTAAACTATCCAAAATTTCATTTCTATATGGATAAATAATTTTATAAAATATTATTATATTCTAATACATATATAAATGAATATAAATATTTTTTCAATTTACACCTGAATATATCTATTTTTGAGCAAATGTGGCCCATGCATGTCTTTGATTTGGATAAAACGTGTCTTCTAGCTAAATAAATAATGTTGAATATTATGAATGAATTAGATTTTCCATTAAGCATTCAATACTTAAAATTTGATGGGTTATAGAAGTGGGTCTATTTAAAAAATGGTCTGTTTAAAAAATAATTCTAATTGTTCAAAAGCAACAAACCATATAGTTAAACATAATATTTTTTTTGCAGTAAAATGGCATCAATTGCAGAAAAAATCATGTCGTATACAACCGAATTAATTGTTACATTTAAGAAAATTTCTTATAGGATTCCTTGGAAGCCAAATTAACTAGCCGGTTTCTCGGTTGCTTCCACTTTAGATGGCATTGTTTCAGGCTTCGTTTGCCACTTGATTTAGGTGTTTAGTGTTGTAGTATTTAGATTCTACAATTGATTTTTTTATTATTTTATTTTTTGTTGTCTAGCCCACTAGACCAATGATATATACACTTATTTTGAGCTAGGGCTACATTAAGTATGCAGGAGACAACCCACCAGTCCATGCCACCACTAAATACTGATGGGAGAGAGTAGAAAGTGTATTAAGATTGTTGTGGGAATCCATGTATTTCTCTTTTGAAGGGTTTGTCGACGTAAATCTTTATGTTCTTGTTATATGATTTTTGAATCTTGAATTAATTTGTGATGTGTACGCATTGGATTTGTGCTTGCTGTGTGTATGCCCACCCTGACATTAGGAACAAACAGTTTCCAGACATGAACGTTCTTTGCCCAAATCCTGTTTGGATAAAGGTTAAAAATCAAAGCTTTTAAAATTTGCTTTTATAAAAGCCCAACTTTAGCATGCTAGCGATAAATGTGGAGACTGGCTAATTAGTTATGAGGATGTTAATTTCATGGCTAATTATTATTTCTGATCCATATCTCTTGCTTTCTCGAAGTTGGATATCAACCTCCATTTAAAGCAAATATGATAATGATTTTGACAACGTACACATTCTACATCCATACATGCATATATCCAGGACATCCAGGACATGGGTTCTAACAGGATCCCCATATATAGTATGGGTTGAACTGCAAGCTCATTCAATAATGGTTGGTTGAATACTCACACATCCATGTCTAGAGAAACTGTGAATCCTAGCATGCTCTACAGTCAGCTCAAAAGATCAATACTAACATCAGTACTCATGAGATGGCTGCAGAATCATTGGAAATTGTTAACTAAAATCCCTTTTTTTACCAAATAGATAGATAGATCCCATCATGTGCAACATTCCACAAATGTGAAACCAAAACCAAACCTCTGAAATCAGTGGACTATTAGTTGTAGAAAGCTAGATTCATTTGATGGGGTGCAGCCATCAGTGCCCACTTTAAGTCGTGGATATTTGATGATTCAGTTGGACTTGAGTGGAGTGTTTTCAGAGTCAAATGCATGCACCTGCCAGCTAAAAGAGCCATCAAAGGTAGTGTCCTCGCACTGTTGTATTATCACCTTGATCCTTATTGCTTCGTTATTTCACCTTTCTGGCACTTTCCAGTCTCCTTAGTTGTTGCCTCGGATTCGTCGGATTTGAAAGCGACTATAAGTAGCGCATGTATATGACTTTTTATTTTCACCTTGATACCACCTTTCAAGGGAGTAATTGAGATTTTTTTTCCTCTTCCTAGATAGAGTGCATTGAACTCTATAATGGGTGAGGCTCACATGAGGATTGGGAAATCTAAAGCTTATGATAAAAAATCAGGAAGTGGTTTGTTGTGTTGCGCATAGGCCAACATGCATAGGGCAGGAGTTGATGGCCTGGCTTATAGAATCATGAGAACTTCTTATCAGAGACAAGGACTTCGCAACTAATTACTGAGTGAGACAGCAATTTCAACATCAGATTGAGCTTTGAGGCATTCTAGATTCCATGTTTTTGGTATTAAAGTAGGATATTTGAATTCCCAGAAAAGTACAAGTATAATAACTACAACCCTATTATAAAAATGTGAAAATGCAAGATAAAGTAGGCAGGTCAACTAACATAATTAATTAATTAACATGACTTTAACTGGGAACTTTTCGACTATTGGAGCTTTAATTAGCCGTATCCTGATCATCGCCAGTGATTAACTTCAACCTTGACCATATTGACCTGATGAATCCCAAGACTGTGGTTTGTTTTGGAAATTGTGAAACAAGGAAAGAGAAAAATAAAATATCATATGAAAATGTGGAGGAAAAGATAATAATGATTGATATGGGACATTTAATGACTAAATATAAAGAAACAAGTAAAATAAATTTTTTTGAAATAACAAGCAAAATAAATTTAGTCTGAATGAAAATTTAGAAATGAATAACTTAAAATATTTCCAGATTTTTTCAAAAAAATATTTCCAGAAAATATGCAAGAATAATTTAAAATTACATACATTGAAGAAAATTTTACTTCTTTTATGTATATATTCAATGACTCAAGTAATTGAGAATTGGAGAAGAACATTTATTCAAGGAATGAAGAACAACTAAGCATGTTCATTCTTCATTGCTGGAGAATTTGGTTTATCTGGAACAAAAGCGAAGAACAACGTATCCCCCCGATTTCAACAATATGATTGAATGGTGTAGAGCATGCAGAGATCAATTTGTGGAAACTCCAAGTTAGTCCTAAGATGGCTTCGCACGGGGGGGGTGGGGGGGGGGGGGGGGGGGGGGGGGTGGGGTTGGTGTGCTTTGGTTCTGAAAATGAATGTGGATGGATGTAGGAATCCTAGGGGCAGTGGCTGGGATTGGGTGCAACGTTAAGAAACTCTAAGGGTGTTTTTTTGGCAACTAAGTGTTGGTGGATGGAAGGAGTGATGGATGTTCTGCTTAAATAAGCTGCAGCTTGTTGCAAGGGGATATTCTGGGGCCCAGAAATGAAACTGGACTCTTTAATCTTGGAAGGTGACTCACGGTAAATGCCCTATCCGATCTTCGGTGGAGATTATGATCCAGGACGTCATGACTGCTGCGCAGGCAATTGAAAATGTTGAATTTCATCATATTTTACGAATAGGGAACTGGGTTGCCTATTTTTTGGCAAAATTTGCATCCTCTCATGCCTGTTGTTGATGTCAAACTTTTTGGGGCCGACCTCCGGATTTCATTGTAAATCACTTGGATATTGATTCTTCTCAGTAATGAAAATCACATATATTCCATCCAAAAAAAAAAAAAGTAACTGAGAATTGGTTACTTTGTTGCATAAAAAAAAATAAAAAATTGGTTACTTTGTAAACAAAAACTAAGACCGTAGAAAATAGGCTTTGTTTCGATGTTGAAGTGATTCTATGTAATTTTCTTAATTTTTAAGATAGTGGTGATTGATACAAAATTCAATTCATTTATCATATTTAACATAATTTATTTAACTAAGATACCAAATTTCATTCAAATCAAGTATGTGCATAGGGCTACATTTACTTAAAAAAGAGATATTTGTAAATTATAAAAAATGCTTACATTTATTACATATTTATTAGAATATAATAATACTTTACAAAATTATTTATCTGTATTATTATATAATATTTTAGATAGTTATATATAGTGATACTAAATAAATAAAATGATTTCTATGATAATATAGATGATGTTAAATAAAATAGATAGAGTAGATATTCTATCAACAATCAAAATTTTTTAAAATAAAAGTTACATTGAATCAGGGTTAGAAGATTAATAACAACAGCACAAAGTTTACAACATCAATGATATTGATACGTACGATACCTTCTGTTGACTAATCTATGAATTTTGATTTTTAACCTCACCATAAATTTTTAATATTGCAATTTATAATAAAAAATTTTGATAGTGCAGTTTATGATAAAAAACTTGATTTAAAGCTAATAACAGTCACTACAAATTAACAACGTTTTGCAACATAATTTTAGCAGCATGTAATACTAATTTGTAATTGACGGCATGAATACATATAGTCACTGGAAACTTACTTTTTATCGACAATAATACACGCATGTTGCAAAAAGCAACTTTCAATGATAAAACCAAAAAAATTGTCACTAAAATGTACACTTTTAGTGATAATTTGTCGTTAAAATTATCCTTTTGAGACCCATTTATAGCAATTGAATTACAATGATATCACGGTGTAAACATATTGATACAAGGGCAATTTTAAGCGACCCTAAATAATTTATATATACGGCCCGTTTCTATGCAGCGGGGTTATATAGAAGTGGTTCCATATAACCTCTTCAAATTTTAAGATTTTGACTTTTTATAGAAAATCCAATCCATTCATTATATTTAATATCATTTTTTAAGTTATAAAACAAAGTTTCATTCAAATCCACTATATATGCATAGGCTACATTTGCCTAAAAATAAGTACATTTACGCGAAAATTAGGAAAATGCTTAGATTCATTTACACAAGCATTAGAATGTAGTAATATTTTATAGAATCATTTATCTATGTAGTAATGATAGTTTAGATGTTGAAAATGCTGTTTAAAAATTGATATTTGGCATTAAATCATTTTATTACGTTGATCTTACATATTTATAAATAGTGTCTTTATATATTGATATTAGATAAATGAAAAAGTTTTCATAATAATATAAGTGATGTTAAATAAAATGGATAGAGTGAATTTTTCATCAACTATCTAAATGTTAAAAATGGAAGGATTATATAATATAGATATATATAGGGATATGTTTTAGTGCAGTTACATGCACCGTATCTTATAGTACTTTTGGCTCAAAATAAGTTGTACATGTATTTAAATATATTAATACTTTATATAATTATTTATTCATGTATAAATTATATCTTAAATAGTTTATATTTAAAAATAACTTTAAAATTAGTATTTACATTAAATTATTTTATTACATTAATTTGTACTATTTTCGGATGTAGTCCATACACATATTAAATTTGGATGAAAATTTATATGCTAATAAAAAATAATTCTGAATACAATGAATGGAGTAGATGTATATTTTAATGATCATGTGAGGTCCATTTTAAGCAAAATATACCATGAGTTATGGTGCATTTACATGCACTTGTATATTTTCAACATATATATAAAACTTATCAGGCGCAGTTAGCTCAAAATGGGACCCACATACACTTGAACGTATTGATATTTTATACAATTATTTGTCATATAAAAATTATATCTAAGATAGTTTACATGTTAAAAAAATAACTTTAAATTTTTATTTTTATCAAACTATTTTATTACGTTGATTTTGTACTATTTTCAAATGGGTTCCGTACACATATCTAATTTGAATAAAAATTAGTATAATAATAAAATAAATAATTCTAAATCTAATATGTGAAATAGATTGTAATTTTATGATCATACAGAGCCCATTTTGAACTAACTGCGCAGGAATATTTCTCATATATATATATGGGCTCTACTTCTATATAATCAAGTTACATAAAAATGGTCCCATGTAACTCTCTAAAATTTTAAAATATTAATGATTGATGTAAAATTCAATCCATTCATTGTATTTAACATCACTCGTTCGGCCAGAGGACCAAGTTTCATCCAAATCAAGCATGCGCACTGGCCACATTTGTTTAAAAATATATATTCATGTATAAATTGTGAAAAATGTTTAGATCCATTCACACACACATATATATGTAACAATAATTTATAGAAACATTTAGTTACATAGGATTGCTATTTTAAATGATTTAGATATTGAAAATTACTTTAAAATTAATATTTTAGCATTATGAGTTTATTATGTTGATTTTACACATTTATAGATGTGACTCATGTACAGTGAAATTAAAAGGATAAGAGGATTTACATAATAATATAAATGATGTTAAATATAATGGATAAATGAATTTTCCATCAATTATTAAAATTTTAAATATGGAGGGAGTTAATAAAAAAGGAGTTCATAGAAGCCGAACCATATATATTATAATGAACTCAATTTACACATGCTCTTTACAAAGTCACTTGATAGCACATGGTACCAAGGTTAGTATAATTGTATAAAGCTACACCTTCAAGATTGATAAATAAGTATCAATACCAAAACTCAAACATAAAATTTAGAAAAAAGTCTATGAAATATTAAGCTTATGTAAAATATGGATAACAAATATAAATATATAGAAAAGAATAAGCACACCCTATAGTAATAATCCATATGAAAGTAAGATTACACAACTCTTATTATGTACGTTTTTATTTAAAATTGTAAAAATGCACGATTTAATAAAATAATAAATAAAATTTCTTAAAACTTCAATGACACTAATTCATGAAAAACGACCAATTTTGACATTAGGAACATACTCAACCGTGTTCAAACCAATTTAACGAACGCTGGTTCAATGCACCGGGTGTACTTCACCCGTTTTTTTATTTTTTTGAAATTTTTTTACATGACTGTTAATCTAATTGTATTTAACGTGTGTATAAATTTTTATCATTTTCGGAGATTTTTAGATTTTTTTTCGGATTTTTTAAAATCAGTGGAAATTACTAAAAATGCCACTGATTGTAAAAAATCAATAAAAAATATCTAAAAATTTCCAAAAATAGTAAAAATTTATATACATGTTAAATACACTTAGATTAATATTTTCAGAAATTTTTTTTAAAAAAAAATAAAAAAACGGGTGAAGTACACACTGGTGTATTGAGTCAGCGTCCCAAACTTAATATGTTGATGGGTCAAAAACATATTTTTATTAATATATTGTGGCTCCCGTTATATCTGTTGAATAAAAAGTTTGTGTGTTTGAAATCGATGTGCTCTTTTACCATTTTTGGATAATTCCGTGATGATCTGTCGGTCTAGAGTCCTCCATGACAGGTCTAAGTCACCTAATCTACAAATAACGTCTATCCCATGCACATTATCGATGTTATTTTTAAATGCTAAAGCCTGCAAGACGAAGTCAGCAAAAGCTACATTTCCATTTTAAGGAGTTTGCGACTGAAAATCAGTCTTAAGTTTTAATTAAAAGTAGGCGCCGTTGCTTAATCTATTATAGCACTGGGCAGAACTTATCCGTTTGGAAGCCGTGGTCAACTGAAGCCGAATTAATCAAACCTGCAAATTGGATCTTACAAATCATTCCTTAATTTGCCCATTGATATTCTGTAATTATGACCTAGCACTCACACTCCACTGCAAGCAATATTGCATGCATGCATTTCGATTGATCAGCTCAAAAACGTAAATTTTCAAAGCAATTTGAAGCCCAACTAGACGCAACAATCCCCAAGTACCCATTTACTCCAACCCCAGCTGCTAAAAATCGAAGACAGATTAAAACCTCCCAAATTAAAATGAGAGGATTAGAATAATCAAGGATTCCAAGTAGGATCCCTGGGGCTGAAGAAGCTGGCAATGACCCTGGAGTTGAGCAGCGAAAGCATGGTCCCGCCGGCTTTGATGCACCTCGGCGTCTTGTACTGATTAATGGATCCTCCCTGGCTGATGCACAGATCCATGAGCGCCTCGAACGTCCCCGCCTCCACCACTCTAATCTCCAACGGCCCCACCGACTTGTCCACCGTCCGGCACCTTCGATACACGTAGTCCAGAGAGTTCTCGATGGCTGCGGCGCACTCCTCGAAGACCTCGTCGTGGAGAAGAACTGCTGCTGCTCCTCCTCCTCCTCCGTTAACAAGGTTGCGGGTGGTATTTGTATTGGTTTTGCAGGCTGTGATCTCCCAGAAGAGGACGTAGTGGCCGGGAATGGTGGACGTCTCGGCGTAGCTGGTGTATTCCACGAGAAGGGCATCGTGGGATTCTAGGAGCTTCCTGGCGATGGTGATGCTGTTGTGGAGGTCTTCCTCGTTCGTCTTGTCGTTGTCAATGCTGAGGACGATGTTGCGGCGGCAGATGAATTTGAACTGCGGGGCGCGGTTGTGGAATCCCACCACTTGCAGAACGTCGCCGATGCGATACCGATATAGCCCTGCACGTCCGCACTCAATGCTCATGCATCGCACACGTAAGCTCACTCATTAAATGTTCATTCATCTTCGAATTAAGGATATATATATATATATATATATATATAGATAGATAGCATGAATGTATGCATTTGGATTCTAACTAAGTTGGTGGAAGGCGATTATATTCATCGCTTTTTAATTAGCCTGGGACAAATATCTAATTAATGGGTATATATGTTTTGGAATTAAAAGAGAATTAAGTAGAGAAGGACAAATGAAATGTTGAAAAGTGGGAGGAAATGGAGAAAAGAAGGATGCGACACAATTTAATCGAGATAATTTTCATGATTAAATTCAAGATGTGTATATGATGCAATGATTTAAGATATGGATAATAGTAATTAGAAAATACGTATAGAGAAAGTTCATGATATTTAAATATTACATCAATTAAAGCAGATAGAAAAGAGAGAGAAACATAGATGTCTGTGTTTTTCTAAAGTTGGCCTTATTAAGCTCCAAACGATGAATTGTATTAAACAACGATGAGGATGGTTCATTGAATAAAAGCAGATTATGTTCCACTTTAAGTGGGATGAAATCTGATTCCACGAGGGAATACAAAAACACTGAATCAGAGAAAAACCCCAACAATCTCTTCCAATTAAACTGGGTATATATGCTGTTCATCAGGCCAATCAGTGGATTGGTTCATTTTCGAGGAGAAATCAGATTTCATCCTAACAGCTAACCCTCATGAGTGGAATGGAATAAGGCCCATTTCCGGCCCATTGTGATTATCCGCTCCATTAATGTAGATTCACTAAAATTAATTAGATTCATCCTGATCACATCCACTTACCGGCAAATGTAGTAACAACAAGTTCATAATAGCACCCCATCTTCACATCCACCAAGTCCACCAGCTTCTCCTTGACCACCTCCATTTCTTCCTCGTACCCAAGCTGTGACCACCCCTCCAATGGTATAAACTCAAAGTAGGCCATGTTGGGGAGAATGGTGTAAGCAACCTCACTAGGGGCACAAAGCGGCCTCAGGTTCACTCCAAAGTAGCACTCCGACGATGCGTACATCACGCTAACAAGAGGCAGCTTGCCGGCACTGTAGAACTCCAACGCCGGGATGTACTGCGCCATCGTTCCCGTCACCACCACCTCAATGTACTTAGCCCTCGGCCACAACCTCGTCAGTATCCCCTTCCACGAGCTCCGCGCACATATAGCTCGGATTTCATTAGCCAGTTCTGAGTTGGGCGTTGTTAGGATGTCAGCCATGGCAGCTCTGCAGCCGGCGTCGGTTATGTTCGCGTCGAGCTGGCCTGTTCGTAGGTCACGGCACATCTGAGGCCAGTGGCGTTCTAAGAAGGTGATGGCTCGGAGGAAGGCCGATGCGAAGACAGCCCCGAGGCGGAGAACGTCTTGCCTGTAGATGAGGCCTGATAAGAGCTGGCAATACATGCTCTGATGGCCATCCGGGCAGAGGATGGCCTGGTCAGGGCTAGTTAGGTTGTTGAATGCGTCCCTCTGTCGGCATCGGAAGTGCTTGCTCTTGTAATAGCTAGTCAGGACTGGGCGAGCAGGCAGGCCGCATGGGGTGCTCATCTCTATTTTCACGAAGTAGAGGTACATGGCTTTTCCCTTGTCAAGGCCCTCAACATACCTGTACCGCAGCACAAATAGGAAATACCCAAGTCCGGTTTGCTCATTTTCATTTATTAGGATCGTTAATTATCATTAAATTTTTTTGAGACTTTAATTAGCATATGCAAGGATATTGGGCACAATATTAATTATTAGCCATCCGTTTCAGTCATTATATAGAATTGGTGCAAGCATGGCTCTAGGATTGTACTAGTTATCATTACAAATCCCTATTTTTTTAAAATTGATTTTTCCTGGGACCCAGAGAAACACTGTGGCACTTGAAAGAATATGGATAAAGGGGCAGCCCAGTTCAGTCAGGTCAAAAAGCAGTAGCCAAGCACACCCAAAGGATATCTAGGCTTCGGTGCAATTATTTTCACATAGAGACTTACATCTGACTTTACACAGATGGGGCAGAAACTCCTGACGTAAGAAATTGGAAAGGCAGACAAAAATAGGACAAAATAAAAAGTGGCTTGTCTTTATAGCTTTTCAGTGGAATTGAGTGCTGGTTTTTATTTTCCACGGGACTCTGGAATATTCGCAACTAAAAATTTAATAAATGGGCTAAATTTTTTAGGGCAGCTTGCTGCTACTGGCTTTCTTTACAGTGAGTTATTCTTACCCAGCAAGTACTTCAGCTTCATTTTCTTTTCTTCTTCCCGTGGACTCAAACATTGATTCATGGAAATTGTGTATCTAAAATTTATCATCTAGGCACGTAAATATTAGATTTTTGTAAAGTATACCTTATAAATGTACACAGTTGTGCTTTAATACAAGTTTCAACACTTTGCAAAATAAATTTTACAAATTTCAAGTCTTTGTAAAATAAACCTTATGTATGGAGTACATTTGATATTTTAGAAGTATTTGTAATACCTTTTATGGTGGGGTGTTTAATGAACTGTTAATGGTGCAGTTTGTTTTGCAAATGTTTGAAACTGATAAAATTTACTCTGCAAATTGCTACAACATATGCCAGAAAATTGTGCATGCAACAGCTGCCCCCACAATTCAAGGAGACACAAAAGATGTCTTATGTGGATACCACATAAGCATCGGCGCAGGGTCCTACAAAAAGCTGGCTAGGTGATGAGGTGAATTAAAATAGACAGCAACGATATGGCCTCCGGCCAGGGGGTGGTTGATGGTTAGTCATGTGTGAGGCGGCACATGTTGGCTTTTCCACGTATGTGCTATCCCATATTGTCTCACATGCGATACACGCCATCTTCCACCATGTAATGTAAGACATCCCAAAAAGTGGGCATTTTGGACATGGTTGCCACGCCAACTTCTTCAATTACTCCTTTTGGTAGTAGGCTTCGTACACCTTGCTTGGATGTACTTGAAATATGGAGATTAATAAGTGTATTATCTATTGCTTAGGACGGTGTGAACAGTGGGTCTAGAGCTTTGAAAAGAAAAAAGGGTGTTGCTAGCTAGAAAGAGAATCGAGTGGCTGTAAATCAAAATACATGGGAATAAATATTGATGTGATGCATGCTAAAGATAATTCCAAAAAAAATGTGATTGGAAGGGAATCGCAGGTTTGAATGGAGATATTTAGGAAAATGCTCTTGGCATTAAAGAGACTCACTGGTTCATGATAGGCATAATGAGATTGTAGAGGAAAGTTCGACGATCCAGATCTTCTGCAATGGACGGCATAAACTTGGGCTCTCCACCTGAGGTTCCCGAGCTGCATTCCATGCCACCCAAGTGACCACTAGCCAGTTAAATGCATGGTGATAAAAGCGAGAAAAACAAAATGAAAGAAGCTTTTTAAAAAATGTATGTTGGGATCCAAGTATGGGTGAAAGAAATAAAAATGGCATGTATTTGGTAAATGCTGTCAAATGCATGGTCACCTCAAAAAGGGCCGTAAATTCCTGATCACCTTAATTGATTAGCTACAGGAATGTCTGCATGCATCTAACATGCATATATGAGGAATGTGGGTATGCATGAGAGAGAGAGAGAGAGAGAGAGAGAGAGAGAGAGAGAGAGAGAGATACGCACACAGACCAACAAAGCTTCACTGCTAACATCTCCCATGACGGGCCATGCATAGAGTTTCATGCAGGAATCTTGGCGTTTTACAGTCATAGAGGCGATAGAACATAAATACCTGATTATCATTTCAGTAATGGGGTGGCTGGAAATGATGGAGGATTCCTCCCCACTGGCAATCCGCTGTATGTAGGGTCTGATCCCTTCGTAAGTGATCACCGGCACAAGACGCTTGAAAGCCGAGCAGTCCATAGTCGATCCTTCCATGTACCTGCTCAGGTACTCCGTGCCTCTATTTCTTTTCAAGATCTCCCTCAGAATTCTCTGCTGCACTAGGTCAGCCTTCTGAGTCAAGCTCTCAAGCTCCCTCAGCACTTCCTCTCCCCTGTATTCTAATTTCACCATTTCCATGGCAAAAACCCAGAAATATCCCACAACTCAGTCAATTGGCCGTGGATGGAATTTGGGTGCAACGATTGGTCTTCTATATATCAATATCTTTGGAGGGCTGTTCGCCTACAACCTTTGCATTCCAAGCTTGCTTGATGCTTACCCACGTCTTCTCTCTTATTTGTTTTCTTCTTGAGCTCGAAAACCAAATGAAAAAAAATCAAAATCATATACATGCTGTGGCCCACCCAAGTCGTTCTCGTGAGAATACGAATTTTGAGGCGGGTATTGATTTGATCATCGTATATGTATTCGAATCACCTTTGGATGATGTGGGTGGGTCCCACCCACTGCATTGTACAGAGAGGTTCGCGTACAATCGTTGGAGAAAGCAAGTTGGCAGACCAAGGTTTGCTACTGTCTGTGAAGATAAGCGTTGTCCGCCTTTATTTTCTTCCGTATGTCTTATCTGCCCGATTCCGGCCAATCCAGAGGGGCCAAGCCACGCCATAGACCGGGCCCATATGCTTCTGGACCGGACGCGTCCTACTGCGTGTAATGCTACTGTTTTTTGTTTTAAAAAAACTGAACCGGTTTCCAATTTTTTTAAAATTTTATTTTAAAAACTGAACCGGTTCGATAGGGAACAATATATAAAATGGTATAAGAATGTAACGATGAGTAGTAGGAATGAAAAAAATTATATTAAAAATATTGTTTCGAAGATGAAAAAATTGTCCTACAAATCGCATTCAAGAATTTGTATTTTTTGAAAACCCTTTAACATCGGTTTTTATATTTTACTTGGAATCATGAAAACATCGGTTGGACCGGTGAATTACTATCCGATCCTTACATAAAAAAAAAAAGAAACTGCCGCCGTTCTCACCAACCTTACCACTACAGGCAGCTACTGCTTACCATTAGCTAGTGACACATTTAATATTGTATCATTATTCATGAACTTTTGAAAATAAATTTAAAATATTTATATAAGGTTGACATGACATCACGGTTCGAACGGATTGTTGAACCAGAGCCGGACATAAAAGACGGTTCACTCATCCCCGTTCGGTTTTAAAAAATCACTGCGTACTGTGGAGTGGATTGAGAGTTTTGGCTTCTTTCCAGTATTCCAAATGCAAATGATTCGGCACGTAATCGTTGGAATTTCTCTCAACTGCATATTTCCCCAACCATTTTCATTTATTCATTTTGGAAATTTTTTGTAAGTATTCATATATTACATCATCTTAATTGATTGCAAGAAGTTTGTAATAAATTATTATATTTCAAGGGCTCCGGCGGACCCATATAACCTTTTCAAAATCTAAGATTTTGATCTTTGATGGAAAATCTAATCCATTTATTATATTTAACATCATTTGTTTATATAAGGGATCGAGTTTCATCCTAATTAAGTATGTTTATGGGTCACGTTTGTTAGAAAAAATATATATATATATATATTCATTTATAAATTATAAAAAATGCTAAAATATTAATTTTAAAATAGTATTTTTGACATCTAAACAGTCCAAAATATCGTTTCTGTGTGAATAAATAATCTTATAAAGTATTATTACATTCTAATACATGTGTAAATATATCTAAGTATTTTTCATAATTTACACGTGAACATATATATTTTTGAACGAACGTGGCCCATAAACATATTTGATTGGATGAAACTTAGTCTCCTAAATAAATAAATGATATTAAATATAATAAATAGACTGAATTTTTCATTAATGATCAAAATCTTAGATTTTGAAGGAGTTATATAGGTCTGCTTCTATGTAACCCGAATACATAGAAGCGAGACCGATATTTCAAAACTTTTGCAATAAAAATTTAACTTTTAGCCGGAGATAAAAAAATCATTATTAAAAGTAAACATTAGCTGTAGTCTCCCATGCGGGGGACGTTTGATCTCCACTTTTAAGAAAATTATAAAGGTTGTAAAGATACTTGGGCTTCTTTTGTAGTACAGAATGAGATAAAGATGTTACGGTTCTTGAAGTAGATTTAATATATGTTGAAGTGAGATATAATATTGTAAGATTGACAAAAAAATCATTACTGAAACTGAATATTATTGTAGCATGTGGAACGTACTATTAACACTGAAATTGGCAATGTTGCTTAAAATAAAATCTGTTGCAATGATTAACTACTAGAATTATTGATTTTTGAGATGAAGATGTGAGTATTCTTGAGTTAGATTGTAATATAAGTTGAAACGAGATATCATATTGTAAGATCGATAAAAAAAAATCGTTACTACAACTAAATATTATTGTAGCATGTGGAACGCACTATTAGCACAGAACTTGGCAATGTTGCTAAAAGTAAAATTTGTTGGAATGATTCACTACAAGAATTATTGATTTTTACCAATAAAAAAAGAATTATGACCTTTAATAAATAAGATGCTAAGTAAGAGAAAACATGGAGCATGGAAAGAATGTAAGAAGAAAATGAGGAGATGATAAGGTTAATTAGCAATATAAGCAACAAAGCAAATCATTTTAGAAAATAAATGCAACATAAAAAATTTTAAAGGAAAAGAATATAGATAAAAATATAAAATAAGTTCCAATTAAATGAAACTAACCCGTGAATTGGAATTTGTGGAACCTCTCCATTTAGTGAGCACCTTGATGGTTATATAAAGTCTACTCGCCGTTATATTTTAAATTATTTACTGAATTTAGAAAATTTAGTTTCATATAAATTAAATTGCTGTGTGGGCCTCATCTTATTAAAACCTAAAATTAATGCAATAAAAAATCAAATTCGAAATTATTAATTCAACAGGCAGATTCTATGTGGCCGTCTATAAATGGGGTGATTTATGGGCAGCTCAATAATATATATTTTTACTCATATGCTGCTCCACTTGGCACTTTCACCATTCTAAATTTTATAAATTTTAAATTTATTTGAAAGATCTGGACAGAGCTCGCATATGTATAAAAGAGATCAAAACATAAAAACATATTTTTGGCAATTTATGGCAGCCACGTAGAAAAACGACCCATTCGATATCTAAATTCCTATATAGATTGATGATTCTAATAACATTCAAATATAATCAATCAAGTATGATTCACTCCAAACTCTAATCGAAAATTTTTGGTATAGTATAATAAAGAATGTAAAGCAATTTAAGTGGTTTGCTTTTGATTTATTATTAAGGTTTGCATAAATTTCAATTCCATTGAATTGAAACCTATGAAAAAATATGACTATTTTGAGTATTTTTTTATTGATATTTATACATCATGACAACTGATATTATAATCAAACATATTCACCACCCTCACATCATGGAAGGGGTTTTTTGTGACACCCTCGCATGAGGAAAACAATCTATAAATATCCTCACGACCGCAGAAAAATTGTAAAATATACCCACGTCAGGATGAGAGGGGAATCAAACACTTGACTGAGCATCCATGCCCCCAAGTGTCACCACCAAGGCAACTCTCTAATGACGACTATTTTGAGGGGTTGTTTGGATAGTGGAAAAAACTCAAGAATGAGCATAAAAATTTTCAAAAGGGAGGGAGGTGTGTGCAAACTTGTCAAATCGAGGGTTTAGGTGCAGGGAAGGTAGGGGCATAGCAAGCAAACTCGAAGACCAAGTAATTGGGAAAGACATGTGATCGGGTTGGCTAGGTTGAAGTCTAATCCTAATTCTAACCCATTTAAAATATCTCGACCCTAATTCATTTATTAACCCATTTAAAAAACCTCATTTCTAATACATTTATAACCCATTTAATAAACAGGTTGGCGGTTGTTAATGGATTACATAACAGACAACCTGAAAGCCTAGACTCTAATAACTATAATCTTGCTAGGAGAGAAAAGAAGGTGTTTTTGGGGTAGGAGAAATGAAAATAAGACTATAACAGGAAAATAAAATTAAGGCAAAGCAGGAAAATAAAAATTAGATAGTGGAAGGAAGACTTAGTGAAAAAGATAATCAAGGAGTTTATGTTTATATAAATAACTTTAACAGGTTAAACGAGTTAAATGAGTTGAACTAGTTAAATAGGTTACTAAATGGGTTAATAAGTTATAAAATCTCAACCTTAATCCGTTTATTTAATTAAATAGTTGAACGGGTTAGCGGGATCATAACCTATTTATTTAGAAATCTCAACCTAAACTTATTTATAAATGGGTTGGACAAGCGGATTAATCAGTTGACCATGACCATTAACACCCCTATGTGCTATATGATTTGCTAGGGTTTCCCATTTCAACAATACATAATTGGCAGCTCCTCTCATCCCCTTTTTCAGCAGTCGACAGTTGATTTCTCGGCCACATGTTGTTGGTATAACGTGGTAGACAACAACAATATTTTTTATTTTTATAAATATGTATGGCTTTACCTATATCTTTCTCCAATGAAATTTGACAAGTTTTAAATTTTATTTTATTTCTTGAAAACGGATGATTTGGAAATGGATACATATCGTGTTTGACGTTACGGGAGTGGATATACGCGCGACTTCCTGAACGGCTATTTTAAAATTGAAATAAAATATTAAATAAATTTAAAAACTGTGAAATTTTAGAAGAAAAAATACATGTAGGATTCGCATATTTATAAAAATAAGATAATAGACTGCACTACCAACATGGTCGGCGGCATAGCATCAGTACCCGACAAACAGATCATCAAATGAAGGCAAGAATATTTTATTTTTGCCTACGACAGTCTTGTACACTTAATGACGTAGTGCGCATGCATGCCTCCCGATACAAATTAAGCAGCTGCTTTCTTGAGGCAAGGGATGAGCTAGATTGGCAGCTTCCACGCATTTGGGGAGTGCATGCAGATATCGTGATGCATCAGCTTACGTTTCCAGGCATTTTGCTGCTGCTATCATCGATCGCGATCAGTGCTGTCACTCTCGAATCAGGGACCTTTGAGACACTGCACTCGGGCGTTATTCCACAATGCATGAAATCAGCATGCATGTCTTGTCCAATCCTATTATTCTTATTTATGCTTCAGACATGTTTAATCAGAATTTGCCTCAAGCGATGCGTTTTTTCTCCACTTAATTAGTGATACATAATTTGGGGGGTATAAATTCAATATAAGAAAAGTTATACATTTGGCTGCATCTAGTATAGTATTAATTAAGTGAAGACAACTTCAATATTATTTATAAGGTAATTTGTAAATATACTTACATAGTTTGACTATAATCATAAATATAAATAAATAGTTTTGAGAAAATACAAATGACCTTCACGTAGTTTGACCATAATTATAAATATATTTATGTTGTTACGATACCTTCCCTGTGCCATTGCAACATAAGTATATTTTAAATACATTCAAATTATTTGGATATATTTGCAATTTTGAAAACTAATTTTGTAAATATATTTATGTAGTCCATGTATATTTATAAATATATTCACACCCTGATTGAACCTTGATGGCTCCATGGTGGCATTATTATATTTATGATAATGGTAAAATTATGTGAGATTATTTATAATTTCTAAAAATATATAGACATATTTACAATTATGATTAAACTATGTTGGTATATTTGCAAATTACCCTTATTGCATCCACACTAAAATTATTGCATTTATTTTTAATAGTTTTACATTCACTTACAAAAAGTGTTAATTTTTCTAAACATATAAGTTTTCAATCCGAGTGATTTTTGAGATCTTAAATAAATACCTTTTAATAAAGGCAATGCACAACTTAGATTTAAAAGAGTTTTTTAAATCACAATTAGTACGCACCAACACCTTGATTTTGCAGGTGTGGTTTCGAATCATTGAGACATCCGGTTTTGTGTGGGGGGTGGGGGAGGGGGTTTGTTTCTCTTGGGTTATAGGTAGGAGCTTTGTCTTCTTATTAATATTTAAGAACTTGTGGTCTCCTTGTTAATATTTGGAGCTTCTGTAGTCTTCGTTTTAAAAATTATAAAAATTGTCTTAGAGTTTAATTGTAAGATAAGTTAAGATATAAAGTAAATATTTCAAATCAAAAATCAAAAAAATTTGTACGCACGACCAGTGTTGCGTAGTTAAAAACTCATTTGAAAAAGTATTTTAGGTTTTTTAAGAAAAAATTACTCTCAATTGTAAATGGGCCAAAAAAAGAATGAGTGTGGATCAAGTCGAAAGATTAAATATTTACATAATTTAAGAATATTTAACAATGAGTCCCGTTTGATTGAATTGTAGTGATTTCTAATGTCGTGGACACGGTCAAATGGCTCACTCATGCAGTTTCGACCCTCATGTGGGGCAAAAAATTTGTAGTGAGAGTTTAATCTTTAGTGAGAATATAGTGAGAGCTTATTATCTCCTTTGATACTAGGGTATGAGCTTGTTGTCTCTTCCAAAGATAGGGTGGAGTTTATTATCTCCCGTGAGAATAAGGTGAAAGTTTGTTATCTCCTTTGAGAACATATGGGAGCTTGTTATTTCTTATATAAATAAACTTGATTGTAGTATTAGATGTTATAATGTATAAAAATTAATCAAAAAAAAGTAAAGAGTTCGAGTTTATCAATGAATATAAAGGTTGTGGATTTAACTTTGGGTAATAGCAACCTAGAGATTGGATTAAAATGTTATCACTTAGATGATTAAGTAGTCGATGTGAATGAGTTAAAGGTGTATAGGAGGTATAGATTTCAAATGCTTTATTACTTCTCCCTTGAATTGATCCTTCATTAGATGCTTGATTATCCAAGGTATGTGATACAATTAAAAAGAAAAATTCGACTAAAATCATCGATTGGTGAGTATGACCATTGTATTAAAGTTATATTCTAAAAATTCAAAAAAATTTCAAAGTGTAAATATATATTAGTTAATATTAAACAATAAATAGATTAGCTATAAAAGTTTCTGTCGTATATATAACATATTATATGATCATTAACAATGTATAATCAAAAGGAGTAAATGGGAAAAGTGTTTCGATCACCTTCTTTATAACTTTTTGATGTGACTTGTCATTTTAATTAACTAATCATCGTAACTTTTTAACTATTATCTAAATTTCTCATCATAATTTTATATTTTTTATAATTACCTTATTTATTTCATCGTTATTCCTTTTACTCATAATAATTACCTTTATTATATCATATCATTCTCTCACTATTAAAATTTTTTTTCTCTATAATTTTTCCCTCCTTACCAAAAAAACTATAGTATGATAGTATTATCTTTTATATTTAATAAGATTAGTGTATAAATATTGAAGCTAGAGTAAGACTTTGAAATCTAAATATATTTACTATAAAATTTTATCTTCATTGAAAATGATAATTATTGACCCGAAAAATTAGCTTAACTTAAGAGGGGAAGGAATTTTTTGATAAAATTATTAAAAGATTATATTCGTGCTTAAATCCTGGATTAAAATTTTTTTCTTGAGTGAATAATATGCCAAGAAATAATAATTCGCATGAGATCAAACAAGCAATTGCACAAGTAGGCATAACATATAAAAGTTGGACCAACCATCATACTTTTTTTTTTTTTAATAAATACTCTCATGTTAGCTTGGTTTTGAACCCCAAACCCACACACAAGCAATCACGTACACTGTGTCAATCACCTAGATGTCCAAGCTTTGACATCACTACTCTTTTAAGCGCGTAATATTAAGTCTTGAATTTCAATAAGTACAATTGACTATAACTTAGAGCAATAACTTTCTTCTAAGTTTAATCTCCAAAAAGTGTCTATGCAATCCAACAAATAATATGTGAATGCATACTCTAACAACCCTTGCTTAGACTTGGTCTTAATACTAATCCCAAGCAACCATCTACTTGTAATAAAAGAAATTTTATAATTTTATTAAGTGTTACTATGTTGCTCATAAGAAGCTTTCTTCTTAAAAAAATTCGGTGAAAGCTCGAATGCTTTTTGGATATCTTGATGACTTAAGAGCTTCCTATAATTATTAAAAAAGAGTTTCTTATATGTTTTTAAGATTTTGAGGCCTTGCATGAGAAAGTTTCTTGAGTAGTAACTTGGGAGGCTAGTAAACAGCCCATTCAGGTTAGAATCCTCCTCCCTAGTGGAGGGATTTTTACAAAAATTCTCCCATGATGTAGGAGTTTTACAATTTCTCCTTGAAGTGGGGGTTGTTACAAATTTTCTCCTAGTGTGAGAATGTTTACAGAAAAATTTCCTTCATAGTGTTAGAGTCGTGTCATGTAGTATAAATACCAACCAAAAAAGATTTTGAGGCCTTAGTGGTTGAAAGATTTAATGTCTAGCAAAAAATGTAATCTTTTTCGTTTGATCAACTTATATAAATAGCCAAGGGTGAAATTTTCCTTTATTTTATTTCGATGTGCAATAACTCTAATTTTATGAGGTGGGTGGTTATGTTAATGGTGGAAGGTTGCGATTTTCCGTTGATGCAACTTTTTCCCTCTTAGACCTTCCGTTGATGCCTTCGAGAATGCGTCAACAATGCTGCTCTTGAAATTTGTTAACACTTCATCAGCGCTCTCGTCACCAAAAGTTTTTGTCTACCTTCCTTTTCTTGTTGTTTGATCCATGGTACTTTTGTTGATGCACTAAATCAACGAGAATTCTTTAGTCCATGTCCTGTCGACATCTTTGTCAGGAGAAACTTATCATTGATCCTATTTATTTTGGATGACTAATCTTGTTAGCCTCCACTACTCTAGGAAAAAAAAACGTATTTTTTTATTTTTTAAAATTGTTATAAAATTATTAATCTAGGTATACTTAATTCATAACCTAATTTTTACCACTTTTAGATATATGTATATATATATATATTTTATTGAAGTATCTTTACAACACATCTCAACTCATATTACATTCTAACTTTTGAGAAATTTTAACAAATTTTCAAAAAAAAAACTATAAGTTCTCAAATAGCAACGGGGAGACCATAAGCTCTCAAATATTAATAGAAAGATAAAACTCTTGAATTGCAAAAACCTGGATTCAATATTGGAACCTGTACTAGCAGAAGCATTGTCTCTGATCACCTCCGCTACTCGTAGGTGGTTATGATTTTCAAATTTTTAAACATATGAATATTTTACTATTTTCAGCATTGAAAATGACTAAAATATCACTATGTAAAAATAAAAAAATATATTTTCAAAACTAATAAGACTTGATTTATATATTAAATACATATAGACTAATTAGTTTATGGAAAAAAGAAAAAATAATTTAAATAGGTATTTTGCCTAAGAGATCAGCCCTCTTTCTTTTGTTGTTTTGTCCATCAATATTTTCGTTGTCATATGGTTGCTAGAAATCCTGAATTTTACGCTCCAAAGGATTTTTCTATTTTGGCTTAATTTAACATACACATAATCGATTTAAAAAAAATACACATAATTGATTAATACCTTATAACATGTATTTGATGAAATCAAAACATAATTAAAAAATATGCAAATTCGATCCATGTATCAACATCAACTTCATATTTTCGTGAACAAATTCTTCTTTTCCGCTTTTATCAAAAACGAATTCCACTTTTTGCTCTTTTGAAATCTTGGGACAAGATTTTTCTCTTTTCTTAAATATATTATTTCATTAATCTATTCTCCCAGTTCTTTTAGCTCTAGCATGCATCAATATAAATATGTATCTGCAAAAAATTATAAAGCTAGATTATAATGATTATCTACAAAACGTTTTTCATAGATATTCAATTCCAATTATTAATCTAAAATTCAACCTAAATTTATGTAGATTGAATTCTATTTTGTTCATAAGATTGAAGTAGGGTTAGAAGTAATGATTACACATGTACAAAAAGTTTTTAATAGCAATGAAACAAGTTTTCTGCTAACAGTTGGCTTGTAGCAAAGAATATTACATTTTGTTGTTAAAAAGGTAAAACTTCTTTTGCAATTTTTTTTTACTATAACCTTTTTGAGAAAAATTATAACAAAAATTCTTATTTATGTGTTTGTTGCTAAAACTCCATGGAAAAAATATTTTTAACAAAAAATAAAAATTTCGGCTACCAAAAGATTAGTTTATTTTTTTAATTAGTTGTAGAAAATAAGTACTGTTATAATGCACTCTGATGCATTGAATCAGGGTGCAGGAGCCCTTTTTGAAAATATGTTTTAAAATTGTTTTATAAAACTGTTGATCCAGGTGTATTTAATCTATAAACTAAAATTTAACATTTTTGGAGATGTGTGTATATATATATATTTTCCGTTTTTTTAAAATAAGGATAGGTAAACTTACATTAAATATATCTTATTTATAAACTTTCAACAATAGTGAAATTTAATATATAAGTTAAATATATCTAAATTAGCAATTTTTTAAAAAAGAAGTTTCGCACCTGCATTGAAACATTACTCAATAATTATATGCGGTTTTACTCTCAATTGAAAGGATGATGAGATTTGAACCTCCCCCGCAACACATTTGGCATCCCTTACCACCCTGCAACAACCCATATGGCGCTAATAGTCATTTTTTCACAAAGAATAAGTTCTCCACTAATTCCAAAATTTCTAGTGGTGAATGAACCTTGTAATGGTAACAAACTTGTCACTTTCACATACATGCCTGTTATATTAATCCGTGCCATGCAATCGTGGAGCGTCTATCCTAACTATGTTACTGTGCAAATTACTGTGAAAGATGTTCAATAAACTGTTTATGTTGCGCATAAGAAGCTTTCTTCTTAAAAAAATTCGGTGAAACGCTGAAAACTCGAATGCTTTTTGGATATCTTGATGACTTAAGAGCTGCCTATAATTATTAAAAAAGAGCTTCTTATATGTTTTTAAGATTTTGAGGCCTTTCCATGAGACAGTTTCTTGAGTAGTAACTTGGGAGGCTAGTAAACAGCCCATTCAGGTTAGAACCCTCCTACCTAGTGGAGGGATTTTTACAAAAATTCTCTAATGATGTAGGAGTTTTACAATTTCTCCTTTGAAGTGGGGGTCGTTATAGATTTTCCCCTAGTGTGAGAATGTTTACAAGAAAATTTCCTTCATAGTGTTAGAGTTGTGTCATGTTGTATAAATACCGACCAAAAAAGATTTTGAGGCCTTAGTGGTTGAAAGATTTAATGTCTAGCAAAAAATGTAATCTTTCTCGTTTAATCAACTTATATAAATAGCCAAGGGTGAATTTTTCCTTTATTTTATTTCGAGGTGCAATAACTCTAATTTTATGAGGTGGGTGGTTAAGTTAATGGTGGAAGGTTGCGATTTTCCGTTGATGCAACTTTTTCCCTCTTAGACTTTCCGTTGATGCCTTCGGTAATGCGTCAACAATGCTGCACTTGAAATTCGTTAGCATTTCGTCAGGGCTTCTGTCACCAAAAGTTTTTGTCTACCTTCCTTTTCTTGTTGTTTGATCTATGGTACTTTTATTGATGCACTAAATCAACGAGAATTCTTTAGTCCATGTGCTGTCGACATCTTTGTCAGGAGAAACTTATCATTGATCCTATTTATTTTGGATGACTAATCTTGTTAGCCTCCACTACTCTAGGAAAAAAAATGTATTTTTTTATTTTTTAAAATTGTTATAAAATTATTAATCTAGGTATATTTAATTCATAACCTAATTTTTACCACTTTTAGATATATGTATATATATATATATTTTATTGAAGTATCTTTACAACATATCTCAACTCATATTACATTTGAACTTTTGAGAAATTTTAACAATTTTTCAAAAAAAAATTATAAGTTCTCAAATAGCAACGGGGAGACTATAAGCTCTCAAATATTAATAAAAAGATAAAACTCTCGAGTTGCAAAAACCTAGATTCAATATTGGAACCTTTACTAGCAGAAGCATTGTCTCTGATCACCTCCGTTACTCGTAAATGATTATAATTTTTGAATTTTTAAACATATGAATATTTTACTATTTTCCGCATTGAAAATGACTAAAATATCACTATGCAAAAATAAAAAATATATTTTCAAAAATAATAAGATTTGATTTATATATTAAATACATATAGACTAATTAGTTTATGGAAAAAAGAAAAAAAATTTAAATAGGTATTTTGCCTAAGAGATCAGCCCTCTTTCTTTTGTTGTTTTGTCCATCAATATTTTCAGTGTCATATGGTTGCCAGAAATCCTGAATTTTACGCTCCAAAGGATTTTTCTATTTTGGCTTAATTTAGCATACACATAATCGATTTAAAAAAAAATACACATAATCGATTAATACCTTATAACATGTATTTGATGAAATCAAAACATAATTAAAAAAAATGATAATTCGTTCCATGTATCAACATCAACTTCATATTTTCGTGAACAAATTCTTCTTTTCCGCTTTTATCTAAAACGAATTCCACTTTTTGCTCTTTTGAAATCTTGGGACAAGATTTTTCTCTTTTATTAAATATATTATTTCATTAATCTATTCTCCCCGTTCTTTTAGCTCTAGCATGCATCAATATAAATATGTATTTGCAAAAAATTATAAAGTTAGATTATAATGATTATCTACAAAACGTTTTTCATAGATATTCAATTCCAATTATTAATCTAAAATTCAACCTAAATTTATGTAGATTGAATTCTGTTTTGTTCATAAGATTGAACTAGGGTTAGAAGTGTTGATCATATGTTTGCTTTAAGAATGATTAATTTGATTTTGATAATTAATAAATAATTGAACTGTCATTAAAAAGGTTCTAATAAATTTGTCTAAGTGTTCTCAGATATTTCGTCTCTAATTATGTGTATGAAAATGAAAATGTGAAATAATTTAAGTTTTAAGAGCTCAAGTTCATGAATTGCAAGTTCAACAAAGTGAAATCTCAGCCCAAGTCGACTTCACTTGCGACTTGAGTGAAGTCCCAGACCCAAGTCGACTTCGCCTGCGACTTCGGACAGACAGCAAAGTGAAGTCTCAACCCAAGTCGACTTCACTTGCAACTTGGGTGAAGTTTCAACCCAAGTCGACTTCACCCCCGACTTCGAAGGTAAAATTCTGGACAGCAAGTAGACAACAAGTTTTAACAAGATGAAGTTGCATCCCAAGTCAACTTCACCCATCCGAAGTCGACTCTACTTGCGACTTCAATTCGTAACGGTCGAAAATTCGAACGTTGAAGCTCTAGATGCACGTGAACCTCTACTCCAAACGTCTAGATCATTTTTTCTCTATATATACCATTGATGTATGAACGTGAAGAGGAGGGAGAAGGAGGAAAGAAAGAGGAAAACACAAGTTGTACTTTTATCTTCTAATATTCAAGTGTGTTGAAGTTATTTGAACAACTATTGAAGCTTTAAGTGTTACAACTTCCAAGTGTGCTTCCGAGATTATCATCTCCACATGAAAAGGAGCTTCCGGAGCTTATCGAATATACGTTGTAAAGTGTAATTTCTCTTTTATCTATTTATTTTGTATTGTTGCCTTGAATCGGTGTTAGGGACCGAATTCAAGAAGAAGCAAAACGGGGGGTTGGTTTGAGTTTGTCTCACTAACGGGTTTTGCTTGTTTGGTTTGAGTTTGTCTCACCAACATATTAAACTTGGTTGGTTGGAGTTGGTCTCACCAACAAGTGATTGTTGTATATGCCCCCTAGAGCTAGAACCTAGAAGAGAGCGAGTGCTCTAAATTATATTGAATATATAATAGTAGAACCCAAGATACAACGGGTGTGTGCTTTGAAGAGTGGAGTAGGGAAGGTTGCCCGAACCACTATATATTATTGTCTCTTGTGTGGATTGATTGTTTACATTTTTATATTTCATTTGCACCATCTCATTCTATCTCATATCACATTTCATCATGGGGAATGAAATTATAAGAGGTTAAGGTTTAATTTATCAAAGAATTTTTCAAGAACCCAATTCATCTCTCCCCTCTTGGGTTTTGCCATAAACTCGGGACCAATAAGAATTAATGATTATACATATACAAAAAGTTTTTAATAGCGATGAAACAAGTTTTCTGCTAACAGTTGGCTTGTAGCAAAGAATATTACATTTTGTTGTTAAAAAGATAAAACTTTTGTTGACTTTTGCAAAAATTTTTTACTATAAAATTTTTGAGAAAAATTATAACAAAAATTCTTATTTATGTGTTTGTTGCTAAAACTCCATGGCAAAAATATTTTTAACAAAAAATAAAAATTTTGGCTACTAAAAGATTAGTTTATTTTTTTAATTGGTTGTAGAAAATAAGTAATGTCTTAATGCACTCTGATGCATTGAATCAGGGTGCAAAAGCCCTTATTTAAAACATTTTTTAAAATTATTTTATAAAGCTGTTGATTTAGATATATTTAATTTATAAACTAAAATTTAACATTTTTGGATATGTGTGTGTATATATTTTTGATTTTTTAAAAATAAGGATAGGTAAAATTACATTAAATATATCTTATTTATAAACCTTTAACAATAGTGAAATTTAATACATTAGTTAAATATATCTATATTAGCAATTTTATAAAAATATTTTAAAAAAAGAAGTGTCGCACCAGATACATTGAAACATTACTCAATTATATGTGGTTTTACTCTCACTTGAAAGGATGATGAGATTTGAACCTCCGCCAGGTCACATTTGGCGTCCCTTACCACCCAGTAACAACCCATGTGGAGCTAATAGTCATTTTTTTAACAAAGAATAAGTTCTCCCTAATTCCAAAATTTCTAGTGGCGAATGAACCTTGTAATGGTAACGACCTTGTCACTTTCACATGTATGCCTGTTATATTAATCCGTGTCATGCAATCGTGGAGCGTCTTTCCTAACTATGTTACTGTGCAAATTACTGTGAAAGATGTTCAATAAACTGTTTATGTTGCACATAAGAAGCTTTCTTCTTAAAAAAATTCGGTGAAAGGCTGAAAGCTCGAATGCTTTTTGGATATCTTGATGACTTAAGAGTTTCCTATAATTATTAAAAAAGAGCTTCTTGTATGTTTTTAAGATTTTGAGGCCTTGCCATGAGACAGTTTCTTGAGTAGTAACTTGCGAGGCTAGTAAACAGCCCATTCAGGTTAGAATCCTCCTACCTAGTGGAGGGAGTTTTACAAAAATTCTCTAATGATGTAAGAGTTTTACAATTTCTCCTTTGAAGTGGGGGTTGTTATAGATTTTCCCCTAGTGTGAGAATGTTTACAAGAAAATTTCCTTCATAGTGTTAGAGTCGTGTCATGTAGTATAAATACCAACCAAAAAAGATTTTGAGGCCTTAGTGGTTGAAAGATTTAATGTCTAGCAAAAAATGTAATCTTTCTCGTTTAATCAACTTATATAAATAGCCAAGGGTGAATTTTTCCTTTATTTTATTTCGAGGTGCAATAACTCTAATTTTATGAGGTGGGTGGTTATTAGGGGTGCAACTTGGGCCGGGTTGAGCCCGAACCCGATTTTGAACAGTGTTGAAACTTGATTTTTCATAGCCCGAGTCTGAAAAACCCGAACGCGAGGAACCCTATTTGTAAATATGATAGGGTTAGGGTTCAAGTGAGCCCGAACCCAAAGAACCCGAGCCTGATTTCCTTTTTAATATTTATTATAAAATATATTATATACATACTATTTAAAATAATATTTCTTTATATTTTATGTTATTATATCTATATTTGAATACATATTTGGCATATTGTAATTTTATTGTAAATAAAGTATATTATTTCATTTATATTTATATTTTATTTTTATCATTCACTTTTACACTTATTAATTTTTTCCTTTATCTTAGTTTTGTTGTTAAATTTTTTCTAGAAATATTCTTTATATTACTATTTTCAAAAAAAATATTAGTTCGATTATATATTATTATGTTTACCTACATGATTTATTATTATTATTATTTATTCATATGAAATTCTAAACTTATTACTTTTAAATAAAATGTAAATTCGTCAACATAAATTCTAATCCGAAACTCAACCCGAATCCGATTTTCAAAAATAGGGTTAGGGTTCAGGTTTTACAAATAGGGTTAGGGTTAGAGTTAGGGTTAGGGTCGAGATGAATCCAAATTTCATGAGCCCGAGTTGCACCCCTAGTGGTTATGTTAATGGTGGAAGGTTGCGATTTTCCGTTGATGCAACTTTTTCCCTCTTAGACTTTCCGTTGATGCCTTCGGGAATGCGTCAACAATGCTGCACTTGAAATTCGTTAGCATTTCGTCAGGGCTTCTGTCACCAAAAGTTTTTGTCTACCTTCCTTTTCTTGTTGTTTGATCTATGGTACTTTTATTGATGCACTAAATCAACGAGAATTCTTTAGTCCATGTGCTGTCGACATCTTTGTCAGGAGAAACTTATCATTGATCCTATTTATTTTGGATGACTAATCTTGTTAGCCTCCACTACTCTAGGAAAAAAACGTATTTTTTTATTTTTTAAAATTGTTATAAAATTATTAATCTAGGTATACTTAATTCATAACCTAATTTTTACCACTTTTAGATATATGTATATATATATATATATATATTTTATTGAAGTATCTTTACAACACATCTCAACTCATATTACATTCGAACTTTTGAGAAATTTTAACAATTTTTCAAAAAAAAATTATAAGTTCTCAAATAGCAACGGGGAGACTATAAGCTCTCAAATATTAATAAAAAGATAAAACTCTCGAGTTGCAAAAACCTAGATTCAATATTGGAACCTTTACTAGCAGAAGCATTGTCTCTGATCACCTCCGTTACTCGTAAATGATTATAATTTTTGAATTTTTAAACATATGAATATTTTACTATTTTCCGCATTGAAAATGACTAAAATATCACTATGTAAAAATAAAAAATATATTTTCAAAACTAATAAGACTTGATTTATATATTAAATACATATAGACTAATTAGTTTATGGAAAAAAGAAAAAAAAAATTAAATAGGTATTTTGCCTAAGAGATCAGCCCTCTTTCTTTTGTTGTTTTGTCCATCAATATTTTCAGTGTCATATGGTTGCCAGAAATCCTGAATTTTACGCTCGAAAGGATTTTTCTATTTTGGCTTAATTTAGCATACACATAATCGATTTAAAAAAAATACACATAATCGATTAATACCTTATAACATGTATTTGATGAAATCAAATCATAATTAAAAAAAATGAAAATTCGTTCCATGTATCAACATCAACTTCATATTTTCGTGAACAAATTCTTCTTTTCGGCTTTTATCTAAAACGAATTCCACTTTTTGCTCTTTTGAAATCTTGGGACAAGATTTTTCTCTTTTCTTAAATATATTATTTCATTAATCTATTCTCCTCGTTCTTTTAGCTCTAGCATGCATCAATATAAATATGTATTTGCAAAAAATTATAAAGTTAGATTATAATGATTATCTACAAAACGTTTTTCATAGATATTCAATTCCAATTATAAATCTAAAATTCAACCTAAATTTATGTAGATTGAATTCTATTTTGTTCATAAGATTGAATTAGAGTTAGAAGTAATGATTACACATATACAAAATGTTTTTAATAGCAATGAAACAAGTTTTCTGCTAACAGTTGGCTTGTAGCAAAGAATATTACATTTTGTTGTTAAAAACGTAAAACTTCTTTTGCGATTTTTTTTTTACTATAACCTTTTTGAGAAAAATTATAACAAAAATTCTTACTTATGTGTTTGTTGCTAAAACTCCATGGAAAAAATATTTTTAACAAAAAATTAAAATTTCGGCTACCAAAAGATTAGTTTATTTTTTTAATTGGTTGTAGTGATGCATTGAATCAGGGTGCAGGAGCCCTTTTTGAAAATATGTTTTAAAATTATTTTATAAAATTGTTGATCCAGGTGTATTTAATCTATAAACTAAAATTTAACATTTTTGGAGATCTGTGTATATATATATATATTTTCGGTTTTTTTAAAATAAGGATAGGTAAATTTACATTAAATATATCTTATTTATAAACTTTCAACAATAGTGAAATTTAATATATAAGTTAAATATATCTAAATTAGCAATTTTATAAAAATATTTTTTAAAAAAAGAAGTTTCGCACCTGATGCATTGAACATTACTCAATAATTATATGCGGTTTTACTCTCGATTGAAAGGACGATGAGATTTGAACCTCCCCCCGCAACACATTTGGCGTCCCTTACCACCCGGCAACAACCCATGTGGCGCTAATAGTCATTTTTTCACAAAGAATAAGTTCTCCACTAATTCCAAAATTTCTAGTGGTGAACGAACCTTGTAATGGTAACGAAATTGTCACTTTCTGTAACTCCCCAGGCCTAACAGTAAGATTTTGTCCGCTTTGGGCCTTGGCCCACATGGTTTTGCCCCTCTGGGTTCACGCGCATCCCGTCCTTCCCCAAAAGGCGCTTCACTGAGGTACCTAGCGGCCTTCACTTATAACCCAGGCTCCCCCCCTCATCCTAACCGATGTGGGATATCACATTCACCCCCCTTAGGGCTCTAGCGTCCCCGCTGGATACCATCGGCCGGAGGTTGGGAGTCGGCTCTGATACCATTTGTAACGCCCCAGGCCTAACAGTAAGGTATTGTCCGCTTTGGGTCTCGGCCCGCACGGTTTTTCCCCTCTGGGTTCACGCGCATCTCGTCCTTCCCCAAAAGGCGCCTCATTGAGGTACCTAGCGGCCTCCGCTTATAACCCAGGATCACCCCCTCATCCTAACCGATGTGGGATATCACATTCACCCCCCCTTAGGGCTCCAGCGTCCCCGCTGGACACCATCGGCCAGAGGTCGGGAGTCGGCTCTGATACCATTCGTAACGCCCCAGGCCTAACAGTAAGGTATTGTCCGCTTTGGGCCTTGTCCCGCACGGTTTTGCCCCTTTGGGTTCACGCGCATCCCGTCCTTTCCCAAAATGCGCCTCATTGAGGTACCTAGCGACCTTCACTTATAACCTAGACTCCCTCCCTCATCCTAACCGATGTGGGATATCACATTCACCCCCCTTGGGCTACAGCGTCCCCGCTGGACACCATCGGCCGGAGGTCGGGAGTCGGCTCTGATACCATGTGTAACGCCCCAGGCCTAACAGTAAGGTATTGTCCGCTTTGGGCTTTGACCCGTACGGTTTTGCCCCTCTTGATTCACGCGCATCCTGTCCTTCCCTAAAAGGCGCCTCATTGAGGTACCTAGCGGCCTTCACTTATAACCCAGGCTCCCCCCCTCATCCTAATCGATGTGGGATATCACACTTTCACATGTATGCCTGTTATATTAATTGGTGTCATGCAATCGTGGAGCGTCTATCCAAACTATGTTACTGTGCAAATTACTGTGAAAGATGTTCAATAAACTATTTATGTTGCGCGTAAGAAGCTTTCTTCTTAAAAAAATTCGGTGAAAGGCTGAAAGCTCGAATGTTTTTTGGATATCTTGATGACTTAAGAGTTTCCTATAATTATTAAAAAAGAGCTTCTTATATGTTTTTAAGATATTGAGGCCTTGCCATGAGACAGTTTCTTGAGCAGTAACTTGCGAGGCTAGTAAACAGCCCATTCAGGTTAGAACCCTCCTACCTAGTGGAGGGATTTTTACAAAAATTCTCTAATGATGTAGGAGTTTTACAATTTCTCCTTTGAAGTGGGGTCGTTATAGATTTTCCCCTAGTGTGAGAATGTTTACAAGAAAATTTCCTTCGTAGTGTTAGAGTCGTGTGATGTTGTATAAATACCAACCAAAAAAGATTTTGAGGCCTTAGTGGTTGAAAGATTTAATGTCTACCAAAAAATGTAATCTTTCTCGTTTAATCAACTTATATAAATAGCCAAGGGTGAATTTTTCCTTTATTTTATTTCGAGGTGCAATAACTCTAATTTTATGAGGTGGGTGGTTATGTTAATGGTGGAAGGTTGCGATTTTCCGTTGATGCAACTTTTTCCCTCTTAGACCTTCCGTTGATGCCTTCGAGAATGCGTCAACAATGCTGCTCTTGAAATTTGTTAGCATTTCGTCAGGGCTTCTGTCACCAAAAGTTTTTGTCTACCTTCCTTTTCTTGTTGTTTGATCCATGGTACTTTTGTTGATGCACTAAATCAACGAGAATTCTTTAGTCCATGTCCTGTCGACATCTTTGTCAGGAGAAACTTATCATTGATCCTATTTATTTTGGATGACTAATCTTGTTAGCCTCCACTACTCTAGGAAAAAAAACGTATTTTTTTATTTTTTAAAATTGTTATAAAATTATTAATCTAGGTATACTTAATTCATAACCTAATTTTTACCACTTTTAGATATATGTGTATATATATATATATATTTATTGAAATATCTTTACAATACATCTCAACTCATATTATATTCGAAACTTTTGAAAAATTTTAACAATTTTTTAAAAAAAATTATAAGTTCTCAAATAGCAACGGGGAGACCATAAGCTCTCAAATATTAATAGAAAGATAAAACTCTTGAATTGCAATAACCTGGATTCAATATTGGAACCTGTACTAGCAGAAGCATTGTCTTTTATCACCTCCCCTACTCGTAAATGGTTATAATTTTCGAATTTTTAAACATATGAATATTTTACTATTTTCAGCATTGAAAATGACTAAAATATCACTATGTAAAAAAATATATATATGTTTTCAAAAATAATAAGACTTGATTTATATATTAAATACATATAGACTAATTAGTTTATGGAAAAAAGAAAAAAAATTTTAAATAGGTATTTTCCCTAAGAGGTCAGCCCTCTTTCTTTTGTTGTTTTGTCCATCAATATTTTCGTTGTCATATGGTTGCCAGAAATCCTGAATTTTACTCTCGAAAGGATTTTTCTATTTTGGCTTAAGTTAACATACACATAATCAATTTTTTAAAAAAATACACATAATCGATTAATACCTTATAACATGTATTTGATGAAATCAAAACATAATTAAAAAAATGCAAATTCGATCCATGTATCAACATCAACTTCATATTTTCGTGAACAAATTCTTCTTTTCCGATTTTATCGAAAACGAATTCCACTTTTTGCTCTTTTGAAATCTTGGGACAAGATTTTTCTCTTTTCTTAAATATATTATTTCATTAATCTATTCTCCCAGTTCTTTTAGCTCTAGCATGCATCAATATAAATATGTATGTGCAAAAAATTATAAAGCTAGATTATAATGATTATCTACAAAACGTTTTGCATAGATACTCAATTCCAATTATTAATCTAAAATTCAACCTAAATTTATGTAGATTGAATTCTGTTTTGTTCATAAGATTGAACTAGGGTTAGAAGTAATGATTATACATATACAAAAAGTTTTTAATAGCGATGAAACAAGTTTTCTGCTAACAGTTGGCTTGTAGCAAAGAATATTACATTTTGTTGTCAAAAAGATAAAACTTTTGTTGACTTTTGGAAATTTTTTTTACTATAAAATTTTTGAGAAAAATTATAACAAAAATTCTTATTTATGTGTTTGTTGCTAAAACTCCATGGCAAAAATATTTTTAACAAAAAATAAAAATTTTGGCTACTAAAAGATTAGTTTATTTTTTTAATTGGTTGCAGAAAATAAGTAATGTCTTAATGCACTCTGATGCATTGAATCAGGTGCACAAGCCTTTTTTTTTAAATGTTTTTTACAATTGTTTTATAAAACTGTTGATCTAGGTGTATTTAATTTATAAACTAAAATTTAACATTTTTGGATATGTGTGTATATATATTTTTGATTTTTTTAAAATAAGGATAGGTAAACTTACATTAAATATATCTTATTTATAAACCTTTAACAGTAGTGAAATTTAATACATAAGTTAAATATATCTAAATTAGCAATTTTATAAAAATATTTTAAAAAAAGAAGCTTCGCACCTGATACATTGAAACATTACTCAATTATATCATTATATGTGGTTTTACTCTCACTTGAAAGGATGATGAGATTTGAACCTCCCCCAGGACACATTTGGCGTCCCTTACCACCCAGTAACAACCCATTTGGCGCTAATAGTCATTTTTTAACAAAGAATAAGTTCTCCCTAGTTCCAAAATTTCTAGTGGCGAATGAACCTTGTAATGGTAACGAACTTGTCACTTTCACATGTATGCCTGTTGTATTAATCCGTGCCATGCAATCGTGGAGCGTCTATCCTAATTATGTTACTGTGCAAATTACTGTGCAAGATGTTCAATAAACTGTTTATGATCTCATCATTATTCTAAATATAGAATATTATATTGCTTAATTGTGACTTTTTTCTACAGATTAGTACAAGAGTAATTGGACTGGGAATAACATAGATGGAACAAGGCTGGATATATATGTGATAGATCTTTATCATCACCCCTTGTGCCTTATTTTAGAAAGGATTAAATTAATGGGTTATATATGTGATAGATCCTTTGTTTGTTTTCTTCCTTAAAGATTTCTCGTCAAAGAGAGGGATATATATACTAAGAAATATTACTATAAGATCATTTTCTTGACATTGTTTTTTTATGATAAAAGGGATTTTATTTTTATATAATTAGATTACATAGAAGTGGATCTATTAACTCTCTTAATTTTTAAAATATTAATATCGATTCAAAATTAATCTATTTATTATATATAATAGCATTTATTTAGTTCAAAGACTAAGTTTCATTTAAATCAAATATATGCATGAGTCACTTTACTCAAAAATAGATATATTCATGTGTAAATTACAGAAAAATACTTAGATTCATTCACATATATTAAAATATAATAATACTTTATAAAATTATTTATCCATGTAGTAATGATATTTTAGATAGTCTAAATGTTTAAAATACTACTTGAAAATTAATTTTTAATATTAAATTATTTTATTATGTTGATTGCATACATTTAGAGGTGGAAGCCATATATACTAATACTAAATAAATGAAACAATTTTTATGATAGTACAAATAATGCTCAAAATAAAAGGTTATAGGGAAGAGGGGATTCATAGAAGTTAGATAAAGGTATTGAACTTGTTATCTCTTCTAGTATCCCTTAGAGTACACTTCCGTTAGGTACCAAATTATCCAACATGGGCGGCCAAATAAAATTTCGGCGACAAAAGAATACTTAAGATGTCTTTGTAGGGACATTATCCCATGCACTCCCGGGTGCATTTCACCTTTTTTTTTACTTTTTTTTGAAAATTTTTTACACAATGGTTAATTTATGTGTATTTAACATATGTATCAATTTTTACCATTTTTGAAGACTTTTAGATATTTTTTTGGATTTTTAAAAAAATGCCGCTAATTTTTAAAAATCCCAAAAAAATCTAAAAGTCTCCAAAAATGTAAAAATTTATACACATGTTAAATACACTTACAGTAATAGTTTCATAAAAAATTTCCAAAAAAGTAAAAAAATGGGTGAAATGCACCTAGGAGCATTAAGCCTCAATGCTCCCAGGTGCATAGAATGACATCCAGTTTTTGTATGTGAAAAGGCTAGGGAATTTTTTTCCCAAGCGACAAATGCACACTTCATTGGGAAAGATACTAATAAGCAAACACAATAGAGCTAAAAGTTAATTTTTAGCAATAATAATATGATGATTGTTGCAAAAACTAACTTTTGAATGAAAATGGAAAAAAAAGTACAATGTTTTTTTTTTTGATGAAAAAAAAAGTACAATGTTGAATGGTAAGTAAACAAAATTTTTTCTCGAATATTCTGCGAAGTCACTGATATATTTTAAGCGTCACTAATTGTCCCGGACTAATGAGGCACCAGCCACTGTGATGCCATTTGCACTAGCAAGGCTCACACTTATTTTGTTGCTAACACTACAAGAAAATAAATTTTTAGCAATACAATGACTTGCCACTATGTATATTAACTTACACTATAACATCATTATAAGCAAGTCACTATAATTCGTCACAAAAAGCTTTTATGATGGTTTTTTAAATTTGCCGCTCAAAGTCATACTTTTGTGATGGAAATGTTAAGCATGTCCAAGAGTGTGTTGCAACAATTCTCTTTTAGTGTAACTATATATGCAAATATTTCTCTTTACTTTTTACAATAATCCTAATGCCTTTTTCATTATTATTAATATTTTTAATCACTTTCGGAGCTTATTACAATAACCTTAATAATCTTACATTCTTCTCCTTATTATATTATGATTATTAAATCTTTTATTCTTACTTTTTATTTTGAAAGTCAACTTTATTGACATTCACCACCAGGCCTGCGATCTAATGGTATGATCTAGTGGCATACATATGCCATGGTCGATTGACAAGGGATTAATTCTCAATCCTCACGACCATTAAGGTGTTTATTAATTACTTCCTCGTTGGGGTATTTACAGTTTCTTCCATATTATAGAGGTATTTAAAGAAAATATTATAGAGGTATTTAAAGAAAATCTCTTAATTATGTGAGAGTTGAATGTGATTGATTGTAATATCAGATGTCACTGTATATATATTAATAAAAAAAACATGATTGGCATTCAATCGAACTATCTTAATTATTTTATTTTTCTATAACACTTTATTCAAATACACCTCAACTGTACTACGTATTGTGTGGAGGCGACAGAGCTCTTGTAGATAGTTGGCCAACTTTTTTTAAAAAAAAAAGAAAGGAAGAAGAAAGAGAAGTTACTTTTTAAATTATTGTTTTTTGATAAAGTTTTAAATTATCGTTTAATATGTATAATAATTCTCCTTTTCCTCATTAGCTTTTATTTAATTACTTTAACTTATATCTGCTTTATGACTAGCATTTTCTTCTCGTTTCGTTATCTTCCCAGCCCTTTTAGAGTGGAAAATCAGATGACAATGAGGAGCTAAAGAAGCAAACCGGACAATCATGCATGTTTGCATGTTAATTATATATTCTCTAGGCATTAGATCAGTATGAGGTAAATGTTCCTAATAGCTTGGGGAAGCATATATAATTGAGGTGTTTCATTGTTTGTTCTTCTGTATTGTTTATCATAAGTTGTGTGCCTTTTGAGGAGCCAATCATCTTTCCAAACAGTGCAAAACTGACAGAGGTTGAACATTGCAAAATCCCACTGAAAATAAAAGGCTTCTCAGCTGGACTTGACAGCAAAGTGGTCCACATATTCCTAGTGCAAGATATTATATATTTGCACAGCAGAATTAGTGCATTGACCCGACATCAGAAAGCTGTAGCATGCTGCATTATTGTTCCTATACATGTCCATCTCTCTCTGCAAAACAGCTGGGGTGTACAAGCTGATGAGTCTGGATCCGCAGGGAAGGCCAATCACTCGAGCTCAAACCCATTTCATTTAGTGCTGTACAAGTCAGCAAACATGTCATGAGAACTCTCTTTGACCTTTTCTTCAATACATAAATAATTCATGCAAGGAGGTAATTAAGAAGAGCATTCTGCATGCAATACCATATGCATTATCCAAACCTAGTAGGATATTTGTCTTTCTTGGCATATATATTAGCAGATTTTGGGTGTATTTTGCAATCACAATAACTTACCCATCTGAAACTTTTTACCTTCGCCAACTATCGTATTTCTAGTTATTTTTAAATATATTTATATATTATTTTATTTTTCAATCATTTTTCACAATTCTCATACGACTACCCTATTTATTTTAATTTCATTTTCTCTACTCATCATCATTGTTTTTATCATATTACATCATTTTCTTAAATTTCAAAAATTTTATCCATTTCCATACATACCCTTATATATTTTGGAAATTCTTTCACATCTACAGCTGGAAAGACTTACATAATAAATGAAAAATGTATGAAAATTCTTTTAGTTAAATTAATCTGATTTTTTGTATTGCTAACTATCAAGATCACTATTTGTTCTCATACAGTTCATTAGCATAATAAATCACAAGCACAGATTACTGCAACGTATCGTACTCTTAGATGAGTACTGATCTTCTACGACCGGTCGGAAATCCGGTGATTTCCGACCGGTCAAAAATTGTTTTTTTTTTGTTTTTTTTTTTAAAAATAATTTTATAAACATGTTAATCTAGTTATATTTAATCTATAAACCAAGTTTTATCATTTTTAGATATGTATATATATTTATTTAGGATTTTTAAATACAGGGGTATTTAAGTCATTTTAAGAATATTTAAAATGACTTAAATACCCCTGTATTTAAAAATTCAAAATAAATATATATACATATCCAAAAATGGTAAAATTTGATTTATAGATTAAATATAACTAGATTAACATGTTTATAAAATTATTTTTCAAAAAAAATTAAAAAAAAAATATTTTTTGACCGGTCGGAAATCACCGGATTTCCGACCGGTCGTAAATGATCATTCGCCCTCTTAGATACAGGCGAATAGGTCGTTGCTAATATCGTTTTAGTTGGTGAATTTTGTTGCAGAGAAAATCTTTCAAACATAGACAATCATAATAGGGAGATATTTCAGTGGAACCAGTTCCAACTATGGAACCTTTGGTATTTCAAACGATTATACTTCTCATAATTAAATCCATGTTACCCATTATATTTGTTACTATTTATTAATTTAATTAAGAAACTATAAAAACGAAATTTTAGCAACGTGATCGGTATATATAACAATTTATACTACGATGTTGTTGTAACCAAGTCATTTAAATCAATCGGAAAAAACTTTAGCTACATTTTTCTAAGTTGTCATTAAAAGTATATCTTTTTTGTTAAGTTTTGTCCCTACAAGAATTTTTTTTTTTTTTTTGCAACATTTATTATATCGTCGTCACTAAAGGATAATTTTTAGTTGCGACGATTGTTTACATTTTTCATTAGTCTTTTTTCAATAAAAAGTTCTCAGCATCACTAAAAGTATGTTGCGAAAGTTATTTTTCCATTATCAGACATCGAAAACTACCCTAGTTGGATACTTTAGCGATCCCTAATATATCAAGACTCAAAAGTTTGCTCTAAAATTTTTTTTGGTTGATCTTATGTTTCTAATCACAATAATTTTTTTTTATATCTAAGGTGTGTTTGAGAAGTAATAAAACTTTTGTATTAAAAGTTTTTCATATAAAAGTTGTTAAAATGAAATAAATAGATGTAATATGATAAAGGTAATGATGAGGAGTAAGAGAATAAAATTAAAATAAATAGAGTAAATGTATAAGGAGTTGTGTAGAAGTGATTGAAAAGTAGGATAGTTGTATAGGAATATGTAAAGAAATAATTAAAAAATAGAATAGTTATAAAGAGTGAAAAATTTTAGCTTACATTTTTTATATTTTACCAAACACACTTTGCAAGGAATTTTAATTGCCAAAAATTAAAATTCTTGTAGTGGCACCTTTCTTATCTAAGGGCATGTTTGGTTCCAATCAAAATTTATGAAACAAAATATTTTCAACCTAAAACTTTTCACTGTTAATGACTATCATATTTTTTTATTATTTATTCACATCGTCCTATATAATTATCCTACTTTTTAATCATTTGTACATAGTTACTCATATAACTAACTAATCTATTTTAACTTTATTATCCTTTCTACTTATCATTACTTCTATCATATTACAACATTTTCAACTATTTTAAAAATTTTTACGTCAAAAATTTTTCATTCAAAAGTTTTATCACTTCCCAAGTGTACTCTGAAACACATTCTATCGAGCTATGAATTTACCTACCCAAAAAAGAAAACACAATTGTGAAGATCTCATATCCTTTCATCTTTAGCTCCATCTTAATTCCAATTAAAAGCAAAAACGAAGTTTTCAATATATAATCAAAGACGAATATCAACCTTCTCTGCTGCAATGGTACTTTGCTATATGCAATGATATAGGAAAGAAAAATGATTATTAAAGCCGTTTTCTGTGTCATATCTAATGACGTAAGAAAGAAAATTTAATTATTAAAGCCGTTTTCTGTGGCGTCTCTAATGACACAAGAAAGAAAAATAATTATTAAAGCCGTTTTCTGTGGCATCTGAATGAAACCTAGTCCTAGAGCCTAAAGAATTGAAGAAGATTAGCAGGTGCAGCCACTTAGATTCCACTTTTAGTGTCAGCAACCCTGTCTAGCCTTTGAACGTGCTCAATTGGTGAGATTAAAAGATGGTTAATTACTTTAATAATGGTCAAATTACTAGAGCGGTGTAGGCTAGCTAGCTCTTTTAGGTGATCATTTCTCTGAAAATAATCATCATTAACAAGTCAATGATTCAAATCCGAGTCCATCACTTGTGACAGCAATCATTCTGTACTCCAATGATGCTTAATTTTGAATGAATTACGGGCCGGCCGGCTGCATATTGTTGCACGCTTGTTAGAATAGATTCCTCTTCACAACCATTTTAATTATACAGTCTGATAATTAAAGCACCAAGGTTGCAAGGAGAGTGATCACCATGCCTCTTGCTTTCTATTTTCTTTTATTTTCCACCTTTTCAGTACAAGATAATTCATTTTAAGCAGCTTTTATTTAGTTTCTAAAATTTTAAAATAATTACAGGCCACTAATCACCGAGATTATTGATAACTATTGTTACATAGAAGAAATCTTTTGCAACAAGTCTATTTTATTTGGCTACCTTAGTATATATGTCGCCAAGCATTTACAACTCAATGATTTTCAGTAACTCTTTATTTTTGGTAGATATGTCTTAATTTTCCATTATAAAAAATCCTTTCTAAAATTAATTGTTAGTTGTTATCAGTGTTATTAAAACCGGACCGGACCGGCCGGTCGGACCGGTCTGACCGGGAACCGGTCCGTGTCCGGTTCAAATACTAGCGGTTCGGTTCAATTACGAAAAACCACTCGAACCGTCGAACCGGAAAGGCTGGTCCAACCGGGTTCGACCGGTTCTACACTCCCGCCTCGTCTTCCTCGCGAGTCGCGACACACCAGCCCTGCGCTGCCCCGTCCGCCCGAGCCTCTTCATCGTGTCCGCCCGCCTGTGCCATCGTCGTACGCGCTTTCAACCGTCCGCCAAGAAGTCCACTGTCGCCGTCTCTGGTCGCGCCCACTGCCAGCCCCGTCTTCGTCCTCATCGCCGTCAGCGTCCGCCCACGCCGCCTCGTCTTCCTCGCGACAGTCGCCCCCGTCCGCGAGCTTCGTCTTCCTCACCGAGACCAGCAACAGAAATACCAGCAGGCGAAACAGCAGCGACCTCCATTTACGGCGACCAGCAAGCAGCCCATTCTCCTTTTCGTTTTGCCCCCAAATCGATTTTTGCACAGCTGCAGAGCCGCCGCCCTCCATTTTCTCTCAGCAGACGCAAAATTGGAAGGAGCATGCTCTTAGGGAGTGACGCCAAAAACGGAATACCCACTATTGTGCCAGCCCGCTCGCTGATCATCCACCTTTCTCGTTTTTCCTTTTTCCACGTCGACGCAGAAGCCATTAGCGACCTTGCGAATGCGAGGAGAAGAGGAAAAAAAATTTTGGTGGTCCAGCGGACCATTGAATTCGTGTATACGCAGATCTTTATTTGCAATATAGAGCATTCAAAATAATTTTATAAAAATTCCTTAATAATCTAATAGAATCTCCAAAGTTATGTAAATATAATTTTTGTGTAAAAAATTTAAATATCACTAAGTATTGCATCAAAACCTCAATTTCAATATAATTTCTCTTAAAACAAAGTGAAAATGATATAAAATAACTACAAAATGATGTAATTTTTAATAAAGTTTTTATTTAATAAAAATATTAATTCAATTAATAATATTCTATTTTTAAATTGACATTATCTTCCATAAGATATGAATTATTATAATCACATGTATCTTAATATCGACGAGTAATAAATAAGAAAATTAGATTTTAGGTGAATTTCTTAGTACCTAGGATGATTTATGTGCAATCTGAAAATTTATTTTTAATATTTTATTTATGTCATAAAATTTGAGTCTCTTAAATGTCGTTAGATGCTATTAGATATCGTTAGAAGCTATTAGATTAAGGTAGATTTCACTAAATCATATTATCTGAGTTTTAAGTTCTATAATTAAGGTATAAATGACATTATAAAGAGCTGAAGATCATATTACATGTGCTAAATTAGGATTAACTTATTGATATTAAAAGCTAGATGTTGTTAGATATCGTTAGATCTGGTTAGATGTTGTTAGATGTCGTTAGATGCTGTTAGATGTTGTTAGATGTTGTTAGACATTGTTGGATAAGGTAGATTTAATTAAATTTTATTATCTGGGTTTCAAATTCTGTAATTAAGGTATAAAAGACCTTATAAAGGGCTCATAATAATATTATAGATGTTAAATTAGGATTAACTTATTAATATATTTACTTAAAATTTAAAAATAATTTAATATTTATGACATCATAAATATGTCATGCTGACGTCACCGGTTCGAACCGGACCAATTCCTTTACCGGTTCAATCACCGGTTCGGTTCTGACAACACTGGTTGTTATCCTTCAGTAATACTTCTATACTCCAACGCCATTATTGAAGGTTTAAGAGTTGTTTATCTCATTTTAGCGCAAATCAACATTCGATATTGTGATTTGCAGATATTGTTGGATGCCGTTTATTTTATTCCGATACCAAAATCATTTCAGTTGGAATCTTGTATACACTTGCTTTAACATATTTATAATCATATGCATAACATGAAAATCATTTAGATTCATTCAAAGATTTATTGTTATAATAATTTATAAAATTATTTACCTACATGAGAAAAATGTTTAGATGGTGTAGGCGTTGAATTAACCACTTTGCAACAAATGTATAAATTAAATAATTTTATTATGTTAATTTTATATTTTTCTCACTTATATTGGATTGTGAAAATATTTGATTCGGACGAACTTGATTTTCTAGTTAAATAAATAACGTTAAATATAATAAGTGGATTGGATTTCAATGTAAGCATCAAGGTAGGTAAAAATGTACTGACAAGTTTAAAATCTTCAATGATATCGGCACTTTCCATTATAATTTTAATGGAAAATCAATTTATTATGTAAAATCAATTTATTGTGTTATAGATCACCACACGGGAAAATCAAGTTTATTACAACAATAAAATTTGTTATGTATAATTAAATAATAATGTTTTAATACACCCGGATCTCATTTTTAAAATTTTTTAATAAAACTATTAATGTATGTATATTTCGGGCGTGTTTGGTAAGTGATAAAAAAATTTATGAAAAGTTTTTAAAATCTGAGGAAATGATGTCATAGGATAGAGATAATGATAATAAGTAACAAGAATAAAGTTAAATAGAGATGTTAGATATATGAGTATGTAATTATATAAAAATAATTGAAAAGTAGGGTAAATGTATACGAAAAAGTGAAGAAATATTTAAAAAATAGGATAGTTATGAAGAGTGAAAAGTTTATATTTAACAAACACCCTTTAATCTACAAACCAAGTTTTCCATTAAAAAAATTATAAATCAAGTTTTCCTATCTTTTGAAATGTGTATACATATTTTTTTAATTTTTAAAAATAGGAAGGATTTTAGTCATCTTTAAAAGATTAAAATACCTTTGTTTTAAAATAAAAAATATATACATATTTTTAAAAATGGTAAAACTTAATATATAAGTTAAATCACCTAAAACGTGTTTAGCTATATCTAAAAAACTTTTTAAACAAAAATTTTTCAATTTAAAACTTTCATTCTCCATAACTACTTTATTTTTAATTATTTTTCTCATCTTTTTATACAACTACCCGATTTTTCATTTATTTCTAATTACTCATTCAATTAACATATCTATTTTTACTTTATTCTCTTACTTCATATTATTACTTCTATTATATTACGTCATTTTTCCTATTTTACAAGCTCTTACACTAAGAATTTTTTTACAAAAGTTTTTTTACTTCCCAAACACGCTCTTAGATTAATAGTTTTTATCAAAAAAAAAAAGTTAAAAATGGGTTTTAGATCCGGTTGCATTGAAAAAAGACTCATAATTAAAGCAACAAACATTTGCTGCAATGTGAAACAAAATATAGACTAAAATACTACCTCTAATATTATATATAGGTTCCATCTGACAAGGGGAAAGGAAAAACATTTCGTTTCCCATGTACGAAGATGTTATCATATCTACTTCTTTTTTTCTCTTCTTATAATCATTACTCTTATTCTATTACATCATTATCCCGTATAATTCAAAAAAATTTCCACCAAAATTTCCTTTTATTTTCTCTTCCCGAATGGATCCGTGATATAAAAACTTTATATAACAAATTTTTACGATTTAAAATATTATACGCAGTAATTTATTATTTGTTGCATGTTTTTCGTTGTAGTGTATGATGCCATCATTTACCTGTTTTACATACAAGTTTGCCTTGGCGTACAGTTCAATTCTGTGGAAGTTCTTTCTGCTTTGCAACAGTAAAAAAACAGATGTTGCGACAAAGCATCGTATTCCCCAATATATATGGTAGACGAATCAAATGTTGGATGGAATCAGCTCCCGTAGCTAGCTAGGTCGCTTATGTCATGTTCTGAGACATTCTGGTCTCCACAGCGTCCCTTCAATCTTCATGCATCATAATACAGCGGGAAGGAGAACCTACATATACACTACTCCCGTATAGAGTATATGTCGAGGAAAAAACATTCTACTTCAATCAGTTTCTTCACGTGACAGATCTCCACCACGCACACTGCATATAAGTGTCCCATATATATATATATCACATATTAGATTGTAATGAAACTTTATACAATTATTTATCCATATAAAAATGATACTTTAGACAGTTTAGATGTTGAAAATATTACTTTAAACTTGATATTTATATTAAACTATTTATTATGTTAATTTTGCACCATTTTAATACAGGGATCACACATGTTGGATTTAGATGAAAATTTATATGCTAATAAAGTGGACAATTCTAAATACAATAGATGGGGTGGATTTTATGTTCATGATCATGTGGAGTCCACAATGCATGAACTGTACAGTGCAATTGCATGCATTGGATCATATTCCTATACATATATATATATATATATATATATATATATATATATATATATATAAAGTAGGCATAGAATATTTCATCTAGGGTCAATTTTGGATAGAGGGAACATATGTGGGAGTGTGTAATGTCAACAAAACAAGAAGTGAAACCCAAATACAAGAATTTCCATTTTTTTATATCATGATTATATATATCATGCATTTGTTTATTTTATTTTATTTTTATTTTTATTTTCTTTATAAACATATTTTCCTAAGTGTATTTAATATATATGTCAAGTTTTGCCATTTTAGAATAATTTTACATTTTTATTTTTTATTTTAAAAATTAAGTTTTAAAATAAAAAAAATATATGTAAAAGTATTTTAAAACGGCAAAACTTGGTATATAAATTAAATATACTTAAAAAACATGTTTATAAAAAAATCAAATAAAAATAAAACAAAATGAATATTGTATTTTAATAATCATACTCTTTTTTTTTTCAATGATATGTATATTCTTTTTATGCTACAACAAAAGTTCTTATATCAGGTCAACCTTTGCGGCTAATTTGAAATGAGGTAGTTGCAGTATCATGTCACTGCAACATAATCTATTGAACGTGGCTATCCATTTGCAACCAAATTTTGATTTGGCCGCATTCAGCCAAGCATTAATCTAAAAAGTGACTAATTAAATCAAATTCCACCACTTTAAAAATCAAACAGTTATAGTTAAAATACATCCATCGCAACCATACGTTTTATATGGCAAAAAAATTACCTACTAACCATGAGAATATATGTTAAATGCTTTTTGTTGCTAATGAGAATATATGTTGAATAGTTTTCGTGCACGCATTTGCCTACACCCAAAGATTTTATATCCAGAATTAGTGTGTATGTATGATGAGTATCAACATGATGGCCCACTTCCTTTTGAAAATTGAGTTCCCACTACTGTTTTTAGCTTTATAAAGGCAATCCGTGGCTGCAGCATTTCGAATGCACCACGTTGGAAAGATATAGTACAGCATCCCACATGAATGCTTGTACCCAATATTCTGCTACGGAAATTGAAGGATTGTTCGTATCCGGTTCCACGTCGGGCATGTCTAGATATTGGACCATGCACATAATTCAATATTTGTATCATCATCATCATCATCTTCCTCTGCTCTTATGCTATCTGTATTGTTGCACTTTTGCTGGTCCTCAACGAAAGCGACTTCCCAACGTACTTGGCTCTCCTACTCCTATGTACCTAGCTACTAAGAAATGCCCGTCTGCTCACCTACTCCAAACATCATCACCTGCGGACCACTGTTCGATGATGGATAGTTTGATTGATCTCACCTATCATCTTCCATATATCCAAGTCTCCACGCACTAAAAGAAAATTCAACATTTTTGCAATATAATTTCAGGGATAATTATCTCTTTTTCAGCAAAAGATACTGTAATAATGTAATGCCTGTCACAAAAAGTAACTTTTTATGTATAACTTTAAAAAGTTGATGTTAAAACTTCTTTAGCCGATTACAAATGAGCTATTACAGTGCAAATTAATCCGTATAGGCTTCTGATCTAAAGCAACGTATCTTTATTGATATTTATGATATCAAAAATCGCTTTAATAGGAAACTTAAATTTTAAAAAATTTTAATACTTTTTTAGAGTAAATATATAATTATTAAAATTAAAAATTAAATATATAATGTGAAAAAATTTTGATATACTAATTTTTGGAAGTGTAAACAGATACATATAAGTGGATTCATAAATGATTTAGACCTTAAAAAATATAAAATAAAAAATCAAAGGAAACATGGATACTCTTTTTTTGATATTTGTAATTTACAATCATCTTAACTACTATTACAATTAAGCTCGCAGACATTCTAATAATTTTCATAGAACTGTCTTATAAATTTCTAACAATATACTTGCAAACCTCTCTTATTCGATGGACGCTTCAATAAATCAAGAAGACTATGCCACCACTCTAATCAGCGTCATTTGGCATCCACGCCTGCTAGCTGTACCATGATGCTACTGGCGTCATGGCAAGATATATGGATACTTACGGTGTGTTTGACAATGAGTATAAAATGTCAATTTAAAACTTTTAAATCTAAAACTTTTCCCTTTCCACAACTACGGTATTTTTTAATCACTTTCCACAACTACCACATTCCTATACAATTATCCTACTTTTCAATCATTTATACACAACTATCCGCACAACTAATCTATCTATTTTAACTTTATCCTCTTTATTTCTTGTCATTACTCCTATTATATCTCATCATTTGACAACTTCTACTTTTCAAAACTTTTCATCAAAAGTTTTATCTATTCTCAAACACACCCTTAGGTTGCTTTTTATCGTTGCCTATATATATATATGGTGACAATTTTCATCGTAGCTAAATGTCCATTTTAATTTATTGGCGGTGATGGGTTTCATTAATCTAATGGACTCCACTATAAAAAAAATTTTACTTTTTGATAATTAAAATTTTCTAGCAAAAGAGTTAAATTTTGATAGCTAAAGAAATTTTGGTTGTCAATAGTTGCATATGTCATATACCAATCATTAGAAGAAATTTTTTTTATGAAAATCATTAAGAAGAAATTCAGTTGCTCATAATCCATGGTTTTTATACTTAGACAATCAAATTTTAATATTGGTTGTAAAAGCATTATCGAAAGTAAAGAAAATTTTCTCACTTGTAAGAGCATTATTGTAAGGAAATTCCTTACTTATAAAATTATGATTATAAGCAAGAGATTTTTCTTGCTAATAAAATTATTTTGATTGCTAATAAAGGTTACTAAAAACCAACTTTCTTGTAGTGTTGATTAGTTGCTTGGATGCTGATCTCAACTCCCACTCCGGCAGAGAATTGTGATGACATGTCTAGTGTATGCATGAGCCACCCGTTTGGGTTTGACTAAGCTCCGTAAAAGGTCATCCAAAATCTTTAAAGAGGAACACAATATACAAAGTTATTCCAACGAAGATTGGATTTGAAAGGTGGGATATGTTGACATGAACAGAGTTGGATGAGAAGGAATTGTGTGCTCTACCCTTTGTTTAGTCATATTTGTTTTCCCTGAGATGCCATGCCTTTACAATCACATCTCCAATTCACAAACACAACCTCACCATGCATGTTAATCATAAATGCACATTGATAATCATACCTAGTTGGATCGACTGCCGGCAGTCAATTCAATGTGGCATGGTAATTAGTTATATATCTTAAGAGCCATTTTAATTAGTGAACCTCCAAGATTTTCTTGCAGAGAGCCTTACTCATTGGTCTCTAACATCTTCTGCGCTTTCAAAAGGTCGACAATGGGGAGTCATTGCACCTATAACTTCAGAATATCATCCCAATTCCCAAGTGTGATCAGACCGGTTGCATGCCTATGTGAAATGTATCAGGTGACTAATTTCGGTAGAGCAAATGCTTGACATGCCTGTCTGTCTAATGCCTATTCTTATCCAAGTTCTGCGCGAGCACTGCCAAGTCATCATCAGAGACTTTATATTTGAAAAGCCATTAATTCCATCCCAAAACAGCAAGCTTACAAGCTAGCAACAAAGGAGCTCATGTGAAAAATATGGAAACAAAAGCCATTATTTGAGAGGATGGCTTTTGAGCACAAGGCCCGCCCATGTCAGCTGATGCTTGCCGCATCCACCCCCACCACACCTCCTCCTACCCTCTACCTGGATATAGCAAAAGGGATATATAGTGCTGGCTAGTGCTTGTGGCACCAATAACATATTCCAGTGAAGCTGTGCTAATGCACTAGAAAGCAGTTTGTACTACAAGCTTCTTTTTCTGATTCCCCAAACCATCCATGCTCGATCATGGTGCTCCCCATCATTCATTTACAACATATCTCATGCCAGGAAATATATATTTTTCCATTTCTCCAGATTCTCAAATCTTAGTATGCTTTTCAATTCTCCGCCGATAAAATCATGCATGGTGTCATCTTTTACAAACATGCAAGACCAGCCCACATAAGAAGAGACAACACAAAAGAAAGAAAATAAATAAATAAAAAGAAACAGTAGTGAGAGAGCTAGGCTTATCGATAATGCAGTGAATATATTCATCTCAAGGTGGTTAGTGATGGCCTCTGGACCTTTTACATGGGGAAAGAATCAAAGGTCTGTTCAGTGGAGGGTTGTGGTTTGTGGCATGGCAGGCCTAGTGATGAACAAGGGCATGTGTACGTGTTCAAAGACAAAAGGAGCAAATTAAAGGTAAGGAACTTTCAACAAAGGTGTGAAGATAGATGGGCCATGGAGACAGGCTTTTTGATCGCGGAGGGCTTTGATGATGACCGAAACAGGGCAGCCGACAAGGCTCTGTTTGCAGGAGAAGAGCTATAGCCTACAGCTAGCTAAGCTCATCTTTTGACTCCTTTGGATGGGCACGTGATTGTTATGACGTGTTTGTTCCAATTGTAGATGAGGATGTGCTTCTTGCCTTTTGCCACCTTTGTCCTTTTTTTTTTTTTTTTTTGCGCCCTTTTTTCTCCTTTGATTTGGGGTTGGTCGCGCTTCGTTTGTTGAATTTTATGTATGGTTTTAGGGAGCTTATGGAGTCCAGTAATATCTTCATGCTTGCCTGTTTCTAATTATTCTGCGGATAGAGGGTTTTTTATTTTAAAGTTTTAACTTTGAGTATTTGCATTTTAATTTAAAATTTTAGCTGTTTGTATTTTAAACCGTAAAAACTTTGTTTCCTTTGTATTTTAGAATCTAACTCATAGTGGCATTAAAAATTGCCGATTTTTGCAAAACTTCATGAATATCTTTCAATAATTTTAAAAGAAAGAGATTTATTTTACACGTTAAACTTAACTATTATGCTTTCTCCATTTCATCATTGGAAACTCTAACAACATATTCACCTCTAATACCGATTTGTTTTTTTAAAAAAAAAATATTGAAAGGTATTTACAACGTTTCTCATAGATTATTGGTAATTTTAAACATCATTATGGGTTAAGTTTTAAACTGCAAAATTTTTGTGGTTTAAAATGCAAACTGCCCAACTATAGAAATTAGAATGAAAATATGCAAAGTTAAAAAGATTAAAATGCAAAAAACCTGCAATAGATTAAGGTTACTAGTTTTACAATTTATGTAATAATTTAAAATATCAAAGAAATAAAATTGTTAAAGACCGTGATCTTGTCCAACCGTTTAGAAATTGATGCATTTCTGATCAGTCTGAAAACTTTTTTTTATCAAACTATTAATATATAATTAATAAGCAAAGCTTTACCATATGGCACAGGCTAAAAACGACTAGTACCCTTATTTTAAAAATTTACAAATATAGATATATGCACACATATCTCTAAAAATGATAAAAATTAGTTTATGGATTATAAATAATCAGATTAACAGTTTTATAAAAAAACTAAAAAAATTTTAAAAAGCATTTATGACCGGAAAATTGGGGAAGTCAATTCCATAACAGCATCCATTCCACAGGGGCTAATTTTCCAGGCTGACGCATTTTTCATAATAATTTAATATTTTGTTTCACTATTGTTATTCGTACTTTCAATCATTATTTTCTATTTCTTATATTTTATTCACTTTTATCATTGCTATCATGCAGACATCAAATTTATTTTCATTCAACTCCATTGTTGGTTTCCTCAAAAAAAAAAAACTCCATCGTAGGCAAATCTCCTCCAGCTCCACAGCTTTATTATTATTATTATTAATCAATTAAACAAGATTTTTCAGTGACGATAGGATGGAAAATTCTATTTCCTAAAATTATTTTTTGCATTCACAAAAAATAATAATTTATTTTTATTTTCAATTAACTTTTTTATTTCTTATTTAACTTTTCACATTCTAAATACAAATTTTTCTATTCCCCACACACAACAATACTTTTCAATCTTTCATTCTTAATAGAATGTAGCTTGGGCGGAGCTGAGTTACAACCAACCTCACATAATTTGAAGAAACATAATCAAACGGAACCCAATTTGTAAATAGAGCTAGGGTTAAAGCAAACCCAAAGAATCAAAATCTAATTTTTATATTTATATTCAATATAACATATATATTTTATGCATAAATGTAAATAATATTTTTATATTTTTATATTTTATATTATTTACATGTACGTCGAGATCATGTTAAAATTATATTATAGGTAAATTATATCATTTATTTTTATATTTACTTTTGTATTTGTTTGTTTTCTTAATTTATTTTTAGAAAAATAAAATTTTAAAATATGTTATATTACTTTATTTTGGTTGGGTTGGGTTAAGTTCCAACTAACCCCACATAACTTGAAGAAACATAATCAACCTAAGTCCAATTTGTAAATAAAGAGGGGATTAAGCATTAAAGCAAGCACAAAGAACTTGAATCCAATTTTTATATTTATATTCAATATAAAATATACATTTTATTCATAAATGTAAATAATATTAATATATTCTATATTATTTATATATATGTCGAATATTTATCATTTAGAAATTATATCATTATATTTATATGTATCTTATTTACTTTTGTATTTGTTGGTTTTCTGAATATATTTTTTAAAAATATATTGTATTATTGTGTTTTTTCTTTAATTTAATTGAGTTGTAGATAATTATTTTCATTGAGATAACTTATTAGTTTAAGTTCACATGAAATTTTAAACTTGTTGTTCCTAACTTAATGAAAAATTAGCAAATAAGATTCAAACTTGAATTTCAACTTCATGTAAATTGGATATCGGTTTAAGTCATACAAAGGACATTAAGGCTAGAGTTGAAATATTACAAACAAACTTAGGGTGTTTGGAAAGTAATAAAAAATTTTATGAAAATTTTAAAATGAGATAAAATTATGTGATATGATAGAGATAATGATGATGGGTAAAAAGAATAAAGTTAAAATAAATAGGTTAGATGTATAAGTAGTTGCGTAGAAATGATTGAAAAATGGATAGTTATATAGAAATAAGTGAAATATAAGTAGAATATAAGATAGTTGTAGATAATGAAAAATTTTAGATTGAACAAATTTAGGTTGAAAATTTTTTGGAACCCCAAATGTTAAAGATAAGATAAAAACTAAGTTCATTTGTTTGAAAACTTTAATTTTTTTCCTTACTTTTTACATATTCTTATACAACGATTTCATCATTTCAATTTTTTTTTACTTTTAATTATTACTGTTATCGTGTCGCATAATTATCCTATCTTTAAAAAAAAAGATTTACCACCAAATTTTTTCTCACCTGCACTTAATTAGCCTCTTGCCTGGTTACACTCTGCATAAAGGATGGCTAATAGAAAATAATATTGTTAGACACAATATCTTTTAAAGTGCGAAATTGTACAATACATTTATAACATAAAATTCATTTTTTCCCTAAAATATATACTTTTTTTTTTTTGCTTTTTTGCACGAAGGAATCATGTAGGGTATAGAATCAATAATCCTTTTGACAAAATCGCGCACTTTCCATGGTTCTTAGTTGTTACATGCGTTTGGGAAACAACTTTTTTTTTTTTTTTTTTTAAATCATGCCCCCAAGCTGTGATAAGAAGGATAAGATCACAACATGCCCAATATTTCTACCATCTACACCAGCTCACATTGTGCATTTGGCCGTTGTCACTTGTCCATCTAAGACCTTTGGTTAAGTGGGGCAAATTTAGAAGGAAGCATATTATTTTTTTCGCAATTTTTTTATTTATACATTTCAAGAATAATGTAACTTTCATGTAATTTTAAATTTTTAAGGGAGTAAAAAAAATTTTTTTGAATGCATCCAATAAGAAAGGTTGATTTGGAGTCAACTCAAGCCTAATCCTATTTTTTTTTTATCAAAATCGTAATCCTATTTATATAAACAAATTTTGTCCCAATTTCAAATGCCTTATTTTCGAATCTCAGCACAATGCTAAAAATATAATTTTTAGAAGTTACATATGTTTCAAATTAACGTTTCATATTAGCTTCGAAGTATATTTTACTTAATGATAATTTTATTGCAAGTGTGGCTAGATATGATTAAATTTTTTTTGATACATAGATATGATTAATTTTAAATGAATATAAATCGATTTTATGCATCACTTGAAATATTAAGGTAATGACGACCGAACAACAGCTATCCTAATAACATTTTAATACGAAAAATCCAAAAAGTCGATACTGTTACACAAATAAAAGTTTTTATAGATTTATTTTTTTTATGGAAACGATTTATTTATTTATTTATTATATCGTTTTTATACGTCGAGTTTATCAATCTTATCTTCCATTCCTCTGCCTCTATTTGCAACTAAACACTTGAGCACTAGGGAAATGATTGCTAATGAGCCCAGCCCAATCTACTTTAAAGGTCTAGCCCAAGAAAATCTGGCCCTTTTTTTTTAATGAAATGAAACTAACGGCCTAAAATTTTGTTCAAACAAGGTGCAAGCCTAAGCCAGCAAATTTCTCTTTTGTCATGAAGTAAAATATTTGAAAATTCACAAGAGCCTATCGACGTTTGCGGCACTCTTAAGGACAAGCAAAGTAAAAAAATGCTTAGTTACCTTTTATGTAAATATAATGAATTTTGATATATTAATTTCTTTTAAGCAAAGGTTTAAACTCGCTCAATAATGTTTGTATGTGAGATGGTCACCTTCTATCTCAAACTCTGGAACACCAGTTGCGAATAATCCCATGATTAAACTTATATATTGTTTGGAAAGTGATAAAAATTTTAATAAAAAATTTTTAATGTAAAAGTTTTCGAATTGATAATAAAATACTATGATATGATAGAGATAATGATAAGAATTAAAGAGAATAAAATTTAAATAAATAAGTTAATGGTATAGTTATGTGTAGAAATAATTGAAAAGTACGATAATTATATTAAAAAAATATGACTAAAAAATACAATAATTATAAAAAGCAAAAAAAAAAGTTTTATAACACTGTTTGGGAAGCTGTCAAACTTGACCAGCTGCAACAAATGTTCGTCATGCATTGTCAACGCTAGTCCGGTGGGCTGCAATGAAAAACCCTAATTGGAACAGCCACATTTGCGTTGATTTCCAAGAGCCTGAGAACGTCAGGTACGGCTGGAAGCCATGCGTACCGTATGAAAATTGATCCACCCCTTAAAGCTGATAAGTTTTACGGGAAAACGCTGAGTTTTTACGTTTGCTTGACAGAAAAGTTTGATAGTTTTCTAAACACCCTTTGAAGCTGCTTTTTTAATCTTAAAAAAGCTAATTTTTATATATAAAAAATAGAGCATAACAAAAGAAATGTAGAAAACTCCTTAAATTCACATTATCTAACATTAACATGTGTATCAATTGTTATTATTTTTGAAGATTTTTAAATTTTTTTAAATTTGAAAATCACTGACATTCTAGTAATTTAAATAAAGCTCTTCTTCATTTGGGCCTTGTAAATATAGTTATATTAAAATTCTTACTTATTGATTTAGATTGTATTCAAAACCTGATATTTGCCTTCTTGTATTTTTGGGAATTTGCATTTTTCTAGAAAATTGCTTGCATTGATATAGATAAAATGTGAGTAAATTTCATAAATTAAAATTTTGATTTTGCTAAAAAGAGATTTTTACAAATATATTTACAAAATTTTACCAATATTGCATCTGTGTATTTAAGTTTGCCTAAATTACAAATATGACTACAAAGTTTGTATAAAATTGTAAGCGTGTCTCGTACATTATGATACTGTTAGATTTTTCTGTAAAATGATAAAATTGTCTTTTAAGCTAACTAATACACTTAAAATGTTTTCAAATATTGTAGAATATTTTCCATTTAGTTATTTTATATATTTTTATTTATATTATTATTTTAGATCCTTTTTACAAATATGCTTACAACTTTGTAAAAATTGCAAATATATCACTTAGCTTAAAATGCACTATCATCATTTTATAAAAAATTCTAATGGCATTTTAAAAGAAGGGGCATGCTTGCAATTTTGTATAAATTTTATTATTGTATTTGCAATTTCGGAAAACTTAGTGATAAAGAAACATTATTAGTCAAACTTTGTAAATATATTTGCAAAAATCCAGCAAAAAATTAACACAATTAGGTAATTTTGCAAATAAAGTTTGAAACCAAGGGTATTTAGTGTAATCCATAATTTTAGGACAAAAGTTGCAAAAATGTAAAAAGATTGTGGCGTAAATGTAAGAATTGTTAATTTGGGTGGAGTTAACGGACCCCAAATGAACCGGGTTTGGTTTGGAATGCATCCAGCTGCCGCCACCCGGTTTTTAAAATTCTCCAGCCCGAGCAGCGCCTTCCATGAAAATTTTCAATATCTTCCTTTTCTCAGGCTGCCGCAGCAGATAGAAAAATCTCATCCTCTCTCTCTCTCTCTCTCTGAGTCAGCTGTGGCGAGAAGAAGCTTTTCCTCATCTCGTTTCCTTTCCCTGCATATTCTTGGCGAGCAATCGCATTTTGCAGCCAGTTGTGAAGACGCAGCATTTTCATTTCTCCAAGGCCGATTTTGCGATCTCAGCGAGCTGCAAAGGTATGTGAATTTCAACTATCCGGTTCTGAAACTCGCGGCGTTATCATTCATCTATCTTGTACGAAAACTAGGGATTTCTCTTTCCTGGATGGATTTAGCCAATTTCCGGAACTCGTCATTCATAATTTACGCTATCAGAATCAAATCAGTCGAAACCGTGACAAACTGAAATTTTGCGATTCTTGAATTTGGGTATTTCTTTGTCCAGAGACAAACAGTTTAAGATTGAAGCTAATTAGCTGAAAGGTTACATCTTTCCATGACGGATTTTGGTATGTGGCCTTGGGCTGACCTAGTTGTACAATTGTTTGTGTATGCTTGATTTCGGCATCATATTCATAGTTAACTGATCTATCATTGTCAGCATCATATACGTAGTTAACAAATTTATCATTCTTTGGAACTTCAAATCAAAGCATCATCAATCATCGACATCCAAACCGTCGCATGTAAATATCATTGATGAGGTAAAGGTTAAGCTTTTTATTCAAGATCTTGTTCAGATACATAATCACATTTTTTGAGTTTGTCATTGCTTTTAAAACCCGTGGATTGTATAAGGATAAGATATTTATCATATTTGAACCTTGAAATCAATATTTGTTTTCCTGTCTATTTGTGCAGATTTCCTGCAAGCAGTTGCTCTTGTTGCCAGAATTTACATTCAAAAGCAAGGTGGCCATATTTCCCTGTAGTTTCTTTAGCATGTAGCCTTCTTGATATAGTGAACCCAGTTTCATAACTGCCTTAGAGGTTTTCATGGCAAAACGGAGAACTAAGAAAACCGTAACAGAGCAGCAGTCAACAATTGAAAGAGACTCTAACAACGTCCATGGGGAGCAGCTGCACACTGAGAAGCAATTGTGTCTGCTTAGCCAGCATGAAGGTGAATCTTTTTTGATGTCTCATGACTGTTGTCTGGATCACCAAAATATCCATCAGGGCAAAACTAAATTGTCTGTACTGGATTGTTTTCGAGAGTGATGTGATAGTCAGGTATGCTTAGTCAATAGTCCTTTTGTCACCCCTGACCAGATGACAACAGGACCAACGTATATCCCATGCCCAAAAATAATGCCGGTAAGTTCATTTTATTGGATAGCATGAAGAACTGATGTTCTTGTAAACTCATACAGTGGAGCATCAAATTAAACATTTGTTGACTCATCGTTGGTTAAGATCCTACTTGAGCAGGGAACAGCTGGAACCAGTTTTGCAATTCTTTACTAAAAATTTGCCTACTTTGTCTGTGATAAAAATGAAAAAGATGGGCAATTTAAACTGGACTGGAGGTGTAAAGGTCATGACCTGCCTGCTAGCCATGACAATGAAGGATAAGCCTGTACCAGTGGCTTCAAATTTTTGAGTGAAGCAGGTTTAAAATCAGCTATTTCAGTAGTGCAGGACCATAATTTCTTCCCATGACGTCTGCTTTGTGGTCTTGCCATGGCTAAGTTGAGTTTTTTAAACCTGTGTACAAGTTTTATTATTTCAGTATTACAGGACTGCAAGTCCTCAAGACATCTGCTTCATGTTCCTGCTATAGTAAAATAATGATATTCTTTTATACTTGTGCTATGGAGCATTGAATTACTTTGTGTTCCTGCTATAGTAAAACAATGATATTCTTTTACACTTGTACAGTGGAGCGTCGAATTACTGCCATACAAGCTGTTCGTGATGCAGAGATTGAACATCTGTTGACTCAACTGCGGTTGCTAAGATCCTACTTCAGCAAGGAACAGCTGGAAACTCCAGCACTACAATTTTTTGCTGAAAATTTGCCTAATCTGTCTGTGATAAAAAATGAAAAGGATGGGCAACTTGAACTGGAGTGGAAGTATAAAGATAATAACCTGCCCACCAGCTACGACAATGAAGGGCACACGCATACCTCTGTTATCCAGCGGACATCCATAGGGCATCCTGATTTTGGTGCCGCCTTCCCTGCTACCAGTGGCTTCCAATTTTCAAGTGAAGCAGGTTTATCATTCTCACAGAGATGTTTTTATTATTTCAGTATTGCAGGACCACAACATCTTCTCATGACATCTGCTTTGTTATCAACAGTGAAAACAAATTTTTATGAGGCTGCTAGTTTGCACATCCCAGAATATGTACGTAAAGATCTTTTTTGGTTATATAGTTTGCTTGATCCATTTCAGTCCATGAATGTTTCAACGGGCTGGTACCAAAAGACATCCCAAGCTTTTCCATCAGATAGGCATAACTTCTCTGATGATTTGATAGGTCCACCTGGTTGATTTTGGATTGAGTAATCTGTGTGAGGACACCAACATCCATTTGCATATTCCCTTGATTAATCTTTTAGTTACAAACACTAGTTTCAATGCCCATATGCAGATTCTCTTTCAATTATACTAACGATGTTTTCTTATCGGCTAGGGTTTGGAGGACCTATCAGACACTCAAATGCTGGGATATCAAGATGCTTTTAGAACTCCTGGGGTCTGTAGCCTCTTCACCATGTCATTTACATTTCAATTTATTTATATTCACTTAATTCTGAGCTGTCTTGCATAATGATGTTTGCCAATGGGAGATTCTCACAGTAGTCTCTAATTGTTATATTGAATGTTTTTCTCTCCCACACAGTATTTGAAATCTTGAAACTCAATTAACATGCGTTTAGGGTACTAGAATAAGATAATATAAACTTTGTGTTTGAAACATAATGACTTTTCCGATGATAACTGAAAGGGGAAAAAATTAATAAATATCGCAGCTTTTTTAAAATAGACAAATGTACCCTATATAATCAGATTTAGGGTAGATTTTCAATGCAATTTCTTTGTAGCTGAGACTTTTTTCTGAGATAACAAATCATGGAACAATTCAGATGGCTGTCGAACTAAATTGTTGCTTAAATCCACTGTATCCGTTCATAAAGTTCCTGCTTCCAGGATGGTTGTTCTGCCTTTTTAAGAATGAAAAGAATTGTTCAAACCGTACTTGCATTTCTCTGGTATCCATTTTGCATGATTTAGATCCCTATGATCAATTTTCCTGTGATCAATCTTCATTTTCTCATTGTGACAATTACAATTTTCATTCCTGCTACTTAATGAAGGTCAATGGCCAAAGGTTATCTTTCGGCATGACACCTAAAACTCAAAGGCTGCCAAAGAATGGAGAGATGCTTCTCTCTGTCCACGGATCCCCCCTTGGTGTGTACAGGAAAGAAGACACCATGGAGGCAATACATGGTATGGCGCTAGTGCCAAATAAATGGCTGTTTGTCCTTATAGATTTATTTTTCTTCCATTCACATGTTGAATACTTTGCAGAGTCTGAAGAAGGAGCCGGTTTGTAGTTATCTGGGAATGCAAATCACTGTTGGGAGATTGTAGCAGTGTTCTCTGTAGGCCATTTGACTTCCTCTTAACTATCTCTCATGGGCCATTTGACATCCTTTCAACAATCTCTGCGGGTACCATTATCTTGTTCATTATAATGTAAACGTATCTTTTACATTTCAGCTCCAGTTCATACATTAAAATGCTATTTGAATTGGATTGGCACACATGACGACCAAGTGCAGCAGGAAACCTGACAGGAATGGATGTAGTACCTGAATCTGATCAATGGAAATGAATGTCTTACATAGTCTTTTTTCTTTGTCAACACAATAACATCATACTCCTTGTATAGTACTGATTACTTTATTTAAAATGCTTATGAACCTATACTTAGTTATAAATTTATAATCTGTTTTTCAGAGAGGGTGTGTTTGGGAAAAAGTAAAAATAAATGTGGGAAAGTTGAGTGTGAAATTTTTTTAAAAAAGTGAGAGTGATATGATTTGAATTGTGATAGAGTTAATGTTTCGAAGTAAAGATAATAAAACTAAAATAAATAAGACGGTTGCAAGGAAAGATATAAAAAAATTATTAGAATATAAATTTATTAATAAAAAAGTTGGGTAATTAAGGGTGTGTTTGTTTAGGGTAAAAAAGTGTCAACTAAAACTTTTCAATCTAAAACTTTTCACTCTCCATAACTATTCTATTTTTTAATTATTTTTTCACATTTTTCTATACAAACTACCCTACTTTTCAATCATTTATACACATTTACCCATACAACTAACCTATCTATTTTAACTTTATTCTCTTTACTCCTCATCATTACTCCTATTATATCACATCATTTTCTATTGATTTGACAACTTCTACTTAAGAAACTTTTCACCAAAAGTTTTACCTCCAACCAAACACACCCTAAGTAATTAAGATGCCAAATCATGTAAAAAAAAGTTTTAGAAAATGTCGAAAAAAATTTCCCTATTAGGGTGTGTTTGTTTACTCTCAAAACTTTTCAGACTAAAACTTTTGAGGGTGTTTGTTTCAACATAAAACTTTTTAACTAAAACTTTTCAATTTAAAACTTTTTACTCTTTACAATTATTATTATTTTTTATTATTTCTTAACATCTTCTTATACAAAGTTTTTTTTTTTTCAATCATTTCTGCGCAACTACTCATATAACTAGCCCGTATATATTTAAATTTATTTTTTTTATTAGTCATAATTATCCCTATTATATTACATCATTTTCTCTTATTTCAAAAAGTTTTACATAAAAAATTTTGGTTCAATTATTTCTGCGCAACTACTCATATAGCTAACCCATATATTTTAACTTTATTTTCTTTATTTGTCATCATTATCTTTATTATATTACATCATTTTTTCTCATTTCAAAAAGTTTTACATAAAAAAAATTTCTCCAATATTTTTATAACTTTCCAAACACAATCTAAATAAAAAACTTTTCACTCTCCACAAGTATTATATTTTTTAATTATTTTTTTCACATCTTTTTATATAACTATTTTACTTTTCAATCAATTATACACGTTTATACAATCTATTTATCTATTTTAACTTTATTCTTTTTACTTATCATTACCCCTCTAATATTACATCATTTTTTTCTCATTTTAATAACTTTAACATCAAAAACTTTTCATCGTAAGTCTTATTACTTTCCAAACATACCCTTAATCTATTGCTTTTATTGTTACAAGACTCACGTTACGGAACAAAGCATCAAATTCAGCAATGGTGATATTTGGCACAAGTTGGATTTTCATCAACCACCCCGTGAATGATTAAAAGCAGACCGTTATACACAAGGAGGCTTATACAAATGGTCTTTTTTTTTAACTTCTCATAAGAACTTTTTTTATTTAAACCATTTATGATCTTTATATATATAGAGAGAGAGACGGAAATTTGTTCTTGTGCATTTACCCGCACCGGAACTTATCATACAATTGGCCCAAAATGAGCTCCACATATACTTAAATGTGTTGATCTTTTATACAATTATTTATCTATATATAAATTTTATAGTAAATGGTTTATACGTTGAAAAAATAACTTTAAAGTTGTTATTTACATCAAATTATTTTAGTATGTTGAATTTGTACCATTTTCAAATACATTGAATTTGTACCATTTTTAAATGGGGTCTATGCACATCCAATTGGGATGAAAAATTAATATAGTAATAGAATACATAATTCTAAATACAATTGGTGGAGGAGATTATAATTTTATGATCATGTGGAGTCCGTTTTGAAGTAACTGCACTTGAATATTTTCTCATGTATATATAGATAGTTATAAAGGCAAAGTTCAAATATTTGAAGAATTGTACATATTATGTATCTATTTGACATTATAAATATATATAGGGCTTTACTTCTATGTAACCAAGTTACATAGAAGCAGAACCATGTGAACCTTTAAATTTTAAGATTTTGATCATTAATGGAAAATTCAATTCATTCACTGTGTTTAATATAATTTGTTTAGTTAAAAGACTAAGTTTTATCCAACGGTATGTTTGAGAAGTGATAAGATTTTTCGGATGAAAAATTCTTAATGTAATCGTTTTTAAAATAATATAAAATAATGTGATAGGCTGAAGGTAATGATGAGGAGTAAAAAGAATAAAGTTAAAATAGATAGTTTAGTTATATAGGTAGTTGAGTAAAAATGAATGAAAATGGAATAGTTGTATGGGTAGATGCGAAGGAATAATTAAAAAATAGGATAATTATAGAGTGAAAAGTTTTAGATTGAAAAGTTTTATGGCTATCCAAATGCACCCTAAATCAAATATGTGAATGAGCTACATTTACTTAAAAATATCGATTTATGTATAAATTATGAAAAACACTTAGATTCATTTATACATGTATTAGAATGTAATAATACTTTATAGAATCATTTATTCACATATTATTAATATTTTTGATAGTTTAGATATTAAAAATATTACTTTAAAATTTATATTTTAGAATTAAATCATTTTTTATGTTGATTTTACAAATTTAAAGATGAAACTCGTATACAATAATACTAAAAAATGAGAGAGTTTTTACGATAATATAAATTATGCTAAATACAATAGATGGAGTGGAATTTCTATCAACTATCAAGATTTTAATACTGAAGAAAGTTACGTAGAAAGGGGTTACATAGAAGCGGAGCCCATACATGTAAATTGATATCAAATATGTATGAGGGATGATCCTGTTAGCTCGGGCTGCCCGGGTTAACTAAACACCCTACTTAGCCCACCTAAAAAAACTTATTTACAAATTTTTTTTTGCTTTTTTTATATACTTGTTTATTTAAATGTATTTAACATATAAACTAAGTTTTCCTATTGTTGGTTATGTGCATATATTTTTTTTAGATTTTTAAACATCTCTGTGTATATATGTATTTAAAATATCCTCATCTTTAAAAATCTAAAAAAATATATACACATATCCAAAAATAATAAAACTTGATTTATATGTTAAATACACTTAGATAAACAAGTGTATAAAGAAAAAAAAACAAAAACAAGTGTTGTAAATGGGTTTTTAAAGGTGGGCTAAGTAAGGTATTTACTTAGCTCGGACTAACGGAATCATTCCTCAATATGTATATTTATATATACATATAAATGAGTTCCACTCATATAACTACATCCATTTTTTTGTATTTGTTTGAATAAGATAATAAGTTTCATCCAAACTAAACATGTGTATAGGTTGTCCCATTTGCTTACAAATTTATGTAGAGGCTCGCTTCTATGTAACCGGGTTACATAGAAATGATTTCATGTAACCCTCTTAAATTTTAAGATTTTGATATTTGATAGAAAATTCAATTCATTCATTGTATTTAATATCATTGTTTAGTTATGAAGCCAAGTTTCATCCAAATCAAATATACGCATAGGCCACATTTGCTCAAAAATAGGTACGGCCATGTATAAATTATGAAAAATGCTTAGATCCATTTACATATATGTTGGAATGTGGTAATATTTTATAGAATCATTATTCATGTAATAATGATATTTGAGATAGTTTAGATATTGAAAATACTAAAAAATCGATATTTGGCATTAAATTATTTTATTACGTTGATTTTGCATTTTTGTAAATGAAGTTCATATACAGTAATATTAAACAAATAAAAAGGTTTTCATAATAATATAAGTTATGTTAAACACGATAGATGAAATGAATTTTTTGATCAACCATCTACATATTAAAAATGGAAGGAGTTACATAGAAAATGAAGTTTCACAGAAGTATTCCCAATTTATGTGTACGTGAGCAAATTATGAAAAGGCTTAAATTCATTCACGTATGTATTATACTGCCACAATATTTTGTAGAATCATTTATGATATTTTAGATGTTGAAAATTTCTTTAAAATTAATATTTAACATCAAATTATTTTGTTACGTTGATTTTACATACTAGTTGATAGGGCTCGTGCCCAGTAATGTTAAACAAATGATAGAATTTTCGTGATAATATAAATGATTTAAAATACAATAAATAAAGTAAATTTTCAATCAAACAGTCATGGATGATGATTTTGTGTGATGTATTCCATGTATGCCAACATGCAATTCCTTTTTTTATTTTTTTCATAAACTTGTTTCCGAGGCATTTAATCCATATACAAATCTTAAGATTTTACAATATTTTTATATTTTTATTTTTTATTTTTTAAAATATCAATTTCAGGGGCATTTAAGTCATTTTTCACCCCATAAAAAAACTTGATTTTTAAAAGTAAAATCAAATATACATTGTAAAATGGTAAAAATTAGTATATAAGTTAAATAAAGTTAGGAAAATAGGTTTATGAAAATAAAAATAATAATGTATCGCACGATGCTATTGCATATAATCAGCTTGGATCATTAATATGGGAAAAATGAATGGGATCACATACAAATGAAGTTTCACGGGGAAATTGAATGAGTGTACGAGGAAATGAAGTTCCATAGATGCGGCACTCTATATTAATTTAGATTTTGAATGGTTAAAATGAAAATAATAATAATAATAAATTAAAAAGATACAAAGCAACCATTCGCACAAACGTTGGTCTTAAATCATTTACCTAACTATACCGATTAAAGTCACCTCGATGCTAGCTAACAAATAGGCGGGCTTTATCATCCCTGTGCTATTAGGGTGCACTGGTTGCACTTAATCAGCACCATTTATTTATTGTAACGTTGGAGCCTGCCGGCGTTAATAATTGAAACAGTGGTACATTAACAAATCCTATAATTGAATTTTCACAACTCGGAAGTGTGATAAAAATATAGCAAGCAAATAATGCGTAAATCGTTACCCTCGTTCCATGTGGCCTATGAAATGTATGCTATTTCGGTCTTCATTTTTATCTTTTTTCCAAACACCTTTTTATTTTACTCCGTCCTCATGCATGATTACTCGGAATACACAGTTCCAGCTACAAAAACTTGGTCAGACGACATACAAAGATAGCCACAACTTGAAAACAATCACGCTAGACAGTCTCGCCTGATTCTTTATCAATCTGGTTTTAGTTTACGATAGATTACGTTTGGTAATGTGTTTTTTTGTGAGATATGATGGAGAATGGAAGATAAATACTTTAAAATTTGTGTGATTGATATGAAATAATAAGGATAAAATTGAAATAAATAGGATTGTTAATAGTGTAATTGGAAGGGAAAATAATTAAAACGTATGGACAAAATTGAAAAAATATAGTTGTTAAGGTATTGAATGATTTTTGGGGAAATGAGAAGGATGGGACGGTCCAAGTCACCGAACGTGCCCGTAGTTATTCTGACACTCGAATAGTTTGCATCTCAGTCATGCCAAGCATAGAATGAAGTGAACGACTGGGCTCTGAACTTAAAAAAGTGGAAAACGGGAGCGAAATCTAGGGCACGGTCTGGAGTCTGGACATTCCAGTAGGAAGAAAACACAAAATCAAGAATACAGCATTAGTTCCAAAATTGTTTCAACTGCAGTTACTATTACTGAACTTGTCTCCAAACTCTGTTTCAACCACAAGCAGACAACGTGCCAGTCCACAAATCAACCGAGAAAAACTTCGTAATGTTAATATCATCAACAAAGCTGTTGTTCAGTTGGACAAAAAGTAAAATCTCTCTTAAGGGGAGTTCATAATAATCTCAGGCTTACTGGCGAATTTCAGCCTTCTTTTTCTGCCAAAGTCTGTCAATGGCACTATCCGCATCTCCCTGAAAATCAGACAACATAATGTCAAGTACTTCCAGTTAGAAATTGAACATGGTGCACGAAAAAAAATGAATAGTTCCAGCAGAGACTGTTCCATCCAACTGGCCACACATTTTGGCTAATTTCAATGCAGCAACTACGAAAACCGCAACAAAACATCACCTTATGAATATTAAAATTGACGTGATAAATAAAACTATGATTGAATTTGCCACAATAATCAGCAAGTGCAATTAAAGATGGGCAATGCCAATTTTAATACTACACAAATCCAGCATTTTGGCAGAATTGGATTTTTTTTTTTTAGCACACAGGAAACAAAGCACGTTAGGAAGTGCATCCTAATAAACTACTCAACTATGAAAATAAAGCATTAAAGTTCACATTATCAAACTAAGTATCACTGAAATACAGATGACATTACATTTGAAAGTGCAAAATCCTTTAGGGGAATAGCATTTCATTGGATAAATTGACTGTAAAGAGAAACATGTAATGTGATAGAGCATAATATCATAAGTAAATAAAAACAAAATAGACAGGCTTTTATATAGAAAGATGAAAATAAGAATTAAAAATATAGACAATAAAAAAAAATGGAATATTTAGATAAGTAAGATGTCAAACCACATTAAAAATATACAGAATGAGTAGAACAGGATAGAAGACTTCTCCACATTTTTCCTCATCATCAAGCAAAGAAACAATCTATGCAATTAATAGAGGTAAAACATTGCCAGCATTGATCTCAACTAGTATGCCAAATAGGATAGATGCATGAAGCACATACATTGTGGTCATCCACAGGTTCAACAGAAGGCAGAGACACAAACCAAGTCATACATACCATTGGAAAGAGTCTTTTTAAATTACGGGTGTTTGACAATTGATAGAAAATGTCAAGTTAAAACTTTTCAATCTAAAATTTTTCACTCTCCACAACTATTATATTTTTTAATCATTTTTTCACATTTTCCTATACAACTACCCTACTTTTCAATCATTTCTACACAACTATCTACGCAATCAACCTATCTATTTTAACATTATTCTCTTTACTACTCATCATTATCTCTATCATATCACATCATTTAATAACTTTTACTCTCCAAAACTTTTCATCAAAAGTTTTATTCATTACCAAACGCACCCTACATTGCCGAATCTCCTTTTGGAGCATTTAATATTACATTAATTTTGCATATAAAAAAAAATTAAGTAAATTTTTATCACTACCAACACTTATGACCATGTTAGATGGCATCAAACAGGTTCCACTCTGGATGAGCTTATTGGTATTTGATTCTAAAAAGAACATTCTGAATGCACACCATTACAAACTTGAGCCATCAATGTTATCCTATCACATGGCATTTGCCTTCTTAAACAGATAGGAAATGCATCATCACTCGTGGATATGCATCATCACATAAACAATATTTGCAATTTTGGTAAACAATGAAGCTTCACCACAGAAAAATGTCATTATGGGTGTTATGGCTATAAAGAGTAACTCATCACCTATATGCAACACTAATTTGGAAACGTATGCTTATGACCAACCGAAAAAAAAAAAAAGGAAAGAAAGAAAAAAGGAAGAAATGAGCAAACTACAGAACCATCCTGCCAAATTTTAAATTAGCACACCAACCTATAAAACAGACAATTGTCAAGATCCTTAATCTTAACATGAAAATATTTCGACTTTCATCCTAATTTCAGAAATTAACAGTATCAAAACCTGTTCCAAAGTCAGATCCCAGGATCAATAATTTTCAAGTATTCTTCAAGAATTTTATGGAATGCCAGAACGTTCAAAGAAACCAAAATTCCGAAGCAAGCTTGTGTGCAAATCAATAAAATTATATGAGTTTCTTAAGTGGTCAAATAAAAGCATCATCCATATAAATTTCATGCTCCCTAAATCAGAAGCAGAATCAATATTGACCTCCGAATTACCTCCACAGAAAGAGGGTCTTGATTGAATAGTAAAGGCATGGAAAACAACACTATAACAGCATACTCATCAGTCCAAATTGTTCCTGTCCAAACCACATAAGCATTTTTTATAATACCTATACTGTATCAGTTATTTTATCACTTTCTTATGCAAACAACAAAGGATGTGAAAATTGAAGCTGAATCGAAACTGAATAGATTTCTCAGTAAAAACAGTTCACAACAACTGAAGATCGTTGCAGTTGATTCACAAGATTTGATGTCATTCTATAATGGTCTCTTGAAAACAAGAATTTACATTGTTAAGGTATATGAATAAAGCTCCCGAGATCCCAATTTCCATTGACATTCAAATCAAAATCATAGTAACTGGACCAATGTGCCCACCATACTAGTACAAATGAAACTAATACTTAGTACATACAACCATCTGAAAATTAAAAATAAACAAAGAATGCTGATGAACTGAGAGAACAACAGTATAAAAAGGTCCGACTTGTGAAAACAAACAATCATCTAAGATTTGCAAACCATGGCTCGTCTAGCTGATAGAGATGCAGATTTAATCTTGCTTTAGACTTAATTAAACCCTTCAAAATACTTTCCCCAGATATATTGGTGTCCTATTTAGTCATCTGTTTCAATACCAACTTAGCCAGAGTGCACATCGGGGGCTCTAGCCTGTGGTACAACACATTTAATTGAAAGGTTCTTTGAAATTAAATTACGATTGCATATTGCTCCATGATGCTAAGGAAGCCGTAAATGCACTAAAACGCAATAACTTCAGGGTAACTACCAACCAGACAGCAACAAAGAAATAAGCATTTTCCAATTTCCTTAAGTATTGTGTCCCACCTACAATATCCCTGGCATCTCCAAATTCGTTAATCCAAAACAACAGTACGGCACAAAACTAACTCAGATACCTCAATCTAACATTAATAACGTTAGACATCCTTAAGCAGGCATCCAACTCCTATAAATCTACTAAAATCGACAGCATCGCCACAATAGAAATACCAACAACTGGATCAAGGAACATAAATCCGATAGTAAAGACTTAAATAGCCTATCAAGGTTAGAACTATGATACCTGAGCACGGACGAACCCACAAAGGGCGAAGGCGGTGAATTGACCGGTGTAGACACCGTTCTCGTCCAGATGGCCAACATTGATCTGCACGGATGCATGATCCTTCGATGTGATCAGGCGGTTCGTCGCAGAGCTGCAAAATGCAACGACTTCAGGACAATGGTCACCCGACGTGGGTCGGTGTTGTTGGGAGAAGAGAGAGAAATTTCTACCATTTTCTGGGGATGTAAAGATCCATCATCTGGCCTTCTTCGTTCTGCATCTTGTTAGAAGGAATTAGGGATTGCGAGGAAAGATGACCCACGAAGGAAGCAGCACGAGAACCTGAAGAAAGGAAGACAACACGACGTCCTGATATAAGGCTTTTATATGTGGCCAAAACCCTAGAGCGGGAAGGTTTTTAGCATCTCCCATTTTACTCTGAAAACGGATGGTACTCGATAGTCAGATACAGCGGTGGGAATTGTGGTCAGCCCGTTATTCGGCTTTGACCCAATCTGTTTTTAGCCAGATAAAATTAATATATTTTTTGACCCGGTATAAAGATGAGGTCAAAAATTTTAACCTGAATTCAAAAATAAGATTAGGATGGGTCGACTATGCCCTAACCCGAAAAGTCTGACCCGCCCCGTATATACTAATTTATTAAAAATTATAAGCTTATATTTAAATTTTTTTTTTTCAAAATTCTTACTTTTTTATATTCAACACTATCAACAATAGAAGAGTCAATTTATTCAGAAGCAATATAAAAATCAATAAAAATAATTTATACATAAATAACCCTTATGTGTAATTGTATATTAACCTATTTTAATAAACTTATACTATATTTTCAAATGTTTTGTTCTCTTAATTATATGTTTTTTAATAATTAGTGAAATATTGAAGCATATAATATTTAAATTTAGTATAGATGTATACTTTTGTTTGATATGTATATAAATTCTTAAAATTATCTTATTTGACCCCGTATTTTTTACCCGACCCGCTATCCCAAAACCGGTCCGATATCAACCTGAAGTTTGTCCCGGAACTTATTAAAAAAAAGTGAGGGTCAAACCGACCTTGTCCTGACCCGGTATAAAAAAAGGGTCAAACTCAATTTTTAAAAAGTAGGGTCAAGGTTGGGCAAACCTTGACCCGGTATGGCCCGCCCCGATTCCCACCTGTTGAGTTAAAGTGTTTTGATGATAGACAAGTTAAGAATTTAATGTGTTGCTTGTATTTGATTCATGATGAATGGTTGTAACAAGTTAGTTTTGAATTGTGTTATGAATCTGTCGAGGTTTTGCTGTAAAACTTCAACAGTTTTGGTGTGCAACTTCAACTGATTTAGTTTCAAACTTCAACAGTTTTTGGGTTGAAACTTTAACAGTTTACTTAGCAAGATAAATGGATAAGTGATTGGATGATGACGTGGCTAGTTTCGAAGAGCTGTCCTGGGTTGTTACAGGTTGTTGAGAAAAATCCGATTGGTTGCAGATTTGGTGGAGAAAATCTCTCTTGGTGGTTTCTGTTTGTTAAGTTATTACAGGTTGTTGAGAAAAATCCGATTGGTTGCGGATTTGGTGGAGAAAATCTCTCTTGGCGATGGGAAGTTAAAAGCTAGAAATAGACAATGAATTTCAACTGGAAATTCAATTCAGAGAGAACATTTTCAAAAGTGCAGATCTGTCTCAAGGCATTCTCTGTGATCCTCTGTCCATCTGTCAGAAGCAACATATTGAAGATTGTCGTGACCATCCTACTAAAAGCTTCATCTCCGTGCTTCTGTGCAATTAAATTGGTTGTAAGCTTTATTTCATTTTTATTTATTTTACCTTGAATTAGAGGTTGTCTAATTCAAGAGGAAAGCTTTCATTGTGATTTGTGGAAAGTTTCACGTGCCACCTGGAACCGTTTGTGTAATCCAGAAGACGATTGAGATCGTACCACTGTAACTTAAGTTCTAAGTTTACTAGTGGAAACCCGAGTCAAGGCGTTAACTTGGAGAGTGGAGTAGGTGTGTTAACCGAACCACTATAATTTGCAGTGTCTTCTTTGGATTATTTTTGTGGTGTATGAAATTTATCCTGTTCCTTCTTAGATCACTCTTTGTGCTATTTTTCCTTTCTTTTATTAGTTTCATACGGGCCTAACACCACCCATAGTCAGATACACGTCTCCGCTTGCTGAATGAAAGGTATCCTAAACCATTCCGTTTCTATTTTTCAGTTAAAGCTATTGGCAAAAATATATATATAGCTATTGTTTTTGTACAGAACTTCTTGATAAAAAAAATTTATCAAAAAGTTTTTGAAATAAGAAAAAATAATATGAAATAATAGTGGATAATAATTAATAGTAAAGAGACAAAGGAAGCATTGCAAATAGATTCTAGGTTGATATATGTAGAGGCTTGGTCAAACTATCTCACACATGTTCTCACCCTAGTCTCCATATTGCTACTACCTCTCAAAGAATCCAGACACTACTAACAAACTCACCAAATTGCCTAGAATCGATGTATCACAACTAAACATCCTATTTGGCTTATAAAAAATTCCACACCCTCAAGAACTCAAAGGGACCAATCATAACTTTACTTCTTCCCAAACTCTCGAGGATTCCCATCCAGACTTCAACCTTACTTTCTCCTAACATCATATAATTTCCTAAGTGAGAAGTCATGGTCATAAAAACCACATATATGTGTGAAGATACATTTTGGACTTCTACACTTTGCGCCATCTGTGGAAATGAAGCAAGAAATCAATTTTCTGTCATTTCCCTTTCCCACGCATCTTCTTATTTTTTCATATTTTTTCTTCCTGCTATGGACCATAACCAATCCGCATCCGACTTAGAGGACATTGCACAAAGGAGTGACACGCGAGAGATGAAGCACAAAAGGGTGACACGGACCAAAGTACAAAGGGGCTCTTCGCTGGAACTAGTTCTGAAGAAATGGGCCCTAATGTCATTATCTCTAAAGAAGACTTTCAAGAGATGATGGCTGCATTGCATGAATGGAAAGCCCAAAAGCAATCAACTTCTTCATCACCTCATCTGGTAGGCAGATTCGAAATGCAAACCTCAACACTAGAACCTAGTGGTAACATATCTAATCCCCCCTTTGCCGAGATTTATTAACACTTATGGCTATTCGCCTTTCACTCCTAAAATCATAAATGAGACTCTCTCAAAAATTCAAACCTATGGTCATGAAACCCTATGATGGGCATTCAGACCCTCAAAACCATGTTGACACCTTTTGCATTAATGCGGACCTAATGGGTTTGTTGGAAAACATAAAGTGTCGAACATTCATTGATGCTCTAGAGGGAAAAGCCAGAGTATGGGTTTCGTAGTCTGCCTCCAGCATCCATAGCCTCCTTTGACTTTCTATCTGATAGTTTCATAGTAAAGTTTATAAGTCAAAAATCACATGCCAAAAGACCCGCAGATCTTGTTCGTCAAGGAGACAATGAGTTGCTACGTAATTATATTAATCGATTTAACCATGAATGCACCTTGATTCAAGAATTAACCCCTGAATTTATCAAGTTTAGTTTTATTGGAGGTTTATGCCCCAACCGACTGTACGTAGAACTCAAAGTGCATGAACTAGAAACTATAGGTGAATTGTTCAATATTGCACATAAATGGATGAACGCGAAAGAACAGACGAGACAAAGGAAGCAAACACTTCAAACCGACAAAAACAAATGGACAAGCAAGAAAATACCTCAAAACTCCGACCAACAATTCGCAAAGAAAAGGAGTCGAAAGGATGGACTCCTTTTTCTACACCCAGGTATAAGAAATATACCCCTCTGACAACTTCGCAGGACAAAATATTCTTCACCATAAAAAACAAAGGCCTCTTAAAAAATCAAACCAAATGAGAGCCCCTCCAAAAAAAGAAATACCTCTTGGTGGTGTGCATATCATGAAGATCATAGCCATTCCACAGGAAGTCGTATCCAGCAAGAACGCAATCAAAGAACTGATCAGGATAGGCCTCTCGCCCAATTCATAAAAAAATTGAGGAAAAAGGCCCTATCGTCGTGCAGGAGCCAAGATCAGGGTTAAAGTATGAATCATAGAACATTCCCACACATTGAGTCATCTCTACCATTCATGGAGGTCTTGCTTGCAAAGGTAGCACCCAATCAAGGAAAAAAAGTATGCACATTCGGAAGTAACATCTAGTAAAAGACTCCGCTCTCTGACAAAATACACTTTTTATATGAGTAAAGAAGACCTTTTTGCACATGTCATATGATGACGTCATTGTCATCGACGCCATCATATCTAACTGGATAGTTTACCGAATCATGATTGACACCGGTAGCTCTGCCGATATTCTATTCATCAAAGCTTTCAACAGGATGAAGTTATCAAGAAGAAATCTGCATCTTCACATTGGACCTCTGATTGGGTTAACAAGAGACAATGTATCCATAGAAGGATTGATCACACTCCCCTTTCCTAATGGGACCGCACTACAACAAACCACGATTGAAGTTGATTTCTTAGTGTCAATATTTTATCTGCTTACAATACTCTCAATAAATTACAAATCATTATTTCTACTTACCATTTGTGTATCAAGTTCCATGCAATTGTAGGAGAAGATATTGCAAAAGGAAATCAGAAAATGACCCGCAATTGTTATTTAGCGGTTTGCAAAAGAAAGCAACCCTTAGACTCCATGTCACCATCGGATGAGATTGAGCCTATAGTTGTTGTCGACATAGGAGATATTACACCTAAACACATCACAATGGGTACATCAACTAACCCCTCCGTCCAGAACACCTTGATAAACTTTTTACACACTAATATAGACATTTTTGCATAAAACGCTCTAGCCTTAACGGGCTTGTACCCATTTACAGTAGATGTGCAACTCAGGTTGGTTCGGTTCGAGTATTAGTCTATCCTACCCGTACCTTATTTGTAAAAGGCTTACCTTACCCTACCCATTTGTCGATTCGATTCCTTGTATACCCTACCCTACTCATTACCCATAGAGTTGGTTCCAGTTTCGGTTTCAAATCGGTTCCTTTAATACTCAAATACAATATTTTTTAAAAATTTTATGTTATTTTAAATAATGTAAAATAATACTTATTTATATTTTAAAATATAAGTACATATATTATTGTTTATATTATTATATAAAAATATGAAGTATAGACCATCATGACCCAATCATTAAAACTATTAATATATTATAATCATAAATTACAAGCATATTTATAAGAGTCTTTCATAAGTCAATGACGTAATATAAATTCATTTAAATTTATACTTCACAAGGTATAAAATTCATTTAAATTCAAATTTGTTAAAATATGTATGCATATAAGATGTCAAAGACAAAATATAATACATATTATATAATACATATTATATAATATATATTATACATATATATAATTATGCACCTAATTAATTAATCATATGAGTACCTATTATTGGTTCCAAGTTTATGGCAAAACCCAAGAGGGGAGGGTGAATCGAGTTCCTGAAAATTCTTTAACAAATTAAAAATTAACCCCTTGAAAGTTTTAACCCTCTCGAATGAAAAACGTGAAGTATATGAGCAGGAAGCAATAAATTCAATAAATTATAGTGGTTCGAGACAACCTTCCTTACTCCACTCTTCCAAGAACACACCTTAGTGTCTTAGGTTCCACTAAACAAGATAGCAATACAACAAAGTCATTGCTCTCTCCTAAATTTCAACTCTAGGGGGCCTTATACAAACTTAGCGCAAGTAGGCGACGAGTTACATTCCAATCACACGCTACTTGGCTTCACTTGGTCTTACTCTCTAATACTAGACCAAGTGGAACACAAATGATTAATAAATAGAGAAAGATACTACACTTTACAGGTATGTAAGCAGATCCTTGCACAGAGAAGAACTTGTAGGAGAAGTTGATGATAGAGCAGTTCAGCACTTAGCAGTTTGTCATAGAGTTCTTCTTGAAAACTTTCTTTTAGATCACATAAATGCTAGAGAATATGGAGGTTGAGCTCAATCAATGTTATATCTCTTGTCTCCCTCGTTCATTTGAAGTGTCTTAAATAGTGGAGAGTAAATTCAAACTTTTGGAAGTAGGTGGCGTGCATTTATTGCGCCAACGTTCGACCGTTGCAATTCAAGTCCCACTTGGAGTCAACCTGGGATGCGACTTCATTCAAGTCGCAGACTGGAGTCAACTTCGAATGCGACTCCGGTCTTCTACCTCTTCAGTCAAGTTCCAGACTTAAGTCGACTTGGTCCTCGGACTTGACATAAGTCGCAGGTGAAGTCGACTTCGGATGCGACTTCACCAGCCATCTAGCTTCTTGGAACTTTGACTCAGTGTGATCTTCTTTGTTTGTTTGTCTTCCCTTGATATTCATATTTCATGCATATAAATCTTCATTTGAACTTTAATTCTATTCATTCTTCATGATATTTGAGCTTGTTCAATATTTCTCGATTATTCGATAAAACTTTAAGTGATCTTGGCTCAAGCTTGTCATTGTCTCTTAAATTGGACTTCATCTTTCTAAGAAGGGAGTATAGGTACATCTTTATCTTTATTTTTACTCAAGTCGAGAGTCTGAGTCGACTTCAGGTGCGACTTCACCTAAGTCGCATGACGAGGTCGACTTGAAATGCGACTTGACATTGTCAGCTTCAACTCTTATCTCTGAAGATCTCCCAAGTCGCAGGTAGAATTAACTTGATGTTGCGACTTCACTTGACTTCACTTAAGTCGCAAGTGAAGTCAACTTCGGTTGCGACTTCGTCTGTCAAGAAGTCCAGATTTCAGCGCTGTCAAAAGTTTGGACTTTGAATTCGATGCTGAGTCGACTTTGGTATCGACTTCACCTAAGTCGATGCCTGAGTCGACTTGGCATGCGACTTGGCCTGTCAAATTTTTTATCTTTGAATATTTGAACCTTGTCATCACTAAATAGTTACATTAGTACATAGATAATTCTCAAATTAAGTTGTTAATCATCAAAACATAGATTGTACTTAATTTGTCACATGTTTACAAAACCTATGAGGGTTGGTTCTGGGTACACAACGTATCTACCCTAACCATACACTATTTGAAGAGGCGGGTGATAATTTGTACCTTACTCATATCCATGGGTAATATTTTTTACCCTACCCTACCCAAATTAGGGTTGGGTCGGTGGGTATCCATAGGTACCCTACCCAAATTGCACCCCTAATCTATAGGTAATCACAAACTAAACATAGACTTAGAAATCAAACCAATAAAATAAAAAAAAGAAACTTTGCACTTGAAAGACAACGGATAATAACAAGATAAATAAGTAAACTTTTATCCACCCACTTCATTAAAGAAGTCCAATACCCCCAATGACTGTCTAATGTAGTCGTATTACCAAAACTAATGGCAAATGACACATGTGTATAGACTACACTAACTTAAACAAAGCTACCTCAAAAGATAGTCATCCATTATTTAACATTGATCAATTGATTGACTCAACTGTAAGCTACCATGTTCTTAGTTTCATGGATGCCTTTTCTGAATATCATAAAATAAAAATGACTAAAAACGATGAAGAAAAAATCACCTTTATTACCCCTGAAGGAACATACTGCTATAGAGTAATGCCTTTTGGGCTTAAAAATATCGGTGCTACATATCAAAAGGTAGTTAATAAGATATTTGCACAACAAATAGGTAAAAACATGAAGGTCTATATCGATGACATGACAGTAAAAAACAAAGACCCTGAATAATATATAAAAGACCTAGTAGAAATCTTTGCCACTCTTCGACATTTCAATATGAAATTAAATCTAGAAAAATGCATATTTGAAGTAACTAAAGACAAATTCTTAGAAGTTATTATCTCAGAAAGGGGCATTGAGGTAAACCCCACGATAATAGATATGGATACATCAAAAAATAAAAAAGATATACAAAAACTCACAGGATGCCTTGTTGCACTACATAGATTTATTTCAAAGTCTACTGACAGATCTTTACCCTCAAAATCCTAAAGAAAAATGAGACTTCAAATGGACGACAGAATGCGAATCTGCATTTTAGGAACTAAAGTAGTACCTCTCAAGAACGCCTTGCTAATAAATTCAGCAATAAGAGAGACCCTTTTCAATTATTTGTCAGCTTCGAATAACACCATTAGTGTTGTACTAATGGGAACAAATAATGGGATCTAACATCCCATGTATCACATCAGTCAAATGTTGCATGATGCAGAAGCATGCTATTCTTTGTTGGAAAAATAGCTTTTTGCACTTTTGATTGCTTCAAAGAAATTATGTCACTATTTTCAGGCCCATACCATCATTGTTTATACTGACTACCTATTGCAACAACTTTTATACAAAGCTGACGTCTTAGGAAGACCGATGAAATGGGCATTGGAATTGTCAGAATTTGACATACAATTCCAACCCCTCAAGGCAATAAGAGGGCAAGAACTTGTCGATATATTAACAAAATTCACAACAGCCCCCCATTGCGAAGAAGATGAAAACACTCCCCTCCGCCTCCATGAAACTGACAAATGTGTTTCTCCTAATACCATAGTCTCCACGTGTCCTCAACCTCCATGAAACTAACAAATGTGTTGTCCCTCATAGTTAAATTGCCTCACATGTTTCCTCACCCTAGTCTACACATATAGCCACTACCTCCCAAAGAATCCAGACACTGCTAACAAACTCACCAAATCTCCTAGAATCAACAGATCACAACTGAATAGCCTATTTTGCTTATAAAAGGAGTCCACATCCCAAAGGACTCAAAGGAATTGATCATAACTCTACTTCTTCCCAAACTCTCAAGGATTCCCATCCAGACTTCAACCCGACTTTCTCCCAAAACTATATGATTTCCTAACTGAGAAGTCGCTGCATAAAAGTCACATATACGTGTGAAGATCCATTTTGGACTTCTAGAGTATATATGAATTATTGTAAATGTTTTACAACATTTAAAATATAGGGAGTTGATATTTATCAACTCTTATGGAGATATATAGTGTACGCTATATCTTCAGTAGGGTGTAGCAATGGAGGTCTATGTACGGTGTTTTTTGCTCATGTTGTAAAACATTAAAAAAAAACGATATGGAAGCAATATCAATGAGAGTTGATAATTTTGTGGTACATACACTCATTTTTTATTTTTTTTATATAATTATTAATCTGAGTGTATTTAACATGTGTATCAATTTTTACCATTTTTGAAGATTTTTAGATATTTTTTTCATATTTTTAAAAATCATTGACATTTTTAGTAATTTAAATCTGAAAAAAATATCTAAAAGTCTCCAAAAATGATAAAAATTGATATGCATGTTAAATACACTTAGATTAACAGTTTCATGAAAAAATTTCAAAAAAATTTTAAAAAATAGGTGTAGTACACTCGGGTGCATATGATTGGCTTCTTATAAATTTCTTTAAGTTATTGTTTTTTGGCTTTTGATTTTAAGCTTAGTGTACTTGGGTACAAAAGTTTATTTTTTTATTATTTTTAAAATATGTGTTATAAAACTATCAATCTAAAGGTATTTAACATATTTATTAAATTTTATTATTTTTAGAGATTTATAGATTTTTTTGGATTTTTAAAAACATGAGTATTTTGGTCATTTAAAATGTCTAAAATACCCTTTTTAAATTCAAAAAATAGATATACAAATTTTCAAAAATATTAAAACTTAATATATATATATATATTAAATATACTTAGATTAACAATTTTATAAAAAAATTCAAAATTACTGAAATGTCACTAATTTTAAAAAATTCAAAAAATATATACGGATTTCTTAAAATGATAAAACTTGATATACATGTTAAACATACTTAAATTACATAATTGTATAAAAATTATTAAAAATAAAAAAGAATTTTTACACCTAGATACACCAAAACTTAGTGCACTTGGGTATATGGAATCAGGTACAAAAGAAATAGGCTTATACGACATTCTTTTGGGAAAGAGGAGAACTTAAGTTGGTCTATACCAAACAAATGATACTTATATGATAGCCACTAGGCATGATTAGGTGCGGCCTCAACTTCGGAAAAGACTTAATATTAGTAGTGACTATTCCCATTTTCATATTATGGCTGTTTTAATTTTTTCCTTTCCAAAAGCAGTAAGAAGCTATTTTCATTCTCTAGAATGAGCTATTGACGTTTGGTTTCATTTGAAAGGAAATGAGTTTAAACTATTTTCTTTTTTCATTTTTTTTAAAAATTAACTAGACATAAAAAATTATCTCAATAACTATATTATTGTCTCTGAGTACATGTTAGGGTAGAGAGGTTTATATTCAAAGTTGGGTAAAAGTATTAGCCACCTTAACTCTTTTTTGGAGTACCCCCCCGTATACCTAGTTATCTAATGTAGGTGGCGCGATTGGAAAAAAATAATTATATTATTTATATTTTTAATCGTATCTCTTCTTTATCCATTGAAAAACCAACTTTCTAAGCACCACACTTCGTCTTGCTGGACATTGCACATATTCCAGTGCATAACGTCACGTAAATGGGGAATGTCGTAACCCATCATAAAAAGAACAATATACAAATATGACAGGCGCGCAAAAGTATGTGGGCATTTGGTCTAGTGGTATGATTCTCGCTTAGGGTGCGAGAGGTCCCGAGTTCAATTCTCGGAATGCCCCTTATGTTATTTTTATCGTGCTCTCTCAGTCTTTCAACATTTCAACCTGAGCACGGCTGCATGGCCTTCACGCATTCAAAGGTTAATAGTAACGATACTTCAAAAAAAAAAAAAAGGTTAATGGTAACTAAATGTTTTTATATTACTTTCCAAGTCAATGTTACGATTAAATATTTTATTATTTTATTTTATTTTCGATCTTTATTTGAGAACGTCTTAGTTTTCCATAAGTGGGTGGTAATTGAGCATTTTTATACTATTTTTCAAGTTAATGCTACGGTTAACTATTTTTATTATTTTATTTTATTTTTAATTTTCATTTGAGGTCGTTTTAGTTTTCCATAAGTGGGAACCTCTTTGGATCGGCCCGCTTTGGCCACTAAACAAAAGTATCTTATCATCATAAAAAAATCAAATCAGGAATCTTTGGTGGGTCTTACCAGTTTAAATATGTATGTAAATTTATCTTAATATTCTCATAGTTGAGGAGTAAAGACTCCATAGACCTTTGATAAAAGGGAACAATTTGTTTCTAAAGTGGGTAACTAGGGGTGCAACTTGGGCCGGGTTGAGCCCGAATTCAGCCCGCCAAACCCAAGGAACTTGATTTATAAATATAATATGGATAAAGTTTATGTAAACTCGAGACCGACTTCTCATTTTGTATTTATTATAAAAATGTATTATATACATAATATTTAAACAATATTTCTTTATATTTTTTATATTTATGTTATTTATATTTATATTTGAATATGTGTTTGACATATTATAATTATATTATAAATAAAATCTATTATTTATATTTATATTTACTTTTACATCCATTTTATTCCTTTATATTATTTTTATGATAAATTTTTCTAGAAATATTCTTTATATTGCTATTTTTTTTAAAAAATGTAGTTTTACTATATATTATTATATTTACTTACATAATTTGTTATTATTTTATATTTATATAAATTCTAAATTTATTACTCTTAAATAAAATGTAAATTCGTCAACATGAGTTTCAATCTGAAACTTAATTCGAACCTGATTTTCAAAATTAACATTAGGATTTAGGTTTTACAAATTGGGTTAGGGTTATGATTAATGTTTTATAAATGGAGTTAAAGTTAGGGTCGAAGCGAACCCGAGTTTCATGAGCCCGAGTTGCACCCCTAGCCATAATATCTTCTGAAGGGACAACTATGTCAAAATAAATTTTATAAAAAAAATTTTAGGAGATTTTTTAATTTAAAAAATTCAAAAGAAGCAGCTCTATCACCACTACATTTTAATCATTTTTTTGTTTCTTTGCATATAAATCTACTTTATTTATTTTATTTTTATTCTCTTTCCTTTTAATTATTACTCATGTATATCACACCATACACTTATTTTTTCAATATCTTCCCCACCAAATCTTCCTCATTTGTTTAGCTCTTACCAAACACATCTGTAAATCATTTACGAATGCATCAAAATGTTATAATAGTTTATATAACCAGTCATTAAAAATTAATTTAAATGATTTAGAGGTTAAATTAACAACTTTGAGATTGGTATATAAATTAAACAATTTTATTATGTTAATTCTACACTTTTATTAGATGGGGGCCGCGAACAATCTAATCAAATGAATAATTTTAAACAGATTGAGAGGAGTGGATTTCTCTTCATCATGAAGGTAGGATAAAACTGTTACATTTGGAACCGGAAAATATGGTTTGCTTTAAACCTGTCGTTCTGACAAAATTGTTGTATTGTTAATCTATATGTATTTAATATGTGTATAAATTTTTACCATATTTAGAATATTTTAGACTAATTTTCAAAAATAAAAAATAAATATCTAAAATACTCCAAAAATGATAAAAATTTATAAAGATGTTAAATACATTTATATTAACAATTTTAAAAAAAATGATTGTATGCGCCCGGGAGCATGCAGCGCATGCGATAAGGATCCCATGGAACTGCTTCAAACCTTCCCTTTCAACGGGAAAATGCTGCGGTCTCTGCATCTGTGGCAGGACTATGTACTTATGAAGTATTTACCAACATTTCAATCAGGTTAATACAATTTCCAAAATTTGAGGATCAATTTTACATGAAGAGGCCATTTTGGCTACTCGGGAAGCAATTGTGGCAAAAGTGTACTTTTGAATTATTTTCGAAATTTCAAAGAGGGTAATACAATTTCCAAGATATGAGGCAGAATCTTCCTCAAGGAGGAATTCACAATAATAACAGCTGTTTTTAGTTTGAAAATTGCGCTTTTGAATTATTTTCAAAATTTGTAATACAATTTCCAATATTTGAGGCAGAATCTTCCTCAAGGAAGAATTCACAATAATAACAGCTGTTTATCTCCATTGTTGTCATCATTTCTATTTCTCTATCATGGAACAGAAGCTTGTTTTGCCATAAGCGCGCCACCCTTCTAGAAAAATTCTGCACAATGAAACAACATAAAGGGTTAAATTTGGATAGCAGTAGCGTGAGAGAGAGCGCCAACAAAATTTGCCTGAACGACTCCTGGTCAAACCATCCAAAATTCCCTGCCAGATCCGTCTATCAACACTTGCATAGCTAAGTGGTTTGACATTAATGTGTGCATGAGTGAAGTCTCGTTTTCGATTTCGAGATGGAGCGAGAGTCGAGTAGATTTCCAACCGGTTAAAAAATATATATTTTTGCTTTTTTTTTAAAAATATTTTTATAAACATGTAAATCTAATTATATTTAATCTATAAACTAAGTTTTATCATTTTTGGATATGTATATATATTTATTTTGGATTTTTAAATACAGGGTAAAATGACTTAAATACCCCTGTATTTAAAAATCCAAAATAAATATATATACATATCCAAAAATGATAAAACTTAGTTTATAGATTAAATATAATTAGATTAACATGTTTATAAAATTATTTTTCAAAAAAAAATGCAAAAAAATATATTTTTTGACCGGTCGGAAATCACCGGATTTCCGACTGGTCGGAAAAGATCATTCGGCGCGAGAGTCTCCCTCACATTAAAAAAAATCTAGGCATCCACGGCTTCAGTTTGACAGCAAATAGTAGGCTGTGATCACGAAGATCACGCAACATAGAGAGCCAACAAGCTCATAAGCTGGTCAAATGGTTGGTTTCCAGCTGCACAATGTTTCTAGTTGGGCTACTATTGCATGGGGCAGGTGACGTGCAGGACCCCATCAGTGATCATCATATAAGGCAGAAATGAATTTGTATAGGGCCTTCGATTTTGATGCGTTGCAGAAACTGAACAAACAATGAAATGGCATGATCAAGGTTGGCTATATTAGCATTTCCAATTGAACTTTCTCTGTGATTGTTCTGATAAAAGAAGAGTTTTGCCAGCTGAAATCCTCAATTCGAGATCATGCTTGTTTATGTCATGCAGCTGCTGATCTTACAATTGTTCATATCTGTACATTGCCTTCGTGCCTCTAAAACCAATGAGATAATAGAACTTATGGATGTGATGTCAAATTAAATTGCATTGACTTGCCTTAAGAGTAACAAAGAGAAATATGATCCACTCAGATGTTCGCAGCATCGCTATCTAGGATTCTGCTCTTGATTACAAATGGTTTACTCTGAAATTGTAACTAAAAGGATCTTCATTGCAACTGAGAGCTATTTTGTATCGCAGTTACGATAAAAAAGAGTTTACAACTTCGAATGTCTGCTTGAATCGGTTGGGAAAAGAATCGCTCTAGTAAAAATTTAGCCTTAAGATCAATGATTATTTACTCCACCTGTGCAACCAAGATGTTTACATATCATTCAAATTTCAGTCCTACCCTCAAATATAGCATAGAAGGCCCTTAAGTCCATCTTTATATGGCACAAACATTTTCCAAGTACATTAGTACAGTTCGGTGGTAAGAGCCGGAAGATATGAAATGCTTACTTGAAGGCGCAAAAAAAGAATAACATGTATGGTACATGTAAACTCAACCCTTGATTTTCATACGAAAGATCTAATACCTCCCACCAAGAAAAAGAAAAAATAAATCCCGAGAATGGCGAAAATGATTGATCTAGTGTCACGTGCCGCATCTTACGGACAAGATGAGCAGTAGGAATATCAAGCTGGTTTCCAGAATCTGACGATATTGGCTAGATATGCATGTTTGTTTTGGACCATTCGCCAGCCACTCGTTTCTCTGCTATGTATTCCTCTCTGAGGCGCAGAACCAGATTGGCCACCACCCTCCCCTCCAACCAAAGATACTCAGTGAAACAGGGTTGTTCATGGATGAATTGTCCTTGCACCTCTGTCCGAATAATTAAAACAAGCCAGAAAGATTAACCTCTAAAACAGATTCTTGATTTCTGCAGGTGAAGTTGCAAATACCCAACAAAAATTCTGACACTCGGGTTCCCAGAATGGATGATGGCCTCACTGCAATGCTGATTTCTAAATCGAAATATTTGCGTAGTCATCGTAAGATGGAAAGACAGTGAAAATCAGATTGTGTCACAGCAGGTTTCTAATTATGATTTATGATAATAGAAATTAAAGGATTAACACTAGTGAGAGTTGTCTATTACCTTAAACATCCACTCAGTTGCAATGAACTGAGCTTCATCTGTATTTGGGTCACTGCTAGAGATACCTTCTGCAAGTGGCCCTAGTTGTCGGGCAATGTAAGTAGATACTCACCAACTCTAGTTACATACGCCCGCGGGTTAGCACTGAAACTAGGCAACGGAAAAGCTGTTGGCTCCTCAACAGAAGGCCAGATTGGCAACGAGAAACATCACTCCGGCACTGGCGTACTTTTGATATCAGGACATCATGTACAAGCTCATTGACCATGTCTGCAAATGCCGCTACTCTTTGAGATACCAGGGGTAGAGCATTGAACCTTGCATCTGTTAACTGCATGAGAACAAAGGGAAAAAAAAAATGTTACTCCATTGATGCAATAACATGAACCATGGGAAATGCAGAGAAAATGTAAAGACAGTCAAGCTCAAAATCAACCACGAATCATTCCAAGATTGCAAGGTAAAACTAAAAGCAAGTTTAATACTCAAAATAAAATAACAAGAATGCTAAATAGAAAAATGCAGTGGATGTACAGGTGGAATAAAAGGAAAGGGGAAAAACCAAAAGTGTAAGAAACAGACTACACAATACCTGCTCTAAAAGATTGAAGAGCTTCCTCTCCTTCTCTGAGGCATCAACAAGACGCGTGGTTGCAACATCCAGAGTTCCCCTTCCAGCCATAAATAATTCTCCATTTGGATTGTCAGTAATTACAGTAGATTGGTCTGGATTAGAACCAGCTGTTGACAATGACAAACTTGTGCTAAGCCTAGAAAAGGTAGCTCGTAAGAAAGCTTCAAAGACTGAGGATCTGCTTTTTAGACAATTAGCTACAGTAAGAATCTGCAGTGCTCCTTGAACGATTGACCACCCTTCATCAGAGACCACATCCATCATGCGAGTATTGTGGATCCCTTCTTTTTTGTCGAGTCCTACCTCCCTTTTTGAGCCAAGTCCATCGCCAAGTCTAACATTATCCACTCCACAAACTGTTCTTAAGGATTTTAATGTTTCCTGAAGGGTAGAGATGTACTGCAACATTATTTCATCAAGTGTAGTAATAAGTTCATCTGCCTCAAAACAACCAGTAAAACTGGTGCATCTCTCTGCAGTAGCTTCAAGAAGTACAATTACTTGTGGAATGGATTCTTCCATTATTCGAACTGTTTAGTTCAATTCCCCGGGCACCAACACTGCGTGCAACAGCCCCCCTAATATCCATTCCTGATATCTCAGATCATAGAATTGCATGCTCAATTTGACCATACCTGGAAATAATGTACATGTGTTCAGTCCTCAGATCCTCAGATTGTGCGCTTCATGCCACAAAATTTGAATACTAAGGCTTGCAAATATGAACAAAAAAATGATAAATCTGAAAAAGAAATGTGTCTAACAGACTGGAAAGTGTTTATTCCCCAACTGTAATTGGAAAACGAGGTACTTTGATGTGAATAATTTCTTCTTTAAACACAGGTGACAAGACAAACTTGGACAAGGTTATCATGCAAGCACTGTCCATACGTCAACAAAGAAGCATATATAATGTCTGAGCAATACGCCAGTGACAAATGAACACCATTGTTTGCAATATCAGTGTGTCTCATAATATAGTGTACAATGTTATCTGTCTCGTACATGACAATATCCTCGAAAACCCTAATGCTATTGCCATCAGCTATCTTTGATATTGTGCAATATTCGAATTCACTCAAAGATTTCAATGACATCTGTAAATATAAATTGGTATTCAGACCAACCCTTGCTATAATTTTTTAGAACTCCTGAGCAAACCCCAATAAAAAAAATGTTACAAAGGGTGTGTTTGTTTGGGGCCAAAACATGTCAACTAAAACTTTTCAACCCAAAACTTTTCACTCTCCATAACTATTCTATTTTTTAATTATTTTTTCACATTTTTCTATACAAACTACCCTACTTTTCAATCATTTCTATACAACTACCCATACAACTAACCTATCTATTTTAACTTTATTCTCTTTACTCCTCATCATTACCCCTATTATATCACATTATTTTCTATCAATTTGATAATTTCTACCTCCAAAACTTTTTATCAAAAGTTTTACCTCAAACCAAACGCACCCAAAACTTTTTACTATAAAATCATAGGGCTAGCCATATCATAATGCAAATTTATCATATACCCCAATTCAGTGACATTTAATGCAAAATCGAGACTAAGAACATCGATCAAAACGATATACTGTGGTTAATCTCTGTACCTCTGTTTGAGTGATTCATATGGAGAGTAGACAGCCTTTAATGCGTTAAACGAAACCCGAAGATCAGGCTCTGAAAACAAGTGCTGAATGTTCCTTGCAAAAGCAACTGTCATGTTGCGTAATTCAATCAGAACCTCCAAATGCTTAGTTTGAATCTTTGTGCCCCCTTGGGAATATCTCCAGATAAAACACCCAGTATACCTACAATTTTACCAATAAAAATGAGACTTCAGGATATAAAAATTTAGCTTGGAAAAAAGGATTTGATAAACAATTGCATATCATCCTTTCTCCTTCATTTAACTTCATTTTTGTTTTTTTTTTTTAAAAAAAATTATGATATAAAATCACTCATTGTGGATGGATAATCCATAGTCCAGGTCACTTGCAGCCATTGTGGAAGAATGCCAATATGAGATTTAAATTCAATACCTAGACATAGGGGTGCAACTTGGGTCGGGTACCCACGGGTCGACCCGCTGGGTACCCTAAATAGGGTAGGTTCGGTTCCATAGAACCTACCCGTAGGGTCGGTTCGGTTCCTCGGGTAAAATACCCGGTCAATTTCGGGTAGAGGTCGGTTTCGGTTCTGGGTACCCGGAACCGACTCGGATTTCATAGTGTATATATATCTATATATATATATATTATATAACCTAACCTAAATACCTAATTTCTTCCCCAGCCGCCGACCACGACCACGAGCACGACCAAGGAAGAAGTGTCTGTCGCCTCCAAGGAATCCTCCGTGGCGGCAGTAGATGAAGCCGCAGAAGCAATGGTGGACAGTGGCGCGGCGAAAGAGTTTCCTGCTAACGGAACCCGACCTCCGAGCCTTTCGGCATGCGGAGATTCATCGGACAAAAATGGGGAAGACTCTTCGCTTCCGGACGAAGGGAGTTCCGGGAAAATGTTGGAATATGCCGACGAGTTGATGGAGAAGGGAATGAAGGCAAAGAAAGCTGATGAATTCGTTGAGGCCATTGACTGCTTTAGCCGCGCTCTTGAAATCAGGTCGGAATCTATTCCTTGCCTGCTTGTCCTTTCTCAAGTTCCTCGTCAAAATGTCAATGCCCTGAATTTCAGGCTTTTGGAACCATAATTGCGAAATCGTGGTGCGCGGGATGGGGGAGGAGGATGGGGGATGGGGGCGGCTTATGCCTCTATGCTTGTTCATTTTGCTTCTTCATGCACAATGTGTCATACAGTTGAGGGGCTGAGTTAGTTGCCTGCTTGTGTTCCATCATGCATGCATCGTTTATAGATCTTAATGGCCTCAGGGTCAAGTGGTTCTTAATTGCGGTGCACAAAAACTTAAGCCAGTTTGTCTTCCTTATCTATCCGTTCGATAGTCCAGTCCCTGTTTGTTATGAATGATTGCCAACCCTTGGTTCCGATACTGCTCAATACCCACCATTTCCTGTCTGATTGTCCGGATCACCTGTTTTGCACCATGGACTATTTTTCGTTTGTCCAGGATGAACAGCTCTGACCATGCTGTGTGGACTATCAGTCGCTTGTGTGTGACTGGCTAAACAAGATTTTCCTTCTTTGCTACTGCACCTGGTTCATTCTCATTACACAATTTTTTGTTGAGATGCTGACATAATATGTATCTGCAATGGTCTTCTTTCCTGCTGTTGATTTCAATTTACAACATCCTTTTTCTCACAATTATTCTTGATGTTAGTTGCTTACTTGTTCATGTTGGGGCCGGTTGGGATGTGGTTCAGAACTTTTTGACTTCTGTACCAGCCTCTCCTATATTTCTGCATGATAGAAATCGCATGTTGGATCTCTGCGCTGTCTATAAAGCGTCACTTGAAGCACATGACTTGTGCAAGTATTTTGATGCTTTTATGAATTACTTTGGTGGCAAAACCATGTTGGATCTCTTGCACACCAAATTCCAAAGCATCTTTGATTTGAGCTTCTAAATATTGGAAACCTCCTCCAGATGAAGATGAATGCAGAATCATATGCATGAATGGCGATGGATGACCCAGCCTTAGTGATTCTGAAAGTTGGTTACTTTGGTTGGTCATTTTGGTGCTTGTAGTTGAAGGTGGGCTTGGATTCGAGATCCAAAATATTCTAGCAATCATGTTTGGATGTCAAACTTCAAAGCTACTTTTGGCTCTTTTTGAAAAATAAGCCATGTAACAAGTCAAAGTTTATGGTATCTCTACTGTTATTTCTGCTGTTGCCACCCGTATCTTCATTGAGTCTTGCTTTTGGTTGCTTGGTAGTGGTTTGTGCAGTTCTGCTACCATAGAGCAATGGTGGGTGGCCTAGCAACATTTAATGCTATTCCAGTTGAATTCCATGGCCTAGCAACACCTTAACGCGGATATCAGAAATTTTAGGATATGTCTGGTGCTTGAGGTGGGTGAGAAGGCCGAGGATGTTGTTCCATACTACCAGAAAGTGGTGTCTGTCTGCAAAGCTCGACTGCAGTGGCTAAGGGATGAAGCGAAGAACTCTGCTAGTACAACAGCTACAATCGTTGACACAAGTTTGACAAGTGACTTGAATCAGAAAGAAAGACAGCCAGTAGTGACTCCTCATTCTTCTGCCCTAGAGGGGGAAAGTGAGATCGAGTCACTTGTTGGGCTCCTGAGTGATCTAGAACAGAAGGTGGGCATAATTAGGTATTGTTATGCTTAGCTTTGTTAGACTGATTTTGAGTGTTGGGTTCCTGCATGGGCACTGGAATGATGTTTTAACTGTTTGTCGCATTTTAGCCTCCCTCCATGCTTTGTCTGTATCTGTTACATGCTTTCCATGCTTCTTCTGGGCGGCATTTCATGCATCTTCTTGGCAGAATTTTTTTACACAGGTTGAAGTTGCAAATAGATCGTGTTCTAAGAACCGATTTTGGAACCGAACCGGAACCGACCCGCTCTTAAGAAAATTGGGTAGGGTAGGTTCCGGACCGACCCTGTCTGAAATAAGGTAGGGTAGAGGTTTTGCCAAAATGGGTAAGGGTAGGTTCCACCCATACCCAGACCTACCCGACCCAAGTTGCACCCCTACCTAGACAGGAGTAATGTGATCATTAGCGCTAACAAAAAGGTGTAAAACTGTCAGGTCATTGGGTAATCAAAGATTGGATGCTCTAAAACTAAAACGTTAACGTAATCCTCAATGTACAGTGGAAAGACTTAAAGATGCAACCTTGTATCAATGCCTTTGTTTCAGTAACAACATCTCCAGTTGCAAGGTTGATATGAGAAATAAAACTAGGAACTGATGCTGACATGACCTCAATCAAAACCTTTGGTACTAGAATTGTGTGATCATCAGGGAAAGCAACCACGCACCTGCAGGCATAAATGATTATTATGATGCTTAGGTTCCCTAATTTAGAAAAGGACAAAAAGAAAAAGCACGATGTTATGGGCTTAGCCGCTTAGCTACTACAGAACCCCCTTTGGGTTTCCCGTTTTCTTTAATTTTTCAAAGATCCAAGTCATGCGTCATATTCTCCTCCATGAACATTATTTCCATGATATAAAAAATCGTTTTAACTAGATTTATATATAATCCATAGAAAGCGCAAATGTATAAGGTTTTTTATAATCATATTTATTAATATTATAGCTGATAAAAATTTTCAATCCAGTTGATTTGTTATACTTACATTAAACAAATAGTTTAAACACAATGTATGAAGAGATATGATCTTTTCACACCGGTGTGAAACCGAGTGGGTTTCACACCACCCTTCGCAGCCGTCAGATGGCGCGCTGGGAATTTGGACCGTCTAGATAAGGGAGGTCGGGTCTTACGTGGAGGGAGTGCGAGCAGGTCCCTCTGCCAGAGGGACCTTTGCGTGCAGGCCCCTCCCTCTCTCCCCTCCTCTCCCACGCACCTCTCTCTCGCGCACTCTCGGCCCTCGCCCTCCACTGCTGCGAAAATGCGTCGCCTCTCTCCCCCTCCCAGATCTGTCTCTCGCCCCTCCATTGCTGCGGAAATGCAACGCCTCTCTCCCCCCATCTCTCTCCTGTCCGCTCCCACGCACCTCTCTCTCTCTCTCTCTCTCGCAACCACGCGCTCTCTCCCCCTTCCAGATCACTCTCTCGTCCCTCCACTGCTGCAAAAATGCAACGCCGCTCGTCCCCCCCCTCCCAGATTTCTCTCTCGCCCCTCCATTGCTGCGAGCTGAAAAATCGTCTGACGTCGGACGATGTGCGGGTAGGTCCCTTTGCCAGAGGGGCGAGAGTGTGCAGGTCCCCCTCTCTCTCCCTATCCTCTCCCACACACCTCTCTCTCTCTCTCTCTCCTCCCAGATCGCACGGCCTCCCCTCCCAAACTCTCCCTCCATCCCCAGATTGGACGGAACGAAGGGAGGAAAGAAGAACAAGTGGCAGCTGTAGCGACCAGAACTTGATGCTTCACTGAAAAGGCCTTTTTTATTTCGATCAATTTTAGGTAAATGCTATTTTGAATTCGGTCAAACAGCATCTACGGATTAATTGTGCTAGTTTTTTATTTACAAGAACTGCACTAGCTGGGTTTTTGTCACATGATTGAATTGAAAGGAAAATGCTCTAACTAGCAATGCATTCTGCGAGTTTGTTCATTTCTTGTAATAATATGAGACTGTACAGATCGTCATTCAAATTCCAGAATCTGTTGTAGGGATTTTAATGTGTACTGTTCAAAGTAGTTCCCATGCTTTTCTCAAACTTATAAAGCTGGAAGGAATGGGTGTGAGCATGAGCATTGTAGAAAATGATCAAAATATTCATAGCCAAGTAGTTCCCATGCTTTTCTCAAACTTATAAAGCTGGAAGGAATGGGAATGAGTGTGAGCATGAGCATTGTAGAAAATGATCAAAATATTCATAGCCATGTGAGCAAAATGTGATTTTTCTCCCTCCATCTGCTGATCAGTGCCTAGCTGATGGGCTATGTTCCGAATTTCTCTATGTACAGTCATTTGATTGCCTTTTGAAAGGATTTTTGTCAAGAAATAAGGCCCTTTGCAGAGGTTTTCTATTGTAGAAGTGTTAGTTCTAGTGCATGTTACTTGGTAGGATGTTAATTGTGGCTTAGAGAATTTGAGCATATAATGGACACCAATAGTCAACCTGAAGAACGTATACATTCATATTCGGAAAATCATCGTCACAGTTATCATGGCATGGATAGTGACGATGATGGTTTATTGGTTTCAAATATAGATGCATGAAGTGAGGGGGTGGCAACAGTTCCAATCATCATTGGAGGTGACATGTGTTATTGACGAGAAGTTTATAAGTGGAGGTTTGACATCGTAATTCTGGAGTCAAGAAGTGAGAACGAGTACAAAGGCCTGAGAGTAACACTTGGCTGTGTTTGACTTTGTTATGTCATGAACTTACCAGCACTAGCCTCATAGCAGGAATGGGTGGCAAAACCTCAGTAAAGCCAAACCAGATGAAACTGCCATGGCCATTTTAAAGAAATCCATTTTGGACAATGCCTACTCGACAATTCTTTTCTAGAATTTTTTATGTTTCTTGATTTTTCTGAATTAATAGAGGATTAGCATTATTTCTGGAAAGACCATTGCATGGAATAGATTAGTATTGGCTGAAGAAAGCCAATTTCAACATTGTCTGTGGTTATAGAATTAAAATGCATTTAAGCTAACTGGTAGTAGTGCTACATGTCTCTTGTTGGTTTTCACAGGTTTAGCAAAGATGGTGAGAGTTAGTGTCTTGAATGATGCTCAAAAAAGCATGTACAACGCTGAGAAGAGGGGCAACAGACAAGTCTTGATCAGGCCATCCTCAAAAGTTATTATCAAGTTCCTTCTGGTGATGCAGAAGCATGGTTTGTGTCCTTGTTTCATTCTATTTATTTCGCTTTTTCTTTATGTTCCTGTGCTTTCCCTTAGTATTTATTCTGTAGGCTTCATTGTGTAGGTTATATTGGAGAATTCGAGTTGGTTGATGACCACAGGTCTGGTAAAATAGTTGTTGAATTGAATGGAAGATTGAACAAGTGCGGGGTCATCAGTCCTCGCTTTGATATTGGTGTAAAAGAAATTGAACCATGGACTGCAAGGCTCCTTCAACCACATAAAAGGAACAAGTTAAAATTTCCATTTACCATGGTTTGACTGCTTCATTCATGCGAAAATGTCCATTTAACATGTTGTGATATGCAAGATGTTCACCATCAAAATCATTGTATGGTGAATTTCTTCATTGCATGTTGCATTGCATTAAAGCATGCATTCAAAGGAAAACATCAATGTTTGAAATCAATGAAGACACCATTCTGTCTGCCAAAAGCCCTTTTCTTTTAGGGATGCTCTGCAACTCCAAATTTGGATTTCAGATTTGGGATGATTTGACATTTCTCCTCTCCTGTTATATAACAACCCTACATCTCATCTACCATTACTCATTTATCATACTCTACAGCTATTTCTTCAACCAATTCAAATCTCTCATCATCTGATACCGGTCTGGTGGAAAGCTTCTCATTTATCTTATATCTTCTTGATAGCTAATAGCACATGGTGTTTTTTTTAAACTATTCAAGTTCAGTGATGTTTGGGGCTGTACACAATTGACAGGAAATAATCTGATAATTAATTTATTAAAATGATATCTCTGTCAGCTAGGTCTATATGAGTTTATCAAGATACAATTATTTTGCTTTAACATGAATACCTGGGCACTTGTCAGCATATCTCCGGTTCTTCTCGCAGATTGTTGGTTAAATGTTCCTCTTCTGTTGCTGATAGAGCAAGGACGCTGCAATGAATTTGGTTTTTGGCAATGCCTTTGTTGCAGGCAATCTGGGCAATGCACAACAGGTTTGTTCAATGCACAGAATTCATAAAGATCTAGCTAACTTTACTCTCAAATTGGCGCAATATGGCAATGAAGAACCGTTTCATAAACTATGGGAGAAAACCATAGAATGAGAGAGCAGAGCCGAGATCCAGCTAACAAGCAGAAGAGCATAATCAAAAATACATCTCACCTCCAAATGGAGTTCTTCCATCAGGAGAAAATTTCTAAAGACTGAAGAAAGTTACATAGTTTCTCCTCTCTAATCGCTGTAGAAGAACTTTTTGGACTGGTTATGGGACTGGTTTGTCCTCGATGTATGTTGTTCTTCCATATATGTTGTTCAATGATTGTAAGAAGATCATAAAAAGATGAGTTATTCACTTGGAAGATTTATAATGTATAACTGAATTTGTTTTTGTTTATATTGAAGAATTGAAAAAATGTGAATTGATGACGACTTGATGTATGTTGTTCTTCCATTAATGTTGTTCAAAAAAGTTTGTGAAAAGTTAAGTTAAGTTATACACGTGCTGATTGTCGATATTATTTGTAATTTCTGTACATGAAAATGCAGAAAAATGCAGGAAAATGCAAAAAAATGCAGAAAATGCAGAAAAATGCAGAAAATGCAGAAAAATGCAGGAAAATGCATGAAAATACAGAAAAATTTGAAAAATGAAAAAAATGCAGAAAATTGCCGAAAAATGCCAAAAAATGTAGAAAATGCTGAAAATTGCAGAAAAATGCAGAAAAATGCAAAAAATGCATAAAAATGCAGAAAATGCAGAAAATGCAAAAGAATGCAGAAAATGCAAAAGAATGCAGGAAAATGCAAGAAATAATGCAGGAAAATACAGAAAATGCAAAAGAATGCAGGAAAATGCAAGAAAATGCAAAAGAATGCAGGAAAATGCAGAAAATGCTAAAAAATGCCGAAAAATGCCGAAAATGCCTTTTATCACCTTGAAAATGCAAAAAATATATCCACTCCATCTGTAAAATGGCAAAAAATCCCAATCTCATAACTAAATATCAAGATAGACAAACTCTTAAGCAGTCTCCAAACAGCTGTTCTAAAACATTTAGAGTATCTAATACATTATAAAAAGCAAAACAACACCAACTAGACTAATAAAAATTGCAAAGACTATCTTCATCTTTAACAGCTCCATGTCTCTCCTCTTTAATGCGAGTTTTAAATCGATGTCCCTCTTCACTGCTGCATCCCTTACTTGTCGAATTTCTCCTTTCAATTCTTGTACTGCAGTCTTATGTATCTGCTTCATTTGATTGGTTTCTGCTATGTGTATCTCCCTCAGATCTGATACACAACGTAAGACTTCTCCCATATTAGCCACCAATTGCTCGTATTCGTACGGAACAAGTTGGCTTTCAGAGTGAAGTTTGCTTTCGCTTTCAGGCTGTGATGAATTTGTACTCTTCAAAGCTGAAGTGGTTGACTCGTCCACCCATCTGAAATATTTGCAGCACTTTGAAGGATACTGTCAAACAAATTATGTATCATCGAAACCCCTAATTTGAAATAATCAAAAGGGCATATTATCATTAAAAAGAATATGTACTCTATAATGTGGACATCGCAGAAAATGCCGGCCAGGGTTCTTTTTGGTATGTGATGTCAATATAACAGCTGCAGCTCCACAAAAACAAGTATATGACATCTCAATTACGGCCACCTGTGCAACAAAATGAAACAGAAATGGTAATTAGATCAAAATGACTTAAATGTATGATGTATTAACATGTACTGATGACATTCTCTTCATAAAAAAAGACAAGGTATTAAACATATCAATAATGGGAAATAAGTCGATATGAATACCTCGCATACCTCTGCCTCTCCCTGTGTAAATGCATGCATCATTACTAGATTCAGATCGAATTGATGTAGTTGGAACATTGAATGCAGGACAATTACGTTTATCATGACCAACAACTAATTTATTACATCCACGACAATGTTTTAATCCACCGCGTATCTGCTCAATTGCTCCCTTAAATCGCTTCGACATCCTTCCCTTCCTCAGTGAGATATTCGGTTTGTCAATGCTGAAGCCTTGGGAACTTTGTGCTGGAAATACACCACTTGATATTCCTATTGCTTCAATGTCCGTGGAGTTTGGGCCAGTGACATTTAGGTTGAAATTGTCACTTGCAACTCCCACAATAGGACCTCGATTGGCATCCATTCAATCCAGTCTATTTGGATCTGCATGTCGTGGCTGCTTCGGTATTGCATCAAGTTCAGCGAGCATGGTCTCCATATGACCCTTCACTATTTGAAATGCTTCCGGGTTGTGCAAAGCCTCATGTCTAACATGAGTCCACCACTTTGATAGTGTGTGAGTACGAATAGCAAGAGATTGCCTGCATTCACTATCATTTGGTGATCTATGAATGATATTGGACTTTGCAGATTGTGTCCAACGTGATAACAGGTGACACGGTGGCATACGCTTCACTTTAAGGAATCGAAACATGGCAATGATGTGCTTGCAAATGACAACAAAAGATTCAAATTTCATGCATGGACAGGTAGCCACTAACTCCTCCATATTCCATGATAATATCTTATGCTTTCCATCGTCGTCCACTTCGCTATGTTGCATGCGCCATCGTTGTATTCTTCCATCTACTTCTATCCTTTCTCCAATATACATGAGACTTTGCTCCAACTCCTTCTGAAAAATTAAAAAAATATTCAGCGTATACAACTTTGCCATTTGAGCTTCAATAGTACTCACAGTTTTCAACAAGGGCACACCATGCAATCTCCTTCAACCTCACGTCTCCGTTCAAGTGCTTTATCATATCCATGCGCAAAATCAATTAGATTGGACTTGTGGTTTACAAATCCATCAAAAAATGCATTCATGCTTTCGCTCCTGGCTGTTGTCCTCATTCCAGCAGAGAAAAATTTCTTCGTGAACGTCGGAATCCACTTCTCCCGTATTTCATACATGTGTTGTAACCATGAGTTGTCCTGTAGGTCGAACTCGTTTATCATCATTTGTCAGCAAGCATCGAAATCTTCTTCAGTTTCTGTGCCGTACAAACAATGATTCCACTTTGCCTTAAAAGTCGGATGCTCATGAATGACGTGAGATAACTTCTCTGGTAACTTCCTACATATATGCCACAAGCATAAGAGGTGGTTAGTATTTGGAAAAACGGATGATATTGCTGCTCCAATGGCAGCATCTTGATCTGTGATTATAGTTTTTGGATGAACACCACCCATCGCATCAACCCAAGTCTGAAACAACCACTTAAAATCTTCAATTGTCTCACCGAACAGCAAACCAGCTCCCAACAATATAGATTGATTGTGATGATTGACTCCTACAAATGGACCAAACGGCATATCATACTCATTTGTCTTGTAGGTCGTGTCGAAACACACAACATCACTAGAAACCATGTAATCTTTCTTTGATTTTCCATCAACCCAAAAACACGAAGTCAATCTCATTTCCTCATCAATTTGAATTTCATATGAGAACTGAGGATCCTCCTGACTTTTTCTTTGAAAATAACGTAGTAGAGTATTTGCATCACCACCAAACACTGTTTGACGCTTTCTCCTTAGTGCATTTCTAGCATCCCTTTCTGAAAAATGAAGATGAGAAGGGCCTCCCACTTCATGCTGCATGAATGTTATAGACCGCGCCACGCCAATCCCAGAGGCTTTTAATGATGCTATAAGGTTTAGGTCATCTTCCGTGCACTTTTTATGTGACCGCAACTTATGAGTTTTTGTTGGAGTACATAGTAAATGATTATGACTCTCAACAAACTATGACACGTGATATGCCTTATTTTGCTGGCTAAAGTTCACATACATTTTAGCAGGACATAAGCAACGACTTATAAAATCACTTTTAGTCGTCCGTTTATCCTGTGCAGCACCAGCTCTAGAGCACGTTAAAATAAGCCTTGAAATTTCGCCTGTTTTTAACTTGCGGGAGCAATCCTTTCTGATACTAAATCCACATTGCCATGCATAGCGATTATAAAACTCGTAGGATTCATCTATGGAGCCAAAAATCATGCCAATTCTTGGTTTCATCTCAAATGGCGCAGTGGGGGTGAACAAACCATTCATTCCATGTACATCAATTGAGTTAACACCTGGAATACCAATATCCTCGCCCTCTAACTCATTCAATGAGTTAACACCTAGCATACCAATATCCTCGCCTTCTAACTCATTCAATAAATCATCCATTCTCACATCCTTAATCAGACTAGGTTCTAGCTCATCATTTGCTTGAAGTTGCATTGTTGTCGAGTCACTTGTTTCCCTCAATCTACGATGAAACAAAAACTACTTAATATAAGATATGAATCACTAAATAATACACTTCAAATGATGTTGGTCCTTGGGATTTTAGGTTTCAATGACATGGAGTAGATATGCAATTGATATGGAATTTTTGAAAATTTTGAAAAAATAACTGCATTAACTAATCAGATTATATCACTACAATTTATTGTTCAGTGTTTACTAAATAATCTAAACGGACAACTAAGACCTCGCATGCAAATTCCAAAGAAACCTTGTTGGATGCCAGAACTACTTGGCAAACAGACAGTAAGAAATCAGTTTATATGCAAACAGATTTTCGGTTTTCATTATTCTAAACAATAAAATAAAATGGGTTAAGCAGAAATTACGAAGATAAATTATGCAACATACAGATTTTTGGTTTTCATTATTCTAAACAATAAAATAAAATGGGTTACGCAAAAATTACCAAGAGATGTACCAACAAGATTTTTGGTCCAAGATAAATTATGAGACATAGAGATTTTTGGTTTTCATTATTCTAAACAATAAAATAAAATGGGTTAAGCAGAAATTACGAAGATAAATTATATGAGACATACAGATTTTTTTACCAAGATAAATTATGACACATACAGATTTTTGGTTTTCATTATTCTAAACAATAAAATAAAATGGGTTAAGCAGAAATTACGAAGATAAATTATGAGACATACAGATTGTTTTACCAAGATAAAAACTAGCACAATTAATCCGTAGATGCTGTTTGACCGAATTCAAAATAGCATTTACCTAAAATTGATCGAAATAAAAAAGGCCTTTTCAGTGATTTGGCTCCTAATAGACAAGTATTATCAGGTTCCCCATCTGACTGGATGACGTACATCGCGCTGGTGCATCATAATCAGATGGGTGACCAATGGAATAGGGATTTCTCATGCCCAAAATAATGACATTCAGATGGCTACAAACGTTCGACCCCTGGTGGAATCCTTGCATAAAGCTCGACTGCGCCCAGTTAGGAACAAATGCCACAAAATCACAATCCAACTATTGTAAATTGAATCGGTTTAATGTCCAGATCAACAACAAACGCACTCCCTGATGCATCAACATCATTTTCGAACGTCAAAAACGACAATGCTCGATGCTGGATCTCAACAGTTGACCATACTTGCAGCAGCTGGACTTCTCGCAATGCTGCCATTATTAGTCAAAATTCGAAATAACTCAGCAATGGATGAAAAAACAGAACTAGGCGCAACAGGTAGCATCTGGAGAGCATTATCTACGATCCCTGATTCAATCATATCAATCTTACAATGAGGACGATCTTTTCCCAACTTTAAAAGTGAGCTGATGCAAGCTTCAGTCAATTGATAGTTAGACCGAGAAATCAATCCAACAAGAAGACCCACAATGTTATAAACCAGGGCGTTGTAAAACCAGGAAAACGGCCTAGATTACTCAACCGCGAGATCCAAAGCTCAGTCGCCTCGAATCAGTAGCATCGTTGGAAAGGAAGAAATGGATTAGAATTGGAAAACAATGAAATTCGGAAATAGCTAGTAGAAGCGTAGCTCGTACCTTAAAGAAGGCCGCTCTCCCCGCGGCGACCTCTGCAAAACAAGGGAAGAAGAGAGAGAGGGAGAGGAGGGGTGCATGGAGAGGGGGTTTATTGGCGCTCGTGTCTGTAGCCCTTGAGAATGGGGGAGAGGCTGCGTGCGTGGAGAGGGAGGGAGGGAGGGAGGGAGGGAGAGGAGAGAGGGAGGTACCTGCAGAGGGACCTGCCCGTAAATCTCCCTGTCAGTCCGTGTCGTGTACCTGCGAAGCTCCTCGACGCCCCGGATTAAACATCCTGCATCCAACGGCGCGAACAGGTGGTTTGAAACCCACCCGTTCTCCAGCCGGTCTGAAAAGATCAGCATTCATGTATGAAATGTATCTTTTTTTTTATATATAAAAAAGGGGGAAACCCAAGGGTGTGCAATCTGAACATGATTCCATAGAAGTAAAGCCCTTATATTATATCAAGCAATACTCTAATACTCATTAGCATGATACATATCAAGTTCGAGAAATGATCTTTTCACACCGGTGTGAAACCGAGTGGGTTTCACACCACCATTCGCAGCCGTCAGATGGCGCGCTAGGAATCTGGACCGTCGAGAAAAAAACGACTGCATGCTGTTCGGGTCTGACGTGGAGGCAGTGCGAGCAGGTCCCTCTGCCAGAGGGACCTTTGCGTGCAGGCCCCTCCCTCTCTCCCCTCCTCTCCCACGCACCTCTCTCTCTCTCTCTCTCGCACTCTCGGCCCTCGCCCTCCACTGCTGCGAAAATGCGTCGCCTCTCTCCCCCTCCCAGATCTGTCTCTCGCCCCTCCATTGCTGCGAAAATGCAACGCAGCTCCCCCCTCCCAGACGGGCCTGCCCGCAATTCTCCCGGTGAGCATCTCCCAGATCGCACTCTCGGCCCTCAACCTTCTCTCCCACTCGCCCTCTCTCGTCTCCCGCTACTCTCCTCTCTCGTCTTAGAAGCCCTCTCCCGCTCGCGACATCTCTCCCGATCGCGATCTATCTCCAGCTCTCTCTTTTTCTTCTTCCGTAATGCGAAAAGAAGAAGTTGTCGGGTGATGATGATTTCAGCCGCTCCGTTGCTCGGATTGCCGTCGCCTAGATATGCCAGAGCATCAGATTCTAGAGGTTCCAACAATCTGCCGTAGAAGCCCTCTCCGATATCGCAATCATGTACCTGAGAGAGATCGAGAAGGTGACGCTCTCACGCCAATCACTCCAGGAGGACCACCTACAACGAGCTCGACATCGTCCAAGGGCTATGGCGTCGACCTGTAAAGAAGATTGCAGGAGACGGGAGAGGGCGATGTCGCGATGTTCTGTAAAGAAGATTGCAGGAGACTGGGCATCGAATTTACTAAAGGTCCAGTTCTCTTTGTGTTGGACTGGTGTCTCGCTTGAGATTCTGTGCGGTGTTTTTTCTGATTCGAGAAACTAAACACAAGAATTCAACAACAGTCGTGGGTGCCTAGAAGATTGCTTGACGGATTGATTTCTCCCATTTCAGCATCAGATTTTTTTTCAGCAACAGTTTTGGTGCCCAAACAAGATGCAGATCAAAACCTTCAAGTTGCAGTTTTGGCATGGGTGTTAAATTGCGGTTTTGGCATGGGTGTTAAATTGATTATTTCTTCTCTCAGATTTCAACAAAAAAATATGTATTGCAAAAGAGCACTACATTTCATTGTATTAACTTGTTTAAATTAGGATAATGTTTGGAACAGAACACATGCAGGTGTTCAGCAATGTACCTCGTAGCATCAAATTCAGTTGCCAGGTAAAATTGGCTATTCCACTTTATTCCACTTTGAGAGGGGTATGAGAAATCAAAAGGGAGGACAATGAATTCCACTGCAGAGATCAATCCCCAGAAACCGATAATTGGATCCAATTCCATGAAGTTGAACTGGTCAATATCTCCAATTTCATTGAACTGGTTACTAAAATCTAATTATATATACAGTTGAAATCGGTTTGACAGCTGGTCTAGTTTTGTTATTGTTCCAAGTAGCAGTCTAGAAGTATTTGTATTAACTGAAGGAGGCTATGAATATCACAAGAATTGAAAATGGAAAACCAGTTGTTCCCTACGTCAGGAGACCAACATAGCTGCATCTTGGAATGGCAATCCTGATGATGTAGCTTCCATCTCTCCCATGCAAACGAGAGAGGGCGAGCGGGAGAAGAAAGAGACAGCGAGCGGGAGGGAAGAGAGAGTGCAGGCGAAAGGTGCGGGGGGGGCTGCTTTCTTCCGGCATTTAATGCTGCTGCTGCGGCACAGCTTTTCTCCCTGATCATCCAACGGTGGACGATTCTCCCGCATCATCCAACGGCCTCGAAGGCTGGTCGGAGCGGTTGGGCGCGACCGACCGGTGTGAAAAGATCATTTCTCATCAAGTTCTTATCTCATCACATGAAAATAAACTTCAAGAGTAGAAAATGATGGAGATAAATCATACCACTTCCACTCTTGTTCGAGATAAAGTAGAACTTCATCATAGAAATGAGGTAACAAAGTAGAAAATGAAAAGAGAATGCAGATCAGATTTTGTATCAGTTATAGTTGATAGCCTTTCTCCATGATGTTTCTCACTAGCAAGCTTGATAGCTTGCTGCCTAAAGTCAAATTCGTCCCTAAGTCGAATATAGACTTCAAGTGAATTTTTGCGTATTTTGCCTCTACCGATTTAAACCTTCCAATCCTGACAAGAATTTTCCATAAATCTTGAACAGCATCCACTTAATGTATTAGGAAGTAAAAAATATATTAGGGAATTGTCACATATGACAAATGCGTAAGAAACATACATATTTAAAACTTCAGATTAATGCTATTTATCATTAGATATAAACCAAACTTATACTTGAGAGGACACAGAGAACTATGAACTACGATATCATCATCAGCAGCAGCTTTTTCCTATCTCTGTGGCCAAAATTGCATGGATCCAATTGCAAAACTATGGTATGTTCGTCTATAATTAAAACAAAAAGGTAATGACTTAAGGCTGACCCTTGATTTAAACTTATTGCATTCGGAAAATCCCTCGTATCTCCTCTCATGATTCTCACATTTGTTAGAAGACAGGGTGCATTATCCTATTCACCATGGCCAATATTTGTACATGTGGGTGACTATTTGTAGCAAGATTCAACTCTATCTAGAATTTAATGTTTCTGCAGCTTAAATTAATATCAATATTTGCAGTTAAATTTAAATAACTGCTTTAGCTATTAATTTTCACTATACATAAGACGAAAACTTACTACATGAAGACATTAAAAAAATCTGACTACATTTCAATGAAAGTTCAGCTAAACAGCGCGACAAGCAACCTGCTAAATTCAATGGGCGGTAATGAAATCACATATTACGAACATCAGTTAGCTATTACTTACTTGTCCAAGCCATTAATATCTTTAGCACTCAATTAATCAACTTGTGTATTTGGTATGGATTAAAACTTTTGAAAGAAAAATTTAAGAGTGTGTTCGAGAAGTGATAAACTTTTTAAATCAAAAGTTTTTCATATAAAAATTTTAGAACTAAAAGAAAATAATTTGATATGATATGGGTTAGGATGAATAGTAAAAAGAACAAAGTTAAAATAGATAGGTTAGTTGTATGAATAATTTTGTAGAAATGATTGAAAAGTAAGTTAGCTGTATAAAAGATGTGAAAAAATGATTAAAAAATAAAATAATCATAAATAGTGGAAGGTTTTAAAATGAAAAATTTTAACTTGACGTTTTCTAACATTTAAAATTAGTCTTCCAAGGATTGCAATAACTAATGTCTTTTAAGTTATAAACGTTATGCAAGTGGTAAATTCATTCGCCGCCATGGGGCTGGTAGGGTTTTGAATGTTATTACAAAGGTTTTTGAAATAAGAAAATTGATATACATAATAATATTGAGGGTTAAGAAGAATAAAATTAAAATAGATAAGATAGTTATTGATAAATAACAAATAAATAAAGTAATTGTATAATAAAATGTAAAATATAATTTAAAATAAGGTAATTATAAAAAATAAAAGATTTTGAATTTACATATTTCTTAAAACGCAAACACATCTGCGATTCATTTGGTGGGAATTTGAAGTCGTTCCCGTTCCTTTTTCTAATAACACCCTTAATGCTACGGACGCTGATTAGGACAATATAGGGACAGTCCATGACTGTAAGATAACATATTATTTTGCTTAATATGTTAAACAAATTATTTTGCTTAATATGTTAAACAAATTAGTATACTAATTTACAACCATGACCCGCGTACAGTATCACTGCGCTGTGACCGGTGCTACGGAGGGGTGCACATGTAGCCCGTTGCGCTCGTTAGACTCCCCAGTCCCCAGGCATCTTGTTGTTGGCCGACTCGCGCGGCGCGGAAGCAGAGACTGCGCGGGGAAGGGGAAGGGGAAGGGGAATGGAGCTGTCACTGAGCGGGCACCCCCTCAAGACCTTCAACCGCTCCGTCACGTGCCTTGCACGTCTCGGGAACGAGCTTGTCATCCAAGCTTCCCCAGCTCAGGTAACCCTCCCTTCCTCTCTAAAAATCGAGGACATTTGGATTTTATACAGTTGTTTCGGATATGCAAGCACGCAAATACAAAAAAGATTTATATATATATATATAAATCTCGAAGGTTGAGAAACTTGAATTCTAGAAGAGAAGTCATTTGCAAGAATTCCCAATTTTCAGTGTCATAACTTGTATCATGCTCTCATGGGTATCCAGCAATGGAGCACAAGCAATGTATCCCCTCCTGGTATGGTGGTACTTACAGTGGGGAGCTCATCGACGAATGGCGTTAGTTAGGCATGCAATTCGCTTCATGTATGATGCAATGTAGAGATTTATACCCCAGAAAACAAATGGGTTCATTTTCCCCATGTTGAGCTTGGATGCATTAAGAATGCCCTACTTTAAATTGTTATTCGAATATTGGTAAAGTGCGGTGGAAGGTGTTTGAACGAAGGGTCAGAAGCTCAGAGGCGCAAGGACAGTCGCACAGTGGACCTCTTTAAAGTAGCTGCATTCCACTGATTGTTTGATTCGTCTTGTAGGTAGTTGAAAGAAAATGTAGCTCAAACTTCCTTGTTGTTGAAAGACATGCTCCTTTGTTTGCAAGATGTAGGCCGAAAAAACATAATCTGCAACACAGGAGGAAAACAACGAACATGATTTCTACACAACGCCTTATTTGTGGATTTTACCAGGCGTTGGGGCCATAACTACTAAAGGATAGTGAATCTTACAACATGTATAGAATGTTTGGAGCCTTTTGGACATAGTTCTAGATGCCAAGGCCATGGTTCAGTGATCTTAAGCGCCCTTCTGCTCATATAGTAAGCATGCAACACTTTTTGTCATTGGACTATATCTCTGAAACAGAGGCAGCTGATCCAGCTTCTCCTTGGACTGTGCCTGGCTGCCATGTGTCCTGTTGACTATCATAAAATTATATGGACTTTTTTGGTCATTGCTGATTAAGTGAGTTGCTGTACGTCATTAGACTGGACGTTTATCATTGGCTATGTGTGGGCCTTAGTCTATTCTAGCTACTGATTCAGATTGAGAGGCTTTCTGTAAGCTTCTAAAGGAGCAGGAAAATTCCAAAGAAGGGTAGAAGTGCGGTGCTAAAGAAATATATTTAAAATTTCTAGATTTTTCTATGGAAGGCTCGAATGTTCTTGTTTCTTTATGAGTTGGTGAGGTTTGAGAAAGCATTCTGGCTTTGACATGTAACTCCTCCAAACATCACCATTGTACAGACAGTCATTGTCCCAAGTGTTACGCCTTTATGCAGCATTGTTGAGTATTGACAAAAATACGTGGTATCAGATTGGTGTTAATATATCAACTTTCCAGCCTAAGTTACTGCATAAATCTATGCTGATGATTGATTCTATAGTTTCATCCTGGCTTAAATCTCTATATTGCTTTCCTGTGCAGCTTGTGCTTCATACTCTCAATTCCTCCAGGTCAGCATATCAATCTATTACACTTAAAGCTGACTTTTTCGATGTCTATAACCTGTCAGCACCCCAGGTTCAATGCAGTGTGCTCTTGAAGGTGAATGACTGTTCTGAGTTCTTCCCTTATAATTATCTCAGCATCTATCCATTCCTAACTAGTGCTCAGGCAGTTTGTTCGATTCTCAGGACTCCTATTTCGAGCATTGATCGACTATGTGTCATCTTGTCCAGAACAGATGCAGCAAAACTCCAGTGGACCTTAGAGTGCCATAATGGTATATTTCAATTCTATAAAATGCTAGAGGATGTATCTGATTGTTCTGGATATTGTGATATTCCTTGAGAATGGTTCTACCTTTATGCATGTGATCCTGCTATTAACCACAGCAAATGTATATTTGGCTCACTTAATCTGTGGCTGGGTCCTAACATTTTGATGTCTGTTTTATTTCTTTCTATTTTTGTGTTGGAAAGTATTAATCCAATCTTGATTTGAAGCATTACTCCTCCATGGTGGATCTGATGGTTCAGAAGCAAGTTCTCTGAACTACTGACACGTTTTCCAAATCAGAATATTCAATAAGCTATGCATACTCTAGCTTAGGAGAGGAGATTATGATCCCCTTTAAACACGCATGCATAAGTGTATACAAGTGCTTTTTAATCCCTCAAATGGTCAATGGTTTGTCACACGTTATCATATCATCAGCTTAGAACATTGACTTTGCTGTAATGGAACTTATATGACATGTGATGCAGGCATGCGGAAAGGTTATTGGATTAGCTGCAATGTTGAGCCTGATATTCAACATCTTTCTCTTGATAGGACAAAATTTCCCAGTAATTTTGTAGTTAGGCCCCGTGATTTCAACCGTCTGTTAGCTAATTTTCAGTCATCACTTCAAGAGATAACTATAATTGCCACTGAGCCCATATCATCATCATCCAATTCTGGGAATGCAATAGGTGGGAAAGCTGTTGAACTCAGGAGCTATATAGATCCAACAAAAGGTAGCATCAACCTCATACTATATTCTTATGAAAATAATTTTCAGATAAGCAGATTTCGAAGTTCATTTTTAATTGCAGAAAACAGTGATGCTGCTTTACACACACAGCTTTGGATAGATCCATCTGAAGAGTTTTTGCAGTACATGCATACTGGAGATGCAGTTGATGTGACATTCGGAGTCAAAGAATTGAAGGTATAAATCTAGGGTTTTGTAGTGCTTTGGAGCTTTAAGATTTTGAAACTGCATTCCTGTCTTTTTAATATACTGACATACACTAATGGGAAACTTACACTTGTGCAAACTTCTTTCTTGCCTTGGTGAGTGTCGTTTTGCACTTCTTCACCTCAATGTGATTTTGTCATTTTTTGTCACAGTTTCTTATTGCTTGAATGTGGAGTCTGCTAATGCTAATTGCAAAGTATCACTCTTCAAAGAGATATGGATGGTACAAATGCATGTATCTCAGCCATTCTTTCGCCAATTTACCATTCTTTGGCCCTGTTACCATATGATTGGCAAGATTGGAAGAGAAAAAAGAAGGTGACAGCTGTTGTCGAACAGCAACAAACAGAAGGGTTTTTCTGCAGTTCATCACTACTCTGGAAAATCTTCCATTGTACATGCATTAATATCCATGATTTGTGTATGAATCTTTTGTGAGGGGTAGGTGGTGAGCATTTCTGATGATTCTTGTTTTGTACATATGTCAAATTCTCTTAGTATGCTACTATGGTATAAGTATCCTGACCAATTGACTAGTCGATTACATACTGAGAAGGTGATCCTTTCAGCGTCTGGCTCTAACTTTGGTCTGTATTTCTCCTTCCCAATAACAGGCATTCCTTTCATTTTGTGAGGGGTCTGAAGTGGATGTCCAGCTATTCTTCGAGAAAGCTGGCGAGTAAGAGATTCATGCACGGTGTTAATTAAATTATATCTCTGTTCCATGATTTTTGACTTCTAAGAGCATATGGTCTTTCTGGATGGACAGACCCGTCCTAATGGCTCCAAAGTTTGGATTGGTTGATGGTGTGAACTCTGACTTCGATACGACAATGGTCCTTGCAACGATGCTTATATCACAGCTTCATGAGGGAAATCCTTCAGAGCCTCCACAAGGTGGTCCCATACCCTCTGGGGAGGATGATCATGGAACTGGTTCCCCTGCACAACATATACAGCATACTTCTGGACATGACCGGTCCAGAACAGCTAATCCATGCCCTGGGTCTGACCGTCCTTCTGATCACACCAGAATTTGGTCTGAACTATCAGGTTTTTATTCTCTGTGGAATACCAGTGTTGCATAATAGCATAAAATCTGAACTATTAGTTGTCTGTGCTTTCCTGAGAATGGCAACATTTCATAACTGCATTTGACCATGTTTGAATATGCTATGACTTGAAATACAAAAGTTAGTCTGTGGGAGGATTGCTAAATATAAATTGTCAAGGGTTATGGAGATATGTACTTGGCACTTGCTATGGTACATATATATTTGTCCCAGATTACAGTCACCATGTTTTTAACTTGATGTTTTAGGGCTTGGTCCTTAACATTCAAATCGATGATTTTTACTTTATAAATATCAACTTCCATAAATTTTGTGATATTGTAGAAATGCATGGGCGTGAATGTGTTTTTTCATTATGAATAAGCTTTTCAGTAATTTTAGCATTTAAGGGTGTTTTTGGTAATGAGGGGAAGAAATGGGGGAAAATTTTGAGAAAGTGGGAGAGTAATGTTATGTAATAGCAGTAATTATTAGGGGTAAAGAGAATAAGGATAAAATAATTGGATAGTTGTATTGAAAAATATGAAATAATGATTGGAAATATATAAAATAATTGGGAAAAGTAAAATAGTTAAGTAGTTAAGATATTAGATCATATCAAATGGTGTGAAGAGAGTAAATATTTTTTCCCTTTTCCTCATTCCCAAACACACACTAAGATTTCCATAATTTGTTCCATTTCGAGAAACTTGGGAACCATATAATCTTTGTTTCACAAAAGAAACGAAAAAATCAGGTGAACAGACATCCACACCCACCCTCGCCCTATATTATTATATACACATCTAATTCTGGGATAAAGTAATACATTTGATCGATCATATCACATACATTAAGTTCTGCGCATTTGGTTTGTCTCAAACAGGGAGTGCGGCTAAAAGCTCTGGAGAAGCTGAAGAAAGATGTGTTCCGATGTATGGCAGTCGCGATGCTGGAGAACAAAATGATGTGCAGAGGCTTAACATGAGGGGTCTGTCAAGAACACTGCCTGGAAAAGAGAATGCAACTGATCTGTATCCTTTTTTCTTCTGAATCATATCATAACATCATACTTTTATGATTTACTATCCATGTTGATGCCTGTTTCATGCAGATAAATATTCTATTGGCCGCCAGGATGTGGTTGTTCTCTATAGTAGTCTTTGAACGTGCTGCTCTCATCCTCTTGAGTGGTGTACGAAGTTATCCTAGTGGTATTTTTTGGGAGGTCTGCCAAGTTATATACATATATCTATCAGGAGATACTTCAATGGTACCAATACTGGTATGCCACTGAAGATTTCAGTTTTCGCCCCCATTTGGGGCCACCACTTCGTTGATTACATCAAAATCTGATACACATTGCATTTAAACTTATTTGTTTAACTAGGAAACCAAATTTATGCAAATCAAATGTGCAGAGACCCCATCTGATAAACGTGTAAAATCAACATAATAAAATTATCTGATTTATATGTTGATTTTAAAGTTGTTAATTCAACATCTAAACCATCTAAAACATCTCGCCAACAGAGTTTAGTTTAGTCGGTATTGGACGTGGGAAATCTCCCTAGTTGTTTAGGTTCGAAACCCTGTGGGAGCAATGTCTCCCAAGTGGGAGCTGTCTCTCGTTTGAGGAGCTTTAGTCTCATCTTTAATATGTAAGTTGATTATAGGAAATTCATAAGGTTTCATGGACTTGATTTATAATATGAAATGAAACAATATAACATTGTAAGATTCCAATTGGAACCATTTTTTTTTATAAAAAAAATCATCTAAAAACATCTCCTATATAAATGAATGATTCTTTAGAGTATTGTAACATTATAATTCATATAAGAGTGGATTTTAAGTGGTTTCTATAATTTACATATGATTATATATTTTTAGTAGGCTTTAGGTGCCATGATAAAAAAAAATGGCGTTAAACAAAATGAATGAATTGGATTTTGGTTTAATTATCAAGGTGGCCCAAATTGGGATGACAGATTGAAATCTTTAGTGGTATCAAGTAACATTGAATTGGATTTTGGGCTTTGGTCTATCGTCACTTCTTCTATGAGATGAATAACCTTGATTGCATATAAGCATCATTGGTTTTTACCAGTATGCTGGATGGGAAGATAGCTGGATGCTTTCTTGAGATCCATTCATTTCTTTACCGAAGCTAGGGTTAGTAGCTGCGAATTCTGTACTTCTGTTACTATCCAACACAATGCAGGCAATCCTGAAGAATGGGATATTCCCGAAATTTGGATTCTTCCAAAGTAATCATCATCATTTGTCATCTCTAGACACTGTTTTCTATCTAAGTGAAGCCAGCAACCAGGTGTTTCATCATTCTATCTTGTGCCAGGTCCCTAATATGCCCAGTTATTTTCATACATTTCCTGATCGTTGACTGTGCTTTTTTTGGCCTTCTCTCTTGCTGCATGGCCTTGTATATGGATATGTTCGTTCTTAGTCATTGTGCAATTCTTGTTCTACATAACATATGACCAAACCATTTTAGTTTACTTTCCTTCACTTTATTAGCTTATTTTCCTTATATTATTTTGAAAATTTCCATGTTCAACTACTTTTTAGTTCAATCACGTATCTACCTCTACATCATTGTTTCAGTGACATTCATATAGTGGAATATGGATATTTTGTTCCTCTAAGGCTCTAACTGTCCAGCATTCAACAATCAACACCATAATATGCGGCTGGTATTTTCGGTATCCATAAACCTTCCTTTCATTTTGATTTATAGGGTGATTATAAAAAAATGTTAAGTAAAATCTTAGTTCTTCCACTTAGCTTAAATTTTATGTGCAAACTGTTCATCCTAAATAAGAGGCCTGGTTCAATGCAAATGTGTGCATTGAGCCTCAATTCACGTTATTTAACAATCAATACACGTGCATTGAGCCTCAATAAACATGTGCATTGGGCCAGGCCTGCCAAAACAGCATACTTGGTTATTTAGGGTTGTGTCTTGCCTTGAATTTTCACTAATTTATGTTTCTTTTATTCCTGTGACTCCATTTGCTTTTATCTTCCTTCTACCAAAACACCTGCTGGAATTTTTTTCAATATTTGAATATACAGTCCCAATATCGTGTTTAAAGATCGCTTAAATTATGTTTGGTACTCCTTGATCAAAAATAGCAGCCAGCAGCCAATGGAAGCAGATCATTTGGATAAAACTCATGGTTAGTCCATGGTGCCTATTTAAATCAATTAAAAATTTGTTAATAGTAGAGAAGAAATAGATATTATTCTGTATATGTGTGTGTGTTATTCCAACAAGTGCTTGAAAAGCTTATGGATGAAGTTACTTTATCTTCATACCATTTTCTGATTTCACTTTGCAGATAAAGAGGAGTTAAATGATAATGGTTGGTCGCAGCGTCATCCAAGTAATTGGGTTAGTGCTGGTGATGATGATGAAGAACAAGATGAAGAAGAACTGTGTGTTCAGTCAACACCACAGTTCTAGGAATAGCAAGAGCAGGTCTCCAATTGAAGGTAAGAAAACTGATATTGCAGTTTCTATTCTTCTTATTTTCTAAACATTTTTTTAAGGGTAATTTTCTAAACATTTAAGTCTGCTGAGATGTATATGAAGAGAAACTGGCTGTGCTAGCAATTGTTGGTATGTAAACTATAGGCTTGAGAAACAAGTTCATGTTGAACTTCTTAGAAACCATGCAAAAGAGAAGCTCTACTCCTTTGATTAGTTGATCCCCCACTTCTGCGTAAGCTGTATTTATCTAATCCAGTGGTTCATATTTAGTTGGAAAGACCATGAAAAAATAATAAAAAATAAAAAATTCAGCTTCTCAGTCCATTGGATCTTGTGATACTTAAAACAACATTTTTCATTACTCTTTCCTTGCTGCTTTATTCACTTTTATACCTGGATGTTCACCACCAACTGGAGTGAACAAACCACAGCCTTTTCAAGAGAAGGAAAAATTACTATAGGTTGTCCTTCTATGACCCACCTGATCATATACTAATATTGTAAAATCTTCGTGGGACATGTTTATTTGTTAACAACTTTCATAGAGACCTTGTCAAAGTTACTTAAAACTGCAACCAGTTGGCTCAGTTAACAGGGAAAGATGAGTGGAAACCGAAAGGCACTATAAACTGTCATAGTAGAGGGGTAAATCAGTTTGATGGCCTCCACCTCAGACTTTTCAGAGAGTTGTTGCAAACTCTAGTAGACGTGTCTTCCTGGCTGACATGTGCATTTGGACATGCACTGGGTAGGCTTCATCTTCACTTTGTCATCAGTGCTTGGAACAAATCAAATGTTTGAACTTTGAAATGTGGAATATGTATGCTTTAATAAATAAATAAAAATTTAAGATGAAATCGGAACTAAGCTTCTTTTTCAGCTGAATATGTACTATCATTGCAAACTGCGTTCGGCTGGATTGAAAAGCCTTTCTTTTTCCTACCTTTTCTATTTGTTTCATTTGATGTAATGTCTTAATTATTTAACGACACTATCTTCATTTTGAGGAATGATTCAATACTTACGTTAGTATGGAAGCCTTAATACTTATTCTTGATTTTTACATTTTAAAATATATTTTTAAAATTTTAAACCATTGATCATGTTTAATGCAATGAATGATATTATTAGTCCGGGCTAAGTAAATGACATGCTTAGCCCACCTCAAAAAACTTATTTACAATAACTTTTTTTGCTTTTTTCTGCATACATTTGTTTATCTAAGTGTATTTAACATATAAACTTAATTTTACGATTTTCGGATATGTGTATATATATATATATTTGAGATTTTTAAAGATAGTGGTATTTTAAATACATATATGCATATAGATTCTTAAAAATTTCAAAAATATATATATACATATCCAAAAATGGTAAAACTTGGTTTATATGTTAAATACACTTAGATAAACAAGCGTATAGACAAAAAAGCAAGAAAAAAAGTTGTTGTTAATAGTTTTTTTTAAGTGGGCTAAGCGGGTCATTTGCTTAGCCCAGATTAACAAGATCACTAATCATTTAATGCATCTTATTTTGTTATATATATTTTAAAACCTATACCATTAATCATGTTTAATACATCTTATATGATACCAAAAATACTTTTCATTAGAAACTTTATCTTGTGAAAAATAGTATCTTTTGAAAGTAAATATACAAGTACTAAAATTTTTGAAAAATGTACAGTATATAAAAGTTCGCAACGTATGCAGTTCTTAGAATCATAAATAAATACACATGGATAAACATGATAAATTTTAGATTTTTTTTTTTAAATATATTTTAAATTTTAAAAAACAACCCCATGCTTAAGTATTGAATCATTCCTCATTTTCGAATATTATCTTAATTTTCAAACATGATGTTTTTATTTTTCGTTAGAAATAAGGTATTGATCTTTGTTTGCTTTATTTTCTGTCATTATCTCTAATTTTATCCCACCATTCCCTCTCTTCCGATTTTTCAGAATTCACAGTCGTCTTATTTTCTTTCCACACGAGATAGTGCACGCGTGTGGAACTGGTCCATTGCTCTCATTTTCCAATCTTCAATGTTCAACGATGTAATTTTTAAGTGGTTGATTTTTTTCACCCGAATCGGCAAATCTTTGGTGGGTAGGTTTTGAAATGGTCCGGCCGGCGTGCATGTTTCTTCAAACCATCCTTGTACTTTATAAGTCGTAAAGATGATGATGTATTCTACATCCAACATGTTAAGGACTAACACAAACGAAATACTTTCTGTATCATGCTAAGGTCTCGTTAGGCAGAAAAGCCCGCTTTCATACTTTTTAACTTGTTTGGGCAGTTCATAAATGTACTTATTTGTGTGTGTATTAATATTCATCTTTGAATTTTAAAGAAAGTTAAAATTAATTAATTTTCTGCATGTAAGCGTTACATTTGGTCTGTTTGGCGTAACGATTTCTTAATAAGCTAAATTTGCATTTACTCTTACATTTTTTTGAGTTATTTTGCCATTTTCACCTCATAGTTACTATTTTTTAAAAAAAAAAAAAAAAAAAAAAAAAATCCCTCTCTTATGAAGGTATTTTTGAGAATAGCGTTGATAAAGGCAGTGGATTGCTTTCAGGTTGGGAGCAAGCCTCAATCATTTTGTATCTTACCCAACCCTCCCCACCAGTTCACGACCTAAGATTTCATCGACTGTGATTGATGCTACCGAACGCGACAACTGATCCACGATTCCACACTCGAGTAAGAGTGTTAATCCATCTGGTTGGAACTCAATCTTAATCTTCACCTATTTAAAATGTTTCATTTCTAATTCGTTTATTAACCTATTTAAAATGCTTCAATCTTAACTCATGTATAATTCATTTAATTAATAGGTTGGCAGGTTGTTAACGGGCTATATAGCAAATAGCTTGAAGGCTTAAACTTTATAAGACAATGATTTTATAAGGAAAGGTGAGAGAGTATTTTTGAGACAAGGGAAATGGACAATAATAAGAAAATGAAATTAGGACAGTAGTGCAAAAATGAAAATTAAGTAGTTGGAGAAAGACTTGGCGGGAGAAAATAACTAAGGGATTTATATTTATATATAATATTTTAATGGGGTTAAATGAGTTAAATGAGTTAAACAAGTTACTAAATGGGTTGACGAGTTATAAAATTTCAACTCGTTTATTTAATTAAATGGTTAAATAGAATTCATTTATTCAAAAATTTCAACTAAAATTCATTTGTAAACGGTTGAACGAGCGGGTTGACAAGTTTATCACGACCATTAACTCCGCTACACTTGAGCAGTCTCAACCGTTTGATTTTTACTGTTCCAATATTTATAAGGCCCTATTGGATGGATGCGATTATAGGAACATGACATACGTTGCCAGAGTATATGTGGGGCGCTCTTCGGTTTGCCACGTGGATGGATCACACGGATCGTAGACGGAAAGGCTGCCCAGGTTTCAATATTTTACTGTTGGAATGCAAAGCCATCCTTGTATGTAAACAAAAATAAGCTAAATTTCAGGTAAGCCCATGAATTCCAACGCTAATGTTATTTATACTTATGAATTTTTGAAAATTTTGAATATACTTATATTTTGCTTAGAATTTCACTTATACACATTCCATTAAGAATTTTTAAAAGAGCTGTTAACTCTCCATAAAATAACAAAATTGTCCATACCTAGTTGTGATTTTTATAGTTGAAAATTTACATTTAAATGAATTTTTAGTGCTTTATAGTTATAAAATCATATATTATTTAAATATAAAATTCTAGCTTTGTTATATTAGGACTTAAGCATATTAGTTACTTTATAGGAGTGTTAATGGCCCTTTTGACAGATCCTTTAATCATGTGAGTATGAGTAAAATTTTAGACAAAATATGTAGATATATTTAGAATTTTTAAAAATTTGTGGGTATAAGTAAAATTAAAAATAAAATTTGTGAATATATATAAAATTTTTCCTAAAAATAAAAAAAAAGGGCGGAGGACCAGTTGCCGTGAATACGTGTTAGGGTACGTGAGGTAAGAGATTCAGAATTTAAAGTTGGTTAGCGCTATTTGCCTCATTTACCTCTTCCTTAAGTTATCCTTCATATGTTGTCTGTCATCCAAGATGATAACACGATCACAAAACAGGAGAGTTATCAGGCAGCCCACATATGTAATAAAATGCTAGATAGATTTTAAAAATTGTTAAAATTTTAGAAGAAAGAATGTCCAGATGAGGCCAAATATGTAATAAAAATAACGTCAGCCGTCTAAGATCGGCAGGCAATAAATATATACACAAAAAAAGAACCTTCATTTCTATAAAAATGGGTCAAAAGCATGAGCACCTGCCACGGATACCAAGTCCACGTCTAGAAACAGGAGGACATATATGATCGCGACCGTTGAGCTGGATTTTCGCATTTGAATTAAAATAAAACCCCTGATTATTCGAAGTATATTATCGATGATTTTGGAGCCATATTCATTTTACAATTGTTTACGCAAGACCGAGAATGTGAGGAGCACAAATTTGGAGCCATATTTAAGGATCTTATCTCGTGGACGGTTCCGATTGATTATCTGTTGCGTGACATGTACACGATAGGAAGAGAAGTAAGAAGTCTACGGAAGTTGAACTGTACGCTTTCTACCGTATCATTTTTCATGATTCTTTATTACAATTATTAAATTAAAAAACTCGGGGGGTAAAAAGGCCGGCAGAACGGGCTTGACTCGGGTTTTGATGCCCGCCCACGTTTGCGTTGGGATGTTTTCTAAACGGTGGTGACCAATCTTACCAAGATCTTATTTATGCTTGCATCAATCCAACCCAATCAGACCGTGGGCCAGTTATAATTTAATTGGATGAGATTATTTTCTTTAGATTCAGATCTTCGTTTGGGAGGTCACGATTATTTTCTTTTCTTGCCGTGGGCCCATTGTTTCTGATCAGTGCTCCGTAATCTATTTCATCTGCTGATCTGCATTGGTATAAATGGCACGAAATGCACATCCTATTGCACCAGAGTACGTGCCCGCCAGGTTTCCTTGCTGACGTGGCCAGCTCTTGTGCGCTCATCGAGGCACGGGCGCACGGCCCATCATGGCGTCATGCATCTCGATTTCCGCACCTTTGGCTTATCGAGATCGTTGATCCGACGACCTCGGAACGGTTGGATGAGGTTATGTTACTGTTGTGCGATGAGGATTTCCAAATGGCCGGGATATGGTGGCCCAGTTCCTATTCAGATGGAAGAAGGGAAGAAGGGCTTGCCCAATGAGTCAAGAGTCCAAGAGGCTGTATGGAAACGACGGTCCTTCCAACTTCAACCTGGGTCTTTGTTGTAAACTTAAAATAGGTAAAAACAAAATATACTATCTGAAATGGTTGTCACTATTTTAACGGTCTAGATCATTTGGTTTCCATCCATTTCTGTCCATCCGACAGAAAAGCGATATATGAAATTTGCTTACAGCGACGGACTACCATTCCTTTGGAATTTGAATAGAAAAAGTTCATGGACCCGTCCGGCCTTACCCTTAACCACTAATACCGACTGTTACTTTTTTTATTCCCAAAATGCCCAGTCAACTTAACGAGTGTCTGAAAAATACCCTTGCCTTTTTGTTATTTTACGAAATTGCCATCCTCAGTAATTAATTCTAGCAGTGTTCTTCGTTAGTTGGTCCCACGATTCCCACGTTTGCACAGCTTATCACCATGAATATAACTAGAGGAAAATTAGAATAAGTATAAAACAATAATTAAAAATGTAAATAATGGCAAAATTTTAGCATAATTAATTAAGATGTTAAATCAGCCTAGGAAATTTTGTATTTGTCAGTAGTAAACTATTTGCAAATGAGCCTATATATATATAGCAACATTTGGAGTATGATTAATGAAAAAGAATGATATTTTTCTCACAAAAATTTCAAATGCAAACGTTGGCATGTGGTTGCTTTCAGAACTTACAAAGTGTGTTTAGAAAATGATAGAAAGTGATAAACTTTTTAATGAAATATTTTTAATATAAAAATTTTTTAAATAGGAGAAAATAATATGATATGTCATGGGTAATGATGAGAAGTAAATTGAATAAAATTAAAATAGATAGATTACATGTACAGTTAGTTGTGTAAAAATGATTGAAAAATTAGATAGTTGTATAGGAAGAAGTAAAAAAATAATTAAAAAATAAAATAATTATAGAAATTGAAAAGTTTTAAGTTGAAAAGTTTGTGTAGAAAACAAACACCCCAAAATGAAATTCTAGAATATATTAATGAGGTATTTGTTTATACATAAAACTTTTTACTTTCTACAACTATTATATTTTTTAATTTTTTTTATACTTCTTCTTATACAACTACCTCACTTTTTAATCATTTTTACACAATTACCAGTACATCTAACCTATCTATTTTAAGTTTTTAACTTTATTCTCTTACTCCTCATTGTTATATTTATTACATTACATTATTTTCCTCCATTTTAAAAAATTTTATACTAAAAATTTTTCATTAAAAGTTTTATCACAACCTAAACACACTCTAAAATTGTAGAAATATAATTTGAAATGAACAAATCAGTTGATTACTTTAGAGTAAAAGCCCAATTACCGCCATTATAGACTCAACTGTAAATTTGGGAATGTATGGAAGTACAAACATATATACAAGATAGATATAGCTTAAAATATGCATATGCAATTCGTTTCGGCTTTTCATGGAAACAGCATAAAAGATTAAATAATTTAAACCGCAGAGGTTTTTTACGATGGAAATGCTGGTATTTGTAGTCCATTAGTCATGATATTCCAAACCATATGGCTAATTAATTTGCAAATAATCTAAAATTGTGTTGGTTTAATTACTCACAAATATAAAAAATATATAGGTTTACATATACAAATTTGTCTGTAAAGAATGACACAATAACTGATTCCATGATTCCATGATGCTACTGCATAAACAAATGATGCTAGTGTTGTATAATAAATAGAGTGGATTCCCCACAATCATCAAAGTTGGGAAAAGTGTACTGAGGTATATGAAACTGCTTGTATGTAAGTGAAGCTTTTTTATCAAATATATATTCACTATAAGACAAGAGACTTTTGGCACGGTTTATTAACAACTAAAAGTCTTTATTAAAAGTCTTTATTTGTAGCTCTAAAAAAGGTTTTTGTTAGTAAAGAAAATTTTCCTTACTTATCATAATAGGCAAAGAAAAAAAAAATTTTAACTGATGATAGTATTTTTACCATTAGCATCAACTCAAACTTTGGTTGTCAAAATACAAAAACCATGAACTAGTGCCAACTAAACTTTTTAATAATTGCTATATGACATATTCCACAATTTGCAATCAAAATTTTTTTTAGCAATCAAATTCTAAATTTTTGCAAGAAAATTTTGGTTATAAAAAGAGATATTTGTGCTCATGCCTATAATTTTTTACATAAATTATATTTACCTTATGTTCTAAAACTTATTACAAATATTCTTATGAATTTTTAAAATATTTGTAGTTATGCCTATGACATATATGAACATTTTCTAGAAAAATTGAAATAATTTTAGTAAATCCAAACCATCCATTTTGTTTATCAGCAAACTTTTAATTAATATACCAAAAATAGCTTTAATTAAATATCGTACAGGATTTAATCAATTTTAAAATAATTTGTATTTATTAGGCTCCAAAAAATAATTTATATTTATTAGGCTCCAACAAGGCATCCAATTAAGATCATTTTTGGTATACTAACTAAGTTCATGTTAAAAAACTAAATACTTTGTTTGGATTTATCAAAAAGCATCTTACCTATTTAAAAGCTAAGAGACTGATGCTTACTTTTAGCATAATTACGAATACTTTAAAATTTTATAGGCATATTTGCAATAAGTTTCAAATGCACGTATGAAATTTGTGCAAAATCATAGGCATGAGCATAATACCTTTGTTAGAAATTGAAATTTTTGTAGCGATTATACTTATTTCCATAGTTTTTTTACTAGCCTGGAAACTAGTAAAATTTATCTGATTAATAATAACAAATTAAAAACCATAAGTTATAATGAACACGTTTTGGATATTATATTCTATTTACGTATATATCATGGCATGCTTCCCAACATGAACCATGGGCCAATATATTGGTTTAATCTATTCATTGCTTTATTGTGAAAGGATGATGTATGACAAGTAATATATGTCAAAGTCACAGGAAGTTGTACTTCCTATGAATTGAATGATTCAGATCGTTCCTGATTAAAATAATTTCGGGCCCATTGGGACATTTTTTAGGTTAGACTCATTGGGACATTTTTTAGGTTAGACTCTGCCAAAGAGAACCGCGTTTTAACTGTATCCACCAATAACCTACCAATCACAATTGACTTCAATTAAATAGCTCAAACCTAACCTGCACTTGGATATCACATTATCACTTATTAAGAAATTAAATTTATTTCTAAAACCACCTTTTCAGTTATGTCTTTTGATGATGAACATAGTTATTACTCCCTCTAAATTAATGAAGTGTATAAAATGACATTTAAATCTTTCCTCAGGCAGTTCAAACACTGATATCACACCCAAAAAATTATTTTAATACATATTAGTGGATTGTAACTCTTCTTTGTCCGTCATACAAGTATCTGATTTTCAAGAGTACCAGGACAAATCTTAATGATCAGGAGAAAATTTCGAAGGCCATGAAATGTTCTCTCGTCGCTTGTTTTAATATATATAAAAGTAAACTTTCACTACAACAGTTGAAAGAAACTAAATGATGAGCACCTCATCAAAATAATATAAAACATAATAGTAAACAAAGATTTTAAAAAAAATTATACGCCTTATCATTAAAAAAGGGATCTCATGACAAAAAGTACGTGTTTAGAGGGTTTTTGCATCTATACTTGTATAATTTGGCGACATTGCAAGCATATAATAAGTTTTCAAAAAATTGCTTTCGTACCAACATAATTTAGCTCACGGCCTCAAATTAGGCATATCAATTCTGTTAAAAAAAATTTAAAGAAATGATGAAAACATCCCAACAAACAGGTAAAATTATAGAATATAGGAAATTACCTTTAAACATAAAAATTTATATTTTTAAAAATATTAGGTACAATGTTCCTCACATTAAATAAATTTATTACATATATTAAAACTATTTTATTTATATATTTAATTTTAAATTTTAATATTTATATATTTACTCTCAAATGATATTAAATTCTTAAAATATATAAGTTTCTAATTATAGTGATTTTTTATCTAAATAAATACTATCAATAAAGATAATTTACGATTTAGATTTTAAAAAGAGTTCCATTTTATGTAGCCTCATCTATTTTTTTTTACCTTGAAGTCCATTCTATATATTGCATTTAGAATCATTCATATTATCATGGATATCCATAATTTGTCTAATATGCTATGCACAAGCCCCATCTAGAAAAATATAAAATCAGTGTAATAAAATAGTTCGACGCTAAACATTAATTTTAAAATTCTATTTTCAATATCTAAATTATCTAAAATATCATTATTATATAGAAGTGAACTTGCCTGAGGATAGTTAGTTTCATGCGAGGGCATATTTGTCTACATGGAATGCTGGCGGTTGAGCATTGGACTCCAGCCAAATCAAAAAAAATTATTATGTAGACAAATAATTCTATGTAGTATTATTATATTTTAATGCATATGAAAATGATCTAAGAATTTTTTATCATTTATACATGAACACATATTTTAAGCCAATGTAGCTCATGTATATCTTTGAGTTATATGAAAATTGATCTCCTAACTAAACAAATGATGTTATGTAAAATGAACAAAGTAAATTTTCAATTCATGGATGGAGTTATACAAAACTGCCTATATGTAACCTAGACTCTGTATAAAAAAAGTAGTCTTTAATTTTTTTATTTTTTTTTATTTTGAAAAAAAAGGATGTCCATGCACCCGATTGGATCAGAATTCCTAGACAACTACAGGGATAAGTAGTTAGGATTCCTGAGGAGAGAAGTACGAGTAGCTTATTTTCTTGGCATCATTCATAAAGATCGTCTCTCATCAAAATCAATTCAAATTTCAACCATTATCTTATAACATGAACCAACCATGACTCATGAAGAACAAATCCTTCATCTACAGTTAGCATACCCAGCTACATTTCAAATTTCAAAAAACTCTCTCTCTTTCTCTCTCTCTCCCCACAAAAGGATATAAAAAGGGAACTGATCTTCTATTGATAATCTTTAATTGGGTGGTTGGATATGCTCGGTTGTTGACATTTGACAAATATGCTCCACCACCTCTTCCTGATACCTGAACCAGCTGGCTAGAACATATCCTTGCCATTTTCAGGAACATGAACTACACGCACCTTACGTTTATAAGGGCTTTTTGCATCAACCTACGCATCCTTTTACTATTTTGCGCATGTTCCCACATGGGTATTTATTTTAACAAAAATGCCCTTATCAACAACAACCGCTAGGATTTTTTGATGTCATCAACATCAAAAGGAGGACATATGATCGAAGACAGCCACAAATTTTTATCGAACAAAGCTCATAAATAAGGAAGCTTTTGTAAAATCAAAGTCATGGGGTACAATTACACATCTGTAAAAAAAAGGAAGGGAAATGCAAATAGCCCTTTATATAATAAAAATGGATTCTAAAATACTGAGAACAGCGGCTACAGGCAAGCCACTGCCACCCTCCCTCCCAATTCGGCAATTCCCATTGCAAGACGTCAAGTGGCACATCTGCAATTCGCACAAAAACGAAGGTTACTCTCCCCCGCACTCCTGCCATATAAGACACCGATTCAACCCCCTCTCTACTCTACGTACCATAAAAGCTCACCAAAAGAGAGAGAGATTGGAGACGCAGAGCCGGCAGAGGCCAGCACAGCATGAAGACTTCAACGCATCCGCCACCTCTCTCCCTCCCTCGCATGCTCTCCATTTCTGTTCTCCTCACCATCGCCATCCAGCTCCTCTCATCGCACACCGTCGATGCCGGGGGCCATCACCAGCTGGGCTGGGCAGCGTCGGCGACGGTGCCGCCCGCCTTGTGCCGTCGGGGCTCGATGGGCGAGTGCGTCGAGGACTCGTGGGCGGACGAATTCGCGATGGACTCGGAAATCAACCGGCGAGTGCTGGCGACGTCCCAGTATATCAGCTACGAAGCCCTGAAGCGCGACAGCGTGCCCTGCTCCCGCCGCGGTCAGTCCTACTACAACTGCCAGCCCAACGCCCAAGCCAACCCCTACGTCCGCGGCTGCAGCCAAATCACGCAGTGTCGAAGCTAATCAATGAATGCTTGTGTATTGCTTCCATTAATTCCTTCCAGAGTATGCTATGTGGGTGTGCTGCTGCTTCTGCTGCTGACAATATTCATACATGGTAATGAAAGAGAGACGACTGACTCTGGCATGATTGTTGTTAATGATTCCTTTGGCTCTAGCTGCTACATGGGTGGAATAAGTCGAAGTACATATACATATGTTCTCTGTAATTTTCCAGTGTTTTGTAGAAGAGCCAGCGTGGACATTGAGTGGTATTTTAATTTCTTGGTTTTAATTAAGGAATTGCACATCTGTGTTCTGTTCATGTGTATGTATTTATAGTTGTTTGAGGCACTCAGTTTCCAGAAGAAGGCCCTTTTTTGTTCTTGTCATTGATGGTGTTTTCAGTTGATTTCCTCAATCCTCTGCTGGTTGGGAGTGTCCGGTGGGAATCGAGTTGCTGGGGGCGATGGAGATGTTGAAATAAATGGTGACTTGTCATGCAGAATATTGTTTTTGGACTTCTATTGGCATTTTATTAAGACTTTTAATAAAATGAACCCTATTTATAACTTAGAGATTGTAACACGAATACTACTTTCTCAGCTTTGGTGTTGTAAAATGTTCTCTTCTTTCGCGCTTACAGATTTTAATCTGCAAATTTGGCTAGGAAGACTTGCATTTGAGGTCTTTATGATGTAGCGTAAAGGTTCATGTTGATATTATAGTTTTCCCATGGCGTGTGGGGTCTAGTTGGGATTGAAAATGGGTGTCTCCAATTAATCAAATTTATCCGGTACAGGCTGGATTTGAAGATAGCAGGCCGGCGGGCTATCGGGATCTGGGGAGTGCATTGAAGACGAGAAATTAGGGATGTTAAATTCATGGTTAACCAGTCAACTTGCTCGTTCAATCTATTTTTTGGGCTAAGATTTTTGACTGAATGGATTATGATCTTCAACCTTTTCAACCATTTAATTCGATAAATAAATTAATGTTGAAATTTTATAACCCGTCATCCCGTTTAGTTACCCGCTTAACTCATTAAAGTTATAAATATATGTATGTAAATTTTTTGATTATTTTCCTCTTCGAGTCTTCCTCCACAACCTAATTTTCATTTTCCTATTATTGTCTTAATTTCGTTTTTTTGTTATATTTTATTTCTATTTCTCCTGTACCCAAAATATTCTCTCACATTTCCTTACGAGATCATCATCTACCAAAATCTAGACCTTCAGATCGTTTGTTCATCAACCCGTTTATTAAATGAGTTAGAGTTGAATTTTTTTTAAATGAATTAATAAACGGATTAAGATTGAAATATTTTAACCGATTAAGATTAAAATTAGGCTTCAACTGATCTGTTAACACCCGTACTAAAAAAACAATTAGAAGAATCGAGACATACTAGTTCACATCCTGGATGATCTCCAAGTAATGTAATAAAAAAAATGTAAATTACTAGATTTGGGAGGGTTGGTATGACTGTAATAGCAGTGGATAGACACAAGTTAGGCAGAGAGTATATGGGGGCAAATAGGCCGGATTGTCCACACGCACATAGGAGGCTTCTCATGTCTGATGGATGTAATAGAACTGTGTACAATGCATCCCCAGAGGGTTCTGATGCGAGAACAAAATTATTGTCTTAGGAGTGGAGAAAAAGAGAAAATGGAAATACACTGGAGGCTTTCTGAGCTTTAGAATATCGAAAAAGGTCGTCTTCTTCGGTTCATCACCACTACCTTTTTATACGCAATTTCAGATTTTGATTTGCAATTAAGTTACAAGGTCTATTCGGTCCCCAAAAGGGGGGGGGGGGGGGGGGGAATTAAAAGGTCTATTTCCTGTCTCCAAAAAAAAAAGGGCGCTAAAAAAAAAAAATGTTGTCAGAACCGAACCGGTGATTGAACCGGAAAAGGAACTGGTCTGGTTCGAACCGGTTCGACCGGTTAAACAAACCGGTTTGAACCGGTGACGTCAGCATAGCATATTTATGATGTCATAAATATTAAATTAATTTTAAATTTTAAATAAATATACTGATAAAATTATATTTTCATAAATCTTAAATATATATGTTAAATTTTAAAAATCACAATATAAGTACGAAATATGCAAAAAGAAATTAATAGCAAGATTTAAAAAAAATCTTTAAACATGCTTTTCTTAGTATATTTAACCTGTTAGCTAATATTTTGTATTTGACATGTAGTAGGCCTTACTTAATGTAGACAATAGATATCCAAGCACTGATTCTTTTCGATCAGTCAAAAAATATATATTTTTATTTTTTTGAAAATATTTTTATAAATATATTAATGTAGTTATATTTAATCTATAAGCCAAGTTTTACCATTTTTGGATATATATTTATTTTAAATTTTTAAAAATACATACCTATGTATTTAAAAATCCAAAATAAATATATATATCTAAAAATGATAAAACTTAGTTTATGAATTAAATATAACTAGATGGGCATGTTTATAAAAATATTTTTCAAAAAAACGAAAAAAATATTTTTTGACCAAAATCACAAAGAACTAAAGATCATTCAGGCAGATATCCCCCTCCGTATTCCCCTAAACCAGAATGCAATCGCCGAAAATGGATATCGCCCTCCGTATTCCCCTGGACCAGAATGCAATCGCCGAAAATGGAGATGGCGCAACTCTGATGGACGCCGCTGCTCTGCTTGTCGCCGGAAATAAAGGAGATCGCTGCTCATCACCGGAAATGGATAGATCATGGATCTGCTGGTCGCTGAACCCTGATCGGACGTTGCTGCTCTGCTGGTTGCCGAAAATGGAAAGGACGTCGCCGCTCGTCGCCGGAAATGGAGAGGTTGATGCTTCGCTGTCGCCAAATGCTAATCGGACGAGATGAAGATGCCTAGACGTCGTGAGCTAGGGGCTTCTCTTGTCGATTTGGGGCTTCTCATGGTCGATTGGACGTCCCTCCTCTGCTGGTCGCCGGAAATAAAAACGAGGTCGCTGCTCGTCGCCGGAAATGGAGACCCGTGGCTCTACTGGTCGCCGAACGCAGATCGGACGTCGCTGCTCTGCCGATTGCCGGAAATGGAAAGGAGGTAGTTGCTTTGCTGTTGCCGAATGCCGATCGGACGAGATGAAAACGCCGGGGGCAGCACCGCAGTAGGAAGTTGTCGGTGGAGCTCCTCTTCTCGATTTGGGGCGATTTGGGGCTTCTCGTCGTCATCGACGACGAGCTGATGACGACAAACATTTTTATTTTTTTAACATCCGCCGAACCGACAGACCGGTCGCATACGGTCGAACCGCAATGTCCGGTTCGACCGCCGGTTCTACGGTTCGAGCGGTTTAATACAATTAAACCGAACCGTAGGCAAACGAACCGGACATTTGACCGGTTCCCGGTTAGACCGGTCGGACCGGCCGGTCCGGTCCGGTTCTAACAACACTGAAAAAAAGTCTTTACTTTTTTAGCAGTTTAAATCCCCCTGGTTGAAGGGGCTATTTTCACAACAATCTTTCCAACTTATGAGGGTAATAATTTTCCCCTAATAATATGGATTTATAGAAAATTTTATTGTTATAAGGATTATACATACATTAGTTGTAATATTAGTTGGCCTCTTGTATATAAAAAAAAACAAATTTTAAAAACAAGAATTATTGTTCGACATGATAAAATGCGGCTTTAGTTGTAGGAGTGCAACTCGAGTTGGGTTGTACCAAGTTTGAGTAAACTGAAACCCTAAACCTGTCGAGTTTAGATGAACCCAAACCTAAACCTCGATATTAGAATTTGGGTTCGAGTCAAGCTCAAACCAGGTTGGCATGAATCTTAGTTTCAGATTGAAATTTAGATTACTCTCAGACTAATAGAAATTAAAATTACCAATAAAGATAGAGAATTTTTCAAATATTATTGCATTCACACGTGAATAATTTACCCGTAAATATATTTATATAACCTATAATGTTTGGTTTTAATAAAAGTTAGTCTTCTAATTAAAAAATAATTCTAAATACAATGAATGTGATAAATTTATGCATAACAATGAAGGTAAGAAAAATAAATGAGATTACATAAAATCATTATATAAAATTTAATAAAAATGAGTCTTCTATGCTCGTAATTAATTAGTATATATGCAATAATTTTAAAGAGTTAATATATTTATAATTATTAACAAATAAAATTAATATGGATATAATTCAACTTTTATGTACAAATGTGTGTAATATTTAAATTTTAGAATAAACATTTTACAATTTAATTACATTATGATTATATGGAAGAACTTTTATCACAATTGTAATTGAAATGCTTAATGAATAAACAAATATAATTATTTTAATAAATTAAGAAAAATATAAAGTTCAAACCGCTTCAGGTTTTGATACCAAGTTGATGCAAATCCAATATTGATTTTGGATTCTATCTGGTTGCGTTGAAACGGATCTAATTTGTAAAAAATTTAAAAATAAAACTCAAATTTAATTTTGAAAGCCGACCTGGACCACCGCAATTAGCTGAGTTGGTTGCGTCGTGAGCGGAAAACGTGACAGAGGGAAAACATATTCCAAGCATGTTTTGTTGGGTGGAAAGCCAAAAAAATCAAAATGAAGACGCTGAAGAAAGAATTGATCCGAATATTTACATTTTCCCCCCTTTCTGAATCCGAAATCCGAACAGCTCGGCAAGAAAATAAAAGGTCAAAAAAAGGGTTTTCCAGCGTCGCTTCCCCTTGCACACTCTTCACGTGCTTTCCTGGTACAATTATACATACACAAGCAATTTTTATCTTGTGACTGCATGCGACAGATGCACCACATTTCTCAAGAACAAATGTCAGCATTTCAAAACCGTTGGCTCAGAAAATCAGATCTGAGCACGTGTCTCTGATAGAAAATTAATGTCAGGCGTAGTTTACGAAATATGGTCTTTGATTTGATTAGTATTTTTGAAATAAAATTCAATAAAATAAAACATGAGATGATAATAGATGTAAATGGTATATGTAGTAATCAACAGTTCAATACAAACATGAAAAATAAACTGATTCAGCGTGTTTGAATCGTCTTCATGGTGGAATTCAGATCATATATCGGCCATCTGAAAGAGGAAATACTGGGCCTCCGAGATATGCCGCATTTTGCTTAAGTGAAAGCCACTGACCAGGAAAAGAGAGAACAGAAGACATCCCAAAAATAAAAAATAAAAAAAGGAAGCTTACTTGGTTTGGCATAGCCTCCTTAAGGTCACTGAGGTCCTCTGACTTTGATCAATTTCCTGGCCCTCCCATACCTGAAAACCTGGCTTCCTGTTTATCTCATGCTTCCAGCCATATCGAGCTTCTCCTGACATGAGGACAAGAGATCCGGGGAGCAACAAAAGAGGAACTTTTGCATCTGGAGAATCTGTATCTTCTCCTTCCTTTTGACTAATTTGAGCTGCCACTGCACGAGTGAAGTGCATAACACAAGTGGACTCTAGAGATACAATAGCAATTCCATCATCGAATCGTAAGAGGTCCACATGACTGCATATCCCCTGAGCATCCAAGTAGACAAATCACAGTGCTAAGTAACTATGCTGTTTCAATAACAACAGACAGATTACGATGATGAGAAGCAAAACTGAATTGAATACATTGGCATAGGCCATCATGCTGGGTTAGATTAAGCTTTCACATAAAGGCCTCCTTGAAGTTACTCACTCTTTACAACGCATGGCATGATTGGGGTATGCAATCAATCTGCTTCCCAACTGGAGGTGACTCAGCTGTATGCCTTCATGCCCGCAGATACAATGTGGCATTGGAACTGAGAACCAAGTGGATCCCAATGTAGATGGCCTAGCCTGGAACTCAGGTTAATTTAATTTAGCTCAACAGGGGCCACCGTCACGCCAGTAAAAGTGGCAGTGATCATATAATTACAGCAAACATACGCAAGAAAACCAATTTTAGTCATCATCCTTTTTTTTTTCTACAATACTTTTACCTGCCCGTGTTCACATGCAGACTACCAAAGAAAAGCCCCAGTGACAAAATTCTCAAAGAGCATCGGATGGCTATGCCAGACAAGGGTAAATTGCCATTTCTTCACCACAACACGCACTTATGAAGAATCACAGCCAATTTAACAGGATCCACACAACAAAGATCTCCTGGGGCAAACTAGACAAATGAGTTCACAACGTGGACAACATTACAGAATTTCATGGAAAACCAGCAACTCAGCTTAAAATATAGGTTACCCAAGCAGTCAGACCACAAAGGATAAACTTGAATGATGACACCCATGAGGAGTCCATTTACGGGCAAAAATATCCATAGAAGTAGCTTTTCTGTGAGAAAGATATGGCAGCACAATGGCATTGTTACTTTTCAAATGTGGGTCAATTTTTTCATTAGGAAAGAGTGATAGATCATCCAATAATCTACATAACATGGGTGGACAATTTGAATAGGTGCTTTCTTGTGTGCAAATTTTCATAACTCCAGGTTTGTATACATGAGGGTGTTTAAACAGAATAACAGGAATAAGATACTGCGCACGCTCAATTCTCATAGAAACATAATTCCACAATCCCATCGAGAATTTTAAACAGAATGGCACCAAATGAATGAGGGAGAAAAGAGTACCACACTCAAGCATTTATAAATGAAATCAAAGCTAGTAAATCAATAATCGTCAAATCCATAATAGTGGAGAAAGTTAGGCACGCGCACCTCACCTGGCTGGTATACATTTACAATAAGTTGATCAAAAAGTGGTTCCCTTGACAGTAAGTTAAATGCCAATGGACATGCCTCTACATCCTCTTCAGGAGTCCCTAGATCCCCACATTCTGAGAAGAACTTACTACAAAGCACTGCCTCATGAACAAGTTCAGAAAGTTCCAAGGCCCATTCTGGAAGATCTCCAAATCGCATTGCCTTCAGAAACAAAGGAATAAGGAAACATTAACTTTCAATAATTCAAGTATGATGCACTATGAACAAGCATTGGACATCCAAATTGCGAGAAGAAAGTTCACCATCTAGATTTTCTTGTTTTTCTTAATCAGCCCATATCACGCTATAGTTATTGCGGGCCAAATAGGAAAAGCTTACAGCAAGGGTTCACAAATGACAACAGAATGTTTCCCAGAGAATCACAACATTTCAATCCAAAATGAACAATGGAGACAGTATCACACAAAGATTACATACTGACATGTTTGTGTAAAAAAAGGCTAAGAAAAAAATAGCACTATGTCATTAGCTTTGAATTTCCTTCAGAGTCAAAGAGTTGGCAAGCAAATATGAAGACAAATTCTGTGTTTAATGTGACAGTTTCAGAAAATTCAAAGAAAGAGACAACAGAGAGCAAAAGCACTTTTTAGTAAAAATCTGAACTGGAATAAAGGACTAGTAATCTATCAAAAGAAAGCATTGGGAGACAGCGTTTTGCACTTCTCCTCTTTTTTATGATTACAGTCACATTAATTTAGGAATTTAAAGCAGGTCCAAGAAAGAAGCTGATGTAGGACGGATAAAGAAGAAGATAGGAGGAGAAAAGTAGACAAACCAGAGATATTTTTATAGAACTCTTTATGCTCCTTGGAGCCTACAATGATTGTATTTATAGGTAAAAATTTCACCTTATTTTAGAAAAGCTAGTCAAAGAAGTAATTTCTTTTTAAAAATTGCATATTTTGGGTGCATTTGGTTGGACACAAAAAATTTCAACCAAAACTTTTCAATCTAAAACATTTCACTCTCCATAATTATCCTATTTTTTAATTATTTTTTCACATTTTCCTATACAAACAACTCTACTTTTAATTATTTCCACACAATCACCCATACAACTAACCTATCTATTATAACTTTATTCTCTTTACACTTCATCATTACTCCCATCATATCACATTATTTTCTATCAACTTAACAACTTTTACCCTAAAAACTTTTCATCAAAAAGTTTTATCTCCAACTAAACACACTCTTTAAGTGAACTTCTAAAAGAAGGAAAGTTAAAATAGACGCAAATTTATTCCAAATAGATTCTCAAACATCCTAGGAGATCTTTTAATATTTTCTAAAGATTTTAACAATTCCAAGACAGAACTAACATCCTAAAACAATCTAAATCTTAATTTTATGAAAATATCTTCATGTCTTGCATTATTCTTCTTGATTTAGAAAAAAATCGTCCTTGAGTTTTGCAGTGAACTTTCTTCAATTTTGGCAAGAAGTAATAATGTAATCCAACACGCTGGAATAATGCAAGACATGAGGATATTTTTATGAATTAGGGTTTAGATGTTTTAAGATGTTAGTTTCTATCTTGTAATTGTTCGAATCTTTAGGATATCCAAGCATCTATTTGGAATAAATTTGTATTTATTTTAACTTTACTTCTCTTAAAAGTTGCTTAAAATATGCAATTTTTTTTTTTTAAAAAAAAAAAGATTACTTCTTTAATGAGCATTTCTAAAATAAGGTGGAATTTTGACCTATAAATACAATCATTATAAGCCCTAAGACACATGACAATCAAAGTTCTATAAAAATATCTGCCTTCTCTACTTTTCTCCTTCTTCCTCTTCTTCTTTTCTTATTCTTCTTCTTTCTTCTCTTCTTCTTCTTCTTCTTCTTCTATCTTCTTCTTTACCCTTCTTACATTAATTGGTATCAAAGCGGAACCTAATGATATTTTTTCAAAAAAAAAAAAAATCCTCAATCTTCCGCATATTGATTTCAGCAAAGTACTGGAATTTTGGAACGATCTACTCTACCAAAACTTTCAGCATCAGTCCCAGAATTTCCCCCAAAAATTTACATATTTTAAATAAATTTCTAGGAGAAGTAAATTTAAAATAGATACAAATTTATTCCAAACAGATTCTCAAATATCTTAGGAGATCTTTTAGTATTTTCTAAAGATTCTATCAATTCCAAGATAGAAAGTAATATCCTAAAACAATCTAAGCCCTAATTTATGAAAATATCTTCATGTCCTACGTTAGAAGCCTTTTCTTTTCTTATCATTTCTTTTTTTTTTTGAAAAAATCCCCCTACCACACAAACCTGAAGGAAAATAGAGGTTCCAGAATAGCGGGAAGACTATTACCTGATTATGAGAAGCGTCGATGAACCAGCCTTCTGCATGCCTCATGAAGAAAATAAATGGGATTTTGTCACTGTGGTGATATAAAAAAAATTAAAAAAAAGTTCACAAAAGCAAAAGGCTCTGGGGAGAGCTATGCTGCAAAATCAAAGCATCTGGGTCAAAACAACTTGGTTGAACAAGTCTTTAAGCCACTGTAATTGGAGATTTTGATTGGCACTTGGCTTCCAATCCCCAATTGATGCACCATACTTACATACAGCTTTCTTGTTCTCATTTTCCTCAAAATTCCTTCGGCTTTCAATAGTCTCATCCTTCCACGGAAGTATATAGTGCCTACAACTTTTAACATTATTCATACTTGTGGTTCCATCCAATCTTATGCTCCCCAATTGGCAGCAATCATCAAAATTAAATAATTACTCCACCTCTCATGAATGTTCTCATTTTACATTATGACCATCAAGCCATCACTCTTTGCATATTTACATCACAACCATCACATCAGTGCTTTTCACATATTTACATTATAACCATCAGGCCATCTCTTTTTTTCATATCTTGCATGGTTTTAAGATCATACTTTTTCCCTTAATTAATGTTGTCGATTTCAAACTATCCTCTTATGCTCTTAAATACCTCCAATATAGATTTATACATGATTTATGCTTTGCATGGTTTTAAGACCATACTCTCTAATTATATCTTATAAAATTTTGTCAATTTGAAAATATCCTTTTTCCACTCTTTAATTTCTGCAATCAAGATTCCGGCATGCTTTATGCACGAATTTGCCAACATTTGCTTAACATATTCCATTAATTATATTGCTACTTCTGTTTATGGTTCTTCATCATTCTGTGAAATGCATTCTTTTCTCGGTGGTAGCAGTTTGAACTCTATTTTGTTGTTTAGTTTCCTTGCATGAGTGTCAACATCCAATTATTGTTCTGAAAATGTTTCTCACCAGTCTTCTGATACCGTCTGATTCCATAAAAACCAGCTAGTTCCATCTTGCCTGTTCCACCATATTGCTACTAAAGTCAAACAAAATATATATGTTTTACAATTATTCCAGAAACACAGGTGTTTGGTTTCAAAAATATCATAACAACTAGTGCCTTGAAAATGCTCATCGTCATATAGCTTTTTAACTTATATTAGAACTATTTTGGAGATTAGCATGATGTTTTCTAAATGTCATTTCTTTGTTACTCAATAACATGGGGGCATACTTTTTTTAAAGCACAATTGAACAGTTAAATTTCCAAATAATAATAATAATAATAACAACAACAACAACAACAACAATGATAACAACAAAGTCACAATCCGTGAATATTTTGGAAATGAAAATATTGATCTAAAATATCAAGCTACTCTTATTAGAGAAACAAATCAGACCCAAAACCATCCAAGGATATCAAAAACAGGTCAAGTCAGCTTTGAAAGCTTCATGAAAATGACTGATGATATTTTTAATGATTTTTTAATGATTTTTTGTTAAAAATAAGAAGAAAAAAATTCTTGACAACCAAGCATTTGTATAGTGGAAACATTTCAAAATCATGGTCAGATATCGTTTGTAGTAAATAATATAGTGATATTTGGTGCCACTGAAACTCACCCATATCCAGAAATCAAGCAACTAATAACAATGTCAATGAAACCAACCACTTGCACGGGATTGCCCATCCACAGACACCTGCAATGAAGGGCCTGTCACCGTGCCACAACAAATCAACAGCTCCAATCACCCTACGCCAGCCTCAAATGAATGGCTGAGAAGGTAGTCAGAAAAGAATGCTAGCGTTGTTGCTGCTCAAAAATGGGACCCAGAAGGAGCTTGTGGAGATGATCCAGACCATCCATCAATAAAAACACAATCCAGGAATAGGCAATGATGCACAAGATCATCCCTTTGGGCAAGCACCTCTGGTGAATGGTTTGAACCAACCATCCAGGGCCACGAAAAAGCTTTTCTTCAACTCACCCCGCTGTATGGAAGCAAGCAGCCGGCATTGCAGCTCCGGAGACAGGAAGTCGTTGCAGAGCCACAGCCCGTCGATCTCTTTCACCCTCTCCCAGGCCGAGCTAGGGCTCTTCTCCCCGTTCGTCTGAGATGCATAGAAAAAGCATTGAAACAGCAAGGTGAAGAGGGAAATCGCAGCATATCACGAGGGAGAAACTTACATGGATGAGATTCGATCGTTCATTTTCGTATTCTGTATCAGATGAAGACGATTCTCCAAAGGCCTCCTCGAGAATTCGCCTCCGGTCCTCCATGGAAGCTGGCAAGACGAACTTGCTGCTGCTGCAATTTGTCGAGGCCTTCCCACGCGGGCTTTTTTACGAGTTAAGGGGCGCAGGCAAACACAAAAACATTTCCGTCGAAACTTTTCGATTTAAAATTTGTGGATCCGTGTGATTATTTTATTTTTAATTATTTTTTACATATTCTTATATAATTATTTTACTTTTTAATCATTTTCTACAAAACTATTCATATAACTAACCTTTCTATTTTAACTTTCTTTATCATCTTTTATAATATCATATTATTTTCTACTGATTCAAAAACTTTTCCATCAAAATTTTTACCACTTGTCAAACGCTCACTGAACTGTTTATATTTTGCAAATTGTCCGTTTGTTAAAGTAGTAATAAATGAGGTAGTAGTATAAGAAAATAATTTGAATATAGAAAATAAATGAAAAAAGTAAGATAGTAAGGTGATGAAAATGTCAAATTATTTTTATAAAGGGTGTGTTTGATAATGAATAAAACTTTTGATGAAAAGTTTTAGAGAGTAAAAGTTGTCAAATGATGTGATATGATAGGGGTAACGATGGGTAGTAAAGAGAATAAAGTTAAAATAAATAGGTTAGTTGTGTGTATAGTTGTGTATGATATGGGTACCGATGAGTACCCAAGAATTTTACTCTTAATTCTATTTATGCTCATGAATTTTCTAAAATTTCTCTCATATTTGTGAATTTTCATTCTAATTCCACTTATACCTACACCGTTAGGGATCCGTTAGAGAGGTCATTCACTCTTTGAGAAATGACAAATGCAATCATCCATGATTATGATTCTATATTTAAAAATTCATATCATAATGAATTTTTAGTAATTTTACAACTATAAAATCATATATTATTTGAATAAGAATATTTAATTTTAAGCAAAATGACCTTAAATTATATTAGATCTGGGGTATATTCGTCATTTTACAGGGAGGCTAATGGCTCATTTAGCGGATCCCTAATGGCGTGAGTTCCAAATTTAGGTATGACAATTCTAGGTATGACAGAAATTTTTGAAAATTCATTGATATAAATGGAATTATAGATAAAATTAATGAGTATGTAAGAAATTTGCCCTTGTTAGAAATATAACTTGACGAGTGCATCCCAATTTATTCACGTAAATGTTTCAAATTTTTTTCATAATTTATAGATGAATATATATATGTTTAAGGAGCACCAATTCCCAAGCTCGTTGTATCAATAATCATATTACTATTTTACCCTTATATTTTGATAAATTTTCTTTCCTGCTACACTACAACTACCTTATTTATTTTATTTTTATTTATATTATTTCATGTCAATCACGCAATTTTCAAAATATTTCATTTCTCACTTTCTACCACATTCCACATTTCCCACAACTTTCACTTTTCCAAACGTTTCTTAATAGAATTGTCGGCTACTCTGCCTTGGCCGCTACTTCGATCACGTCGCTAGTAGGGTTACAACTTGAGTAGAGTACTCATAGGTCGGCCCTTTAGATACTCTCAAATGGGTAGAATAAGTTATTTTTTTTTATACTTATAGAGTAAGATAAGTTCTATATAAAAAAATTCTCGGTTCAATTAAGGTGAGATAGGTTCCAACGTTCGGGCACTCATAACTAATTCAAATTATTAATATATATTTAATATAAATTTTATAAAATATCTTTTACAATGAAAGACATAAATATATTATTTAAACTTGTTTAATTGATCAATTATTTAGTAAATTTCATGAATGTATTTCAAAAAACTATATTAATATTATATTGATTTTAGTTTTTCTTGTAATAAAATTTTAGTTTTCTAATATAATATAAAAATTATTTAAAAAACAATTTAAAATTGAAACGGGAACTAACCTAATCTTAAAAAATAAGCTAGGGCATGCATAAAACGAATTTGACCCGAAATAGGACATGACAAAAGTTTTTTGAGAATAAAACAAGAGTAACTCAGCAGCGGAGGAAAAACAGAGTAGAGCGGCTCTTTCTCAATCTTTACTCATTGTTTCCTCTTCTTTCTCTTCCACAACAAACCCACAATATTTTTTCCATTTCTAATTCATACCCCCCCCAAACAATCACCTTCATCTCTCTCCTCACTCTTCTCCCTCCACAAATCTGCCCACACTTCCGTATTTAGGGTGTGTTTGGGAAGTTGTAAAACTTTTGATGGAATTTTTTTATATAAAAGTTGTTAAATTAGTAGAAAATGATGTGATATTGTAGGGGTAATGATGAAGAGTAAAGAGAATAAATTTAAAATAAATAGGTTAGTTGTAATGGTAGTTGTGTAAAAATGATTAAAAAGTAGAGTTGTTGTATAGAAAGATGTGTAAAAAATAATTAAAAAATGAATAGTTATGGAAAGTGAAAAGTTTTAGATTGAAAAGTTTTAACTTAACAACTTTTGTAAATTGCCAAACACACCCTTAAATTCCAATTGAAATTTGAGTTTTTTATAAAATAATTGCTGCAGAATGGGTCATGCATGCATTGAGCTGCGATCCATTAATCGGAGTTTCTGGTTTCGGAGGTTCCAGTGGAATCTTGGTGGGTGGTTTCAGAATTTTTGTTGATTTTTTATAAAGGAAAGGGTAGGTTTGGCATTTTTCATGATGTTGAGTTTTCATGCATTTTTTCCTCATCGATGCCTAAGAATTGGCAGAACTAGAACAATGCTATCTGCTGCGGATAACCTTGAAGGAAAATTCTCCAGTCTTTGGCTTTTGATGTTCATTAGTAGATCAATTTTGATTGGGAGTATGAGCCTTTTGGATTGTGTCGTGGGTGGGGTTTGGATCACTGGATAGCATTGCGATGAATGTGTTTCTTTGGTTATTGAGTTGATGACCTATTACTGTAGCATGACAGCGACAGGGGATACAATGCGAGAAAGAGGAGGCGGAAGCTCTCATTGAAGAGGACGGAAGGGGCATGTAGCAACGATAGTGGGTGTGATGCGAGAGAAGGGAGGAGGAGGAGGAGGGGGAAGGAGGACGGGAAGAGAGGAGAAAGGAAAGAGTAGACGAGCTCCAGCAGCTGGCAACTAGTGATTTCGACGTGAGAGGAGTTGATTGGCAATGAAGGAGGGGGTCCAGACTCATCAAAGCCATCAGGTTGGAGGTTGGCATCCATGTGTCGTCTCTGATGAGTGGGAAAACAGAGAGAGGGACTCGCTCAAAGAGGGCGCGCGCTACGAAGTCTAAGAGAGAGAGCACCTCATAGTAGGGCGCATCAACCCCGACCGATTTATACCATAGTTGGGTTGATGTTTTGAAAATTTGGTTTTTGAAAATCGGGTTGAGCCGGGTTAGGGGGTCGGTCAACCCGACCCGATTTGACCGACCCGAACCGACCCGATTTCATAAGATATTTATTTTGATATGTTTATGAGAGTGTATTTCATTCATGTTGTTTGGATATTTAAATAAAATTGTGTGGAGTTTGGAAATATGTTTGACAATTTGGTTGTAAAATGTTGTTTGAATTTATTTGGTTTGGAAATATATTTGGTTAATTAGTTGTGAAATTATGTTTGGATTATTTGGTTATGAGTGTGTTTAGTAATGAATAAAACTTTTGATGAAAAATTTTAGAGAGTAAAAGTTATCAACTGATGTGATATGATAGGGGTAATGATGAGTAATAAAGAGAATAAAGTTAAAATAGATAGGTTAGTTGTATGAATAATTGTATATAAATGATTGAAAAGTAGGGTAGTTGTATAGGAAAATGTGAAAAAATAATTAAAAAATATGATAATTGTAGAGAGTGAAAAGTGTTAGATTGAAAAGTTTTAATTGACTTTTTCTTTCAATTATCAAACATACCCTATATTGCATTGTAAATAGGTTGTTTAGATGTTCGCTTGCATTGGTGATTTGAAATAACGAACATGTCAATTGGGAATTTGAGATGTTTGTAGTTTTGATTGGAAGCCAACTAAGAATGTAAGTAAGACTATGATATTCGTTTTTTCATTTTGCATAATTTACCGCAATACTTTTACTTAGCTTTCACTTTTTGACTTGCAGGGGACATCAATTGCTTAAAGAATACAAAAGCAAAAAAATAAATCAATTACAAAACTTATCCTCCACTTTTGAGTTACGTAAAACTTTTTAGTACTTATTTTTTTATAATTATCATTGCTTTTTTGTTATTTTAGAAATTTGGGTGAACAAAAACTTAACTAACATCGATAATATGTGTAATCTAATAGCCCGGTTTCTAACCCGAACCGAACCGATTTGAGGTGGGTTGAAATAGGGTTGGGTTAAGGTGTGAAAAGTAGGGTTGAAAGTAGGGTTGGGTTGAGATTTTACAAGGTGGGTTAAGGTTGTATTTATCCCAACCCGAGTCAACCCGACCCGATTTACACCCCTACCTCATAAACTGATAGACTATTGTGGCTAGCAGGTTTAACTAGGACCTGCGAGTAAAAATCCCCGGCATTAATTGCTGTAAATCTAGATGCCTTTGTCCAGCAACCAAAATGGTGGCGCGCTTTTCCCAGGTGCGCACCGACACGGTTTCAAACCTCAGTTATTGCAGTTTTCAATAGTTTTAGTAGTGGAGATTTTCTACCAAAAAAATTTACTATGGGAGCATCCACTGTTGAATTTTTCAGGAATATTTGTAGGAAAAATTAGAATATTAGTAAGATATTTATAGAAAAAGTAGTTAAATATTGTGAGAATTTCTTAAGGTGTCATTGTAATATCAATTAAGGCGATGTCATATATATGAATATACATAAAAAAAATGGTGGCCTGCTGCCAAGTGGTACGACTCCATGCCTGAAATTTTATTAGATACTTTATATGTATCATGACATCTAGATATTATAATGAGGCACACTCTCATACTATGGAGAGAATTTTTTCCTAACTCCCACCACAGGGGAAAATTGTAGATCCCACAACAGGAAGACAATATTGTAAACCCCTACAACAGGAGGGACTAAATTAGTATAAAACTCCACCTATTATCCACCAGCCACCAGGCAGCAACGTTCGAACTCATGCCGTCCCCCAAATGGGACAACGTGATTACCACGATGCCTCGAGCATTGCGGCAACTCCATGCTTGAAAATTGGCTTGGCCATTTGACGCGATTTCGAATCACATAGTTCCCGCTATTGTGGGTTTATTAATTCCCCCCTGGGTGGGGGTGTTTACAAGTTCCTTTTAATTTTGAGATATTTATAGAAATTTTTCTCTATTTTATGAGAGTTGAATGTGCTTGATTGTAATATTAGATGTTATAGTGTATATATACAAAAATAAAAAAATTTCCTACGCCAGATTGAATGGAACAATGATCGAAAACAACCTCCATTAACAACCGGTTGCAAGAGATCATTATTCAATGATACTATATATGGCTCATGCAATCCCCACTAGAAAAATGCAAACAAATGAAATGAGATATAGTGGATGGAGTGCAAAGTGGCACAAGGTGGTCTCAGGACCTTAGGTGGGGGCATATAAAATGAGGGTATTATATTATTATTTGAAAAAAGACAATCATGTTAAAATGAACTTCATTAAAAAAAAAAAATTCAAAATCTCAAGGGGTTTATACTAATTTTCAAAATTTTAGATGGAACAATTGCCCCATTTAGCTCCATGCAGATCCACCCGTGTAAGGTGAAAAAGATAGGTTGAATCCAAATATGACAACAACTTATATCTATATTTATAAATATAGTCATATATTTATAAAAAGATAAATGATTTTATTAGTCCAAACTAAGTAATGACTTACCTATCCTACTTCAAAAAATCTATTTTTTTTTTTTTTACTTTTTTCTTCAACATTTATTTATCGAAGTGTATTTAATATATAAACCAAGTTTTACATTTTAAATATATGTATATATTTTTTTAGATTTTTAGACATAAAGATATTTTAGTCGTTTATCAACAAATTGTAAAACTTGACTTATTTGTTAAATACATCTATATTAACAAAATTAGAAGGGAAAATAAGAAAAAAATAATGAATTTTTTGAAGTGGACTAAGTATGCAATTACTTAGCCCGGGTTAAGTAATTAGAAGGGAAAGCAGAATTATTTTTCTTATAAAAATGACTAGATAACCACATAATTTACTTTCTAAATTTCAAATATGACAATACTATCGGGTTTGTTAAATAATGGAGGCAAACTTAAAAGACAAAAATATTCTTGCCTGCAACCCATATAAAAAAACTTCAACTTTTAATATGTTTATCATTTATTAAAACCTCACTCCCAACGATAATCCATGTAACATAAATGGATAGGCTTGTAAGTTATTAAAAGGTTATCAAATCGGGTTGAATAAAAAAAAACTATTAAAAATGTAATTCTATGTAATCAATAAAGAGTGTAATACTGATTATTCAATTAGATTTAAAAACATCAATTTTCACATATATTCTTTACTAAAATGTGGATTCCATAGTTAGTAAATATGCATGACTTATAAAATAAGCATTAAGGAAATATTAATTTTTCATGAATTATAGATGAGTTTTATGGGTTGATGAGTTAACCTGGCTAGAGCATCAAGTTGGCAAGTGGGACGAGCTCAACCCTTGACTAATTTATTGAGTAAAATGGGTTACATGGGTTATGTAAATGAGTTAAGGAGTTGAAAATTATCAACTTTAATTCACTAATAACTAGGTTAGGTTGATTGGGTTACTGGTTAACCTTGACCCGATTACACCCCAATCGTTGTCGTTTATTTTGAAAGGACCATTATATGGATATAGGAGTGATTGAGTCCCTTTTTATTTTGTATTTCTATATCATGTTATTAAAATCTGTTTATAATATTCAGAGTATGTTTAAGAACTGATAAAACTTTTAAATGAAAAATTTTTGGTATAAAAATTTTTAAAATGGGGGAAAATAATGTGATATGATAGGAGATATGATGAAGAGTAAAAATAAAATAAAAATAAAATAGACAGGTTAGTTGCGTAAGTAACTGCATAGAAATGACAAAGAAGTAAGACAATTATATAATAAAACATGAAAAAATAATTAAAAATATGATAATTATAGAGAGTGAAAAAGCATTAAATTAAAAAATTTTAGTTTGAGAAGTTTTGGAGGGCAAAAAAATGCATCTTTAATTAAATTAGCTTCCTTTTACTTTTAATAAAGGAATGTTGTAAATTTATATTACTTTTAAGACCAATTTTAGTAGGTTAAGTTAAGGGTAAAATATACCACCACCTATGTCATTTTTATAAAGTCTAGTTGTATTTGTTAAAGAGTTATATATAAGTAATTTCATATAACTACCTACATTTTTAATATGCTAATTATGGATACATGTGGCGCCCCGACCCAGGGTGCCTAGAAGCCTTACTCCGGGATCTTTATCGATTGGTAAACGTGACTCAGGATTGTTGCCCTGATCACACGGCGGGATTTTTATTTGGATCTCGTCCAAATTTTTTTTCTTTCATCACATAAACACTTGTCATCAACTTTACGCATGATACTCATAATAATATCATATCATCATATATGAACATATTCTTGTCATTAATTTCACATATATTATTCATATCATAATAACTGATTTATCTACATCACAAGTTCTTTCAATCTAAACATTTCATACATACATATTTTAAAGATTCCATATAATCATTCATACCATATACAGACCAACTTGTTGAAAAGTTTTCTTCATACTCTTTTCCTTTCCTTCATGGCCTATGCGGTACCTGTCTATGGTTGGGGAAAACAAAACATGAGTCGAAACTCAATAAGCAAGCCTTTTTCATTTTAAATGCATTTCTCACCTTTCAGTAGTAGACGCTTAACAAGCGTTCGACTAGCAATTGGAGGAAACCTTTTCATAAATACCTTTCATGAACATTTCATAATCCCATTTCATGGCAAACATATGCTTGTAAAACTTGACATATAAAAACATATTTATGTTCTACAATATTTTTCATCGAAGCTCCTTTTCTCATAGGACATTGTCATGTCCTAAAATACTTTTCATAAAATCCTTTTTAAGCATATACAACATGCAATACGTCTCTGTCCATTTGGTATGTGACACTTATCAAGTGATCATCCTTCCTTAGGAGAGAAACCCTTCCGGATGATAGCCCACGAGCCAGGCGGCTATCCGTGTCCATCTCCCATTTCAGGGAGGGCGCCGCCGGCATTTAGCCTTATTCAAGCGACTCGGCCTATGCAAAGGGGGCCCAATTTGCAACCGCGTCCGGTATGCATATCCTCTACAGTAGACCTAGTACATAACCCTTGTGCACACTTTTCCTTCACATTCACATGCTAGCATGATTTTATAAAAACCACAGACCACAGTCTGTGTCCTATTTCTGAAAACTTGATGTTAATATGCTTTCATAAAATACTACAGACCTCCGCCTGTTTTCCTTTCAAATCATAAAAACTGGGCTTAACCTATGTTAACGAGTTCTATGCTCAAAACGTTTTGTAAGGATGGCCAACCTTAAAACATTATATTTCATAAATAATTTGAAGTATTCAAGGAAGACATTTAAAATAACAATATTTTTTAACCGTTTTTGTAAATAATTTTTGAATGACAAAACGTCTTTAAAAATATTTGAAACTTTCATCTAATATCATATACTTTTGTCTACCTGTCTTATTGTTCATTTCTATATGTGATAGACTTGTATAATCTTTTGAACATTACTCAAATCGTTTTTCAAATTAATTTATCGTGTTGGCCTTCCTTAAATCTTGCTCGAAACAATGAATTTTGGAAATTCCAAAATAATCCAATATTTAGAAAACCTCTGAAACATATCCTTAAAATACTTCAAAACCTTGAAATAAAACTATTCAATACATTTATTTCAAATATCATTTAAAAAAAAAACTCATTTTCCTTTCAACACAACCTTTTCAACATTTGCATTTCAATATTTTTCAACATTAAAAGGATTTGCTTTTAACGAAGCAATTTCCAAGACAATTTTAAGATTGCAGAATAAGGTCATATAAAATTGTATTTTCAAAAGGTTTGCTTGCTTACCTGCGTAGTCAACTTGTATCTTTCACTTGTACCCATTTCCTTTCCTATGCAAATGAAAAGAACCATTTTTCTCATATAGACATAATATTTCATGCTTGCACATTTCTACTATTAAATTTGAATTCATCTTAGGGTTTCTAACCCATGCATATGTCATAATCACTTTATTTTCCTTCATAACTCTCATAGAGGTTAATTTGGTCTCTATTTTCACATATGGATTTTTATCCCAAAAATCTTTAAAAATTACATTCATACATCCTTATAAATATCAATCTTATTTCTGCCCAAATCACTTTGTTTACTATTCATGATTATTGTTCATGATCATGTTCCTAATTACTGTTTACATTTGTTGAAATCAGGTGTACTAATCTCTCTAAATCTTGATTTATAATCAAATCAAGGTATTTAACTCTGAAATTTCTGTCATACATCAATAACTACATGATTTAATACTCATAAAAATTTCAGCAATAAATATTAACATTATATATTTATTTTGACATTTTCACTGTGCTGGACAGTGTTGTAAAATTAGGAACAGCCCTAATCACGTTATTTTTAAACCATACTTATGTCATCCAAACATCATCTTTAATATTTTTCGTGTGATAATAATAATATCTTGTACATCATATCAAAATTTTAGATTAAAATACCATATAAAAAAATTATTAAAAATCATTTACTGCAGCTGATCCTGTCACCCGTTTTACCCTGTTTAAATTAATATTCTCGGATTTTTAATTTTCAACCAGCTTAATATTTTAAGCTAAAAATCTGGTCGTTCCTTAATGATAATATAAAAAGCTTGTACAAAAATTTTCATGGCTAAAATCATTCATTTACTAGCTCGTTCATATTTTTGTTTCTAATATTACATAACCTTCAGATTTAAAACAATAATTCAAGATTAACCCATTATTTTGAGGGTAATTCAAATTGTATCATTTTAAACAGTTATTAAATCATAATTGTTTAGGATGATAGAAGTTCTAAAATTATGAAATCAAAACTGAATTAAGTTAACGTTCAGACTATAAAATTTTTGATTTTATGAAATTCAATACCGAATGTGGTATATATATATAAACCTGTTTAGAGGAATTATTTTGCAGATTAACGTTTGATAGGTTATGAATTAAAATCAAAATAGTATATACATGAATCATATCAACGTCAGCAGGTTGTTTAACTTTTAGCTTATGAATTTCAAAATCAAAATAATTAGTGCATAAACTCTATCATTCAAACGTCCATATATGTTTTAACATCACTTATACCCAGCATTTCATGGGTTATCCAAATCATTGAAATATAATCAAATATTATAACCATACCTGATTTGGATGTCTACGCCTGGTGCTGCTGCCCTCTTCTCTAAACGTCTCCTTTTTTTTCAATCCAGATTCTTATATGTATCTCTCAATTGCGGTATTACTATAGTTTAATTTTAACCCAACCTAAGTCACCGCTTACTTCATTACAGGTGTTGAGTTTTTAGAAATTCGGCAATTATTTGCTTGTCCACGTAATTGCATGTGCTGTCCGTTTGCAGCCAGCGTATTTTTTCTTTTTTTTTTAAATAATAAATTCCACCATTAACAAATTAAATCATAACTGCCTACATACACACTTCTATATTATGAAAATTTTTCTTATTAATATATATACAATTTCTCACAAAATGTACCTTTCGGAATTTTTAAAAAATATTTTATTTTATTTTAATTAACTAATTCATATTCGGATAAAAAGTCTCATTTTAAAATTTTGGAGACATGTTTTCCAAAATTTCATTCCTTCATTAAATTGAGCATGTTAAAATAGGATTACCCATAAAATTTCACCTCAATTGGAGCTAAGTACATATTTTAATTTAATTAAAATCATATTTTGGCATAAAATTTCATTTTAAAAATTTGTAGACATATTTTGCCAAATTTAATCCATTCATTATGTAGGGTATATTAAAATAGGCTTGCTCCAAAAGTTTCATCTCAAACAACCTTATATACATAAAGATATTAATTAACTAAACTATTATATAAAAAAAATTAAAATATCCACGTGTACTGCATGACGGTGAAATTTATTACCTTCGGCACGCTTTTTAATACATTCAAGTTTGACAATTTAGTCAACGATTTTTCATAATCTGATCCATCTAGATTAGAGAGCACATAATTTAATACTTTCTATTAAAATTTTATGTGATTCTGAGTTATGCATATTTAGATATAATCAAAACAGTAAGGATGAATATAAGCCCTTAATTAGAGCCCCTAATTAGCCAAAAATTTTCCATTTATTTTTATTTTTCCATAAGGTCCGTAAATTTAAACAGTTTCAATTTGTATAATTCAGAATTGTGAAATTCCTCCCCGAAATATTTATAAAAATTCATTTTTATAACTAATCTTAGTAGGATCATAAATTACCCTCCATTTTCTTATAAGTTCCAAATATAACCTTTGTAATTTCCACTAAGTGCACTTTGTGCCTCCACTCTTGTCCAAATTACCAATCAATCATCTTTTCTAAATTTATAATTTAATCTCACTTTTATAAAATTGTAATTTGGTCTTTTCGTGATTAAGTTAATCCAAAGTGATTACTTATCACTTTATCTTAATCACATGATTACTATTCATATTTACTATTTAATAAATTAATTATTCGGTCCTTCAACTCCATATATTACAAAATTATATATTTAAAAAAAAAATCAATAACCTAGGGTTCATGACCTTAGGGTTTCATACATGGTCATAAAATTTGGAGTTCCACAATACAAAAACTAATTTATTCATTATAACACTATTTGTTTAGGTAAGAGACTAAGTTTCATATAAATCAAATATATACACATGTTATATTTGCCAAAAATAGATATATTCACAGGTAAGTTAGAAAAAATGCATAAATTCATTTACATATATGTTAGAATATAATAATATATTATGGAATCATTTATCTATATGATAGTGATATTTTAGATGATTAAATGTACAAAATACCAATTAAATTTTTTTTTTTGATATTAAATTATTTTATAACATTGTTTGCTCTTATACAATAATATTAAAAGAAAACAAAATTTTTATGATAATATAAATAATATTAAATATATTAGAGAGAATAGTTTTCTATCAACTGCCGGGATGTTAAAGATGAAGAAGTTCACGCTTTAAAAATAAAAAGAAGAAGTTAAGAAGTGATTTCATAAAGGCGGGTGCCGCGGGTCCCATCTCTAAATATGGGTGTGAGTCGCAAATGCACGGGTCCCGGTATTCTTGCCTCTTTTTTTTTTTGATTGGTACAAGTACATATCTCAACACATATCATACTTGAAGATCTAAGACATTCTTACAAATATAAGGGATACATCTTTCCCAAAGAAGTCTGGAGACACAGCTCCACGAAAGAATAAGGAAGACATAGCTTCCAAACAACCACCTGGGAGACCACCCGCTCCCACGCTACATCCATCCGGGAGACCTACTTGCTCCCACGCATATATCTATCGAAATCCGCACGCCCGCGGATTCGAACTCTCGACCGACTGCGCGCACGCGTTTCTGCGCCGCAGTCGGCTAATTCGAACTCTCGACCGACTGCGCGCACGCGTTTCTGCGCCGCAGTCGGCTAGTCTCGGTTGGTGTATTCTTGCCTCTTGGCTAGACTTGGAGGTTGCAGCACGTGGAAACCATTTGAAGTTCCACCACTGCTCACACGTGTATCTGGAACACGTGCCCGCGTGTAGACAAAAACCCCAACGCGAGTGCAAGGCTGTAAGCCCAGTGCCTCATCTTAATTCTTAAACCCCTGCCGCTGCCGCTCCGCTCCCACAGCGGAGGAGAAAACCTCGCCACTTCCCGCCATGTCAATCTCTCTTCCTTTTTTCTCGTACCCCCACCCATCACGTCTCCCATCGCAACGCATTCTCGGCCGTCGGATTGCTCCCTCCTCTCCCAGCCTCAATTTCCTGCTCCGGCTTCCTTCCCCTACACAGCTTCCCATCCCGCCTACCGTTCTCTCCGCAAGGCCAGGCTTCCCAGCCTGCAGAAATCCGAGTTCAGGTTTTTGCTTTCGCTCCACTGCAAATAAATCAGAAGATTCTTCGGATGTCGGAGCCGATAAGGAATCGAATGGAGAAGAGGAGTATGAATCGATGATACCACCGCATTTGCGGTATCTAATGGAGGAAGTTCCCGATCGCCCCCCTCTGTGGCCTTGGCTGATAGGTGTGTGGTAATAGAGAATGCAATGATAAGTAGAAATCGGAGTGGAAATGAGGTTTTATTTTGATATTGGACGTAAAAAATCCCTGATGGCATTTTCTAAAAAGCCACATTAAATACTCCTGTTCATTTCATGATAGTCAAAGAGTCGAATGGTTAGAAGAAGAACAGCAACTGACTTAGCTCTGTCATTAATCTCTTGCATACTTCTGTGATTACGGTTGTGTGTTTATCTTAGATTCGAAAACCATCTCTGGTTTCATGTATGAGCCGTTTGTAGGAGAAATAGCAAGTGTGCGTTAGTCCGAATTTATAAGTGCTGTTTGTTGTAGATATCCATGACCATCACACAGGCTTAATTAAGCTGCGTGCCTGGTCGAGCTTGAATTGTTTGGTAGATGAACTTGAATCTTTAATGTGTGGGTCTCATTTTTGTCTTGTCTCGTCTTATTTATAGCATATTCCACGATGCATGTTGTGAAATTGCTTCTTCCGATCTCCATGTGCTTTTCATAGTTCGCTTCTCATTGACTTTTACTGCAAACCTGACACAAACTCTGAAGTTTTCATGATTGAATTTTTCTATCAGTTTCAATTCACTCTAGTCCATGTTTGCCCACATCTTTCAGCATAACAGATTCTATCAGTTTACGTCCTTTGCAAGAATCCAGACAATCCACTAACTTCGTGCTAACTATCCAAAAGATAGATGTATTTATTTGAAGCCGGTAGAAGCCCTTTTATGATAAAAGAGAGGTAAATACCTCTTTGAATATGATTTGACATTTAACTACTCTTAAGTCTTAACTGTCCGTAACTATTCCACTTTCTCTACATCATTAATTTTTCTTATTTATTTATTTATTTGACAGATTATCTATCTACTGTCTATATTCACTTTATGGCTGTTATAATAGACATTGTCGCTTTTCCTTTTACACAAGGTTTAGATTGCCTTTTCTTTTACATCTTCTTTTTACCTCAAATCAGATGCCTTTTTAAAACTAGTTTCCTCAGTGACAATGTGAGGCATCAGAAAGGTAAAAATGCATTAATTAATCCAGTTTTCAGCCCAACTACTGTATTCAAAGGTTTGCTTGGATGTATTTTGGAAGAAAGTTGGATGAAATTTGCTTTTAAGTTCTCCATTAATTCTCACATTGTGTGATTTCTTTAAGAATATTGGATAAGTTCCTGACTAAAGACTTGCCAATGAAGGTGGACTTGTCCAAACTCCCACCGAATACATCTGTTAGCTTTCATATACCATTCAAGCCCTTCTCTATCTACCTATAGATCTATAATTTCACCTATTAGATTTTTGAGGTTGGTAACTCAACTTGCAAGCCAAACCTCATCCTGAAATTTGAACTTATTTACTGAACAGCCCAAGCTTCACTTTGGAACCAAGTTTTCGTGCTTGGTAATTTCAGCTTGCATTGACTAGCTTAAGCTTGAATTGTACTCAAGGTGAGCTTTATTCTCCTTGTTTGTAGTTTGAGTGTGATTGCAAAGAAAGATGAGAGTCATGAGACTTTTGACTGCTGTTTGTTTAATTTTTTTGAGTCATGGAACCAGGTTTGTGAGCTTGTTGTTGGTTTTAGATTTTAATGCTTTGTGATGTAATTAACTAAAGACCATTATTACTTTAATAGCTTATTATTTTTATAATTGTTTTATAAGCAAGTATCGAACTGGGCCTTGGAATGATGATTTTTTATGCAGTCCATCAAGAGAAAAGATGTTTTTACTCCCCAAAAGAGAAAACACAGACAATTATTGCTAGGAGATATAATCCTGTAATAATTTGTGGTATTAGAGGACCAAGAGGAATGCCTTGACTATATTTTCTAGGATATTTGGTTTTGGGTAATTCTTGAGAGTAGTCCATAAAGCGAGTAGTTTGTTGAATGACTCATGAATAGAATATCTTTTGAGGATGGGATTTTTTTGGTAAGGAGAGGGAAAAAGTTGGGAAAAGGGAGCATTAAAAAGTTAGGAAGAAGAGAGAAATATGTTGTGCTAGGGGTAACGATTAGGACTAAAGAGGATGAGGACAAATAGATACGGTAGTTGTATAATTGTGAGAGAATGATTAAAATATAAGTAATAATGATAAGCAGTAAGGTACTTAAGTAGTTATAATATCAAATCACACCAAAAAGGTGTGAAAGAATGTAAAAAAAAAATTCACCTTTTCCCCCTCATTACCCAATGTGGTTTTAGAAAAAAGTTCTTTGAGTATATGGTGGTATGTAATTGGTAATCCCATATGGACATACGAGGGGTTCATCTCATATAGGGTGTGTTTGGGAAGTCGTAAAACTTTTGATGAAAAGTTTTTTATGTAAAAGTTGTTAAATTAATAGAAAATGATGTGATATTGTAGAGGTAATGATAATGAGTAAAAAGAATAAATTTAAAATAAATAGGTTAGTTGTATTGGTAGTTGTGTAGAAATGATTGAAAAGTAGGGTTGTCGTATAGAAAAATGTGTAAAAAATAATTAAAAAAAGGAGTAGTTATGGAAAGTGAAAAGTTTTAGATTGAAAAGTTTTAACTTGACAACTTTTTCAAATTGTCAAACACTCCCACAGTTGATATAGCTCTAACTTTGGAGATCCAAAAATAAAATCGCAAATTAGGGTGATGATCAAAGTGGGTGGAAGCCTATAGAATTCGAGCCATGTTTCTTTAGCCTCACCGATTTCATGAAATTCGACTTGATTATCTGCTTAAAATGATTCCTTTGTGAGTTCATCTTTGTTGGAGGTCCACCCAGACGTGTGATTTGGGCATCAGAAGATGGTGAACACAGATGTTTGGAGTTCATATATGACAGCCACCCTAGGTAATCAAAATACGGAGAACCATAGGGTGACATTGAATTTGTTGAGATCAATGAGGGCTGACATGATGGCTTGTATGCACTCAGTCATTGATACAAAAGAATCTCTAGTTCATAAAAAATAATTTGGCACCTATGTCATCACTTGCTTAGATTGAATGTTCCAACACGTACATTTAGAGTTTGATTAATGGTCTATTTTTTGGCATGTCAAATTTTATGTTAAGCCATTGGATTTCAAAATTGCCCATTTTTCTTTGGATTCATCCTTGGCAAGGGAATTGGTCATATGTTTATGTTTTGGTACTGTGTTAATCTTCAGCTACCCTTGGTACTAGAGTTCATATTGTAGTATGCCATCCTAAATGCTTTGCTATGTAATTTGTTTTTATGACTTACTGTGGACTTCATTAATTATGGCTTGGTGTTGATGGACATCAGATATTTAATTGATATCTGGAATATACTGCATCAATTTTAGGTGTGTGCTGGAATGACATGCATCTTGTGGCTTCTTTAGAGAAAAAAGGACCTTGGATATGAGATGTTAGATGCCATGGGGTAATATTTGGATTTTAGACCAATTTGAAATTCCTTTTTAGCGTGTTTGGCTGGGGTGCAGAGTAGAAATGGAGTGTATAGCCATTAGCCACCTTTTTGCACATCTGTTGAGATTGATTTGATGTTTTAATTTTTAACTATTGTTAACAAGCATAGCAATCTTAGCTTTTCTCATTATTACTTATATTTTCAGTCATTTGGCCTTTTGCAACAGAAAGTGTATTTTGCTTGCATTGTCAATATTTCAATGCCATCGCCCATACAAATTTGTATCTTTAAATGTCAATGTCGTAAATATCTGTTTGATTGAGTGTAACAAAGAAGGAATGTAATAAAAAATTCCATGAGTTCATTCAGGTGTTGTCATAGATTTATTTAGGTGCGATTATGCTAATTTCTATAGGCTGCAACAAGGACTGTAATTGTATTATAAAAAAGGAATTTGTATTCTATTTTGGTTTTCCACTTATACTTTTCTCTGTCGCATATCTATTGGTGCAGTCCTGTTTTTTCTCGTCTATACTTGGCGGGTGGTTTTGTGGGAACTCGCTAATTGGAAGAAAGCTGTGGTCTCTATTGCTGGCTTTTCTGTTTATCTTCTGAAGCGTGGGCTGGCCTCCATATTCCCCTTTTTTGGTCGTCTATTTGGAACCCCTCTTTATTTTGCTTGGTCTCTGTATGCAAGCATTGTGGCTGTTGCTCCTGTTCAAGAACTAAGCACAATTATCATCCTGGCATCCCTTGTAATGGCCGTTGCAGAAGCAACAGTTCCTGATTCCGTGAATAGCCAGCCGTATATCCTCTCCTTTGGGGGCTTAATTGGGTTTTTGGCTGTGGACGGCTTCATTTCTGAGCCATTCTTTTGGTTGCTTCTCTCTGGGCTATACTGCTACACTCGATTTGTGAAGAAAAAAGATAACGTGTCTGCTGCATTGCCAATGGCTGCAGTCGCAGCAGCCGTTGGTGCGCCATGGGTGAGATTGCTAGCCATAACGACATTTCTTGCTCTTGCAATTCATCAGCACTCAAAGTCTGCAGAGAATGCAGAGGTGGAAGTTCCATTGAACAGGAGGAGACTTCCATTGCCACTGTTCTTCTCCGCCTTGACTATTGGTATCCATGTGGCAGCAAAATGGATCCATTACCGGCATCTAACATGGAAGGCTTTATGACCAAGTGCAATGCTTCTCAATGTTTTGTATCAACAGGATTGTCTTGCTTCCTTTGTTTCCCAACAAAGGTAATACGGTTGATGTGTTTGCTTTAAGAGAGCATCTTTTAGTTCCTTTGACTGTAGGATTCGCCGGTGCATTGCCATTCGTTCGTTCGGTTCTCAACGGGCTTCTTCGTGGCTGGCATCAATGGCAGACATATATTAGAGGCATCTTTCACTATTCTGCCAACTGCAAGGAGATCTAGCAAACGGCATTGCATCCAGACCACTGATTGCAATTGCTCATTGATGAAAAGGCGTATAAAATGGAAGGTTGCCAATTACGACCCTTTATCTTCTCTTATCATAATGTTTGAATTGGGACCAATGTATCTCTTCTCGATCGGCAGCGAAGTTTTCAGGGCGACTTGTAATCAGCATTCTTCTCTACATTATTCAGGCAAAATAGGACAATGAGCCCAGAGACAACTCATGTTGTAATGGTAGGCTTGAGAACGGCTTTGAATTGGGTTTATGATCTTGTTAGCCTGGCTAACATAAGCTTATGTTAATCGGGCTAAAATGCGTATTTAAAATTTAAAGGTTTTTTTATAAAAATCTTTCCTAGTGTATTTCAAAATTTACGCTTTTTGGATATACGTATATATATATTTTTATTTTCAGAAATCAACATGTGGGAGGTTTTTTAAGTCATTTACATCCTCAAAAAATGTTGATTTTTAGAAATTAAGAAAATGTATATACATGTCTAAAATTATAAAATGGTGGGTAATCCTATTAGTTCGGGCTAAGTAAATGTCCCACTTAGCCTACTTTAAAAAATCTATTTAAAATAAAAAAAATTATTTTTTATTTTTTTCTTCATGCACTTGTTTATCTAAGTATATTTAACATATAGATCAAGTTTTACCATTTTTGAATATGTTTATCTATTTTTTGAAAATTTTAAACATCTGTGTATTTATGTATTTAAAATATTCTTATTCTTAAAAATCTAAAAATATATATATACATATTTAAAAATGGTAAAATTTGATTTATATATTAAATACATTTAGATAAACAAGTGTATGAAGAAAAAAATTAAAAAAAGTTGTTTTAAATATGATTTTTGAGGTGGGCTAAGTGATGCATTTACTTAGCCCGGCCAACCGGTCATTTCTCGGTTGGCCATTTCTCTGTTTGCTTGTTTGCTTGGCTCGGGTTAATAGGGTAACTTCTTTTATAAAATTTGATGTATAAGTTGAAGAGCCGAGATCTTATTTGCCCAGGAGAAGTGCATGGGTGCTTAGTCTACCATAAAATTTACAGTTTAATCCCTTGGAGTGATTTTTTGCTAAAATATGAAAAGTTACAGAGCATTGTCCTTCGGGCGAAAAATCATGCTGAAAGACAATTCCGCCGCTGTCGCCATGCCATTTTCGGCCATGATATGGGTGCTGTCTGAATCTCCAACACCATCACACTAGCAACCGCCAGTCATCCTCGTCTCTGTTCGGTGATGATCACCCATCATTTTTATTTCAAGCATTGCAGTTTCTAGAAATCTCAAGGCCAAATCCAACGATCTAAGGCTATTTGATCATTACCGCCTGGCCCACCAGTACCATGTGCGCATCTTCTAGCAATAGAACTAGCAACCTCAAACCAAGCTTCTCCCATAGTTGCTTATATTGCAGTCTTGGCTAACCACCACCGAATGGCCAATCAAAGCTATTCATAAAGCTGAAAACATGCATAATGCTGCCTACCTTCTCCGGCGAAGCCTCCACTTTCATATCTGGCAGATCTATCCTCTTCTTCGAGTTTGACCTCTAATCCCTCACCTGCCAACCATCACCTCTAAACTTTCGTCATCTGGTGGCATGCTATTTCTCCTCCAAAGTCAGCAACATACATTTTGCGAATAAGAGTAGCAACAAAAAACCAACAACAATAGCGAAGGAATACGAACATGCTTCTCTCTTAGCAACCTTGTTGTGGGCGTAGGCAACTGAATAATGGGGCCATCCAGAGTGTCCTTAGACAACAAAATGAAAAGAGCATTAGTAATTGCTTAAACGAGCTCTCCCCCTTTTTCTAAACATTCCTTCATGATACACATGTCCATCAAAAATCAAACCTTCATCTTTCAAATAGGGAAATAACAAAATCAAATCGTGGAAAAATGGAAAAAGAACAAAGAACAGAAAAAAGCAGAGAGGATTTTTTTCTTTGGGAGGAACTTTTATTTGTTTGAGCTTGAGGATGGTGAAGAAAAATGGTGATTTGGGTGGAAGGCCATGAGATTACCAGGGTCAACGATGTAGTTTCCAGCTTCCATATCTGCCTTCCTAAGTGATGGGGTCGAGAAGCTGTTGCTAAACCGCTTACAAAACCCTAGTAAAGCAAAAAGGAAGTCGCGTTGGTGGCGAGACAATAGGATAGAGTGAGAGAGGGAAGAGGGCAGAGATGATGGAATTTTCAATCTTGCGATGGGAGAGGTGTGACAACATGGGTTTGTGATAGAAGAGTTGCGACGAAGATCTCGCGAGCTGGAGAGAGAAGACGAGAGGAGGAAAAACTCAGTGCTCGGCGCTTGACGATGGTGTCCATTATCGCCGGACCAGGATTGCAAGGAGGAGCATCAATAGTGATAGAATCGGAATCGGAATCGGAATCGGAGAGATGATAGAATCGGAATCGGAGAGAGAGAGAGAGAGAGAGTTCAGGAACATACGAAGTTAAAACGATTTAAAACTTTTTACTCTCAACAATTATCATATTTTTTAATTATTTTTTCACATTTTTCTATACAACTATCATACTTTTTAATTATTTATACATAACTATCTGCGCAACTAACCTGTCTATTTTAACTTTATCCTCTTTACTACTCATCATTACTCCTATCATATCACATCAATTGACTTTTACTATCGAAAACTTTTCATCAAAAATTTTATTAATTACCAAACATACCATAGGTCGTGACAAAAAAAGGTTGCCCGATTTGCTTCCTTGATTTACTTTTGGTTGTGCATGGATTAAACTGCAATTATCCCATCCACTCCCAATATAACGGACATGGCTCGTCCTACCAGATTGAACGGCAAAAAAATGGGCGGGCTAAGCGCATAGACACTTAGCTTGGGCGTATAGGATCAGATCTCTAAGTTAAATATACTTAAAAAATATTTTATTAAAAAATTAAAAAAATATACCTTTTAGCTAGAACTAAACTGTCATGCACAAATCCGAAAACATAGACCTAGAAAACATCCAGTAGGCTTTAAAACGTCTCACACCATATTGAACTTGAGACCTACCACAATCCAACTCTGGGCTTCTGCCGCAAATCCTAACTTTCATTAGTTCAACTCTTCGAACCACATCTACCGAAGGGAGAGTCAATCTGATACCACTTGTCACGCACAAATCCAGAAAAAGGTACCATTGGGCTTGATATACCGAACACACAGACCCAGAAAACATTCATTAGGCCTGTGAGCTATGGGTCTTATAATGTGATATTGTTCACTCTAGCCTGTCAGTTTAGTCGCACAACTTTAAAACACGTCACACTATATTGAACTTGAGATCCACTTATAAACTACCATGAACTTTCTTCCCTCTTCCGTCCGGTTCGTATCCGAAGGACGAACCACAACCCAACTCTGGGCATTTGCTTGCAAACCTGGCTTTTACTGATTCAACTCTCCAAACCACATCTACTGGAGGAGGAGCCGCTCTGATACCACTTGTCAAGTACAAATTTAGAAAAGCAACTATTCAGCCTGAAACACCAAACACACAGACCCAGAAAATATTCATTGGGTCTATGGGCTTCATAGTGTTATATTGTCTGCTTTGGCTTAGCAGCTTAGCTTCACGACTTTAAAATGCGTTACACCATATTGAACTTGAGACTCACTTATAAATTACTATGAACTTTTTCCCCTTTTCGATGTAGGATTCAGTATTAAGCTATTACATAAACTATGTTAGCCCCATCTAAAAAGATCATCACTCGAATCAACAATTTGGCCGAAGTGGCTGCCCTCATGCTTAAAATGCCTGCAGTATGCAATGTCCATTTTCTACAATTATTACAATGGGTAATCAAGCTTAGCGCCAAAATGTTTAGAAATGAGAAAGAACTAGGCTAGAAGAACATGACGCAAAAAAAAAAAAAAAAAAAAAAAATGTCACAAGAAGGGAAATGCCCCCATGGAGCCGGTTGTAAATAAGCAACCTTTCACACGTCTCTTTTTGCGCCCTTTACATGTGAGCCATCCGCCTCGTAAAATTCTTTTGCAATATAAAATTATTTTAATTGCATCTATATATAATTCACAACAAATGCATGCCAATAAAATTTCTTGAAATCATATTTATAAGCATCGTAGATTGTAAAAGTTATTATCGATCAAGCAAGCTATATATTTTTATTATTCAGACTCAATTGACACTTTGAAATAAGATGAATGACTTGGATTTAAATAAAATTGTCAAAAAATCGCCAAACCCATTTTGGTAGTTGCAACCGTTTGCATGGTAGAATTCCCAAGAAATAAGGTCAATAAATTCAAAGATTGATAAGTTTCTCTATGAAAATTGTTCTTAATAATAAGAACATAGAGTAGTTAGGCATTTAAAAATATAAACAAAACATAATAATAAGAGACGAATAAAGACAAACAAACGGATCCTTTTGAGTAAAAGATTGAAAATACATTGGAAATTATCGAACATGACAACTGAGTACAATTATCAAATAGTATTGAAAAACATGAAAGATCATGTGAAAATGGGAGTTGGACAACTGATCCACGTTCGCCTCGCCCTCGAACTTCCCAACTCGCCTGAACGAACGGTCCAGATGGGATGATGAGAACGATGTTGGGCCAGGGCCAACAGCGACATCCTTCGTCAACTCTCCTGAGCTGAGCTGGGGTGGGGTGTAAAGATTGCTATGAGACCACGCTTCCTTCACGGCTTCACCTCCCTCCTTCTGTCTCCTACCCCCATTATGTCTATAAATACCATTAACCGGAAAAGCCACTGTCCCTGCACTTCCACTTGGCGGCTACAGATTCTAGCTTTCTTGCTTTTCCTCTCTCCACGACATCCAAAACCCTAACCTCTACACTCAAAGCATAAGACTTTGCCGAAGACGAAGACAGGAAGATGGACGCTTCTCTGGGGCAAAACCGTAAACACCTGGACTTCATTTGCACCTCCGTTTCCTTCTCTCCTTCTCCCTCATCACGCCTCCCATCTTCCGTGCCTTCCGTTGAATCCCGATTGCCCAACGTTCGCTTCTGCGCTGAGTCTGGAGTTCCCCAGCTGCGTTTCGAGCTGGAACCCACGTCCGCTGCCGCCGACGCTGTCAGTGTCGATCTTCGGAATGCTCAGGTTGGCTAGAAATGAATCAAGCTTTCGTTTTTCTCATCGTGATTGCGAGGTTTTTGGGTGCCGATGAGTTTTTCCGGGGTTTTAGTGCTTGCGAGGATCCGTGGAAGCGGATCCCATGCTGATGTGGTCCATCACTTCCACCTTGTGGGGACCGTCCTCAACGGTATTGCGGTTTCTTGTTCTCTGTTATTGTGATTGTTCTATCCATTTAATGTGGGTTGCTGGCTGAACTCTCCATTTGCAGGGCAGCAGCAATGCGGCTAAGGCAGTCTAAGAGTAGGATTTGTGTGGCATTGCCATCTGTAATGAGACCCACCAGATGAACTTCCGCAATTCTAACTCCTGGCCCTTTAATTTGAATCAAGAGTACCCATTACCATCAAATCATCCCTTTACTCTGATAGGCCTCGTGCTTCATTGATGACTATCTTCATTTGGGGAAAAAAACACAGTACTGTTGTGTTTACCACACTGTAGCAATCTCGTAATCTAGAATGCAATGCACTACTTAAACTGTGCCTTTTCGCTTCAATCACTAGCAATGCTATTATAATTTGACTATTTTGGTTGGTTGGAAATTGAAATGTCAGCTATTTTGTGACTGAGTGATGATTCTTACCTCAGCTTTTCAAATTGAGCCCGACTGAATCGATCTGCATTAGCGAAGGTTCAGCAAGCTGTAAGATGAATGAGGTATGATTTTCTAGTTACACTATTTCAGTTAAATTTTAAGATATTAAGGTTTGAAAAATGATGTTGAGCACTTGCTTCACTTCTCTTTTATAGCTCCCCCAATAATGTTTATGAATCTATCTCCTTGCCACTGAGAGCGACAAATTTCTTGGATATATTTCATACTTTGTTGTTGTGAGGTGATTAACTGACGATAGGTGGAGGTCTATCAATTACAACTACATATCATTCATCATTAAATCTTATTGTTTATATGCCAGATTGGTCTGATTCTGGAGGTTGACCTTTTTTTCATATCTGGAATCCACATAGCATGGAGATAGTATCCATTTTGTTTCTAACAGACTATCAAAACCTTTGTCATGCATTGTCTAGAGCTATTCTTATTACTTTATAATTTCATTTAAGACAGTAAGACACTCATAGGCATTCCTGCAGAAGTTATGGTGCGAGTCTTATGCTTAAGCACTAGCTAGATGGTCAAGAGTCTAGAATAACAAGAATTCACTTATGATGATATTTACATTCATTTCAAGTAACAAAGGTTATCAGCATTGTAAATCATTAAATTGTTAATGATTTTCAAATGATCCTACTGAATGAAAAGATTTTACCTGGCTTTGTTGACACTTTTCATAACACATACTAATGTATCAAATTATTGACCTTTGCTAATTTTCTCAATAAATATCTTGCTCCTAGAAGTGAATTCTAGCTCAGATGTGGGAGCTTTCATGTTCCAAAAGTTGGTTGGAGAGAGAGGAGATAATATAGTAAGTTAAAAATATTCACAGAAAAGATCCTGAATTCTCCCTTCGCAAAACTTAACATTTTATCCATTTTATAGCATGCAGAATGATCAGCTTTTATTCTCCATCCTTTCTGTTCTTATTTGTTTATTTATTTATTTATTGTGAAACACTAATTCTTCCATGTGTTTTCCATGGTAAGAAGAATTTACAAAGCTTGTACTCTTGAAAAGGTTAAAAGCTTGCATACTCAATGCTTTCTGTCCTCACTCAGAAAAAGAAGAAAAGCTTTCTGTCCATCCTGATTCTATTTATTTGAAATTTCCATTGTGAAAGCATGCTTGAATTTTTTTTTTTTCTTTTGATGCATCGCTTTCTATACCCTAAGGCAGTGAAGCATTATATTTCTCAAAATTTGTTCCCTTGCTAGGAGTGTCAAATTTTGGAATTTGAATATTTGTAATGGGACTTACCATATAGCATTTCTAACCAATGAGCAGAAATATTCAAGGGCAATTTCCATTGGATTTAGAACAGAGGATGAAAGCAAATCATTTCATCATGCATTTGACAACTGGAAGAGAGATGAGAGAGAGTCAGGGTCTGGTATGTATCAGTACTGAATCACAAGGCAGACTAGTTTCTTTCCTGATAAATTTGAATTTCCTGTCATAGCTTATTCTTCTATATGGTTATTCTCCACAAGGTCTAGCAATCTTAAGTCAGCATAAATAAATTATCGATTTAGTTTTTCTAGTTTAAAATCATTGTGGCTTCTTAACATTCTGGGATGAACATGATTATTATTATATTATTATCAGTGCTAAAAGTCTTCAACTATAGGAAGTATTTTTGTAAATATCTTAAAAACTGAACGAGCGTTTGAACTCTTGTCCACCTGCGTAGTTAAAACTGGTTCGACTGCCAGTTTAGATTATCTTGAATCAGTTGCAGTAATTCATGGTCAACTGTGTTGTCAAAAAAGAGATTTTAGAATATTCTTCAGGTTGCTCGAATCTGGAAGGTGCTACAAAATACAAACTGACTCTTTTCTGGCTAGAATTGAAATTTGAAAGAAGATTTACTCTAGCAGTTCTGGTTCAGATGCTTGATCCAGTTTTTCCACTCTTTATGTGAAACTGTATCTGCTAATTTTCCATGATTGAACTAGTTTGAATTCTGAAGTGGTTGGTTGTTTTCTTGGGACAAGAATATTATATAACTCTAGCTTAGGATTAATTGTTCTACTTTTGCATCTCTGCTTTTAGTTATGTGTTTCTCTTTTTTTCATCTTATTATCAATGCAATGTGAAAAAATAATCTAGATTTTGTCATTCCAAGAATAATCAGGGTTTTCTGCTACTAATTTAAGGAATGACCAAGATTATCATGCCACATTCATTTCATTTGCAGGATTTAGGTTGGAAAATGGATCAATCTTGGCTAATAGCAAATTTGATTGCAAAATTGAGGCTTCTTCGGCTAAAATGTACTTTCATTACTATGGCCAGCTTCTACATCAGCAAAACATGCTGCAGGACTATGTGAGGACAGGTTATAGTATATCCCTATTTTTTTTTTTTTTTTTCAGGCTGATATGTAATGGGCGATCTTCACCATATGCTGTAGTTCCATTTCTGAAACAATAAAAAGAGAATGCTGAATTGCTTATTGGATTAAACTAGCATTATGCTCTGAGAGTAGTTGCTATTGTAGAAAGGCATTCTGGTGAGGCATGACTTTCTGGATTATGGATTTCTGTTTCATTTATCAAATTAAAGCTATTGAGCATCATGGTATTTGAAGATGGTGGTAATAAGGATCCTATGTAAGCATGATTGCTGATACAGCTTGCTTTTTATGTGATATTTTCATTTTCATTCTTCTACGACAATCTTCTTTCCAATCGTTTCTTCCTACAATAATTTGCTAGAAAGATAAAACCAAAATTTAAGGTCAATTTTTGAGTCAAAGATTCAATTTTCCTTTTCATAAGCAACAAAAAAGTTTGCAGTATAACAGCTGCTATTGAATACCAAAGGGCTGGTTGCTATGACCATTTTTTGCCATTATTTGACAAGTTAAGAAAAGCAGAACTGTTTGGAACAAAAGGATGTTACTCCTCCTATTGGCAACTCCAGTTGGGATTATTGAATGTTTACGAATGGCTGCAATACTCTTGATAAAGGGTATAAATATTGATAGAATGTGGATGCTTTTGTTCAAAATAAATCTGTGCCCTTCTTCCTATCACCTTTACGGGTGCAGCCTAGTTATTTACTTTTATACTTTCAGGCAAAAAGTGTTGGTTCTGTTGGATAGTCAAGGCATTTTTTTTTCAAGTAACATATCCTTTTCTGACATGCTAAAACTGCACATGTTTCAGGAACCTACTATGCTGCAGTTGTTGAGAATCGTACAGATTTCCATGGTTGTGTGGTGGTTGACGTTGGTGCTGGCAGCGGTATTCTTTCATTATTTGCTGCTCAGGTATGCACTGCTCAAGTACAAGTTTCTTTTAGGATACATTGTTATGCATGTCTTACTAGCATATTTTTGTCTAGCCCGTTGATTAGTGGCAAATATTTTGTTCTCTTGTTTAGGCTGGTGCTAAACATGTATATGCAGTAGAGGCATCTGATATGGCAGAATATGCACGGAAACTTATTGCTGGGAATCCATCATTAAGTGAACGAATTACGGTATGAATTTATGTTTAATGTTATAGAGTTCCAGTCTTTTCTGATCTACCCAGTTTCTGTGGCATTGGCATTTTCTTGACTGCTTATGCTGCTTTATGCAGGTGATCAAAGGTAAAGTAGAGGATGTTGAATTGCCTGAGAAAGCTGACATCCTGATCTCTGAACCAATGGGTAAGGTTATTTTATTATTTTCCCCCTCTTTTCTTTTCTTTTCCTCAGAAGGCTGTTAACTACTATTCAGGACCAAGAATCCATCACCATTTCATGCTATTTTTCTCACTCATGTGTCATGAGTGTTCTAATATAGTAATATCGTCACTCTCTTCCACCTAAACAAACAAAATGTAGAGGCCTGATCAGGTACAGAGCTCCTGCACATTGTGGGTTCTGGGTAGGGGCGTTACTTATGCATTCTTATTCTCTGAGTTACAAGGAGGTTGTTTTTTAGGACTCAAACCTGTGACTGGAGGTTGCAGAGGCAGTTACTTGTACCATTTCACCAAGGGCCGCTCTTTCTTAAACCAAAAGAGCATATTATAAAGAAAAAGAAAGGAAAAGCCAACCTACTATCGCGAAGAGAAAGAAGTCCTGAATAGGAAGAGAATTACATTGCTTCAAAGTGAGGTACTAGCTCTTGCGAGACTGGATGTACCATAGAGCACTTCTATTGGGAAAACTCTTTAAGAATTGCGGCAACAAGATTGTAGGAAATTAGAACTGCAGCGAATATGATGGAAAGGGATTTATATCCTTAATCCACCACATAGTCATAAAATGAAAATTCAAGAGAGTGAATGCTTTGCGTCCTCAAGTAGAGGAAGATCTGCATAACTAGTCCTCAAGTACAGGAAGATCTGCATAACTATCTTAAGATATAACACAAGAGGAATTGCAATCACGAATGGGTCTTTTCCACAGACCCTTGTAGAATGCTCCTCTTATTTCTTGATTTACTAGTCTACCCTTTAACAAGCTTTCGAACAAATGTTAGAGCAATTTATAATTACAATCTCAAACTTGTATTTATTGAAGTACATGTGTTTGTGGATAAGATGCACATATTTTGTCTATCTGCTTTCTGTATCTGTGGACATGATGCATAGGTGTCTGCAATACATAATATGAAAAGAATGTGCATCCTGCATGAAGTTCTTGGGCTTTTCATTTGTCTGCACTTTTTGAGCATTTAAATCCTAGAGTTTGTTTTGAAAAGTTAGCTTTTGCAGAGACCCACGTGTTTTGTAACTCGTTCAGAATTAAATTCTCCCAGGGACCTTGCTAGTGAATGAGAGAATGCTGGAGACTTATGTAATTGCAAGAGATCGATTCCTTATTCCAAATGGAAGAATGTTCCCCACCATTGGAAGGTGATTATGAATGTGGAACAAATTGTTATTTATTTGCCTTCAAAGCATTTGATGATTCCAAGATCCTGGCTTTATTTATTCTTATTCCCTTTCTCCCGTTAATATGTCATGGCTTGACATATATTTTAACTATTTGCACGTCAATGGTATAGACGTGGTCCTTGATGTTTTGTAAAATTGTCAGTCTTAATGTCTTATATTCATATTTAAAAGAATAGCTGTAACATACATTGTAAAGGATTCAGAATGTCTGAGTGCAGAGCAGGTGCAAAGGGTGATGATGGTCAAATTGCATCTATTGCTCTACTGGTTTTGGTCCTTTTTGTTAGAAAGGAATAACTGTTTTTCATATTCCTTCTCCATTTCTCCCTTGTAAGTGTTAGGGAATGAGGTCATTCTTGCCTTGGGTGTTGTAGATTTTGGGTTTTGATTTTTGATCTCTTTGAGTTTTCAGATGACTTGCTGTCATCTTCATTTTTGATGAATGCACTTGAAAACTATAAGTTTGAGTTAAGTTGGTTGTAGATTTTGATGGATCGTAGTGCATTTTGGTCTGATCTTTTCTGTTATGCTACTTCCATTGCATTTACATCCGTGAATGTCTTTCATTCTCAAGGGCATGTAACCCTGCCTTGGACAGTTGGTACACCATTTGTTCATGTTATGCCTTATCTATACATCATGGTCATTTCCTTGCTCATTGAGATGCTTCCCAGTCATTTCTATTATCTGTATCTAAATTCTGGAAATTTGTTATTAAATGTTAGCTACAAATTTTCTTTTTACCAGCTGCCTTCCTTTCTGTACTTGTTGCTTCTGTTTCATTTTTTTTTTTTTTTTTTGCTTTGATACTTGCTAGAAATTGGAATTTCTTTTCTTGCACACTTCCGCTTGTGCTGCTTTGTACATCTGTGATCTAAACATGCCTTCTCTGGCCTAAGATTTTAAATTCATGCTGTAGTAACAACCTTTAGATGTAAACTTGTTATGTAAAGCTGAACCTGATTTCTTGCACATGTGATTTTCATAGGATACACGTGGCACCATTCAGCGATGAGTTTCTATATGTTGAGATTGCAAATAAGGTATCTCGGGGATTTAAAGACTTTTTATCTCATTTGCACTCCAATTAATTTAATAGCTGAGGGATTCAAGCTCAAAAACTTCTCATGTTCTGATCTGATATTTTGTTTATTCATGGTCTAGCTTAGAGGTTTCCTTGTTCTTATTATTTTCTTTTTCATGATCATTTTATAGGCCCTTTTTTGGCAACAGCAAAATTACTATGGGGTTGACCTCACTCCTTTGCATGGATCTGCTTTTCAAGGATACTTTGGTCAGGTATGTCTTTTTACTTGTGGAAATCAGTGCTATATCTTCACATTTTATGGAGAACTTGCTTCTCATACGGTCATGAACTTGTATAGATATAATTCTTCTCCTTGATATTTCCTTTTAAAATTTTACCTACTGAATTCCATACATGCATTATCATGATTATCTAGGGAAGCCTGGCGGATCATGATACAAACTTAAAAAGAAACTCATCTTATATCATCCATGTTGTTTACTACTGCTCTAGAATTAATTATTACTTGCTTTAGTATCATTAGCATTCAATGCTCTACAGTCCCACCTGATATCAGCCTCTATCGTTAACTACTAGTTTTCAGTTTTACTGCCAGTTGCTCTTCTATCTTTTAGTCAATTAATTCTGATGACATATAACTAGCATTCTTCTTATTATGCATGGTTGGTTTTGATTCTCATTGCACATTTGCCTTTGTCATATATTACTATTTTAAAATGTCTGAGCACATATCCTATTGCTGTTTTGGTCCTTCTTTGGTTTCCAATACAGCCTGTACTTGATGCTTTTGATCCCCTTCTATCATTTACTTATATGAGCATGGATACTCTAGCAATTTTCCTGTGTTCTGTTACAGCCTGTCGTTGATGCTTTTGATCCAAGGTTGTTGGTTGCTCCAGCTATATTTCACACTCTGGACTTTACTCAGCTTAAGGTATCTGTTGATCCCCTGAATAAAAATGAATTTTGTGTGATTAATTTTTTGCATCTTTGTTAAAGGCTGACAATCTTTGCCCTCGTGAATTCCATCCTCTGTTGTCATTCTATTTGTACTGAATTCACTGATAACTCATTATTGGTTATCATAATCCTGTTTTCCTGTTTTGTTCATACCATTCATGCTGGACAAGATCAAGCTTGTGAAGATCTGCAAGCGAATGTAGATTGGGAAGGCTATGGTTGACTTAGACAACTTTGAAATAGAATTCTTATATATATATATATATATAAAAAAAGGATTTTGGGGCTTTAGACAATGAGAATGAGTAAAATGCTAAGAAGGCCAGGGCTTATGAGAATTGCAATCCTTTATGAATCTAATGGCAAAAATATAATAGTAATTCGTAACCATCATATCTGTCTAATTTATATGAGCTATAACCTTCCACAATAGAGTTGGATTTGCCAGCTTCATTCCCATTTGAATACTACCCAATAAACATCCAAAATTGGTTCTTTTAGCCCGATTGGGCTTTTAATGCCTTAGAAGTGAATAATAACAAAAATCACAAACACAACTAACTATATCATTTATGATACAAACTATGGTTAAAATATTCAATCCTACAGAACTAAGGTTATTGCAATTATTTTAACAAACAACTAGTATCTTTCTTATTTACATGTTTCTGTGTTTTAGGAGTTGTGTGATCCTTTAGCAATGTTGTCTTATTTTTTCATGCTGTCTAGGCATCACTGGAGAAAATCTTTGACAACAATGGATTTGTTTTCCTTCTTGTTTTTCAGGAGGAAGAACTGTATGAAATTGACATTCCCTTGAAGTTCATGGCTTCTGTTGGCACCCGGGTGCATGGGCTAGCTTGTTGGTTCGATGTTTTGTTTAATGGAAGGTAAATGAATCACGTTGTTTTTAGTTTCTTTTAGGAGGCATTAGCTTAGATGATTTGTTTGTAACTACTAACTAGTATTTTACTGAAGTTATATGGCTATCTCAATGGTATAATCTGCAGCACTGTTCAACGTTGGCTTACCACTGCTCCAGGCTCTCCTACCACCCACTGGTACCAGTTACGTTGTGTTCTGTCTCAGCCGCTATATGTTATGGCTGGCCAAGAAATCACTGGAAGACTCCGCATGGTCGCTCACAATGCTCAGAGCTACACAATGTACTTAACCATGTCTAGTAAGTATCGTCTATCATCTTTCATAGCACACATTTATAACGTTTCTTTTTTGCTCTTGTATTGTTGGCTTCTCGCTCATACTTTTGCCTTGACATGTGGCATCGGATTGTCCTGTTAAGTCCATAAGGACTCTGGGATGCAACTTGGCTTGGGTTGCATCAGGTTGACATGAACCATTCCTAAAACTTTTCCTACAACTGTTAGTTTAACTGTATTTTTAGATCACCAGTGGACCCCAAAATTCTTTTTGGGCTTGGGTATGTTCTTGGTAATTTAAGCTAGATTGTATATTATCTTCGTAAGTTTATAAATATGTGGTCACTTCTAATTAAACAGTGTTACTAATATTACAAATTGCAAATATGTGAATGTATGCATGAAACAGCTTTTTTTGATTCAGAAAAAGTAATTTGATCATCACTCTATTCCATTGATAAATTTCTAAACGCCTTTTTGAGACTTTTAACATCAGTTTTCAGTTTTAGTAGTTTTGATTCAAAAAACGGAATGATGATAAGCATTGGTATATTTATTTGAGCTTGTATTATCTATATAACATCAGGACTAGAATTATGGACATTAGGTTGAAATTGAGATCAAGTTGCTCAAAGCCCTCAACTTGACTCAACCCTATTTCAAAATCAGGTTGAGTTGGACTATTACTTCTTTAACCTAAATTTTAAAATAAATTTAACCCAACCCTAACTGAAATTGCTTTGTGAGTACAACCAAGTTGCATGTGTGACCATGTCTGCATGAATAACATTCCATTATTTGGAAATCGTTAACATCTATGTAGAAGATTTGAAATGTGAGTATGTGTAGGTTTTATGAATTTCCTCATTTGGAACTCTTTATCTTTCTCTTAGCAGTCTTACTCTCAGTTTGTCCATCATTTCCTATGAGATAAGTCTTCTTCCTGCCTGTATTTTCCAGCACATGCTTATTAGACAAAATGTTGATGTATCAAGTGATTAGGGAAACATTTGTGCTAAATCGTTTTTTTAGAAGTCTATACATGTTGTCTGTTCTCTAATTTTTCTAAAATTGAAACATAGTTCGCTCACCCGCATTAATGCTGCAACTAAGGAGCAACCTATTTGCTGGGGGTGTTTTGACTTTCAATTTGACCTGCTCCTTGAGTCCTGGATGAGTTGAACTCAAGACTGAATATTCTAAATACTTGGCATACCTTTGAGTCAAGTTACTGTTTGTTCTTCAGTTGAGTCAGTGATTCCTAGAACTAAGATCCTGATTGCTATAACAAGACAGTATGTGAAGAGTTCCTGCTATGAATGTAGCGTCTAGTCATCTACCATGCTCGTTCTGATAATTGGCTTGTGAAGGAAGATGGCTGAGGAAAAATGCAGTAAAAATAAATAAATAAAATGGAGCAAACCACCTTTCTCGTTTTGATTAATTTAATTGCATTCCAGTAGCTTTTCAGCTTAACATGGTGCATCTTGTTTTATAGCCAAGATGTGGGGTGCTGGTGCTGGACAAGGGGGGGTACTTCAGACGTCATCAGGTAAACTGGATCTGAAAGAACCATATTATCGTATGTCTCAGCCGCAAGCATATTCATGGGCACAAGATCAGCAGCCGCATCAGCAGCTACTACAGTCACAGGTATTCCTTCTTTGAATTCAGAGAAAGTTATTCATGTAACTTGTCAAATTGATATTTGGTAATTTTAGTGGAAGGATGCATGGCAAGGTTCACACATTAGAAACAGAAATTTAACTGGAAGCATCGGCATCATGTTGTTTGTGGATTGAGGCTTCTCTTTATAAGGCTTCTCTTTATCTAATATAAAATGCTATATCCTGTGTGAATATCATGCTATTGAAGTCACCATCCACTCAAAGAGCAATTTGGAATCCATATTCCTTTAGTTATCTTTAAAACACATGAACTGTTGGTGATTCCCAATCACAATTCTCCAGCCCACCTTTCTATGTTTGCATGGTGCATGCCAGGCATCAAGACTGCATTGGCCTGTTTGGGTAAGTACCTTGCATCGTAAGAACAAAATTCCTCATCTGCATGTTGTCATGGGAATGATTCTCTTCTGTTTCTGTATATTTAACAGTTGGAAAGTACCTTGTCATCTTCAATGATATCTGGAAAGGGATTCTTAAATCACAAAACTGTGATCATTTTGCTCTGGAATTCTCAAACAATCACTTTTTGCAATTGTTCCTATCTGAAGATGGAAGTATAAACCATTCCTTCCAAATTTCTTGTCTTTGAAAATATATTAGCATAATTTTTTTTTCAATTATTGCATCTTTTTGAAGAAAATAACTTTTGTTACTACGATTGAACATGAAAGATACTAATTTATTATCAAGCTGGAATTAGGGTTCAGTTGGCAGACAAATAGATGCAATTGACTAACTTTTAAAATTTCGTCTCTGATTCTCTCTAGGTTAGTCTTTATCAATGTTGGTTTTATGGTTCTAAGGCCCAGTATAATGGTCATTACATCCTCATTCTTTTTCTAAAATCCAGGATGTTACTATTTATTTTCTTTCCACCACCTACCTAATAATTAGCTCTTTTAAAAGGTTTAAGAGTTCCATTTTTGAGGCGCTTTTGTTGGGTTGTCCCTTGGGTCCTCACAGCATCGAATTCATGTTCTTGAATCTGTGAACCTGGCTGCGGTAGTGCAGAATGAAACTTGGAAGGTACTGGCAAAACAGTGCTCTATCACAAAGACTTCTGTTAGAGATATGTCTGGAATTTGAATCGTATGAGTTCTGTTCTCTCCCCCTACCATTTCTTTTCTCAACTTCTGTCAGTTTTCTTTTCTTTTCTTTCTTGTTGTTGTTGTTGTTGTTGTTGTTGTTGTTGTATGCTTCTTGTGTTCTGTAAGATCTTCAACCATGTATATCTGGTGTGATGTCAACAGGAATTCTGCCTTCAATCTCAGGATGTTGCTGGTTCTGGGTTAACACAGCCTACAGAGGATGCAGAGGCTGAGTTGAATCGATGAGGAAATTCGTCCCATTCAATTAGGTGTGATGTTTCTATGGTACCGCGGCAAATGCGTTTGTAGCATAGTATGCGCCTACCCTAGTCTGGGTATTGCATATTTATCTCTCCCAGAAGAGTCCCTGCCCTTGTATAATGTAATGAGTTGAGTTATTTGCGGGTACGGAGTGTAGGGGAAGGTTGTCTGCCATTGTTACCATGAGCAAACCTGGCAAATCAATTTGATCAGAATGAGTTGTGCCATCATCTTGGGTTTTAAAACGGACCACAGGTTAGTAATCCAATATTCTCTCTTTCATGAGAGTATGATAGATATCCATCGCCAAAGGTATTAATGCACTGATCTTATCCTCACATAGCCAGCGGCCCTCGGCTAAAACTCAAGCTCTGCATGTTAAAACATATATCTGGCTCCTGAAGGAATTTATTCAAGGCTTATTCAAGATCTGATCCCATTGGATGGGATGAGATGAGAATGAGAAAAAATTCTCTTGCCGAAATTCTTTTGTGATTTCCATTTCAATATTTCATTTTCCAATGCATAACAAATTTAGTCTACTATTCTCAATAGACAATACGATAACCCCTCATCATCAAAATCTCTTTTCATTACATCCAGATCTTAGCGAAGGGGAGAGATACAGGGGAAATAGGATGATGCTGTGCCTGGCGTGTGACAGGGTTTCCTGGGAATTGGTTTCCCAAAGAACTGTCATAAACCGGCCCTTTCTGTTTATGGCTTACCAGAAGGATTGAAGAAAATCTAATATTTTGAACACACTGCTTGTTTAGGCACCTAATATCATATTCAGATTTTGGTAGTCTTTAAAATTGACGATAATGGCATGAATTTTGAGGCAAAGGTTTGCTTAGCAGTCTATGAAGGAATCGAGCTGAGTGAGAACTAGCCACCTGACCATGAGAGCCTCAGAAGAGTGAAAGCTTCACTTTACGTTTTGTGCAACTTTTATCTATACTTTGATATTACAAACTAATGATAATTACTTTAGTAGGCTGCTAATAAGCCATTGCTATGACTTTGCGGGATGTTTGGAAAGTAGTTGATATATAATTAAGCAATATGCGTAAAGAAAGAAAAGTTATTTTGTTTTTACATCTATTTACTTATATGCATTAGTTGACTAGTTATATTGGCTCATGTGATTTGACATATTTGTGATTAGATACAAGAGTAAAGAGTCGAGTACAGACTTATGAGGGATGAAATATAGTGGAAATGATGTAATAAAAAGAGTGGGCATAAAGATATTGTATAAGAGGAATGATCTTCTTAGTCCAGGCTAAGCAGATGTCTCGCCTAGCTCACCTTAAAAAATTCATTTATAATTTTTTTTTTTTTTTAACTTTTTTCTTCATAAACTTGTTTATCTAATTGTATTTAACATATAAATTAAATTTTACTATTTTTGGATATTTGTATATATTTATTTAAGATTTTTAAACATCTATATGTATTTAAAATACTTTTATCTTAAAAAATCTTAAAAAAACATATACGCATATCCGAAAAATGGTAAACTTATGTTTATATGTTAAATACATGTAGATAAATTAATGTATGAAGAAAAAAGTAAAAAAAAGTGTTGTAAATGAGTTTTTTTAATCGGGCTAAGCTGGATATTCGCTTAGCCTGGATTAACAGGATCACTTTTCATTATATAATCCTTAATAGGTACATAGAAATATAAGTTTACTTGTTAGCCACATGACCTACTTGTCAATATGAAAAAAGAGTATCGTGAGGCTTTATTCGAGTGGGAGAATACTAAGCACATCATGTGCAAGAAAGAGATGTTAACGATACATGCAGTGAAGGGCATCAGTGTGTATTAATGGGGGAGCAATTATGGTAATAGCTCTAGGCCCATAATAAATCGATTTTATAAACCATCTTTATGTCCCTCTCTCTCACATACAAGTTAGGATTACCCATCGTGTGGTGCAAACTAACAGCACTGAGGTTGGGAGAAGTGTTTGAGGTGCAGAGTTTCATCGCTTCCGTCTACGCAGATTAGGATATGATTTTCTTACGTCAGTGGTTCAAATGAACCAGGGGGGACGAAAGACTAGGAGTCATTCTCAAAGGCTCTGTAGTTGAGGTTTGGATCCGGTTCAATGATAGACTTCCATGAAGCTCTTATAAAGTTCAAGCGGGTTCGATCTTTGGCTTATTATTCGAAAGAATTTGAAGAATTGTCGGATCTATTGATTGGATGGTCGAAAGTGATCTTAACGGGCAATTTCGTGGGTGGACTATCAGGGATGCTGGTTCAATGCACCTGGGTGTACTGCACTTATTTTTTTTTAGTTTTTTTGATTTTTTTTTTATGAAAATATTAATATAAGTGTATTTAACATGCGTATAAATTTTTATTATTTTTGGAGATTTTTTCATATTTTTTTCGAATTTTTTAAAATCAATGACATTTTTAGTAAAATGCTACTGATTTTAAAAAATTCGAAAAAAATATCTAAAAATTTCCAAAAATAATAAAAATTTATACACATGTTAAATACACTTAGATTAACAGTCGTGTAAAAAAATTTTCAAAAAAAAAATAAAAAAAAATTAGGCGCAGTACACTCGGGTGCATTTCACCAGCGTCCGACCACCAGAGGATATCCGGAAGGATCTGCAGATGCTAAAGCCTGTTACTGTATGGGAGGCCATGGAGTTGGCTAAGAAGGTTGATGATAACGTAGTAGTAGTTTTAGTGACAGAGAAGAAGGGAGGTTATGCCAGGGTCCATGCATTTCTATACTAAAACTGAATAAATGGCCAGCCCTTACATGGAAGGACCGAGGAAAAGATGATTCAATGGGTTGGAATAAAGAGATTATGAGGATGTCTCTGAAACGTTTGACACATGAGCAAATGAAACCAAGGTAAGAGAAAGGCCTCTGTTTTAATTGTAATGACTAGTATTACCTTGGCCACAGATGTGTCAGGCCCAGGATGTTCTTGTTACATGCAAAGGAAGCAGAGGCCATTGAGGATTGGGAGGAAAGCGTGGAAATTTTCATAGAGAATCTAAACAGGAACTGCGTTGATGGGAAGTAGTTCTATACATTCCATGAATGTTAAAGGGAGTATGAAGGGGAAAGAAGTGATTCTTTTTGATAGATGGCGGTAGTACTCATAATTTCATTAGACAATCTGCAATAAGGAGATTTGGATGCACAGTAGATGGTACGACTGCTTTCTTGCTTTCTTGGTGGTGGTGGAGGCCAATGGAACACGTGTCAGGGGGTTTGTAAGGACGTTGAATTGAAGACGCAAAGGCATAGAGACTGGGTAGTTGAATCTGTTTCCTCTTATGTTAAGGGGGACGGATGTGGTGTTGAGCACGAAATGGATGAGAACGCTTGGAAGGGTGGTTTGTGACTGGGGTAAGTTGGTTATGGAGTTTGAAAATCAAAACACTAAGGTGGAACTACAAGGAAATTTGCAACTGGTTTCCTTACATCAGATATGCAAATGGTCCATAGCTGAGGTGCGAGCTTACTTTATACAGTTCCAAGCCATGGCTAATCAGATACGAACATGATCTTTTACGAAGTTTATCTACTAGCAAGGTGGCAGTTGTTTTCACTCAGGAAATCTTTTGTTTACATGGGTTTCCAGATTCCATAGGTTCAGATAGTGACCCAATCTTTGTCAGCCATTTCTGGGCTAAGTTTCACTAGTTAAATGGTTTTGAGCTGAAGCTCAATACAACCTAACATCCCCAGACGGATGGTGAGACTGAAGTTGTTAATTGAATCACTATTTGAGATGTTTTATGATCAGTGGTGGGTGAAGTGGCTGCCTTAGGCGGAGTTCTACCATAATTCCAAGTATCAAGTGGCAATGAGAATGTCGCCATTTGGGGCCTCATATAATCAATTTCCACCCCTAGTTCCGAAGGTGGAAAGGTATGCAACTGTTGTGGCTTCCCTGGAGGGATAGATAACCAACTCACCATGTTCAGATCAAGCAGGCAATTCTCTAGGTTAGTGCGGTTGAGTTTTTAGTTGGTTTTCTATGGGCTAACTTAGGAGCCATTTCCTGAGTTACAACGCTAACTTTCAGCCTTCCCTTTTAAATAGAGGACCAGTTCAATTTCTAGGAGGGATGTAACGCTAGAGAAGAGTCTGCTAGAGATCATGGTATTGTCAAAAATGAGTGCAAGCTTGTTGTTTTATTTGGGTTACGTCAGTAAAAAGAGGCAGTAGTAATTGTTGTTCCATTTTGAGTTGTCGCTAGCAATGCACAGACGCGCCAGGGAGAAAGGGAACTCAGCCTCTGTGTTGATGTATTATAGAGAGAGGTCTGTCTGAATTGTATAAATAGGCTTGATAGATTAGAAAAGTTAACTAAATTCAATTCCATCCTGACTATCGGGAACTGACTAGAAGGGATAGCGTTGTAAGACCCGCAGTGAAGACGTATACCGTCTGTGCATGATTGATGAGAAATGAGAATCAGTATGCCGTTCCGTAGCGAAGTGGCTTACCTATCCTTTTCTTAGTCACCTGGCATACGCCCCAGCCCTGATCCGAGCAGGACAACAACAATTCAACGGAGACAGGCATCCTGTCTGTTCTGGCTGAGCCGAGAATCTGTTTTTTGATCCGGACGGTTGGTCTTTTGTGACATCTCTCGGGATATGGCAACAACTCTTTGAGCTTTCGGGTTAGTTTTTTTATACTGACAAGGAAAGTTTGAGGGAGGGGGATGGAGTTGGAAGTTTGCCGGAAAATGTCATCGTGGAATGAACCCTGATTGGCCGGATGAATGAATTAGTTTTTGTTGGGATTTTTCAAAATTATAATGATTATAATATAATTTCATAAATTAACAACAAAAGCAAAGTAGCTAAAGTGGCAAGAGCTTTGCGAATCGTTTAACAAATAATTTTTTTTTTTTTTAAAAAATTTCTATTTCAACCAAAGGATGTGTTGTTTGAGTTTGAATTTCAAACTTCAAGCGACACAAGTATGTGAAATGAAATAATGTAGGTGATGTGGCAAGATTTTAGGGATACATCCAATTGAAATTGGAATGTGTCTATTAAATCGAATGGTTGTGTTATACGACCATTCAAAATCTATAAATATGGGCTAAAGTAAAAGACCAAATCATTCCAACCCAAGTGCTTTCTTTCAAATATATCTTGCCTCTTTCAAGACATTGTGTTGTTTCATTCCAAACATCTTTGTAGCTTGTCTTGATTTGGACATTGTTATCTTAATCAAGTTTTGCAGTTTTACTATATTGTTTTGAAATTCTCTCCATTCAACCAAAAATTCTGTGTTTAAGTGTTCATGTGCCTAGAAAATGTGTTGTTTCCTATTTTACCCTAAGAAGCAAAAATGGTAGCAAATTGCCTTAAAGAAAATGACGTTGTAACACGGCTGAGGTGAAACTTGATTTTTAGTTTCAGTTTTCTCATTTTCCTTAATTTTCTCTTTTTTATATTTTGCCCTAACAATCTTAAGATAATTTTGCACTCTTATCATGATCCACACATAGACATATAAGCACAATTTTTTTTCTCTTTCTCCCTCTTGCCCCGTGTTGCCTGTTTTGTACGTCTACAAAAGTTTAAATTAGTCGATTCATTTATTCTTTTTCTCATCTTGCTCCTAATCCCTCGAATTGTTAGACTATTAGTTTCAAATATACTGATACTTCTAAAATGCAGTTTTGATGTCTGTGTTGATGCTTTTGTGGAGATATAAGTTCATTTCTGATCATTAAACCATGCAATATATTTTTTTAAAGATCTCCTAGTTGTTCAATTATGCAACTACTATGTACTTCTATTTAATCCTTACCTATTGTTATTATTACTTACGTAGAGACAAACTTTTATACTTTCTTGATTTTTGTTGGTTTGGCAAAGGTTATAGAAGTTCACGATTTTGTTCTCTCTTGGTTTTTGACACTATTGAAACGCATTGCTATTGTAGTAGAAAAGTGCAACATTTTTCTTCACTTGAACTAGATGGAGTTGCTGCACATGCAAGTTTGTGTTCATCTTCTTCTTGGATTGCTTATTGTCAATATGAAAGAACTAAGGGACTTTCAAAGTAGCAAGCTGAACTTTTAGTATAAGCAACTTACCTAGGTTTTTTTTTTAAAAAAAACTTCTTGCAGTTTGAAACTAGCACGAGGAAAGAGGTTAACCTTTAGATAAATCTAGATCCATGAGTTTCATTACTTCACATTTAAAATCTAAGGTATGAGATTAGATGACTATAGTACTTCTTAAAGAGTCCTCAATTTGATTCTAGTATTGCTTTATCATGGATCAACTAAGTTCTTGTTGACACTCACAGAAGATATTAGAAAGTTAGGAAGTCATAGATATAAATCCTAGATCATACATTGTGAACTTAATGTTATCAAGCGTGTTTATTTTCTTTTATGTTTTACCCATTTCATCATTGGATGGTCTATTTTTGATCTACCATGATTTGATGTAGCACTAGCAATTCAGTGGCAAAATCATAGATTTCCAAAATATAGGTCCCCTGCACAATGAGTACAGTGTTAGTTGGTGGTGGACATGCTGAAGAATAAGTTGGTGAATAATTTTGATATTGGTATCTAACATTTTGCACATTCTTGTCATCCTTGTATTCGAGATGGATTATATAAGATTCCATATGGATTGTCATGTTTGGCATTCACATTAGTTGTTTATTGATGTAGTTATTAGTTAACTTCGATATGAAAGATATGAGAGAGCCGATGTCATTCTTGGAATCAAAATTGTAAGAGATGGTAATATATTTTCTCTTTCTCAATCTCATTACATTGAAAAGATACTCAAGCTGTTTAATCATTTTAACGCTGGTATAACCTCAACTCCTTTTGATCCCAGTGTCAAATTATGTAAAAATGATGGTAGATCTATTGATTAGATTGAGTGTGCTAGAGTGATAGGAAGTTTAATGTATACTATGTGTTGTACTAGACCAGATATTGCTTTTGCTGCAGGTGCATTAAGCAGGTTCGCTAGTAATCCAAGATATATGCATTGGAATGTAACTTATAGAATTTTAAAATATTTAAGAAAGACCATTGACTATGAATTACATTTTAATGGTAAACCCACTATATCAGAAGGGTATAATGATGTAAGTTGGATTTCTGATACCAAAGAATCCATATCTACTAGTGGCTGGGTTTTTACTATTGGAGGAGTTGCTATTTTTTGAGCTTACAAAAAGAAAACCTGCATTACACATTTGACCATGGAATCTGAGTTCATTGCTTTGGTTGCAACAGGGAAAGAGGCAGAGTGACTTAGAAATTTGTTACTTGAAATTCTCATTTGGCCTAAGTCAATGCCTCATATTTATTTACATTGTGATAGCGAAGTAATCTTGTCTAGATGATATAATAAGACATATAATAGTAAGTCACGATATATTGCATTGAGATAATTATGTAAGGCAGTCGCTATGGAGTGGTTAATATTGATTTTGTAAGATTAAGTGAAAACTTGACAGACCCTCTTACAAAAGGTCTTACCAGGGTAGTGGTTTGGAAAATGTCAAGAGGAATGAGATTGAAATCCGCATCTGGGAGTTGCGATAACTGAAATTCAACTTTATTTTTGTAGCACAAGTCTAAAAGTTCAATGTGCAAAGTAAGTTATTTTTGCAACTTGCAAGCACTGATTATATCTAAATTTTTGCATTCCTCACGCAGTGCTTGGATCCTGTAACGTATTTATGAGGTTGAATATTTCATACTCTTAATGAATTTAAAACTACTATGTTGAAGTATTTAGTTATATAGTACTCTAAATAGATCCGCCTATATGAGTGTTGGAAGTGAGACCGCTTCTGTTTGCAAAGTGTGTAGATTCACTTTGAAGTGCTTATGAAACTGAGATACTGACGTATGACCATAACGTGTCACCTTTTAGAACACTTGATATATTTCGAAATCTTGTATGTGGGGTATGCTAGATTTATCAAATGAGGTCTATAGTTCAAAGCCTTGGCTACTGTGCACATCGGTAAATCTTGATGTATTTTCACTGAGTAAAAGTTCAAGTTTGCCCGATATCTTTATTTATATATTAGATTTCCTTGGTTGAATGGAGTTGATTTAAATTTTGAAAATAATGGGGGAATGTTCGGATTTTTCAAAATTATAAGAAATATGATATAATTTCATAAATTAACAACAAAAGCAAAATAACTGAAAGATAAGAGCTTTGCCAATTATTTAATAGGTCTTGGGTTTGAATCTATTCAAGATAATTTTTTTGAATTTTCTGTTTCAACCAAATGATGCGTCGTTTGAGTTTGAATTTCAAACTTCAAGCAACACAAGTACGTGAAGTGAATCAAGCAATAACTCAGTGGATGTGTTTGAGGAGAAAGCTTTGAATTCTCTACTAGAACTTTTAAGCTCCGGGTAATGGCATGATTTCTAAAACTCAGTGAATGTTTTGCTTAAAATGCTCTCAACAAATTCGATTAGGTCACTTAATGGAGTTCAAATAGCTTGAATAGCCATTGGAGAGGTTGCTATAGGTGGTGACTAAATGGTAGGATGAGCATTTAATGCTTTCTAGTTGTTACTTTGTAGCCGTCAGGAACTTGCGTAGGAAAGACACTGAAGCAGTTTCGTTCTATGGACCCAATTCTATGCTTTTCTCAAGTCCAAATCTTTTGACACTTTGCACAACTCTTCTTAATGCATCCAAATGACTTTTTCAATTATCAATTTGATGAAAGCATCTTTAAATTAAATTAAAATCAAAGTCATTTTTCTATTGTTGTCCATCGTTTCACAGATTCTGACAAACTGTCAAGCTTTTGTGGATTGGTCTCATTTTGTGGATACGATTTTTTTTATCAAATGATGACGAATCTTGATCAAATTTATTATGAGTATTCTTGAGTGATTCAGAATGTTATTCTAATACTAATCTTGTCGCAAACTGCTTAGAATCTTAAGTTATGGAAAGTTTATTCACACCTTTGTTGTTTTGTGGGAACTGAACCATTTTGTTCAGCTTCTATGGATTTTGATCTCATTTAGTAACTTTAAAAATCATATTTTTCATATAAAATTTTGAATTTCGCAACTTAAATGATGTTATTTAGATTACGTATGATGCATATAAGAAAAGTGATCCTGTTAGCTCGGGCTAAGCAAATACATTACTTAGCCAACCTCAAAAAATCCATTTACAACACTTTTTTTTGCTTTTTTTCATACACTTATTTATCTAAGTGTATTTAAGATATAAACTAAATTTTAACATTTTTGAATATGTATATATATTTTTGAGATTTTTAAAGTAATAGTATTTTAAATATATATACACATAGATGTTTAAAAATCTCAAAAAAATATACACATCCAATAAAATGGTAAAACTTGGTTTATATATTAAATACACTTAGATAAACAAATGTACGAAGAAAAAACAAAAAAATGGTGTTAGCCCGGACTTTGCTTTATACACTTATTTATCTAAGTGTATTTAACATATAAATTAAGTTTTACCATTTTTGGATATATGTATGTATTTTTTGAGATTTTTAAACATTTGTGTATATATGTATTTAATATATGCCTATCTTATTTATAAAAAAAAACCCCTATCTTTAAAAATTTCAAAAAATATATACATATATTCGAAAATGGTAAAATTTTGTTTGCATGTAAATAAACTTAGATAAACAAGTGTATGAAAAAACAAAAAAATGTTGTAAATGAATTTTTCGAGGTGAGCTAAGTAAGATATTTGCTTAGCCTCAGCTAACAACATCATTTCTTTTTTTTTTTTTTAAAGATTTTATCTTTGGACGTTTATTTCTTTAAGAGAAAAATATTAAAATAGGAAAGAGATGTAAAAAAATAAAAAGAGAATGATTAGAAATGAAATAAATAATTCATCAAAAAAGAAATGAAATAAATAATAATTTTCATCTTAAATTTACTCATATTCTGATTTTGATTTATATTTCAAACATACCTAGTAGGTTTCAAAAATACAAAAATATATACCCAATGATTTCTTTTTTGAATTTTACATGCAAGGGGAGGGAGGGGAGGCGACAGCTGGCATGAGGATAGCATTGAGTTGCCATCGGTTACACCGGCTGGGTACTCACATTCACATATCAAATTAGTACCCATAGCTTTCATTTAATATACGCTCTCATGTAACCAGGTTGCTTTTAAATTCAATTTGTTTATTATATTTAACATTATTTATTTTGCTAGAAGATGAAGAGTGTGTTTGGAAGTGATAAACCTTTTGGATGACGGCAAACAATGTGTGGTAAATGTTAGTTCCATTATAAAATAGGCTCCATTTGCAGGATGACCTCTTACTAGTAAGTATACTTAATGATTATTTTTTATTAATAATTAAATGAGTATTTTTGGTTTTTTGAAATCTAGTAAGTATATGTCAAACACAGTGGACAAAACGTAAATAAATGAAATAGATAATCTTTTCTGTGGAAAGGTGAGAATAATGGTTGAAAATATATGAGCACCTGCCATAGGGCAGTTGGTAGCTCATGCGGGCAATCATGCCCAGCGTCGGGGTTTCGAATCCCCTCTCATCAGTTGTGAGCAGTGGCTCCAACTCAATCAAAAAAAAAAAAAAAAAAGGTTGAAAATATATGCAAACTGCTTAGCGGTCCACGTCCCATGCACCACACCCCGTCTAAGCCTGAGAACCCAGCGGAAGACTTTGATTTATTTAGGGCATGCTTTTAGTGCATGTTTGGCTGGAGCAGCAGAGTTGCCGCATTGCACGTGTTAAGAAAAATGCACCAATTTCCATGCTTTTGGGGGGCTTATAACTCAAATAATTCAGGCTAAGAATAAGTCCAGCCGAACATCTCCAAAAAAAGCGGAAGAATATAGCACTTTGTAGACTTTTTACAGAGCCTCAGTAGCATACTAGTATTAGACAAATTAATAGCAAGTCGAGTCTAGGGAGACATGGAAGTTCTATGGCTTAATGTTAAGTCCGCGAGCGAGTCTTTACAACTATAGACGTCTTGTGTCACTCACTTCAGTAGAATGACGGCCAAGGGCATAGAATGAGCGTAATTGACAAGTGTGAGCCGCTCATGCTACAAAATGGGGTTACATATCGGTTGAAATGGGAGACCATGGCGCAATTGACAAGTGTCGTGACTATTCCAATCGATGACAGATACAATGTCAAGATAAACAACAAAACTGGAACAACTTACAATTGATATAGGAGCAAAAGAGCTCTACTGAATGCACGGAAACAAAATTTCATAATGTACAATTTCAATTAATCATTCTATATGTTGGCTCTCTTCCTGTGTGAGCTACTGAGTTTTTGTGATTAAATTGGTGGACAATTCAAAACTTCTAATCCACACTTCCCCTGTTGCCAGAGCTTCAACTAGACTTGTGAATGACAAGTAGCCCCACAATCTTTTTGCCCTATTGTGCAGCAACAGTTTCAGCTAGCAGAAAACCATGCTTGGTTAGTTGCTGGTCCTATCTAACCCTTAGCTAACTGCTGCCATGGCAGCAACCGGGTGGCATCCTACCACATCATAACAGCGGCCGCACAGCGTTGGGTGCTCAGAAAATGAACCAACTTGAGGAGAGTAATGCCAGCATCTTTCGCATTTGTCACCATCTGCACGTGCCACACCAATCCAAATATTGGTTTTCCCTTGAATAAGACACTGTCCACTGTAGGATACTTTTGAAGTTACTTCATTGGCAAGATTAGTCAAAACTTCGGCCTGCAGGTCACAATTCCTTTCATGGTTATCTGTAGTTATATAGACGTGATGGTGAATGCAAATAAATGTCACGGTAAACAAAATTATCTCCACGTACCTGGGAAGTTAGGAAAATGTGATGCAGCTTGTCAGCATCTTTTTGAGCAGCACACATTTCCTGAAGCCTGGCAGCCATGTCATCATTGGATGTATGGAGATAAACCTTTGCATCTAATGAAGATCCTATCAGCTTCTCACCACGAGCAATCTCCAGGACTTTGTTAACCTCTGTCCTCAACTAGTCAACGATTGTTTCTAAGAATATGACTTTAGAAAAAAAACCGACTGGAACGGTAAATAAATACTAATAGACTAACCATAGAAAGAAATCATTATGAAAGGGTATATAAGGAAAACATTATGAAGGGATCTACTAATAAACTATACAAGGAAATCATTATGAAGGGTAAGTATTAAACTTTACAAGGGAATTGTTATGAAGAGTATTATTACGAAAATATGGAAAGAAATTGTTACAGAGTGTATGCACACCTCAACAACCATCTTAGTTCTGAAATTCATCGTTTAATACTATGAATTGTCACATACATGAAAGGAACATCCATTAAGAAAGTTCCTTTCAAAAATCAATAATTGGTACTGGGCATGCTTCCAAGATCATGGTTATAGAAAAGGAAGAAGAAGAAGCAGAAAGTCTACTTTTAGCAAAACATGGTAGTACCTCACGGATTCCTCCCCAGAAATCAACTTGTTCAGATGGCAACGTAAGCCATTTTTCATTAACATCTGGCCACCTTGCCTCGGACACGAATTTTGCAACAGAACCATCTTCCATGATATGCTCAAATGCAAGGTGCTGCCATACATCCTCTGCTAAATGTGGCAATATTGGAGAAATGACCCTAACAAGGGATAGAAGATGTGCTGCAAGAACAGTCTGGCAACTTCTTCTGGTAAAACTTTTTGTACCCCTGAATCAGCAACCAATTTTTATTATTATGAAAGAATAAGAAAGGCAGAGATACAACATGCAGAAATTCTCCTCTAATAGAAAAAAATGCTTCGAACATCACCTTTTTATGGGTTTTACTGTGGACAGTATTCTAATCAATGTTGTTAAAACCGGCCAGTCCGACCGGTTGGACCGTAAACTGGCGTTGAGGGTGATTCGATTTAATCAGTTCCTGGTCGCTACAATTTAGCCGGTGCAAACCAGTTCAACTGCCAGTCAAACTGGTTGAGATGGGTAGCAAAAAAAAAAAAAAAAAAAACCTCTGTTCCACCCTAGCCATTTTTTCCCTTTGCCTCCTTAGCTTCCACCATTTTTTTTCCTTTGCCGCCATTTGTTGTTTTCCTCTCCACAGCTGCAAGTTCCTGCACTCCTAGTCAATTTCTTGCTGCCATTTTCGATTTCCTATTTTTCCTTCACGGCTTCACCTGTCACCCACCTTTTCTTGCTCATAATCATAGCTTCATAGTCACGGCTTCCCCATTTCTCCTCCCCCATCATTGTTGCCTGAACAGCCGTTGCTAGTCTGGTCGCCATTCACCATGCTGGACGCTACATTTTTTGGAGGGACATTGCTTTTACCATTACTCTGCTCAGCTGCTGCTTGCTGCTTCCCATTCGATCCCTGCTGCTGCCCCTGATCCCTCCATCCCTCGGTCTTTCCTCTGTCGCCCCGACCTTTCTCCGGCTCCATCAAGCTCTCTCTGACATTGCTATTTCCACCCACAGAATAACCCTTCAAGGAATCCAGCAGCGTCCTGTTGGAGGACAAACTTGCCCCGCTAAGCTTCTATTCATTCGCGCTACTACTGTTACACCGTACTGTTGAGTAACACATCTTCAATTCTTCATTCAATTTTAGCCTCGAACCCATTATAATTTTTATTGAATTTTCGTACCTTCACAGTTGTTCTGAGCATTTTTAAGTGGGCAGATGCTATTTGGGGAGTGACCCTAACCACATATTCCTAATCTCCTCTGTAAATATTTAATTAAATTAGTTTGATTCCTCTTCCGATGCCATCGTCAATCTGTTGGACGAGTGGGTTTTTATGCATTTATTATAATAAAAATATGTTAGGATAATTGTAAAGCTATTGCAGTGTATTGGCTAAAATGACATTCTCCCCAATAGAAATTCTACTGACAGTACTGCTGCACTCAAGTTGCGTCTCCAGTAAACACCACCGACCACAGGTGCTACAATTCTATTGTTGTCAATTTGAGCCAGGTATTTTTGTTTATCATTGCTGAAAACAATTTTTTGCTTTAATTTTCAATTGTATACATTGGTTTATTGAAATTATTTAATTCTCCCATTGCTGAAAAATAAATGGTAAATGTCATGTTTTGTTCAAGAGATCATATATTCAAAAATTTAAAATTTATATGTTTATAGGTTTAAAAAATGTCATCTACTCAGTCTAGTGCCTGTGATTAAGTTTTACAATTTATATCATTCATTCAAAATTTTTTTAGTTAATTATTTAATTATATAATTGAGAGCATCTATAATTTTTTTTTTTGTTTTACTTTTGCAGGTATATCGATTTTGATAGATTAAAATCATGGAAGTTGATTTCATGCAGCCGGGTGCGTAAAGCTTCGGTGCACCTGGTGCAAATATTACAAGATTGTTAATCTAAGTATATTTACATGTGTATCAATTTTTACCATTTTTTGATATTTTTAGATTTTTATTTTTTATTTTTTAAAATCAATGACATTTTAATAATTTAAAATTACTAAAAATGCCACCGATTTTAAAAAATAAAAAAATATTTAAAAATCTTCAAAAATGGTAAAGATTTATACACATGTTAAATGCATTTAGATTAATAATCTTGTAAAAAAAAATTTCAAAAAAAATATAAAAAATAGGTTAAATGCACCCGGGTGCACTGAAGCTAAGTGCACCAGGGGTGCATGAAATCAGCTTTTTAAAATCATAGCTTGATAACACAGATATAATGTATAATACAAAGGTAAGTATAAAATTCTTCAACTTATGAATTCATTATATATTTTACACAAAATGCTAATATATTGGTTGAATTCGGTTCTTAAAAACGGTTGAACCGGTTGAACCAGAACTAATCCCTAGACCAGTTCATTAACTGGTTCGGTTCTAAGAACATTGATTCTAATAATATCATTCAAGTCCATTTCCAGATTGCATTGTTAAACCAAAGGGTGAAAGTTTCCATTTCCACTTCTAAAAGCACATGCCAATTACTGGTGATTCGCATGGTAAAGGAAGTAAACAAAAACGAAGCCAGAAAAAAAAGACTGTCAATCAGGAAGAGAAGAGAAACACACCCTGTATAAAGTCGATCTTTTGCAACATCAAAATAGAAATTTGAGAGGTCAACAATAGCAAAATGCTGTATGCTCTGAAAATGAAGAAAAATGTTAGAAAAAAGTAATGAAATTGCAACTACAAATGATATATAGTCCAAACACGGCCATTTTCCAGCTGAAATGTTAGCTCTAGAGACAACAATGTCATAAAAGAAGAACCTGAGGACACAGGGCATATGAACAAGCAAAAATTAGGTTCAAGTTTCCATGGAAAATTCTGTCATGTGGACATACTTCATAAGAGCCCGCCTGATGGGATCATGCTTACAATCAAAATCCTATCAGATTATCATTACCAGAAACTGATCTTTCAACTGGAGTTAGAGAGATTGCAAATACAACAATCAGTAACCTCCTTTGCCATTATGAGGTATGTTATAACCTTTCCCCTTACAGCTCAGAGGCTGCTTGGCTAGACAGTTACAAAACTGATGCCAGCTGTCTCAACAGCCTAACATCTTTGCCTAAAGGCCCTGGCATTCCAGGTGTTTGATGCTGTCCTCATTCACCCTGCCGCCTGAGCCTGGGCCTTCTGTTAGCTCTAGGCCTAAGGTTGTCGTCATGGTCTGACAGCTCAGCAGTTTGGACTCTAAAACTGCCCATTTTGAATTCTCACAGAAGAACTTCTCTTCCTTTTTATTGCAGTTCTCCATCAGGGCTTCAATAAAAGTCATTTTAGGGTGCTTGAGTAGTTTGACGAGTCTTTGATACTGATTTCTTTGAATTGCTTAGGATTCTTATATCAATTCCTGAAGAAATTTGTAGCCAGTTCTCATTAAATACAAGTGACATGAATCAAGAAATATTCTCAATGAACAGTGCACGTACTAGTACCGAAAACAAAGAATACAACTGGGTCAAGGTTACATGGGTTGTGCTATGGACCATTTGGAGAGACATTTTTATCTTTACGGCATGGGAGAGCTTAGACCAATACTGTTATAATACATGAGCCACAAAGAGTGCCTTCACAATGTTTACTGTTTAGCATGTTCCCATGTAGACATTTGTTAATAGTTTTAACTGCAAGCTAGACATTTATATGCACGACAGCATCCATCCGTATGCACAGAATGAACAAATGTGGTACACACATTGACATGGATATTCATACACATGAATAAAGTCCTGCACAAGTGCGGCACTCCACAGCCTTAGTGCATGAGTGAGATCATTTTTTAAAAGATAATATCAAAAGTGAATCTATCCAAAACCTAAGCAACAATTAAAATAATAAGGATTTCAAATCTAGACTCACTTGACGATAAGCAATCACAATTCAAATTCTTAGGTTGACAATATCCAAAGTTGAAGAATAGTATCACTGTTGTCATAAAAATTATCTAAACCTTATCCTAGGCAATTGCTAACAGAAAAATGGATTAACATTCAATGATGATGAAACTTATCATGTCTTTCCCAAAAAAATTTGTATGTAAAACGAAAACAACCATATTATAATGAAAAAAGAAAAAAAGGAAAACAGGAAAAAATGAATACCTGGAAAATCCTGTAGAACTGATAGTTTTCATAGTTTCCTTTAATGTTGTTCACAACATTTCTGAGCTGGAATAATGCATACTGATCAATCATGGGCAGCTCACTAAAGGGGATAGTGTACTCCGGCTAAGTTTCAAACACAAGATAAAATGCATTAACAGATGTCTTGAGTATAGCATAACATATAAGGTAACAGAGAACATAAAAAATATAGGTCATCTTGCACCAAACCACCACAGAAATATCCAAGCCTCATTGCAACTAAACAGGTTTGTTAACCATGGAATACTAAGGTCTAACTAGGCACCTCATGTCACCACTTGGATGACCAAGTGGCTAGCATGAGTATAGAGTGTTAGGGTAGGGAGGTCCACAGTTTGAAGTTGGGTACAGCCAATAATCTTATTACCCCTCCCCTAGAGTACACCTCCATTAGGTACTAGGTCATCCAAGGTGGGTGACCTGATTGGGGAGGGGAGAAAAAAAAAAAAAAAAAAAAAAGGCGCCTCATAAATGCAATAATCAAAGAAGCATAGATGAAGATTAAGAAAGGACTGAAAATATATAGAGGGGTAGATAAATCATATTCTGGCATATTCCAGGCAACAAAATAATGAAAATGATGCCTTAAATACATCAATTAATTAGGGAAAATTATTCTAAAAAACATTTTCCTTATGAATTAGTGAGCTTGGAGTTGTTCATAGAAATCACCAACATAGGCTTGATATTTAAAAAAAAAAAAAAAAAAAAACTGAAACCCCCTAAAACAAAAAACTTACCTTCCAGTCAGGCAGAACGGACAAAAGATAACGGAATGTTCCTCGTAGTTTTCTGTACATTTCAGATATCTGGCGTAGAATTTGAGACCCAACCATTACATCAACTGTATAATCGACGCTAGATACCCAAAGACGCAAGACATCAGCCCCATAACCAGGTGCATCCTGCCAAGGACACTTTCACAGTGATTAACATGCAAGAGAATTAAACGACATAACAAAATAGGTATGTAACATCAATAGTCAACCAACATAACAAAATAGGTATGTAACATCATTAGTCAAACAACATAACGAAATAGGTATGCAACATCAATAATCAAGGCATTGCTCCAAAACCTTATTGTTTTTCTCGCCTTCAATCACAATTTTTGGATCCACAACATTACCCAGAGATTTGCTCATCTTCAAGCCCTTCTCATCCAGAACAAATCCATGTGTTACAACACTTGAATAGGGAGCCCTTTCTGCAATAGAAGCAAATAATCAGTGCGAAAATTCCATACAAAGACACTGTAGTCATCATGATAGTCTTGCAAATCCATGTGTTATAACACTTGAATAGGGAGCCCTTCCTGCAACAGAAGTAAATAATCAGTGCAAAAATTCCATACAAAGACACTGTAGTCATCACGATAGTCTTGTTCCAATTACTATGGCATGGTTTTACAAATCTTTTTCACTGAATTATTAAAGGACTAGGCCTGCAGTGACTGCCAGATGAGTTGGGCAATTCTTGATGCAGCTTCCCAGATAACATTAACCTTCTCACAAAGTTGACAGACCACAGAAGTCAACTCTATGCTGACACTATATCATTGACAATGCATCAGACAAAAATTTTTGGGATCCCCTCGGCATTTTTTATCCTTGGGCCAAAGTCCCCTCCTTTGTCCTTGAAATAGGGAAATGGCTAACGACTAATTACTGCAGTAGACATGCCTGCAGCAGATCATGTCAAATTTCAAACAACTGTTGAAATAAATTGTAACTTGCAACCATAAAAGACATCCGTGTGAGTGTGTCTTTGTATGTGTGAGCACACACATGGCTGTCTGTGCATGTTAAAATGAACTGAAGCCAGGCAGAATGTCTAGCCCTCAAAAGCACATTAGAAAGAAAAATAGCAATTGCATACCTCTTGTTGCAATACTAGTTAACAGAGAACTTTGGAACCAACCACGATGTTGATCTGAGCCTTCAAGATACAAATCTGCGGGGCCACAAAAGCCATCTCTTTTCTCCAGCACAGCAGCCCAAGATGTACCTATGAATTGAGGGGAAGACATTGACCAAACAAGCTAGCATATTTTAGGACGAGGACCACAAATGTTTCCATGTTAAAATAAAGAAGACACCTCATGCACACATTTTGGACTCATCCATAAAAGGTCTTTACTAGATTGAGTAAATTAAAACGTTATAATCTAATGCAACCCAGTTGCATGGACATGTCCATGCATCCTTTGGCTTTTTAAATCAAATCTAAACCATTATAATTGTTTTCATTAATAGAGGTATTCATTTATGATGTCGAAAATCATTTCAATGGGAAACTTATGTGCTTTAAAATTTTAACATCTTTTGGTAGTGAATTTATAACTATTAAAATTCATTTTTTGAATATATATCATAGAAAATTTCAATGCATGTGATTTTTATACTCATGAACAACACACATATATGAAAGCAATAAATGATTCAGATTAGAAAAAAAAATTACTTTAAAAAATCAAAGGGGTGCATGGACATTAAAGGTTACATTAAATCATTGCCCTAATTAAAATATCAGAATGTCCCTACCACTTTTGTCATTTTGGTCTCATCCGTCACAACCATTAGACTAGTGGTCTAAGAACTGTTATCATGGGAGATCCACTTTTGTCGCACATCCCATGAGATCACTTGATTGGATACTCCTCTCAGTTAGTTTTAATAGACTGTATTCAAATTACTTCAGTTATGGCTTAAGATCATCACCAAGGACAATAGAATAATACCCAAACATCGACCTGGACTCGTCTAAGAGCACATCCCTTAAATGTCATTAAGCAATTGTTTCAGTGGTATCCATCAGAATCACTATGACTCCTGGATTGATTTCTTCAGAATTGTCCACCATACAGAGTTCACTTTCAAGTCCCCATAATGAGGCACCATAAACTCACCTGAATGTATATTCCTAACCATCCAAGCAGAATATTCACAAGACCAAACAAGAATACAGACAGCATACATCATGTGGAGCTGACCTCTGATTATTTCTCTGTTACAATTAGATCTAATGGATCATTTTTTGATGACTTCAATAGAATCACCATAATAGATACCTGTTTACCACATGGGCCCTACTTTTATGGGCTCTCTTGCTGTAATCATCTGATTAGTGAACATCACCATTGTGATAATACGCCAAAGAGATTAGATGAATATATATTGCTTATGACACGCGGTCCACCCTCGATAAGCAATCCCTTTAATGTTAGCTCAAAAATCGGAGATAATAATAGTCAGAGAATTGAAGAAAATTAATGATTCATAATGAATACACAGAGAAATTTAGGCAATGGTGTATACCATCTATCTTAAGGGCCCATTCTTGATAACAGTTCGAACATCCTTCAGAGTGGTTAAAAGAACATGAGTACATTATTAATGGTGCAACTCAAGTTCATGAAAATTGAGTTTGCCTCAACCCCACCCCTTACCCTATTTGTAAAATCTAAACCCTATCCCTATTCGTACAACTGGGTTTGGGTTGGAATTTGGTTTGCAAGTTTTCATTTGACTTAGGAGTGACAAGCTTGAAACTTCCTATGAACATATAATGACTATCAAAATATTAAAAGTTCCTTCAAGGAAAGATGGCAAACTTTGATGATCACAATCTTGAGCAAGCTGAGAGTAGTAAACTTGCAATATCACGTCAATGTGACAAGCATGAATTCAACATAAACATAAATGATCTGAATTCTAAAATAACACAAATATTCATAAATGTAATTTAGGTTTTATATAATGGGTGTGTTTGGAAAGTGATAAAACTTTTAGTTGAAAAGATTTTGGTATAAAAGTTTTCGAATTTGAAGAGAATGAGATGATATGGTAGGAGTATAATGAGAAGTAAAGAGAATAAAGTTAAAATAGATAGGTTGGTTGTATGGATAGCTGTGTCAAAATGATTAGAAAGTAGGGTAGTTGTATAGGAAGATGTGAAAAATTGATTAAAAAAGGGTAGCTATGAAAAATGAAAAGTTTTAGCTTGACATTTTCTTCTTATTGCCAAACACACCTAATGTATTTTGGACGTGTTTTTTTAAACTAAAACTTTTTACTTTTCACAACTACCCTATTTCTTATTATTTTTTCACATATTATCATACAACTACCCTATTTTTTAATCATTTTTACACAACTACTCATATAACTAACTCGTCTATTTTAACTTTGTTTTATTTATTTCTCATCATTACCCTTATCATATTACATTATTTTCTCCCATTTTAAAAATTTTTGGATGAAAATTTTTTTTTGTCCAAAACTTCTTTCACTTCCCAAACACACCCTTGATATTTAAAATGCATAGGGGAAATTGGGTTCGGATTTGCTTGAACCTAGGACTGGTCCTGTTTGCAAATTGAGTTCCTCAGGTTTAGGTTTCAAAAAACCAGCCCACCTAGTTTATAGGGTTGATCCTCAGATTCAGGTTCCTTGGGTTCGGGGCCTAAGTTGCAACCCTAACATTATTGACTTGGGAGATGTCTATCTAATATCAACCATTCATCTTGTACTGCCAGGTCTTGACATTTCATTCCTCAAAAGTTTCCTTGATTAGATAACAAAAAATCTGTGCATTGATATTTAAAAATAAATAAACAGCCCAAAAAGCGGGTCACATATTTTCCTATTAAAACAACTTGATTAAAAAGAGCAGCTTGGTGCATTAAGCTCCACATGGGCAGGGTCCAGGGAAAGGATGGACCACTTTTCGGGTTTATAGTATTCAACCATACGTTGCAAAGCAAGATGTTGTTTCTACAACTTGAACCTGTGACCTCCAGGTCACATGGCGACAGCTTTTTACTGCTGTGCCAATACTTCTGTTATTAAAACACCTTGATTCGATAAATTATTGTTCATCATCTGTTAGTATTCATCTGTAAATATAGAGATGCTTGAGTGAAATAGAACAGAAAATTACAGCTAATCCCATTTGCTAGTGTGAATTGCATAGGAGCAAATGCACCTAAGAGGACCTAGACAAGAAACTCCTCTATGACACCCCTAAACCCTGTAGATATTTATCTCAGACATCAACATCAGATGATCTCTTCACACGTCATGAAGATGTATTCTTGTAAATCAGATTCAAGGAAAATGCCCATCACTTTGATGCAAAATGATTCCATAGTTGTCCAAATACCATTTTAAACAGACAAAGGCACTGGCTATCATATTTAGTCAGGTTATGAATGAACGACTCGATCAACAATTGAAACAGATCATCAGCGGAGGTCTATAACCGATGCTAGAAATGAACAAAAGCGGACACTTTATAAGAAAGGCGAATATGCCAGTAGCTCAGAAAATAGAAATATGCCAGTTGCTTGTGTTTCATATGAACTGAGATTGAACCAGAAGAACAGATGTTGCGAAAAAAGCAAAATAGGAAGCTTAATCATATTTGTTGACAGGTGAAACCAGATCAATCATTTAACATCCACTGTACAAAGAACAAAATGCACAAGCTCCATAAATGCTAGAATTTAATCAACGTAAATAGTTTAGATACCTGAATCAAACCAAACATCCATCGTATCAGTTCCCTTCTGGTATTCTGAGGCACTGTCATGATATTTACTAGGAAGTAAGTCTACAATGTCCATATACCACCATGCATCACTACCCCTTTCTGATATTATAGCTGCAAGAAGCAACAATTGAATTTGTGTAAGGGACAAATCACTTTCTCAGTGTATCTTGTAAGCAAAGGGCGAAATTTAAAGTGTGAGTTTCTGTTCTAGAAATAAAAAATAATAATGATGTGATGTATCATCAAAGGGCAATGATTAAAAACAAACATTTGTACCATAGGGACTATACAAATGTCTGTTTTTTTTATATTTTTAAAGTTATTTTTATCTCTTAATCATTTAAAATATAAATTAGTACGCATATATTTATTATTCCAAAAATAAATTCAATTGTAAACTAATATCTTACAAATATTTAGCATCATTTGAGGATGAATAGAAAACAGTTAAAATTGGGAAATAAACATATAGTATGTAAAAGTTTTCCAAATATTTGCTTTTTGGCATCATAACTACATGTGTATATATATGGGTGAATTTTTTCTATCATGTCACCCACATTGGATAACCAAGCTAATGACAGAAGTGTACTCTAGGGGAGGGGTGAAAAAGACAAATGCCTTAACCCAACTTCAAAACTTGGACATCCAACCCACACATACACTATACATACTCATGTCAACCACTTGGTCCCCAATAGTAACATATATGGGCGAATATTTATAAATGGTTTGGTTATTAAAAAATATTATGAGAAGTGAAGAAAAATAGAAAAAAGAAAAATTTAAAGTTAATTTTATAATAATTGAACCCAAAGGGGAATATTCCTGCGATCTATTTGAGTTTAAAGAATGCATATTTTGGTATATAGTGTAATGAACAGTATATTGCAAAAAAAGATAGAATAGCATAATGAATAAAATATATTAGGATATGCAATTGAAAAGGAAGAAGAATAATGGAAACCATAGGGCAGATAGTTAAAAGTAGAGAATATGCAATGGTAAATGATTGAAGAGATAGGGATCATGATTAAAAAGAAAGAATAATAGAGTTTAGCTATCATATGCTAACATTTAATTTGAATTGGGGCACAGTGAAATAGAATGCATGAGTGTTTATGCATACCCTAACACATCCAAGGTAATGTTTTTGAGACAAACAATAAAAATGATCAAATTTCTTACTAAAAACAAAGGATGCAAAGATACCAGCATCCACTTAATACCGCAAAAAAAGGGGAAAAAAAAAAAACTACTATCAGTATCTTCATGAAATAATTAATCCTCCTAGTGAAATTTCCGCTTCTATTTATTAAATCCCTTTTTCTTTTAACAACTGTGGTAGATGCGATTATCAAAGCGGTGCCAAGAATAGCAAACAAAAGGGAATACTTGATTTTTCAGAATTATTTGAAAAAATGGCTGTCTGAAACTGTTAAATCAGAATGACAATTAGCATGAAAGATACTAAACTCAACATTCAATCCTAAAAAGAATTTCATGCAAATTAGTACAAGAAAAAAATATTTAGACATGAAGAGTTATCATAGGCTAAAACATCGAGGACGAGCGAAAGAAAAAAATGCCAAAACAGAGACCATAAAGAAAAGAAGAATTGAGAAATTTCAATGGTGTAAGAGAAGTTTCAATGTTGTAATCAGAATGAGTAAAGCTTCTCACTTTTAATATGTTCAATAGTCTCTTGATTCATAAGTGGTTCCTTTGTGTGTACATGATAAAAAACTGGAATGGGGACACCCCAAGTCCTCTGCCGTGATATGCACCAGTCAGAGCGGCTGGAAGTCATTGCAGATATTCGTTTTTCTGCCTGTACAGGTTTTCATGTAAGTAAAAATGATATAGGCATGAAACAAAAGCACAAAAAACCAACTCTGTAATGGGATAACGGACAAAAATAACTATTGTGACTTGCTGTCTTTTTTGGAACGACTTGGGAGTGAATAAGGAATTAAGGATGGATTGGATCTGTTGCATAAAGTATAAAAAAGAAGAAGTATATGCTAGGCCAAACAAATATTTAGTTGAGACAAGAAGTTCATCTGGTTTTGCCTAATTTTAGCTGCAGCTCTGATATTTGAAATGTAAATTTTTCATTAGATTCCAAACACAACTTTTAAGGTGTGTGTGTGTGTGAGAGAGAGAGAGAGGCCAAAGAAGAGATTAAAGTTCTGCAACGACTTCCATTAGTCTCAGTCTAGAAAGATTGTGGGGAACCTGCACAGGACGTGGTATTTGAAATTTCACAAAGCTGCACTCCCTAGCTCGGGTGCTTTTGCAATTTGTACCTTCAGTGAACCCACACACACACACACACACACACACACAAAAGTAAAAGTAACCTGAAAAGATGAAGTTTTACCAATGCACAACCCAGTTATCCTTAACGTTACTGATAAAATCACTGATGACATTCATATCCCAAGGTCAATGATAGTTGATACAACTCTTATTTTCCCCAGGATACATACATGTTTTCCTAAACATGAATTATTTTCTAGCATTTACTCTGTGTGTGCGCGCACATCCCTAGTAAGAGATACTGGCAACAACATCACTATCTGGAACACACAAAATGATAGAGCATGTAGCCAAGGTAATTAGTTGGTAAAGGACCAATTGACAAGATCCATTTTGATTTTTGACTGAGGATAGCACCCTTCATAAACTGGAATGATGGTGTGTACAGCAACACAACCAACATAGAAGGTATTCATTCTTGCTGCAGCCGCAGATGATGACAGTAGAAAAGGTGGCGGTGGAATGCATAAAGAAAGCATATTTTCCAGCCTAAAAACTTGGCAAACCAACTCTTGTATTGACTTTGTTTGACAATGCACTAGAATGGAGTGGTGGATGTCCCCACAAAATCACAGCAGCAATCATCATCATCATCATCATCATCATCATGGAACAGCAATATTATGATTAACAATGAATAATGGATGTAAATGTCACCATCTTCATCACAATCTATTTCCCAAGGTGCACCTGAAAACCACTACATAACTACATATAAATCACAGTAGAATCAATGTTATCAGAACTGAACTGGCAATTAAACCGATGAACAATCCGGTCTGGTTCAAACCAGTTAAGGCTATTATTTAAAACGGTTTGAAACATAACATCAACATAACATAATAAATAAATGACATTTTAAATTTTTATTAATCTGAACTGGCCATTGAACCGATGAACAATCCAGTCTGGTTCAAACCAGTTAAGACTATTATTTAAAACGGTTTGAAACATAACATCAACATAATATAATTATAATATAATAAATAAATGACATTTAAAATTTTTATAAATCTGAACTGGCAATTGAACCAATGCACAATCCGGTCTGGTTCAAACCAGTTAAGAATATTATTTAAAACGGTTTGAAACATACCATCAACATAATATAATTATAATATAATTAAAAAATTGACATTTAAAATTTTTATTTAATCTTACAAATATTAAATAATCCAATGATTGTATATTCTATACAATGCGTTTGGGCATAGATCCAAATTAAATTGAAACTAAAGAGAAATTAATGCTGAAGGATTCAGAAACATGGTGCAGATTGACTGATAGAGGTAAAGTTATTCAATGGAACTGAGGATAAGTCAGTGCTGAACGAGATGCCAGCATTGATCGCTAAGAGATTTTGCAACATTTTTATTTTCATGCCAGAAACAATAATGTTGGAAGGCCGCCGAGAACACTATTTGAGAAGATGTTGGAGCCATTTCACAGTCATTAGGAGCAATATCCTTGGTGGCTAAAAGGAGAAAGGTGAAGTGTGGGTCATGGCAGAGATTTTCTTTTCCTGGGAGGTTGAACTGTTTAAGTGGTCTGGTGGTCGAACTCCGCTTCCCTCGGTTCATGCAGTTCTCTGCTTTACACCGGATCAGTCTAATCAGACTGGGCACATTCCCAGTCCTCTGTTGGATTGGCCAAACTAGCCAGTCCAGTCAGGTTTTAATAACATTGAATACAATAGATATGGTCAAGCAAACAATACCTGTGCTGGAACCCATGTCACTCGCCTGATGGCATCCATAGCAGCTTCCCTAAACCCTTCCACAGAAGCGAACCATTGCTCAGTTGCCCTGAAAATTGTTGGCTTCTTGGTTCTCCAGTCATAAGGGTATTTGTGTTCTAGAGGAAGAGAAGTTACAAAACAGCTTAGGCCTCATGTTTAGTCATCCTCTGTCAATTTCACAGGACAAATTTGCAACTTACTATAAGGCTCTTCCATGACAAGTGACATTTTCTGGTCTAAGTATTTCACAACAGCAATGTTGCCATCTCCAAGGACATCCAGACCTCCAAATGGATTGGCTTCTTCAGTGAACTTGCCATCATCATCTACTGGTGATATAATTGGTAGTCCATATTTCAAGCCTGTTAAGTAATCTTCTTGGCCATGACCAGGAGCAGTATGTACTAATCCGGTTCCTGACTCAGTTGTAATATATTCTCCCCCAATAACAACAAGACATTCCCTGTTATCAATAGGATGGGCATACCTGGTATCATGGTTAGCAACTAGAAGTTAGACGATGAATTTACTGATTGAAGCAACATTGAGTCATTGATGATGCACCAGCAGTTGATCAAACAGTTTCTCACTGTGCTAGTTTGTGTTGTGCTTTTTTGCCTTGAACTTCAAATTGTTTAGTTTAAGTAGTAGGCAATGGGTTATTATGTTCTCTTCCTCATCCATTATATATCTCATCAATACACCTAACATTTAATAATAATTCGAATATTCCATAAAAAATTCAAATATAAACTTTTGAATTAGAGAAGTACAAAATGTCAATGTGAAGTGTATATGATGAAATTTTGAGAAACAAGGCAACTTTCAATAGCCAGGTTTTTAACTGCCAGTTTCTCTCCTCCCTTAGCACACAATCATAATCTTATAGTGAAACCATATTTCTGCTATTTATTTATTTTATGTTCTTATTAAACACTTGACATCATCCATGTACACAAGTGAGCGGGGTTTGAAAGCAAGATGTAGGCAGCGTTAGGGTTGACATATTGACACATCTAGTAAATGAGTTGCTTTGGATTTCCTTATCTATCAAGTATGAACAATGGAATCAATTCCACCTGAACCCATACAATCCAATGCACCCACATTCAACTGTAACACAATGAAATTAAAGATTTACTTGTAAATTAAAAGTAATATAACTTAAAAATCTTCAGTTCCTAATGATTTACTTGTAAATTAAAAGTAATATAACTTTAAAACTTTCAGTTTCTAGATGCAACCTGTAGTTTTCAAGCTCGGAACCCCGGAAGGTCTTCTTCACTGAAAGCTTCACCCCCCACTTGGACTGCAATGTTGGTATTAGCTCTGACGCAACAATGACAAATGGCTTCCTTTTCTCACTTTTCAAAACATTGCCCAGCTTTCTTGTTCCAGGTGATTGAGTCATGTCTTCCAGATGAACTTCAGACACTGAATACAGAAGCTCCGCATTCACTGCAACAGCTGAAGAACATACGAAACATGTGATCAACATCAAAATTAGTCAACGTACGAAAGCATTGTAATGAAATGAAGAAGAAGAAGAAGAAGAAATTTTCAAAAGAAAAGCAGAAGAACAAGAACCAAGAGAAGGAAAAAGATAAAAGGCGAATGAAAAGGAAAATAATTAAAAAAAAAAAATGAAAACCAAAGGTCACTGGACTGCTACTCATAATTGAACATTCAAAGAAAATGGCACAGAGAAGAAAACAGAAAATAACAAAGAACTTCAAAATGAAAGCAGACCTTATATGAGAACAAGATGGAAGAGCACAAAACAATCATAGAATATGGAGTCTCCATAGAAATTAATGACTTAAAGCGTGACCCTAGATTACAGGCCATAGAGCTCCCGCATGTTGTCAAGTCTGGAGAGGGGAATCAATGTATGCAGTCTTAACCTTACTTTATTCTCGTTGTAAGGAGACTATTTCTTATGACTTGAACCCATGACCTCTCTTGTCATAGAAGTGGTAACTTTACCATTGAGACAAGGCCCAGCATCAGATTTAATATGACACGAAATATGAAATGTTTAAATGATTTATATGCATATGATGGTGGCAATATAGATAACTGATTTTCGGGAAAATTCCTCCTATGGCTATAACCTTTGCTCCTAATTACTCATATACCCATAGTGTTTTATAAATTCCTCTTGTACCCGTAACATTTCTTCCTAGATTCCTCTTATGCCTATGCTGTCAACACGGCCATTATCTATCCTATTCAAAAGACGATTTTGCTCATTCAAAATTACCTAATTAAGACAATTCGATCCTAACATGACTTAATTAATGGTAGTAAATAATCAATATGCGACATTAAATGATTCAAGAGTTATATTAAGGCTGAACAATTTTTATTAGAAAAATTTTAGAACAAAATTGTCTTTTCAACCAGGTAGATAATGGTTGTGTTAATGGCATGGGTATGATGAGAATTTAGAATAAAATAATATGGATATGAGAGAAATTTATTACATGTTGCGGGTATATTAAGAATTAGAAGCAAATGTTGTGGATATAAATGAAATTCTCCCCTTTTTTCTTTTCTTCAGTTATGTAACCCAACGGAAGTTAAGGATGGGTGTTCTTTCAAATATCCAACTGGAATAGCCCATCAAGAGCAAGAGTTGGAATAAAAATTTTCCTTCCCTTTCTGAGCTCTTATTGAAAAAAATGCCAAGCATATGACGATTAGTAAGCAAGCAAACAAAGCACTGTCATCTGCCTATTCCATATGGACCAAATGCAAGCAACGAAGCCTCCACCAGGCCACTTGCAAAAATATTTAGTTGGAAACAAAAGCGTGCAACACCAAAGGTGTGAGACAGATTTCACTGGTCAGAGTTTGATCTGATTGTAAACGAAGGTGTCCTAAAAAGTTTCCTTGTTGGAGTAGTTTGAGCTCTTTGATCAACAGCTAATAAGCAAATAATCAATAAAGAAATAGAACACATTCAAAGGAAGCAATGCTTGAAGGGCTGGGATGGGCATACGGTAAGTAGCAGAACCTACAATAATTCCTGAATTAACAAAGCCTGTGCTGATGGTTTATTTCTATGCTATTGTTTTACCAACTGGTAATGCCAAAGACATCAAATTACTTCTAAGGGTAGATGGGACATGACTTGAGCACCAAGGACATGCATCTCTAGATTCTTTATAGGTGTGAGCTACATTTCGGAGATCAGATCTTCGCTTGATGAACCTGCATGAGGATGAATGACATCCTAAAACTTTGATGGAAAACTTCCAGCTCTTGATCAGCAGCTCATAAGTAAATGGTCGATAAAGAAATAGTGCACATTCATAGAAAGAAAAGCATGAAAGACTGAGAATTTAGGGCTGGCATCCAGTAGGTGGCAATCCTGATCACATATGAACCTTAGACTAGAACACATGATCAATTACAGAAAATGTAGCAGATAGCAACAAATTTCATGAAATATTCAAACAAGCCTACCAGCATTTGCAGGAATTGTCCAAGGAGTTGTAGTCCATATGGCCAAGCATAAATCAGGGAAAAACTCTTCTAATAAGCCGTCTGATGATGGAGGTGCACCCACCAACTTGAAAATAGCATATATACTCTTTGAAACATGCCCTTCTGGATACTGCATAGAAATTGCAAGTGCCTCACATTTATCATAGTCAAACAGGAGAGCTGCCAGACTAATTTTTGTAGTCCAAAAGTATAATCACAAATAAGCACATCAAAAAACACATGTGAAGTTATTTTAAAGAGACTAATCCAATGCATCTGTTCCCAAATGACAAAATTTTGAACCATTGATGAAATGAACAGAAAAATAGAACAATCTCACAAGTATTAATTCCGTTAAAAATGTCATATCATGATAATTTTGAAAGACAATTAAAAGATAGCGATCTGAAGCCTGGACAAAAACAAAATACGGATGCAGCTCAGCAATTGAACCAAGTCAACAATCAAACACACTGCTTTCAATTAGGATTTTCGTCACGTAATTCAATGAGAACAAGCAATAATTCATTTTGCGTTCCTGTAAAGAAATAAAAAGTTTGTTGAAAAATAATAATAAACATCACCACAAAACACCTCATTAGTTTATTATACATGGAAAATAGCAGCCATAAGGTGAACCTTACTTTAAGTTAAAAGCAAGGTCGAAATTTTATAAGGTGAAATGAAAGTTCATATAAATGATCCATCTCAATCATTAGATAAACATTTGTAATTTTTAAGCACCAAAAATATTTCAATCCACAAATCATATGGGCCAAAATAACAAAATATTTAATAAAATTGCTATAATCCATTTCAACTTTTATAGCCCATGAAATTTTATTTATATATCTAAACCATGGATTGTTTATATTTCTATCTAAATGGGATATAAATATAAAAAAATTGTAAATTTTAAATAATTTTGAAACTCTAAAAAATCTTAGATTTGAACCGATATTTAGAAGCTAAATACTCATAAGTTTTTCCATTAATATATAGTTTAAATATTATTTGTGTTACATAACCTGGAACAACTCAACCTTCAGCTAATGTTAGGTTGACATTGCAATTGTTTTCATCTGCCCATATCTACGGGGTTATGATTCCAATTACCTCTATAAAACCACTTGAATTTTGAACAAAAATCATGTTTTGAATAATTTAAGCCAACCACAATATTAACCAATATACACTTATTTCTGACACTAAAAATTACTTCGACTGGAAATTAATCTCCCAAAATATCAAAAGCATTTGATGAGTGAATAAGCATTTATATATATGGGCATGATGCCATAAGGTTGACCTCACCTTATCAAAAGCAAGGCCAAGCTAAATAAATCCTAAATGACAGTTCATACTTCATCTTAATGATCCATCCCACTCATTACAATACCTCATCTATATCGATAGGTAAGTCTATTTTTACAAGCCAACATAAAAAAACAAGAACAAATCCAAAGGAAAGTAAAAATAAAAAAGTAGCAGCAGAAAATGAAGGAAAAAAAAAATCCAACTCCCTCAGCATGAAGGAAAAAGAGTTTTACATCTTTTCCACCACATTCTTACAATAATGTGATTTGACATCTTAAGTCTTAACTAGCTTACTTTTCCCATCATTACTAATATTTTCAATCTTTATTTCCCATCTTTTCATACAAAAAGCCTGCATATTTGTCTTTATTCATTTTACTCTTAATCATCATTGCTATCACATCACATCCCTCTCCTCACTTTTTCAAATCCCTTTTCTTCCCACTTTTTGGTTCGCCATTCCCTAACAAACATAAAATAAATTTGATTGCTTAAAAGATAAAATAAATGTATCTCCAACCCTATTGAATAACAGCACAAGGCGAGTGGTTGTATTTGATGATCTCAGTTGCCATAGAAGATAGCATCCATATTGCTTAGCATTCAGAAACCAGTAATGCTGAGCAAAGTTGAGAGCTGCTCATATGGCATCTTTTAATGGGTGAGCATGAATGATGACATTTAATTTCATGTCAACACGCTATCATGAAAAATAATGCAAAGTCCACCATACAATTACTCTTGATCTTTGATCCTTACAATGTACAAGTCATACATGTAATTATGGCACCCAAAAAAAAAGTGCCTAGTCTAGGAGTGAAAATTCACCTCTAACTCAGCCTCAGCAAGAGCAGTTCGCGAAGAAGGACTCCAGTGGACAGGTTTTCTGCCTCTATAGATGTGTCCATTGATAGCCATTTGACCAAATACTTCAATCTAGTTGATATAAAAAAATAAAAGGGATATTTATTAATCATCTAATATGATTAGAGTTCTTTCACCATATGACAGAAGGAAAAATCAAAATTAAAAAGAAAAAAATGATGAAACCAAGATCGCGTTGACCTGAAAAGTAAAAAACAATAATGTGGCACATGCAGTGTTCAATGCAAATAGTTTGAGAATGCTTATGGATGAAAGTTATGAAGGAATGGATAAAATTGATATAGCAATGTCAACTATTTATGAGCTATATTTTAGTGAATCATGAACCAACGACATTGGATATATTATAACTCTGATAATAATGTCGATTTGCTTCACGATAATCAAATTCCCAAAAAAAAAAAAAAAGTTATAACTGAAGACTAATTAGATTTCAAGAAATTTTAGCATGGGAACTGCCTGAGGTAAAAACCTTTTTTTTTTTTTTCATTTATATTGTCAGCAAGGAGATAGGTGTGACCTGACAATATGGTCTGCCTAATGCATCATTGGCCGTGAAGATTTTAAGTTTAAAAAAGGGCACCTCAGGGAAATGGAATTATTATCTCACTCTCACTAGATTATGAATCAGTGGGGCCTTCTGCACAAGGTATGTCATTTTCTTTGCTGCCCAAGGGTCGATTAAATTATAGAGAATTCCTCGGTAACAAATTTGGGGTTTTTCTATCAACCCAAGAAATTGAGAAAGATAAAGTTGACTTTGATTATCTTTCTTATTAGCTTTGTTAGACCAAAATTGACAATGCATCCATCACTTATATGACTATATTGCTAAACTAAGGGTGTGTTTGTTTAGGGCAAAAAAGTGTCAACTAAAACTTTTCAATCTAAAACTTTTCACTCTCCATAATTACTCTATTTTTTAATTATTTTTTCACATTTTTCTATACAAACTACCCTACTTTTCAATCATTTCTACACAACTACCCATACAACTAACCTATCTATTTTAACTTTATTCTCTTTACTCTTCATCATTACTCCTATTATATCACATCACTTTCTATTGATTTGACAACTTCTATTCCAAAAAATTTTCATCAAAAGTTTTACCTCCAACCAAACACACCCTAAAGCTTATAATAAACCAATGAGACATATCACAATTGAATTTTGACTCTGAAAATATTCCAAATTCGCTACCGTTTTATCTCTATCTAAAAGTAACCATATAGGCATCATAGTTTAATAAGATATTACGTGTTTTTCTACCATGCATTTCTTAACATCCCATAAAGTTTCATTGAGAAATTCAATGATTTTCCTCTCCCAAGCAAATTTTTTTTTACCCAATATTAGCAGTAATCTCTAGCGCCAAAAAAGAAGCCAAAGAGAAATGAGAGAATTTGCCAAAGACCACTGATCCTAACTATTTGACAATTACGACTAGCGATGGCCGAAGTTGTCAGATAAATAGATGAGAAATAGCAGAATGAGAAGTCACCACATCTAACAATGTTGAACATCAAGAGGATCGGCAACTGAATAGATTTTGGTCATATTTTTCAGAAATTAGTGGAACATGAGAGAGGAAGAGAGAGTTCTCACTTGAGCAGCTTCATACTCAGGCAAGAGTGTTAAATAAGGGTTGTCCCAGTCTCCCCATACCCCATATCGCTGCATGCATTAAAAAAAAAATTGTAACTCAGCAGTTTCCCTTAGAAGAAATATTCATCTATGTAGCAACAGGCACTTGGATGGGTTAGAAAAGGCAAATTGGCATATAAATATGGATTGAAGCAAGACATTAGCAGGAAGACTACTTCGGAATTGAGAGTAAAAAAGCATATCAAAATTTACATAACATTTTTATTAAAAAAATCATAGTAAATAGTGGTGACCTTGAATGATTTCATCTGGTTTTGAATAGTATCTTTGGCAAATTTTGCAGCCTTTTTTCTCAACTTAATTGGTGTGAGGGTCCTTCTAGCATCTTGATCCATTGACTGCAGAACTGAAATGTTACAACAGTGTTCAAACAGCCTGAAATAAATTTCAAGCAAGAGCTAACCAAAAGAAACAGATAGTGAGAAGATGTAATTTCAAGCATAACAATGCAGCAGCAGCCACAAATAGATCCTTCCCTCCCGTTTTGAAGGGAGCAACATCAAGGAAAGAGAATGAGATGCCCGCACAACCAACTACAATAACTTATAAAGTTCCCCTGTCACAGGTGAGCCCCTGGCCCCAAACTACCAACAACTAAGTGTAAATAGCCTGTCGAGTTCCCCTGTCACGAGTGAGCCAGTCCTAGGCCTCAAATTACCCCATACCCTAAGGGTGTGTTTGGAATGATCTCATGAATTCGAATGGGGGTGGGGATGGGAATGAGATGGGATTTCTCATTTCCAACAAATCTTTTTCAATTTCTAATACAACTCATTTTCTAATACGTAACCACCATAATTTTTACATTTCCAATGCCACTTTTCCTATTCCCAATGCACGACAACCCCTCCTCATCCATTTCCATCTCATCCCAATCCATTGGATCATTCCAAACACGCCCCAACCAGATGCTTAATTCCATTTAGACTCCATCTAAAGAAAATAGCAGACATTCACAAAATTATTAACCAAGGTATCACCATTCCAACAGGAAAGGAGTAAGAGCTTTCTGCAAAGAAAAATAACTGGATGCAACCTGCTTTTCTTTGAAGAGAAAGGAGTGGTAATCTAGGACATTGGCCACATGGCATCCTTGGAAGAGACTGCCAAGTGCCAATGCTTTGACAATAAGGCAAGCCCTTCTTTCTTCGGTAATTCACAAAATGACATGGAGAAATGGTTGCCCTTGTTCGTTCAATATGATCTGAAAGATCCATCAAGTTTATTTATATTTTCATTCCTTGATGCTTGTATCAAATACCAAAAACTATAAATAAATCATCGCTACACATTCAATTGTTAATCTGCTCACAGTGTTCTTCATCACATAGTGATAATGTTATACCAAACATCTTGCTCCTTTTTTCTTCTCTACATATGCCCTCAATATACCATAATAGTGACAACCTGGAATTGAAAATTATTAGAAGTCCCCCCACATGATAGAGACTTGTACCATCTAAAACTAAAACACAAGGAGACTACCTAAATGATACTAACAATGTTCCTAGCAGCAAAGTAAAAAATAAAATAAAATACTTGCCTTTTAATTCTATAGGTAAGCCATGGCAATCCCAACCAGGCACAAAGTTAACTTTAAAGTTTTGAAGAAGCTGCAAAAAGAAGCAATCAGCATAAAGATATCACAAGAAGGATCTCAATGTTTAATAACACATTATTTAGATAGTGTGAATTCATGAAGCCTGCATTGACTTATGAACAGTAAAGAGATGGGAAAGAAGGACGTGTTGTGATAGTTTTCTCCAATAACATTGGTCTCCCCCTTCTTTATTCAGTCAAGTTTGTTTTTTTCCCCTAATGTTCATTGATTCTTTTTAAATAAGATTATTATGATCTACTCCAGCACCATTGGCCTGTACATCCAAAACATCAGATGATATTTTTCATCCTCTTGTGAATTCTTAATCTTCTATCAACATGAGCTTCTAAAGTTCAATATTGTAATTACAACTGCACAAATCTCACTTAACAACTGTCAAAAGGAAAAATCATCATCATCATAATATGTGAGCTGCATGGATTTTGTGACATGATTCTTTACAATCATGAATGACGCTCTCAATAATCTATATTGTCTCCATATCTTTCTCAATTACTTCTATCCATATTTTTTCGGGCCTTCATCTAGTTCTCTTACAACTTTCTATTCAAATAAACTCACAATCCTAACTAGTGTTGTTCCAGACCTCCACTTAACATACCCTAACCATCTTAGTATACTTTCCCTAATTTTATTACCTATTAATCTTACTTTAGATTATCTTAAATTGTTCCATCTATTTTTTACCATTCTCTTGTTTTCCCACTTTTCCACATTAACATTCTCATTTCTTATACATTCATTCTTTATGCCAATAAAAGTCTTTGCTCTTGTTATCAGTCCCAAGCCTGGAAGGATTGGCCCATGGAAATTAGTGCTATAAAGATATTCACCACATCTTTCTCATGGATTCTAAAGTGTCACAAAAAAAAAAAAAAAAAAAATGTATCAAGAGGTCATTGACTAAAAAGTCGTTACTTTTAACAATCAAAAGAAGAAGTGAGGAAGCACAGAAGAAATACCTTATAGCGATTGATAATGTCTTTCAGAATTTTATTCAAAGCATGGCCTATATGTAAATCCCCATTGGCATATGGTGGTCCATCATGCAGAGTAAATGATCCCTGAAGCATAAATCTATATTAAAATATTTTTATTTAGTCAATTTCTGCAGAATGAAAATATTGAAGCAGATTGACATACCCCATTATTCTTATCTGCCACCCGCTTGAACACTTGATTCTGCTCCCACAGTTTCTGAATTTCTGGCTCCCTCACTACAGAGTTTGCCCTCATGGAGAAGGCTGTCTTAGGCAAATGTATAGTGTCTTTATACTTTCCACCATCCTGCTTCGCACCTGAACAAAATAATGCATTCAATGTTGTAATGAATTTGTTCTAAGGTTTGGTTTGAGGAAAAAGAGATGGAAAAGAAGAAGAAAAGTAAAGGTGGAAAAAATGGATGGTAATGTCCAATCAACCTAAACAACAGAGAAATTACGTTAATTATAGGAAATAAGGTGTCACATCAGTCTAGGAAAGAGAAAATATTGGCTATGGGTAATTAGATGTCACATTTATCTAGAAATAAGAGAAAATAAGTTAGTTATAAGCAAATAGATATTATGGGCATGTTTGTTTACAATAAAAATTTTTCGAACTAAAACTTTTTAATCTAAAACTTTTCACGCTGCCCGACTAGCCTATTTTTTTAATTATTTCTTCACATTTTTCTATATAATTACCCCACTTTTCAATCGTTTTTACACAACTACCCATACAAGTAACCTATTCATTTTAACTTTATTTTATTTACTCCTCATCATTACCCCTATTATATCAAATCGTTTTCTACCAATTTAAAAACTTTTACACACAAAATTTCATCACTTTCCAAACACACCCTATATCAGTCTAAAACGAGAAAAAATGGTTCTTACCTTTCTTTTTCCACATGGAGTTATTTTGCAGATAAAGAAAGTGAATACTGTAGAATTACAATGAGAAAGAAAGTTAACATATAAGACTTAGGGTTTATTTATTTTTGCATATTTTAGGAATTTATTTGACCTTTTGGGCATTCAGTTGTTATTTGGAGATTAGATAGAGGCATAAAGTAATCAACACATGGATAATTTGATGGACGAGTTAGATTAGTACTTCAGTTATTTATTTAGATTTTTTATTCATTCAAATGAAATTAAGGTTTTTTTGCATAGGAAATTTTGAGAAAAGAAGTTATTTCTAAGCTTCCTACTTTCTAATTTTATCTAATTTTCCTTGAGTTTCTCTATTTTTCTCTCATTACTTCCTTTGTCATCCTCTTAAGAGTCCTCCTTCAAATTTCTTTCCTTCACATTCTACATCAGAGAGAGAGGTTGGTTTTTGCTACAAACTTCTCAATAGGAATGCAGTACACCTTTTATCTCTTAATATTGCAAATGGAAGAGATAACGTATGAGGCAATTTTCCATTTTCCATGACTTCTTTATCCACATACACATAATAGAACTTTTTTTTTCTCTTTGGTGATGAAAACGCAGATGTAGCTTGAAGGCAGCATCCATTGAAACTAGTGCAACCAGCAATGAAAGAATTATGTTTATCAGGAGGCCACAGCACACGTGCATTTTTTGAGGCCTTTACACCCCTTTTAAGGTAAAACAAAATTAGAGAATTCAAAATTAGAAGAAAGAATTTTAAAAATTCAGGCCTCCATAGTACCTTCTGATGCTTTTTTTCCAGCCATAACTGGTCCACGGGCTCTTCGCTTTGAGAAATAGCCCAAATCTTCTGTAGGTAGCATGCAATAAGGCTTTGCGTTTGGGAATGGGGAATCTCTATTGAGCGAGCTCTTGAAACCAAGGGCGCCCAATGCACCAGTTTTTCCAATTGACCAGCAGTATCTATGTGACAATATCTGAACATGAACAAATGCCGAAATTCACTTTCTCTCAGTATCAGTCAGGCACCCACCACATCTACAATATATTGAAGGACAACGAAAAAACAATGTGATGTTCATAAGCTCGGCTCCCTTAAATTCAGGAATCTAAACGATGAATCGAATTTCTAACATTTACAACACAGACTAACAAGCTCTAGCACTTGCTTCAAGACCTTCCGATAAAATCAAAAGAGTGTAAATCTTCCTAACGCAATCTATTAGATTATAGAGAAGGAAAAAAAGAAACCCACCTTATGTTTATAGCAAATACAAATCATCATCACCATTATCATAAGTTATTTCCCACCTAGGTGGGGTTGGCTGCATAGATTCTGTTGCACTATTTTTGGCGATTTAAGACTAAATTTTATATAAGTTGTAATATTTTTAAATCTTGTTTAATTACTTCAATCCATATTTTTTGGGTCTTCCTCTCATTCTCCTACCATCTTCTACTTGGATAGACTCTGTCCTCCTAACCGGTGCTATTTTAGGTCTCCTTTTAACATGACCAAACCATCTTAATCTATTTTCTCTCATTTTATCACAAATTGGTCTCGCTTTTAGGTTTTCTCGAATTATTTCATTCCTAATTTTATCTTTTCTTGTTTTACCACTCATCCATCTTAACATTCTCATTTTCGCTATGCTCGTTTTTTGTATATGTTGTTCTTTAACTACCCAACATTCTGCCCTATAAAGCATCGCAGTCTTATAAAATTTTCCTTTAATTTGATTGGAACTTGACAGTCACATAAAATTTCTAACACACTTGTCATTTCTTCCATCCAGCTTGAATTCTATGTATTATATCTTTCTCAATTCTCCCGTTCTCTTGAACTATTGACCTAGGTACCGGAAGTGATTAATTCTTGTTACTACTTGATCTAAAATCTTAATTGGTTCATCATCGAGTTTTCACTATTATTAAAATTGTATTTCATATATTCAATTTTTGTGCGACTAATTCTAAAACCAATAGATTCTAAAACATCTACTCACATATTCAATTTTAAATTTAGTCATTCTTTAGTTTCATCTATTAGAATAATGTCATCTGCAAATAACATACACCAAGGCTTCTTGGAGATGTCTAGTAATTTCATCTATTACTAAGGTAAATAGGTAAGGACTCCAGGTTGAGCCTTATGTAAATCTATTTTAACCGGAAAAATATTAGTATCTCCACTAATGGTCCTCACATTTGTAATAGTCCCCCGTACATATCTTTAACAATATCAATGTATCTATTATTAATTCCTTTCTTTTCCATTACTTGCTATATTAACTTTCTTGGTACTCATCATATGCTTTTTCTTTTATAGAAAACACAAATGACAAATTCTTTTTCCGAAAAATAAAAATCCGACAAAAGCTCACATTTTGAGTGACGGCAGATACACTACCGAAAATTCCCAAAACCCCAGAACCAAAAATCTGAAAAATGCCGCACTCCTCGATACCTACAACTATTCCAATACAGTACGAGTTTCAGTTTCTCACTGCTGTACTACTACCAGCGGAAAAATCCACGGCGCGGAGTAAATTGATAAGAGTTCAAGTGTCGCTGAACCTCGCAGAGCCCGGAATCAAAGCGGCAGCGGAACCAGTAGAGAAGAAGTGAAAGTGAAGCTGGATGACCAGGAGCTTACTCTGTAAGAAGAAGACGGCTTCATTGCCATTTTGGAGGATTCGAGAGAGACAGTGATGGTCGGACATGCAGCGAATTTCAGAAAGGGAGCAGCATCCATAGGAAGTTTTCAGGGTGGGAGATGGCGGTCTTGAGACGGAAAATGGAGGAGGGAAGGAGCCACATGTCTGAGCATTTATAGGTTCAGATAACGTGGACGGAGGGGGGACACGAAGTAGGGGAGAGCGTCTGCGCTTGCAGTGGATTTGATTTGGAGGGCGACGACAAGCCGGGGGAAAATGAGAGGACGCTCCACGGTGCTTGCATGCGCAACCTTTGCTATTCCGTGCAAGCTGTTGCACCATGGACGTCTCTGGCCCGCTAACAACTGATTGGGAGTTGGCTAGAAGCCATTGTAAAGAGCGACTGGGCTCGGGTCAAGGGCCATACGGAGAGGGAGGAACAGGGAAGCTGTCCTAATGGGCAACGGCCATCAGCGTCGGGCACCGATCCAATTCATACATTTGCATGATCTTTTTCATTTTTTTTAATTTTTTCGACATTAATTATAATTTTATAATTTTTAATATTATTTAGTATTGAATATTGAAAAAGCTGAATTGAAAAAGTTGCATTGGATCCACATCGATCAACTTGTAAAAAATATTATGATAATGAAGTCGGAAATGGTGTGGTCGTGTACGTGAGGTGCAGGCTTAGTCAAACCACCTCACACATGTCCTCACCTTAGCTCCCACGACACCACTCCTCTTAAAGAAATTGGGCACTATTAACAAATCTCCCAGAATCAGGAAATTACAACTAACAACCTATTTGGCTTACAAAAGGAGTCCACACCTAAAAAGAACTCAAGACATCCACCACTACCATAACTCTACTTCTTTCCAACCCCTTCAGATTCCAATCCTTACATCGATCCTATTTCCTCCAAAAAAACCCAACGATTTCCCAATCCTATTGGGGAATCATAATCATCAATCTCCTACACGTGTGAAGACCCATTTTTGGACTTCTATACTTGGCGCCGTCTGTGGGAACCAAAGCAAGCAATCCGTTTGCTGCCCTTTTTTCTTTCCTACGCATCTTCTCATTCTTCATTTTTTCCCTTTCCATTGTGGATCACAACCAATCTGCCTCTGACTCGGAGAACATCGTGCAAAGAGGCGACGTGCAAAGGGGCGATGCACGAAGAGAGGAAGTGAAAAGAGATGACGTGCACCAAAATACAAAGGAGACTTTGTTGGAATCAGCTCTAAAGAAGTGAGCCTCAATGTCATTATCTCCAAAGAAGATTTCCAAGAGATGAAGACCGCTTTCTGTGAATGGAAAGCCTAAAAGCAATCGAATTCTTCAGCGCCCCATTTGATAGGTGTACCCAGTATGCAAATCCCAACACTAGAACTTGGCGATAACACATCTACTCCCCCTTTACCGAGACTTATCAACACTTCTATTTATTCACCTTTCACTCCTGAAATTATAAATGAATCTCTCCCTCACGAATTCAAACCGATGGTCATGAAATCCTATGATGGGCACTCAAACCCTCAAGACCATGTTGACACCTTTTGCATTAATGCAGACCTAATGAGTTTGTCAGAAAACATAAAGTGTCGAGCATTCATTGGCACTCTAGAGAAAAAATTCAGAGTATGGCTCCGCAGTCTGCACCCAGCATCAATAGCCTCCTTTGACGCTGTATTTGACAGTTTCATAGTACAATTTATAAGTCAGAAATCACATGCCAAAAAACCCTTAGACCTTTACCAAGTTCGCTAAGGAGACAATGAGCCACTACATGAATATATTGATCGGTTCAACCATGGATGCACCTTGATTTAGGAATTAACCCCTGAATTTATCAAGTCCAGCTTTATCGGAGGTTTACGCCCCGACTAACTGTACACATAACTCAATGTGCACAAACCAGAAACTGTAGATGAATTATTCAAAACTGCACACAAATGGGTGAACGCCAAAGAACAGATAAGACAAAGGAAGCAAACACTTCAAAATAACAAAAATAAATGGTTAAGCAGGAAAAGTCCTCAAAGCTCCAAGCACCAATACATAGAAAAAGAGGTCGAAGGGGCAGACCCTCTTTTTCTACGCCCAGATATGAGAAATATACTCATTTGACAACTTCATAGGATAAAATATTCCTCGCCATAAAAGACAAAGGCCTCTTAAAGAGACCAGACTAAATAAGGGCCTTCTAAAAAAAGAGACACCTCTCGCTAGTGTGCATACCACGAAAATCATGACTATTTCATATAAAGGTGCATCTGGCTAAAGAATATCATTGAAGAACTAATCATGAAAGGTCTCCTCGCCTAATTTATAAAAAGAATTGAGGAGAAGGGCCCCATTATCATGCAGGAGCTAGGATCAGGGTTGAAACATGAATCATCGAACACTCCCACACATAGAGTCATCTCCACCATCCATGGAGTTCTTGCTTGTAGAAATAGCACCCAATTGAGAAAAAGAAGGTATGCATACTTAAAAGTAACATCTAGCAACAGACCCTACCTTATGACAAAATACACCTGAGTGAAGAAGACCCCTTGCACACGCCACACGATGACACCATTGTCATCGACGCCATCATATCTAACTGAACAGTGTGTCGAATCATGATCAACATAGGCAGCTCTGCCGATATTTTATTCATCAAAGCCTTCGACAAGATGAAGTTGTCAAGAAAAAAATTGCATCCTCATATGGGACCCCTGATTGGGTTCATGGTAGATAAGGTATCCGTAGAAGGGTTAATTACACTCCCTTTTATTATTGGAACCGCACCATAACAAACCACGATTGAAGTTGATTTCTTAATGATCAATATCTCATCTGCTTACAATGACATTATAAGACACCCTACTCTCAACAGATTACTAGCCATTGTTTTTACTTACCATCTGTGTATCAAGTTCCATACAATTGCATGAGAAGGTATTGCAAGAGGAAACCAAAAATGGCCTGTAATTGCTATTTGGCGGCTTGCAAACGGAAGTAACTTGAGGACTCCACGGCACCATCTGCCAAGATCGAACCCACAATTGCTGTCAACATTCGAGACATTATACCCAAGCACGTCACGATAGGTATATCAATTGATCCCTCCTTTCAAAGCACTTTGATAAACTGTTTACATGCTAATATTGACATTTTTGCATGGAACACCCTAGCCTTAACAAGTTTACTTCCATCTATACCTAATCATAAATTAAATATAGACAGAGAAATTAAACCAATAAAACAAAAGAAAAAAACCTTGCATCTAAAAGACAACGGATAATAGCATGGAAAATAAGCAATCTTTTAGCCGCGCATTTCTTCAGATAAGTCTAGTACCCCCAATGGTTGTCTAATGTAATCTTAGTACCAAGGCCTAATGATAAATGACGCATGTGTATAGACCACACTAACTTAAATAAAACTACCCCAAAAGATAGTTATCCACTACCGAACATTGATCAATTAATTAACTCAACTATAGGCTACAATGCTTTTAGTTTCATGGACGCCTTTTTTGGATATCATTAAATAATAATGGCTAAAGAAGATGAAGAAAAAACTTCATCATTACCCCCGAAGGAACATACTACTATACAGTAATGCCTTTTGGACTTAAAAATGCAGGTGCTACTTATGAAAAGGTAGTTAATAAAATCTTTGTGCAACAAATAGACAAAAACATTGAGGTCTCAATGATATGATAGTTACAAGGAAAGACTCAAAACAACAAATTAAAGACCTAGCAGAAACCTTTACCATTCTTTGACATTTCAATATGAAATTAAATTCAGAAAAATGCATATTTTGAGCAACTAAAGACAAGTTCTTAGGAGCTATTATTTCAGAAAGGAGCATTAAGGTAAACCCCACTAAAATAAAGCCATACTGAAAAATAAAAAAGACATACAGAAATTCATAGGACGTCTTGCCGCATTGCATAGATTTAGTTCAAAATTTATTGACAGATCTTCACCTTTTTTTAAGATCCTAAGGAAAACTGATGGTTTCAAGTGGAGGCAGATTGCAAATCTCTCTTTCAAGAGCTTAAGTAGTACCTTTTAAAAGCGACTTTGTTAATCAAGCCAATCTTTGAAGAAACTCTTTTTATTTATTTATCAGCTTCAAATAATACCATTACTGTTGTACTAGTGGGGACGAATAATGAGGTTCAACATCCCATATATCAGTCAAATGTTATATGATGCCAAAACTCACTATTCTCTATTGTAAAAATAACTTTTCACACTTTCGATTACTTCGAAAAAATTACGTCATTATTTTCAAGCTCATACCATTATTATTTATACTAACTACTCATTGCAATAGCTTTTATGTAAGCCTAACATTTTGAGAAGATTGATGAAATGGGCGCTGGAATTGTCACAGTTTGACATACAATTCCAACCCCTCAAGGCAATAAAAGGACGAGCCCTGACCGATATACTAACTGAATTTATAAAGGTCCCCCATTGCGAAGAAGATGATAATACCCCCTTTGCCTTAGTGGAACTAACAATAATATTACGCTAGATATTACTGCACCTATGGAGGAACAATGGAAATCATACACTAATAGAGCATCTAACAAATAGGATAGTGTAGCCAATCTCCTCATACTCACTCTAGACAAAATGAAACTAGAAGTCGTTATCCATTTCGCATTCAATGCCTCTAAAAATGTCTTAGAATATGAAGTCATTTCCTAATGATTGAATATTGTTTCTTCCCTCAGGGTAAAGCACCTTAACGTCTTCTCTGACTCCAATTTAGTGGTCAATCATGTCAAAGGAAACTTGAAGTAAAAGGATGATGACATGATCTCATATATTCAATTGCAAGGACCTTATAAAATAAATTCCCCACTTCTCCATTTAGAAAATTCCCCGAGAGCAAAATACCCACACCGATACTTTAGCTAAACTAGCCACAACACCTCTTTCAAAACATCAACACCCATTTGCCACTTGAAACAACCAAGTATTACCCATTACCAAAATAATATCGTGGATGCATCTTCTTCGTCCTGGAAAGACCCCCTCATATAATTCATCGCTAATGGTCATCTACCCAATGATGACAAGGAATCAAAATGCATAGGGAGACAAGCATTACACTATATAATCATCGATGAAGAACTTTACAGAAAATCATTCTCTACCTCATTGCTCCATTGTGTACCCCTCAATAAAGTCCCTACTATCCTGGAAGAATTGCATCAAGGTCGCTGCGACAATAACTTAGGAAGGTGTACATTAGCATACCAAATCCTCCGTGTAAGATTTTACTGGTGATCCATCCAAAAAGATGCAAAAGACTATGTCCGCAAATGTGTCGCATGTCAAAGGTATGCCCCAATCTCCCATATCCCTAATACCCCTTTGCAACCCATCTTCGAAGCACGACCTTTTAAGAAATGAGGCATAGGCTTAATAGAACCTCTGCCTATTACCTCTAGAAATCTCAAATTGATAGTTATTGCCGTATATTATTTTTCAAAATGGGTAGAGGCTAAAGCCCTTAGTTTTATTGTCTCTACTCAAATTATTGCTTTTATATGGGATCAAATAGTATGTCGATTTGGCCTAGATCAAACTATCATCACTAGCAACGAAAAATAATTCAATTGCCAACATTTTAAAGAGTTTTGCACTGGCAACAACATACAATATAAATTCCCTTCCGTTGCATATTCTCAATGCAATGGACAAGTTAAAAGAACCAATAGGTCCCTCAAAAAAGCCTTACAAAAGAGGTTACATGATGAACACACAAACTGGACAGATGCTTTACTTAGTATAATTTGGGCTTATAATACAACTCTCAGAAGAGCAACAAGTCACACCCATTTCAAACTCGTATATAGCACAAAAGCAATCCTTACTATTAAAATTGCTCATTCTAACTACCGTGTATCCCAAATGCCACCAACAGTTAACACCCAAGTGCAAAAGAAAAATCTAGACATCTTAGAAGAAATTTGAGATGACGCTGCACAGAGGCTTAGCCTGTATCAACACCAGTTAGCCCGTCATTTTAACAAAAAAATAGACAAACAAACTCATCTAGTAGGTGATTTGGTCCTATGCAAAGCAATCTTTTCCTCAGAATATGATCACCACAAATTCTCCCTAAATCGGGTCGACTCATTCAGCATAAGAAAATCGTTTGACAATGGATCATACAAATTAGAAACAATAGAAGGGCAGCCAATACCTATAGTATGGAACGCCCAACGATGTTTTCAAGCGTGACAAATGGTCCAAAGGAGCCCCCTCAAATTACAACGAGCAAACGATCTCCACAAAGGAGTTACCACAACGCATCAAATAAAAAGGGTCCGAGGACCTGAGACATACCAAAGGAAAAATAGTCACATCAAGCCAAAATGGTTCTGATAAACCAAACATAGAGGTTATAACACCTCATTTTGCAAAAGATTATATAAATCCCAACAAAGGGACATATAGTATGTATAAAACCAGCTCCAAACAATAGAAGCCTAACAAGTTAAAAAAGTCTTTCTCTAAAACCATTCTTACAAACATTCAGGGGCCCATTGCCCACACACACAAAAATTTTAGTCTTCAAATCCTGTATCTTCCTCTTCTTCACTGTCAGAAATGTCGTAATCACTAATCTTCGAAACATCAAAACCTGCACAACATGCAACACCTTGTCAATACAGATATTAAAATCATTTTTGTAACATCTTTTTCCAAAATTCATCCTCTAAAGCTCAAGCTTTTCCTTCTGCGTTAACAAGGCTTGCTTTAACTCCTCTCTCTGAGCAACCAAAGCAATCTTCAACCTTTCCATCTCGTCTTCTTTGAGCTTCGCCTGAACCTCCAAGGATGAATTATTTTCTTTCAACTTATGACACTGATCATCTAAAACTTCATAATGTTCCCTTTGCCTCCACCTCTCAGAATTAGCAGCAGCACAGTTTTTCATCGCAATCCACCATTATTTTCACTGATTTCTCCGTCAAACTTTCTGCTTCAGATTTTGCCCTCTTTGACTGCTCCACAAGAGCGTTATTGATGTTATTTTGTGTCCGCAAGTCCTCCTCCGCCTTATTCACCCTCTTTACCATCTCACGGCAATGAGTTTCCATTAAAAAAGGGAATTGATACCATCAACATACCCCCTTTTTAGCCACTCAAACGTCTCTTCAAAAATTTTCCTCGTCTTTTCTTCTCTTCTTTTGGCGAAAACACCCCTCGTAACATCTCTGAACAAACACCTTCATCCTCTAGCGATGATATCGAACAAACCTTCCATGTTGACACAAGCATCACTGGCTTTGCTAGAGATAAGCTCTTTTTCGCATCATCCCCTTTCTTTTGGGCCATAAGACCATTTTCAGACATGATCGCCTGCTCTACCACATCTCACCCCACCTCGACACTTATTCCCTCATGCGTATCCACAATTTTTTCTCCCCCCCCCCTCTGTTTGCTCATCTAAAACAAACACCTCACTCAACTCTAAAGACCCTGCTCTCTTCTTTAAATTGGGCCACCTTACTATCCTCTTCGCCACCGTCTCAACATTCAGTTCTCCAACAAACTTTGACACTTTCCCCATGTCCTCATCATTGCCCTTTGGCATCACAATTACCCCATAAGTCAGCTTCTCCTGCCTCAATGCACTAATAAGCCTTTCCAACACACCAGACAACTTGTTTACCACCCAAGTTTCCACATTATTTAGTGGCATTGCTTCAGTGGTTGGGTTGGGGTTCCAATCCACAAGAACTGCCCAATCTCCCTCTGACAACTGAACAAACAAAAACCAACCCTTCCAACCCTCATACATAGAAGAGGCTTTTCGATCAACTTTGCTATCCCAACTGCTAGTGTAAAATGACATAACACATATTCTCCTGGATTCATGAAAGTTGCAAACCAATAAAACACGTTCCAATTCATCATCACACTATGTTTTTTTTCCAACATTTCAAAGGCCAAGATCCAATTCCATGCATTCGACGTTATTTGAGTAGGACGGATATTATACACATGGAAAATCTCCCAGGCAAAACCATCTATAAAAAACCAGATACCTACTCTAAACATATCTTCGAAAATAGCCGTCGTTCCCTCTGAGTTTCGATTCACTCTATCCTCTACAGGTGGGATAATGATAGCATATCTTTCTGGCAAAAAATACACAGCTCTGATTCGAGCCGCCTGGGACTCAGCTTCCACAAAATCCTAGACCAAAGCTTGAGGTGGATTGATCCGCACAGATGCTTTACCAGACTTCACCATTTTCAGCCCCTTACCCCCGCGCTTCATTGTTGTAGAACCAAGAAGACAAACGAAAGAAATAGAAAACATTGTAATAAAACCCTTTGTTACCTCACCCTAATAATAAAACATAAAAAATAAAGACAATTTTACAGTTCCACAAATACAACGCTGCTAGAACATGGCCCCGGACCACATTAATGACTCAAAATAACTGATATGGCCTCTCCAAAATTTAAATTTCAAACAAAAACATTCACCTTTTAAAACTTATCTTTTCCCGCCTACACACAGCTACCAAAGCAAAGACTATAAAAGGAGCAGCCACAAAGGAGTTAAAAAAAAGGGACTAGTGTAGAGGCTTGGTCAAACCACCTCACATGTGTCCTCACCCTAGCTCCCATGACACCACTACCTCCTAAAGAAACTGAGCACTATTAACAAATCCTCCAGAATCAGGGGATTACAACTAACAATCTATTTGGCTTATAAAGGAGTCCACACCCAAAAAGGACTCCAGACATCCACCACTATCATAATTCTACTTCTTTCTAACCCCTTCGGATTTTGATCCTTTAATCCTATTTCCTCCCAAAAAAACCCAATGATTTCTCAATCCTATTGGGGAATCATAATCATCAATCTCCTACATGTGTGAAGACCCATTTTGGACTTCTACATGAGGCAATGGTGGTTTTTACATTTTCGAGGTCTACTTAAAAAATTAGAAGAAAAAATTCTGTTAATGAGAATGAGAATAATGTTTCAAAATTCAAACTAGATCACTGATACAACTGGTGGAACCATCAACCACATGAATGGTGGTCCAATTAGCATGCGGTTTAACGAACGGCTAGTTGAACTATGAAATTCAGTTCAACTGCTGTCTGATTTAAACATAAAGTTTGGGCTGTGGATGGAGCTCATAATACTTGGGTTTCACTCAACCTTAATCTTAATTCTATTCATAAAATTTTATCTCGAACTCTAATTCTAACCTTATTTATAAAAATTAAATATAAATTAAGTTTTTTGTAAGAATTTGAGTAGACAAATTTTCTTTTGATTTAAGAGTGACAAGTTAAAATTTTCATATAAATATATAATAACAAAAAATTACATAAGTGACAACAATAATCATCTAACTATAATTTTGAAAAAATATAGTAACATATAATATATTTTTATAGGAAAATTTAACCTTTCAAATCAAGATAATGAAGAAAATTAATAAACTTGAAAGTAAATAATACAAATATAAAGATTGATATATATAATTATCTATAATTTAATTGCGACATTACGAACATGAATTCAAACATCAATCTAAATAATATAAAATGTTTAAATATGAAAAAATATTGCCAGTATGTTATGTATATAATATATTTTATATTAAACACAAAAAAATGAGAAAATGAACTTAAGCTTTTCAAGTTTGGGTTTGCTTGAACTCTAACCCTAATTTTATTTATAATCGAGTTCCTCATGTTTGGGTTTTTTTAACTTGGGTTTTTTAATATAGAAAGGTTGAACACCATCGAAATTAGGTTTGGTAGACCCAATTTGAACTCAACTTGGCTCAGATCGCACCCTTGCATAAAGCTTCTAAAGAGAGAGAATATTAACATCATGCTGTCAGTCCCTCTCATTATGGCATCTAGGAGTATAAGTGCGAAAATTGATTGCTGAACTCATTACAGTATATGCAAGTATGCATATCGTCCATGAAAGATAGAAATTTTTATATATTTTTTCATTGATGACTATGTAATTAATTTAGTTTGTAAATAAATCTAAATTAATAAAATTTTTAAATCTTAATTATATTTTAATTATATTGTTGTTAAAAAGGTTTAATTGATCGCGATGTTGAACTGGTTGGTATGTAAAAACGGTTCAACTTACTGTTCCATTTTGAAAACACTAAATAAGAATGGATCGTCTTCTAATTAGTGCAGTAAAAATGGTCAGAACCTACAAGTGTATTTTAAAAGGAGAGAGTTGAGGGGGGTACATGGCTGAGAGAAGAGTTGGATGGTTGTATTTCTAAAACTTCTACCTTCCTCAAGTCACTAAATATACACTCTTATTATACATCTTTTGGTTCATCAAGTTTGCTCCCATTCTATTACAAGAATTAGTGATATATAAACTAGGATCTCTTATAATCACAACTGCTCCCATTCTATTACAAGAATTATCAGATAAAAACTTAGAATCTCTCGTAATCATAATTGATGGAGCCTATTGATCTTTTCAGACCAATCTGAAATAGGTGATTTTAAATCGGTCCAAAAATATATTTTTTGTCTTTTTTTCAAACCAGTTTAAAAAGATCCGATGGTACTCATTGATGAAAATCTATAAGTAAATCTAGGCCTTCTTAAGGCTAGGTTTCGGTGCAGTCCCTTCGCTTGGATTTCTTGTATCGAGTAAGTGAAATCTAGTCCTTGGCGATAGCATAAGACAGATTGCACATCCTCTAGTGTAGTGAAAGAGGAGACCTACGTTGTGTCCTCCTCAAGAATCGAGATGCGTAAAGGAGACGAAAAAAAGTGGGTCCGCAATAGGTGTAAGGCAAAACCAGGGTGCAAGGTCCATTCTACTGAGGCTTGGGAGGCTAATCCTAATTATGAGAAAGGAGGTTGGAGTGGGCAGTGACTAGTCTCACATCATTTATCTCCCTGCAAGTACAACAGTTTGAACTTCTTTTTGAAATTGAGAAGGATTGTATCCGCAGAATTCATGTGGTAAGATAGCACCAATCATCAAATTTTGTCGGTGCTTCAAGTTTTGAAGCATAATAACTTAAGGGTTGAAATAGTCGTACGGGTCGCTGAGGTTTTAAAGAGGTTTTTTAACCCAAAGTTTTCAATTTTTTTTTTTTTAACTTCTATCATGCCTACTTGGACCTTTCATCTTTCTCCTCGTCTTTTTGCCCCTTGCAAACTACACATTGTCTTAGTCTCCATGTGATCGAACTTTTAATTTTCAGTTTTTGAAAAGTCCAATTATAAATGAAACTTTTATTAAAAGTGCGATAATTAAAAGTTGAGAAATGTTTGCCTTTATAAAAAGCACTTTTTTGTGCTTTGCCTAAAAGATAAAAGTACTTATCAACATATAAAATGACCAAAGAAAGGATATTTTTCTAACAGATTCTATATTTATATATAGGAATTATTTTATTAATAAAAGATGTCTCTTATATATAATTAAAATAAATATTATTATTAAAATCATAAAAGACTTTTAACTCAGGGTGTGTTTTGGAAATAATAAAACTTTTGATAAAAAGTTATTGATGTAAAAATTTTTGAAATGTGAGAAAATGATGTGATATGATAGGGATAATGATGATGAATAAAGAGAATAAAGTTAAAATAAATAGATTAGATATATGAGAGTTGTGTAGAAATTATTGAATAATATGATAGTTGTATAAAAAGAAATGAAAAATAATTAAAGAATAGAGTATTTAATGTAATAAAATAGTTTGATGTAAATAATAATTTCGAAATTATTTTTCAGCATGTAAACCATCTAAGTACATAAATAAATAATTATATTAAGTATTAATGCATTTAAGTGCATGTAAGGTTTATTTTTAAATCAACTACACTATAAATTATGGTAGAGTTAACTATACTGGATAAACACTATCTAAGAGTAAGTCTGGATGGCTGTATTCTTGGAAAATTTTCCATTCTTCTGCCTACTAGCTCTGGGTACCCTCCTTATACATCTTTCAATTCAGACGAGTCTACTCTCATTCAAATGTGAGGGTTAACGAGATCTTGGTTTAGGACCCTTCCTAATCAGTTTGATAGAAAACTATCAGCAAATTTGAGTTTTTCTAAGGCAATCTATCAACAAATTTTAGTAATATTTAAATGACTAAAAGACCCTTAATTTTAAAAATAAAAATATATACATATCTTCAAAAATGATAAAACTTGACTTGTAAATTAAATACATCTAGATTAGCAACTGTGTAAAAAACTTTCAAAAAAACTTTTAAAAATGGGTGTCACCCAGTGCATTGAATCACTGCTTTTGGAAAAACGATATGATGAGATAGAGATAATGATAAGAAGTGAAGAGAATAAAGTTAAAATAGATAGGTTAATTGTATGGAATGTTGTATAGAAATTATTGAAAAATAAAATAGTTATACAAGAAGATGTGAAGAAGTAATTAAAAATAAGATACTTATAGAGAATGAAAAGTTTTATTTTAAAAAGTTGTAAACTAGGTGATATCTTAGTTGGTCATAGTCAGTGGCCGATGATGGTGAGGTCATGGGTTCAACTAGTGGTAGGCGTAAAAATTCATTTCCCTTGGTAATAGAGGTTGTTATATAGAGTCCCACTATAGTGAGAGTATTTACAAAAAATTTCCTTCATTGTGTGAGGGTTGTGAAAGAGTCGAACAGATGTCACAGTTTAATCTTATCATGTTCCCTCCATTGTTATATCAAACAGCCCTGGACAAATGACTATATCTTGTGCACCCTATATGATTCATAAAAATAGAGAATGATTCAATTCACCCAAATGCACTAAAACTTTAATGAACTCTAGTGAAAATCTCATTTTTTAAAATTTTTTGAATTTTTATAAAATTATAAAATTGGGTATATTTAATCTATGAGTCAAGTTTTATAATTTTTGGAATATTTTTATATATTTTTATTTTAAAAACACAGGTATTTTAGTCATTTAAAATAACTAAAACCCTCTTTTTAAAAAATCAAAGAAAAATATATATATTTATGTCTTCAAAAATGATAAATTTTAATACATATGTTAAATATACCTAGATTAAAATTTTTATAAAAAATTTTAAAATAAATTTTTAAAATTTTTATCCAAGTGCACTAAAATTTCAATACATCCAAATACAATAAATCATTTCTTTGTCAAAAAAGGGAGTAAATTAGAATGTACATCATCCCAGGCACAAGGATCTTGTCAGGTAGGCGTTATGGGAGCTCGTATAAGGATGGCTTGACGGACGCTGGTTCAATGCACCCGGGTGTATTGAACCCGTTTTTTTATTTTTTTAAAATTTGTTTTTATGAAAATGTTAACCTAAGTGTATTTAACATTTGTATAATTTTTTTCCATTTTTGGAGATTTTTAAATATTTTTTTCGGATTTTTTAAAATCAGTGGCATTTTTAGTTAAAATCAGTGGCATTTTTAGTAATTTACTAAAAATGCTACTGATTTTAAAAAATCCAAAAAAAATCTAAAAATCTTCAAAAATGATAAAAATTTATACACATGTTAAATACAATTAGAATAACAGTAGTGTAAAAAATTTTCAAAAAAAAATAAAAAAAACGGGTTCAGTACACCCCGGTGCATTGAACCAGCGTCCTGGCTTGACTTACCTTTTCTTTATTTTATTTTTTTATGAAATATGTGTCATAATATATTTTATTATCAAATTTTGGAAATATGTGAAATTTGAATGACGCGTCGGCAGTGAACAGAGGGAATGTTGGCGAACATTCTCTGCTCTGCATTTTTGTAAAAAAATGTCCCAGCAGTCGTCGTTCCCATGAAAACTAGCAGATCCGGCGAGATCTACTTTCACGGTTTCACCTTCCTAATCTCCGGTGACGAGCAAAGCCTAGCACTACCGCTGTGCCCAGAGCAAGCCACCTCCCTCAACAAAATTAGAATTTGGGCGGATCTCTACCATCTAGGTTTGGCGAAAATTGCCAGGGATACCTCAGAATCTGGACGCCTAAAATAGGAATAATCCACCCCTATTAGTTGGCAGGGGTGTTAACGAATTGGGTTGGACAGGCTCGAGCTCAATTCTAATCTTAACTCATTTAAGATATCTCAACTCTAATATGTTTATTAACCTATTTAAAAAACATCAACCCTAACTCATTGAATAAATGGGTTGGCGGGTTATTAGCAGGTTATACAGCAGACGACCTAAATACCTAGACTCTAGTAAACAATAATTTCTTAAAGAGAGGCAAAAAGTATTTTCGGCCCAAGAAAAATAAAAATAGGAATTAGGATAACAATAGAAAAATGAAAATTAGATGACAAGAGGAAGATTTAGCGAGAGAAAATAACCAAGGAATTTACATATATATATATATTTTTAATGGGTTAAATAAGTTAAATAGGTTAAAGGAGTTACTAAATGGGTTAACGGGTTATAAAATCTCAACCCTAATTCATTTATTTAATTAAATGGTTAAACGCGTTAGCGGATCATATCCCATTTATTATAAAATTTCAACCCAAACTCATTTATAGACGGGTTAAACAAGCGAGTGACGAGTTAACCATGACTATTAACACTCCTATTAGTTGATATATGAAAATTTATTATTAAGTGATAGTCATGGCAACCACACAACATCAATGTCATGCTATTGCAAGTCTGCAATCATTGCCAAACTAAAATTGTTAACCTCCCCTTTTAGCTTAGGCAAAGAAATCCTTCAAGCATTGACCTAGAGGGGTGTTTTTGGACATTTTACATAGAGTAATTTGCAAATATACCCACTTATTTTGATCAAAATTGTAAATATAGTCATATAGTTTCAGAAATTATAAATAACCCCAATATAATTTAATCATAATTACAAATAATTCCCTCGTCATCATTACACTGCCATAGTGTGGGCGTATTTGCAAAAATATGCAAACTATGTGGGCGTATTTGCAATTTCAAAAATTAAGTCATATATTAAATTTTCGCAAATAACCCCGCATAGTTTAACCATAATTGCAAATAACCCCCATGCCATGATACGTCATAACGACATGGGAGTAATTTACAATTATGATTAAACTATGAGGGGTTATTTGTAATTTTCAAAACTATGTGAGTATATTTGTAAATTACCATTTTACATGATAGCCAAGTTATTTTTTATGCCTTACAAAATAGTTATAGATGTAATTTCTTTTATACATAGTAGGTATGTTTGAAACTTTAAAAACTTAATAGATATGTTGGGGAATAAAGGTCAAATATAATGGGTATATTCTTCTTGAAAAGGATGTAATGGTCATATTTGGAATTAACCCTAATAAAAATCACTTTGATGTGAAACTTATATATAATAATTATACTACTTAGTGGAGATGTTAATGATCACGATTAACTCATCGATCCGCCAACCCGTGCGACCGTTTATAAATAGTTATAAGTTGGAATTTTTGAATAAATAGTTTAGGGTTCGCTAACCTGTTCAACCATATAAATAAATAAACGGTTTAAGATTGATATTTTACAACCTGTCAACTTATTTAGTATATCGTTTAACTCATCCAATCAATTTACAACTTATAAAGAAAGGATATACAAATGTTACATTTTTAACATTAAAATGATCTTCCATTTCAATTTCCTCACTCCGCTGTGGGGCCGTCATTGCTTACTTTCAAGTCATCCCTATCACTAGTAAGCTTCTTCCCTTTCTGTCTCTCTCTCTCTTCCTCTTTCCCTCTCTCTCTCCTTCCCCCTCTCTCACCATCTCCGACTCCAACTGTCTCTCTCATTCTCTATTTCTCACTCTTCGCTCTTCTAGTCCTCCCTATTTACTTAGGTTTGCCTTTCCTCTCTATAAATTTCCCATCTCTTTCCTTATTTTCCTCCCTCTTCTTTGTCTCCATCCAATAATTCATTCCTCTCTCTCTTTCCTTTCTTTTTCTCTTTCTCCATCATATCGTCCTCTCTTCTCTCTCTTTTCATTCCCCATCTTATTATACTTCCTCTCTCGGTCCCTCCCTATTTCCCCCTCTCTTTATCTCATCACTACCTTTTTCTCTCTTTTTCTTTCATCTCTTTCCATTTCTCTCTCTCCCTCCCTTTGTTTCCTTCACTTGCTTTTTGACCTTACATAAAATGTTAATAACTCACCGACTTGTTTATTAAGGGTGTGTTTGGTAATGAATAAAACTTTTGATAAAAAATTGTTGAGAGTAAAAGTTATCAAATGATGTGATATGATAGGGGTAATGATGAATAGTAAAGAAGACAAAGTTAAAATAGATAGATTAGTTGTATGAATAGTTGTATAGGAAAAAGTGGAAAAATGATTAAAAAATATTATAGTTATGGAGAATGAAAAGTTTTAGATTGAAAAGTTTTAACTTGATATTTTTTATTAATTGCCAAACACACCCCAAATGATTTATAAATGAGTTAGGTTGAGATTTTTCAAATGGGTTAATAAATGAATTAAGATTGAGATTTTTTAATGAGCTAGTATTAGAATTAAGCTCTAAACTATCCAACATGATCTATTAATACCTCTAATTGGCAGGAGTAATTTGCAAATACAGTCATATAGTTTGATCATAATTGCAAATATGCCCACTTAGTTTCAAGAGTTGCACATGAGCATAAATAGTTTAACCATAATTGCAAATATACTCATATCGTTATGACATCATAAAGCCTCTATTAAGAAGCCATTATGACATGAGTATATTTACAAATATATGTAAATTATGCTGGTATAGTTGCAAATATGATATAAAAATAATTTGTAAATATACTATATAGCTTATGTATATTTGCAAATATGCCTATATTGTGACAACATCATGTGGTGCATAACAGTGCAGGTATATTTGTAATTATGATCAAACTATATGATGGTGTGGATATATTTGCAATCATAGTCAAACTATATATAAGTTATTTATAATTTTTGAAACCAAGTGGTATATTTATAATTGCAGTCAAACTATATAAGTATATCTGCAAATTATCCATGAAAAGTAACCATTTGCATTTGGATGATTTGAATCCCCCCATTTTTTAGCAAATATAGATAATCAAAAAACCCGCGGGATAGTTAAGTAATTATGAAGTGAAAATCAGTCCAAAATGAAAAAAAAAAAAAAAAAAGACTGGAAAAGAATTTTATTTTGGGTACCGAGGTGCCGGAGATGGAATGATAGGCGTACCTTGTTAGGATGATCCTGGAATCTCTCATTTTTTAAAAAATAATAGTGTATTTTTATTTTTAATATAATTTTTCTCAATCTTAATACACATTTTTCTATTCTCAATACACTTACATTTAAAATTATCATCTCATTCTTATTTCATCATCGCAAAATGATCATTTAAGATAGGTCTAAAAATACTTTTTCTTTTTTTTGTAAATTGAATAATCTAGTTATATTTAATCTATAAATCAATTTTTACCAACTTTGGAGATTTGTATGTATATATATTTATTTATTTTTTTTTGAATTTTTAAACATGAGGATATTTTAGTCATATTTCAACAATTTAAAATGACTAAAATAACCAATCAAAAAAAAAATGACTAAAATACCCCAATGTTTAAAAATCCAAAATAACAATATGCACATCTCCAAAATTGATAAAATTAGTTTATAGATTAAACATAATTAGAATAATAATTTTGTAAAAAAATTTGAAAAAAACCAAAAAAAATGATCAAGCTATATTCATCCTCATCCCATCCAAACTTAGAACCGCACCAGAGTTGAGACAATGTAGGGCTCGCTTCCTTTCTTTTAACAGCGTTGTGGCCCACTCACCTCGGTTCGCGTCTAGAATCTGGGGCTCAGCGATACAGATCCGGGACGTGGTGGGCGTACATGGCGGGATGGCAGCCATGACGGATCTCTCCGTGGACCCAGCAAATATTTATGGGCACTAAAGGCAAGAGTTCACAAATAAAGTTGTTCATTTCCACGATTCAATTTGCATATATATATTTTTTTTTGATTGGTACAATTTGCATATTTTAATACAAAAGAGTAGTTTATAAATCCAAGCCTAGTTAAAACTTAAGATGGGCCCTCGTGAACAAAAAAAAAAAAAAAAAAAAAGGTGTGAAATGACCTTCTTTCAATCCGGTGTGAAATGATCACGCCTCTGTTTTTTCACCCTCCATCCCACCAAAGCCTTTCCTGGAATCTATTTCATATTCTCTGGGTCCGCGCAAAGTGACTAATTCATTTTAAAAAGTCATGATAAGACTGGTGAGCATTTGAAATTCATAATTAGCGATCCACGTTTCGAGGGAAATTATTATATACGGCCACCTTCTCGCAAACCACTTTCAATTTTACTCGCATTTGAATATTAGCAATGAAATTTCAATACTACGTGTCACTAAATAACCATCCAATAATGAATATTTGTTAGTGGTAATATCAAAATAGTCCGCATTTGATCGTAGGCTATCACGCTCAAGCAATTAAGTATTTTATACCAAACAAGTGTTTGTGACCGAATTAATATATATAATCAATTTTAATTTACGTGTAGCCAAAAAAATTACTTTGGTTTTAATTTCAAATATGCCACAATTTTAGACCAACATCTCAACCATGTCCATTTGTGGCACAAACGGCAAAAATGCCTATATATACGTGAGTAATGCACATACAAAATTTTATAATTTGGGTATTGTATATATTTTTTACGAGTTTCAAAAAATCAATAGTTTGGAAGTATTTATGTAATTTTCACCCAAAAATTGCTGATCGAAATTGAGAGAATATGTATGCCTATTCAAAATTTGTTAAATTTTTTATATATGAATTAAATATGCTTAATCCCACCTTCTCATAAAAGATAAAAATAAAAAATAATATGGAAATAAATTATTTATAATTTCTAAAAGCTTTCTCTTTTTTGTAATCTGGTTATATAGAAATAGTTTTATATAACTTTCTCAATTCTTAAGATGTTGATCACTAATGTAAAATCTAATCCATTCATTATATTTAACATTATTTATTTATTTAGGAGACCAAGCTTCATTCAAATCAAGTATGCACATGTGCAACATTTTCTTATACGTATATTTGCTTGCAAATTAAAGAAAATGATTAGATCCATTTATATATATTAGAATGCAATATAACTTTATATAATTATTTATTTACATAGTAGCGATATTTTAACTGGTTAGATGTTAAAAATGTCTCTAAAAAATTAATATTTAATATTAAATAATTTATTATACTAATTTTACACATTTATAGATGGAGCCTACATACAATGATATTAAACAAATAAAAGAATTTCAACAATAATATAAATGACTCTAAATAGAATAAATAGAGCGAATTTTTATATCAACTATCAAGGTTTTAAAAAATGAAGAAGTTACATAGAAGAAGAGTTTTAAAGAAGCAGAGCCTAATTTTAAATTATTTTGAGGGTTAATTTCAAATATACCCACTATATTTGCCCTTAATTACAAATATACCCACTAAGTTTGAAAATTTTCACATATACTCACTAAGATGAGTAAAATTTCAAATATATCCATTATAACGTTTATAGACATTTAATAATTTTAAAATCCCAAAATACCCTTGATTAATCTAATATTTATTGTGATTTGTGTAATATTCAAATCATTAAAACTCTTTCTGTTTAGTTTTTCCTTCAATTTAGATGTGTTTCTATTATATTGTTCAACTTCTATTATAGTTGAATGACTATTATTATTAAATAATAAGGGGCATTTTGGACATTTAATATGATGGATAACGGTGATTTTTAATTATACTTGGCGAAATGGGTATAAATGAAATTTCACCTATACTTAGTGGGTATATGTGAAAGTTTTCGAACTTAGTGGATGTATTTGTAATTAAGGGCAAATGTAGTAGGTATATTTGAAATTAACGCTTATTTTGAATTAGAAAAATAACTTAATGATTGAGATTTTTAAAATCATTTTGATTTCGAAAACGGTCACTTCAATCCTATAGGAATCAAACATATGAGTTTGGATTATTTTCAAATTCTAACATCAGTAGCACAAAAAGCTTCAACAATTTGTGACACGGCTTCGACAATTTGTGAAGTGGGGAAGCAGAGATACTCCAAAGAAACCTCTCTTCTACAAAATCCTCTTCATTTTTAATATCTAGTTGATTAATGAAAAATTTACTCTGTATATTATATTTAGCATCATTTATATTATTATAGGTTTATCTACAAATGTGTAAAATCAAAATAATAAAATGCTTCAATGCTAAATATCAATTTATAAGTAGTATTTTCAAATCTAAATCATCTAAAATATCACTAGTATATGGATAAATGATTCTATAAAATATTACTACATTATAATATATATATATGAATTGATCCTAACATTTTTCTTAATTTATATATAAATATACATGTTGTTGAGCAAATGTGACCAGTGCATGTACTGAATTTAGATAAAACTTAGTCAAATAGCTAAACAAATAGTATTAAATATAATAAATAAATTCGATTGTGCATTAGTGATCAACATCTCAAAAATGGAGAGAGTTCCATAAAATCGCTATTTTTTCATAATAGCAGAAATTCTATAATATATTCTTCAACCGTAAATTGGACAAATAACTTAACCAAATTCAAAAAGTGAATTAAGACAGTGTTGACACTGCTATTAGCTAGTACACTATGCTTGTATAACTTGCTAGCGAATAGTACAAGGAGTCACCCAATTTGCAACTCTTACATAATAACAATTTTTTATGACCTATATAAATTTTAATTTGCTAGATCGTTGGTTATATGGTTAAAATAAGTAATGATGTGATTTGAAAATAGCAAGTCTTCCTGACGTAAAATTGTTTTCTTTGGCGTAAGCCATCTTCGTGCATGAATTTGATAGGACTGTTACTCTAACGCGTAGGTATGACTAGTTACGTGATAGTATCTAGCTGTCCTGAAATCCATATTGATCCAAGCCTTATGGGTCCGCCGGTCACCTGCTTTGTAAGTGCCTTGACTTTCGTTCAGCTACCCTACTTACCGTATTAAACAACTGCTATAAATATTTCTACTTCAATTATAATAACTTCGTTTCAAGTTTTTTAAAATTTAATTAATTGCCTTTTTACAATATTAACTTCTAGCATTCTTTTTTACCAAATTATCCCATTAAGAGAACTAATTAAGAACACCACGACTAAACTTTGCAATATTAGCACTGATATGTGAAAAAGTTCCATCCCAAATGGCATTCCCCCCAACAAAGACTGAGTTGGAACCTTTTGTAAGTAATCTTTTTATCAAACAAGATTACAACAATGAAAATTTCTTTTAAGTTCGTTGATGTAAGCTTATCCACAAAATGCTATTCATAAAAAAATAAATTTCTTATAAAGGAAGCAATTAGCACCTTTCACGAACATTTTGCAATGAAATGGAAGTTATTTATTATTATTATTATTAACAAAGAATTTTATTCATGGTTGATACAAAGTATACTTACAGGGTAAAATGGAGTATTTGAAAAACAGGACGTATAATTAAATTTGGCTAAACACATGTTTTGGATATTCACAAAGTAATCATCCATGACAAAGTATGGAAATGTGAATTTTGGTGGAATTTTAGGATGTTGTAGGGAGTGAAAAATAGAATATTTCAAAAACTGTGTCAATAATATAGTATGATAGAAGTAAATTTAGAATAAATAGGGTAATTAGAATAAAAATAATTAAAGCATAGGAATAAAGTTGGAAAAAATGAAGTTGTTCAATGGTTATGATGTCAAATTATTTATAAGAAGTAGTCAAGACTCTAGCCCAATGACCATTAGACCTTGAGTTCAAGCCCTTCATGGATGGTGGTCTGGTTAGTGGGAGCTTAGTTTTAAGTATATAGGTAAGAGCTTGGTCTCTCCTAAAATAGGCGAGACTTTTCAGTCTACTTTTAAAAATTTTGAGAGCTTGTTGTTTCTTCTAAATTTTTTTATAATATCTGATGAAATGTAACTTGCATGCACAATAAAAAAAATCATTTATGAAAAAAATATGTAGGAGAGAGTAAAACTATGGGCATGTTTAGTAACGTGCATGATAAATATGAACTATGGTAGCACGGTTTTTTATGTCCATTATCTCTTAACCAATTATTATATTTTTTCACTTTTACCTCTATATTTTAATTATTTTTTCTATTAACTACATTCCGACAAATCCATTTATTTAAACTTGACCCCTATTATTTCATATTAATTTATAATTTTCAAAATATTTTATTTTCTACTCATATATCATCTCATATTTCCCACAAATTTTACTTTGGTAGACGTCCTCCATAGTCTGACGGACGTTAACAAACATGCCGCGCCACGCATGGGAGCTAATAGTTATTCTGTAATTTTTTTTAATTAAAAAAAGATACGATAACATATCGACGACATCCTACTGGGGCCACAGAATCATAGAAAATGGGAATTATTTTGTGGGCCAATAATTTAATTTAACAACTTGTCACGATAAGTGGATTAGTCACCTGATAAAGAAAACCACCGGCCATGGATTCCAACACTAGTCAGTGGGCGTCAATCATCATTCCTTACTTTGCCAATAAGACAAATTTTTACTGGGCATTTATAAGCTCCCTTTATGCAAGAATCCATGAAATGTCACAAAATTCCCTTAGATGCATTACAATAAAAATCAATTAATGCAGCCAAAAATTTTGTATCATTTAATGAAGAAATAATCGCATTTACATATATGCAACAACAATTTGGTAATTAAACAACTGCATATAAGTTGTGGCGAATCAACATGCAGCAATTAATCTCTTGTAAAACTCAAAGCCTGACATCTGTGTTTTAAAGGATCTAAGATACTTAAATAGAATTTTTATTTTCATTCTTAAAACAACTTTTTTAATTCTCAAAATAATTTTTAAAATTTCTGACATAATTTTTCTCATTACCACTACACATCATTACTTACTCAACCCAATTTATGTCCTCCATCCTTCCAAATAGGCCTTAAAATTGGCGGCATATAATACTGTTTGCAACTAAGGCTTATTTACAGCATCTAAATAGGGCTTGAATCTAGTCCACACAGGTGCACTAAGTTTTGGTGCACATGTTTGAATAATCCATTCTTTATAAAAAAAAATTACGTCTTGAAGTGGGCCCAAGTGACATGAAAAATGAATTTGTTTTTCAAATTCTAAAATAAATATTTGAAAAATAAAATGTCAAATTACAGATTTAAAAAACACTTTGCTTAGCCCATATAAAGATGTTACAAAATTCAAAAAAATTAAAAAGGGCAAGCAACTGTATGTACTGAAGCTTATTCTATATGGGTACATTGAATCGGCATCATTTAAATATCATATACAACAACACTTTATTACCTGTAATCTTTTAAGCAGCCTTATAAATTTTTGCTACTTAAAAATTGTTGGATGAAATGATTCCTCTTGTAGTGATGGTATATAACTTTGAGAAAAATGTCAATATGTCTATTTAGTTAAAGCAACAAACACTAATAATAATAATTTTTCATCACCACGTATTATTGTCTTTAGTATTTTGGCAATCATGTATTTTATACATGGGTTTATTAGTGCAACAATTTGCATGTGAGAGTGTGAAAAGTGCATAATAGTTTTTCGTAAGTATCCATAAGCGCCTAAATAATAGATTATAAGTCAGGAATTTAATAAAACTCTAAAACTGAGCCTAGACACAGGCGGAAGAGTTGTCGTGTAATTCATAGAATGTTTCAATTTCCTAGTATTTTTCCTTAACAATGATTGAATCTAAAAAGAGAACGGTGAATTGGATTATTAAGATCCTAAATGTTTGCTTGAATCCTTTAATAAATGTCTAATTTTTATGGTAAATGACTCCTTATTTGATTTGTATTTTAAGGAAAAATTAAGCATAGAAAAGTAGATGATAAATCATATAAATAGACTTTATTATAATAATTCGGATTAACCATTATACTCCACTTTTCTAAGCACATATTGTCATGTGTTGAATTCCACTAACCTTAATAGGAAGCATCGATACAATACAATAAAACAATGTGTGAGTTTACTCTCCAACAATCTCTATTTTACTCTTCTTGGACTTAATTTTAACCATCAATCTAAGAAAAACACAATAAACCAATTTAATGAAGAAAGATGTTACACTTTATGATGTATCATTTTGAGCACAATTGAAGAACCACTTAAAGAAGATGATGAAGTCTCTTTGGAAGCTTTGAAAATTTAAATACTTGGAAAGCTTCTTCTTTAATATTTGTGAATTTAATGATTGCAAGTGGAATGGTAAGCTAAAATTTCTTTCTTCATTTAACGCATCACTTATTTATAAAGAATGTGTGTTCTTCCTCCTATTTGATCATTAGGATGTATTTAGTCAAGTTCTAGAATGTTGCTAGTCACATTAATAGCGGATTATCGTATTTTTGGGTGATTTGCAAATACACCCGCTTAGTTTGATCATAATTGCAAATATAGCCATATAGTTTCAGAAACTACAAATTACTCCCATATAATTTGATCATAATTGCAAATATATTCACACTGTTATAAAATCATTACTATAATATTACGACATGGGTATATTTGCAAAGGTTTGTAAAATATTTAGATGTATTTGTAATTTCAAAAATTAAGTGGGTATATTTAGTTTTTATAAATTACTTACATAGTTTGCAAACTTTTGCAAATATATCCACGCTGTAATGGTTGTACTAACGACATCATAACGATATGAGTATATTTACAATTATGCTCAAACTATGTGAGAGCAATTTACAAATTTTGAAACGATATGGGTATATTTGTAATCATAGTCAAACTATGTGGATATAATTGTAAATTGTCCTTTTGCCGATGCAATTTTACTTTTCATTCGACACAACTTCATTATTTGATCCTTCCACTAATTGCCTTGAAAACAGTTAATGCTTTTAAGTAATTTTAAAATTCTAACTTGAATTCAACCAGCATTCTATCGCCGCTTATGTCGCCAAAATCTTGTGATCAAGTTTTGCATATTGCTATTGAAAAGTAAACGCATTTATCAACGCAATATGCCCACGAAAAGTCTTTAATTATCATTTTGTAATGTATTTGTCGGCAAAGAATATTTGATGATCTCTTATTTCTGACAACTGATTGTTTTGTTGACGCAATAGGTTGTCAAAAATCCTGAGTTAATACTATGTCAACACAGTTGTTATAGGTCCGAAGAATATAATAAGATTGGATTGTGATTTAGTGCTTTAGAAAATTGGTAATTATGTTAATAGAAAGAAAATAATGACTGAAAATATCACGACAAGGACATATAAAATCAGCTAGAAAATACAATTCCTATAGAATTAAGTACAAAAATTAATCTTAAACATGTTTTTTTCATAAAATGAAATCCATTTCACTCATCAAAGAGTACGTTTGGTAACGTAAGCTTTTATAGGATTGTGAGATGGGGTGAAGAATAAAAAATAAAATATTTTAAAATTTGTGTAATTAATATGAAATAATAAAGATAAAGTTTGAATAAATAAGATTGTTGGAGGATAGTTGTAAGGAAAAATGAGTGAAATGTAGAAGTAAAATTGAAAAAATAGAATTATTAAATAAATAAATGATTCGTGGAAAAATATGGAAGATGTCATGATTCCGACCCTATCCCACTTTTATAGCTTATCAAATGTCTTCAATGCTCTACATCAGAATTCAAACCCCAAATCTCTAGCATAGAAGAGAGGAACTTAGACTAATTGGGCTAAGCCCTGATCACTGTGCATTTTACTTTTAGCTTGTGTTTTTGAGACAAAAAAATGTCAACCAAAACTTTTCAATTCAAAACTTTTTACTCTCTGCAGCTACTCTATTTTTTAATTATTTTTTCACATTTTCCTATACAAACTATACTATTTTTTAATCATTTCTACACAAATATTCATACAACTAACCTGTCTATTTTAATTTTATTCTCTTTACTCCTCATCATTACTCCTATTATATCACATTATTTTCTATCAATTTGACAACTTCTACCTCAAAAACTTTTCATCAAAAGTTTTACCCCCAACCAAATACACCCTTAGATTTGCATTTTTTAAAAAAAATAAAAAATTAACGTAAAAATCCGCAAAAACAACGTCCGTTAAGATTTTCAAATCCGGTACTTTCTAAGGATAACCCGTCGTTGCCGATTCAAAAAAAGGACCAACCATCACTTTCTTGATGTTTACGCGGCTACTTTCTATGACCCAAAGGAAAACCAAACGTCAAATCAAAAGGTACCTCTGGGCATATTCCATTTCTGCACATTCTCCGACGAGTACCGATCTTCTGGTACCGGTCTCACGGGACGCAATCTCCTGCGCCCGGGAGCAGCCCGGGCGCACACATCTTTTTTTTTTTTTAATTTTTTTTAAAAAATATTAATATAGGTATATTTAACATGTGTATAAATTTTTACCATTTTTGGGGTATTTTAGATATTTATTTTTGATTTTTGAAAATCAGTGGCATTTTCGTAATTTAAAATTACCTAAAATGCCACTGATTTTCAAAAATAAAAAATAAATATCTAAAATACTCCAAAAATGGTAAAAATTTATACACATGTTAACTACACCTAGATTAACAGTTATATGAAAAAATTTTGAAAAAAAAATTAAAAAAAAATAAGTATATGCACCCGGGAGCAGGGAGCGCTGCCTGCTCCCGGGCACGGGAGATTGCGTCCCCGGTCTCACTGGTTCAAAAACTTTTTTTATAATTTTTTTGAAAGTTTTTTTATAAACATATTAGTTCCATTGTATTTAATATATAAATCAAAATTTACCATATTTGAATATATGTATATATTTATTTTGAATTTTGAAAAAATAGGAGTATTTAAGGGGAATTGATTCTATGCTCATGGGTGTATATACTTATTTTTTAAAACTTTTTTTAAATTTTTTTTTCATGAAACCATTAAGATAAGTGAATTACTAAAATCCTAAGATTTTTAAAAATCCAAAAAAAATCTTAAAATCTCCAAAAATGATAAAAACGATACACGTGTTAAATACATTTAGATTAACAATTATGTAAAAATATTTTTAAAAAATTAAAAAGAATGGTGTATGCACCTGGGAGAATTGAAGCTCACTGCACTCGGGAGCATACAACCAAAACCTGTATTTAAGTCATTTTAAATTATTTGAAATGACTTAAATGCCTCTATTTTTTAAAATTCAAAATAAATATATTCATATATTCAAAAATGGTAAAAATTATTTTATAAATTAAATACAACTAGATTAATATATTTATAAAAAATTTCTAAAAAATAAAATAAAAGGTTTTCGGACCGGTCTGATCAGAAAAGATCATTTGGCTTCTCTAATTGGGGTTTTTACTTATTTGACCCTAATTTCAGAGAAACCTGCAAAGCAAAACATGTAAACCACACAGCGACTGTAATTTAATTAGATTAAAAATTTCGAACGAATTCACCGTCGGCGGACCACCAACCTGGATACATTTACCCTTTTAAAAACTACTGAAAGTATTTATGTACTCTGTAGGTTTTATTTGCAATCCAAGCAAATTATGAGGGCCTGCAGTTTATTTGTTCTCTAAATTTCGTATTTCATTTCGGTCCGTTTCATATCTTTCCATTTTTGTACTTTTGCTTGCCATGCTAATTAATGGAGAAAAAAGGGGACAAAGCTAAATGGATTTGCCCATGAATGGCGAATGGCTAGTAAATTTTTATGTTAATTTATGCTTTACAATACACCCGACAAGGCGAATTTTTTTTTAAGGATCGCCTAGTATTTATAAGGGGCGTGACCTAATGCATTTTACACATCGAATATTTGTTTTATTTGTTATAAACTTACGGGCTCCACTCAAATCTTACATCTTATGAAATTTGTCAAATTTTAAAATTTATTTATTTCTTTTTTATTTTTAAAAATAAAAAGGGAGTGGTACATATGCCGGCGCATGTATCCACTTTTTAATTTTTAAAAATCAAAATAAAATATTAAAATAAATTTAAAATTATCAAATTACATGATATAAGATCCACGAAAAGTCCACATGTTTATAAAAAAAAATTTTAAAAATAAAGAAAAGGGTTAAGAAACCCCTCTATATTGAGGACACATAGCGCCTAAGTCTTGCCTCTGTTTATTTTGACAACGATCTTGTAAAGATAGCTTTATAGGAGCTCCTATAAAGTCTAGATCCTTTTTTTTTTTTGATAAAAAGTGGAGTCACTCTATCCCTATTCCCCAATAGTGTTGTGGGGATTAAGGATAGAGTAATCCGAGCTTTCCATAGCCAAAAAGGTGTCTGTACAAATTTTGTCACAAATAGCCTGAGGGGGGTTGCCCCACCAGCACAACTGAATCACAGAAAAAGCTAAAACCACTTCGGCTAAGGAATGGGCAACTTCATTTCCTTGCCGAAGAACATGATGGACTAAGAAAGAATCGACTTCGCTTAGAATTGCCTTGATTTCATCAATAACGAAGCCCACATGAGAGGAGATTGGAACATTGTTGGACAGATAGTTGCATAATGAGAGCGAATCAGTTTCCACCTGAGCACAGAAAGCGTTAATCTGAATAGCCCATCTCAGTCCAAGAAGAAAAGTCATAGCCTCCATGAATAAGGGATCCCTTACACCCGCCTGCCACCATCCCATAGCTGCCACAAAATTGCCTTTGAAATTCCTAATTACCGCAGCGCAAGCAAAAAAACCCATATCCCCATGAGTTCGCGCATCGACATTTATCTTCACGAATCCCTCCGGCAGCATGGTCCATCGAGGCACCAAAGGCCCGTCCAATATGCCCGATTGCGATAGCAAGGGAGCACCCCGAATCTGGTGAAGAAACTCCCTGCACCATGCGATTGTGTCCAAGAAATTTGGCTGCAAACCTTCCTCCCTAAACTTGTTTCTAATATACCATATTCTCCAGCAATACAAGATGAAGAGAGTGAGATCATGAATCCTGTTTTCCTTCACAAGGGTCTCAAATATCTTCCCCACTGTAGCCCCCGACTCCGCTACCCTTGCCGCCCTCCGACAGATCCCTTCAGTTCTTTCACAACTCAGGAACAAATGATTTGCGTCCTCAGGCGCCCGTTTACATAAGGTACAACTAGGATCCACGCCAATGCCCCGATTTGTTAGATTAAGTAAGGTCGGAATGGCGTTTATAAGAAGTCTCCATCCAAAAATTAATATCTTACTTGGAAGTTTCATTCGCCATAATGTTTTGTAACAACCCAAGAAGATGGGGTTTTCATTATCTGAAGCCAGTAGCCTGTATGCCGATTTTACCGTGTATCGTCCGTGAGGTTTGTGCTTCCAAAAGATACAGTCAGCCGTGGACCCATTGGGAGGGGGGATCCTATTTACCATCTGCCATGTAGTTTCCCCCGCCGCCGCAATCACCCTGTCTCTAATCCATTAGTGTTTTTAGTTCTATTGATAAAGTGACACACCCTTACATCCTCCGGGATCGAATATGGAAGGGGGCCCGCCTTCACAGTCACAGATTCAAGCCAACTGAAAATTTTACCCTCGACCCATCGCCAATTCTCCATAAGCAGCCACTTTGAATGACATCCCGCGCCTTTAGCACACTTCTCCATGTATATGAGTCCGTTGACTTCACCTTACACTTCCAGATATCAGAATTTGGGAAGTATCGGGCCTTGAGAACTCTGTGGCATAAGGATGTGGTGCACGAGACCAATCTCCACACTTGCTTTGCTAGGAGCGCATGATTGAACTTATGAAAGTCTCTGAATCCAATGCCCTCCGACCGCTTTGGTTTGCACATATCTTTCCATGCCACCCAGCTCATCTTTCTATTTCCGTTCTTCTCTCCCCACCAGAATTTACTGAGCATCCCATTAATGTCATGACAGAAAGATTTAGGCAAAAGGAAGATACTCGTAGCGTAGGAAGGAATAGCCTGCGCGACCGCCTTGATTAGAACCTCCTTACCTCCCCACGATAATAGCTTTCCTTTCCACCCTTGAATCCTTTTCCAAATTCGTTCTTTGAGATCAGAGAAGATTCCAGCCTTGGATCTCTCAAGCCAAGCTGGGAGGCCCAAATATTTTTGGAAGTCGTTTCCACCCGACCCCAACAAGCGTACCATCTCCCCCTAGCACTGCCATCCATATTTGAACTGAAGAAGACCGCAGTCTTATCCACATTTACCTTTTGGCCCGATGAACACGCATATTGGTTAAGAGTGTCCAAAAAATTCCTCAAGTCCCTTTCGTCCGCCCGAATGAAGATGATTGCGTCATCCGCGAACATTAGATGAGTGATCGTAGGGCCATGCGCTTGGAGTTTGATGCCGCAGATAGTACGCCTAGCAGCTGCTTGAGATATGAGTGCTGAGAGCCCCTCCGCACAAATTAGGAAAAGATATGGAGAAAGGGGTCCCCCTGGCGTAATCCCCTCTGAGGATTGAAATATGTGGATTTGAAACCATTTACATTTACTCTGTACCTGACCGTTGATATGCAGCTCATCATCCAATTAATCCACTTCGGACTGAAATTCATGGCCTCCATCATCCTGCCGAGAAAGTTCCATTCCACTCTGTCGTACGCCTTCGACATATCAAGTTTAATGGTCATCTCATGCCTTCTACCTTTCTTGCGATTTCTAAGAGAGTGGATAGCCTCATAGGCAATCAGCATGTTGTCCATAATGAGTCGACCAGGAACAAAAGCGCTCTGTTCGTCCCCAATGATGTCGTGAAGAACCAATTTTAATCTATTCGCGAGGACCTTTGCCAAAATTTTATAAACCACATTGCATAGGCTGATTGGTCTGAACTGAGATAGCAGGTTCGCTCCCGACCTTTTTGGAACTAGGATTAGCGTGGTAGAATTTGACTCCCCAATGTGGCTACAAAGATTATCAAAATCCCCATCCTCAATGAATTTTTTGCACCATGATATGATATCATTCCCCACAATATTCCAATGCCGCTGGTAGAACCCCGCCGACATCCCGTCTGGACCCGGGGCCTTAGTAGGGCCCATACCCTTTAATGTCGTTATCACCTCCTCAGACTGCAGTGGTCTGGTTAAGGACAACTTTTGTGCATCCGAGATTCGCTTAGTAATAACATTGTCCACCCATGTCGCCTCTCCCTGTTCAGATGCTGCATAGACTTCCAAAAAGTGAGAAACTGCCAGATTCATCATTAGGTCTTGGTCCCGAACCCTTTCGCCGTTTTGGTCCATCAACGCCTCTATGAGATTTGTTCTGCGTCTGTTAGATGCAATGCGGTGAAAAAAATGAGTATTTTATCTCCCTCCCTAAGCCAGTGTGTCTTTGCTCTCATTCTCCATATCAGCTCCTCATCTTCCAGCAAAAGATTTATCTGAGATCTAAGCCTTTGCATAGATTCGTCTCTTTCGTCACTAGGCCTCATCCTCGAGATTGCCCGAAGCTCCTTTTGTTTTCGTTCAATGGATTTCCGGATATTACCTCTTTTACTTCGGTTCCACTTGGCCAGTTCGATACCCGCATCGATTTATCTTCCAAGAAAGTCGTTCCCCGTTACTGAAGCCCTCGGATGATCGGACCCCCATGCTTGTTGTACAATTCTGGTAGCCTCAATATCCCGAGCCCAAAATAGCTCGTATTTGAATTCCCATGGCGGTTTCCTCCTGTCTCCACTAGAAACAAGCTTGAGTAAGATTGAGGAGTGATCTGAAGTTGGAGACGCAAGATGATAAACCTTTGCACAATTAAACAAACTTAGCCACGCTGCCGACGCCAGCCCCCTGTCCAACCTTGCTTCCACTCTCTGTCGTCCTCGTTTGTTGTTTCTCTAAGTCATTGTCGCACCAGAGAAACCAATATCTAACAAATTGCATTTGTCAATGGTCTCACGGAAAAGGTCCATTTGTTGTTGAGGCCGACTCCTCTCACTGATATATTCGCTTGGGCCCATTACCTCATTGAAGTCTCCCATGATGAGCCAAGGATCGCTTCTCCCCGCCGATAGCGATTTGAGGACATTCCAACCATGGTGACGTTGGTGAGTTTGAGGGTGCCCATAGAAGCCCGTGAAACGCCACCCATCAAAATCTGCATCTATATGGTGGGTGGAGAAGATTTTGATGCAAACCGGTTTGTTATTGTTCCACAGAAGAGCCAAGCCTCCCCTTCTATCGATAGGTTCCACCACGAAGCAGCAATCGAATTTAAGTCTTCTTTTTATGTCATCCATCTCCTTTGAATTACATTTTGTTTCAGAAAGGAAGACCAAACAGGGATCTTTTGTCTTGACTAAGTCAAGAAGACTGCGAACTACACGTGAGTTCCCAAGCCCACGGCAATTCCAAGCAAGGAGGGCCATAATAAAAGAGGTGGGGCTGGGGACTCCCCCTAGCCTCCACCTCCTCTTTATCGTTGTTTCCATGACTTTTCTTTCGCTTTAACGTCCCCATGTCGTCACACAAGTCGCTGTCCAAGCATCTCTTACCACTTCCTAAACCACTGCCCTCTCATGATTCCATCTTTTTATCTTCTTGTCTTCCTCTAGCCCTCCTCTTCCACTTCCCTCTCATCCGCCTAGTAACTGTGCTTCCCCCATCCCTCCAACCATTCCCATCAGTTATGTCATTTTCCCCCACAACGTCCACTGTGGGCTCTTGATCAATAAGCACTGCCTTCGCTTCCTCTCCCACGTCTTGCAGTTGTTCCTCATCTTCTTCACCTCCTTTCTCCCTCATTTGCAATGAAACGCAATCCCCATTTCTGCTCATCCCCATCTGCCCATGCAGCTGTCCCCCACCTCTCGGTCGTCCTTCCTTCAAAACCCCGACTGTTCTGCTCGACAATCCTCCCTTCCTGCAGTGTTCTAAGTGACTCCCACTCCCCCCACTGCTGCTGATCGAGCAATGCCCCCGGCTGGTTCTGCTTAGTTGATACCCCCTTGTTCTAGAAAGGATAGCTCAAAGGGTCCATCTGTTGCTGATTGGGGAGGCCATCCTCTTGCAGTCGGAACCTTGGAATGGGTGTTCGGGTTTCCATGGCAACCTCTAGAGACATTCCCATATCCGAGTTGACTTCCGGGACTGAACTTGGAACAGCATCATCCTCCAAGTCCCAGCAAATGTCATTCCTACCTTCACTGCTACTTTCATTGTCTTGCTCTCCACTTCTTGCATCTTCTGTCCTTCTTCCCGATCTACCTGCCCATTGTTCACCTTGCTTACACTGAGCTTCACCCAAGTATCTAATTGGATTAGCCCTGTTGCGGTAATTCTGCCCCTCCTGGATTTGCATTGGCCTCAAACATGCCCGCAGCCAGCTTCCAGAAGGCATTTCTTCCTCAACTAGCTGAGTGGGTCTCTTCCTGTCGCATTCCCGATAAGCATGACCCATACATCCACATACATAGTAGAACAAAGGGAGTCTTTCATGTTGGAATGCTATCCACTTCCTCTGTTGGGTTCCAAATTGAATGAACATCCCTCGTCGGAGGGGTTGATGGCAATCGAACATCACCTTCAACTTGAGGTCTGTTTCCATAGCCACCATGTCCATTGTTTCCTCAAATGTGCCTCCTATATCTCTTCCCAGCACAGTTTTATCAACAATAAAGGGGATTCCAGATATGTGAATCCACATTGGAGTTTTTACAAGCATGACATGGGCTAGTTCCAGCTCTTCTTTCTGCTCCTCGACTAACACCAGTTTCCACTCAAAGCACCAAGGTCGACCCTGCATAATGCACTCCTTATCCTCCTTTTCCGACAGGCCAACCTGATACAAGTTCTCCCCCAATTCTGTAAATTGACACGCTCCCTTGGTTCTCCACAATCTACGCATCATCGATTTAAATACTTCCTTATTGTATGTCTTTGTCGTCCATAGAGTACAAAGGATTGCTGCTTCTGCCCTTGGCTTAATCTTTCTGATGGCGTCATTAGAGATGGCTATGGTCCGGAGTTCAGACTCCAGCAGGTCCTCTACTGTTTTATTCATCTTCCCAGGCAGAATAGAACCCCGTTTGCCTTCACCCCCGACCTCACAATCGTAATCGCTAGCAGCGTCACCAACTACTTCTGCCTTCAGTCCGCCCTTCTCACCGCGACCTCCGCTGCCCCTCTGTTCCCCTTCCGCCAGCCCCAAGCACGACCCCGTCGCCTGTTGGACCTACGCGGCAGAAGACTATCAAAGTCTAGATCTTTAAATACTCTTTAAATGCATTTAATTTACTGTAGTGATCCTGTTTATTAGACCCGACTATAAATTTTATTTTTATAAAAGTACTACCCTAGATATATTTAATTTATATACTAAATTAAAGACAGCTTTATAGGAGCTCCTATAAAGCCTAGCTCTTTAAATGCATTTAATTTACAGTACTGATCCTGTTTATTAGCCCCGACTATAAATTTTAATTTTATAAAACTACTACCCTAGATATATTTAATTTATATACTAATCTTTACCAAATGAGATATGATATATATTTTTTCCTGAGATTCTGAATATATGGATATTGAGTCATTTTTAGCATTTAAGCTAACTAAAATATCATTGTGTTTGAAATTTCAAAAAAGCATATAATTTTCGATAATAGTGAAACTTAGTATATAAGTTAAACTCACTTTGGCCAACAGTCTTCTTAAAAAAAAGAGATTTATGGCTTGCAGTAACAAGTCATCCTAGTGGGCCAAATTGTTGCACATCCTCAATTTGTAATAAGTCCCAAGTTAATTCCAGGCTCAGCAAAACTAGATTAAAGAATTAAATCATGAAAGATAAAGAATGAGTAAAGTAAACACTGGATTTATGTAGAAAAGAGTAATCTATGAACACAAATCCAAAAATCATGAGGTCAATAAGGCTAAAGTTTCACTATTCGAGTATTTGAATACACTTAGTTGAAGATACAAGTCATATAGTTTTCCTTATTGTAGAACCCTTTATTGATGAAGTTCTTTAGCTTTTATACTCGATTTGACCTGGAGAATCTTGTGTGTTTATCTCCATTAGTAGATATGCTGTTATTCTAATTAAATTCTTTATAGGATGATGTGTTAGTCACCTAATAAGCTTACCACATAATGAGGATGGCCATAGGCCCTATGATAATTGAGCATATTTCGTCTTTCAAAAATGTCAGCATCTCATTTAAATGTCAAGCAGTTTTGCTTAGCTAGAAAGTTGTGAAATGAATTAGCTTCCTTGGGTGGAAAATTTTGCCAACATCAGCATGAAATTATAGTACCAATACCAATCTAAGCCTATTTGTTTAATAAAAATGCTCAATTCTTGCTTGGAAGGTTGTGCCTAAATGTATTATTTGAGAAGAATTGGCTTATCCCTCATCAAGGAGTACTTAAGCCATCTTAAACCTAAAAAATAGTTGATTTTTGAAATTTAATAAAAAATATGAATCTTTAAAAATTATAAAATGTTTTATATGAACTAAATAGATTTAAAAGGTGTTTGTGAAGTATGAATTTTTTAAAAATTCTCTTACTTTTTTACACATTTTCATATAATTATCATAATTTTTAATCATTTTTTCACATTTTTCCACAAAAATACTTTATATCTTCCAACTTTATTCCTTTTACTCTTCACTGATATGTTATCTATTTTAAAATTTTCACCCACTTTTTTCCATGGTAACCTATGGAGTGCATGATTTTTAACAATTGATTTTACAACTTAATTATCTTATTTTTTTTAACTTTATCTCTATACTCCATTCATTTTTTCTTTCAATTATTCTATTTATTTTAATTTTATTCATATTCTTTGTATCAATCACACAATTCTCATAATATTTTATTTTTTACTCAAACCAAATTCGACAACTCCATCCACTTTTATATTCCCAAACGACCCTGTCCCCTATTAGGGGTGTTAACGGATTGGATTAGATGGGTTGAGTTTAATTTTAATTTATTTAAAATATTTCAACTCTAATACGTTTATTAATTTATTTAAAAAAACCTCGACCCTACCCATTTACAACCGATTTAATAAATGAGTTGGTGGGTTGTTAACGGGTTATATAACAAATAACCTAAAAGTCTAGACTTTAGTAGATAATAATCTCACAGGCAGAGACAATAGAGTGTTTTCGGCATAGAGAAATGAAAATAGGGCAGTAGTGGAAAAACGAAATTATGACAACAGTGGAAAAATGAAAATTAGGTGACTAGAGAAAGACTTAGAAAGGAAAAATAACCAAGAAGTTTACATGTATATATATATAAAACTTTAATGACTTAAGTGAGTTAAATGAGTTAAACAAATTAAACGAGTTAAACAAATTATATGAGTTAAATGAGTTACTAAACAGGTTGACGAGTTATAAAATTTTAACATTAATTTATATATTTAATTAAATATTTAAACGGATTGAAGAATGGTAATCCATTTATTTAAAAATCTTAAACTAAATCCATTTATGGATGAGTTGGACCGCGACAAATGCACGCTAGATGCTGCCTCGCCCATCGTGCCATGCCGACATGTGATAAAAGCACGCACGTGTACGTGTCGGCGCAGATGTGGGGATACATCATACATGACGTGGGATCTTCTTCGAGGCGAGCGTCTCAGTCAGACGAGCCAGTTTGCAGATTACACGAGCAACTCCACGCGTTTGCATGGGAAATGAGTCAATGACCGATATCCATCTTTACTACTGACGATCTTTTCTATTTTAAAAAATCAACTACGCATGGCAGCAACCACACAGTCCGTACATTTACATATATGTTCTTATTTTTCATTTTTGAATAAAATAATTTTTCTGGTGTACTTAATTTATATAGTACGTTTTACCTTTTCTAGGTGTGTATATATTTTTAAAAAATTTTAAGGGTATTTTACTCATTTTAACAATAAAAATTAAAATATCCTTATATTTGAGATTCGAAAAAAAATATATACACTTACATAAATATAGAAAAACTTGATAAAAACATGATAAATAGGCTACGACAGTAATTTTATAAAAATAAAAAATGTAAATGAACCTACAACTAATTTTATAGAATCATGAGACTTAAAATACATACATGTGGAATAACATAAATTACAACCTAAGCGGTTATTCCACTCAAAAGTTTTCTATTTCAAAATAGGGCAAATTCTATGTATATTTATAATCTATAATATCATTTATGCTTATGAATTTTTTAAAAATTTAAATATACCCATGTATTTTTACTAGTAAATTCATTTATACTATGACCTTTTGTGAAATGACAGATATTCCCTAATTATAATTAGACATTAAAAATTCACATTCAAATGAATTTTTAATACTTCTATAGTCATATTATCCCACTTTTGCTGCTATAGAATCATATTTCATTACAATGTAATTTTTATTCATAAATTCATGAATAAATGCAAGACCATAGGTATAGAATCATATATCATTCGAACGTTGTAGTTAAATAAAAAATTTGCATGTAATGAGTGTGTTGCATTGAATTTAAGCATCAGTGTGGGACCTATTTAATGATTTTTTTTATAATTATGATGATACATGCTCCATGTGATCTTTTTTTCAATAAATATGTAATATTTAAAAAAATTTAAAATATTTAAATTCTAACATCATAACTGAGTATATTTTGAAAAACAAAGCCATATAAAAGCAAAAAAAAACCATTTTTTCAAACCATTCCATTCAAACATATGCCGAGAATTAGTCCCTAATAGCAATAACAATTTATAATATAAAGGATTGTAAGAAAGCATAAAGGTATTTAAAAAATAATTAGTCCTTTATAAAGATTTAGATTTTCTGTGTCCCCAATTTCAAGTTTGATTGCCAATGGCTTTCTTTGCTTTTATTTTATATTTGGGTGATAATGATCTCAAGCAACGTTGCTTTTTTGTTTTAAAAATTGGCTTTTCTACCTCAAATAAGTTTTAATATTTATTCATGCTTCTTAAATTAATTTGTAATTATATATTTATTTCAAAATTAATGATCATAAATTAAACCAACTTCTAAATAATTTTAAATTTATAAAAATATTAATTTTCAACAAATAATTATTTTTGTCAAACTTAAATGCACATTATTAACTATAATAACCTGTTTTGAAAATTAAATAAATAAAGAAACTAAATGGGCATGGATTATATCTTTCACACTTTTTAGATTTTTTTAATTATCAAATATTTACAATTGATCCAAAAGGGGCTTTTAGATTTTTAAAAATGAATGATACGATCTCATTCCGTTTCATTTTACGGTGACATTTATCTCATTATTTTTCTTATTTTTATTTAAAATTTATTTTCATTTTGTCTCTGTTGTTTGGATTATGCTTAATGGGTTATATAGTGTAAAGCCGTATGAATGGAAGTAACTATGGATGTGGCCTGAAAATATAATATTTGTTTCTATTCTAGACGTAATATTTAACTCGTATAATAAGTTCTACTATTTTTATATGTGTATATGTATTTATGAATTTTAAATATAGGAGTATTTTAGTAATTTTCACGATAAATAAAACATTCTTTAATCATTTTCACAATGACTAAGCTATTCTAAGGTTTAAAATTCAAAAATACATATATGCACAAATTTTAAAATGTTAAAATTTGTTACAGGGATTAATTTTACCTGAAATAAATTTTTTATGAAAAAATAAATAATTTTTAGGCCGGATGCATGCTTGGTGCATGCATACGGAAGTACAAATCATCCCTTGTGTTTAATTGGTATTTTTATTTTCTCTCATTTCCACGAGCTGCGGTGCACCTTTCCGCTTTACTATCTTTTATATCTTCTTTGCTAATTTCCAAAGTTTATAGAATTCTAGAGAAGTAATTTGATTATCATCGTGAAAGATCCGTTTCTAAAAAAAAACAAATAATGAAATATAAGAATATTGTATATAATTTCAGAGAATTGAAGTGAAGAGACGAAAAATTAAATGTAATGCAATTACGTTGTCAAACGAACTTGCTTTCCTAAAAAATAAATAGAGACTCATTATATGTACAGTCATGAAATTCACCAGCCGGAACATTGAAATTATGATCATGAGTTTTAAAAGTTTTGATAAGAAGTTTTCAATGTAAAAGTTTTTAAAATAGAAGAAAATAATATAATGTGACAGTGGTAATATCGAGATGACGCGGATTAAAAAGAATAAAGATAAAATAGATAGTTTAGATGTATAAGTAGTTGTATAAAAACAATTAAAATGTATGATAATTGTATAGGAAGAAGTGAATAAATGATGAAAAAAAGACAGTCGAAAAGAGTGAAAAATTTCAGACAATCCTATTGGATTTTTTTGGTTTTTGATCCACATAAAATTTTAATAAGATAATTATAAAAATAGTTGAAAAGTATTACGACATTCTAGGGTTTCATAGATCTTTCGTTGAACTTTTTTTTAAAATAAGAAGATGAGCTAATAAATTGTTTTGGTAGTTAGAATTTTAATAATATGATAATAGAGAGTAATGTTTCAATACATTAGGGTGTACAAATTTATTTTTAAAATACTTTTTGAATTTTTTTTATAAAATTGTTAATTTATGTGTATTTAATTTATAGCTAAATCTTACCATTTTTAGATATGTGTACATATTTTTTTGATTTTTTTAGAATATGGGGGTTTTAGTCATTTTTAAAAGACTCCTATTTTTAAAAAATTGAAAAGTGTATATATATATATATATTAAAAAATAGTAAAATTTATTAGATAAGTTAAATACCTAGATTAACGATTTTATAAAAAATTCAAGAAAGGGATTTTTGTGCCTTGATGGATGCATTGAAACATTACTCCACAATAGAAATTAATCTGGGTAGTGATGAAAGAATTGCCAAATGCTTTTGGTTAAAATTTTTTATAAATGAAAGTCAATGATGTGATGGATTTTCGGAAAGTGATAAAATTTTTAGATAAATTTTTTTTAATATATAAAATTTCTAAAAAATTTTGAAATATGAGAAAAAATGCGATATGATAGAACTAATAATAAAGAGTAAAGAGTATAAATTTAAAATAAATAAGTTAATTATATGAGTAGTTGTATAGAAATAATTTAAAAATAAGATAATTATAAAGAAATAATTAAAAATAAAATAATTATGAAGAGTAAAAAATGTTAGATCAAAAAGTTTAGTTTCAAAAGTTTTTAAGATAAACTTCGAAATTGAAATAAATATAATAATTATATGAAAAGATATGTAGAAATAATAAAAATAAATAATTATATAAAAATATGAATAAATAATTAAAAAAGATAAAAATGAAAAAAAAATAAAAATTCCAAGCGCACCTTTTCGTAAACAATGTAAAACATACCTCCAGTCACGCCGTTTGTGCTGGAGTCACGCCGAATGGTCCTCGCATGTTCACTTGTGCAGACATGCGGTGAATTCCGTGAAAAGGCATTTCGATTGGCGGCGATGCCCTCAAGCTTATCGCCACACACGCAGGTCTTTTACGTGTCGCCTGCATGCTCGATCCACATGGCACCTTGTGGCGGAAACAAAAGATAAATTCCGATACCTATCTCTTTCGTAAAACTCTGCCATGCCCTCGCACCTCACGCAAGTTGCTTGTAGCGAGGGTATCGTCAAGCTCAATCAAATGTCACCAGGGTGGCACCGATTAGGATAACTCGGCTCCGGATGGCTCCGGTCAGGGTATTCCAACTCAGTGTATTTTCTCAAAATCTTCACCTAATTTTAAATTCGATTTTATTTTTAAATTTTTGATTTAAATTACAAATTAGGTTAATATATAGCTTTTTATATTTGCCAGAGCCACTACTCAATGATACATATTTCAACATGGGAATCAAATCTCAGTGGCTGGGCATAAGCCCGCAGGCGAAACCAACTGCTCTACCGCGGGTTCGCAAGTTAATATATGGGTAGAAGAACATAAGATAAGGGACAAAGAAAAAAAATAAAAAACAGAAAAACTGTAACTCAAAACTTTACTTTTTTATATTTTATGGAAATTTTTTTTATTATTTCATTAATGTTATTAAGAGATAGAAATTTCTATTTGCATTGCATCGAAGTATATTTTAATATGAAAATTAAAATATTATGTGAAACTTGATTTTCTATATATTTTTATTAAAAACTTTTATAAATATTTCTTTCATAAATGTTATGTACAAGATATATTTCAAAATAGTACAAATGACATAATTATTTAGAGCTATTATATCTTTTTTTATTAATATTTTATACAATGTGACAACTTGATATTACAATGTGATATATTCACAACCTTCACACATAAAGAGACTTATCTATAATGCCTCCACTTTAGGGAGGAAATTTCAAAATCTCTACATTCAAGGGGAAATTGTAAAAATCATCCATTTTGGAGGATATTTTTGAAGAAATCCCTTTCCAACCAAAGAGGGGATGACAATCCAACTACTAACTTTAGTTAAGGGGAGCATTACCCCTGTCACCTGCGCTAGCTGCAGATGGTTAGAGCTATCAAATCTTTATATATTGAGTTTAATAATAAGATATTTAAACAATAAACTTTGCTTTAAGTGTTGTAGTAACATTTATACATGATAAATCCTAGCCTTGCCCTTTTGTCACATATTGATCTCTTGGGCTTGAACTAGCCCTTTGCAACTAACCAACTTTTGAATAATTTAAATACAAAAATCAAACGAATCGAAAACACCAACAAGTTCAAACCTAACTAATATCATATTAAGATCTTGTCAAAAGCAAAAAGGAAGAATACTCAAAAACACACATTCTGCTTAAGGGATATTCATGATAATCTCAATTTATCCGAGCTATAGACGGCTACCCTTGAGTTAGCTCGGTGACAATTATTAATCTTATCACTATGTCGGATGAATAACTATTGTCTCATCACATGCGTAGAGTTGATTCCCATTTCACAACTTCTAAAATGGTGGCAGAAAGTGTGCTTTGATGAACTTGATACCTACACACTCCTAATAATGATGATGATGATCATCATCATCAAATTGAGATTGCAAATTACGTCATTTGGCTATAAAAGGAAGATCAATTAAGGATTAAGCAGGTCATTTCCCAGTTAGGAGTGTATCTAGGTTAAGGTCAACTTATAACTTGGCCAATCTAGCTTGATTTTTAATGGCATAGGATTGACATTTTCAACTCGTCAACCCATTTTTATGATCCATATAACCTATTTAATTAAATGGGTTAGTCATTGATTGAGGTTGTTCGGCTTGCAATCTGATACTTTAACCTATTTAACTTATCAAGTAGCATAAGCTATCTATAATCTATGATGAATTAATACTTTTAAACATTTAATTTTTTATATGAATTTTAAATATTTATTTGTAAGTTATATGTAGTTGTTAATAATTTGATCAATATTTTAGTAAAGAATACATATGAAAGTTGATGTTTTAAATTCAACAAATGATTAGTATTAGAACTCTTTGCGGATTATGTAGAATTATATTTTTAAATAGTTTATTATTTTATTTTTTGTTATTCCACCTGTTGATAACCCATTTTACTAACCCGTTAACAATCTATAACTTGATTAGTTAATATTAAATGGATTAGAGTTAAGGATGGGATTTTCATTAGGTTATAATAAATTAAAGTTGAGGTATTTTAAATGGGTTAGAATTAGCTTACAGGTTTTAACGGATTGGGTTGGATGAGTTGGAGCCCAATCATAATCTATTTAAAATATCACAACCCTAATTCATTTATTAACTCATTTAAAAAACTCCAACTCTAACCCATTTAGTAAACCGGTTAGTAAGTTGCTAACGAGTTGTATAGTAGACAATTTAAAGGCTAATGATGATCTCATAGTAAGAGGTGAGAATGCTTTTGGCACAGGGAAAGTGGAAATACTACAACAACAAGAAAACGGAATTATGACAAAATGGAAAAATGAAAATTGAGCGACAGAAAGGAAAACTTAGTAGGGAAAATAACTAAAGGATTTACACACACATATATATATATATGCATATATTACATATGAGGAATTATCAAGTGCAACACATGACGCTGAAATGGGCCCCACATGATGATCAAATTAAAATCTACTCCACCAATTGTATTTAGAATAATGTATTCTACTACCATATCAATTTTCATCCCAATCAGATATGTGTATGGACACCATCTGAAAATAATACAAATTCAACGCAATAAAATAGTTTGATATAAATAACAACTCTAAAGTGATTTTTTTAATATCTAAACCATCAAAAGTATGTTATTTATATGGATAAATTATTGTATAAAATTTTATTGCATTATAAAACCTATGGGACCCCTTTTTGGGGTAACTGCTTCGCTGTTCCGGTACAGTTGCGCTGCACTGGAACAGGTCTCATTACATATATATACATATACTAGCGAATCGTACACTATTTATTCGAAAATCTTAACCCAAACCCATTTGTAAATGGGTTGGATAAGCAAGTTGACGGGTTGACTATGATTATTAATATCCCTAATCACACTCCTATTCCTACTAAGACAGAACATGAGAGATAGATTTTAAGAAAATCCATCATAAAGCAAAAATGGAGACAAACTTTCTCTATTTCTTTTTTAAACAAATTTTCCATCCTATATCAAAAGCTTATTGTCACTGTTCTATCTTTATACTATTCTTTTGCAAAGATAAGTGATTTTTTTTGATGATTTTTAAGCAAGCTTTCATTTTTTCCCACGTAAAATCTTTTGCTTTTTGTGTATTTATTGATTCTCAATTTCACTAGAATCTCAGTCTTAAAACTTGTAATTTCGTTATCAATACATAAAAATTTAATCTGTCATATTTTTATGTTTGTGACTTGTCTTCATTTTAGAAAGAATAAAAGACTTTATTTTTCTTGCCATAATACCTTCCAATTCATTAATAATATAGCAACATGACTATAGAGTATTGTTAGTTTGAAACAATCATATCTAATTAATATGTGTGTCCTATAATTTTATGCACAAACTAAATTCCATGTTATCAACCTTGGATTTTTTGTATAATATATTATATTAAGACACAAAATCAAATAAGGTCAGATGGACGAGCTCCTAACCTATGTGGACCCACATTCAAAATCTGATAGAGGTTCAACTTGAGTTATATAACATATGTTTTTCTAAAAAATGCTTGACCCAACTTCGTTATAAATCAAGTTGAGTTAGTCAGGTTTGGGTTAAAATCAACTTTAGTACATAAAAGGGATATTTGTCAACACCTAAAACTTTTCACTCTCGACAACTACTCTTTTTAAAATTATTTCTTTATTTTTTCTATACAATTATTCTACTTTTCAATTATTTTTATACAATAACTCATATATTTAACATATCTATTTTAATTTTATTCTCTTTACCCCTTATCATTATCTCGATCATATTATATTATATTGTTTTTTCATATTTCAAAAACCGTTATACTAAAATATTACACCAAAGTAATATCACTTCCCAAACTCACTAAAAATGAACCTTATTTATGCTACTAAATAGGATGCAATGTAGCCAAAGTACCACAACCATATTTACATACTAAATAAGAGCACAATTGAGGCAAGGTACCTATGGGTACTCGTTGACTTGACTTGCTTTTGGGCAAGATACATCCTTAAAAAAATCGAGGTGAAGTAAAAAATATATTCATGTATTTAATTAAGTTAAGATAAGTTCTATATAATGTATACCTAGAATGAACTAGGTGAGTACCCATGCCATATAAATATAAATTTTCATATGCACTATCATAAATATAAAATAAGTTTTTAATATTTTAATTTTTTTTTATCCTTAAAGGCTTAAAGGGTTTGTTTTTTTCATAATATTTTATTAATTATTTCTACCAAACTACCAATACTATTAATTTATCTATTTTAACTTTTTTTTTATACTTCATTGTTGTCTTCATTATATCATATTATTTTTTATTAATTTAACAACTTTTACGTCAGATTTTTTTTTTTGGTGAAAACTTTTGCGTCAGAATTAGTTGAACCAACCATGCAATAACGGCAGACGTGTCAGTTTTTTTTACCCTCTCCGATGAAACTTCTTAGTTCTTGCAACCTATTACCTGTCCTTCCCAGAAGATTGTCAGTTCGTCAGTTAAAAATGGGCACCTTGGCTACGCTACCCAAGTTCCACTCCGGCTATAGAATTATTGTGTGGCCCACCCATCAGTCGACGGTCTTGATTACTTAACACCTGCGGCAAAAGCTGGAAATCAGCGGCGCGTGTGAAAGCTCCAGGCTTAACGCTCGAAGTAACTTAACCTCGAAGTCGCTCAGGAGACAGACACCGTGGCTGTCAGCATCTCCAACCGCATTGCGCCACGTGTCAGGAGCGTATGGTAGCCGTGGTCAGATGAACGGTCTAGAACAATCCGCTCCTATAAATAGTCTCGTAGTTCTTCTTAGCTCCGCATTGCGATCGATTTTTTCTTCCCATCATTCGTTTGTTACGAGTTGCAGAAACCTCTGGACTTCGCTAGGGTTTTTGGATAAGAGCGACTTCCCGAATAGCAGAGAAAGAGATCGAACATGGCGGATGCAGATGCGAAGCAGCAAAACGAGACCGTACGAATCTCCCTCTCGTCTTTCGTCCTTTCTAGACGCAGATCGATCTGTTTTCGCGTTGATTCAGATCGATCTGTTCTAGTCGGCTCTCATGCACGGAAAAATTTTTGTTTCTCCCTTTGGGGGGTTTTTTTTTTTTTTTTTTTTTTTTTTCTATTAGTTCTTTGCAAACTTCACACGGATTCGACACGACAGATCTAAACTGTCGATCTTCCGGACTTGTAGGCTAACAGTGAAAATTTCTGTTTTTCCAGACACAAAACCCGCCGCAGAGGCTCAAATACTTGGATTTCGTCCAAGTGGCGGCAATTCACGCGATCGTTTTCATCTCGAGCGTTTACGATTTCGCCAAGGAGAATTCGGGGCCGCTGAAGCCCGGGGTCCAGACAGTCGAGGGGACCGTGAAGAACGTCATCGGCCCCGTCTATGAGAAATTCCATGTCGTGCCGCTCGAGCTCCTCAGATTCGCAGACCGCAAGGTTTGTGGTGCATTCTCTGCTTCTCTCTAGCTCCTTCCACGCATGTAATAAGATTTTCGCCTTTCATCCGTAGAAATCATCGTAACCGTTCGTCATTTTTTTACTGCGAGCTTAGATCCAAGCCTTCATCCTCTAAGAACCATTCAGATTCTTGTTGGGCTTTTCGGTTACGAAAGGGTAGTCACACAAGCTTGGCACGCGTGACGCTATGGATGTTGTACTGGGCCGGCCTCATTGGACATGGGCATTTCTTCTTTTTGATGCGTCCATGAAGTTTTTAGCTACGATCCTGTCGCTGCGCGGCTTTATTGGAATTGGTAGAAGTCAGTTTCCTTTAAGAGCTGTCTGCTTATTCCATAATTTTATAATTTAATAGCTCGTAACTACCAAAAAAGGAGGTTCTTTCGGGAAGAAAAATGAAGGAACTTGGAGAGTTTTTTTCCCCCCAATTTTTTCCGACGAAAGTATGAGCCAACTATCTTTAATTAAAAGTTTGTAATTTTGATACGCATTTTCTGAATTTTTAAAGTTCATCAGTTCTAGGGGTATTTTAAGTAATTTTACCTGAAATTTTGATTTTTTGAAATTAAGAAAAAATAAATATATCAACTTTTGAAATTAAATGTCGACATTTTCATAAATTTTTTTTCATAACTACCTAACTAAACAAACAGTTTGTATATTAATAAATTAGATAGGTTCCAAATTGAAATAGGGACATGATAAATACAAAATATCACGATAATATAAAGATAGAATTTTATGTAGTGTTTGTATTCATACTATTTAGTTGTATGGGTATCATTTGAAAATGTATAAATTTGATATAATAAAATAGTTTGATATAAATAATAATTTTACAATTATTTTTTCAATATGTAAGTTATTTAAGATAATTTATACATGAATAATAAGCTCTTAATATTCTGTGTGTGTGTCTCTCTCTCTTTTTTATTTTTATTTTTTGAGAGTAGCTCTTAATATTCTCTTGATATAGAAATTTCGTCGTAAATTTATACTATTTAGTTGCATGGGTATCATTTGAAAATGTATAAATTTAATATAATAAAATAGTTTGATATAAATAATAATTTTACAATTATTTTTTCAATATGTAAGTTATTTAAGATAATTTATACATGAATAATAAGCTCTTAATATTCTGTGTGTGTGTCTCTCTCTTTTTTATTTTTATTTTTTGAGAGTAGCTCTTAATATTCTCTTAATATAGAAATTTCGTCGTAAGCATTTATGTTTGGCAAGCTGACAATTCATAGTAAAGATTCCGTCGGCACGTGACGTCTGTTTCGGTCCCTATGGGCTAGTGAATCTACCGGCGCTTTGCGGACTGTGCACGCAAGTTGGCGAGCGGGTGGGGTTCGGGTTCAGTCGCGTTTAAGAATGGATAAAATTTATGGTGAAAAATTTTGAAGAATAAAAGTTGTTAAATGATGTGATATGATAGGGGTAATAATGAGAAGTAAAGAAGATAAAGTTAAAATAGATAGGTTAGTTGTATAGGTAATTGTGTAAAAATGATTGAAAAGTGAGGTGGTTTGTATAGGAAGATGTAAAAAAATAATTAAAAAATAGAAAAGTGATAGAGAATGAAAAGTTTTATATGAAAAGTGATAGAGAATGAAAAGTTTTATATGGAAAAGTTTTAGGTGAAAACTTTTGGTTGTTGCCGCTGCTATTTTTTCATTTTTTTGCCCTAAGTTTCAGTTGAGAGGTATATATAGGGAAATGAAATATTTCATGAGAATAAAAATTTTAATATTATAAATGAAAAAAATTTATATGAATGAAAGTTTACATGCTTGGTCACGTGCCAGGTCGACGGTTTCGTGAACGAGGTTGGGAGGCACATCCCATCGCTGTTGAAAACGGCTTCGAGCCGGGTTGCTACGGCGGCCCACATGGCCCCGGAAATGGTGCGCTCGGTGGCTTCTGAGGTGCAGCGAGCCGGCGTGGTGGAGACGGCTACGAAACTGGCGCGGAGGACGTATGTGAAGGTGGAACCGAGTGTGAAGGAGCTGTACACGAGGTGCGAGCCGGTGGCGGAGCAGTACGCGGTGTGGGGCTGGCGGAAGCTGAACAAGCTACCTCTTTTCCCCGAGGTGGCTCACATCCTCGTTCCCACGGCCGCTTACTGGTCTGACAAGTACAACCAAGCTGTGAGCTACACGGCCGAGAGGGGCTACGCATTGTCGTCTTACCTGCCATTGATCCCCAAGGAAAGGATTGCCAAGGTCTTCGGCGACAAGGGTGCAGGAACAGATGAAGCCTCCTCTCAGAGTGATGGGGAAGCCGTCACTACCACTGTCGGTGGGCAGCAGTGAAAGAATAACAAACAGCACGTGGGGAAAGGTTTTCCTGATTATTACATCTTGGGTCTGCTGGGTTTTTTTTGTTTTGTCTGTAGGATTGAAAGGCTTTTCTGGCATGGTTACTGGTTGATGTAAATTACGATGTACTTTCTCGCTATTTTTGTTTTTCTTCTTTTTTAGTAGTAATGTTTGCTTTTGTTTTGCCCTTAACGTAAATCAATCCTTCAATTGATGATAACTTGTATGCATATTATAGATGGGATACTTATCTTAGAGGTAGTACTGTGGTTGGTGTTTGAGAGAGGCGACCTTGCTTACTCAGAAACTGTTGAAATGATTGCTCAATGAGAATCATAGTTCTAATCGCATATATATTAGATGTGTAATAGAACAAAATTAATTAGAACAGTAATCTTCCCATTGGTTAATTCGTAACTCTAAATATGAAAATTAATATATAATATATAAAAGATTTTTAAATAAATGAGCATTATAGCTAGTTATAATACATTTTGACAAATATTACGAAGGTTTCAAAAATTAAAAAATCATATGGAAAGTGCAGAAAGGAAGCGATTTATCCAAACCATTCCAGACATGTTTGAAGGGAACCACGACCCTTACGTAGATGGTACTATTCCCCCGTGGATCGTATCAGAATTCAGAAGTCATGGCATTTTATGCAGTCTTAAGGGAAAGGGAACACAAGTTATCAGCACAACTCTTCGAGATGATTACCTATGATCGAAAGAAAAAGAAAATACAAAAGCAGTGCATGATTGCTCTGGCAGACAAAATTTTGTTGTGGTTGGATTATAATACAACTTGATGCTGGAAAAGGGAAGCTCATAATCGGTGTTGTGTTTTTTTCATACTCAAAACCCGTTTATATGATTTGAGAATGATTCGAATAGCACGCTGATGATATGGTGATCCAATCAAGGTTGCGAATTCTACATCAACTACTCGTATCTTTACACTGATACTCGATGGAGATGGTTCAACTTACACGGCCCACTATCGTGAAGTGACAAGAAGAATACACAAGTGTTGACACCCCACCCTCGGGGCCCAAAGACGGACAATTGGACACAAGATTCAAGCCCAACCAAATTCAATACAAAAAGAAGTTCAAGCCAGCCAAGCGGGTCATTCCACACTCAGCCCACGGAGCGAAGCTCCACTAAGCCTCGAAGCAGGCTTTTCAACAAACTAAATCCGGCCCACAAAGAGCGAAGCTCCTACAGGCCACCTCAACGGGCTCCACAAAGCAGCCCACCAGACAAAACAAACGGGCTTAGCCAAGCTCTAGCCCACTAAAGCCTCGGAAGCAGGCTTCTCTACAATTTTGGGCCTCCACAACGGCCCACCCAAAAGCCATGGGCTAAGCCAAGCTCTAGCCCACAAAGACAAGCTTATGGACCAAGTCCAAAACCATTCAAGAGGCCCAAAGCCCAAGACCCCAACTCAAGACCAAGTCCATGGACCAAGTCCATGATCCCACTTAAGCCCAAGCCCATGGACCAAGTCCATGACCTCAAGGGAGCCCAAAGCCCACTCCACCATCTATAAAAGAAGGAGCTCCCCTCTCATTCAAACACTTGAAGAGAGGCATCCCAAGGGGAGGACGGGAGTCTGCAGCAACGCCCCTGGCATCCCGGCTTCCATGCTCTACACGCCTCTCTTCCCCATTTTCCCCTTTTCATCTCTCCCGTTCTCTCAAATCTTTTTATTTTCCCCCTTTCACGCCGTGTAAACCGCCTCGGGTTGGCAGATCTCTCTATATTTGCTTCAATCCGTAGGCCGGAACCCGATCTCTGTATTACTAGTGCCTTATTTCTTTAAATAGGGGCCGATCTCCCTTTAAAGATCGGTGGCGACTCCATTTTTATTGTTTTCTTGTGTGCGTGTTTGAGCTAACGCCCCGGCAAGGTGGGTGCACGTGGGTCCGCAGATTCCAGCATAGTACGCTGCCGTTATGCTGCCGGATTTGTGACTTGACCCGTGTACGGAAGCCCCGTCTTAGCCGTCATGCCGCCAAAACCACGAGAAAACGCCTATATGCCCATTTTTCTAAAAAACGAGAGGCCTAACTCATTTTACCCCATGTGAATGCAGGAAATCCAAGCCCACGTCGCTTTTCAACACGATCCACATCTCTAAGGCCCGGAAAACCCATTCCGAGCCCACCGTAGCGCTCCCGGCGGGTGCTACAACAAGATTTTTTTTTTATTTGTTATTGTGCTTAAATAATGAGCTGTGTAACTGTGATTCTCTGTACAACTGCTCAAGATACGAGGGAGGAAAGAAACATCAAAACTATTTCTACAACAGTGTTGTGAAGTTCAAAAAAATACACAAAAAATAGAAAAAAATCACGTTGTCAGCAAGAAATAAGAACGAGCATAATCGTATCATGTTGTTGAGATTTGGGAAATAAATACGTTAAGGGTCTATTCCAAAGCATTCTGGATGTTTAAATGGGACGAAGAATTAAGATAAAAATGCAACGATGTGTATTGATAATAGAAAAATTAATATAAAAATGTAAGAAATTATATTAAAATGGATTCTGATTTCGTACACCCGGTGCATTTAGCCTCGGTGCACCCGAGTGTATTTAAACCATTTTTTCGAATTTTTTTTTATAAAACTGTTAATTTAAGTGTATTAATATGTGTATCAAGTTTTAATAATTTTGGAGATATGTAGATTTTTTTAGATTTTTAAAATCAATAGCATTTTCACTAATTTTTAAATATCCAAAAAATATCTACGAATCTCCAAAATTTGTAAAAATTAATATACTTAGATTAATAGTTGCATAATTTATTTTTAAAAAATAACAAAAAATGAATTTTTGCACCTGGGTGCACCAAGGCTAAGTGCACCCGGGTGTACTAAATCAGAATCCAACATCGAAACTAATCTCATGCATTTGAGTGCACTTAGGCTTGGAGCACCCTGGGTGCAAATACCCATTTTTAAATTTTTTTAAATTTTTTGTACAATTATTAATTTAAGTGTATTTAACATATGGATCAATTTTTACTATTTTTGGATAATTTTAAATTTTTTAGGATTTTTTAAAATCAGTGGTATTTTTAGTAATTTCAAAAATATCATTGATTTTTAAAAATTCAAAAAATTATGTAAAATATTTAAAATTAATACACATATTAAAATACTTAGATAAATAGTTGTATAAAAAATTTTAAAAAAGAAATTGGTTAAATGCACCCGGGGGAGCCTAAGTGCACCCAGGTACATTGGATCGGAATCAACAACCAAACACATACACGAGTTAAAGTTCAAACTGATGTCTGGGTCCGTTGTTCTAGTACAGATCTCTCTCGTGGAATGGAATGCCTAGTGCCTACACAAAATGTGCAAATTTTCCGTTTTACAATATGATAAACTGCTAATGGTTTATCCATGGGAGGAAATAAAAGAAACGTAGAAATTAATGCCATTACAGCTTCAAGTTCTAACGAATCGGCTGGAAGGAAGAATCTCGAAAATACAAGTGAAAAGATAAAAGCATATGGTAATTTGGCCTTGATCAGAACCACGGAATTAATTTACTCAATTCTATTGCAAAACATCTTATTATTACAAGCAAAATCGAGCTCTCAGGGCCTTCCTTCTATAAATGCAACTTAGGCTCATGAAACTCGGGTTAGCCTCAACCTTAGCCTTAACTCTATTTTTAAAACCTCAATTCTAACCTTAATCGTAATCCTATTTGTGAAATTCACGCTCAAGTTGACTTTTGGATTGAAATTCAAGTTGACATTCTCTCAATAATATATATTTATTATTCATCATGTGCTTATTCAACTTCAAATTCATCATCAAAGAAAAAGTTTAATATGATAATTTTCTATCTTAAAACAAAAAGAAAGCAAAAGAGTGATTAAGAATTGAAAGAAGATAATCTCAGTTAGATTTTTTCTCTTTGCATAATCTTCCTTTAATATTTCTAAATCTACGTAAATCCTTTTTAAAGAAAGTTTAAATAATTTGTATGTTCTATTATCTTTTGTTTCCTTTTAATTAGATATTTGTTCTTAATGGGTTTTCTCTTTATGCTAATATGCATGTAGAAAATAGAAAATAAATTTGTAGGCAAGCAACAACTTCGATTGAAAAATAGAGGTTACAATACAAGTTTGAAATACAAATTTGAAAATAACTCATAAGTCTAAGTTGGATCAAGCTCTAAATCAATAACTTATTTCTTCAACAGAGCTTTGAGATCGTCTTACAACAGAAGTTCAAGAAGAGGTTTACAATGTAAAAGGATACAAGTCTGTAGAAAGAGAGAGAGAGAGCTCTTGGGAGATTTGCTCGGAGGAGTGAACTTCGTGGCTATGGGCTTAGAAGTGTTTCTATGCTTGCTTCTTCCTTCAGTGTCTCTTTTATAGCCATTTGGACACATTTCTAATTGACCTGTGACGACTTTGAATGACGACCACTGTTGAGTGCTTTGCTGGAGCTGTTGGACGGATGTGGTTTGAATGACAACTCTGGTGAAAGCCTACTTGGATTCTTAGCAGTGATTCCTACCAGCTCTGGTGAAAGCTAGCTGATGAAAACTGTTGTAGTTCTGACGAGTATTGTTACTTAGCGATTGTTTTGTTTTTTGTACTAGTGATGTCACAATGTTGTCATGCTGACGGAGTATCCTAAGCTAGAGAATCATTTGAGCAATAGCAGAGGATGAAAATTTGTGGTTGAGTTTTTTTAAGTATAAAAATGTTGCTGATGTTGGGACTCAGTGAGTCCCCATACGTCTTTATTCTAGTCTACCTGGTCAGTTTCATTTGACTTGGTGGTAGATTGTTGGTTTTTTTATTTTGGCGATTCGCTGCGCCGATGGCTGCAGGCTGAGCTGCGTTTGAATTTCTTGAAAAAGTTTAATAAAATCTTTCTGGATCGATGCTACTGCGAGCTTGAATTGGACCACAGATTTTTATGATAAAAATTGAAATTCTTGTTTGGATGATGTTTCTGATGCTTGTAATTATTGTTTATTGATCCATTCGAGGATCTGTTGAGGCTCAACATGAATGCATGTAAAAAGGTCCCACTATTTTACCTTGAAAATTCTTCCAAGGGAAGATGGATAAGATTTTAGACTTTGAAGAAAAGCATACTCCCATTGGTAAATCCAAGCGAGAGAAAATTTTGAACAGAAAGTTCGAGTTTGAGGAAAATAATTTTTATAGCATGTGAGAAGCATTTGCAAAATATTTAATAACCTTGATCTACTAAGGGTGACAATATTTCAGGAATTAACTCAAAACGATCCCACCATTGAGCGAACTAGAATGAAAAATATAGTTTGTGTTTCATTTGAAGTAAAACATCCAAAAATGAGATCCTTAACTATTTTTGCATCAAAAAGTTTTATACCAGGCTAACTGGTAGTCCCAATACGTAAAAATTTTGAGGATTTAATTGGATTAAAAGCTTTTTTGATTTTTTCATTGATTCAAAATTTGACGACATTAAAACCTTCAAGATTTGGACGCTTGAATTGGTGATTTCACTTGGATCATCCTTTTCTGAATAGTATTTGACTGCAATGGATTGGATGTCAAAAAGAATGAGTTTATGAAATTTTGTGTTTTGTAGTGATTTGTGAGTTTATCATGGTGAGTTGTTGCGAAAAGTGTTTTAACCATTTGTGTTAGATCTTGAGTAGTTTGAAAGTCATGTTTAACATAGTAAATAGGAATTGAGGAGTTTGGTTTGGTAACATATTTGGATTTGTTTGGGAACTTTGTTTGGTTGTGTTTGAAAAGTTTGAAGTAGGATTCTTTTCCCTTTTTCTTTGAGCCATATCGATTTGAATGACTCTATGGCCTTGAGCTTAGGAGACTTTTGGATTAAGGCTAAGGAAGTCTATTATTCAACTAATTGAGTTCATTGGATGCGGATGTTTGAGAAGGTTTTGGAGTTGGCAATGCCAGTGGTATTATTTTGCTTTGAGGAGTAGAAGTTTGAGTTCTTGGCTTGGTATGAGTCCTTACAGCTATTTCTACATACAAAGGACTTAAGAAGTTGGTATTTTTGCTATGGAAGGGTGAGACATGGTTACTTGATATTAAGAGTAGGAGTCATGTGTTTGGGGCTTAACCTCTAGTTTGTTGGTCTTTTATGGCGTCATTACCGCCTGTTGTTGATGACTTTGATTCCCGGAGAAATTCTCTAGCTAGAAATTCTAAGATTGAGTTTTAAGTGTCTTTTATAAATTCTATTTCAAAATTAAAGCTTAACAAAAGTGTCTGTCATCTTGTAAAAATATGTTTTGAAACTTTATTTTGAACATCTTTTTGTAAAACATATTTGGTTGATTTGCAATTAACTCTGATTAAAAAAGTTTGATTTAATAAATCATGTTGGAACTTTTGTATGCACAAGATAATCTTAAAACTTCATTTTTATTGTTGAATATTTTTGTTGTATTTCATTCCATATTCCTACATGATATTAAACTATTTTTTCTTTTTTCTTTTTTATTTGTTTAAGGATTCCTCCATAGCCTATGTCTGAGACATCTATTTCTATAATTTTTCTTGTTGTTGGGTCAGCTAAATTTAGAATAGGTAAATTTCTTAATTATTTTTTCAATCTGTTGAACAATTTTTGTGTGTTGGTCAGTCCAATTTGGAGGATTTTTCTTTAGTCTTTAGTAAAAGAGTTTACACATAGTCCTAAGGTTTGGATAAAAGTTTGATACATAGTTTATGTTGGTCCTAAGTTTGCAGTAAAATCCAAGAGCGGATGGGTGAATTGGGTTCTTTTAAAATTCTTTTAATAAATAAAACTTAACCGTTGTGAGTTTAATTGTCGTGATGAAATGTGCTAGGAGTTAGAGTGAGAGAGTGCAAATAGAATATAAAATGCAAGCAATCAAATGCACAAGAGACAACAATGTATAGTGGTTCTGGTAACTCTCTCTACTCTACTCTTCTAAATATACACCCCTTGTGTCTTGGGTTCTACTATTGTATATCCAATATAATTTAGTGCACTCACTCTTTTCTAAATTCTAGCTTTATGATACATATGCAATAATCACTTTTGGTGAGATTAACTCCAACCAATCAAGTTGTAATGCCTCATTCCTAGAAATACTCAATAACTAGCAGTGGGTACTACACAACCTAAGAAAAATTTGGCAGCATCTCCCCATAATATACAAGGGGTAATATGGAATACATGACCTGATATTCATAAACATTTCAATTTATAACATTCAATTCTATATTTATATACTTGCATCTTCATATAATAAGGACATTCATATAGAAAGAAAATCATTGAATGTTACCCATACACATCAAGTAAACCTAATGATTATGCATATGTGCATCCACAAAGATTATAATCCAATCCAAAATACCAAATACAATGGTTTATCAAAGTAAATACTTCTCAATAATCGTCTACATATACGAATATTAAAAGAGCACAAATTTTAAAAGAACTGAAACTAAAGTTATTGTGCTATGGTCTCCCAAATGTGATCTTCAACTTGTCTCATCTTGAAGTTCTCCACCCAGCCTGTGATTTAAAGGCAAAATAACAAACGATATGAGTCTAAATAGACTCAGCAAGTAGATAGTGGTTAGCACAAAGTGAAAATAAGTAAATTCTGGATGCACCTGTTGTGTTCATGATAAGACATATGGGTCCAAACACCTACTCCCAAGATCGTATGCATAAAACCACATATAAATAAGAGAACACGAACAATCCTCTACTCATGTCTATTAAGGGCCATGAACAACCCTCTTCTCATGTCAATCAGGGCCATGAACAATCCTTTACAACCAATCATTTTAAACAACACATTATACATAACAGACAAGGATAATTGCCACAAACCATACACACAACATCGGCAAGGTTTATTTTAAATTCAACACACAAAACTGTCATACAAGCATTTTACCAAACACATGATAGGCGCAAAATAAGAAAACCCTCAATTCGTACTCTCGTTTGAGCCGAATTGATTAACATCACATTTAAAATATAGAAACTGTTAACAAATCCTTTACTTCATAGAAATCGCACATTCATAGCAAATTTCCCATGAACCCCTAACTTTTACGAACCCTACGCCCCATACCACGAAATTATTCGATGCTACACACTCCCACCAGTCCCACATCACGTTTAGCATGAAATTTCATCACTAAATTAAGAAGGGGCGATATCTACTTACCTGGATCGTAGTTTCTCCCAAAAACAGTGATCCTAACTTGGATCACAGAGATTCAGAGCTTCCACGATTGGAGTCGACGATCTTCAAGCAGTCGGTAGAGCTTTCTTGAAGGAACCTATGGCTAGACGAAACTGAATGGTAGGGAAAGAAGAGAAGAAGAAGGAAAGATAGCCGGGTGCGGGATGAAAATAAACCCTAGTGCGCGGGCTTCCCTTATTACTGAACCCTCATTGGGTTGGGTCGGGTCGAAGCATGGGTCGGTCTAATTGTAATTAGTAATTTATTCTTCCACTCATACGATCTTACAATAGTCATAGTGCTCATCAATGGAACGCTAATCATACACCTTTAAATTTATACTCAATATGCACATGTGCACTATACATCCCCTAAATGTCGTGTCCATTATGTTATATATCCATTAACATCATAAATTTCCTACTAGCATGTTCATAAGTTAACTCATAAATAGAGAAGGGTTTAATAAAAATAAAATAAAATACCTGGTCCTCACACAAGTTTAATATGTTAGTGAGACAAACTCAAACCAATTAAGCAAAATTCATTAGTGAGACAAACTCAAACCAACCTCCTATTTTACTTCTTCTTAAATTCAGTCTCCAATCATCGATCCAAGGTAACAACCCAAAATAAAATAGGCAAAAGAAAATTTATACTTTACAATGTGTAATCAGTCTACTCCGGAAGCTTTTTGTTATGTGAAGAAGATGATCTTGTAAGCTCACTCGAAGTAACAACACTTGAAGCTTTAATACTTATTCAAATCATTTCAACGTTCTTAGATATTGGAAGGTGTCATCTCATTTTGTGTTTCCAATGTCCTTTCATGTTCATACTTCAATGATATTTATAGAAGAGAAGAAGATCTAGACATTGGATTAGTGATTAATGTGCATTTAATGCTCTAATGTTCGAATTGTCGACCGTTATAACTTGAAGTCACAAGCGGAGTTGACTTGAGATGAGTTAAGTCGACTTCGGTTGTGACTTCGCTTTAGTTAGAACTTGCTATCCACATGCTATCTACTTTTTTACCTTCGAAGTTGTAGGTGAAGTCGACTTGTGTTGAGACTTTACTCAAGTCATAAGTGAAGTCGACTTGGGTTGAAACTTCACTTTGCTATCTCTTCGAAGTTGCAAGCGAAGTCTACTTGGGCTAAAGTGAAGTCGATTTCGATTGAAACTTCATCTATGGTTAAGCCAATTAGTAAATATGCAACCCCTGACTCGACTTCATTATCAACTTCACTCAAGTGGTAATTTGAGTCAACTTAAGTATGCAGCTTGACCTATCTGCACTTTGAAACTTTGCTCTTTTCATTTTTATACATATAATTAGAGACATAATGTCTGAGTGCACTTACCATATTCATTAGATCATTTTTAATGACATCTTAATAGTTTGCTAATCATCAAAATCAAAATAATTTTTCTTAAAGCAAGCATATGATCTACAGTTTAGTATTCCTAAGAATCTTTGAAGTTGAGTTTTGTTTGTTGTTTTATCTGGGAATTTGTTTCCAAATTCAAGTGACCTTTAGATTGCAATGATTGTATTGCGGTGGATTTCATGTCTCAAAAATCTAATTTTTATTTGGAAAAGTAAGTATTTAGTTTTTGAGATTACCAATCCATTTCTTTGAATTATTTTAGAAAAATATTTAAATGTTTAAAATGTTGTTCTATTATTTCTAAAAATATTAGTACATCATCAACATATACTATCGAAAACTCAGTATAAAGAGTTAAAATATCGTTCGTGATTTTTTGAAATTCTGATGGTACATTTTTAAGACCAAAAGGCGTTATATTCTATTCGTATTGTCCAAATAATACTGTAAACGTTATTTTGTATTTATCATTTTTTCCATTTGAATTTGCTAATATCCTGATTTCATATCAAATTTTGAGAAGATTGTTGCAGTTATTATTGTTTGTAAGATATCTTTTTTATTTGGGATTGGATACATGATCCATTTTAAGATTTTGTCTAGACATTTATAATTTATTACTAGTTTCGGACTTTCTCTTTCTATTTAAAAGTTTTTCTCAAATAGAAGGTTGCACAAGATCATAGTGATTTCGATGGTCTAATAATTTTTATTAAGTAAATTTTTTAATCTCTTTTTTGCAATATTCAAATGTTTTTCTATTCATTTGGATGGGTCTAGCTTTTATAAGTATTTTTTTTTCATCAAAATTAGGTTCATAAGAAAGACTTATTTTTTGTTGTTTTCTTTCCCAAGATGCTTTTGAGAGGTCTACCTATATTTCAGACTTTAATCTTTCTTCAAAGTATTTTATTCTTTTTTATATTTTGAAATTTTTTTAATTGTTCTTCTATTCTTTTAAATTTTAGTTCTTCTTTTAGAAAATTTGAACTTTTTGTTTTTGGATTATAAGATTTATGGTTAATGATCTATCTTTTAATAAGTTTATGTCCTTTTGATGAGGTTTTTAAATGAAATTAAAAATTATTTCTTTTTCTAATATATTTGTTATTATTCCTTGATCTGTTATAGTAAAAGATATAATTAGTTCTAAAAATGGAGTCCTCAATATTATTTGTCTTTGGAGATCTTTTACTAATAGAAAAATTATTTTAAAAGTCACATCTTAATGTTTTATTTCTACTTCTGTGAGTTTAAAATTAATTTTTAGTTTTGTCCCACCTGCACCTCTTAGGCTTTCTTTTATTTTTTTCAAAATATTTTGTTTGTATTGAGCTTTCTTATATGCAATTTAAATCTACTCAGAATCTACTAGGGCTATAACTTCAAATATTAGTTATTTATTTATTAAGAGTGTGATTTTTGTATACCATTTTTGATAGAAAATTCTTGACATTAATTGGATGAAAGGTTCTTTCCTTTCATATTTTTCTGTGTTAAAAATACTTTTTTTCTCTTTCGATTCTAACTTTTCTTTTCTTCCTTTTAGTTCTTCCATTTCTGTTGAATTTGATTCTTTCAAGATTTTTAGGTCTCTTTCAATTGCTTAATTTCCGCTTATAAATATGAGATTGTTAAATTTGAGATTGTTATACTATTGTTTGATGTTGATTGATTTAAATGTTATAAATTTTTTATTAAGTCATAAGCTTAAGTTTTTTCTAAAATTTTACTAAAAGGAGTATCTTGGGAAAGAATTTTTTTTCAGCATGGTTTTTTTTTTAGTATGTATTTCCTTCGTTGTTCTGGATCCATTATTTGCTCTGCAAAATTTAATAATTCTTCTTGATCTCAGGTTTTCATGTTTACTTCATAATTATCATTTGAGTTGTCAATGTCAAATTCTAGTTTATCAATTTCTCTTTTAGTATCAGCGGTGTTTTCTATTTCTAAATTTTCTGAGTTTAACATTAACTTTTTCTAGTTGTGTTTTTAAGGATTCTGTTAGGTTTAATTAATCTATTTTTAATTCATTAATTTTCTTCTTAAGCATACATTTATTTGTGAAAATGGCCTACTTTTCCACATTTCCAGTGAGTAGGTGGTTCTTTTGAAGATTTTTTCCTTTTACGGGTTTTAAAAGGTTTTGATTTGTAAGTCTTATCTCTTTTTGATTTGTTTCTATATTTCTTATATCTTGGTTTAGAAGTTCCTTCTACCTTACATGGTTTTGTGTATTTTTAAAATAATTTATTTTTCTTGTATCTCCTTGAACAATTTTTTGTTATAAGTTTTTTCTAATTTTTTCATTCCAAATTGTTCGCAAAAGTCTCCCAGTTATTATTTTATTTTAATTCTTTCTTTTTTTATTTGTTTTTTTGTTTAAGTTCATTACAGTATGCTAATTCAACATTGTTTACAATTGATGTTATGTCTCAATAGGTTAGTTTTTCATAGGGGATAGTTTAATTGTTTTTATCTCGAAGTTTTTCAACAAAAATAAGATGAGAATCCGTTGATAAATTTTTCTTTGTAAATAGTCGGTTATAATATATCCTGAGCATTACTCTTGCTAGGAACTAGTCTTTTTAAATTCTAAAATCACTCATTATTTTACATCTTAAAATTTACAATATTTTTATTCTCTTTCCTTAAGTTTATTATTTGGTCCTATGTAAAAACTTGTTATGACTAGAATTAAAGCGTCTATAACATTCTGAATGGATTTTCCATCAACTACTATTAATTCTCCTGCATCATCTTTTTTGTAAAATTAGATCATTTCTTTTTGAATTTGAGTTAAGTAGTTATCCCACTATCCTTTTAAGGATTCAGCGGAATCTGCTGTTAAGAGTTGAGCTATATTATGGACTGTTAAGCTTGTTTTTATCCTATAAACTATTATTATCATGGTCATTTGTTAGAGGATATTAACTATTTGAGTTTCATTTTCCTTATACATTTCATTCATAAATGGTATTTGCATTATATTGAGCTTAAGAAAATTAATTTCTTTCTTCAAATAATAAATTATGTGGCGTATGTCTAAGATAATAAGGTTTTGAAAATGTTCTCCATGAATCTATTTTGTTTAATTCTAATTCTTGTTCATTTTCAATTATATCTTCTGATGACTCTTCAGATTCTATCTCAAATATGTATAATATTACAGGTTTAGTGGGTGCACTTGGAGTTTTTACTGATCCTTTTCCTTCTTCAAAGATTCTTCATATTTTTGAGCTTTTTGGTGTTTCAAGAGCTTTTAGTTTTTCATTTATCTTATCTATAATTTCACTATTCTCTTTTATTTCTTTCAAGTAGATTTTAGGGATTTCATATGGAATAAAAAGTGGTTATCGGTTTGTTTCTTTTTTAGTTTTGGAGTAACATGAGGTATTATTTTATCTTCTATGGTGGTTTGAATTTTATCTAATTATCTCCTCATAATGATTAGAGATTGATTTGTATTATTATTTTGTTCATAGAGTTTTTAATATCATTCCTATTTCAGTATCTGTTCCGACTTTATATGGAGAACATGTTATTTGTTTATTTTTAAATTATATTACAATTTCATTTTCTGGGGGCATTACTTAGGGTTTTTACTTGTTTTCTTGTGGAGTCTTTTCATATAGGTTCTTTGGTTCCAAGGTAATTAGTTTATTTTTTAGGAGAATGGAAAGTTTCGAACCATTCAAAGAAGAACGTATGAACTTTACGTGTTTTCTTAAATTCGTAATATTCTTCTTGAATTGGTTTTCTTTCGTCCTTATTATAATTTTGATAAAATCATTTTCTTTTTGCTTTATTAAATTTGTTATAAATTTTTCTCTTAACATGCCTTTATCTAATTCAAATTCTTTTTCAATAACATTTATTAATGGATCAAAGTCTCTCATATCTGTTTTAATAGGCGACATTCTTGGGCTTGAGATCCATTCATTTGGTTCTACTGAATAGATTGATTGAGATATTGGAGGATTAATATTTGTTTCTTTTATTTTTATGTCTGATATGTTGTTTGTAAGTATTGAAGAACATAAGGCTCTTGATTGGGTTGTTCTAAAAGAAGTTTCATTTAAAGATCTTCTAGGGATAAAAGAAGAGGTTTTCCTAAATGAATGCATATCTATTGTTACATTTCTTGTTTCATCTTCACTTATTTTTTTAATTTCTGAGTTTTTTATTTGAGGAGGCGGTACCTTAGTCTGGAATTCTCGGTGAGATGGAAAAGTAATTTGATCCCATTTTATGATTTTGGAAACCATTATGTTTATTTTTTATATTTGTTTATAATAATATTTTTCCTTTTAAGGATTGTTTAATAGCTCTGTATTAAAGATTGTAGTCATGACTTTGTAATGAATCTTATATACCAAGGTTATGGATAAAGATTCTTATTTTATTTTACAATTATAAACTTTTAGGTTTAAGGTCAAAGTATCTAAAATATTTTGATCTTGTAGGGAAATGGTGTAATTTGAATAATAGTCAAATAAATAGGTCCACTGTATAAGCTCGTTTCTACCATTCCTAAGAGTGAGTCTTGAAATTTATTAAACCTACAATCTCTTAAACATTATAAAATTGAAATGTCTAAACCTTCTCTCATTAGAGGTTTGACAACTACTTATACTGATTCTAAATGTATAAGATTATATTTTTTTTCGATGTTGTTCAATTAATTTTCTGTTTAAAAGGGAAATAGTTTCATGTTGATTAAATAAGAAGATTGTTTGTTCAATAGTTTTAATTATGTAATTTGTTGAAAGTTGGAAAGATCCCTTTTCATAGATTTAACTGTCTAAGATATCAGGTATTTTCTGATAATTTAAGACTTTTTCTAAATTATCTATATTAATTTCTTCGGTGTTTAATACATTATCTCTGCTACTACTTGATTTAGAGCTAAAGTTTCTAAATAATGCATTCATGGTTAGATTATAATGTATTTTTTGTCTCCAATCACTGTTAACGATATTACTCCACAAGGCCTAACACAGCATCACACGCCTTCGAGTGCCCTTCTAGGAAACGCGACTTAGAGTTTCACAGAGATTCTAAATACACTATTCTCTTTCTACCACGCAAAATTTAGCAAGGTGGCTCTTATATATATATATAAATCAGTCTCACTTCTATGAAACCTCTATTTTATGTAACTCTCTTTATTTTTAAAATTTTGATGGTTGATGAAAAATTCACTCCATCCATTATATTTAGCATCATTTATAGTTTCTTGAAAAACCTTTTATTATCTTTTGATAAAACTCCTTTTTTAATTTCACTATATATGAGTCTCATCTATAAATGTGTAAAATCAATTTAACAAAATAGTTTGATGCTAAAATATTAATTTTAAGGTAATTTTTTCAATATCTAAATTATCTAAAATATAACTACTATATGGATAAATAATTCTATAAAGTACTATCATATCCTAATATATGTATAAATTGATCTAAAATATATGTATAATTACAATGCAATCTGCTATAAAATGAACCTTACATATATTAAAATATAATAATGTTGTATACAATCATTTATCTTTATAAAAATCATAATTGAGACAGTTTGGATGTTAAAAATATCACTTTAATATTTATATTAAATTATTTTATTATATTAATTTTGCATCATTTTAAAATGGGGCATATACACATGTCAGATTTGGATGAAAATTGGTATGCTAATAAAGTAAATAATTCTAAATACAATGAGTAGAGTAGATTTCTTATTCATGATCAAGTGAGTTTCATAGTGCATGGATTGTATCGTAATTATGGTGTAGTTTGAATGCACCTGAATAAATTCGGAGCGCGATCTCCTGCACTCAGGAGCAGGCAGTGTTGCTTGCTCCCGCGCACATACACCTATTTTTTTTAAATTTTTTTCATAAAATTGTTTGCCCAAATGTATTTAACCTCTCTATCAATTTTTACCATTTTTGGAGATTTTTAAATATTTATTTTTTATTTTTAAAAATCAGTGGCATTTTAGTAATTTAAAATTACCTAAAATGCCACTGATTTTCAAAAATAAAAAATAAAAATCTAAAATACTCCAAAAATGGTAAAAATTTATACACATGTTAAATACACCTATATTAACTTTTTTATAAAAAAAAATTTCAAAAAAAATAGGTGTGTGCCTGCTCCCGGGTGCAGGAGATCGCGCTCTAATAAATTCTATATATATATATAACCCATCTAGTGTAGACAGACTGCATCATAATTATGGTATAATTGCAAAATGAGCTCTACACATATTAAAATATTAAAATACTTTGTACAATCATTTATCCATATAAATAACATACTTTAGATTGTTTAAATCTTGAAAGTATTATTTTAAAATTGATATTTACGTTAAACTATTTTATTACGTTAGTTTCGTACCATTTTAAAATGAGGCATATACACATGCTAGATTTGGATGAAAATTAATATGCTAGTAAAATAAATAATTCTAAATACAATGGGTGAGGTAGATGTTAATTTTAATGCATGTAGGGCCCCTTTTGCGCTACGGTGTAATTTGTCTCCACTTGAATAATTTCCATATATATATGACAAATATATATAATGGCTAAGCAATTCTGTAAGAACAATAATATATACACAGAGTTGCAACCTAGTGCACCTAGGTGCATAATCTTTTTTTAAAAAAATTTCCGAGATTCATGTGGGCCAGACATGCATATCTCGTATATATAGTTTTTAACATCATTTGATTATTTTTAATATTTTATTTTGAATTTTAAGAATAAAAATAAATCATTTTTTATGAGCGAGTATATTTTAAAAATTTTAAAAAAATAAAAATAAAGTGGGTAATGCAGGGGTGCGCTAAAGCTAAGTACACGATGGAGTGCTTGATAACCTCTTCCCAAGCCGTTGCACATCTTTTTGGAATTTAACTAAAGAATAGAGCAGCGTGAATAGGTTGGAATGGACATGGAAATGCACCCTGCACAGCATCAAATGATATTGTGGCTGGAGTATGGATGGGTAGATTTGGAAGTGTATTCCAACTTGGTGAAGAAACAATCGACATCTCTGTGCCGAGTCGATCGATCTCTGTGCAAATGGAAAACAAAATGCTAGCAAGATACCAAGTTCGATAGAAATATGGATGGGTAGATTTGGAAGTGTATTCCAACTTGGTGAAGAAACAATCGACATCTCTGTGCCGAGTCGATCGATCTCTGTGCAAATGGAAAACAAAATGCTAGCAAGATACCAAGTTCGATAGAAATATGGGATGATAGTTCTACGCCACATTAATCCTCTCATGCTAACATGAACCCATGGTAGATGAACCAAGATCCCAAATCTGCCACGAACGCAGATTGGTGGACAATAGGGTTTCTAGGACCATATCAGCTAATAACGCGACTGCAGTACCCCTTTTATAGGCAATACAGTGGGGGTAGAGTAAGCTAGAGATTTTTTAGATAACTAGAATGGATAGGAAATGGTAATAGGAACTTAGATTTTTTATTGGGCAGAGGTAGGAGACGGAGATAAAATGAACAAGAGAAAGAAGGAGGATGGCTTTGGAGAGAAGTGGCGTGCCCACACAGTAGTGCAGTGGACAACGCTTCTGCCTCCCTGCTATGGAGAGCTTATTGTGTGTTGAACGCTTGGAGGATGCCTCCATTTATTGGCATTTGGCCTTCTGGATGCTGACATGGTGCATCTAATGTGCTATTAGTGTGGGGGCAAAGCACGTAACGGGTATTTCCTTACTTCCTTTGGCAATGGTGAATGCATGCTGGGTAATCCGCTGTTCTTGCGTTACTTCATCTTCAAGCAATTTTGCTTGGCGGCTAAGTAATAGGTTTGGACGGTGGAGATTGTTGTTGAGGATGTCAATGCGTTCAATGCTGGTCGTAGCAGGCAGGGGCTGTTGAAAATGGAGGATGCCAGTGTTAGGTTTTTTTAGGTGGCGCTGGATCGGCATTTTGGTGGCCGAATTTGCGGTTGCTATGATTTATTTATGTAGTTTTTTGGATTAAGCCAGTGATGGATTTGCGGCTTCTTCGATCAAAGGAGAGATGGCAGGGGAAATGGGAGCGAGATACAGAGTCACCGGTGTGGAGCTGCATCGTCACCAAGGGAAATGGCTTTGATCGGTCGTCCGGTGGTCGCCGGTGGAAATCGCACAGGCAGCCATGAGAGGAGCTTCGATTTGGGGAAGATGAATTAATGTTATAATGTTCCAGCGGCACACGGAGATTTGTATCCATGTAGCCTATCTGTAAGCGATCTCAGCCGGTGATTCTTCTACGCTAATGGCCAACACTTTTTGTAATAATTCCCCAAGTGCCAATATGGTTGGTTGGTGCATTGAAAAATATATATAATTCTAAATAGTTTCATTTCATAAATGGACCCATATTTAATTAACATGGTTAAAAATAGCTCAAAAATGAGGTGTCTACAGCCGCCCCCTTTGCCAAAGGTGACTTGTTGGTGAATGACAAAAAATATAACACCCCCAAGTTTTGAGGTCTTCTTAGCCGCTAGCTTCATTATCTTCCTTTTTGTTACAAATCCATCAGTAGAACTTTTTCTCTTCTCTCTCCCTCTTTTTCTCTCTTTTTTTTTTCTTTTTTGATTTTCTTTTTTAATTTCTTTTTTTCTCTCTCTCTCTCTCTCTCTCTCTCTCTCTTTTCTCTTCTTTCTCTCTATTTTCTCTCTATTTTTCTCTTTTTCTTTTTTTAAATTTTTTTGAAAGACTATATATACATAGATACCTTTCTTCATGCAACTTTGCCTCTAGGATTCCAAAAGTTATTTGATAAAAGATGTGACTTGATATAAAGATGATTTCTATCCTTTACCTCATAAATGATCTGCTCCCATTCATTATGATGATATAAAAGTATTTTTCTTTGTCTTTCGCTCTTCAGCCTTTGCTTATAAATTTCTTCTTGTTGCTGCAATTCAATGTTGCTTTGACATATAGGTTAGATGGTATGCTTTTTTTTAATAATAGCTTTTGTGACTGCTCCACTTTTATCAAAAATAGAGTGACACCGAAGAGAATATAGAAATAAATTTTGCCCCCAGTGAAATATTATCTTCACCTGTTGTTAGTATTTTTTCTTACAAGCCGAGTTGAAAGACTATCTTGTAGCTATTTTGAAATATTCCTTGTGAATCTCGTGATAAAGATGCATTTGTGACGATGGGTTGATCGGTTATGGTTATGTGTCTTGCTCATTTTGCTGCTTACGAGGCAACCTTGTTGGTTGTTCAATTTTATCGACATCGCTTGTGGTGATGATGATTTATTGAGGCTTTTTAGATACCCTACTTGAATGTCTATATGAGGAATAAATTCATTTGTGGCTTGAGGATAGTCTTTCCTACTTGCTTCTCTTCTGTTGAAATTTTTTAAAAGTTGTATAGATGATGATGACAAAATTCCTTTTAGATGGATAGTAAAGGTAGAGGTTTGGGGAGCTTTTGAACTTTCTAGTGCTTTTTTGGACTGTGGGCTTATTGGTTGGTTGGTTGAATTAAAATTTTTTTCTAGAGATAGGTGATGCAAAGTTGGTTGGTTCGCTATTTTGAGCAGAGTTTCTGGATTGGTATGAAAAATACTAGAGGATTTTCTTTCAACAATGGGTGGTTTATGTAAAATAGAATTTCATTGCATAGGCTTAGCAGGTTTTCCTAATAAAATGACAGGGTCAATGCATTTTCTTCGAAGGGTAGTAGGGTTGACATTTCGGCCTAACAAAATAATAGGATCATTATGAGGCTAGACTTTTGTTATAAACATAGAGAGGTCAAAAATTTCGGCATTATCCTTGACAAAATTAACTTCCATATCGATGTCCGCCACTTGAGAAGTCTAACTTGCCTGTTCGAGATAAATAATATCCTTTTGTTGGGGTCATAGAGAAATCTTTTCCATCCTTAGGTCATGTTCAACTTGCTCTGCCACTTGCAGTAGTCCTATAAAGTTGATAAAAGGGTGTGAGATTAAATATATGGAGATATTTGGGTGTGCTGAATTAATGATAATCGATATTTGTTCGCCGAGGGGTAAGGGAATCTTCATTGTTGCTGCTAGAGCTCGCCACCATGCCATGTAAAGGTCTCATCATCTTTCTGCTTCAAGGCCTCTAAATCGGCCCTCCTAGGTGTAGCATTCAGCATGTAAGAGAATCAATTCAGGAAAGCTAGAGATAGATACTCTTATGTTTTGATTTGCCTATAGTCGAGTGACAACTCTTTCATAGAGAGGGAGGGATGACATTTTGAAATTTTCAGGTAGTTGTATATTTGAAAATGGACATAAATCTTCAATTTTTGTTGAAGGAAGGTCTTCCCCTTATTGTCGCTTAATTTTTCTTCCATCTCTTGGAGTTGGCTTTGAAACTACGCCTTAACTTCTTCCATTTGGCATTGCATATTCATTAGGTCATGTGTTCTTTAAGTTGGAGTAGACTATGAGCCCAAAGTTGTCATTCGTTGGCTTAAAGAAGATGATGCTTGATGTTGTTGAGCTGATATTGAGTGGTGTTGTTCCATCATTTTATGGATCATGTCTTCTATCCACTGCATTATTTTATTTTATTTTTCAAATGAGAATGAAAAATAATTTGTTGACTCCATTTATATAACTTTGGCCTGAAAGCTACTAGAACTTTAAATTATATTTTTCTCACTTTTTTTGCTTCTCTTTCTCACCTTTTTTTCACTTTTTTTTTTTGCTTTTTTGTGGCAACAAGCCAAAGAGAAATTACAAAAAATATGATATGATGCCCCCTGTTTCAAAACCAAGGGTGGAAATTTTGATTTAATGCCTCGGGCTTTAAAATTGGTTACTAGCTTGCTGCTGCCTCTTTTTGAGGTTTCTTGACACCACTGAACCTAAAAACCTTTCAAGTCATGTCACGGAGCTTTATTCAGTGCCTTTCTACTTGCTTTAGACTTTGATGTATCTTTTCAAATATTCATTTCACCTTGTTTTTGCTATAAAGTTGTGAAAATACAGCAGCATGCTTCCAAATTTGCATCAGCCATAAAAGAGGGGATGAAAGAGCTACCCTATGTCTTCCTGTATATAGTCTAGCTCAAATATTAGTAGGACTATAAATGATAATTGGTGATAACCCTTTTTTGGACATAAAATGTAGGACGCTGATATGGACGTGCAGAGCTAGAGCTAGCTGTGTGCGGAACTTGTTTTACACCCATAGACCTAAAAACACTTTAGGTTTCTAGACATGTACTTTTTGAGCTTTTCCCTTCTTTTTTGTGCTTTGCTACACCCTTGTTTGTCATGTTTTATTGTGGCCAGTTTTCTGCTACGGAGTTGATGAAGCACAATGGAATCTCTTCATGTCAAAGTGGAGCTGCAAGCAAAACCTGTTGAACAGTTCCAAACCTAAGAACTTTTCAGGTTTGATCATGGAGCTATTTCTTAGCACCTTTTCCTCTCCTGGCGCCTGTCTATTGACTTAAAAGCTTATGTTAATCATATACAATGCCACGAAAATGAAAATGAAAATGCCCCATATTTTTTCCATATGCTATAGGATAATGATTTAAATATGAAGCATTCCCCAGCGGAATCGCCAAACTATAACTCCTCTTTCGTAGGTAGTAGGGGCTACGATAAATATCATTATGATAAATATTATTGCAACAAATAAAGATTAATGCATTAAAATGAAAATAATAATAATAATTAAAAAGTAGTCACCACTAATCTTTTTGGGAAGATTAGAACTCAAATATTGCATTAATGGATAAAGTAATGATTTACATAAATAGAGACATCGATTACAGGCAAATCACATGCTATGACATAATAAAAATAAATGGGACATTTTTGGGCTGGAATAGTGACAGTGAGATAGGGGCTTTGGGTATTTTTAGACGGTTGGAACAATGGGGGTAGAGTAAGCTAGAGATTTTTTAGATAACTAGAATGGAGAGGAAATGTAATAGGAACTTGGATTTTTTATTGGACAGAAGTAGGAGACGGAGATAAAACAAACAAGAGAAAGGAGGATGGCTTTGGAGAGAAGTGGTGTGCCCGCACAACAGTGCAGTGGACGGCGCTTCTCCCTCCCTGTTATAGAGAGCTTATCGTGTGTTGAACGCTTGGAGGATGCCTCCATTTATAGGCATTTTTGGCATGCTTAGATGCTGACGTGGCGCCATCCAATTGGCTGTTAGTGTGGGGGCAAAACACGTAACAGGTATTTCCTTGCTTCCTTTGGCAATGGTGAATGCATGCTTGGGTAATCCGCTATTCTTGTGTTACTCGTCTTCAAGCAATTTTGCTTGGTGGCCAAGTGACAGGTTTGGACGGTGGAGATTGTTGTTGAGGAGATTGATGCGTTTGGTGCTGGTGCTAGCTAGCAAGGGCTGTCGAAAATGGAGGACGTCGATGTTGGGTTTTTTTGGTTGATGCTGGATCAGCAATTTGGTGACCGGATTTGCGGCTGCTATGATTTATTTTGGTGGTTTTTTGGATAAGGATAGCGACGGATTTGCAGTTGCTTTGATCAGAGGAGAGATGGCAAGAGAAATGGAGGCGAGATACAGAGTCGCCAATGTGGAGCTGCGTCATCAGATCGTGGCCAGGCAAAAGAGAGCAGTGTCGTGGCCACGGCACCCATGGGAGGAGATGGGCGAAGTCTTGAGGAAGGTGGATTTGTCGAAGGCGTGGAAGTAGGGCTCGCCGGCGAAGACAAGTAGTAATGTGCATGCCGTTGACTTGATGGTTGGCTCTGCCCGGTCGTCCGGTGGTCGCCGGTGGAGATTACACAGGCAGCCATGAGAGGAGCTTCTATTTGGGGAAGATAAATTAATGTTATAATGCCCCGGCGGCATACAAGGATCTGTATACATGTAGCCTATCTGCAAGTGGTCTCAGCCGTTGATTCTTCTACACTGATGGCTTAGCACTCTTTGTAATAATTCCCCAAGTGCCAATATAGCTGGTTGGTGCATTGAGAAATATATATCATTCCACATAGTGTCATTTCATAAATGGACCCATATTTAATTAATATGGTTAAAAATACGACCCTCCACATAGCTGACCCCTCATGTTTGTGCCCCTTAAGAACCCAGTCCATTACCCCTGGAACTTGCTAAACATCCCCTCAAAAAATTTGATTTGGGATATGATGATGTCCCCACCTTACCCTGCATCTTGATGGGACTTGCAACGACCTATTGATCTGCTTCTCCCTTATGGTTGACATCTCCATCAACTTCATTCAAAGCCACCAAACCCATTCGACATAATTCTCAAATTCAAACATGAGAGCTTGCTTGCTGTGGAATCTTGGCGCAGTATTCTGATGCGGGAACTCGCTGTGCAGGATATTGTCAACCTCTTGCGGCAAACTTCACTCAGTGTAATTGATCTCTAGCCGCCAACCTGTCGGTTATGGAATCTTGCATGCTCCTCACCTGATTCTCTCAATCTGTACCCAAGATGCGGTCAAGCTGTTTGCCAGCGACACATGGCCTCCGAGAGGATTTTGTTGTCAGCACGAAAGGATCAACACCACCAATTTGCTTTGGCCTTGCTAATCTATCCTTGAGCGAGTGAACCCCGTTTTTTCCCATGCGTGGCCAAATTGGTGGTTGTTGCAGTCTCTACAGCCCCGCGCCCCATTATTTCTGTCATTCTCAATCCCCGTGGCGTCGTGGGAGACGATTGCCCCTCCTGCAACATCTCGATCTTGGTAAGGTTCAGCTGCATGCCATCCTGCACGTCCAAGAATGGTTGGCCGAGGCAGTCCAGCCGGTGATCCCCTCACGGCTCGATTTGCTGCTTCCTTCTCCTAGCGTTTTGAATCACTGTTAGTGGCCATTGCTGCCTGTCCTCTGCAACAGAGAAGTGGAATACTATAGTTTGTGAACTGTTGCATAGCTACAGTTTCCGGTATTAGTTGGCAAGCTTCCTTTGTAAATAATACTAACCATCAACAAATGGTTAGCATACTTCCCAAGATGGCATGTTACGTTTGTGAGACAACTAGAGCCCCGATCTAGTACACCCGAGTGCAAAAATCTATTTTTTTGAAATTTTTTTATATACCTATTAATCTAAGTATATTTAACATTCATATCAATTTTTACCATTTTTAATACTTTTAGTTTTTTTATTCTTTGAAATTAGTGGCATTTTTGTAATTCATAAATTTCAAAAACGCTGCTGATTTTAAAAAAATAAAAAAATAAATCTAAAAATAGCCAAAATTGGTAAAAATTGTCACACGTGTTAAATATACCTATATTAACAGCTGTAAAAAAAATTAAAAAAAAAAAAAAAAAAAAAGTAAAATGCACCCAGGTGCACTAAGTGGGTTGACAGATGACTATTGCCATAGGACAGTTCAATGACTATCTTGATCCCCGTTCCTGCAAAGCACTCCTACGACCTGCTCCAGCTGGATAATTAATCATCAAAGCCGTGATTTACTAACATGACTTTTGATGAGAGACATACCACTTGGCATCAACGAAATCAATTGACAACAAATTCTATTGCAAAACAACTGATTACAATCAACCATCGAGCTCTCAAGGGCTTTCCTTTCCAAGGCCCTAATGGACTCTGATACAAGAACAATCTACCCCTGATTTTATACTCTTTTACATGTCCCTTCTTACTAATCTCCAATACTGTCATCTAGTTCATATGCCCCCGATCGATTGACAGAGAAATTCTGCAGCTTGCCCCTGATTTTATACTCTTTTGGTGCTTGGGTTGGCCCCCTCATATACGTTCCTTCCCACTAATCTCTAACACCAATCACATTCATGGTTCATACAGGCTACGGATTTTTATGGATGCATAGAAAGTTTCCTGGGTATCGATAACATTGTTTTCACAACCTACAATATATTCTGGAGCGCTTTTTTTTTTTTTTTTTTTTTTTAGTTTGCACCAAACAGTATTGTGGTACGGAAGCCAACAAATCAGACCACAATTTCATCATATATTCTAGCAAAACTTCAAGCAATGGATTGGATCTGGACATTTAGGGGACCGTCTGACCTACTGTGGCAGGAATTAAGCTTTCGGCAGCACAGCCCATGTTTGAGAAACTATACATTCCAGATTCCAGCAAATGTTATTATACACGGTTTGCACAATAAAAGCAGATATTCCTTCAAAAAAACAAAAAGCCAGATTTTATTAACCAGCCAAACACCGATCTTTGGATGGCATGCGCATTTTGAAATGGGAATATCGATGGTTTCCTGCCCCTGGCAACAACTCAAATATTTCAAGTATGAGTCCTCAAGAACATACACATGCGAGCCAAAGACAATGCCTTGTTTTTACTGTTTACAACATTCATTGAGAATTACTACAAATGCAGTTTCTTGGTTTCACTGTCAGGTTCATATTGCTAGTGTTGGTAGAACTATAGAACACAATATCATATTTTTTTATTTTTGAGGGCGAACACTATATCATATTAAAGTAGGAGAAAAACAGTTCTAACACATGCAAGAGAAAAGAAGAACTTACTTGCAGGAAAATGGAAAATTTTCCACAGATGCATTAAACTACAACTAGAAAGAACAGTGTCGTGAGGAAAGAATGATTCCATGTGCCACTATGAAAAGAATACATTTCATCAGATTGGTGAAGGATGCCTAGGCCGAAATCAGTTTAGACTGCACAAGACTCAGAGGCTTGCAATTTGATTCTGTACAGGTGGCTGAGAAGTATCCTGAACTAGGAAAAAACCAAGCCAACCTTCCCCTCCAGTTTGGATTCACCATCTCTATTCAAGCTAATCCCATGATCCTTGCAAGTAATAATGCACTTGCCGGCAAATATGTTCAGCAAATCTGTTATATTTTTTAGCGCTGTTGCCTACTAAAAATTTTCTGGTAATGATGCAATATGTAAGAGTGAGCATTCCAGCACTACCACGGGTAGAAGAATATAATCTTTTGATCCATCGGAAAGTGATAATCACCAAAATAGCTGCTAAAACTTCTACCCTGGCCCAAAATGGCTTGACCACACATAACCTAGGGAAGAAAACGCTACTGTAAAGCCGCTAAGAAAATGTAAATGTGGATGCCATCACTATTCCAAGAACACTCAACATCCAATAGGTTCTGCTCAAAAGGCAAAATAAATACCATTACTAATCACAGCCATCTGTGATGCATGAATGGATTGTCTAAAAGTGTATATTGGATTATAAATGATTGGAAGGATAAAACTACTACGCCTAAAAAAATGAGCACGCATGCATGTTTGTGTGCATGTTACATTAGTGTTTTGCAGAAATAAGAACAATGAAGTCCTTGATCAAATAACACTGTTCACATCCTCCCTTCTCCAAGTCACAAGAGTGCTAACCACAGTTCTCTAAGCACAGTGATTCATTATGCAATCAAAGATTCATAAGGTACCACGAAAACAGGAATTTATTCAGTAAAGCTATTCATATATAAGCAATCTGCAATCCTACTAACCAATTCCACAATTGTTAATATGGAGTTTGTGTTATGTATAATACGAGCTCTTCCATCCCTAATGGCCGACGCAGTCTCAACTATACCCTGTTCATGACTTGGATTGGATGAGGATGTGATGTGGTAAGAAAAAAGTGTTTTGTATTGGGAATGAGAAGATAGAAAAAGTAGGTAGCTATTTTTTTGGAAATGAGAAAACTATTTTCGGGAATCCGGAGATTCTATCTCATCCCCATCTCATCCAAGATATGAACATTTCAAAATACTCGACCATCATATATTTCATTGCAACAAGCAAAACTTTGACCATGGATTATTTTGTTCAATGGAAGCAATTCAGCCACAAAAAAAAAAGGGAAAAACCATTAAACAGAAATTACCCTCTAGGTTCCATCTCATTTCTAGTACACATCAGCCTAAAACCACGAAAATAAAACTTAATGCATAAGTTTCATTTAATACGAATAAAACATTATTCAGAACTATAACTAAAGATAATTATGACTCAACCATACTTACGCTCAAGGTGTAGCTAAGCTAATTTTCTTATTCCCATCAGGATATCATGATCGACCGCAATAGGAAAAGGGAACAAAATCTAGCGACCAATGTAAGACTCACTAGGCCAAATAGTCCTCAGGATAGCAGCAGCGATTGGAATGGCACCCACGAGTGCAATCTGAACATTTTCTGAGCTGCTTGTTCGAACTGTGATCTGCCCACTCATCTTGTTATTCAACCCAAGACGGAGTGCCATCTTGGAATTCCTCCCAACTGAGAACTGAGATTGCAAGTTGGCGCCCAAAGCCAAGTCACCCCGCCACCTCATCAATGAGAGGCCCAAGGTGGATTGATCTTGTCCTACTGGAAAATCTCTCTCCCTAAGGCGTGCTTCCAAGTTGGCCCCATATGCCATGTCACCCTGGGCTCGGACTGCACCAGTGCTGGCAACCAGGCTCACACGCTTCCCAATCGAGAACTGGTCCTCAATTTTGAGCCCAGTGGCCACGTTTTCCCCAAGGAAGGTGACAGATGCCCCAACAGTGGCCTTGTTTTTCTTGAAGTTTCGGAATTTTGTTTCACCCCTGAGGAAATAAGCAAGCTGCTTCCCAACACTTTGGATGTCGAATCCTACCATACTTGAGGCTTTTTCCCCATGCTTGGTTGAAACTGATGAATCCAGATGAATGTTAAATTCCTTCTTATCCTTGGTGATTTGAACTGACATGTTTGCTGGATACTGGCCTATTACAGCAAGACTCTGTTCGAGGCTGACCCCATCATACCCACAATCATGGTCCCACCCGTGAGTGTCTAGAACTGGCCGAGCCAGGAACTGTGCACTGGGCTCTAGGAACCTGTACCGATATGTGGGACTATCAGAGTCAAATGAAGGTGGCAATACCATGTCAGGTAATGGAACGGGTACGGCTGCAGGACTTCCATTTTCAGGATCATTATCTCCACCCACATCCCCACGACCAAAATCATTCTCAACATCTTTTCCCCTTTTCTTGCTCTCCCTCAATCTCTGCAACTCCTGCTTCCACTGCTGCTTTTGGAGAAGTTTCAGCCGATAATCATACTCATCAAAATAGGCCTTTCTCTGCTCCTTGCTAAGACTATCAATCTGAGATTTCCTCAGTGGCTTAAATGGTGGAAGCTGGTCATACTCATCTTCTCCTTCCTCTTGTTCTGAATCAGACAAGTCATCTAAGTCAATATCTGAGTCAACACTCTCCCCACCAATCTCATTGGAGAGCTTTGGGTGAGCCCGCGATTGCAGAAGGGAGGATAGCAGGAAAGGCAGTGGGGGGGAACGGATACGGAAGCCAAAGAGCTTCCCAGCAGTTTGGTCCTGAAGTTTCAGCAAAGAGTTGGCTTCAGAGAGAATCTTGGATGAGTAGCACAAGAGAAGCAGCTGGGGCCGCCAGTTTTGGCCATTGGGAAGGACTCTCTCACCTTCACGGTTCCTCCTGCAAGATGGGTGGTTCTCAACAAGTGCAACAGGATTCATCAACCGCATGTCCCCAGCAGCCTGCCGAATAGAGTGCTGAACAATGTGCGAACGCTGGGCAACAAATACCTCATAGCTAAGTGCCGTTCCATTTGGTCCATCAGGTGGGGCAGAAGCAGCATGGGTCAAAGCAACAATTGCATTGAGCCAAATAGATGGGCCCAAAACACTGCTGATTGATCTTAACAATGGAAGATCATTAAAATCCCTGGTCTGAGCATCAAGCCGGTCAATGTACAGAACAATATCAGGAGGACATTTCTTCATGAATTTCTTTATAGATGATAAGATCTTCTTATTCGAATTTTGCTCCATTATTGAAGTTCTGAGGCCAGGTGTATCAATAACACGGATCTTAACACCATCGACTACCCCAAAAATCTCTTTCACATCAGATGTAGCAGGTTTGAATGCACTTATAGAAGTCTTTTCCTGACCAAAAATGGAATTTATAGTAGCACTCTTCCCAACACCAGTCTTCCCAAGGATTAGAATGTTGCAAGAAAAGTTGAGGTCATCTGTCCCAGACTCTTCCAACTGCATTGCCATCTTCTTAGCACTTTCACGGCTAGAACGATTAGTTTGTCGCCTGCGCCTAAGTCCCTCAGCAAGGTCTAGTCGATACAGGACTTGCTGAGCCACTGTGTCTTCAGGAGCATGGCCAAGCCTCTGAACAAGGCGGAGGAATTTCACCCGTATCTGCTGTATCTTTTCATGTAGTTTCTTTTCTTCTTCATCCATGTTGTTTTCAGGCTCTCCAACAACTGCAAGCTCTGATGGAGCAAAGATATTCGGACGACCAGATCGAGAAGGAGCAGGTTTGAGAGAGGGGGCTGAAGATCCCAAGCCAGCAGGGCGCTCCACTTGGAAGAACCGAGCTGCATCTGAAGCATTCACGTTGACAGTTCCGTCAGAAGCTGCATTACTAGCAGCTTTCAAGAGAGCAGCCAAGGCAGCAGAATCAAATAACTCCTTTCCATCTCCTTCCTCATCAGTTTCTACATCTTCATCTGACTCAGTAATGATCTGCCCATCAATAGATTTCTTTGAACGGTCACCAGAACTTTCCAATTGAGAACTAGAAGAGCCTCGTTCTATTTCTCTTATGATCCGTTCAACAGTGCCAGAGTCCCCCATGTCCTCTTCTTCTTCTTCTTCATCTCCTTCTGCTCCAAAATCCAGAGTCCCCTGTTTCACTTCTGACTCTGCTGGAACAGAACCAGACAAGTGATCTTCCACTGAAATTTCATGTTCCTCACCTGGAATTTCACAATTTGACACATCCACTGGAGCATTGACACTGGCATCAACAAGTGGAGTCCCATCAGAGCTCTTTGGTATATCCTTGGCCAGCTCTAGACTTTCTGAATCCTCAACCACAAGACCTTTTGCCTCCTTATCTATAGTTGATTCTATAGCTTTATTATCATTAGAAAGAGCAGTTTGGGTTTCATACCTGTTTTCATGCTTCTCCTCTACAGATGCTGGCACCAGCTCACTTGGTTTTGCCCCCAAACTTTCTGAACCCAGACCTGATTCATTTTTCTCAGTTTCAAAAGGCTTCAAAATAGGGGTGCCCTCAGCAGCAGAAACAGCTTCGTTGGATGCAGCGATAGCCAATTCAGGGTTTTCATGAACAGCACCATCATCACCAACAGAATCCTTGTTCTCAGTGACATCAGTCTTCTTTTCAACAGAAACTGAATTTGCAAGTGTTTCTTTTCCTACATCCTCCATCTCCACCTGATTAAATCCATCACCCGCCACCTCAGGAATTGCCACTGAATCAGTTGAAAGTGGCTCTGATTCATCCAACCCTGTTTTGACATGAGAACCAGACTGTGGGGTTTCGACAACAGCAGGAATGACAACTTCTTTTTTCCCGACAGATCCAGCATCCGTCCCCTCACCATTTGTATCAGAAAGTTCTCCAGTGGCACGGCCCACCTTATCAGACGCACTGAACGTGTGCTCAAATTTCACCACCACATCAGTAGAATCTGGCGGTGGGTCTGCCAGTCTTGATTTCTCCTGAGAATTGGATGGAGCTTGGAATTGGCTTTCATTAGAATAACCAATTCCCACAGACTCAACAACCCCAACAGCATCTGAACTGGCCAGTTCTTTTACAATGGCCTGGCTCCCTTGATCAGAGCCACTGCTCCCCCCATGAGTTGAGGCCAGCTCCGACTGCAATGCAGTTTGTTGGGCAGCAACAGCAGAAACAGAAATAGAATCAAGCTGTTCCTCAGAAGAATTAGAACCATTGACGGCATAATCTGCCTTTGCAGCCTCCAAATTCTCCTGCCCTTCAACAACACTATCAGCAGGGTTGGATGCATTGGTCCCAATTCCTGAAATCAAATCATCCACAGCAGGAGGCTCAACAGACAATGTTTCCGATGGCACCGAATCCAGCACTTGAGCTGTTACAGCTGAATTCCCCCCTGCATAATTCTCCTTCTCGGCTGATACAATCTCCCGCTCTCCAACAAGAACCCCACGTTCCAAATCCCCCCCTGCAGAAGCCTCCTGCTTTTCACTACCACCAAAATCCCCCTGGCTGCCCTCACCCACCGGAATTCGGGCAAGCCCTGATGCCCCATCATCCCCTTCCACACCCCCAACAAACCCACCATCGCCAAATCCCTTTCCATCGTCTTCAACACCATCATCACCTCCCGATACACGAGCAATCGGCATCGCCTTCCTCAGCGGCAGAGACCCCACCGAAACACCAATTCCTGGAACCACCTCGCCAGGCCCCGTGGGAGCTACTTCCATGATTTCCTCATCTGGGTCTCCCGCAAACGGCCTCTCGGACGCCGTCTCGAAATCCTCCTCCTCGGCACCACTGTGGAAAGTCTCGGAATCAGAGACGCTGCTGCTCCTAGAAGAGCCCTTCTTCTTCTCTACAGCCCTGCCTTCCCTCTCCTCATCTGAAGAATGGGAGGAAGGTGGAGCTCTTATTGGAAAGGAAAAAGCAGATGGGATGGAAGCCATGGAATGGAGCTTTTGTTTTCTAATGAAAAAGAAAGAAAAAGGTTCCCACCACTCCCAATAATAGGAGACAAAGAAAAGGGATTGTCTCCAAAAAAAGACGTGGGGGCTTTAGGTAGGGTTTTGGTTGCTCCAAGTTCTCTCCTTTATCTTTTCCACTCTTCCTCCTCCCCTCCCTCGTTCTCTTTCAACGCAGATTTTTGGAGTTGGACTCCTTCGGATTGGGTTTTAGATAGGGGAGAGAGACTGTTGCAGCCACACAGCGACACCAGAAGGAAAGATAAGGCCAGGGCTGGGCTCTTTGTCGGCTTGTAGTTGTAAGTGGGCCGGCATCTTACTATTTGGGGCCACCGCTCTCGTTAGGATATCAAATGATCCGAACCATTGATCATATCTTCCTTGAAAAAATAAGGCCACCCATTGATCTTAGATTTTCAATTGGGGCCCACTTCCTATTATCTAGACTTTGATGATCCGGACGGTTGATCTGCTGGGCATGTTAAAAGTAGGCCAACCCATTAAATCCGGATAGTGACGTCATCCCTATACACCAATTAGACGGTTGTGATTGGATGCTGTGGCCCACCGACTCATCGGCTGACAAGCCTGATTTGATTTCCAGTTAGCATTGCGCGCAAAATTAGCGGGTTGATTGAGTTGGAAGGCTCAAGGATGGAGCAGGCTGCAAGTGAGTTCGTGGAATTTGGGTCAACCTAATCATAACATTACAACTTAAACTTAAACATCAATTTTAATTCTATTTATACAATCTAAATCCTCGTTTTTATAGTTATAAATCCAAGTTTTTTTGTGGATACACACCACTAAAAAATCATAAATTAAACATAATAATACACCTTAATGTATTTCAAAAAGAATATTTATATTTTCAAAATAAGATAAAACGAAAAAAAATGTAAATGTAAATAATATAACCATAAACTTAAATGTAAACAAAGATAAATATAATTTCTATTTTCAACATGACAAATATGGATCTGTTTTGGAGTGATAAAACTTATAGATGAATTTTTTTTAATATAAGTTATTAAATTGATAAAAAAATTATGTGAAACGGAAGAAGTAATGATGAAGTATAAAAACAATAAGGTTAAAATAAATAAATTAGGTGCATGGGTTATTGTGTAGGAATGATTACAAAATAGAATAGTCATGTAAGAAAGTACGAAAAAATAATTTTAAAATACGGAAATTATGTCTTTATGGGGAGTAAAAATTTTAAATTTTAAAATTTTAATTTGAAAATTTTTTGTTAAAAGCAAACATGCCCGGTATAAATGTTAACTTAAATGCATAAAATACGTAAAATTGAGGAAATATTATTTAGGTTGCCTTCGATATGATATATTTTATATTGATTAAAAAATTAGGTTCAGTTAAATTAGAATTTCTAGTTCGGATCTCCGAAAAGACAAGCCCAAATATTATTTTTTCTCCGAGCTGAGTTCAGCTTAACACAGCTGTTTTAACACAAAGATGGAAGCGCGAAAGCAAAGAGTGGCAGTTGCAAAAACCACGCCAAATTAAAGTTGTAATTTTTTAGAGCTTGATTATGAACTTGATTATATACATCATGAAATATTTTAAGTTAAAACGTAATATTTATTTTTATAATTAATTTTGTTTTTTATTTTTTGTAAACATGTTTTCCTAAGTGTATTCAATTTATATATAAAGTTATGCTATTTTATAATATTTTTATATATTTATTTTTAATTTTTAAATCAAGTTTTTTAAAGGATGAAAAATGACTTAAATGCTCTTGAAATTGGAAATTTTTTAAAAAATAAAAAGTAAATATGTAAAAACATAGTAAAATACAAAACTTGATATATGGATTAAATACAAATAGTAAAATATATTTATAAAGAAAAAAATAAATAAAAATAAAAATAAAAATAAGATAAAATAAATGAATGTTGTATTTTATTTTAAAATACATCATTGTTTATATAATCATTCTCCTTTTTCTAAAAAATCTTTTTGATTGACGAGACCTAGTTTTGGATGATTTCTAAAGAAAAAAAAATTTTTAAAAGACATTTATGTCTTCTTAAAAGACATTTGACACGATATAAATTCGAATTCCAAACGAGGAGTTAATCCGTGGAACCTCCTGATATGGCTCCCTTGATGATTAACTAAAATTTTCAATTTAACTATTATGTTCAACGATATTTGATTAATCGGATACTAAACTTCATTCAAATCAAATGGAAACCGTGGATTTTATATAAAACCATTTCTAGCTAGAATGTGAAAATGATTTTTAATAAAATTATTTGTAGAACGTGAAAGTCATTTGTATCCCTTTACACATTCGTCCAAAAGTATAATAATTTGAAGGACCATCGATCCTAATGATATTTTAGGAATTATAGATTGAGTTAAGATTTTTAAAAATTATACAATAATCAAATAATTTTAAAACATTGATATTAATTCTCAAATGATGATAACTTGCATGAACATTTAATTTGCATACAATCGGATTCTTAACTAAATAAAGTATTTCGAGTAAAATAGTTATATTTTAATTTAATCAAATTAAAGTAGGCCCAAATTAAGAGATTACAAAAATTGAATTCAATAGAAAATATGGTGGGTTCATAGTCTTGTTACCAAACAAATTGGCTCTATGTCATTTTTAATTGAATTTGAGTTAAAATTCTTAGGCTGTTTACAGTAAATTAATTACCAAAAATAAAAGCGTATAAATTCCTAATATTGCAATATACTGCAATCGCATTAATGAGCTCCCAATAATGAACTTCAAATTTACTTCCATAGCCTTTTAAGGCTTCATTTTCATAATCTTGTGGGTGCATGCATCTTTCAGATCCGTAACTGAAGTAGTGAATCATATGGTAAAATGATATGGATCAAGCTCTTCAGAGTCTAACCAAAGTACTCAACAACAACCCAAAGCTTGTCTTCGGTAAATCCAAGACGACTAAAGAAGGAAATTTTTAATGTAGGGATGTTTGCATTTACCTCCCTTTTTTATTTATAAGTATTGATTTTGCAAATATACCTTTAATTATTTGTAAAGTATTATGCAAAATCGCCCCATCAAAAATGACCGCTAGGATATTTAAAGGATCAACCTTCAACCCACTTTCCAACAAGATCACATGCAACATAAGGATATGAAATTACATTATAAATAACCAGAGATACTTTTATGCAACCCTTTCTTTATATTACTTTCTTTATTTTTAATATCTAAATAGTTGATGAAAATTCTACTCTATCTATTATATTTAGTATCATTCATATTATCACAAAAAAAAATTCTTTATCTAGTATCACTATATATGGGCCAAATCTATGAACGTATAAATCAATATAATAAAATAATTTAATATTAAATATCAAATTTTAAGCAGTATCTTCAATATCTACACCATATAAAATATTAATATTGTATGGTTCAATGATTTTATCAAGTATTACTAAATATATGTGAATAGATCTAAATATTTTTTCTAATTTACACGTGAATGTACCGTTTTTAAGCAAATGTAGCTTATGTAAATATTAGATTTAGATGAAACTTTGTTTCCTACCTAAACAAATGATTCTAAATTAATGAATAATTAATTTTTGCATCAATTATTAATATCTAAAAAAGATGAGGTTTTGGTGAAATCACTACTATAAAATTTGGTTTCATAAAAGCATTTCTAATAAATAATCATGCTAAATACAAGGGAGGGAGTGAATTTTTATTAATCATCATAGTAGAAAAATCCAAACAAGAAAAGTAGAAAAAATGTATGAGATTACACAAAAGTGGAGTTTCATTGAAATGGAACTTTATAATGTAAATTATATCAACGTATGAAATTGACTTGCATTATTTCATCTTTAAACTTTACATGATAACTTTTTCTTTAAGATTTTATTTTTAACCATAATTTATTCTTTTATTATCAACCATAAGTCTTTTTCCAGAAGACATTATCGGCCAAAATAAATGTGGTTATTTCACCTTTGCTCCCCACATGTTTTTTTGTTTGGGATTATTATACAACAAGCAGTCAGCACATGACAAAATAAAAATGTAATGGAAGAGATCATCATAAACGTCCTCCTCCGTCGTTCCTGTACAAATTTGCACATTTTATCCATAACTATTAATTTTGCAAAAAAAAATCCTACTTATAATTGTTTGCATGAAAAATTCTTGACAATTGTTTAGGTTTCTAGAGGAACTCAACTTTCTCTCACTTGCGTCAAATTAAGTTTTGATAATGGCCGACGGAGCCAAGAACTTTGATAGAGAGATCTGCTGAGAGCAATTTACCATTGCGCCGCATAATTTTTTTGAAATAGGGCAATGATGTGAAAATAGACTATATTTTTGAAATTTTTTCAAGGAAAAATTTTCACATCTAAAAGATTTAGGAGCACAATTGCCTTTCCTCAGCTTTTTGTGCTCTGTCATTTGCCTAATAGGTCATAAAATCTAATCAAGATTAATAAAATATTTTTGGAGAATTTTTAAAAATCAATAGTTATAGGTAAAATCATAAAAGACGAGGAGGCAATAGCCAAACAAAACTCCTTGTATGGGATTTTGGAGTTTGATTAGTAATAATTGAAGTTGATTTGCAAATAGTGGTTCCAAGTCTAAGATAGGAAGTGTCGGCCTTTTTTTGATTGAGGTATTTTTCTATCACATTTCAACTGGTATTACATTTAAAGTTTTAAGATAATTCTTATAAATTTTTAAAAAAAAATCACGAGCTTCCAAATATCAACAGTAGAGACAACACGAGACAACACGTTGTGAAATATTAGTGGAGAGATTCGTCTCTCCCGCATATACATAATCGGGATTCGGACCCCAACTAGTTGGAAAAAGCAACCAAGTCGCTGAACACCTACTCAACAGGTTGGTGGCGAAAGTGTCAGTCTTACATCCATATAAAAAATTGTTGAGTGAGCTTTACCATCTTTATAGATAAGATAATCGAGCAATAGATTAATTAACAATTTTTTTTTCTTGTCTTTTAGGTTGTCATAAACTTTTATAATTTCCAATAAATATTCGTGAATTATTTGATAAAAAAAAAACATTAGTTGACCTAAGCTTACATTCGTAAAGTTTAGATTCTTTTTTAAACAATGATTTTGCCTTCATTCCAAAAATTAATTAAATTTAATTTTCCCTTATTAATTATATTGCATTCATCGTGCATTGTGAGGTATGGATGCATGTAAATAATGTGATAGTACCTAAGCATCATTGTGGCTTATTATACAATGAAGGAGGAGGCCTCGTTTCTGTCCCTTTTTCCCATGATTTCGTCCTGGTTGTTGGAAAGTTGGAAAGAGTAAAAAGGAATGTTTTAATGTACCTTAATGCATTGAAATTTCAATGTATTAAGAGGCAAAACTTATTTTTAAATTTTTTTTTTATAAAATTGTTAATTTATGTGTATATTTTTAAATTTTTTTTATAAAACTGTTAATTTATGCGTATTTAAGCGTATGTATAAAAATCTTTTAAAAAAATGAATTTTGCAATTTCAATCAAATGGACTTTTTATGATGTTATCGCAATCATATTTGGGTTCCGGTTTGAGTGGAACGGGTACATTCCACGTTTGGAACCTTCTGGATATTGCAGATGAACCCAAGCCACTCATTTATTAATATTTAATTAGTTAAGACATAAAAATCACTGTGGTAAGAAACTTTGGTGGACGGTGGGCCACAGCAAATTTTCCAGCAATCTCGTGAGTTTATATTTATTAGGGCCTACCAAAATATCAACAATAGATATTTTTTATATTTTAACAAAATAAGTATCAATGAATATAATAAGAGGTTTTGTATCTTGCATTGATACAGAACTCAAGAGGTAGTCATTAAAGTGTGTTTTGTTTAAAGTAAAAATAAAATAGGTAGAATGTGAATACAAAAGCCAATATTTAATATGTCTAATTTTTTCTATTTTTACTTATCTATTCTAATCATTTTCTTATATTTTCCAATCATTTTCTCATACATTTTTATATAACTAACCTATTTAAAATAAAAAAAATTAATTTACTACTATGATCCATTATATTTTCATTCTCCATGTTCTATTCTCTTTTAAGCAAAGCAAACATAACAAATTATTAATAGACTTTTTTTTTTTTTGATTGGTATATAATTACATGTATCTCAACACATATTATACTGAAGCGACCAACCGCGGCGCAGAATTGCTTTCTGCGGTTGGCGCGGGATCGAATCCCATTCGGGATTTCGGTCCCAAATAGATGGGTGTGGGAGCAGGTTGTCTACCGGGTGAAAGAGGTGTGGGAGCAGGTGGTCTCCCGGGTGGCTGTTGGAAGCTGTGTCTTCCAGATTTCTTTGGGATGTTATGTGTCCCCTGATTTGTAAGAATGTCTCAGATCTTCAGTATAATATGTGTTGAGATACATGTAATTATATACCAATCAAAAAAAAAAAAAAAGTCTATTAATAATTTGTTATGTTTGCTTTGCTTAAAAGAGAATAGAACATGGAGAATGAAAATATAATGGATCATAGTAGTAAATTAATTTTTTTTATTTTAAATAGGTTAGTTATATAAAAATGTATGAGAAAATGATTAGACTTTGATTGCACGTGAAATGTATGAACAATATAAATATAATAACACTGTAACATGCCGATTTGTCAGCACTTCCTCTCCATTTATCAATTATTTCTATCGTTTTCTCGTATGTATATGCTAATATGAGTTTCCCCTTTGGAAAAAGGCCGGCTACCTCCCAAATGAAAATGATCATGAGTAGTTAGGATGACACCATATATTGGGCATGATACCACATACCAGTGTATTTTCTCCAACTGAAATAGAATGGAAAACCAATATATATATATATATGCCACAATATAGAGGTAATGTCGATTCAAATATTAAATAAATAAAAGATAATATTTAAAAATATAGATAATAATAAATTTTTGTAAAAAAAGGATCTTAAATCAATTTTTAATTTTTTTCTTGAATCAAATTATAGGATTTACAAAAAATATATATATATATTTTTTTTTTATCATGCTACCTATCTTAGATGATGGGCCAATTGATGAAGGATAACTACAAGAAAAAGATAACAAGGCAAATGCCTCTATCTAATTTTTAACCCTGAATACATATACAATCGTCACTACAAAAAGTTTTCATTTTTAACCACTAAAAAATTTTCATACTAAAGGCTACAGTTTGTTTGCTAAAGAAAAACTTGGTTACTAAAAATTTATAGCATATGTTATATTGCGACTGCTAAGAAGAAATTTAATTGTGTTAAGAGTTTTTAGTTTAGGCGGCTAAAATTTAATTTAATTACTAACATATTATTACAAGTAAATTTTTTCTTGCTATCACCCTAAGCAAAGAAGATATTCATTTTCCGTAAAAGTATCAAGGAAAGTTTTCATTGGTAATAAGAGTTATAAAATGTATTTTCTTTAATTGCGTAGATAACAAATTTTGTCCGCCATACCTTGTAATGAAAAATCATTTCTTAATTTATTCTTTTAAATCATCGCCACATGAGTACTGTTTTAGTGCAAAGATAATTTCATGACTAAAGGTTATATGCGATGATTGCAGTGCTAAAGTCTAACGTCATGCAAAATTAGAAGGAGTCCAATTATATACATCATGATGTATTTTAGATTAAAATATAATATTTATTTATTTTTATAATTAGTTATATTTTTATTTTATCTTCATAAATATGTTTATCTATGTGTATTTAATCTATTTGTCATTTTATAGTACTTCTATATTTTTTTTGATTTTTTAAAAAATAAGTTTTTTAAGGGATGAAAATGACTTAAATACCCTTAAAACTGATTTTTTAAAAATAAATAAATAAATATATAAAAGTACTGTAAATTGGAAAAATTTTGTTTATATATATTGAATATACTTAGGAAAACAAGTTTATGAATAAATATATATATATATATATCTAATTATAAAAATAAACGAATGCTTTATTTGAATCTTGAGGATTTTGAAGTTATGAGTCTTTCAAGTTAGTGCGTGGGGTTTTTTGGAGAAGGCGACTCTCTCTTTTCAAGGATGGAATGTTAGAAAAGAAATCTTTATGCATAACTCAATGATCACAACTTTTCATATAAGCAACTATCTTTCTTTTTTTTTGATAGCCTATCTTTCCTATTTTTAATTTGTCCATTATAAAAATAAAAATTAGAAATCAGGCAATAGAATTTTTATACATAAAAACCTCATACTCTATTAGATGATTTAGGTCCATTTAATTTTAAACTTTATAAGATCACTTTTAAATTTAGTCACTCTTTATGATAGCATATAATATATATAACTTTTATATAGTGTGTCGAAAATTCTACACTATTATCACTTATTAGTGACGAAACCTAGGAAAGTGCCAATTGCTAAGTGAGGGACGTAAATGTTATCACTTATTAGGTAATGCACAGCTAAGATTGACGGATGACGTGTTTTTAAAATGCAAAACATGTCAAAAAAGTTTTAAGCAATGCCAAACAGACCCTTAGGATTCTTTGGTTTCATGAAAGTTGGAAAGAGATTTTTCTTATCTGAGAGGTATTGAATAATAGTTTAAGATTAACTTATAGCTAGAGACCTAGTGAGACTTCTACTGCTCTGTTCTTTGATCTTTGGTTTACCAATTTGAAAAGCTTAGCATTATTAGAACAATATTCTTTTTGAGGTGGACATAAATAATGGATTTAATCAACATTCTATATTGGCTATGGTCAAAGTATTTTGTTTATCAATCTTCACAAGCAGTGGTGATCTATAAGCTCTTATCTTGGTATTGTTAGAGCTAGTTGTTGATATACAATTAATATCTGATAGGTAAAATTGTCTCATATTAAATATTCACATGTGACTAAATTCTATACATGTTAAGAAAAAAAAAATCTATACATAACATTTTGGCCCATTAAAATATATTTGTTGAGTATAGTAAATAAAAATTGTTTCATCTATCTTTTCTCTTGATATACAAATAAGTCAATTGTATGTGCTGAGTACAATCCTGTTACATGACATATTATGTGATATACAAAATTTTAAGTTATATCAAACATCTACAACCTTATGTTGTATTGCACGAGTTATATCATGTAGCATAACCACTTTTATAATCACATGATGGAGCTATACGTGGCTAAGAGTTATGGTAACTCTAACCACGTCTTAAGACATGACTACAGTGGTTATTCTAAAGCTGATAATTATAAAACGGGGTGGCCTAAAGCACAAGGGGCGAAAAAAAAATATGTTGAAGCTAAGTTCATACTCTACATGAGAAATCTCAAAATTTTCCTTCATTTTTGAAAAAATTGTCATAGATCGGAGGGAAAGCCGTAAATTAAATTATTGCATTTTATTTGTAAGCAATTTAATTTGAGCCTATACAAGTTCCCAAATTTCAATACAAAAGGAAGCTCCCCAAATTTCCTTTTATTCTTCCTAATTTTTTTACAAGAACTTAGAAATGGTAGGATCAAAAATCTTATCAAATTTTCCCGTCTACACTAGTATTAGTAGAAGTATTGTAAGAGGTCTAGTTCGAGATTTTTTGAGTACTTGACAGCATAAATTTGTTGCTAATGTTGACTTCTGTCCACCTCTTGTAGTTGAGATTTAGATGATCTATCATAGTCTTTAATTTGTATAGTTCAAAGGGTATATAAAAAGAAATATAGTTTCTTATTGTAAGTGGGTCATACAATGGATTTCTAACTAGCTTCATCTACACACTTTTCAACCATTTCTTATCAAAATTAAACAACTTATTAAGTTGGATTGAAGTTACATAAAAAAAAAAGTTGGATTGAAGTTTCAATACGTCTATTGTAAGTAAAATTATTGTGCACATTGCATTATTAAATTTCGTTGAATCATATCTTTTGGTTTTTAAGACCTCATTTTTTTGTTCTAGACATCTTTCTTCATCGATTTTTTAATAATCAACGAGGATTCTTAGATTCTTTATCTAAAAATATGTATGATCTTTGTTGTTAAAATTCATTGCTAAAACAAAACTACCTGATCAATGCAAAGAATTGAAACTAAAAAAGGTACATGGGTGGTCTTTGACTGAGATCAATACAAAGAAGTCAACTACTTGATGAACTTGTGCATTCAAGACAAAGAAGTTTCTACACGATGAACAAGACTAGAAGTGAGAACAGTGAAGTTTAACACTGATGGCAGAGGGAAGGCAGATGATAATGTCATGGTCTAGGAGAGAATTTCTAAATTGTTTGATGATGAAGGCAACTAGGATGCTGTAAGAAATTATATGGAGCACAAGAAAGCAATATAAGAAAGTTAAACTGCAGAGTTACTCCGTAACCCTCATGAACTATTTGACAAGCGACGATCCGACCGATCCTGTTTTCCGTGGAAGTACTCTTCAACGAATTGATAAAATTTACATGAAAAGTTTAGTGTAAAAGTTTTTGAATTGGTAGAAAATGATGTAATATGATATGAGTAATAATGTGGAGTAAAGAGAATAAATTAAAAATTAATAGATTAGTTATATAAAGAAGTGTATAAAAATGGTTGAAAAGTTGACTAGTTGTATAGGAAAATATGAAAAATAATTAAAAAGTAAGTTATAGAAAGTAAAAAGTTTTAGTTGAAAAAATTTTATGATTTCCTAAACACTCCTAAATTTTAAAAGAGAAGATTAGATAAAAAAAAATTTCAACATGTATTATGGTTTACGGAATGGCAATGAAGTAACACACTTCCTGGCGAATCTTGTGTTGTGAATGAGGCTAATCATGAATGCTGGGCATACCACCAGATAGTATTACTGACCAATTATATGAGGACAAATCTATATTATTTGAAACTTAGGTACTCTCTTTTTCAATTCTTCTAAATCCTAATAAGAACTGGTAAAACGGTTTTTTAATGTGGCATCTATTTTATTATAAAAAAGCATTCGTTGCTAAAACAAAATTATTTTGCGACAACTCTAAGTAATATTATTACTAATGAGGGTGATGAGGCGAGAAAATTGGATTAAAAAAGTGTTGTTGTCTCTTGGGATGTGAAGAATTATATTAGAAATTGGAAAAATAGTATTGAAATTTTAAGAAGGGATGTTGTTGTGCATTAAAAAGCATGAAAAGTTTGTTAAGAAAAAAATTTTAGGAATTTTTGTAAATATGCTTACAAAGTTTGACTAAATTGCATCTGTGTCTTTAAGTTTGCTACAATTGAAAATACGCTTATAAGGTTTGCATTAAATTGTAAGTGTGTCCCTTCCACTAGGATGTCATTAGATTTTGTCGTAAAATATGAGAAAATATCCTTTAAACTAAATAATACACGTGTAATTTTTTTAACTATTGTAGACATTTCGCTAATTTATTATTTTATATATTTTTACCCATATTATTATTTTAAATTTTTTTTACAAATATGCTTACAATATTTATAAAAATTGCAAGTATACTACTTAGCTTAAAAGATATTATCGTTATTTTACAGAAAAATCTAATAACATCATAATAGAATGGACATGCTTGTAATTTTATCAAATTATGTGGTATATTTGAAATTTCAAAAAATTTAGGCACATGGATGTGATATTAGTCAAACTTTGTAAACTTGTTTGCAAAGATCCCAATTTTTTTTTTATCTCATGTTCCTCTCATCCTTTTCCTATCCACTGATCTTGAAAATTCCCTAAAAACAATTTTGTAGAGTACAGGCGATATGATTGATTGGGAGAAAGGATTCCCAATCCCAATACCAAAATACCCTATTTAGTAATTTAAACCCTAAATCTAACTAATTGAAATGGCAGGAAATTTTGGGCCACCTAACTAGTGGGCGAGGTTAGAGAGGTTGTATTGGATACAACTGCCCAACAACTGCACACGCAAGTGTTGGCAGCCGGCCTTAGCTCATAGATATTTATTTATTTAGAGCTAAAATTACTAGAAGTGCAAATCATTTCAATTAGATAATAAGGAAGAAGTGTGTGGATCTGTTGGATAAGCCGAGAAAGGCAGCATTCCCTTGTTTTGGTATGTTTAAACAATGGCAGTGGGGGATTCTTCAAAGATGTGGTTGTAATTGCTTTGTTTTTATCTCCCCGTCAGGAAATATCATCTTTTCCCTCTGGCACCCACTACGTGTTTCTATGCTGCCCTCTTCTCCCTCATCTCTAATCAACGGCTGACAAGGTCTTGATCATCTTTAATCAACGGCTGTGGAAGTCATCATCTCACCCGATTTCATAGACGCGGATTAAAAGCGAAAACTCCTGTTCCCAGGGGAGCGAAAAGTCTTTCAAATGCTAGCACCTATCTTGCCATTTAAGCTGGACTGTACCAAAATTTATATATTGGACTTTAATTTTTTATTTTAATACGTCATAAAGTAAAATAAAATTGTAAATAAATATTATATGTATAAACATGATAAATGGTTTATATTTATAAAAATATATTCGAAAATTAATAAACAAAGGTAAGCATTCTATACTTACGGTAAGTAGTGAATCGTTACTTTTTATGCTGTAAATTTTTCAAAAAATTTAATAATTATATAGTTACTATTAAAAGATTTAAGTTTCCAGTGAAAATTATTTTTGGTAGTATGATCAAATAAAATGTGATAAACATAATAAATTCTTTACATTTTAAATATATATTTTAAAATTAAAAACCAAGGATAAATATGAAAGTATAGTAAAATATTGAATCATTTCCTTATTTAAATAGATTATATGAGTTGTATAAACGGTTGCATGGTGAAAACTCTCAACCCTAGTCCACCCGAGACTATGTTGGATTGATTCCAATGGAGATAAAGTTCGGGCTAAATAAATTTAAGAGATAATTCCTCTTATACCTATAACAAATGCACATAATTCCTCTTATACCTACAACATTCCATAAATTCCTTTTATACCCATAACATTTCACCCGAAATTCCTCTCATACCGATGTCGTTAAAACCACCGTTATCTACCCCATCAAAAAAATAATTTTGCCCATTTAAAATTTTTAATTGAGATAATTTCACCTTAACATGACTCAATTGATAGTAGTAAATTATTAATACAAGAAATTAAATAACTTAAAAGTCTTACTAAGGTTGATTTATTTTAATTAGAAAAAAATTTAAAAGGAAAAAATCGTCTTTTCAATGGGATAAATAATGGTAGTTTTAATGTCATGGGTATGAGAGTAATTTAGGATAAAATGTTATGAGTATAAAAAGAATTTACGAAATGTTGTGAGTATAAGAGTAATTATATGCATTTGTTATGGCTATAAGAGAAATTATATGCATTTGTTATGGCTATAAGGAATCAAGTCGAATTTAATTAAATCAACAAACTAGATACGGATAAAACAAATTGCTAACACGAGTAGGAAAGTTTTTAAAACCAATCATCTTCCCATTCATTCTAAAATTGTACATTGACAGTCTTTCCCACGATCCGGAAACAATCAGTTATGTCGAAGTTGCAAACAAATAGATGCCAACACAAAGGGCTTGTCCTCGTTAACTGTTGTATATCAAATGCGTACAGCACAAAAATGTGCAAACTTACAAAGTTGTGTTTGGTTGAGCATAAAACTTTTCACTTTTCATAATTATCTTATTTTTTAATTATTTCTTCATATTTTTTAGACAAATTACCTTACTTTGCAATTATTTTTACACAACTGAAACATACAATTAACCTATCTATTTTAACTTTATTTTTTTTATACCTCGCCATTACCTCTATAATATCACATTATTTTCTATCGATTTAACCATTTTTACACCAAAAATTTTCCATCAAAAAGTCGTATCAATTTTCAAATATAAAAGTGGTATAGTAGTGTATTGTAAGATGCATCATCTATGTCTTCAAACAATCTTTTTACCATCACTCATTAGAACAGAAGTTACATGATTAAGTAATTAAAAATATAATGCTTCTCAAAAAGAGGGAAAATTGCAACTGCTAATCCATCAATGAGAAATTCTAATTTCATTTAAGACTTGGAAATTCAAGTGACTACAAATTCAAAACAAGACCAAAAAAAATTCCTTTTCTTTTTTAACACTTGACTCTTCCTCAATAAAGCAAATTCCTTACTACAAAACAGATCAAACCCGCAAGAGAGATTGTCTAGTCAGTTAGTCAAAAAGACTGAATCCCATGTCATCATCAGACTCTTCCTTCGGCTCCTCCTGCAGTTAAAAGTATCAACAAAGAGGAAAAAAAAAAAAAAAAAACATGAGAAACTACAGTCGAACGGTTCAGAACAATTTGAGAATTACCTTTTTCTCCTCCGCTGTGGGGGCAGCGGCGGCGGCGGGTCCAGCACCGGCGCCTGAGGCAGTGGCAGTAACGGCGACAGGGGCGCCTCCACCACCTTCCAAAACATCCATGCCAAATCCACCGAATTAGAACGTCACCTTAAAAACATAAAAAAAGGGAAGCAAAAGCAGATCAGAATGATATAAAAGAATGGGAAAGGGACGGACCAGATTCGACGTTGATGAGGAGGTCGTCGATACTTATTTTCTGCACGAGCTTGGAGAAGAGGCCGAGCCAGTAGGATTCGATCGGTACGCCAGCAGCGTTCACGACGGTGGAGATCTTGTCTGCCTGTTGCAGGATGAATCAACAAACGAAAAAAAAAGAGGAGGATTATTCGAAAATATGGCAACTATATTTGACGTTAATTCCAAATAAGCTCACTACATTTTCAAACTTCTAACTATACCACAATGTTTGCATTTAATCTCAAAAATACTCATTCTGTAAAAAACCTTTAGTTAATTTTTTTAAATACCCAAAATACCCCTGTTGCAAAATAATAAATGATGAAATGAATAAAATAAAAATGAAATTAAGGTGTTTTAAATTAGAATTCTTGTGCAACTAGGGCAATAGCGAGTTATAACATTCAATTTTTCTAATTGTATCATAAATTTGAAGAGTATATTAGTAATTTCATATATTCTATGACGGCGTTAACTCACAGAATTGGTATTTTTTGGATTAAATGCAGACGTAGTGGGTATATTTAGAATTTTGGAAACGCAGTGGGTTTATTTGGACTTAAGGTCAAATGTAGCTGGTATATTAGGGAATAAGACAAAAAATATAAAAAATAGTTAATTTCAAATATACACACTACATTTGTCCTTGATTACAAATATATCCACTAAGTTTAAAAACTTTCACATATACCCACTAACTATGAGTGAAATTTCAAATATACCCATTAAGACAATTATAAACATTTAATAAATTATAATTCCAAAATACTTCTGATTAATCTAACTTTTTGTATTAAATGTGTTTCCATTATATTATTCAACTTCTATCATAGTTGAATGACTATTATTATTAAATAATAAAAAGCATTTTAGATATTTCATAGGATGGACAATGACGATTTTTAATTATGTTTGATGGAATGGGTATGGATGAAATTTTACCTATGCTTGGTGGGTATATGTGAAAGTTTTCAAACTTAGTGAGTATATTTGTAATTAAGGACAAATGTAGTTGGTATATTTAAAATTAACCTAAAAAAAAACACTTATGAACAAAATTGGAGAATGAGGAAATATGATACTAAGAGGGATGAACATGATACCGTGATGGGAATTCCGTCGTCGCGGAGAAGCAGACAAGCGTAGGAACATGCGATATCGCTGGCAGCCCTTGCCAATGCTTCTAACGGAGGGATAGATCTGCAAATAAAGGCGAAAAATACTTCCATGTAATCATGACTTATTTAAACTATAAAACATTTCTTCTAAAGCCTAAATGTCATCTCTATTTGTCCATAAAAAAGTTAAATCTCTTACATCTAAATCAACTCAATTTATAAATAAGTACAAATATAACAACTCTTTAAAATTATTTCATGCATACAAATTAACTATGGAATATATAAGACTCACTTTTATTAAACTTATTTTGATAGTAATTTCATACCATCACATTTATTTTCTTATGTTGATTGTTGATGAAAAATTTATTTCATTTATTGTGCTTAGCATTATCTTTTAATTAGAAGATTAACTTTCATCAAAATCAAAGATGTCATAGGTCATATATATTCATGTGTGAATTATGAATAAATAGGTTATTATAATCAAAGTATATTTTTAATTAGTTGAAGCCGCCACATCTGAACCGCCAATATTTTGAACGCATCAATGGGTTGGCTACGGTTAACCGCGAGAAATCATTTTATGATTCAATACTCACAGTAAATTTAGTTTTTAATTTCAAAATATATTTTTAAAATTTAAATCGTTTTATTATATTTAACATATCTTGTTTTATTACACTACAAAAAAATAATTTTAATTGAAAACTTATATTTTGCAAAAAATAAATTTTTTTGGATTGAATATAAAACTACTAAAATTCATAGTATAAATTTTTTTACAATATTAATTTTTGACTCGAAAATAAATACGCGTGGACAAATACGTTGAAAGATATAAATTTTAAAACACGGAGGGCATAAATAGAGCCGACATGCTCTAGTAAGTAGCGAATCATTGTCCAAATAAATATGTAAAGTAATTGGCTAAATCAATAGGACTAAAATATTTGAAGAGAATCTAATAGACAATATGTTTGTTTTCGAATTATTATACATTGCTAACTAATATTCTGAAACATCAAATTTTCGTTATTATGACATGCTGTAAAGTGGGCCTTGAAAGACTTATCTAAGGCAAATAAGGCGAGATCCTATCATAAATATTCAGTCTCAAACTATTTTAACTCCTTAAAATATCCAAATTTTCAATCGAAGAAGATTTCAAATTCATAAATGAAGACATTGATGGAGGGGCGTTATCCTGTGAGTAGAATTATTTAAAATTTGTTTATAAATATATGGAATATCTTTCTCTTTGTGAAACTTGCCAATTTTTGAAATTATATTTTAATATTTTAATTTAATTTTTGAAAATCAATCAAATGAGCATAGATGCATGACCTCTTATTTTCTAAAATCATAACAAAGTACCAAATAAATTCAAAAAATTGCTAAATTGCATAGTCGAAAAGACCCAGGTAAGGACAGCATATTTACTAAAAACAAAAAAATAATAAAATATTTTCTTTCCTTGTATTGCCTCTCCTTCCACGATAAATACAAAAGGGAAATTCCTCCATTTGATCGGTTGCGAGTTACAAACTTTTTTAAACTCCTTTACCACAAGCAACGATAATCAAAATGAGAACAAAAAATCTTTCCATGGTGGGCGACACGATTTTTAAAAAATGCCAGTAAAAAATCCTTCCAAAAATTAACAAAATTTCTTGAATTGAAGCCAAGTTGCCGTCTTTCCGAAATTGTCACGAGTCTCTAGATTGTTTCAATGAATGAAAGGTGAAGTGACACGGGGATACTAATGGAAGTAAATAAACAAAAACGAAACGAAGAATTCAAGTAGAAATGTTAGAACTTAGAACAGATCTACACCAAAGACTGATTTTCAACCAAAGCGGCTTCCCGAGAACGAGAGATGCTGATGAGGTAGACTCCTTCAAAGCCTGCCACACCCAGTGATTCTGTAAGTGGAAATGTTTAGGTTGCCTCCGTCAATTCCCAATCTTCCCAGTTCCACAGCATAAAAAACGGATTGCCCCAGTAAATGCATTAGCAATGTCTGTGAGAAATTGGAGATACAGTCGCATTAAGATTTGACAACTGAATCTGTGCAGCTACCTCTTTTTTAGAAAAATCATGCCTTCTCAAGCCGTTGATAAGAAATTATCAGATTTTCATTTCCTCTGTTCCTCTCTCGGAAGCTTGGAAAATAATAGGAGCCGAATAAGATTTTAAAAAATGGATAAATACAGACTGTGGGTAGTTAATCAGCTTTCACATGGTGTTGTCTACCAATCACATGAATGAACACCAAAGAAGCTAGCATCCCAATTGTATACCCAGCAATTGCTCCATAACTGACAGAAACAGGCCACTCCTGCATTTGCAAATCAACATGTTTCAACAAGATATCAGACAAAAATAAGAAATTTCATCTAATTATGAACTCATGGGCATATCCATAATGAGAACTGGAACTTAGAGAGTTTGAGAGAAGCAAAGCTAGCCTAGACAGGTTAGCAAGCAGCACGCACACACACACACACACACATATATATCAGCATGACAGGTTGCCACGAGATTCAATCCATCAATCATTAATCACATTGAGTTAGATTGTTTGTGCAATAAAGTGGAAATAATGAAACTAACAGTTTGATGGTAAGTGTCCAAGTTGGCCTGTGAGAAATGCCACTGCAATTTGAAGACTTCTCTTATAGTGCGTGCCCGGGGAATTTGCATCATACCCCCTCTAAGTTTGCGTATTAGCATTTTAGACCCTAACGTTTGTGTATTAACATATTAAACCCTAATAAGTTTCATCTTTTGCATTTTAAACTCTCCGCCCTAACGCCGTTTGCCACGCACCGTCTGGTCATGTGCAATGGCAAAAATACCCCTCAATAAAAACAAAATACACCCCTCATTATGCATTTTCTCACCGATGTTTGTTGCTTACATTATCTTCCATTTCAATATCTTCATTTTTTACATTAATATTGGTGCTAGTTAGGGCTGTGTTTTTGTTTTTTGAGGGGTATTTTTGACATTGCACATTACCAGATGGTGCGTGACAGACGACGTTAGGGCGGAGGGTTTAAAATGCAAAAGATGAAACTTATTAAGGTCTAAGATGCTAATACGCAAACATCGGGGTCTAAAATGCTAATACGCAAACTTAGAGGGGGTATGGCGGAAATTTCCCATGCATGCCCATTGCAAGGGGAAAATCTCTTATGTTTCTCTCCTTTTAAATTCTTTTTTTTTTTTTTGTTTCGGTTTTTCGTAAGGAATTTTGTGATCCATTTCAGCAAAACACAGCCTACTCACGGAATGAGCTTTTAATTAGGCATAGAGGACTAATGCCAATTGGGCATTTACCTGCCAAGGCCTTTCCCAATCAAGAGGCATAGGCCAAGCCCCAAACCAGGCACCAATAACAGCTCCATGTGCTGGAAGACAAATCATAAAGTCCACATCTCCAAGAGGTCTGCAACAGAAAAGCACGGTTCAACTTATGAGACACATAAAGATCAATTATAGAAAATTTCAGCACTTTCCAAGTCATAATGGTGTAATAACCATTTCAGTATATTAATTAACGTTGGACATGCATTTCGAATGATGAATTAAAGGATTAAAATAAGCAGAAAATGTACAAATTGCTTACCTAGAATGTGCAAAAAGCCGTCGCCAATCTCTCCATGAGGCACCAAAAACAGATGCTGCTGGGACAAACTGGCAAGACATGATTTGTCATCCACTAGAAAAACAAATGGTTTGACTTGTATGAGAAGGGAACAAACACCATGACACGATAAAAAGAGTAAGGCCCATGGAAGTTCTGCAAAGGAGATCTACATGCCTAAGTTGTATCTTTCACATGCACCATGCTGTATACTGTACTGGAAGCGTGCACAAGGCTTAGTCCCAAAATGATGATGATGACCTAAAGCACTCGTCTGGGCTGCCCAAATTGTCAGACCAATCGGCCAGGGATGCTGAAGGGGGCTAATTAACATTTTTATTTGACGATCATGACAATCTGTTTTCCCCCTGTTGGTCTCTCCACATATGAGTTGGCCATCCTGTTTTTAGGTTATCTTCATGGGGCAGCCAAACCTTGCACAGCATGAATGTCTGAGACATATTGGTCTGGGTGTATATTGTTTGTCAAGGACGAAGCAAACCCATCCATGAACAATAATAGAAGGTCACAAATAAAGTACAAGATAATACATGAAAAGCAGAGTTCAAAAAAGTTCAACTGGCATGAGTTCCCAAGATTCACAAACACTACTGAACCCAATTTCATACACACACACACACACGTGTGTGTGTGTGGGCTCTGGTTTGTAACATGCAAACAAAATTCATACCCAGGAAAGGCAAAATGTAATGAATGAAACTCTTGTACAAGGTTTAACCTTGACTCATAGCGAATAAAAACAGAGAATTACCAGGATAACTACCACTGATTCATAGTTAACCATGATGAACACCAAAATTACAGAAGTCAGCTATAAGTCCAGTTTAACAGTTTTAAATGATCCCTACAGGAACATGAAATTGAATTCCTGTTAAAGACCCGCATCCTCCATTCCCCTAGTCATGAAATAACTGCAATTGATGACCAAGTGGCCGATATGAGGGTGCATAGGGTGTTGCAGCAAAATGGTCCAAGGTTCAAAGTTGGGTAAAAGTAGTGGTCTCACTGTCCCTCCCCTGGAATACACCTCTATTAGGTACATGATTGTAAGGCCCAAGCCCACAGCACAAAAAAATAAATAAATAAATAAATAAATAGAATAGCAATCTGCACGTGCACCAAGGCACATGCGGGGCTGCCCAAATTAAATCAGGGGGGTCACAAACAAATGAGACAGCAGCAGCAAATAAAAAATTTAAAAAAAAAAAAAGGAAAAGGAAGAAAACAAACGAAGAAAGAGAGAGGGAAGAAGCTGGTTGCAGCTGTTCGTTCACTGTCGTCACTGCCGTCATTGGAGGTTTTCGTAAAAATCCACTAGATAAACATGTATAGAAGTAAAACACGTTGATTGGAGCGAGAGATTTAGCTACCTACAGATTCAAGAGTTATGGAACCAAAATTTTTTGCCTCAAATCATGATATAATGCATGTAAATGACATTAGGATGTGTTATGCATAAATTAGTACATTAATTTTGTATAGGAAGAGAAAATTAAAATTTTCAACAAACCTTGGAAATAGGCCAGCCCTAAAACGTGATTTAAACATAGGGTTTTTATAATATTTACCTTAGAAATGATTTATTTATAATTTTAAATTATTTAGATGTTGAGAATGTAATGGAAAATTATAGGGTGTCACAACAGCATGAAGACAAGGTATGGATGACAGCTTTTTTTATGCAAAATATTAAATTAGTTATTTGATATAATGCAAAAATGACATGTGAATTTTTAAAAAGTACAGAAATACTGGAATTGGACAGACCGTGACAAGGTATTCAAGCAAGTAATCCTATATTTATGATAATTTCTTATATCGAATGATTTAGTTGTTGCACAGAATAAGATTCTTAAATGTTGAAGCTCAAAAGCAGGATCAATAGGATGGCCAAAGTTGATAGATATGAATATGAATAAAATGGAAGCCCAAGTGGATATGGTTAATGGTCAATCCTAAATATCTGGGATATTTATCTTTATTAAATAATTTCAAAGATTCTCTTTGAATAATGAAGGCTATAAACAGCCCTTAGATCAGGGAATTTTAAATTGGTAGCAACAAAGAAAAGGAAAAGAAAGTGTAAAAGGGAATGTAATTAAGACATGGTCAGGCATGAAGTTAGGATGCATTGTAATTAAATGAATACTTAGTTTTATGTCTGTTAATTATACCAAGGAAAAGGAAAGAGAAAGTGGAAGAAGCAGCTTAAGGTTATAAAAAATCAAGCCCTTCAAGATTCTGTTTCAAAAAAGAATGTTCTGGTAAGAAAATCTGTTTTTACCTTGTTATTTCAAAAAAGGTTCTTTGCCGATGGGTGATCATGCTATTTTTCTTATGTGTTTATTGTCCAATATATGCAACATTGAATGATTTTATTTAAATGCTTCATTAAACAGATATGTAATAAAAATGGATTTGGGGATAACCAATACCAAATACATACATTTTAAAAAAAAAAGGACTGCTTTTAAAGATGTTTCATAACTTACATGTACAAATCTGGTTATCACCTTGAATCAGGAAAATTCATTTTATGTCATAGATGCACATGATGCATGTGTTTGGAAACCGTGCGTGGAATGAATGCGAGGCTTTGTCAAGATTGTGAATTGGACAGGTAGTTGTCCTTGATCTAGCCCAGTTGGTGAGTCCAGCGCCTTTCAATTGAAAGGTTTTTATAATTGGATGATCACTTAGTAAGTGTCATCCACCAAACGGGGAATATGCCATTAAATAATGCATACGCATGCCATTACATTTCATCACCATGCATGCAAAGGATGATATGAGAATGTTATGACTTTTTATAATAATACTTGCTTTTGTTTTTAATTAATCAGCTACGGAATATTACAAGTTAAGAACTGTGGAGCCTTCATTGAGAAGAGAGTCAATAAAGAGGAGTGTGTGTTAGCTTTTGTGTATGTGTGGATTTGAGGTAACTAGTTAGACACCAGAAGTTCATAATGTCTACTTTAAATATTAGAAGTGTGTTTTCTCTGTGTCATTATAAGTTGTATTGATGTATTTGGTGTATGTGTAGAAAATGCTTGCGTTATGGAGACTATTTTGAGAATGATATGGTTCCATGGGGTGGTGGAAATGACGATGTTGGAGATATGGATAAATTAGAGGAAGTGAATTATGGAAGGTGTTAATTAAATTTCTTTGAGTGATACAGGTTGTAAATTCTTATGTATTTGATTGTAAATAGATGCTTTTTTTTATGTCCTATAAACAGACGGGATGCTACTAAAATTTTGGTAGGTAAATAAAAAAATTCTGCTACATTTGAAAAAAGAACAAGTCCTTTTCACTAGGATGTGATGCAAAGGTATATGCCCCGTTATGCACTTCGCCACTTGGAAAAGATCTTTGGCATGAGATGCTATGACATAACCATCACATGGGCATGTTATATGTCAGGGAACTACAATGATCATCCCAAGTAGGTGGGATCAAAACGAGAGAGAGAGAGAGAGAGAGAGAGAGAGAGAGAGAAGCATTTATAGATTGGAAAGTTCCCAAGCAAGGTTTTCTGCCTTGAAGTTGCAAAATGCTCTGCAGTGGTTCAACCAAGGACTTCTTACCAAGCAGCATCTGCCCAACCTCCAATCAAACACCATGGAAAAACTAGCCTCAAAAAGCCCATATAAATGACTTTGTTGTTTCAACTATAAAAGCAACACAAGCTTTCTCACTTTGGTTCCTGAACTGACAGGTGGAAATTTGAAAGAGCTTGTATTGAGCAATAATTTTATCAGGTACAGGAAAGCAATTTTTTATTTCCTGGTTGCCACGGTTCTCTTACATGAGGTATTTTATTCTACAACAAGAAACCTAGTCAGGTTCGCAACTGTATCTTTAGTGCCAGACTTTGGTAACATTGTACAACATGTAAGCTTTAATCCCCACTGCTCTAATGACAAGGAAGACAGATTCTAACAGAAAGCCCAGCTCCAAATTTTTGAGGATGGAAGAACAACAAAGAAGAAGCTCTTGTCCCCTGGTCTCAAGAATGGAAGAAAATTCAAGGAAAACCTTACATCCTCGAGCGTTGAGGTTGGAATGACACAGACTTAAGAAAAACGCATATTTATTAATTCGGTTTACGAAGCAGGCTTGAACAACAGCTAATTCAATGAAGCCTTTACGGCCAAACAGAAACAAGTCACATTTCTCTGTCTGCTACCTGAACCCTTCAGGTTTCCCAAAGTCACCCCTTTCCCATTGTATGATCAAATCTCCCTAACACATAGGCAATGTCGGATTCAAGCAACATTAAACATTTAGTCCAAATGTCCAATCCCTTGGAACCCACATGAAGAATGCCCTCAACATCATACTAGAACTTGGAGAAAGTTCACATCTCTCTTCGACTAAGTGGCATCCTTCATAATTATATATTTGTGTGATACACACATAGATCACCCACTGGTTCATGCCCCCAAGGTTACTCTGATACCGATGACGTATGAGCTGAGTTCAAATACAGAGATGGTCCCTCAACCGACTACATGTTTCAGTTTTCATGAAGCCAGACTTTTACAATGGAATATATCTGGCACATGATAATGCAGGATCCATGCGGCTAAGGAAACCCGTCCAAACTCAGTCCATACTCTTCAATTTAAACCAGTATCATCCTATCCAAACTCAGTAGTCCATACTTTTCTAGTCAAAGCAGTATCATTTGTATCAATTCTGGAGAATTCACTGCCACACATACCACATCACAACAGTTATCACATTCTGCTGTGCAATCTCAAGCAAATCAACCATAGTCCAAAGACTAGCATAAGCTGCAGGATAACTTTCCGCATTGAGATCCACTCACAAAAAACAGGAGATTTAAATTGGATATCACTATTTTCATACTGCCTCTTGCATAGAGGCATGGACCTGTTCCATATTCTATCAAATAAATAAACAGCAGTCAGATACAGAAGAGAGACATGACCAATCCAATGCAATTAGATACCCGTCTTAAATTGAACCTCCTCCTGACAATGCAAACATTGTGGGACAAGCTTTAGGCTGATCATAAAGGGAAACAACTGATTGAACACGTGAAAGACGAGTCTAAGAAGCAAGCAGAGGTAATCAAAAAGTGCTTTGTCGAGAGGCCTGAAGGAGGAAACTCACATTGAATAGTGCCATAAGAAGTGACCAATTTACAGTCTTCTTCAAGTACCTGCATCAAGATCTTTTATTAGAAAGTATCATCTAGCTTACCACAATTAGCAGACAGACAAGAACATAGCTTTCATTGCAGAGATGAAATGCATCAGATTGCACTTACTCAATGCGAACTGGTGCGCCCAAAACAAAAGCTCCCAGTGCATTTAGAAAAGCACCTACAACAGAAGAATTATAAATAGATTCTGGAGAACCTGGAAGAAAATAACTAAAAGGAGACAACAATAGTGCATTTGAATAGGCAAAAGTCGAATAAAATGGTTGCTGAGAGTGGTGTATATTCCAGGCTGCAGAGATAAATTCTGGTTTGATATACACTTGACACATTTATTGAAGTATTTTAACCACACATGCAGTTATCTGCGCAGTGATAACAGCTGTCTGGAAAAAATTGCAGATTCTAGTAGAACTCGTACATTCTGGAACTCATGCATGTGTCATGTTATTGTGTGCTGATATTAGCAAAGTTGATGTTGATTAATTAGTTGGCTTGAATTACAGCCCTAGCATAAATGGTGATGTCTATTAGGACTCATAGGCATGCGCACTCAAGTTCAGGCAGGTGTGAATGTTCATTGCCTCCTTGGCTAGTGATTAATAGTCATCCTCATTGGGAACTTTAAGAAGAACCCTTAACAAGCTCCAGATACAAGGAACAGAACAATCTGAATCTACACCATCAAACTGTATTGAAATACCTTAACCATGCTTGCGTACATCAGGTCTATAATGGCAGGTATTAATCAGCTGAGCAACGTTACAGATTCTACTTGAACTAGTGCATGTCTGTGCAAACATGGTAAGTGCTGGGGCCACCTTGATGCTTGACTGAAATCCAGTCCGACTATCAGACTTACCATCATTCATTTGTTCAAAATCATAAGGTACTCATATTAAGGTTCGATCTGAGCAGCACTATCCAGTTTTAAAAAAATAATAATAATAATCATGTGCAGAAGGTAAAAGTAAATAAATAAAATTGCAGACACTTAAGGCTAGAAACCATTTTAAAATTTAGATCAAGATGTGATAAAGACTAAGGAGATGTTTGGCAATAGCAAAATGCAGGAATGGGAGAGAATTTGTGGGAACATGGATTTCGAGACCAATCATCACTCAAATAATAACTATATTTTTCATTTTTATCCCTATATTCCAATCATTTTTCCTACCAACTACCTTCCATCATACCTATTTATTTCAACTTTACCCCTATCATTTCCTATTAATCATACAATTCTCAAAATGTTCCTTTTTCCCATTTTACTACGTTCCACAATTTTTTCTCACTCAACATTCCCAAACAAGCCCTAAAGAAAGGATGGATCTCTAATTTGGATCCCTCAATCTTAGGTAAATGGAAAAGCTGACAATAATGCTTAAAGACATTTAATAAAAGTATCACGGCAGATCCAAATTCCATATAAATATCTTTGTTGAATCATTTGCAATACATTCACATGAGTAGACAGATTACTCAATAAACAAAAACACAGAAAGGATGGCGATTCAGCAAATTAATGACTTTGATTAGCTAGTATACTAGCCACACGTGGGAGCACAATCACTAGAAGTAAAAGCATAAGACCATCAGATTTTATTTGAACTTCGATGGAAGTAAAAGCATGTACCATGAGATTTTATTTGAAGGACGCAAAAGCATGGGACCATTAGATTTTATCTGAAGCATACCTGCAGGTAGTGCCAATAATCCCCGTCCAACTGCCTTCCAGTACTGTAAAAAGGTCACCTTCACTTAGAAATGGGATTGAACTACAACACATCAATCTATCAGTTTTTGGCACATCTGTGTGTGTCGCTACAAACTAGCATCTGAATTGGCATGATGCCACAGGTAGGAATCATTAAGATCGTGAAAAGGAAGAGCGGCAAAAGCAAGGACACCATGTGCAAATGAGGTCAAATAAGACCAGGACATCAATCCCATCAATGCACACACACCCTTCACAGAAGTGGAATTAATTCACGTTCGAAATTCAGTAATTCTGGTTTCAAAGAAAGAGTAATTGACGTCAGTAAACAGGTACTACAGTCTTATTACATTTCAGTCGTTTCAACACTAATCTTCCAAAGAAATTCGCAATGAAAAATGAAAAAAACAAAAAAACAAAAAAAAACGAAAACGAAAAACGAAAAACGAAAACAACAACAAACAGAAACAAACAAACAAACTACCAAATGAACAGAAATAGAAGGGCTCAGAATTACCGAGTAACATTTCGGATCTCTTCGGAGCAGGCTGTAACCGAATAACACTATCGGGCTCTCAATCACCTGAGTAAGAGAAACGAAAGAGAAGGAAAGTGAGGGATATGTTTGATACCGGGACGATTGCCCAAGCATGGGGCTTCAAGTGTCTGCTTTTCTGCTTTTGAAAGCATGCGTTTACCCAGAGAAGACGGAGGGTTTGGACGGGATCGGAGATGAGATTGGAGGAGTATACGTTTCGAGCAATCCATATGGCGAAAGCTAGGGCGAGTGCGCAAAGCCCGTGGAGAGCAAGGGCCTTGGAAGTGGAAAAGGTATAGCTTTCTGCTGCAGAGCTGGAGGATGCCTGAGCGGACTTCCGCATTTCGGTCTTGCGTCTGAGTTTCTTGGAGCTTGAAATAGGTATGCCTGAGCCGGCGTCCAACACGCGGTTCCCAGTTCCCACCGACACCGCTTGCACAGGCCTCTTGCTGCTCCTGGTGTTGTGGGATGTCGCCGATATGGGGATTTAACTGGAGATTGGAGGGAAGGGAAAAGGAAATAAACCCGCCTCCAATCGTTCGAACGGTTTTGAGATTCCACCGGCGTCTTCTCCACCGCCGGTGACGGATTCCTGACCGTGGCCAGTGTCGGGAAGGTTTGGAAATGAGATGGGGACGCTTTGACCCCACCGGGACTTTGGAACAATGATCAGACCGATTTCAGGTCGACCGGACGGTTCAGATGCGGCGTTTCTTCGTTTACATCCGACGGCTCGTGAGTAATGGCTCGATTGCTCGAAAGCGCAGAAAGTGCCAGGAACGAACCGCCGGCTGACTCGGGGGTGTTCCAAAGTATCGAAGATTAACGTCTATTACCGTTCTTATCCTAGTTTTTTCAATTTTACAACTTTTTTCATTTTTAAATTTTAATACACATCTTTAAATTCTTATCTCATTTCTTAGTCTCATTTAAATTTTTTAAATCCCTCCAAACAAGAGTTCTGAGAGCGCTATCTCGTACCGTCATCTGTCTATCGGTTTGGCAATGAGAAAATTTTTATTTGAAAATATTCAAAAAATGATATAGTATGATATAAATAATAATTACAAGTAAAAACGAATAAGATAAAATAAATAGAGTGATTATACGAAGAGGCCTGATCATTTCAGAGGTCATTTTAGATCGGTCTAAAACATTTTTTTTTGTTTTTTCAATTTTTTATAAAATTGTTATTTTAGTTATGTTTAATATATAAACTAATTTTTATTAATTTTGAAGTCATTTATATATTTGTTTTGAATTTTTAAATATAAGAATATTTTAGTCATTCTAAATTGTTGAAACATAACTAAAATACCCTTATATTTAAAAATCCAAAATAAATATATATAGCATCTTCAAAATCAGTTTACCCTCGCAAGTGCACTTAGCTTAAGTGCACCCGAGTGCATTTAACTTATTTTTATTTTTTTGAAAAAAAATTTATACAAATGTTAATCTAAGTATATTAACTAAAATATCGCTAATTTTCAAAAAGCAAGAAAAATTAATAATTTTTAAAAATGGTAAAACTTGATACACATATTAAATGCAACTAGATTAACAGTTATATAAAAAAATTTCAGAAAAATTTTCAAAAATGGATTAAAGCACTAGGATACGCTGTATCAGAGCCTCTCCAAATTTAATAAAAATTTAATTTTATAAATTAAATATAACTAGATTAACCGTTTTGCAAAAAATATTTAAAAAATTTTAAAAATATGTTTTTGGGCTGGTCCTGAAATGAGTATATTTTGATCATTTTGCTTATATGAATAGATGTGAAATTTTGATTTTAAGGTAAATATAATAATGAAAAAAGTATAGTAGATAATTAAAATGGAGTATCCGTTTCAAGCTTTCCCTCCTACAAGTCAAAACCAAGCATGTGGTTTAATCTACAGTCGGGAATCTGAGCAGGTCATGCTGAGGTTGAGATTTGCATGACCCTGTGCTCACTTTTTTAAAAATTATGTTTGATCCTATTGCTAATACTGGGTCAGGAGTCAAGATAAAGTCGACCCAATAGTCACCTCTATTTAATGCTTTTTTTTTTGGTTTATTACACATGATTACAAAAGGAGGCAAGGGTCCTGCAGGATTCAATACTGAAAACGCACTCACGCATCCAGGTGTGTTACTGGCTTACTGCTGCGCCATGCGCTGATGCACCTCTCTTCAATGGGTTTTTGAGCAAACTTTAGGCTGGTATGGAAATGACGAATAATAGTTTCAAAATTTTGTATATCCATCAAACAAAAAGTCATATCTTTATTAAATTTTAAGGTTAAGTGCTTCGACAATTTACTAATTAGTAAAATTAAAATAATCTTAGCTATAACAAAAATATTATTAAATATAAAAAGTGTAACAAATTTGTTGAAACAAGTTAACAAAATGTACTTCGCTTAAAATTTTATTTGCAGCTTGAATTAATTTTCCGTGTTTAATAATTCATGTCAATTTTGGATTTTTATTTTTTAAATATTTATTTTGTCTAAAGACATGTATATCAAACTTATATATTAGTTATTATAAGGCCTAATTTTTTAAAATTAAACTATAGTACAATTAATCATTAATAATTTTGATAATTTTAAAAAACAAGAATAAGATTGAAAAATATACTTATAATTTTCAGTAAATAACTGGGGTTGCTTTTTTGAAATCTCTTTTCTATGTAAACTTCTTCATTTTTTATTTTTTTTATAGTTGATGAAAAATTCACTTCATCTATCAAATTCATTATCATTATTATTATCATGAAAATTATTTTATTTATTTAGTACCATTGTATACCGGCGTCATTTATAAATGTGTTAAATTAATATAATAAAATAATTTAATATTAAATATGAAATTTTAAGTAGTATTTTCAACGCTTAGATTGTTTAAAATAACATTACTAAGTGAATAAATTATCCTATAAAGTATTATTACATTTTAATGTATATGAGAACAAATCTAAGTATTTTCATTAATTTACACATGAATATAATTATTTCTTTAGTAAATGTGACTTATACATATATTAGATTTGAATGAAACTTAATCTCATAATTAAATAAATAATTTTAAATACAATGAATAAATATAGTTTTATATTAATCATCAACGTTTAAAAAATAAAAAATGCTACATGAAATCACTTTTATGCAACCCAATTATATAGAAGCATTAAGCATGACCTATAAATAAATATATACCGGACGAGTTGAAAATTTTCAAGTTGAGACATGGTTGACTTACCCCCAATCCTATTATTAAATTTGAGTTAAAATTCTCACTCATCCTTATACCAAGTTATAAAGGTATTTTTGCAAATGTGCCAATAAATTTTTTCCTATATTACATGTATGTTCCTAGGTTTACAATATTGCAAATATTGTAATATTTTTTTCATAAAATTGCATTTGTATCCCTTCCGTTAGTTTTTCATCTTTCACGTCACCTGCGGCTAGCGCAGGTGGCAGGGGCGTTGTACCCTTAGCGCGCAGGTCGTGGGTTCGAATCCCACGTTGGGATTTCGGCCCGGAAAAATGGTGTGGGAGCTGTGGTCTCCCTTTGAGGTAGGGTAGGAGCTGTTGTCTCCCTTGAGCTGGATGGAAGCTGTTTTTTCTAATTCTTTTGTGGAACTGTCTCCAGATTTCTTTGGAGGAGTTATGTATCTCCTTATTTGTAAGAATGTCTCAGAATTACAATGTAATATGTGTTGAGATGTATGTAAATATAAATCATAAAAAAAAAAAGTTTTTCATCTTTCACTGTTAAATTTTCACGTGAAATGACAAAAATGGTCTTTAGGACCACATCTGCATGAATCAAAATGCATCAGCGGAGCACTGGATTCTGGTGCTCCATCATCGTCCCCAAACCAAATTTTACGCACGCATGGATAATAATGGCTTTAGGGCAGCTGCAATTGCCATTTATTGGATGATCTAATTCGATCATCAAGTGTGATTCGTTATTTCGGTGCTTAGAGTGATGAAGCACATTGAAATCTTGTCATTTGGTGACTTGAAATATGAAAAATAGTTGTTGCCTAGCTACCCTCTTTGTCTTCAGCTGCTTTTCCCATGATTGCTGAAGAAGGAATAGAAGCCAGCAGGCTTGAGGGGTTTTTGCCACCGACCATGTGGTCGACTCAGATTGGCCAAACCGACAATCCTTTCATTCAACCATCCTCACAACCGGCGTCGCAGGGAGAAATCCAGCTACATCCACCATCTAAAAATCCCAATTCCACCCATAGCCATCTTCAATTCGAATGCTTCAGATATGGCCAATTGAAACATCTTTGAACTCACATACAATGCAATCGTCAGTAGATCACCCTAATTTGTTGCGCCCTTGCCCTGAATTCTGATGGCAGAATTTAACAACCAATCTGGCGGTGGCAGCGGCTTGCACGCAAAGCAAGTTGCTCCCGCCCATTACTAATGCCAGCTACAACATGAAGAAAGCGCTCCTAGCCAACTTTAAGATCTCCAAGGATTCTAAGGAGACGATGCAAGAATGCTCTCGGAATTCATTAGCTTCGTCACCGGTGAGGCCTCCGACAAGTGCTGGTGGGCCCCCATGAATATGATGATGATGGGCCATTAAGGACAGATTTATGGCTCTCCTACTGCTATGCCGCCTCCATGTCATCCTCATATCATAATCAACCGCACCACCACCACCACCACCACCACCACAATCAGATGATGATGGGTGGGAAGAGCACCACACTGGGTGGGGCTGCAAGCATAACTTTGAGGCAGGAGAGGCAAGGAAGAGGATAGTTTGTTGAGCGACCTTCATTTTTTAAATGGTGGTGGTGGTGGTGGTGGTGAATGTTGATTCATCTTCTGGACATGATGGATTGAAGAAACATTACACATGACCCATGACCCCTATAAGGGCATTTTTGCCATTTCACATGAAAATTTCATGAAAAAATAACAGAAGGGATACCGATGCAATTTGATGAAAACTTTTTAGGCATATTTGCAAAAATTTCAATTATAAAAATATTGATTTTACTTAGTTAAAAATAGATGTGTTCAAGGGCAGGTCACAGACCGACTGTAATAATCGTAAACATATATTATAATAATATAATATAATATTATAAACATTAAAAGAGAGCATTAGCAAGTAACAACGCACTCTTTTTAAATAACGCGAGAGCAGAAAGAGGCGCAAAAGGAAAGAAATAAAAGTTATCAAGATAAGATTTACAAGAAATGTTGCGAGATTTTTAGATTTGATCTATTAAATCCCTCTGTGGGTACACCAATTAAGTAAGTAAGAATTTATGTGCTTAATCGTTGAGGAATGGATGAGAATTTTAAATTTTTATAATTCGTCTATTTTTTCCAAACTCTATAGATTCATTAGATTTACGAAAAGAAAGCTATTGAGCGAATTTATATTAAATAAAGAATTCAAATATATACTCAAGGGAAAATCCGAGCTTGTTTAGGCCGTCTCTACAACCACCAAAGATCAATAGAAAACGGAATAGCGAGTAGAGAGAGGGGAGGAAGAAGAGACCGCATTAATTTTGACTTTTTGACAAAAATTTGGTAGAAAATCCTATGAATTTATGATTTTGCAAAAAAGTACCTATTTTAAAGAAATTATAGAAAAATTCAAATCTTATTAGACAATTTGCAAGAGATATTTTTAAAAAGATTATTATAGAATACCCTCTTGACTTGTGAAGGAATTTCATAAGAATTTTTTTAGAAAAATTACAAAAAGTCCCTTTCGAATAAAATAGTTTGTAAAAATGTTGTATATTGGCTAGGACTTCATAGAATAAATAGAAAAATATAATTTTGACCGAATAAGATTATGAGATATTTTGGAGAGGTCATAAATAAAAATTTAAATAATATTTATAAAAAAATAATAAGGTGAAATAATGAATACGTTGTGATGAAATTAGGAAAAGAGACTTGATGCTACTTCAAGAGATTAAAAAAGGAGTTTAAAGCATTCTTAGAAGTAAGTAAATTTTTACCAAATCATGGTTTAAAAAAATATTGTGTTGAATATTATGATTTGCTATGAAGTATGATTATTTACTAAGTTTGAAATTTTTTTTCAAGTTGGATTATTTAAGCATGAGCATGATTATTTTAAAATATTCTTAATCATGTTAAACAACGAATCTAAGTAACGCATTGATCATAATACATGAGCATGATGTATACTTGAGTTTGCCGTCAAGTAGTAAAACAATAAGGTAGTACGTGAGTAAAAACCTCACGACTACAAAAGAAAATGAATTAGCTTACGAATGTCCAGTGCGGCCGCGCGCGAGCACAAGGAGATGACAATGCTCACAACATGAATGTATGAATTAGAGTGGATATACGCTTGCACACATATAAAAGTGTTTAACTTTTTATTTATTAAAGTTTGTTGTGCACAAAAGACATCATAAATGTTATTTATTTAAAAAAATGAATTTGAATAAAAAACTATTTGCTTACTGAGCTTTTAGCTCACATAGTTCTGTTTTCAGTAAAAATAAGAATATGCTAAATTAGAGTCACCGTCAACATGAAAAAAATATGAAACTAGTAGAACAAAAGACAAAGAAGTTTAGAATTATTGAAGTTTTTTTATGATGCTTATTTGTATTAATAATGGACACTAAATATGTATAATGACTCTATGAGGAGTAGATTTAAGATGTATTAATTAAGATTTATATGGTTTTGCATATTGGTATCTATTTCTATCTCGGAAAATTTTATTCATCACATTATTCTTAGTTTTAACATGATAGACTGCGTCTATGACACCCTAAGAGTGGGGTGTTATACCGACCCACCCTATTAGTTCAACCTTTACATTCCATTGAGTAATTTTATTTTAAACTGATTTACACTATAATATTATCATAATTTTAATTTCTTAATAATACAAATTTCAAGACATTACTTGTATAGATATATTCATTTAATTTTCTATTGGAAAAATTTTCTTGTATTCATAACATTTTAAATTTTTTTTTATACTCATAACATTATCTTAAATTCCTATCATACTCATGTGGTCAAAGCGACTATTGACTATCTAATTAAAAAAATAATTTTGTTCTTTTGTAATTTCTTAATTGAAATGATTTAACTCTAGTTTGACTCAATTAATGTTGGTAAACTATTAATATGTAATATTAAGTAATTCAAATATCATATATGGGTTAAATTGTCTTAATTAGTAAAATTTGAATAAGTAAAATTGTCTTTTCAGTGTGATAATTAATGACTATTTTGACTATAAAAGCATAATGAGAATTTAATATAAGATGTTATGGATACAAGAGAAAATTTTAAAACGCTGTGAGTATATGAGTAATGAATAACAAATATTTTAGTTAACATTTTGCGATTTGTATTTGTAATTATTGATCTTGCACAAACAATGATCCGTGCTTATCAAATTTGCCCACCGTCTCTGTAAAAATCACAGTTCATATCATCTAAGAAATTGTATTAATGACGAATTAGTTGGACAAAACATTTGATTGGATTTACACTTCTATACTTGGGTATCAAATCAAAGTACTCGTGGTAATGTGAAACACCCAGTGTAAGACAAAGGTCAGATCCGCAAGGATTCAGTGTTGATTAGTACCATAATACTATTCCAACCAATTTATGTAGACAATGACCTTTTCGTCTTTTATGCACTTAACCCACAGGCACTAACATCAACGGCGAATCAATTGAAGGAGCTTAATAAATGACGAACATGCCCTAACAATTTAGTAATCTTCTCCTGTTTTAGGTTTGGGGTATGTGTATTTATATGAAAATTTTTCAATCTAAAAATCTTAATTGAAACTGTTCACTTTCCACAATTATCATAATTTTTATTATTTTTTATATTTTTTTTACAACTACTATATTTTTATTTTTTTTTACTTAAATATTTATACAATAAACTTATCTATTTCAATTTTATTCTCTTTGTTTTTTTATCACTATCCTTATTATATTATACTATTTTCTCTCATTACAAAAACTTTTACATTACAAAAGTTTTTATTTAAAAGTTTTATCATTTTCTAAATACAATCTAATATCAAAATAAAAATAGTAATAAAAAAGGAGGGTAAATGATTCAATTCAAAACAGTATGTTATCACGAATCATAACCCAACAACTTGTTGTGGACAGTAATTTCTAAGCCATTCACTGTGCTTACTTTGAGATATTAATTACAGTCGTGATCGTTTGCACAGGGGCCCCGATGGTAGACAAACATCTTTTCCTTTAAATTTTAAAACTTTTTATCCATACCTCACATTTGCCTTAATAATTATAAAATCTTTTATTAAAATGTTACGTAACACCCAAGCTAAACGGCGCCGCCTAAGCGTATATAGGTGCAAAAACCTATTTTTTATTTTAAATTTTTTTTATAAAAATTGTTAATATAGATATATTTAATATAGTTTTATCATTTTTAGAGATCTGCATGCATTTTTAAAAATAAAAAAAATATGTACAAACGTCTAACAATGGCAAAATTTGTTTTATATTTTAAATATATTTAGATTAATAATTTTATAAAAAAAATTTAAAAAAAGTTTTTCCAGCCGAAGCACCGAAGCTAAGGCTCGGGGCTCAAGCTGAAAATAAACAATGTTAAATTTCTTCTGTAGCTGCTGGAAGAGGAGAGGGAGTGGTGGCGTGCAAAGCTGCAAACGCACGCATCTTCGTCGTTTGCAGAGACAACAGCAACTTTAGAACGTGCGTCTACCAAACGTTTTTCCTGTCCGCCATTTCGTTTGTACCTTTGCAATTAGAATATACAAGGTCCAGATTGCGTTTTCAAAAGAAAAAGCACCACCGGTTTTTGCCTTTTAGGTTAGTTTGGTATTTACCTGCTTTCTACTTGTCTTGGTGAGCCAACGGTGGCCGGTTATCATTGCAGCGCACATCTGGAAAGTTGTCCTACCATCGTGGCATACAATTGTCCGGGTATTCCTGCCGCTGGTCCTCTCACAGGATTATATCCATGTTTCAAAGAATACTCCCCCAGCATTCTTTGACGAGATCAAACAACCTGGATTTTTCTTTTTTCCAATAATTGGTTCATCAGCATGGGACTTTTGCACTTTAGACCCGTACACCTGAGAATTTGTTTTTTTTGGGTGTTTTTGGTAAACTATAAAACTTTTCTAACTAAAATTTTTCAATCTTTACAATTGTCTTATTTTTCAATAATTTTTTCTCATATTCCTATACAATTGTAATACTTTTCAATCATTTCTACATAACTACTTATATAACAATCTATCTATTTTAACTTTATTTTCTTTGCTATTCATCATCATGTTATATTACTTTCTATAAATTTAAAAACTTTTATATAAAAAACTTTCTATTAAAAGTTTATAGCTTCCCAAATACGCAAACTACAAGATTGTTATGTTCTTATTTATTAGCCAAATCTTACAATTTTTACTCATAATGTTTCAATAATTTTTAAATGTACTCACGTAATTTGTCCAAAATTTTATTCATATTTATGCACCATTATGAAATAATAAATGTGGTGAAGCTTACCATGACGACGTAAATCCACAACCACCATTTGTAATGGTCGTAGGTTCGAATCACCAGTCTTTGGTGGTGTGGGGGGTTTGATACAAAATTTCCCTTATAAAAACATATATGTATTTATTGTAAAATCAGTTGTCATGTTATATAAATCTCAATAAAAATGTATTGGAGCTTTAATTATAATTCTAAGCTAAAAATTTATGTACAAATGAATTATTAGTTATTTTATAGTTATAAAATCACATTTTTTAAACTATGTAATTATATATCATTTCAATATAAATTTTTAAGCTATAAAATCATAATTAAGACTTGACATATTTATCATTTCATAGAGAAGCATAGATATGAATGCGATTTTAGGTAAATTACACGACTATTTTTGAATTTATTAAAGTATTATGAATATTTTTGCAATTCATCGTATTGTAATCCTACAACTTTATAATTTTAATGCAAATGCAATACCTCGATGACAGAAAAGTAACATTGTAAACCTATAAAGATTAAAGACTAAAATGCAAAAGAAAAGTGTGGTAGTATATATCTCGTGTTTATTTATATCCAATGCACGTCATTCCAAAACTCTTCGTCTATAGGTTTTCACTCTCTGTAATTATTCTTTTTTAATTACTTTTTCGTATATTTTTATATAATTATCTTATTTTTAATTATTTTTACTCAAATTTATATAACTAACCTATTTATTTTAATTTTATTATCTTTATTTTTTATTATTACTCATATTATATCACATTATTTTCTTCAAATTTTAAAAAAATTTACACAAAAAATTTTCATTTGAAAGTTTTATATCTTTCCCAACACACCACAATATATACCAAATTTTTGGAGTTTTTGCAAAATAACATTAAGCCTGGCTGGGCATGCTTTGAAAAAGAAGTAAAAATATAAGCACTCCGCATTTTTGGAAAAATAAAATTCTTAACTTCATGCAAAAAGTTAATGTTCTGGCTTTTAAGGATAAAAAATAGCCTAGGTTTCGCTTTTTGGGAGAAAAAATTGTCTTGTACGATTTTTGTAAACTAATGAGGTGGTCATAATAGTTGAGGATATTCCTAAAATGAATAGTTATGAGGTGATTATTGGAAAAAAAAAGAGGAGGACGGAAATGAAAAAAAAAAAAAAGTCTCCGACGACCGACGTGTATGAATGAGGATGACGCGGAATAATGGCAGGCTGCCAAACAAGTGCTCGTAATAATAGAAAAACATCAGCGTTGAAAAATAAAACCAGGCACCAGGCAACGAGCGACGAGAGAAACACACGACACGATACGAGGAAAGGAAGGGATTGAAGCATATCATAACAGCAACCACCCTTTCTCTCCTCCTCCTCCTCCTCCTCCTCCGGCACCTTCTCCGGCGCACGTTATCTGCCATTCCTATGGGGCTGATGTCGCACGCCTCCTCCTTTCTCCACCCCTCGCTCACTCCAAACGCCCATGGCGCCGGGCTAACATACGCCCTCGTCGTTCTTAACCAACGTCTCCCTCGCTTCACCCCACTCTTATGGAAGCACGGTACTTTATTCCACTTCTCTCTCTCTCTCTCTACATCCGTCTTCTTCTCGGTTTTTGGCCCAACCGCACGGCCGCCTTTATTCCGCGATCCGCACCGTTGATTCGAGGGTACCCAGATCGGGCACCATCGGTTGGTGGGTTGGACAAGTGTTGCTGCATTTTTGCTTTGATTGACGTGGTGGGTTTTGGGTGACGTGTGTAGAGCAGCACAGTTACGCCTCTGCGCTGATGGAGGAGCGAACCGCCTGTATGACGAAATGCCGGAGCTGTTATCTGACGAGGATCCTTCAGATGTCCGATACAGGTTCTCTTTCTGTCTATATATATAGTTGTTTTTTTATTTTGAATTTCGGTTGTAGAATTGTCAGGCTTTTTTGGTTGCTATTTTACGTTTCCACGACTTTGGTATTTCCTTTCTATTCATTGAATAATCGGTGGTGGCGTCTTCGTCTTGGAAATTGGATGCTTGTTGCCATTGATGACAAGGTCCTTACCTTGCAACTTGTTACCTAGAAAATTGGGAGTCCCGGATGATGAAAGAAAAATATTATCTTGATCTGCTGCTATATAAATCCTTCTATTTTGTGGATAAATGTATGTCTCCCCTTGTTGTTTTCCAGACTCATCTATCAGAATCCGTTGTTGGCTGAATTATTCATGAATTGTAAGATAAGTATAGTTTCATTACATTGGGCATGGGATGCTGTATTGATGACTTGGATTTAACTTATTAGTCAAATGGAAGGACGAAATAGGATTCTCTCAAGTAACAAAACTTCTTGGGATTGAATGGCTGATATCCACAACAAAGAAGATTTTTAAGTGGTTGCGGGAGCTTTTTTGCATATAATGGATATAGAGGCTATAGATTATTTGTCAAAGGAAGTGGTGCACTGTTCTAATGTTATCCTTTCCTTGTCTGCCTGGTTTCTAGATTCTAGATGATCTGGACTCTTTAGTCCTTGACTCCTTACTCAGCAGGATTTCTTTTTTTGGCCTTGATTCTTCCATGTAAACGGGCCTTAAATGTTTGCTTCTCAATTGTAGTTACCCCTTATCATCTTCAATCCAGTCAATTCTACAGCTATCTGAATTCCAATGTGAGGATTACCAGCTCTAAAAGGCTTTCTTCTGTTGCCATGTGATGATTGATTCCTTTTAAGCAACCCCAGAATGTTTGAAGCTTTAGCAGTTTGTTGGTCAAGGCCCAAACACGTAATTTTGAGAGATTGGATTCATAACCAACAATGTCATCTTGCCTCTTGTGCTGTTGTCATGCTAAAACTTACATACTGTACTGATTAGTTGCTGTGTTATGGTAGTGAGATTTGATTCTCTGTATTTTCTTCCCTTGGTCTTCTTATAGTGTTGCCCTGGTTTGGTGCCTGATTCTGTCTGTGCAAGTATTCTTTATGGAATGTGGCAATTTCAATGTTCAATCAATTTTAGAATTTCTTTTACCTTTTTTCCCAGGTATAGGCCAGACATCATCAGAGGAGACATGGATTCAATAAGATTAGAAGTGAAAGAATTTTATGCTAATTTGGTATGTACAGCTCATGTAACTTGATTCATTCAGATTAGAAGTGAAAGAATTTTATGCTAACTTGGTATATGTGGCTCATGTAACTTGTGGTGTGGAGTTAATCAGATTGATTTTGGTGGTACACTGAATGACTCAGCTAAATATCATGTTGCCTTGATATTAATCTTTCCTGTTCATTTAATGGCTTAGTAACTCTGACCGATCATGTTGTTAAACTGTCTGGGCACCAGTGGGTTGACCATAATATTAAAATTGTGTAGACTTAAGCAGGATGCCCATTATTTGCCCCATAGTTCATTAAATCACAGGTGGTGCTGAATCCACCAAAAGTATCCAGCTTTTATTGTCATTTGATATCCTAGAATATTTTGAGAACGGTCCCCTGCACCAAGCTGTATGCTATGACTCATATGACCCTAGGGCTTCAGTTCCCCTTCCGCTCTTCAATACAAATGCTTCTGTAACAGTTTATGTTAACCTATAACTTATTGTTGAACAGACTATATTTTGAATGCTACATGAATGTGGACTGAGCCAGGTTACCTGTAAATCAAAATATAAAAGAGGCCATTTATAGCCAATGCTACAATATTTTGCAATGCCTATGGGAATCTTCCCTCACAGCAAGGATGCATCATTTCTTTATATAAAACTTTATTGTGATGTTCTTAGTTCTTAGAAAATGAATCATGTCATTGAAAACACATTTGGAGCCAGATGTTAATTGCTTCTTTGGATAACAGGGAACCAAAATAGTGGACGAATCACATGATCAGGACACTACAGATTTACACAAGTGTGTGTCTTTCATCGAAAACCGCATGCTGGAGTTGGATAATTCTGAAGTAAGTGGTACGCGAACCTTTGAGAAAGTCTTGACCTCAAAACATAATTTGTCTCCTACAATTAGGAATGCTAATCTTTTTCTTTGAAACGCTATCCATCTTCTTCAAAAAATTTCATCTGGCAAAAGAATATTTTGGCTTTCCCTTGCTGTGTTTTATAGCTATTTTTACTGATACGTGCATGGAATTGCAGTTAAGCATTCTTGCTGCAGGAGCTCTTGGGGGTAGGTTTGATCATGAGGTCGGCAACATAAATGTTCTTTATCGATTTTCCAATATCAGGATTGTTCTTCTTTCCGACGATTGCTTAATCCAGCTTCTTCCAAAAACCCACCATCACGAGATCCATATACAGCAATCTGTTGAAGGTCCACACTGTGGTCTCGTTCCCGTTGGCCAGCCGTCTGCAAGAACCACCACGACTGGTCTGCAATGGGATCTCGGTAAGTGTGACATGTGCTTCAAAATAACTGTCTTTTTCTGTGTGCTGGATTAGCAATATTCTGATGGAATGCCATGAATCTGTTTCGGATGCTATTTATTCATTTTATTCTGCTAATAGAAATGGTGCTTCTAGATATTCAACACTATCTGGATTGATATTCTGTTATGTTTATCGTCTTAGGGGTGCAACTTGGGTGACATCCAACCTGCAAATCTACTTGATTTTGGTTAGGGTTTGGTTGGTTGGGCTGAGATTTTTCTAATTTCTAACACAAGAAAAGGCTGACCTGTGCATAGAGTTCCCTTGCATTGCAGGGTATTGGCAATTGGGATAGGCATCCAAGTACAGAACCTTACCATTGTTATTTTACAAAGATGTTGTTTCCCATGACTTGAACCCATAAACTTTAGTTGCAAAGGTAACAGCTCTTACCATTGCACCAAAGCACAGCCCTATATAACCTGATTTTAGAATGAGGTTGGGTTGGGAACTTGACCTAAGTTTTGACTCAATTTGTGCAAATGTTAATCACAATATTTGTGGATAAATGCCAGTACATGTTCCTTTTTCAATGTTTCTGTTGATTTTTTAAGTATCTTAAAAAAGGCATGTAAAAGTCTTCAAAAAGCTACTTGAAAGTTTACTAGGTGATTGAATCACTTTCTACCCATAACACGTTCACATATTTGGATTAAAGTGACAGCAACACCATTTCAACTAACATTAACTACATATATATTGGTGATGATAATGTATAGTATATTAAAATTACATTTCCTAAACTAGGGTTAGTTTGGAATTTTAGAAATAGATTTAGGGTTAGGTTGCAGTTGTAAAAATAGTGTTGGGTTTGGGTTGACCTTAGCCTGAGTTAGCCACCAACTTCCTAAACATTCTTTGGGAGTTGATTTATTTATTTATGATGCAAAGTATTATAATACTGCAATGAAAGAAATGGGGATTTGGTTTACTATTGAAAGGTATGGATTGGATGTGCTAATCCTCAAATAAATGGGTTTTATGACTGGCATTTTCAACCGGTCACAGATGATCATTTGGTGATATTATATATATTTTATTAAGATTTTTAAACATCTATGTGTATATATGCATTTAAAATACTCCTATCTTTAAAAATCTCAAAAAAATATATACACATATCAAAAAATGGTAAAACTTAGTTTATATATTAAATACACTTAAATAAGCAAATATACGAGAAAGTAAAAAAAAAAAATATCGTAAATGAGTTTTTTGAGGTGGGTTAAGTAAAACATTTGCGTAATCCGGACTAATAGGATCACTTATGTACGTATGTGTATGAGAAATATTCAAGTGCAGCTTTACTGCACCACAATTATGGTGCAGTTATCTCAAAATGGGACCCATATGATCATAAAATTATAATCTACTTCACACATTGTATTTAGAATTATGTATTCTATTATCATACCAATTTTCATCTCAATTGGATATGTGTATGGACTCCATTTGAAAATGTTATAAATTCAACGTAATAAAATAATTTAATGTAAATATCAACTTCAAAGTTATTTTTTAACATGTAAACTATTTGCTATAAACTTTATACATAGATAAATGATTGTATAAAGCATCAATATATTTAAGTATATGTAGGGCCCATTTGGGGCAAAATGCATCGTTAATGTGTGTGTGTGTGTGTATATAAGTCCCGCTTCTATGTAATCGGGTTACATAGAAGCAGACTCTTATAACCCTTTCAAAGTCTAAGATTTTGATTCTTAATGGAAAATTCAATCTATTTATTATATTTAATATCATTTGTTTATCTAAGAGATCAAAGTTTTATTCCAATCAAGTATGTTTATGGGCCACATTTGTTCAAAAATATATATTCATATGTAAATTATGAAAAATATTTAAATCTATTTATAAATATATTAGAATGTAATAATATTTTATAGAATCATTTATTCACATAGAAATGATATTTTGGACAGTTTAAATATCGAAAATACTACTTTAAAATTGATATTTTAGCATTTTTTCATAATTTACACATGAATATATACATTTTCTAACAAAAGTGGCCTGTAAACATATTTGATTGGGATGAAACTTGATCCCTTAAATAAACAAATGATATTAAATAGATTAAATTTAATAGATTAAATTTTCCATCAAAGATCAAAATCTTAGATTTTGAAGGGATTACGTGGCTCCGCTTCTATATATAAAAATCATACTTTAGACAGTTTAGATGTTGAAAATACCACTTCAAACTTGATATTTATGTTAAACTATTTTATTACGTTGATTTCGCACCATTTTAAGATGGGAACCATACACATGTTGGATTTGAATGAAAATTAGTATGCTAATAAAGTGAACAAGTTTAAATACAATGGGCGGGTGAATTTTCCATTCATGATCAAGTGAGACCCACAATGCTTGGACTGCATGATGGACTGCATGGTGCAGTTGCATGCACTGGAATATTTTCCCGTATGTTTATATATATAAGATAAAATGAACAGTGAATTCCTATCAATTCCCATTGTCGTTAAAAGTAAAAAGCAGATTCTGTTTATTATTTCATTGGGTTATATAGCTTGTAATTTGTAACAATTACATGTGTGCCTCTGTTTTACTGATCTTGAATCAATTATGTAGCACCGAACTGAGCCCGGCTTTGATTCTCTCTTCTTTTCTCTCATATTTTGAAATGACATATTTGTGATTTAATTAAATTTCAGCTGACACGCCAATGAATTTTGGTGGCCTAATAAGCACAAGCAACATAGTACGGGAGGAGAAAGTGACTGTTCGGTCAGACACAGATCTCCTCTGGACGATATCAATTAAAAAGACAATATGAAGCTCTTATTATTTCCAATACAGCATTCACCTCACTGACTGCATAGAGCAGCCTTTGCTGCCTCCTTCTCTCTTTGCTTCTTGTATGTATTTCAGTGGTCACACGCAATTTACTCATCATGACCAATGGCATGGTCTAGAGAATCTATTGTTTGTCATGTCTGTTAGTATGTGGTTCATGGCTGCTTTGTCCTACCTGCATTTGTCAACGAGGAAAAGAAAGTGAGAAGAAACAGGAAGAACGGATAAGAGGAAGAGAATGATGTTATGCCATATGGGTGGAAAGATGTTATGGAAAGAGAATAAAAATAATGTCATATTAGAAATAAAGGGAACAATGATAAAAAGGTTTTGATTTTTATATGAAAAGATGGTAAAAAAATGGTTGGATAGATGTGTAAGAATAAGATGATCAAAAAAATGTATAACAGTAAGTTTGATTCGTAGGTAGTTAAGATGCCCCCGTTGCATCAAAAGAGGTGGGAAGAGTATCGCAATCAAACGCATGGAAACTGATTACGAGAGGAACAAGATAAAGATGGTGCCCCAAGGGGTGGGTGGAATGGAGTCGAGTCAACTCCACTCTTTTTTTAAATTTTTTGTTTAAAACTTTTTCATGAAACTATTAACGGAAGTGTATTTAACATGTTTATTAATTTTTAACATTTTTAGAAATTTTTAGATTTTTGTTTATTTTTAAAAATCAGTGGATTTTGAGTAATTTAAAATTATTAAAATGCGACTGATTTTTAAAAATTTGAAAAAATATCTAAATTTTTTTAAAAATGGTAAAAATTGATACATATGTATTGTGTAAAAGAAATTTTTAAATTTTTTTTAAAAATAGGTATATGTACCCTGGTGCATTGAGACTTAATGCACCTAGATGCGTGTGATTTCAGCTCGGGTGGAATGGCATGTTCAATTCATAATATCTGAATGTTTTGTTTTATTTTATTGGAAGAATTCCTTTTATACCTCTAAAATTTGTACTTAATTCTTAATATACTTATCACGTTTTATAAATTTCTTTCATATGTATATCATTCCATTCTAAATTCTTATTATACTCATATCGTTAAAGCAATTATTATCTATCATGTTAAAAAGATAAATCTGCCATTGTAAAAATTTTTAATTAAAATAATCCAATCTTAATATGACTCTTAAATTATTTAATGTAATATATTAATAATTTCCTATCATTAATATATCATTAATTGAGTCGTGCTAAGGTTAAATTATCTTAATTAAAAATTTTGGACAGACAAAATCGTCTTTTCAATATGAAAAATAACAATTGTATTAACGACATTGATATGAAAGGAATTTGGAATGAAATATTCTAGGTACATGAGGAATTTATGAAACATTATGAGTATATAAGGAATTATGGGCAAATCTCATGAGCGTGAGAAGAATTTTTTTTATTTATAATTTGATACCACGAGTTGAAATATTAAGAAGATTGATTATTTCAAGTATGCTAAGAATTAAGAATATCATAATACTACTTTTGATTAATATTAGTTTTGAGTTAAAATATTGAGAATATTTATTTGGTTAATTTGCATATATACCATCGTAGTTTGTCGCTAATTGCAGATATATCCATGTAGTTTTACGAATTGCATATTACTTTTATATAGTTTCACCAAAATTGCGTATTATCCATACATTGTTACCTACCGTTAATATCTGACGTGATATTTTGGAAATGATGAAAATGTCATTATCAATAGTTTCACGAATTACATATCACCTCCATATACTTTCACCAAAATTGTATATTACCCCATGAAACTATGTATATCAATGAGGACATTTTCATCATTTTTCAAAATATTATATCATATAAATATGTGAGTATATTTGCAATTAGCATCAAAATATGTGGGTATATATGCAAATTACCCTATTTATTTATTTTTATTATATCACTGTAGCACCCATCACGGATGCTACGATGAGCTAGACTACTCTCTTAGCCTTGTGAAATATGGGCCGTATGGAATGAGTTTGGATTTGGTCTTCAAATCTTCGAAACAGCGGCATATGCTCGGGGTTTTTGCATCCTCATAAAATAAAACTTGTTAGTATGGACGATCTTCAAATAGTATTGATGCATAGGTGTTTACCCATGGATTCAGCGGCATATTTGCTGGAACGGGGCTGTTCTCATGTGGATTGAACCACAGATTCAGCAGCGTGATGGCAGCGTATGTTGGTGGGAGCGGCTAGACAGCGTGTGTCTACCTTGCTACGACTTTAACTCAATAAAACGTGTTAGTATTAAATCCAACAAAGTATATAAAACCGTCACGACAGATTTGAACCGCTAGACGGAGTCGCCACTGATCTTTAAGGGGAGATCGGTCCCCGTTTTCATTAAATAAGAACATCGGTCATACAGAGCTTGGATTCCGGTTTTCGGATTAAAACAGATATGACAAAATTTGTTAACTTGAAGCTGTTTACATGAGCATAAAAAGGAAAAAATAAAAATAAAAATTTGAAGAAGAGGGAAAGAGTTGGAAAAGGGGTTGAAAAGAGAAAGCTAGAGCTAGAGGAGAGGAGAAGCCGGGACGCAAGAGATTTGATGCAGATTCCCGTCCTCCTTTTGGGATGTCTCCTCAAGTGTGTTGAGTTTGGAATTTGCTCCTCTATTTATAGAGGGGAAGCGAGTGTGTGGGCCATGGGCCATGACTGGGAGCCCTTTACTGTTTGGGCTTGTTGGCTTGTTGGAGCTTTTTGCTCCAAGTGGGCTGCTACTGCAGCTTGGTGGGCTGTTGCTGTAGAGCCCGTTTCTGTAGGCTGAAGTTGGATCTGGTGGGTTGTTGCTGTAGAGCCCAGTTTGTTGTGGGTTGAAGTTAGATTTGGTGAGTTGTTGCTGTAGAGCCTAGTTTGCAATTTTGGATGAATTTTTCTTATGGTTTTTGGATTTAGACATCCTCGTTATTTTTTTTTGTACATCTACCTGGGCTTAGGGAAGGGCGTCTATAATCACATTACATGAAGCCGTCTGCTGTCGCTTAAACTGAAGTTAGGGCCGCATGTAGGCACCCACACACACCCACAATATGCTGAGTGCTAATCCTATGCAGCTAGTTGCGAGACCTTTTTTTTTTATTTTTATTTTTTCATAAATGTGTAAAGTTAGGTATATTTAATTTATAAACTAATTTTTATTATTTTGGATGCTTTTAAGTAATTTTTTTTATTTTTAAACACAATGATATTTTTCGTAATTGTCTAGCAGTGGTATTTTCGTAATTTTTTGAGTTAAAAATACAAAAATGTCACTATGTTTAAAAATAAAAATATTTAAAAGTATCTAAAAATAGTAAAAATTGATTTATAAGTTCAACACACGTAGCTCTATATGTTTATAAAAATTCCAGAAGGGAGAAGGTGGGGGTACCTAACCGGATGCATGAGATCACCCCTCCAATATGATAGCATTGAGCTATGCTCTTATTCATGAGAATGCTAATAGTTTTAAATATGCTATAACAATTAAACAATATTGAAATACTTTTTTTTTTATTTATTAATATTGGTTTCCATGAATGTAATATTATCATAAACCTTTAAGAGAGACTTTATTAGGTTGACCGGTTCTAAATGTTGAAATCTTCTAGTTTTTGCAAATTTTATATGACTTCATATAAATCCAAGCAACTCACTATTGTTTGTTCAAAAATATTTATTTAATCAAGAAGTTGAAAAACACCGTGTTTGGACAGTTTAATGAGCCAGAAGAAATGCAAATGCAAAAAGATTGCTATGTATTTTGAAAGGGCCACTAAGGTATCAAATTTTCAACATTAAGCGTACAATGTGGCACGGTTTTTTTTTTTTTTTTTTTTTTTTTTGGGGGGGGGGGGGGGGGGAAGCGGGGCGATTAACTATTGGAACGTACTCTATCAAAAAAAAAAAAAAAAAATGGAACATACGCGCAAAAATCATCCATACAGCTGGCACGGGATCAAATCTTGCCGGCTGTGGGAGTTTGATTTTTCCTCCCAACGGTAGGGATCTAGTTTCGGGGAGTTTTACCTCTCGTAGTATGGGTGGAGCTTTATCTCCAAGAGAGAATTTAGACATCTTAGTATGTCTCATCCCTATATGAATAAGTTTAATTTATAATATCAAATATCCTATTTATATTATCAATAAAAAATTGCCTAATTTATTATTTTAAACATAATGTATGGATTTGATTAAAGATATAAATAATATTATTGAAGGTTTAAATCTTCTCCAGGTGTGCAGATGATGTAGGGATACACAAATAACCCATGACTGTAAATTTTTTTTTGTAGTGACTTTAATATGGATGAACCTCGTAACAAACAGTTTGGATACGGACTACATATGATAGAGAGCGTAAAGTTTTGAATGCTTCTCATGTGCATGGGTGGAGTGGAAGTGCTTCACCGAATCCGCTTCGAAAACGATTTTCAGATGTGCTTGTTTGAAGTCAAAAAAGTGTTAAAAGCCTTTTTCATGCGAAACCCAATGTTTTTCTCCTTTCCTGTTTTGGTGCACCCCATCGAACATAATTGAGAAATGAACTCGTTAACTCGAGCTAAGTAATGATTTATTTATCTCATCTCGAAAAATTTATTTATTTTTTACTTTTTTACGCACTTATTTATTTAAATGTATTTAGGGTGTGTTTGGGAATGGATAAAACTTTTGATGAAAAGTTTTGGAAAGTAAAAGTTGTCAAATGATGTGATACGATAGGGGCAATGATGAGGAGCAAAGATGATAAAATTAAAATAGATAGGTTAATTGTATGAGTAGTTGTGTATAAATGATTGAAAAATAGTGTAGTTGTATGGGAAAATGTGAAAAAATGATTAAAAAATATAATAATTGTAGAGAGTGAAAAGTTTTACATTAAAAAGTTTTAAGTTGACATTTTTTGCTCATTGCCAAACACACACTTAATATATAAATTAAATTTTACTATTTTTGAAGATATATATATTTTCTTAAAATTTTTAAACATAAAGATGTTTTAGCCGTTTTAGCCATTAAAAACAGATAAGTTGTCTCTATATTTAAAAATCTAAAAAAATATACGCTTCTTCAAAAATGGTAAAAAATTAATTTATATATTAAATACATATATATTAATAAGTTTAAGGAGAATAAAGCAAAAAAAAAAAATTTGAAATAAGTTTTTTAAGATTGACTAAATAATGGCAAGGTAACAAGATCATTTCTTTATTTAGAAAGCAATGCTATATGTAATTATGCACAGGATAGTCGCAAAATAGGCCTTGTGAGCATGTACGTTTTGCTAATTTTCAGCATTGCAAAATAAAAATCTGAGTGCTTGCGATTTCAACTAAGTGGATTAAACCTGTGTGCCTACGATTTCAATTGCATGGATCAAAAAAGCTCATATAAGTGTTTAGAGGTTGCTTTGAGCGTTTAAAAGAATTTATAATACTCGCATGTTAATGATTCGAAGCAAACGTGTTCGAGCCTCAATGCACATGCTTGCATTTTTATAAGCATATCCAATGTTTTTTTAAGTATGGATCTGTATTTTATTTTGTATTTCCAAAATAAAAAACTGTTTTTCCGGTTAAAAAATAAAAATAAATGTTAATGCTGTGTGTATTGAGGCCTGATGCGCACGTTTACATTGAATCATCGTCGATGCATACACTCACATCATACTTCCTACCCACACATCAATAGTAAGGTCATTTCAGGAGGTTATGACGGAGCGCAATTCAGTGCACCCGGGTGCATTCAGCCTCAACGCACCCGGGTGCACTGCACCTATTTTTTTTTATTTTTTTTTGAAAATTTTTGTATACAATAGTTAATATAGGTTTATTTAACATATGTATCAATTTTTACTATTTTTGGAGACTTTTAGATATTTTTTTTAGATTTTTAAAAATCAGTGACATTTTCGGTAATTTAAAATTACGAAAAATGCCACTGATTTTTAAAAATCTAAAAAAAATATCTAAAAATCTCCAAAAATAGTAAAAATTGATACATATGTTAAATAAACCTATATTAACAGCTTCATGAAAAAATTTTCAAAAAAAAATAAAAAAAAATAGGTGCAGTGCACCCGGGTGCGTTGAGGCTGAATGCACCCGGGTGCACTGAATTACGCTCCGGTTATGACATGGTTTTATTTTGCAAAGCGCTTAAAGCATTTATACATTTGTGGCTCGCTTTTCTAAAATAAAATAGCTTATAGTCCAAGACCGGTGGTGGATAGCTCATAGCCGCTGTTTATGACCGTCATAACACTCTTTTTTTTATATATATATTTGAAATTTTTTAATAAAACTATTAATTTATGTATATATTATCTATAAATCAAGTTTTTATCATTTTTTAGAGATATATATTTATTTTATATTTTTAAACATAAAGTTATTTTGGTTATTTTTACTAATTGTACTGTCTATGTGTTTGAAAATACAAAATAAATATATACACATCAACCAAAAAGGATATGACTTATCTTATAAATAATGTACACTTAAGTTAATAATTTTATTAAAAAGTTCCAGCAACAAAAAAAAGGTATTTTAGAGTAGCTTGAAGTGTGACTATCTTAGACAGGTTTGAGAAGATCATGACCATTGTATGCCGAATAATCATCTATGACTAGTCATAATATTTATTTTTTCGAATTTTTTTTAATAAAGCTATTAATTTAGAAAACATTCAAAAATGGTAAAACTTGGTTTATAGATTTAATACACCTAGATTCACTTACCCATGAAAAAAAAATTAAAAAAATAAGTTTTTGGGCCGGATGCATGGAGGAGGCTGTGCATCCGGCTTCAAAAGATCAGCAGACATTATCTATAAACTAAGTTGTACTAAATTTAAAAATGTGTATATATTTATTTTATATTTTTAAACATACGCGCATTATTGTCCTTTTCATAAATTAAAAATATAAAATATATATAAATATTCAAAAATAAGAAAATTTAGTTTATTTTGATAATATAAACTTAGATTAACAGTTGTAGAAGAAATTTTCAAAACAAATATTAAAAAAAAGGCAAACCTAAGATGCCCGATCTAAGATCTGTATAAGAAGATCATGCCTCTAGGTCCCTTTTTTTTTTAACAAAAACTTTTTAAATTAAAATTTTTAATCTAAAATTTTTCATTCTTTATAATTATCATATTTTAAAATTATTTATTTACACAATTACTCATACAACTAACTTTCATGTTTTAACTTTATTTTCTTTACACCTCATCATTACCACTGTCCTGTGACATCATTTTCTGTTAATTTAATAACTTTGACCCATTTATCATTTCTTAAACACACCCTCTACTTATATGGTCTATTTTACAAAAATTGTGTATGCGCAGTTCTGGTGAAAAGGCATTGGCGGTGAATAAATATAAATAGCCGTAGTTTGAAAACGGATTCCTGAATCCTGGGTTAATTAATCATAACAAAATTAACCTTTTTATATTAAACAATAAACTTCTGGGCAAGCGCCGGGCATACCTTGATGAACCAGCTGAAACAAATCCACGCCCACACCCTCCGCGGCGGCTTCGACCACACCAAACACCTCATCGTCAAGTCTCTTTCCTTGCAAAACATCTCCTACGCTCGCGCCCTCTTCGATCACCACCTCCCTTTTCCCTCCACATTCCTCTACAACACCCTCCTCCAGGCCTACGCGTCCCGTTCTCTCCCTCTCCAATGCCTCTCTCTCTTTGCTCGCATGCTCTCCCGCCACCCCTTCTCTCCCCCCAACACCTACACCTTCACCTTCCTCTTCACGGCCTGCTCGTCCCTGCCCCCGTCCCCCAAACACGGCCAAGCCATCCACGCCCGCTTTCTCCAGATGGGCTTCCCTTTTGACGCATTCACCTTCACTTCCCTGGTTGACATGTATTGCAAGTCGGGGGTTCTCGTGCTTGCCCGTAAGGTGTTTGATGAAATGGCCGAGAGGGATTTGCCTTCTTGGAATGCCATGATTGCTGGTTACGCCAAGTGGGGAGCAATGGCGGAGGCCAGGGAGCTATTTGAGAAGATGTCAGAGAGGAATGTGGTTTCGTGGACTACAATGGTTTCTGGATACTGTAAGAATGAAAGGTTTGAGGAGGCAGTGACAGCGTTTTTGAGGATGGAGAGGGAGGACAGAGTGAGGCCGAATGAGCTCACGCTGGCAAGTGTGCTACCAGCTTGTGGGAAGCTCGGGGCGTTGGAGTTGGGTGAGAGAATTCAGAGGTATGCAGTCGAGAATGGGTTGCATAAGAATGCGTTTGTTGGAAATGGGTTGATTGATATGTATGCCAAGTGTGGAAAGATTGAAAAGGCAAGGCGTGTATTTGAGGAAATGGGGGCGAGGAACTTGTGTGCGTGGAATTCCATGATCATGGGTTTGGCTGTTCATGGGAGTTGGAAGGAGTGTCTGAAACTTTTTGATGACTTGTTGGTGAGTCGGCTTCAACATTTTTTTTTCTCATTATTTCACTGTTGTGCATTTTAATTTCTCTCTTGTTGAATAAGAAATTCTGCTGAGGAAACCACTCTGTCAGACACCATAAATAAGACGGCAATTTCAAATGTCTTTCCATTTAAATTCAGTGATATTCTTCCTTATTAATTTCATTTAACCTCTCATTGCTTGCATCTATTTTCTATGTGACTGTTTGCATGCTGGTCATATGATTTTTTTAAATTTTATTTATTATTATTATTTTTTGTGAACTACAGGCAAGGGGAATTACACCTGATGACATCACATTTGTTGGTGTCCTTTTGGCATGCACTCATGGAGGTCTGGTTGTCCCCGGTTGGCAAATTTTTGAGTGCATGGAGAAAGAGTTCTCTGTTACTCCTAAATTGGAGCATTATGGCTGCATGGTTGATCTTTTAGGACGTGCTGGACATTTACATGAAGCTTATGATCTCATTACGAATATGCCTATGACACCAGATTCAGTAGTTTGGGGGGCTTTATTGGGAGCTTGCAGTTTCTATGGCAATATTGAGCTGGCTGAAATAGCAGCCAACTTTCTCTTTGAGCTAGAGCCATGGAATCCAGGGAACTATGTGATTCTTTCAAATATTTATGCATTATCGGGCTGTTGGGACGGTGTTGCAAAAGTGAGGTTGTTGATGAAGGGAAAACGAATTTATAAGTCAGCAGGTTATAGTGTTATAGAATTGGAAGGTGTTGTTCATAAGTTTCTCGTGGATGAAGGATCACATCCGAGGTTTAGCGAGATCCTTGCCATGTTGGATGAAGTCACAGTGATGATGAAGTATCATGGTCGCTCTGCTATTTTGGTGTCTGAACTAGAGTTATGACTGATGGAGGTGTACTTGGCATTTCTTTCTATGGGTTGCAGAGCTGAGGGGAATCTGAGATATTACCATCTGGACAGGTTTTAAGGGGAACAAAAACATTATGGGCCTCTTGGATAGAGTAGATCTGATCGGCAGAAATTGAATGGAAAGAAAATTTGATGTCAGCAAGATAGGAATGATGTCAACAACAAAGCAAATGAGTTCAATACAAATACAGTTGTTCCAAGTTGGGTTTTTGCCTTCCCATAGACTCTCACAGTCGGCATCCCCAATTAACAATCATTGAATTGCTAACAATGAGCCCCATTTGAAGTGGCTGTTTGGTCACTTGGTCTCTTGAAGAGAACATTAAAAAGTTGTGGGCCTCTGAAGTTCTCAGTCATCAGCCCCTGTTGAACTATTTGACAAAGATATTACGGATCATGCTGCTGTTGTTAAGAACAACTATTTCGAACATCTTGATAATTCGTGATGAGAAAGAGCAGGATGGGTTAAATTTCATGGCTGCCCCTAGGAAGTCCTTGAATTGAAGAGGAGTGGCTTAAAGCAGAATTCCTAGTGAAGCGTTTGGAAGTACCCAGGAAGTCTTGGGAAAATCGAGGTGACATTCATTCAAATAGCGGTTTTGTGTTGTTGCTAAGGGAGCCCAATCCAGTGCACCCGGGTGCATTCAGCCTCAATGCACCCGGGTGCACTGCACCTATTTTTTTTTATTTTTTAAAATTTTTTTTTATACAATGGTTAATCTAGGTTTATTTAACATAAAATTACCGAAAATGCCACTGATTTTAAAAAATCTAAAAAAAATATCTAAAAGTCTCCAAAAATAGTAAAAATTGATACATATGTTAAATAAACCTAGATTAACCATTGTATGAAAAAATTTTTAAAAAAAATAAAAAAAAATAGGTGTAGTGCACCCGGGTGCATTGAGGCTGAATGCACCCGGGTGCACTGGATTGGGCTCCACCCGGGTGCACTGGATTGGGCTCCGTTGCTAAGAGGAGGGGAAAGGGAAACTCATTTCTCCATTATCTCAATCATTTTACCTACTTTAGTTACCCTACTTTTTCCATTTTTTATTCATATATCACACAATTACCCTATTTATTCCCACTTCACTCCTATCATATCACATCACTTTTATAATTTTCAAAAACTTTCTTACTTTTGCCTTTTCCCCTTCTCCTTTTTGCCACATTATGTTATTAAAAATACACCCAAAATGATGGGCTTGATTGGAAGAGTTGATTCGAAATCTACGGAATTGATCTTCTCAGAATGCCGTTACCCAAGGACTGATTTGACATGTATGTTCCATAATATTTGTACTTTTTGTATACACAAACTGTTATTTTGTCGTCCCTTTGCTCAATTTTCTTTCCAATTCAGTTACATTCCGAGCAAACTACAGAAATGTGCTAATTTAAGACTCATATGCTATTCTTTATTTTCGGACATCAATCAGCTGATTCGTTGATTGAAAGCTGTGGGTATTTTACATGATTTTGTTGAGAAGAGAAAATTACTAATGAATGGTGTGTTTGTTTGGGGCCCAAATATGTCAACTAAAACTTTTCAACCCAAAACTTTTCACTCTCCATAACTACTCTATTTTTTAATTATTTTTTCACTTTTTTCTATACAAACTACCCTACTTTTCAATTATTTCTACACAACTACCCATACAACTAATCTATCTATTTTAATTTTATTCTCTTTACTACTCATCATTATCCCTATTATATCACGTCATTTTCTATCAATTTGACAACTTCTACCCCCAAAACTTTTCATCAAAAGTTTTACCTCTAACCAAACACACCCGAAGTGTGCGGGATTTTGTATTGTTACTAGTATGTACCGGCTTCATTTGATTGAAACTCACAATTAGCCATCCACATACAATTTTCAAATTGTACAACTGAATGGTGATTGCTGACCTACAAGTTTTTGGATCTTTGCACGAGAATTAGTAAAAATAAATATACAAATTATTTAGAGCATAAAAAAAGTAGAAAACGGAGTTCATATTAAGTGTCCTGCAGATGCATGTATTTTACTTGTCATAAAGAATTTATAATTAAAAGGGATAATTTTAAATATCCCCATGAATTTAATCTTAATTACAAATATACTAATTAAGTTTAAAATCTTTCGTATGTACACACTAAAAGGTGTGTTTGTTTGGGGCAAAAAAATGTCAACAAAAACTTTTCAATATAAAACTTTTCACTCTCCATAATTACGCTATTTTTTAATTATTTTTTTACATTTTCCTATACAAACTACCCTACTTTTCAATCATTTGTACACAACTACCTATACAACTAACATATCTATTTTAATTTTATTATCTTTACTCTTCATCATTACTCATATTATATCACATCATTTTTTTATCAATTCGGTAACTTCTACTCTAAAAACTTTTCATCAAAAGTTTTGTCCCAACCAAACACACACTAAATAGATATCAAATATCAAATATACCGTTGGCCATTAACATTATTTGAAGATGATGAAATTAACATGCCCATTGTAGATATGAGAAAATCTACTGATGGGAAATATTTTTAAAATATAGTAAAATACTTTTTAAAATGTAAAAATTTAATTTTTATGTGGTCATATTCCATAATCCGTGCTGGTGGACGAACCAAGTTATTTCTTAATAGAAATATTAAGATTTTTATTTAAGATGTATTTGATTGAGTATAAAATTTTTCGGTTAAAAACTTTTCATTCTTCATAACTATCATCATTATCATAAGTCATTTTCCGCCTAGGTGGGGTTGGTTGTATGGATTCTGTTACACCATTCTTGGCGATTAAAGACTAAATTTTGTACTCTCCATAACTATCATATTTTTAAAATTATTTATTTACATTTTTCCATGCAAACTATCATACTTTTCAATCATTTTCACACAAATATGCATCCAACTAGCCTATTTATTTTAATTTTATTTTTTTTACACTTCATCATTAACCCAATCATATTACATCATTTTTTTTTTATCAATTTAACAACTTTTATAGTAAAAACGTTTCATCAAAAAGTTTTATTACTTTCCAAATACACCTTTAATGTAAAAAGATTTTCTATTCTATCTATTATAATTCGAAAATTAATTTTTAGTATTATTTATTGTGAAAATTTTTAAAATATTAATGAAATCAAAATTTATCTTGAAAAATGAAAAGAATTATCTTTTAAAATAATTGTAAATTTTTTTCACATTTATTAATACTAAATATTAGTTTCTTTGTGTTATAACCAAAAATTTGTTGTACCATCAAAATCAGGAAGGAGAGTTAACGGCTTGGATCGCCAGATATGGACGCATATATATGGATTTCCCTGCGTTGCTAGACCACCGTACCAATCACGTCTTCTTCTCCAAAACGCTTCCATTGTACAAAAGAAAATACATCGATTTTCATCAGCTGCGCCATTGCTACTACCTGGAAAAATCCCATCTTCTACGTTCAAGTGCGTGAAACTGATCTCCATAGCCGGCGAATCGATCGGGTGAACCGCAGGTGAAAACTCAACTGAGCAGCACTGGGGAAAAACCCATCTCCATTGCCACGCTAGCAAGATCATGGGCAGCCATGCCGTATCTGCTCCCAGCCGGCCTCACAGTCAGTAAATTTCCTTTTCCGATCTGCAAGCCCATCAGCATATTTTCTCTGATCTCAAAAATTTCTTCTCCCACCGAACTTCAAATCTAAAAATCAATTAAGAAAATTGGAAAAACTCCATTGCAGAATTTTGGGAGCAAATTCGAAGTGCGAGTTATCTCAATACCTCCTTCTCTTTTCTCAAAAAAAAAAAAAAAAAAAAAAAAACCTCCTTCTTATACACAAATCCACCAGTAAAACCTCCTCACAGATTCACCAATAAAAACCCTTTGGTAGAAATCTTTGAAACTCTCAATTACATCCGACGGCAACAAAAACTACGAAAAAAGATGAACGAAATGCACCATTGTTATTTAGGGGTACTTGGGTCATTTACAAATGAGATACCATGCCTATTAACTGACGTTTATTTTTGGGAGGAGTGATCAGGGCAAGGCTTAGCCCATCATAAAGAATTCATTAAGGGTGTGTTTGATAATGAATAAAACTTTTGATGAAAAGTTTTATAGAGTAAAAGTTGTCAAATGATGTGATATGATAGGGGTAACAATGAGTGGTAAAGATGATAAAGTTAAAATAAATAGGTTAGTTGTGTGGATAGTTGTGTAGAAATGATTGAAAAGTAGGGTAGTTGTATAGGAAAATGTAAAAAAATGATTAAAAAAATGATAATTATGAAGAGTGAAAAGTTTTTGATTGAAAAGTTTTAAGTTGACGTTTTTTATGGATTGCCAAACGCACCCTAAAAAAAATTCACTTTTTTTTTGGTAAACTTGTTTATCTAAGTGTATTTAACATATAAAATTTTACCATTTTTAAATATGTATATATATTTTTTAAGATTTTTAAACATAAAAAAGTATATATAAATATCTAAACATGGTAAAATTTAGTTTATATGTTAAATACACTTAGATAAACAAGTGTATGAAGAAAAAACTAAAAAAAATTTTAAATGAATTTTTTGAGGTAGGCTAAGTGGGTCATTTGTTTTGTTAAGGCTTATAAGATCACTTCTCATGTATGAAATATTTTAAACTTAAATGAGTATATTTATAATTAAGGGTAAATGTTATTGATGCATTTGGAATTAACTCTAATTAAAATGAGATAAAAAATAAATAAAGCAGATTTTCAAGTAGAATAAAAATAAATCTATCATTTACTTCATTTGATAATCTTGATATTTTTATTTAAGAATTTTATTTTTATGTAAAAATAATTTATTTAAAAAATTAATTATTATTTAAGTTATTTAATAATTAATATTTTGAAAAAATGAGAAAAATATATCTTAAGATGAATCTACAATATATTCATATATTTTAAAAATTTTAAGCTAGATATGATAATGCACCATCAAATGTGAATTAGTTTTCACTTTAGCGTCCTACTAAAGTATTTTAAGCAGAGCAACTAGGGGTGTACTTTGGTAGTAACTTATGCTTACCCGTCATTGGAAGTATGATTCATGAAAGCAATAACTTTACTTTATTTGTAAAATGTAATCTCTTCTTTTTCGTATGCTATTTATATCTTAGTGTAATATATCCTAGTGTAATATATTTGGGATTATAGATATATTCAGTGGATATAGATGAAAGTTCTTGAATTTAATGAGTATATTTGAAATCGGGGTCAAATATAGCAAATATATTTGGAATTGATCTTTAAGGAAAATAAATTCATTTATTTATGGGATAATTCCTTTTATACATGACAATTGCACCTAATTCCTAATATACCAACAATCTTTCATAAATTCCTCTTATACCTATAACATTTTACCATAAATTCCTATTATATTCACGCCATCAAAACCACCGTTATCTACCCCATTAAAAAACGATTTTGCCCTTTTAAAATTTTTTTCTAGTTAAAATAATTCAATCTTAATATGACTTTAAATTAATTAATATCTTGTATTAATGATTTACTATCATCAATTAAATAATATTAAGGTTAAATTATCTCAATTAAAAAATTTTAAAAAGACAAAATCGTCTTTTCAATGGGGTAGATAACGGTTGTATTGACCGCATGGGTATTGACGGTAAGGGTATAAGAGGAATTTATGGTAAAATTTATGGGTATAAGAGGAATTTGTAAAACATCGTGGGTATATGAGGAATTAGATGCAATTGTTATGAGTATGAGATGAATTATTCCTTTATTTATTGTTTTTTATGTTATATACAAGTAGGGGTGCAACTTGGGCCGGGTTGAGCCCGAACCCGATTTTGGGCAGTGTTAGAACTTGATTTTTCATCACCCGAGCCCGAAAAACCCGAACCCGAGGAACCCGATTTGTAAATATGATAGGGTTAGGGTTCAACCCTAACCCGAAGAACCCGAGCCCGATTTTTCATTTTATATTTATTATAAAATATATTATATACATACTATTTAAACAATATTTCTTTATATTCTTCATATTTTATGTTATTATATCTATATTTGAATATATATTTGGAATATTGTAATTTTATTGTAAATAAAGTATATTATTTCATTTATATTTATCTTTTATTTCTATCATTCATTTTTACACTTATTAATTTTTTTCTTTATCTTAGTTTTGATGTTAAATTTTTTCTAGAAATATTCTTTACATTACTATTTTTAAAAAATATGTAGTTTGATTATATATTATTATGTTTACCTACATAATTTGTTATTATTATTTATTCATATGAAATTCTAAACTTATCACTTTTAAATAAAATGTAAATTCATCAACATAAATTCGAACCCGAAACTCAGCCCGAACCCGATTTTCAAAAATAGGGTTAGGGTTCAGGTTTTACAAATAGGGTTAGGGTTGATGTTTTATAAATAGGGTTAGGGTTAGGGTCGAGATGAACTCGAGTTTCATGAGCCCGAGTTGCACTCCTGTATACAAGCGGTTTCATATAATCCTCTCTAATTTTAATATCTCTGATCTAAGGGATGCTGCTATTCAACGTACTAAACAACAAATCCACTTCCTTTTGGAAGATGAGGAGTTATTATGGAAGCAAAGAGCCAAAGTTCATTAGCTTCAACATGGAGACAGAAATACCTCTTTCTTCCACCGTGTCGCGTCCAATCGCAGAAGACGAAACTTTATTGAGGCTCTTACGGATGACAGGGGAACTCGGATCACTGATACACAGGGGTTGCTTGCACTCACTTTATCGTACTTTGGGGAGGTTTTTTCAAGCTCGGTTCCTTCCGACCTACACCGCATCACTAGTTTAGTCACAAGGAAGATATCAATTGCTTCACAAGAAAGGCTTACCAGACCCCTATCCATGGAGGAGGTGTTGAAAGCTTTAAAGACTATGAACCCATCAAAAGCTCCTGGGCCTGATGGACTTCCTGCTGGCTTCTAACGCACGTACTGGCATATTGTTGGACATGATATTTTCTTGGTATGCAAAGCTTTTATGGATGATCGTTTACAGCTGCACCAGTGCCAACAACTCCAAGTACTCAACCACACCAACCTTGTCTTAATTCCAAAAAAAGTTGGTGTTGAAACTCTAGCGGATTATCGCCCTATCAGTCTCTGTAATGTCGCCTATAAGATTCTGGCAAAAGTGCTGGCCAATCGTTTGAAATGCTGCCTCAATGATGTTATCTCCCCTTAGCAGAGCGCGTTTGTCCCAGGGCGCCTCATAACTGACAATATGCTGATTGCATATGAAGTTATTCACTCACTTCGACAGCGAAGGATGGGAAACAAGCAGGAATTGGCAGTCAAGATGGATATGTCTAAAGCCTATGATCGGGTTGAATGAGATTTCCTGAGTCACATGATGACAACTATGAACTTTGGCCCGGTGTGGATTAATTGGATTCGTAGGTGTGTGCAGTCTGTTCGCTACAGAATCCTGGTGAATGGACACAAAACCCCCCTCCTCACCCCACATAGGGGACTACGATAGGGAGATCCACTTTCTCCATATCTTTTTCTGATTTGTGCAGAGGGTCTCTCTCTTCTTCTTGCCCAGGCTCATCTCCACCAGTCGCTCCATGGCATCAGACTCTGTCTCAGGGGACCCACCCTATCTCATCTTTTCTTTGTTGATGACGCCCTCATCTTCATCAAGGCCACTGAATCCCAAGCGCGACAGCTACTCTCCATTCTGCGAACATATAGTGAATGCATTGGACAAGTCATAAATATAAACAAGATTGCGCTATTTTTCAGCTCCAATACAAACCCATGTGTGAGAAGCTCTATTATTGAGGTGTTTGGGTCGTGTGCTCTGGAATTTAAATCTTATTTGGGGCTGCCTGTTTGGTTAGGGAGATCAAAGAAAGATATGTTCAGAGATCTAAAGGACGCGTATGGCGGAAGATCCATGGGTGGAAGGGGAGACTTCTTTCGTGGGGCGGTAAGGAGGTTCTCATCAAAGCTGTAGCTCAAGCTATCCCTATATACTCTATGAGTATTTTCCTCCTCCCCATAAACTTTTGTAATGAAATTGCGAGTATGCTGAGTAAATTTTGGTGGGGCGAGAGCAATGGGAGACGCAAGATGAGTTGAGTAGCATGGAAGGATATGTGCAAGACTAAGGCTACAGGGGGTATGGGCTTTCGTGACCTAATCTCTTTTAACTAAGCGTTGTTGGCCAAACGGGTGTGGCGACTGGTTTCAAATTCTGATTCCCTTTGTTACTATGCTCTAAGGGCCAAGTACTTTAGTCATGGAAATCTTTGGGCCTGCAAGGCGAAGCCAACAGACTCATTCACTTGGAGGAGTATCCTTCGGGCTAGGGATGTGATCCTTGGGGGGTGTCGATGGCGTATTGGCTCGGGGGATCGGGTGAATTTTTTTCAAGACAAGTGGCTTCTTTCTCTACTCTCCAAGGCTGGGCCTTTACTAGCACATATTCCAGACGATGCGAAAGTTAGTCTCTTCCGAAATCAATTGGATGGTCAATGGGAATAAACCCTTGTTCTGCAAGCGGTTGGTGAGGCCGGCCGTGATATCATTTTCTCAAATCCACCCCCAAATGGGGGGGAGGAAGATCTCTGTTTTTGGGAACCGGAACCGGATGGACATTTCTCGGTGAAATCTGCATACAGGCTCCTCACAATGATGTCGGAAAGGTCTTTGATGGGTGGTGAGGCTGACAATGATCGAAATAAGGAGATATTCAGGTTCATTTGGAATGCAAAACTCCCGAGCAAAATACTCATTTTTTCTTGGAGGCTGTTACTAAATGCTCTCCCCACCCTTATTAATTTGCAGCGACGTGGAATCACTGTGGACACCTCATGCCTCTTCTGTAAGAGGCATACAGAAGACATATTTCATCTTTTTATTAACTACAATGCTATCAAGCCGGTCTATCATACCGTAGTGGGTGATCTGCTTTCCTCCGTGCAGGGGACCTCCATTTTGGATATCATTCGGGCTTTCATCACTACTAATCGTAAGGTTGTTTTTCTTCTCTTCCTCTTATATTGTTGGCAAATCTGATACATGCGAAACCAACTCCGGGTGGAAGGCACTCCACAGGTGTTTTCCAATGTGAAGGAATGGTGTATAAGCTTCAGAGATCAGTATGGGGCGGCGATGGAAAAAAGGGGGGCAACTTTTTTTGAGAAACCCCTGGTTGCTAGATGGACTAAACCTATCGGAGGCACATTCAAGGTTAATATTGATGGGCGAAAGAATCTCCATAATAACTGCACGGGATTGGCAGCGGTCATTAGGGACTCCAATGGTTCTTTTGTTGCGGCAAAGGGGTGGAATAGGCGTGAACATCTGGATCCGCTGATTATGGAGGCCACTGCTTTATGTCTGGGATTAAGGTGGGCTCTGGAGGGCCATTTCGACAACCTACAGGTGGAATCTGACTCGTTGACTCTTATTGATTTTTTGGTGGACGAACGCCCCATTAGGGCCCCTGTGGGAATCATTGTCTCACAAATCCGCCAGATTGCCCTACATGCCCATTCTTTGTCATTTCACCATGTGCTACGGTCTGGGAACTCCGTGACTCATCTTTTGGCTGATTTCGCATCTTTTAATTTTTTGCCTGAACAAGAATGGTGGGGCAATCCACCCTTTTTTCTTCAGGAAAAACTCTGTACAAATAATTTTTTGGCAATACTATACGATGATAGCCTTATCCCTTCCACCTCTGATCCCTCTCTTGTGCAGAGGTTGGCGGGATAGGGGCTTATCTTTTAATAAAAAAAAAATATCTCGATGATTTGCTAAAATTTATTTTATTTATAATATTGAGCATTATTTGTTTAGTTAAAAAATAAGTTTTATCTAAATCAAAGATGTACCGGGGCATATTTTCTCCATGTATATATATATTCATGTGTAGATTATAAAGAATGTTTAGATTCATTTATATGTATTGGAATGTAACACTACTTTATATAATCATTTATCCACATAAAAATTAAGTTTACATTATTTAAATGTTAAAAATACAACTTTAAAATCAATATTTAGCGATTAGTCATTTTATTAGTTGATTTTACACATTTGCAGATGACATTTATAAACAATGATATTAAATAAATGAAAAAGTTTCTATACTAATATAATAGATGAAACATAGAAGAGTAGAAGAGTAGCATATAGCCCATATATGTAATATACATGCATTGTATAATGCACAGATATAAATAAAAAAGAGAACATGACATCAAAAAAAATAATAATAATAAACAACTAAGTGGCTGTGGCGGATGAAGGTTTAGGAATTTACCTGGCGGGTCGCATTTGAAGTGGATCAGTGATTCAGGAGGATATATGACACTCCTAGAGAAGGCATGATCTCGTTTGGCTTCACGATCTCCAAATAAATCATATGAGTAATCGATTTCTACGTTTTCAAACATTCTGAACTCAACAGAAGGCTCGGATCGACCATCAAAAGCATGTACATAAAGACCACTATGGACAACAATGTGAACTATTGAACGCTGGTTGAATGCACCTGGGGCCTCAATGCACCCGAGTGTACTTTACTTATTTTTTTACTTTTTTGATACTTTTTTTTATGAAAATGTTAATGTAAGTGTATTTAACATGTGTATAAATTTTTACCATTTTTAAAGATTTTTAAATATTTTTTTCGAATTTTTTAAAATTAGTGGCATTTTTAGTAATTTAAACTTACTAAAAATGCCACTAATTTTTAAAAAAATCTAAAGATCTCTAAAAATGATAAAAATTTATACACATGTTAAATTCATTTATATTAACAGTCGTGTAAAAAATTTTTCAAAAAAATAAAAAAATTGGGTGAAGTACACCCGGGTGCATTGAAGCGTCCTGAACTTTTAGATTTTTTCTTAATTATTATATGATTTTTTGCATAATTAATTATTATTTTCTATGTCATATATGATGCTTATACATTTGAAAATGCAAATTCACACGTTATGATTTAGAAAAAACTATTAGAAACTAATGCGTTCAATCATGCATATTTATCTTAATTGCCGAGATTTTGAACTCACGTGTGTGTTGCTTTATCGTTTAAAATCGCTAAGCGTCAAGAGGATATGCTAAGATTTTTTTTCAATCATGCATACGGTTACAGGAGAAGTTTTGTTTTTTATGTTAATAATGTCAAGCATTTATATTATTGACTTCGGATTTTTTAGAATTTTTATAATAATCGTATTGTGTGGTGAGCGCTTGTAATAAAGTAAATGATGTGGATCTTATAAATTTTATTTAATGAAATTTAATGCTTTTTATGCAAACATTTAATTCGAAGTTCTTACAAATTATTCTATGCTTTTACGTGTAAAGGATCTTGAGAAATTTGACTCCAAATTCCATATTCTTGGGGTTGACTTGATAATACCAACTATAGTATACATATGGAGGATTTTTTTTTTTTTTTTTTTGAAAGAGACATGGAGGAATTGAATTCTATGTTTACATTGCTAGAAATTGGAAATAGTGGTGAAACTTGGTTGGATGGGTACACTATGGGGCGAACCTTCCTCTTATCATATTTTAAGAAGTTTTTATCCTATTTTATTTTTAGTCGGGTTGGTTTGACTCTTACCCTACCTTATTTTTTGAAACGGTTGGATTAGTTTCAGTTTTAATTCCAAATTAATTCTTTAAAAAGATCTTTTATACTATATTTAAATATTATAATTTTACTATAAATCTTACTTAATACTTGTAATCAATATGGTAATAATATTATTTTAAAATGCTTTGATTAAATGTACTAAATGATAAATTAATTAAACAAGTTTTAACGTTTATAAAAGACATATATTGTATCATTATATATAATATTGAGACTTGATCCCATGCGGCCAGTGGTGGGATCTTTTCTTACTTTTTTATAAACATGTTGAGCTAGTGTATTTAATCTATAAACTAAGTTTTACTATTTTTATATGCTTTTAAGTATTATTTTTAAATATAATGATATTTTTGTAATTTTCTGATAAGGTTAAATACACTTAGCTCTATATGTTTATAAAAAAATTAAAAAATATTTTTGAAAGAGTCCCGTGGGCGGACGCATGAGATCCTCCCTCATATATATTATATAAAAGACATATTAAATATATATTATTAAATTTGGGTCCATTCCCCTGCCGAAACCTTGGAATTTACTATGTACTAATTTAATTGAATATTTTTTTTTTATTTAGAACTTAACTTATCTTACGAGTAAAAAAACAAGAACATACCCTTCCCATTTTAAGATACACAACGGATCCACTTACGAGTACGCTACATCCCTGATTAGAAATGAATAGTGTTGATTTTAGCCGAAAATAGATATACATTATAACTAATTTTGGGTGTGTTTGGTAAGAAGTAAAAGTTGTTAAGTTAAAACTTTTCAATCTAAAACTTTTCACTCTCCACAACTACCCTTCTTTTAATTATTTATTCACATTTTTTTATACAATTACCCTAGTTTTCAATTATTTCTATACAACTACCAACACAACTAACCTATCTATTTCAACTTTATCCTATTTATTCTTCATCATTACTCGTATCAATCATATCATTTGACAACTTCTGCTCTCTACAACTTTTCATCAAAAGTATTATCCATTCACAAACACACCCTTTATCGTAATGATTTCATGAAGGTAGAAGCTCCAAATTGAAATGCTACTGCGGTGAATCTAAAAATAGGCACTCAAAGACTACACCATGATCACCAGATTTTTGCATGCCAAATATCACCTAGAAATAGACACCTAAATGGAAATCTAGCCTCAACGTACCATGGTTTAAAAATAAAAGGGTAATTTACAAATATATTCATATAATTTGATGTTAAGTGTAGATATATACCCACGTAGTTTTATGAATTGTAAATTATCCCATGTAATTCAACCAAAATGGTACGTGTACTCAAGAGATTGGTTTCTTTTCTGTTAGTTGTAGTTAATATCTGGCTTAAAATGTTGTATAATGACGAAATATCCCCGTTCAAAAATGTACCCTGCTACAGGCATACCAATCATGACCGCTGATATATGCACACCTTGCTGCAACATCATGGGACGATAGATTGCTGGAAACCATGGAAATTCAATCGAATTTTGAAGGGCGATGAGGATTTCACCAGGATTGAAGAAAACAAGGGCAATAAATTTGAGAACTTCATCCCTGAAGGCTGTTGTCGACAATGGCAACATTGCGTTTATTGATTTAACGCTGATATTCCCGATCCTAGTATGCAACGGCTAAGAGCTATCCGCGCGCCACCGTTCGTATTAACAATTTGAGAACCTTCTCTTTCTCCTGTCCAATAGTCTCTCGAGCCCAAAATCTTCCTCTCGGACCTCCATGTTTTCTCTCTACACATTTCTTTAATAGTCGAAGAGAAATGCCGGTGCTGATGCCAATTATTTAAGATCCAGACGATTTTCTTCCTTTGACGAAACAAATTGAAGACGGATGGCTTTTCCCCTTCTATGACGAGTTCTTTTGGTTGAACAGAGAAAGGGGCCAAAATTTGGTGAGGATTGTCGAAAGGTATTTAGCAGGATTGGTCTTCATTATTTTTATTCATTTGCACCGGGAGAAGCTCAATGTACGTCTCTAGCTTGTTTTTTTTCCCACTCCTTCTTGTCTACTTATTTAACATCCTATCTGCCTGAATACTCAACTTTTTTTTTTTATTATCTTTATATTTCATTTTCTTTTTGCATTTTTTCATACAATTAACACGTGTCTGTTTTATTCTTCTCTCATTCTATCAATTTTTCAAGAATTGTCCGTATAAAAATTTCCCCAATTTTTAATAAATTTTTTTAAAATGAGTGAGTAATGCACCCATGGTCCTATTAATAGCCTCCATTCAATGGGCAACGGTTTTGTTAGCCTTAGGTAATTTGTATTTTTTCAATGAAAATGTTATCAAAAGGGTATTTAATTTATAATCTATATAGTAGTTTGAATATGTGTTTTGAGTACCGTAATGTTGGAGCCATGAAATGATTTGTGGTTATTCTTATAATTTCAAATGTCTAACCTTAATATTTATTTAAATATCATCAAATAGGAGTTTTTTGCAAAATAAAAAATTGGAAAATTGTAAAATGCAAAAAGATGAGGAGGAAAAAGCAGATCCTTCTGTCCTTTGCCATCTTGATTTGTTTGTCCGATAACTTAAACATAACTAATTAAGAAGGTATGCTAAGTCTTGAAGTCATGGATTGCTTTTTTTTTTTTTCGTTTATTCCAAAAAAAAATTAAATTGAAACCCTTTTTTTTTGTTTATTTCAAAAAATAAATTTATAGCTTTTGGTAGTGTTAACAACTTACTTTTTCAAGGCTTGTTGATAATGTGAAATTAGATGGGAAAAAGATGGAGATAGGAAGAGATCGAACTATTATTATCATTTCTAATACACAATGACTTATTTTTCTTATTTTTCACATTATTAATATGACTGTGTACTAGAGTATGTTCAGGTTTGCCCCAATAGTAACACATGATAGCTAAGTGCCTGAAGGTGAATGATTCAACCTTCCCCTCCCCCCAATGTAATAAATATATATAATTTTCATGTCCCAGTACACAATTCTCTCTTCTGACCAATCTAATGGTCTCATCCCATCTTATTCTATCATACTAGCCTTATGCGTTATATTTTTTGGTTATCTGCAGAAATATAAAACTAATTACATGGCAGTACCAGTGGAGCCTCCTAATGGAACTGGAGTTCCGGGGAAGCATTACTACTCTCTATGGCAAACCTTATTTGAGGTTGATATGAAATACATCCCTATCAAACCCATTGGCAGGGGATCCTATGGCATTGTATGCTCCTCAGTGAACAAAGAGACTAAGGAGAAAGTTGCCATTAAGAAGATTAAAAATGTTTTTGAGAACCGAGTGGATGCATTAAGAACACTAAGGGAACTGAAGCTTCTTCGCAATCTTCAACATGAGAATATTATCAATCTGAAAGATATGATGATGCTATCTGACAGAAGAAGTTTCAATGATGTGTATCTGGTTTATGAGCTCATGGACACAGATCTGAATCAAATTATCAAGTCTTCTCAACCACTCTCAAATGAACATTGCCAATATTTCCTTTATCAGGTACAAAAAATGGAGAAATATCTAGCTCTTTGAAAGAAGTTTGAGAAATCATGTCTGGAAATTATTAAAATGAAGGGTCTTAATATTGCTCTTGATTCTAGGCAGTTGCAATGGATATTTATGAATTTGAATGTCACCGCACCTGTCACATTGTTTGCACAACACACATTCGAAGGAGACTTTGGCAATGCCCCTCAGTCCTTCTAATTGAAATGGTTCGATTGTATTTTAAATGACTATATTTTAATGCACTTTAGAGCTTCCTTAATATAGGTATCTCTGTGCTTAAAATTATGGGATAGAATTGGGACAAAACTAATAGATTGAACAAAGGAAAGTTGATGTGTATTAGGATGTGAGAAATTATTTTAGTAATAGGAAAAGTGGCATAGGAAATGAAAAAAGTAGGCTATCATGTATTGAAAATGAGAGAAATTTTTTATTCCTTTCACATCCCATTTCACTGCCTAAAAACTTGCTTAAGTTGTTAAATAATGTAATACCCATACTAATGTGTAAGTTAGCTTCTCCCTTCATGTGCAAATTTATTTTCTAACATATTTGAAATGTTTTTTAAAGTGTTTCTCATTCATTCATTCATCATTTACAAATTTCTTCTCCTTCATTCAACATTAATCAGCCATGCCAATTGTATAACTTCTTAGTCTCCTTTCACTACTTTCTTTGCCATATATTTTTTAAATATGGTCATTTGATAATATTTATTTTTCTCATTATAATCTATAATTTTCTATCATTATCTTTTATCATTAGATTCAAAATTGAAGGATTGTTTACTTTGTTTCTCATTATTACTTCTATCACGTTACACTTCTCTACTTTTTTCACTTTTCTTTTTTGGATTTACAAAACAACATCTTTAGCCACATGTCTCTAATCTTTTAATTGACTACACTTGCAAAATATCTACGCCTTTTTGTCTGCAATTAAAATATACCATGTTTAAAAGACTAGGCAATTGACATAAGTATGTATAGATATTAGGGTAGAAAAGTGTACACCATTTTTAAAGTACACTTATGTTAGGTGCCTAATCATTCAAGGTGGGTAGCATGAAAAAAAAATTACTTATATTTCCTTAATATATTTTAAAATATTAAATCAATCATCTTTAAACTAATAAATGACTTGCAAGAACTTAGTCTTATAAAGGGAAAAAAGAAAATTTTGTTTGAATCCATAAGACAAAATAGTAATCCTTCAAAAGCCCTCCTATTAGACATAACTGCATCATAGGTTCTCATAAAGCTTGGAATGTTTAAATATGTTGATAAAAGTTATAAATGTGTTTGTAGACACTTCAAAAATACTAGTAACGCTGCAATTTTAATTTAAAAGGGGATAGATTTGGTGATCGAAAAAAATATTATTTTTATTTTAAAATGACATGTATGTGTGGGACTCACATAGATTTTTCATTCGGAAAATTTGGAAACGATATAAACTTATTTTGTTTTTTTTTTAATTTTGATTTCCTTTATGTAGGGTCCTAAAAATAAAAGTTTTTTAGCATAAGTAACCATATGACACTGCTAACTTAAAAAATAGTAAATTAATATGCAAGTGCATCTTTTAATCTTGGACTAGAGCATAGCCTAGTGGTATTGTAAGTGGGTACACGAGTGTTAGTCCGAACTTCATGTGCCGGCGGTGACATGGTTTCCCTTGTAAGCTGATGTAATAAAAAAAAAAATTGTCTCTTTCAATCAAGGATACAATATAATAAAAAAAATGTTCTCTTTTAATAAGGATACAATGCAATAAGAAGGTGGTCTCTCTTTTAATCAAGTTCCCTTTTTTTGTTAACGAGGAAGTGGTGTTTGAAAATATTATAAAAAGGTGAAAGTGATATGATATTATAAAAACAAAATGGGAATAAGGGTTATCGTATGAAATATAGACGCAAAAACGAAAACAATAAGATGATTAAAGTATCAAAAATAAATAAGGATTGAAAAGTGCCAAGGGTAGAATCAGAGACCAGGGTTTTCCACTCTGGTAAACGAGCGTAAATTTCTAAGTTCTTTTCTGATTTACCTGAAACTTTCCCACGTTTCGGATTTGTCAGTTGCTTCGAGGCGTGCAGTATCTGCACTCGGCTCGCATCCTCCACCGCGATCTAAAGCCCGGGAACCTCCTCGTCAACGCCAACTGTGAGCTGAAGATTTGCGATTTCGGGCTGGCACGCGCCGGCAACGACAAGTGCCGGTTCATGACGGAGTACGTGGTGACCCGGTGGTACAGAGCTCCTGAACTGCTGCTCAGCTGCGATAACTACAGCACCTCCATCGATGTCTGGTCCGTCGGCTGCATCTTCGCCGAGCTCCTTGGCCGCAAGCCCATCTTCCCCGGCACCGAGTGTCTCAACCAGCTCAAGCTCATCGTCGACGTCCTCGGCAGCGTCAGCCATTCGGACCTCCAGTTCATTGAGAACCCCAGGGCCAACAGGTACATCAAGACGCTTCCCTACTCTCCCGGAACCCCCTTCTCTCGGCTCTATCCCAGGGCCGACCAGGACGCCATCGACCTGCTTACCAAGATGCTCGTCTTCAACCCTTCCAAACGGATCAGCGTCTCCGAAGCCCTGAATCACCCTTACATGCAGCCTCTCGGCCAAGGGAAAGAAGAAGCGGTGGCGCAGGTGCCCGATGACCTCGATGTGGATGGGAACATCGACGTGGGGAGCATTAGGGAATTGATGTGGGAAGAGATGGTTTTCTACCATCCAGAAGCTGTTGTTGCCAACCGAGAGTCAACCTCACCATGCTTTAATTAGAAGCTTGATTTGGTAATTCTGGGTAGAATCCCTTTTTGGGCAACTAACATTGAGTTCCTAAAAATATATAGTTTCATGTAGAAATTGAGCTTGTTGGATTTGGTAACAGATTTTTTTGAAGATCTTTTTCCTTCTAATTCGTTATTGTATCTTTTATATGCAAATTTGTTATAATTGATTAATATTTCGAATGAGCAGGAGTACAGATATGTCGATTTGAATTATTAACTTGAGTTGGCCTTAATTAGAATTTCTGTTCACAGGTGGGTTGATATAAGAATCCATGAATTTTAAGTTATAAAAAATATATTTTTTTTCATTCTAAAAAAATAACAACATACTTTTCTTATTTTTCATATAATTTTTCTTAATTTCAATATAACTTTTTCACACTTACAACACATAATAATACATTTTTAATCTTATCTTACATCCTATCTCATTCGTCAACTTATGTTAGGATGAACTCGACGGTAACTAACCATCCCAGATGAAGTTAATTTTATACTGTTGATAATCTTCGGTTTGAGCTAGACTCAGCCCAATCTAACTTGTAACCATAGTACTAATGAATTAAAGACGGTTGTGATTAGCACAAGGGTTAGTGCCGTCATCCTAGACAAATGTCTTCCATATCAAATTCGAGGCTTTTACTTTCGTGAGCGTGGCATCTTGTGTGGAAAATCTCCTCATAGAATATTTGTTGAGCAAAAAATTAAAAATACGTAGTTTTGGATAATTGAGTTGTAAATATATAGCTTTCAGGGATAATGAAAAAACATCTAATGGTGATTTTATGTCACTGTTTATATGTCGCCGGATTGCAGCAATTGCAGTAACGAATTTATCAGATTAGCAGCTAAATAGCCCGCTGGATTTCTTAGAAGTAATTCCATGGAACCCTTCAATTTATTTATTGTATTTAATATTATTTATTTAACTAGAAAAATCAAGTTTCATCCAAATTCAATATGTGCATAGGTCATATTTATTATAAAATAAGTACATTTATATGTAGATTAGAAAAATATTTAGATCTATTCTTATATGTATTAGAATATAATAATACTTTATAAAATCATTTATTCACATAGTAGTGATATTTTGAATAGTTTAGATATTAAAACCACTACTTAAAATTTGATGTTTAGCATTAAATTATTTCATTATATTAATTTTATATAGTCGTAGATAAGACCTATATGTAATGATAATGTACAAATAAAAAATTTCTATAATAATATAAATGATGTTAAATATAATAGATGATGTGAATCTTACGTCAACCATTTAGATAGTAATAATAAAAAGAGTTCTTATAGAAGTATCCTACTTTAAAATTAGTCACAAATATATAATTAGCAAAGGCTTGTGTAGCACGTGGTTTTTAGCGCGCTACGATGGGCCGGCGAATGGGCCTAAAAAGTGTAAGGTAGGCTCAAAAATACATATAACCATGAACTAAAATGAGAAAATAAAATATGCATACACCAGAGAAGAGAATAAGTATGACATGCAAATTAGCGAATTAGCGGGTTAGACGCGATGCAAGTCAGATACAAAAATTAAACGTGCAAAAATTAAAATATAAACGTTGTAGAAAAGGGGTTCAAGATCAGAAATGGAAAAAATATAAAAGGTGTAAACATGGAGGTTAAAGAAGGGAGATGCAAGCGTTAAGGCCTTTAGGTGATGCAAGTTTTTAGAGATTTTTAAATGATGCGAGTTAGTCAAACGCAAACATATATCTCAATTAGACGCAATTAGCAATTAGTACTATGCGTATAAATATTTAATATATTAACTTTTGGAGTCGTCACTAACCATATAACGGTGGTTAGTCCGTGTACAATAAGACACTAAAACACAGAGATTCTCTGGGTGAACTCACAACTAGAAAAAAAAAAGATACAACTCTATTTTTCTAATACATTGGTCATAGGAGTGCGAAAAATTAATATACATTTTTTTTATATAAAAGCTCAGGAGGGTGGAGGCGGGAATTTAATCCCTAGGCTTTTTTTTTTAGGCCCTAACTCAATCTGAAAGTTAGATGTGGATAGTTGCTCTGGTCGCGCAAAATATATATTTTTTTTTACGATGGTTGGATTTTATACCTTTTTATTTTATTTTATTTTTTAAAATGGGAAAATGATAGAGAGGAGAATGGACGTGCTGATGAGTTTTTTTTTTTTTTTAAAAAAAAGGTGATGTGTTGGAGCTTGGTTTTTCCCTTTTTTATATTAGTATTATTATTATTATTTACATATATTTTTTCGACCTTTAATTTTGTTGAAAACACTTTACTAATTACTTTTTACTTCTTGTTCATATTAATCCTTTTTTTTTACTCTCTTCTTTTTTTTGTGCTATGGAATTTCATATATGCCGAAAAATTTCTCTAATAATTTCTTACTTTAGGTTTGTAAACATATATATATATATATATTTGACCCTTTTCTTTTCTTTCATCCATTATTTTTTCTTTACTTATATGTATACGTTTTTACCAAGGTTTTTTTTATATTATTATTATCATAATGCTTCTTCCTTTTTTTTATTTTTTTTATTTTATTATTATTATTACATTCGTTTTTTTTTAAATAATATCGCACTAAAGTATATAACTTCATCTTTTCCAGAATTAAGTGCGAGTGGGCGTACCTTGTTCATATTGACAATCCTGGATCAGACGGTTTGGATGAGCCCTTGCTTGTGATGGTGAACGGATGATGGTGGTCGTGCGGATCACCGTACTTGAAAGGAGCTTTAGGGTTAGGTCTCGAGCTGGCCTTCCCATTTCGTCTTGCCCCCATTTGCGCCGCCTCTTCCTCCTTCTCCTTGCTGCCGGGGTTAGGGTATCGAACCGCCGAAGAGGAGATAGCGGTAGCCATACGGCCGGAGTCCGAAGGCTGGCGACGACATGGGTGTGCTATCTATAGGATCCGAATTCCTTTACTTGAGGAGCTTGGTGGACTCGTGCTACCCTGACAGAAAGGATTTATACTCTCCGAAAATTCCTTCTGATTGCGAAAAGGATCGAGTGGAGCGGAGGTGATGGATAAAGAAATCCAGCTTCTATTTGCGTTGCCGGCCGGCTATCAGGTTTCTGCTTCTTCCGTTTTTACTATTAGCCATCTGCTGTTGCTGCAGGAGGAAAGGTCCCTCTTCCTCTCTAGCTGCAGCTATCTGCCAGCGAGAGGATATCGAAGAGGGAAGGCGTGACGATTGTTCCCTTCTTCTTACCGTGATCTCTTTCTCGTGAATCGCCGGTAACTCCTTTGCTCTACTTCATTTTTTTTCATTATTGTTGGACTGCGGCTCTGCTTCCCCATTTTGAGTTCGGGTCTCTTGGTTCCATCGTGTTCAGATTGCCAACAGGAATTGCTGAAGGGCCGTTAGCCGGCCTATTGGAGGTCCTGGGTCACCGGCAACTGCCTTTTACTGATTTAGTGCACAGAGGGGGAGCGACGATGGGATCTCCTTCTTCAGGTGTTTGAGCTGCTACTGCCGTGGCTGAGATGACACGGCTACCGTTCGACAGCGGGTGTTTCCTCAAGTCCCCCTTTTTTTTCTTTTTTCTTTTTTTTAAAAAAAACGGCCAAACTGAGGATCCATGAGAGAGTACCAGGACTCTAATAAGTGGCGGGTTTCGTGTCCTTTTTCCTTCTCTCTCTTTTTTTTTCTGCTCTCCCCCTTTTTTATATTATATATCCCCTTTTTTTTCTTCTCGAATAATTTGTTATGAAATGTGGAGGCCATCAATAACTACTGAGAAAGAGCCCAAAGCTTTAATTTCTATCAGATGGTTATTTTTGTTTTTTTTTTTGTTGTTGATGTGGTTTCTCCTTCTCTTTTCTTCAAATTGTATATGTGTATATTATCAAGTTACTTAATGTGATTGTTTCCAGTTAGCTATTACTCCTTTGCCTCCATTGATTATGTATGTCAGTATAGTTCGAAATACATCCGTTTCTAGCATAGTCTGTGCTAGCTGTTCACTTTGATGCAATAATGCGCATATGCTTAATAGTTTGTGTATCTCTGGATTAGTTAACAATGTGTGATTTCTTGTGTGCTAATTACTCTATACTTTTTAAAGCTGGATTTATGCTACGCGTTTGATGACATACATGTGAACTATGATGGAGTTGTATGTTATCATATTACAGTTTGTTAATTTGCCCTGTCTAGTCATGAGGCCAATCTGCCTATTTATATATATATATATGTGTGTATATGTATTTTAATGTTTAAACCTTGATATTATATTTTAGAATTAAATCGGCTATCTTATGATGCACTTTTAGGAGATTTGTTGCTAGATGACTCGTGGTGTGGTTTAGGTTTTCATTAGGCCAATCAGTAATAGAAGATTTTTATTAATGAATTTTGGTAATGGTTGATCTTTTTCTAAGTTTAGGCAACTTAGATTTTACTTTCTTTACTCTTTTTGGGTGTGTTTGGTGAACACGAAAACTCATGTCGTGGGGAAAAAGTTTTCACGACACCAGGGATGTGCGGGCAAAACCTGTCAAGTCGTCTCTGCAACGGGTCTTTCATCCTGCAGCCCGTACGTAATGTGCAGAGGCGTCGGAAGCAAAAGAAAAAAAGGAAAGAAATGAAGGATGCGCATAGGGCGTCACAGCTCGTCGTCCCTGAAGTTGCTGCCGCCTCCCTCCTTAGCAGCGTCGAGTGCCAGAAGCATATGCACCAAAGACCAGAGAGAAGCTCCCGGAAATGGCAACCTGCTGCTATAATCGGGTCCTCCCGAGGTCCCTGTGCGTGTACGTTTGAACCGCTTCTCAACGCCTCCCCAACCGCAACACTCAGAGCTCTCTGCTTGCAGTCCTTACAAACCGCAACGCAGCTGGTCATTTTTCCATATGTCCATTGATCGCTTCCTGTTTTTTTTCCGTATCTCTCTCATTCTTGCTCGTTCAAGGAGGAAGAAAAGCGGGAGCATCGCACTTGGTTAGTGGTTATGCTTGGTGGGCCCCGTGCTTTTCTGCCTGAGACACCGAATAGAGGAGAGCCTCGTCAACGAGGCAACTGCACAACGAGCAGTTAATGTTCCACTTTAATTCAGGTACATTAATGTCATGCACTTTCAACGCCTGTATGTGACGGGTCTTAGATGCGAAAACATGTCAAAAAGTTTTCCGGTTTACCAAACACGCCCTTTATTTTCTTCTTCTTTTCCTAGTATTAATTTAATCTGCTTTCTTATGATTCTAACTATAGTGACTATCTTGAATATATCTCTTTTAATTAGTGTGTGTATATATATTTTTTCTTGAATATTTTAGCTATCTATGCCTTGTAGAAATCGTCTTGGGTTTCACTAATGCTTGAATCTTTTATTTATGCTTTGGTGTTTCTAATTTATAGTAATGTCAATCCTTTACTTCTTAAGAGTTTTAATTATCCAAGAGTTTAGAGTTTTAATTTTATCTTTTAAATCTCTTAACTGCCTACAAAGATTCATTTCTGTATTTTAGCTATTTATCCTAATAGTGTGATTGATTGCATATTATCCTATCTCTGAATTGTAAGTCCTCATCTTTTGTATATATATTTTTTATTTTGGTTCTGCAGTACCAGTCCTTAATGATTAAGCAATTTTGATTTTTGATTTTTTATTTTTTCCTTTTGAGAATTTTATCCATTAATCTGTAGATATGGAAAAAAAGTTTTTATGCAGATTTATCATATACTCAGCCTAATCAGTATAATTCTAACAAGATATAAAGGTTGATGGGAGTATTTTCATGGCTCCTAAATGTTTCGCCTGGTTCATTCTTGTTTAAGTTTTTTTTTTAGATTTTAGTAGGAGTATTTTCATATTAGTATTATCCTCCATTCTTAAATTTTCAGCTCTCTCTTTTTTTTAATTTAGTCGTGTGATGCTTGAGTTTGTATATATATATATGTTTAAATTCTGATAACTTTTCAATTTTCGATATACATATTTCCCTGATCTCCTCTTGGATTAGCAATGATTGCACAAGTATTGATGAGATCCTATGGGTCATATTGATGGGACATGACTTGTGTAGAGCCTATGATGAATGAAAGGACTTGGCACTGTAGAGAAATGACTTGATGTGATTGATCCTTCATTATCCCTCTTTTTTTTTTGTGAAATCACATCATGCTTTGGTGTGACAATTGCTGATCTGGGTACTCTTATAATGATTACTTATCACTATACAGTTCTGTTTTATCAATATCCTGTCATGGTATGATTGCAATTTATACATATTTTGGTTTGTTCATCCTTAACTTCCTCAAGTATATCACATATAGTGTTTAGATACTTTTTAACATGATGTCTGCAGACATGAGTACTTTATATTTATACAGTTTTGTTTTATTATATATATACATATATAACTGCAATTTCCATCTATTTTGATTTACAGTAAGCTGACTTTTGACATGACTGCACCTGTTTTGATTTTTGATGACATTGCTTGATCATGATTTCCTTTTATGCCAGCACATCATTAACAGTATTCAAGTATGGCACAAGTACTCTTTATCATGATGACTGTAGTTGTAAATATTTCTATAATGATTGTATTTCAGCATGCTAACTTAACTTTTGACATGACTAAACTTATCTGGCTTATGATCATACTGTTCAGCTATCATTGTTCTGGGCAGAAATTTTCTATTTATACCCATCCTTATGTCTTATTCTCTATTGCTCTTTTTGTCTTACACGTGCTCTGCCCCTTTTCCTACTGCTGTTCCCTTCTATTTTCTTCTTTTGTTGTCTTTTTTTTCCATCATGAATGGTGTTCAGTCCATCCCTTCTAACTCCTCTTCTTCTACTGGGAGTAGTCCTAGTTTGGGCATCCCTTTTGTTGGTCGAAGGCTGTCTAGGTGGACAGCGACTTTGTCAGCTATTGAGAGGGCTGACTTGGCTTCATTTCATATGGGAGAATGCTTGGAATTGTCTAGGGTATTATTGAATCATCCTTTTTTAGAAACTGCAGCCCGATTTTGGATCCCTTCATTAGGAATATTCAGGTTTGGGAATGTGGAATTGTCTCCTTCCTTAGAGGAGGTCTCTAAACTTACCGAGTTACCACTCTTTAGAGATGTTTTAGTTTTGCCTCCTGGGCCTATAGGTGAAGACCTTTTTACCTTTCTATTTAATGCAGATCCTAGGCGTTATGATTTGTCTGCCCCTAATGAGTCTCCTTCCATTTCTTTAGACCTGTTTTATGGGGAGTTTTCTATTCGTAGAGAACATCCGGGTACTCCTAGGGGCGTTGCCTGTAGGAATGCCTTAATTTTAGGGATCCTTGCTGAAATTCTTCTTCCTTCAAACGAATTTTTAAAACTGCCACTTCTTTCTTTTGTGCATTTGGTCATACTAAGGAAGCCTCTTGTTCCTGCTGTTTTGGCTGGAATTCATGAAGGCTTGACTCAATTTCATGAAGGGTCCGACTCTTTGCAAGGATGTTTGATTGTTTTACAAGTAAGTATATATATATATTTGAAACATGTCTTTCCTTATCATGTTGCTTTTGGTATCTTTTGACTGGTTTGTTTAAGACATAAGTTTTATTCTGGATTCTATTTGCATGGAGATGTTATGTTCTGTCTTTAATCTAAATTTTTTTATTTAAACTATAAGTGTGGGAAGTAGATGCATCATATCATACCTGGAATGCTATTGATTCTTGAGAAGTGGGAGTCTTTAATTGGTTTATTGATTTTTTTTTATCTTAAATTGCCAAGCTCTTTCTGTTTGCCATCATTTCTTTGAAAATGCTCAATGGTTTAAAGTTATTAAATCTGGAACTTTGTATGCTACATTAATTACATTCTGCATGTCTAACTTGAGGTTATTCGATTTGGAAATTTGGTTTATCATTTGAGATCATGAAGTGTGAGATTTTCCATGCTAGAATGTTAAATATGAAATTATACCTGACCTTATGAAATCTGAGATTTTTGAAGTTATCAAATCTGAAATCATGCTCTTATGCTGTTGTTATACTCAAGAACTTGAATCAATTTTACCATTGCTAAACCTGAAACCTTGAATCTGAACTGTCTTCTCTCCTCTTTTTTTTTTGAAATTGTCAATTCTGCAATGGCTGAACTTGGAATCTTTGAATCTGAACTATCTTTTAGTTAGTTTTGAAATCATGCCAGCGTGCAGTTGTTAAATCCGGAATCCTTAATATTTATTGTATTACGAGGTTTTTATATTCCTTTGAAGGTTGTTAAATTCAACAGGAGGATCTCTTGTTTTGTTTGCTAACTTCTTTCCACCCCTTTTGTTTTATTCTTCCCCTAAAATCTTGATAGTTTCTTTGAAATTGTTGTTTGTTGGATGAATTTAATCAAGTTATATGGATGTTACTGAATGCTGTTTTAAAATTGCTGAACTTCTGTTTGAAGTTTCAAACTGTCTTTTCTCTCTCTCTTTTTTTTTTAGGGGTTGCTTATTTCTGGAAACTCATATATCATTTTGAGATTAATAGGCGTGAAATTTAGTACGTATTTGGATCTGAGAAAAGATTCAAGTTTGTTAAATCTGAGGTTGAGCATACCATTTTGATATTGCTGAATTTAGATGTTTTTTTTTTTTTTGACTTAAGTCTAAAATTTTACAGACTTCTAGGTTTTTGAGTAGGTTCTTTAAAGTTAGTTCTGATGTTAATATAGCTGGGAATCAAGTTTGAAACCTCACAGATTTTTTTTTAAAATGTTTAAACCTGAAACCATGCTACTCAAATGTAGTTTACTCTGGAACCATGATTGTTTCCTTAAATGGTTGCCTCTAAGATGTTACCTGCCACTTTGGATCTGAAATTTTGAGATGCCTGTTATTTTGAGGTTTCCATTATCTAAAATTTTTCTTAAGGTTGTTATATCTGAAACTTTGGAAACTACCTTATAGTTGCTGTTTCTGGAATGATTTTTTGATGTTGTTTGAATCTGAACCTTGTATGTTGAGTTGCCTATTCTGAAATTTTTAGTGATGTTGTTCTCAACAGTTGCTGTAATCTGAAATATTGTCAATTAGTTGTGATTTTGTGGATTTATGCATCGAAGGGATGTTAGAATATTTCTCATAACTTTGGATTTTGTCTAAGAATTTGATAACTTTACATGCCATGTCATTCTTTTCCATGAGTGTATTGCTGAATCCTTCCTTTTTCTCTTTTTTTTTTACAGATCTGGTTAATGGAACATTTGAGATGCATTCCCTCCTTTCCTGAACATATGGTCCATCTCCCTTTCCTTACTAGTACTTTGCTAAGCCTCGAATGGAACCCCTTACCTTCAGATTTACTCTCATATTTGTCTAACTTGACTGAGGAGAGGGTTGTTTGGAGGGCCTCTTGGCTATTTGTTGACCCTCTTATAAGCTGTAGGGATTATGAGTATCTTACTTTGTTAGGGGTTTCAGGCAATTGTTCTTACAACCCTCAAAAGATTCTTCGCCAGTTTGGTGTTTTCCAGTGTGTCCCAAATACAAGGGGAACCTTTACCAGATTTACTGCCTATAGTGGGGCTGCAATTGTAGACGAAATACTTTCCGGTTGGCATCTTAGCATGTCTGCTTCCGAACTTGAACTAACATTTACTAGATTGCTTGAGTCCTCTCTAGACTACAGGAATTGGTTGGCTAGAGAGATGGGTCATATTATTCCAGGAGCTAACGGAGTTCCTGAACTCGCTGAAGGAGAGGCCATGGAAATTGGCGTACCTGTGATAGCCCCTCATCATCTAGAGACGCAGATCCAGGATTTGAGGACGCAGATTGCTTTATTCGCTTCATCCATCGGACAATTGTCAGACGCCTTGTCCTCCATTCGTGAAGTACTTTTCCAGTACGAGATATCTTTAGAGCCAAGGTCAACAACTACTACACAAGCACCACCTTTAAGCTGAACTTTAGATTTTCATACCTTGTTGCTCTTTTTTTTTGGTTTTTTGTATGACATGAACATTGAACTTGTAAAAGCTCCTTGTAATTGAAATTGTATTTTTTGTTTGTTTGGGGAGGCTTTTAGAGTACAAAATTCATGTTATGGGTTTTATATATGTAAAGCAGGTTATGTAAACACTTCTATGATGATGAATGCATTTTTTTGGGTATATGATCCTTTTTGCCTTAGTTTAACTATGTGTGTTTATTGATCTTTTACTCTCAGGTTGTGTCCTCTTATGATAAGCTTTTTAGCTTTGATGCTTTTGCTGGTATACAGGTTTTAAATGATGGGAAATGGTAATTAGGATTGTCCATCTATATTTAGTATTTTCATTATTATCTATTTTTTTTTAGAACCATGAGAACACAAGATACGTTTACGACTTCCTCATAAAACCCATTTCCATCTGAACATTGGTTACAATATTCATGACTTTCCACAAAAAGTTGACTTCACACATTTGAACAAGGGATGGAAAGTTTTACAATACCACAAGGCAATCATGCGTAAAGCCCGATTTCCTTTTGAACTGCCGAAGCTGAACTTCACAGAATACACTGTACATAAAAACTAATTTTCATTTGAACAATGAATACAGGAAAAGGTACGCCTATGCTCTATGGTATTGCATAACGTTGAATGCTTTTCAGAAATGGATCTTGGATCGATGTAGAGAAGATTACCAGCTCAAATAAGGTGGAGCACCAGTTTTTTTTAGTAAATTCATGCTTCATTTTCCTTTGTTGTTTTTTTTTAGGCAAAAGGAAAGAGATGAAATAATAAAAGTCTAAATTTTTTTTTTAACTAATTGTGAAATATAGCGTGAGATTAAGTGGATTGTATGTAGGATTGATAAAAGAAAATAATAGGAGAAGAGGAATGAAAGAAATGGGATGCCATAGTTTCTTTCGTGTTTTTTTTTTAAAAGAAAAGAGGTAGGCAGAAATGCTAAGGTGATGTTAAAATTCAAACAGAGCATTTAATGGTTCCCTTTTAAAATTGCAAATTTTCCAAAGCAACGAGGAAGATAGGATGTGGTAGGGTTGGAGTTTCCCTTCTTTTTAGGAAAATGAAAAGGGTGTTTTTACCTGGTTAAGTATAAGACGCATGAGGTCTTTTGTTTTGGATTTTAAGGGGAGACCAATTATTAAAAATATTTTTTTACGTGATCTGCACTTACTAATTCTGCTATTGTAGATTCTTCATACCGAGATATTATCAAAGCTCCATTATCTAATACTTCTTTTACTATTCATGGTCCTTCCCATTTAGGTCTAAATTTACCTCTTTTGTTTGACGGTTGTGGCACAAAGATTTTTTTTAACACTAAATTTCCTTCTTGAAATTCGCGATGCCTTATATTTTTATTATATGCTTTTGCCATTCGTCGTTGATAAGGATATGTATGTGATAATGCTCTTATCCTCTTTTCATCTACAAGATCTAGTTGCATGAGTCGGGCATCAATCCATTCTTATGAACTTATGTCGTTTTCTTTCAAAATTCTCAAAATTGTTATCTCTACTTCAATTGGTAACACTACTTCCATCCCGTAGGTTAGTGCATATGGGAAAAATCCCGTTGCAGTCTAATCGATGTCCTGTATGCCCATAGGTCATATGGTAATTTATCTGCCCAATCCCTGTAACTTTCTACCATTTTTTCTAATATTTTAATCAAGGTTTTATTAGCAGCTTCTACTGCCTCATTAGCTTGTGGTCGATACGGGCTTGATTTATGATGTTGAATTTTATACTGTTGTAAAAATTCTTTCATTTTTTGGCTTGTAAATACTGTTCCGTTATCGCTAAGCAAAATATTGGGCACACCAAACCTTGTCAAAATATTATGTTTTATAAATTTAATAACATGATTGGTATTAATTGTTGGAAAAGAAGCGGCTTCTACCCATTTAGTAAAGTATTCCACCGCTACTAGAATATACTCATGATTATTTGATGATTTTGGTGATATTTTTCCTATAATATCTATTCCCCATGTTAAAAATGGCCAAGAAGTGGTCATATTATGTAATTCGTTTGTAGGAGTGTGGATAAGGTTCTCGTGCTCCTGGCACTTGGTGCATTTGTTCACGAAATGAGCACAGTCTCGTTCTAGGGTTAACCAATAGTAATTTCGGCGTATAATTTTCTTTGCGAGCATCATTCCATTCATATGGGAACCACATTCTCCTTCATGTATTTTTATCATTACTTCCTTAGCTTCTTTTTCATCCACACATCTTAGTAATAACTGGTTATAAGATTTACGGTATAATATATCATCAACTATTACAAAGTGATAGACTAGTCTTCTAATAGTGCGTTTATCCACAGCGTTTGCATATTCTTCAAAGGTTTGATCTTTAACATATTTCTTTATGTCTTAATACCAAGGTTTTGGTTTATCTTTTGCAATACTTTCTTCTCCTATAGATAAACAATGGGCTGGGTCGTTTGTTATGTATATTTGAACTTCTTGTGAAGCAAAACCATACGGGATATCTATAACCGTAGCTAGGCTGGCTAGGGCATCTGCTAACTGATTTTGTTTCTTGGACTATATGAAAAAGTGACTTCTTCGAATTGACTTACAAACTTAGCTAAAGCAATATGGTAGAGTTTCAATTTTTCATCTCTAGTTTCCCATTCTCCCGTGGATTGATTAATCACTAATTGTGAGTCTCCAAATATTTGTAATTTATTTGCCCCCAAATCATAAGCTTCCTTAATGCCAGTGAGACATGCTTCGTATTCTGCAACATTGTTGGTGCATGGAAACAAGATTTTTCTTGCTATCATAGTAGGTAGCCCTTTAGGGTCATATAAAATTATTCCTATCCCTCCACCATTCATATTCCGTGCACCATCGAAATACATTTTCCAATGAGTAGCTTCTGTCTTCTTATTTATAGTTAGAATGTTTTCATCTGGAAATTGATCTTGTAAATGTTGGAAATCTGGTAAGGCTTGTGCAGCTAAATAATCGGCTAATATCTGCCCTTTGACCGCTTTTTGTGATACATAAACAATATCAAATTCAGTAAGGAGCAATTGCCATTTAGCCAGTCTTCCAGTGAGAGCAGTTTTTTGACACAGATATCTAAGAGGATCTTATTTAGAAATTAGCAAAACTGTTCTTGACATAATATATTGTCTCAATTTAAAAATGGCTATAACAAACACTAAGCATACTTTTTCTATTTCAGGATATTTAATTTCAGTGGGCGTGAATTTTCTACTAAAATAATAAATAGGTAATTCTTTTTTGCTATTAGTATCACATTGCCCTAATACTCCTCCCATAGCTATGGGTGTAATTGATAAATATAAAATTAGCGGGTTATCTGTAGCAGGCGGCGTTAATATAGGTGGGTTGGAAAGGTAAAAATCAAAAGCCAATTGACAGTCTGCTGTCCATTTTTAAGAGAATCTTTTCTCAAAAGTTTAAATATTGGTTCGCATGTTAAGGTTAACTTTGAGATGAATCTGCTAATGTATTGTAACCTCCCCAAAAATCTTCTAATTTCTTTTTCGGTTTTAGGTGGAGGCATTTCTAGGATGACTCTTACTTTTCCATCATCTACCTGTATTTGATCTTTGCTTACAATGAATCCTAATAATCGTCCTTTTCTAGCTCTAAAGATACACTTACTTGGGTTAAGTTTGAGTTGAAAATTTTCCATTCTATCAAATAATTTTTCTAAATTTTGTAAATGGTTGACAAAAGAATGGGAACGCACGATAATATCGTTCACGTAGACTTCTACCTCTTTACCCATGATATCATGAAAAATAGTCGTCATTGCCTTCTGATAGGTAGCTCCGGCATTTTTTAGTCCAAAGGGCATGACCTTATAACAAAATGTGCCCCATGGAGTGATAAAAGACATTTTTTCTTGATCCTCCGGTGCCACTTTGATTTGATTATAGCCTGAAAAGTCATCCATGAAGGAGAACCAACTATATCTAGCGGTGCTGTCTACTAGAGTATCGATATGAGGTAAAGGAAAATCGTCTTTTGGACTTACCTTGTTAAGATCCCTATAATCTACGCACATTCTAACTTTATCATCTTTTTTTGGTACAGGTACAATGTTGGTCAACCACTCGGGATAATGACTTACTTTCAGAAATCCAGCATTATACTGCTTAATAATCTCATCCCTAATCTTAGGAACTCATTCAGGTTTTATTCTTCTAAGCTTTTGTTTTATGGGTTTAACTTCCTTTTTTATTGTGAGTTTGTGAGTGATAAGGTTTTCATCCAATCCTGACATATCATTATAAGAAAAAGCAAAATTTACTAACCTCGATTTAAGGAGGGTTACCATCATACCTTTTTCTTCTTCGGATAGTTGCTTCCCTAACCTGAGCATTTTGGGGTCGTCTTCCGTTCATAAATTGATGACTTCAAAATCTTCAGCGACCGCCATATCTTTGCCTTCCATTTTCTCCATTTGTTTTTATAACTCTTCATCTCCTCCTCTCTTATTGCTGTTTTCTTCTGAGGATTCTATAGTTGTTTGGGCACAGTAGATGCTAACCCAAAGCTCTTTCTCAGTGGGACCTCTTTTGTAACTTGGAGATGGGATGAGAATTTTTTGTGAGGGGGATGTTGAACAGGTGGGCATTATGTACCATCTCTTTTCATTATTTCCCTCGCTTGTTTTGAAAATGTTTTTTTCTTAATTGGTTGTATTTTGAATCATTAATATTGTATTTAATTATTTTTCTTCTTTTAAATCAGGTAGAAAAAATCCGGAGCTTGAGAAAATATTTTGGCTTTTCGTTTTCTTTAATTGTCGTTCTTCTGGGTCATAACCCAAGCCATATTTATCTTTTTTTTCTTGGATATTGATTAAATTGGCTTTTGCGCCATGTTTGATTTTATATTGACTGATTTGCCTGTCTGCGGGTGTAATTATATATTTATCTGATATTATGGGTCCTGAGGGAATAAAATTTATATTTTCTATAAAGGATTCAGCAAATGGTAATGGGTCGGGTGATTAGTATGCTTCCACTAGGGGGACTTCGTAACTTGTGTTTTCTTCCCTAGGAATGATTATTTCAGGGTCAGCATTGATTACAACTATTTTCTCATTAGTTGCGAATTTAATTTTTTGGTGTAGTGAGGATGGAATGGCGCCTACCTGATGTATCCATGGCCTCCCTAGTAACATATTAAATGAAGCAGGTATTGCTAAGATTTGAAAGGTTATAGTCATGTTTTCTGACCCAATGGTTAAATTAATATCTAATTCTCCCAAGGTATTCCTAATGGTATTATCAAATGCTCGAACCCGAATGTCGTTTGGGCGAAGACCGTCCATGGGGATGCCTAACCTTTTAATTGTCCTTAGTGGACATACATTTAAACTAGATCCATTATCTATGGTTACAAATGGCACTTTAAGATCTTTGTATTGGACTGTTATATTTAAAGCTTGTGTATGGCACCGCCCTTCAGGTGGGAGTTCTTCATCTGTAAATGTGAGGGCATTTCGGGAGATAATTTGTCCTATCATGTGAGCTACTGTTTCTGGCTCAACCTCCTTTGAAATATAAGCTTTATTTAATATTTTTGTAAAGGCCTCGCGATGCAAAGTAGAGTGCATAGTAGCTCCCATATAAAAATTTGCGCAGGCAGTGCTTTGAGTTGTGTGGCTATATCATAAGTTGTATTTTCCCCTTTTTCAAAAATAGGAGGATTTTTATTTATTTCTCGCCTATTTATTCTCCCGTTTGGTTGAATATTCCCTATTTCTAAGCATTCTGGAGATTTCGGGTATTTTCATGGTACACGATGCGAGTCATAGGAAATTTTCTCTTCCTGATTTGTCACCCTCAAATTTTTGAATCCTGGTAGAATCAAAATTTCTGTAGTAGTTGAGACATAATTACGAGGGTTTCTTTGTGGGGCAGCTTTTAGGACTATTTCAGGTTCTACTACCCTTATCATATTAAGTTCGAAAGTTTGACCCATATTGTAGTATTCATGAGATATTAAATTTATTGTTCTTGGGTTATCATTTTTATGCGTTGGTAGAGGATTTTGTAGAACATTTTCATTTGGCACACTGTGATCTACTTTAATTCTCCCTTCGTTGATTAAATCTTGGATCGCGTGCTTTAGGGTGAAACATCGATCGGTTGAGTGCCCTCTTCCTTGATGGTATGCACAGTATTCTTCCTCTCTGTAATTGTTTGGTAGTGGGTTGGGTGGTGGTCTCGGCTGTAGTGGACTTAAAATATTTTTTTTGATTAACATGTTAAGGATATCAGTATATGACATCGCTATTTTAGTAAATTTTCGAAAAGGCTTTCTAACCTCTCTTGGCTTTTCTCTCTCAGGTGTCCCAATTGTATTTACCTCTTGCGCTTTAGTTCCGATATTATTTGCATTTTTGACTTCCGGCTTTTTCCTAACCGCACCGTTCTGATGGGGCCATGGTGATATTACTCCTTGCCTTATTCCCGATTCTACTTGTTCTCCTGCTTGAATTAGCTGAGCAAAATTGGTATAAGGGTAGGAGATAAGGTAACCTGATATATTGGGGTGAGTTGCATTTACTATTATAGATATTTGCTCACTAATGGGGAGAGACACTTTCATTTTGGCAGCAAGAGCTCTCCACCTAGCAGCAAAATCAGAGAAAGTTTCATTCGATTTTTGTTTTAGATTTTCCAAGTCTACCCTCTTAGGGGCTGAGTTTAATCTATAGGAAAATCTTTCTAAAAACGCTGACGATAACTCTTCCCATGTTCTAATTTGCTTATAATCTAATGATGTATACCATTCTAAAGCGTCTTTTTTCAAACTATGTTGGAATAAGTGTATTAAAATTTCCTCCTTTTTTACTAACGGGTATAGGATTCCACAATAGGCTTTTAGGTGGGCCTTAGGACATGAATCTCCTTCATAATGGGGTAAAGCTGATATTTCAAATTTATCAGGTAGGGTAATATTAGGAAAAGGACATAAATCTTCAATTTTTGAAGATGGTACCCTTCTCCACCGTGTAGCCTTACTTTGTCTTCTAATTGTTTTAATTGGGCTTGGAGAGTTTCTGTTACTCTTTCTATTTTATCGGTAGTATGTTTTAAAATTATTTCTTCTTCTTCATAATGATCTATTTCTTTTCCTTTATTTGTATTAGTAGATACGCCTTCTCTGTTGTCCTCTAAATTCCTAGATGGATGTAAGCTTTCTAATTTTTCTAAGACTTTGAGCATCATTCCTTCTAATCTATCTATTCGTTGCGTCATGTCAGTGAGGATTATCCTCCCCTATTTTGTGTTGTTTCAGCCATTTTTACTTGATTTATTTTAGACCTGGTGACTATTGGACTACGAGATGGTAATATTTTCTTTCTATGTGCTATTCTTGCTATATAGGTAGATTTTTAATACTGAATAGTATTTAACTTCTATGGATCTTTTGTAAAGGGCTAAAAAAAATTTTATCTCCTTTTTTTTTAAAAAAAAACAAAACAGAAAGGGCGTTAGAATCCTTTTCTTCTTATTTTTAGCCTTTTTTTTACAAAAAAAAAGAAAGAAAAAGAGAGAAAAGAAAGAAATTTTTTTTACAAAGAAAATACCCTCCTTGAGCTTTTACTAAAAATGAAAATTAGCACTCCTAGTCTTCCCCAGTGGAGTCGTCAAACTGTAGCACGTGGTTTTTAGCGCGCTACGATGGGCCGGCGAATGAGCCTAAAAAGTGTAAGGTAGGCTCAAAAATACATATAACCATGAACTAATATGAGAAAATAAAATATGCATACACCAGAGAAGAGAATAAGTATGACATGCGAATTAGCGAATTAGCGGGTTAGACGTGATGCAAGTCATATACAGAAATTAAACATGCAAAAATTAAAATATAAACGGTGTAGAAAAGGGGTTTAAGATCAGAAATGGAAAAAATATAAAAGGTGTAAACATGGGGGTTAAAGAAGGGAGATGCAAGCGTTAAGGCCTTTAGGTGATGCAAGTTTTTAGAGATTTTTAAATGATGCGAGTTAGTCAAACGCAAACATATATCTCAATTAGACGCAATTAGCAATTAGTACTATGCGTATAAATATTTAATATATTAACTTTTGGAGTCGCCACTAACCATATAACGGTGGTTAGTTCGTGTACAATAAGGCACTAAAACACAGAGATTCTCTGGGTGAACTCACAACTAGAAAAAAAAGATACAATTTTATTTTTCTAATACATTGGTCCCAGGAGTGCGAAAAATTAATATACATTTTTTTTATATAAAAGCTCAGGAGGGTGGACACGGGAATTTAATCCCTAGGCTTTTTTTTTAAGCCCTAACTCAATCTGAAAGTTAGATGTAGGTAGTTGCTCTGGTCGTGCAGAATATATATATATTTTTTTACGATGGTTGGATTTTATACCTTTTTATTTTATTTTATTTTTTAAAATGGGAAAATGATAGAGAGGAGAATGGACGTGCCGATGAGTTGTTTGTTTTTTTTTTTTTTTTTTTAAAGGTGATGTGTGGGAGCTTGGTTTTTCCCTTTTTTATATTAGTATTATTATTATTATTTTTAAAAGTATTGCTGGAGATTTGTTTTCTTAACCTTTTTTTTTAGACGGAAAAGGGCTAAGGGAATACACTGGAGCTTGGTCTTCCTTTTGTTTTTTTTTTTTTTTAAATGAAAATGGTAAATGGGGAAAAGTGACGTGCTGGAACTCCAGTTTTCTTTTTGTTTTTTTTTTTTTAAAACGAAAATGATAAATGGGGAAAAAGTGAAATGCTGGAACTCAGTTTTTTTTTAAAAAAAAAAAAGTGAAAAAATGAAAAGGATGAAATGAAAACGTGTTGGCGAGTTTTGTCCGCTTTTGATTTTTTTTTTTTTTAAAACGAGAAATGAGAAAAAGGAAGAAATGAAAAAGTGCTGGTGCTTATTCGTTTTTTTTTTAAAAAAAAAAGCGTAAAACGAAACAAGGAGAAAAAGGATGACGGGTCAATGGGTTTCTGACTCTCTTTGATTTTTTTTTAAAAAAAATGAAAAGGATGAAATGAAAACGTGCTGGAGTTCGTCCGTTTTTTTTTTAAATGAGAAATAAAAAAAACAGAGAGAGAATGGACGGGTTGAAGAGTTTTTTTTTTAAAAAAAAAAAAAACAGAAAAACGAAAAGGAAGAAAAAGGATGCACAGGTATTTGTTTTCCTTTGATATATATTTTTTTAAAAAAAAACGGAAAAGAAAAAGAACGCAGGAACTTGTTTTATTTTTTCCTTTTTATAAAAAAAAAAACAAAAAAAAAATGAAAGAGATAAGATGGACGCAGGAGAAAAGGAACGGGCTGAATTATTTATATATATATATATATATATTTTAAGAAAAACAAAAAAATGAAAAGGGGAAAGAGGATAACGGGCTGATGAGAGTTTGGCTCTCGTTGGTTTTTTTTTTTAAAAAAAAAAACGGAAAAAAGAAACGTGCTGTCTGTTTCTGGTTTCTTTTTTTTTTTTTTGTTTTAAGGAAAACGAGAAAAATGAAAGATGAAGGAAAGACGCGTTAGAGGAAAAAATTTGTGATGAACGGATGGGAAATGGGTTTCTAAGAAGCTTTAGAAAAAGAGAGCAGGGCGGACATTTGAAGATTTTTCACCGTGTCTATGAGAGGAGAGGAGGGTCCCTTTTATAGCCTTTAAAGTTTTAAAAATTGCACATTGGTATTTTTTGATTTTTTTTTTTGCACAACTCTATTATTTTCTTTTTTGCAAAACTCTAAAAAAATGGACTTTTTGGTAATTTTATGAGTGATTTTTGAAAACCACCCATGGGGCCATGGTTTTAGATGCATTGTAAGTCAAATCTTTTTTAGCCATTAATTTTGTGTATTTTTGACCTTTTATTTATGTCATGATTATTACACGTTTTCCTTGATTCTTGATAGGGCTCGCATTTATTGATATGCTCCATTCATTTTAACGGTTTAGAGTTTTACTTAGTAAGTTGGATTTATCACTTTCATTTATCACTTTCATTTAGCACTTGAAAATATTGCAAATTCTCCTCTTTCTTTGGTCAAATTGATTTTGACCATTAAAATCTCTAAAAATAATGATTATTTGTTTAATCCAAACCATTCATCATGTCAATTCTGCCCCAATTATCTAGAGAGAATGTTCTTTGCTTTGTCTTGAATGTGAATGGCCCTTGATCTGCCGTGTGGATTAGTGATCGTCATTTCCGTAGTGGGCTTTGAGGCTTTGGAGGCCCATGGATCCTATATAATTTGGAGCTTGCAAATATATGGGTTAAAAGTCACAAAAACATGTATAATAGTAGGCCCGTTTTGAAATTTTATTTTTATTTTGTTTTATATTTTACCCTTTTATGGGGTGTCAACAGCTTGTAATGCTAATAATTTACTTAAATTTAAAGTATCAATTTTCACACATATGTATTGTTAAAATGTTTATTCTATTGTCGATAAATATGCATCACATGAAGAAAACATAACTCTTTTACTTTACAAGTTATAAATGAATTACGTGGGCTGACGAGCTGGGCTTGTTAAATTTGGATTTACGGATCGAAAATTACAACACCCCGTAGGTTTTGGGCCGGTCGACCCAACCCAATTAAACCCAAATTCCTCGGCTCATCTCCACAGCCGGCTTGGAAGTTGGAATAGCTCAAGTGCCTCTTGGCTACGCAATCACCGATTTTTACGTCTATCTCATCCATCATCGGACCGTTTAAATCCACCTTTGAGGTTTGCTTTTACGTCACACCATGACTTGCAAAATGCCATGAATATCTCCGCCCACAGAAGCTAGCGAATCCCGAGCCCCGTTCAGCACTGAGCATGATGTTGAATCACACGGGTATTAGTTCTCATCCGTTGATCAGCTGGGCCCTGATCATCTAGCTCATGGTCATTCCCCACCGAGGTTGGTTCGTCCACGCACGAGCCTACCGCACGTGCGGCAGGTGCATTGGTCGGTAGGCGACAAGCAACTCCGCTTCGCCGGTAGCCATCGGCCATCCCTGAGTCTTCCCCGAGGAACATCTCCCCGTCCATGCGGAATAAAGAACGGACAAAATTCCTTGCTCGTTTCGAATGACCTACTCCCGACGGGCAGATAGCTAATACATAAGGCATTCATGGGCCGACTGACCCGGTATGGTATAGTTTTTTTTTTTAAAAAAAAAAAAATTTATTTAGGTTACAAATAAAAAAATACTCCGGTAATTAGGATAGAAAAAGTTTTAAAATAACAAATATCTGGTGTGATTATGATAAAATAGATTTCAAGGTCTGGATATCTGAAATTGAATATATATTCAATATTTCTTTTATGAAATATATAATATTTTTAAGACATAAAATAAATATTTTAAAATATAGAAACTTGTTTAATTTATCTATTATTCAGTATATTTAATAGATACATTTTAAAATTATATTATTATTATATTTTTGATCATTTGTATTATTATCATATTGATCATAAGCTTTTAACTAAAGTTTATATTAAAATTGTGACTTTTAAATATATTATGAAGAATAATGTAAAAAACGATTTGGAATCGATATGGGTATTGGAATTGAACCGATATTAAAAAATAGGATATGATATGTTTAGAATCAACTTAGCTCAAAATAAAAATGAAATAGGACAAAAATGTTTGGAAATACAGGATGATTCCACCTTGAACTGAAAATAAAGCTCTCGTGAACTATGAATATCCGAGCTCCCGCGAGGCACACGTAGAGTCAATTCCGCCTAAACTAAAGTAGGGTATAAATTTTCGCTATAGTTATAAATTTTTGGAAACAGAGCATGATAATTCTACCATGAACCGGACATAAAGCTCTCGCGAACTACGGTTCTCCGTGCTCCAGCGAGGCACCGAGCTTTGGGCGTGCCCTTTATATGACTAGCTCCGCGCTCCCACAACGCCTGTCGCAGAGCACGCGCGAACTGAGTCGAAGGGGTCGGTCCGAGTCTCTGGTTTTCTAGGGTTTTTCGTTTCTCTGAAACGCGCACAGCATGAGGTGGCTTTCGTACCTATTTGTTTCTCTTTGATTTTCCTCGTGTGGTTTTATGGCTGGATCATTCTGGTTTCATTTTTAAGTGCAAAAGCTTTGACATGTTTGGCTGCGAAATGTCCTTTTTTTTTTTTGGGTCCCTTCTACTGAAGGAGGGTTTTTGCATTTTTGTCTGAAATTCATTTGTTCGATGGCTTAATGTTGCACAAAGGATTTGGTTGGCAGAAATGAGTTTGTTGGTGTTAATAGTAAAGACTAAGTAATGTTGCAATTGCAGTTGGGTTCTTTCGATGATACCGTAAGAGTGCAAGATTTCTCTATTTTTAAAAATTTAATCATTTGGTGTCTTTCGCTGGCAAATGAATTGGTTGTGGATTTGTTGTTTAACCAAGAAGAGATGTCATTGACGGATGTTCTTTGAGTGTTTGTAGAGAGTTGAGCCTGAGCATTGCCGATTCTGGCTAGGACTCTGTTGAGTTGGGCTTGTTAGTTTTCATTTTTGTAATTTACATACTGAGGATTTATTTTGGATTCGAATGGGCGCATGGATGTTGTGGATTGTAACGTTAGGTTTAAGAATGGAGCAGTGGAGAAACGCAACTGTGGTTTTTATCTGAAATAGAACTGTTTATTTCCCAGTGTCCATGAAAGTGGGGGTAACTGAAAGCCTGAAATAGCGGCTTAGTTTGATTTGAAAGTCCAACATTGGTGCATGTGGTGGCAGTTTGAATTGGTTTGTTGTCATGATTATGAAGGGGGGCTGCAGTTTCTTTTGCTTTGTTCTTTTTGTTTTTGAATTTTAAATTTATATCACGAGGTCTGTGATTGAACTTAATAGCACAGGCAAACATGAAAGATATTGAGTGTTTGATGACAAAAAGTTTGGGAAGAGGGAAAAATGGGGGAATTAGATGAAATTTTTTCTTGAATAGATCAGGTAGAGGTAATGGTTATGAGTAAAGGCAATAAAGATAATGCAGTTGTATGAAAAGATGTGAGGAAGTGATTGTAAAGTAGGATAGTTATATGGAAAAGTGTGCGGAAACACAGGACAATTCTTTTTCCCTTTTCCTGCTTGCCAAACACTACCTAGATGAGATTTACCTGTGTGGGGAAGTGGTGGTTGAAATTTATATAATTTTTTATTTTTATTTTTTTGTTGAAGATAAGAAAGCATTTCAAAATGATACGTTAAGTGATCACAGGAATATAGCTGTGGATTTTTCTAGGAAGAGTAGAATTCAGTTTTAATGCAGTAGCATGTTTGGCTCTTTTTATTTTTCATATAGGCTCTGTAAGCTTGGTTTGTGTAGTGGTACAAGAGATGGGGAAAAAAAATTGAGAAAGAAGGGGACTGCTTTAAACTAGGGGTGGGTCGACCCGTGACCCGCCCCGCCCCGCCCCTATTTAATACCGGGGCGGGTCGGGGCAAAATCCGGGTTTTTCGGGGGTGGCGGGGCGGACCTACCTGCTGACCCGTTTTCTGATATTTTACATTTAAAAAAAACCTCGTTCAATGCTAATTTTCATGTTTTATTTAATTATTTATATTTACTTTGACTGATTAATAATAGATTCAAGCATATAGTAGTTAAATTTAATATAAATTTGTCTTTATACTTGATAGTTTTATAAATTTTTAAAAATTTCTTACTTGACCCGCAGTTTTTTACCCGACCCGTTGACCTGATACCGACCCGAATTTTGTCCCGAGACCTTGTAGAAAAAAGTAAGGGTCAAACCGACCTTGTCCCGACCCGGTATAAAATAAGGGTCAAACAAGATTTTTGAAAAGGAGGGTCAGGGTTGGGCACACCCTGACCCGCCCGACCCGCCCCGATTCCCACCCCTACTTTAAACAGGTGTAAAAGGGTGGCGATAATTTTAATATGGGTGAGGGGGATCATAAAGTGAATAAAAACAATAATTCTTTTGGAGAAATGTAGGCAATGATGCCGATAAAGTATAGTTGTTAACGGCAGATGAAAATAAAGGAAGCTCCTGCATCTTCTTTGATAGATTTCATTTTCTGAATTTTACTGTGCTTTTACGCCTTGAAAAAGAGCTATAAATATGATATGAAGCTAGTATGAAAGTTAGTTTGATAGATCTTTTTTTTCATCCACCTTCACAAAACCACGCAAACTTGGTGACGAAATGCCTGTCTGTTGTTATTAGTATCTATCATTTTCTTATTTTGATCTATTTTATTTGCTGAGGAATACTCTATCGACTTCGGGTGCATATCTTTCCTTTTCCATATGCTTTTTGACCATTTTGGTGGCCTTCTCCCCTCAGATCTATTTACCTATTTTTCCTTCTTGTGAATAATGGTTGTTTGGATCAATTGTCCTTAGTTATGTTCTGGCACTTTGTTTTGCCAGATTTGCATCGCAGAAATGCTTGCTCTATATGCATGATTGTTTTCAGCAATAAGTTAATTTTGTTTGATCACTTTTCTCTTCGGAGAGCAGAGAGTTCGTTGACTACCTGACTTGTACTGTAATAATATTTATCGATGCTTCGATATTTCCGTAAAAAAATCAGTATTGAAAGAAGAATTTTGGCGTGTGAGAATAAAGGGAGCCATATGGAGAATGAAATATATGAATATATGGGGAGAAAGAGAAGAAAAGCAACGATGGCCTCTTAACAATATTAGTCATCATTGTAAAACGATGATTATCTTTGTTGTTTGCAGAATCCTGATATACTATTTTTACCAACAAGAGGTAATGCTTGTTATTTGCTCCATAGTTTATTAGCTTGGTAATTTGTAAAAATTGAGTTGAAGCAGGGGAGGAAATGCAATTACATAAGAACTTAGTAGATAATATTCAAGTGCCTCCAAAGAAATCAGAATTCTTTGTCCTGAAGTCACCTAAAAACTATGGATTAACAAAGCACCATTTCTTCTTTCTTCATTGAAATTACAGAACCATTGTTGGATGGAGGTGTTTCTTTTCTAGAGCGCTAGTTACAGATGAGTTACAAGAATCATTAAGGGCCTGTTTGACCAAGGCTCATAGCACAATGAAATCTCACCTCCAGCAGTGGAAAGCATCAATCAGATGCTTCCCCCACACATAAAAGGTTTTACTAGCGTTTTTATAGGGAAGACTGTATTTTGAATTTTTGGCCGAACGGTTTTAAATTCTTTAAAAGTACTGGCGCATGGATAAAATGCAAAGCCAAACAGGTCCTAAGATGACTAGTGTTAAAAATCACCTCTATTGTTTGGCTTACCTTTCAGAAGTTAAGGTCATTTCAAGATAAAATTAGTTGTTTGTTGATTTGCACAAATCCTTGATTTATTTTAAAAAAAATTTGTACTTTAACTGCAAACAGATAGTTAGAAAAATAAGGATGAGTCCACGTTTTGCATGTATGCATGTTTTGAAGATGAAATACACTCAGACACCTTTTTGCTCATGGTAATGCTTTGGGCTCACCCAATGATTGGCTTTGATATTTTATGCAAGCAAAGCTGGCATTGCTATAGCTGGGGACAATCTTTTTGCGAAGGGTTTTAAAATTTTTCTTTTATGTGTTTTAGGTGTAATTTATTATTTCTTTCCTTGAAAAAATCAATGTCTGTCTTGGAGGGGGGCATCGGAAGTTGCAGATTCGAGTACATGGATCCCTCTCCTTGGACCTCACAACTTGCAGGAGCTCTGTGCACAGGCTTGGCTCTTATATATATGCATGCATGTGCCATTCAGTTGAACCCACATAGGTGGGAAACGGCTTATGTGATGGTGATTAGGAGACGACGATAATGACATGTGTGCATTTATGGATATATGCATGTCTATGCATGATTTCTATGCTGAGTTCCAACATCATTCAAATGCGATTCTTGAATATCTGTAGTCACCATCCTGAAATTAGGCGGGCACAGAGGTCGGGAAAAGTTTACATCACCATTTGATTACTTGATGCCAAAACTCTGAAGGGTTTAGGGTTAGGGTCTTGAAAAAAATGATTGTCTGTCTTGGACTGGGTCACTGGAAGTTGCAGATTCAAGTCGCTTGGATGCCTCTCCTTGGACCTCACAACCTGTAGGAACTCTATGCACACGGTTGGCTCTTATGTATATATGTATTGTATTATATTATATTTTATGCATGCATGTGCATATATGTGCTGTTCAGCTGAACCCACATGGGTGGGAAACAGCTTATAATGATGGTGATTATGAGACGATGATAATGACATGTGCGTGTGCATTCATGGATATATGGCATGATTTCTGTGCTGTGTTTTGACATCATTCAAATGTGATTCTTGAATATCTATAGTCGCCATCCTGAAGTGAAGTGGGCGCAGAGGTTGGACAAAGTTTACATCACTATTCAATTACCTGATGCCAAAACTCCAAAGGTTAATCTTGAACCCGATGGTGTTTTTACCTTCTCTGCTACTGCTGGAGCAGGGAACAACTTGTATGAGTTGAAGCTGGACCTTTTTGATAAGGTTAATGTCGAGGTAAGGCATGTTCCTTCATATCAACTCCTGGTTGGCAAAAACTCCCTTTCACTGCTTTTACATCACTTATCTGGAGGAGGGAGAAAGGTGTGGGAGGTATAATGCTTGTGGGGATATGGCTAAGGCTAGCAATGATTTGCAGGGTGAGACTTGGAGATAGCTAATTATAATTTCAAATAAGGAGAACCTGAAAATCTGGAGTCTGCATCTTACTTTCACCCAAATTAACTATAGCTGCTATAACAGAAGTTTGATTTTTCTTGACTGCTTTTAGCTAATTGCCATAGAGAAATTCTCTCTGATTTTCGTTCTTATGTGATTTTGTCAGGAAAGTAAAATAAATTATGGGGTTAGAAGCATTTTTTGTTTGTTGGCGAAAGCAGAGAAGAAATGGTGGAATAAGTTATTGCGAGGTGATAGTAGGGTGCCTCACTATGTGAAAGTTGATTGGGACAAGTGGGTCGATGAAGATGATGATGGTGGTGGTAATTGCTTGTTTCTTCATTAGAATACTTCTCTTTGCAGAATCCAATCTCTCTCTCTCTCTCTCTCTCTCTCTCTCTCTCTCTCTCTCTCTCTCTGTGGAAATTGATAGTGTTTGCTTGATGTTTGCTCAGGTGATGATGTGGACTTGGGAGAAATGGATTTCTCGGTATGGAGCATTGGATAAATGCTATTCTTTTGTTTTGCATTTGGGTTGGACATAGTTAATTTGTTGATTGTTTTTTTGCAGAAATTTGGTGGGATGGACGGTATGGGTGGTATGGGTGGTATGGGTGGTATGGGTATGGGGGGTATGGGTGGTATGGGGGGTATGGGTGGTATGGGTATGGGTGGTATGGGTGGTATGGGCGGTATGGGTGGTATGGGTGGTATGGGTATGGGTGATGACTTTGAGGACACCGATGATGAAGGTTAGAATGCTTGGCCTTTAGTTCCTTCTGTTTTTGTCTGAGAGGCAGAATTTAATGAATGCGTAACCTACTACACTTTTCTTTTACGTATGTTTTTATTGTCTACAATTCCAAATAATGCCTGTGAACAGAAGGCAAAGAAGCATGTGGTAGGCATTCATAGCAACAACTGATACATGTGGTAGGCATTCATAGCGATCTACCATTTTGTTCTCTTAGCACAGAAGATTTCAAGGATCACTACATGGTTTGAGTTCTTTATATGAATATGTGTAACCTAATCTGGTTGCACTTCAAACCTATGACCCATTCCTAAAATCTCAACATATGAGCCTTCCTTCACATTCTCCCTTATCACTGTGCCCAATCTGTTCTTCCCTGTGAGTCAAAACCATTCTTGTCATTGCCAAATATAGATGGGAGCAGCTCTCTTTTGTCTAAAAAAGACAATTCACTGTCATCTATATTTTTGCCTGGAAATCTAGCCACATTGATCTCTATAGCATCCTTTGAAGTGTCTCTTCTCCACCTGAAAACCAAAGCAGAGCACATGTTTCTACCACATTCATATGAGCTCTTTGATGATGCACTTTTTGATGGAAATGAGGCATGCCTAATTGTTGCTGTCGTAACAAGGTGGAAGCCATGCAAGGGTAGAATTAGCTATTTTAAAGGTTAAGAATCTGTTCTACAAGACTTCTTTTTATATTAATGGTTAAGAGTGAGGAAGGATTGGTTTAATGGTTTGTAACATATCCAGGATTAAAATATGGGTAGAATGCAGCTAAGGAAAAAAAAAATGTCAACGTTGGTGACTTGGCTTGGGATTTTCCTTGTCCTAAACCAAGTTGATAGGAATGGCACAACAGCATCACGTGGATGGACACCAATCAATTATGATGATGGAATTTTATTATTTTTTTTATACCATGATGATGGAATTTTATGATCTGTGGATATGAATGATTGAATATTGTTCACTGTTAGTGTATTAGACATGTAATTGGTCGTTGGACTATGAGTGTAAGTGATTTTGGACTGGACCCATGGTGGTGACATGTGCTAATGTGAACTCAGTTATCTACCTGCGTTTTGATCTCATTGTCTTCATGTTATTTTTTTGTTTTATCCTTGGGGGTAGCTCTAGAAGTTTTATGAACTGGTCTTCGTACTAGATAAAAAAAATTTCTTGTGATTGGTATCATCCTTTGAAAAAGGAATGAATCAATCAACTTGCCAAAGAGAACAAAGGAAATAAAACAGAGAAAAGCTTTCTTCTTCCTTTTGTGACTTATTTTGTCTTCCATTCTTTATTTTTTGTCATCCATTCTCTTGTTATCAATCACGGCCAAACTGGTTGAATCAAGTTCTTTTAGGAACTATGTTAATTCTCCTGCATTAACATAACATTGGTGTCACTACAAGCTAATGATATTACATTGAGATGTTGTTAGCCAAATTTGTTAGCTATGTTGCGTGATACATATTTGGCAGCCTACTGTGATGTTCAGAGGATGATGATCATCTATTGAATTTTTGATTGATCATAAAATCATTTCTATTGATATCCCTTGCGTATGTGGACATTGGTTGTGTGGTATAGTATGCAGTTTCAAAGGCAATTTTTTTGGCGAGGTTTCTTCTGGTTCTATGTAGACTTGTGGTAAAAAATTTTGCTCTGTTTTCCCTCCTTGTTGTAGTTATCTTGAAATCCACAAATCCATGTGCATTGCAAGTTTATTGGTCCACTATGCTTCAACCACAAAAGTGTGAATTTCCTGTCGGTGACATCCTAGCTTTTAAGCTGATCCGTCTTAGATTCCGTACCTTCTGCAGAGCAAGAAGCAGAAAAGGCAGACACCAAAGGAAAAGCTGAAGCTACTGAAGATGCAGAATCTATTCCACAGGGAAAAACAGAATCTGCTCAAAGCACATAAAAACAGGGGGATGGTTTGCTGTCTCGTGACAATCAACCATTGTGGCTCTTGGTTAACATGCGAAGAATCCATTGTCCTGAGGGTTCATCCCTGGATGGTCGAACCAAATGCATGTGGGTTACAATGATACCAAAGCTCTCCTGTTTTCCATATTCTATTTTATTAGTCTGCAGTAGTGGAACTTTTGTTTTCGAGTTTATGAATGTATTTGAAATTGGGGTTTTCACATGGATAACCTGAGAAAAAACGAATTACCTATTACCACACGTAGGTTTGAGTATGTGATGCTTTTCATTTTGGCCTGTGCTTGCATCCGGGTTCATGACACACTGATTCTTCCAAGTAGTAGCGAATGATGATTTCTCTTTACAGTTTTGGTCTTTTGTTTGTTGTATTTCGATGGGCTGAATGAATTTGACTGACATTTTTAAGTTTTTAACTGCCAGTAGTCTCAACCTAGATGAAATCAGAAAGATTGGCTTTTATTGGGACAAGGCCTCTTAGGGTCTTTGTCAACATGCATGCGGCATGCACACGCAGCCATCCTCTGTTCTCCTTGCCCCTTTTTAACCATTTTGGACTCCTGTTAGTTACGGTTTATTAGCCAGACTGATGCCTGGCAAACTACGGAAAAATGTTTGATATAATACTGCTGAATGAAAGTGAAAATGTTTTGAAATAGGATAAAGTGATGTGATATGATAAGGGAAATGATAAGGAGTAAAAAGAATGAAGTTAAAATAGATGTGATAGTTGTATGAAAACTGTGGGGAGATGATAGGAAAATAGTTATTTGTATAGAAAATTGTGAAGAAATGATTATAAAATAAGGTAGTTGTATAGGGAGAAGTTTGGATGGAAAAAATGTTTTGAGTTTACCAAACACCAAATTAATAGTATTGGATTAAGTTGAGGCAAAAATGCTAAAATGGCAATGAAATTGCGCCTATAGATATTGGCTTTACTCAATCTAATCTCCATGTGTTTGAAAAGTGTTGATAAAATTTCTAATAAAAAATTTTTATGTAAAAGTTTTTTAAATGAGAGAAAATAATGTGATGTAATAATTATGTTAGATGTACGATTAGTTGTGAAGAAATGATTAAAAAGTTGTGAAGAAATGATTAAAAAGTAAGGTAGTTGTATAAAAAAGTAAATAATTAATTAAAAAATTAAGTAAAATAATTAAAAAATAAGGTATTAGTGAAGAGTGAGAAGCTTTTGATGGAAATGGGTAGATTCGGGAGTGCAGTTGCTGTAGTATTATGAATATGATGATGGTGATGGAAGACGTCTTGTTTTGGATCAATTCCATCCCGACAGTTGATGGTTCGCGATTAATTATTTACGGCATGGTTGTATGGGACTGTTTTTTCGGGGACAACTTAATTGAAATTTTTTTTAATCAAATTTCCATTTAACATGGCTGCGAAAATCTAGAGCGGTTAGATTTTAAATGAAAAATATTTCATGACAGAGTATATATTGTGAGAAGAATGTTAGTAATATAAAATATAATTAATTAGCAAAAGAAAACCTTTACGAGAACCATATGGCTCGTTTTCAAATGTAGGCTTATTACTCTTTTCGTAAGCTCTAATGGAAGATTACTTCTTGGAGTAACCTCTTTTAATCAAATAATTCATAAAGCTTAAAAATAAGCTGACGACGAATCGTTCCCCTTCCTTCTTTATCCCTAGCTAGGTAGGGGTGCAACTCTGGTTGGCTCAATTCAGGCAGTGGTCTACTGTATTTGTACTTTTTTCGCAAAAGACCTACCCTATCCTATCCATTACCTATAGGATCGGTTTCAGTTTCGGTTTCAAATTAGTTCTTTTTATACTCAAATACAATATTTTTTCAAAATATTTATATATTATTTTAAAAAATATAAAGTCATACTCATCTACATTTTAAAATTACTGGTGCATATGTTACTGTTTACATTATTATATAAAAATATGAATTTTAAATTGTCACAATTTAATCATTAGAACTATTAATATATTAATAACAATTCGCAAGCTTATTTATAAAAGACTTTCGTAAGTTAATGATATATATATATATAACCAAACTGATTTCTTACTTCATAATTTACAACTCCACAGGGTATAAGATTCATTTAAATTCGATTTTGTTAAAATCGGTGTGCACACATGACTACACAGACAAAAAACAACATGTAAAGTATCATATACATATATATTATATTAATGTGGGTTAGTTCCGGGTATCCAATCTACCTTATTCGTACCTTATTTGAAAGGATGAGTAATAATTTGTATCTTGCACATGCCCTGAATAATATTTTATAATTTACTTTACCCAAATTATGGTCGAATTGATGGGTACTCATGAGTACGCTACTCAAGTTGCACCCTTGCGCCCAACTAGACTTTCAGCCGAAACATTTAAAGTAGCTTGATAAGTTCGTCTCAAAGTGAGGAAGGCCAGCTTGGTAACTCCATTAATTCGCACAAAGGCCCATTCAAATAGATAGATAGGGTCTTTTCAGAGACATCCGAAATAGACAGATTGGAACTTCATAAAAAAAAAAAAGAAGAAGAAAAAGAAAAATAGACAGATAGGAAGATCCGAAGATGACAATAATGGACTAAAGATATCTGGGCATATTAGGGGAAAAAAAAATCCCTTGAGTCAGTTTGTAGAAGAATGCTGAGCAATGGATATTGTGTAGCAATTAAGAGGAACCAACCCTCTTAGATGCTCAACCATTCACATTGTTTATAATGATTTGTTTTATAATATTACCAAAAAACATTTCAATCTAATAGTCCGTATCTGCTTAAAAATATATATAATTATGTATAATTATAAAAAACTTAAATCCCATCAGTCGACGCATTAAAATGCCATAATAATTTATAGAATTATTCATCTGCGAAGTAAAAATGTTTTACAGTTCATGATTGTAATCGATACATAAATCAAATAATTCTGTTGCATTGATTTTTCAAATTTATCAAATGGGGGTTGCGCACATCTCCAATTCAGATGAAATTATTCCAGAGAAAATGGGAATGTATTTGGCTTTATCAATGAGTATTTGATTCCATGCACCCGGGTGCACTGAGCTTCCGTGCACCAGGGTGCAAAACTCACTTTTTTATTATTTTTTGAAAAAAATTTTATACAATGGTTAATATAAATATATTTAATACGTGTATTAATTTTTACCATTTTTTTATATTTGAAGAATTTTTTTAGATTTTTGGCATTTTCGTTATTTTGAATTACGAAAATGCCATTGATTTTGAAAAATTCAAAAAAAATATTTACAAATCTTCAAAAATATTAAAACTTGATATACATGTTAATAAATTTATATTAACATTTATGTAAAAAAATTTAAAAAATAAAAAATAAAATTTTGCAGCCCGGATGCACTAGATCAGGATTTCTTATCAATTCTCATCATCAAGGTGACCATGTCGGAGCTGCAAGTGGAACCCATGAAGAATCCCATAAAGCTCATTCTAGCCCAGCCTGGATAACCCTAGTCTCTCTGTTTCCGGCGTCCAGAAATCGGAGCTCCAAGAGAGAGAGAGAGATGGAAGTGGAAGAGCAGATGGAGACGGAAGAGGCAGGTGTAGCAGAAAACGATAGCATGAGTAGTCCATCTGCCTCTGCCTCAAAGCAGCTGGGCCTCAAAAACACGATCCAAACCAATTTCCGAGATGACTACGTCTTCCAAATTGCTTCCAGGTATCTCTCCCTCCCTCCCATCCGTATTTTCTCCAAAATGATTCCAGTTTGGCCAGTTTTGATTGAAGCTGGTAGCTCTAGCTTCAGGACACCCATAGCTCATAGCATGTTTCTTCCTGTTGTTTCTTAGGTGCAGAGTACTCTATATGAACTTTTCTTTCCTTTCTTGCACATAACATGTTTGTCTTTTATTTGGTTTTTGGATCAAGCCAGGAGATATCAACTTTGGCAGTGTCTTTATCGACGAACGCAATTAAATTTTATTCCCCAGGAACTGGCCAATATCTTGGGGAGTGCAAGGGCCACTCTGGAACCATCAATGAAATCTCTTTTTCAGTCCCATCCTCCCCACACGTCTTGAGTTCTTGCTCTTCTGATGGGACTATTAGAGTGTGGGATACAAGGACTTTCAACCAGGTGAGGATTTGCTCCTACTCATCCTTTGAATTACATGAAGATAATTTTCCCTATTTTTGCACCATGTTACCTTGTAAATCTCCCATTTGTCGGAAATGCTGTGGCTGCTTGTCAATCCAAGTGGTCTCAATTGCACAGATGTGAACAAAAAATACGATGCTGAGCTGACAAGATCAGCAATGTCTTTTTGTTGATAGTGGAGCCTTAAACGATGGTAAATCAACCAATAGAAATGTCGGTGTGATAACTGTAGTAGAAAGGATTGAGTTGTGCTTCATCATCAGTGCATTTCTACTGAAGACATTGTACCTGGAACATGTCTAAGATTGACATCATGGTCAGAGAAAATTGGAGTAGTCATAGTATCTAAGATTTACCTTGAATTCATGAAAGAGTAACCACTTTTAAAATTTGGTTCACAGGAAGCATCTCTACTAGAGGCAATTGTGCAATAATGTGTGCAACTGCTGAATACAATTAATAAATCAAAATGAAGAAATTTCTTGCCTTTCTTAGCTGATATTGAAAGGGAGTTAAATGAATTGCATTAGCGAAGACATGTTTTTGAGACCGTCGTAGTACATATTTTTTTTTACTGGATTTCATTTTTTAATGGTGTAATGGATAAAGAATTGGTGAGCTAAAATACGTCATAATGTAATAACTATGTGGTAGCAAACATGCCCTTGTGTACTCAACTGAGCTGACAATTTTGAGAAGATGAGGAGAAGGTAACAACCAATTTTTGTTTTGAGCCATGAAGATCATTCCAGAAGGCAAAGCTGCCTAGATATTTGTTTGCGATTTTGTGATCATAATGGGAAAAATGCATTTTCTCTATTGTTGCTTATTCTGCTCATTACGTGTCTGTAACTTATTATGATATTTTTTTTAGTTCTTTTGAGGCTTTTTTCACTGTCGAAAATGCAAAGAGTGGCCATCGTCTAAACCGAGTTTCTTGTTTTTGGCTAGGTTTAATCCCTTTATTTGGGAAGGGGTTCTCTTACCTGATGAATGGTTAACCGTGATGATTTTTTGGTTGCAGGTGTCTCTTTTAAGGCCTTCTTCCATTCAAGAAATATTTAGCTTCTCCTTTGGTGGGTCAAGTTGTAATCTTCTGGCTGCCGGCTGTAATGCTGAGGTATGATTTTTGGTGCTTATGTCCTTCTAAGATTGAAAATCCGATCCCTGGATTTACTTGTATTCTTGCATCAATGACGGCACAAATTATGAATACGGTCCTCCTATTCACAACGAACTGAGATGAATCCTCATATTGTGCCCACTTAGTTGGACTGGTGTTTTTTTATTATTAGTATTTTTTAATATGCCTATTTGGGGATGCTGTCTAATGCTCCACGTGTTGGAGGTTACAGAAGTAGATATTTTCCAAGTTATGATAGCTACGATCATTCTGTAATTCATGTACGAACTGCAAAAGCAAAAAGTTGAAAGAAGAAGAGTATAAAGAAAGGAAGAAAATTTTGTACTTACTGCTAGACAATTGGTTGTCTTGATTTTTCAAATCTACCCCCAACCTGTGTAACGCCTCCATGACAGAAATACCATCATAGGGTTATAATTCGGTTCCAATGTTTATACTAGTCAAATGCTTGGATATGGCATGTTTCGATACCTTCCAAACTGTTGCATCCAACTTATCTTTAGCTGTGTTAAAAGGAAATAATTCTCTTTCTTGTTAAAGAAAATAATTGATAAGATCTTTAGAATGGTTCTGCTTCATCATTCTCAAACCAACATGCGGTACTTGGGTGGTTTTAGAATGATATTCTTGAAATTTGTATTTTATATGTGTAGTAGAGTTTAGCAAACAAACTTTTGATGGATCCAAGGTGAAGTTTTAATTGAAACTGATATTTGTTTGATGCTTTTCTAGAAGGTGTTTCCGTCTTTTCAATTTACATTCAAGAATCCTTGCAGATGTATTTTTGGGATTGGAGAAATGGAAAGCAGGTGGCATGCTTAGAAGATTCCCATGTGGAGGACGTTACGCAGGTTCAATTGTAACTAATGTTTCTTGCTTTGTTCAAGCTTCTGTTGCATCAGCTATAATGAATCTGATATGAGCCCCTTCTCCTTTATATGACATTGTGGATCAAATGAGCTTTTTATTTTCCTGTTTTAATCTGATATGGTCCCTTTTCTTTTAGGGTGTGTTTGGTAATGAATAAAACTTTTAATGAAAGGTTTTAGAGAGTAAAAGTTGTCAAATGATGTGATATGATACGGGTAATGATGAGTAGTGAAGAAGATAAATTTAAAATAGATAGGTTAGTTTTGTGGATAGTTGTGTAGAAATGATTGAAAAGTAGAATAGTTGTATAGGAAAATGTGTAAAAATGATTAAAAAATATGATAGTTGTGGAGAGTGAAAAGTTTTAGATTGAAAAGTTTTAACACGACATTTTTTATTAATTGCCAAACACACCCTTATATGACTCATACGAGCTTTTATTTTCTGGTTTCTATTTCTTTTTCCTAATGTTGATTTGGAAACATGATATGGATGAAGGAAACCACAGACTTTGCATCAAGGTTTAATCACCTTGAAACTTGGCCTAACCTTCTTCCGAAATGTCAATAAACAACATAGAGGTGGCAACCGGAAGAAAGGAGTCCCAATCAGATGTCTGACATAATTAAGGATGTGCACGAGACAGCAAAAACAAGTACATGGTTACTTTTTTGGGATTATTCAATGGGCCATTTACAGTTAGAGGATTTATGGTGGACGTTTTCTGTAACATCATATATTTTAATGACTGGCTAAAATAGTATTTTTTAAATTATTGTATAATTTTCAGTTCATTCATCCTCTTTTAAATAATTAGTGCTATTGACATTCAATCGGGTGTTTGAACTGTTATGGTTATGAATACAGAATTCTTTATATTGGTTTATTAAAGGATCAAAATTAAAGCTGTCGTTATGGTTTCTTTGTTATGATTACCAGGTCCGTTTTGCTCCAGACCATCCAAGCAAACTCATTTCTGCCTCTGTTGATGGCTTGATGTGCATCTTCAATACTGATGGCCATATAGATGATGATGAACAGTTGGAATCAGTAAGCACGATACCCTGATAATGCTTATTCTGCTTTTATTGATGAATTCATGTGCATCTTCAAAATTAATGGTCATATGGTTGATGAGCAGCAGTTAGAATCAGTAAACACAATGCCTTAATAAGTTATTTCATTTTCATGTTCATTTAAGTGTCTAGACACTTGAAAAAATGACATCATCAAAATTGTCAAAGAGAAAGACTGGACTTTGGGTTCACATATTGATTAGCCTTATTGTTTCAAATTTACCGAATATGTTCTGGGAAAGATGTTCTCATTTACTATACTCTTCTGCAAAATTAGTCTGCTTGTAATAGACAATACAGAAACTGACAAAAGTTTTCATACACTTTAAATATTTTCCACTCCGTTTTTAATTTACTACATTTGCTATTCAAATCTGGTAATTTGGCACTTAGGTAAAATTTGATATTCTTCTGTCCCCTCTAAAATGAGAATGTGGACTGACAATCAGCCAACAAGGAACAGAGAATCCTTTGACTGCAAATACGAGTAGATCATGTCTAATTCTGATTAATTTTAGTGCTTATAATTATGCAGGTGATGAATGTTGGGACCTCAATTGCAAAACTTGGATTCTTTGGAGAGAGGAATAAAAGACTTTGGTGTTTGACTCATATTGAAACTTTGAGGTATTGAAATTTCTGTATATTTGCCAATTCATATTTCAACCTTTGGCTTCTTATGTTCTTGTTTTGTTGGATCCTTTCAGAAGTGTCCAGTCCCTTGTCATAACTAGATTCTCCCAATCTGAAGCAATGTCTTAACAAAGGAATGGATCTGCCTGATTGACAGAGTTCAGTCCAAGCAATTCACTGGATGGTTCTGTTTAGCCAATGAAATGCTGGGAGTGAAGAACCAGGTGGTGTTGTGGAATTGGCAGACCATACGCCACAAGGAACCAGCTAAGAAACTATGACTCATGATCTGTGAAGTTGTTTGGTAGCTCAAATGGCCATTAGATGTTGATTTTTCCCATTTTACCAGGGTCTTGAGCAAAATATTTTTTCCAATTCCTATTCTACACATTTTCCCCTTTAGCAGAAGCATCCGAAAAAATTCATTCCGGTTGTTGAATGGGTTTGAATCTATTGTCTTGCTGTTCTGTACCAACTCTGCTAAATAATTTTTTAGCTTGGGTGGTGGTCTGGAAATTTAAAAAATGGTTTTAATTCTGTAATGTAGTGGCGTCCTCCGCTTATTTTTCTAGCTTACCTTTTGTGCTTAACATTTTATGCTCTTACAGTTTGTGGGAGTGGAAAGAAGCTAGGAAAGAATGTGACTTTCAGGATGCTCGCTCAGTGGCTACTAACAGCTGGAACCTTGATCATGTAAGATACTCTATTCTTTGTAAGGTTCCTCGGACTAACTTATTCCTTGAAAATTGTAAAAGCTATCATCATTATTGTTGTGAAAAACTGTTTCCCACCCCACTACGTGGCCTCTATTGCGCTGTTCTTGTTGGTCTCCATGTTAACATTGAGTCCTAGCATTTTCATATATTTCCAAATGACCTCCAACCAAGATATTTCATCCTTTGCCTAGTTCTCTTATGACTGTCTATTAAGGTAAATTCATTCCTGTTAATTATTCTATCTTTAAGTTTTCGCAAACTTCATTTCTAATTTATTTTTTTCTTGTTTTACTCTTTGTCAATCTCAATATTTCCCTGTTTGCTACACGTATTTTGTGTATTTATTGTACTTTAACCACCCAGTGCACAAAAGAGGAGAAAAAAGGGGGAAGCATCCATGTTCTTTACAATTGCTCAGTTCACTTCCAGGTTCCAACATCTGTCTTTGCAGGTTGATTATTTTGTCGATTGCTATTATTCGTCAGTCGATGATCAAATGTGGGTGATCGGTGGCACAAACTCAGGGACGTTAGGTTATTTTCCTGTTAATCACCGGGGACCTGGAGCAATCGGTTCTCCTGAAGCAATTCTGGAAGGCGGCCATACAGGGATTGTGAGATCTGTCTTGCCTGTTTCATGCACCGATGTCAGCCTTACCCAAAAGCAAGGCATTTTTGGATGGACAGGTGGTGAGGATGGTCGCTTATGTTGCTGGTCGTCAGATAACTCTTTTCAAGTAAATCGTTCATGGATTTCAAATGCATTGGTTATCAAATCCGAAAAGCTTCAAAGGAGACTTAGGCACAGTCCATATTGAAGTTTTGCCTATGGTTTCTGTGGGGTGTGGGCCGTTTGGAACTTGGAAGTGCTTCTGAGTTATTAATACTGCTGTGTTGTTTCTGTAAATTATTCGTCCCCGGAATAGCATTGCGAGGCTAATTTGGCCTAGTGATGGGGCTTACAAAAATTGCTGTAAGGTAGGCTTGAAAGCTATTAATTTTTAGTAATAAAAATTTACTAAAAATTGTTTTGGGTACTATTTGTTCTTTATGCAGTTTTGCGTAGAATGCTGACGAACTACTTTGGTTTCTCGTGAAATGGGCAAATGTTAAAAATACCCACAAATTTTGTACCTAGTTCCAAGTGTACTCACAAACTTTCAATAATTCTTTTTCTCATACTTGTGTTCTATGCTTAAAATGTCATTTATATTCATGCTGTTAGGAAAGGTCATTAGACTATATGTGAAATGATGAAATTGCGGATGCCTCAAATTTGCAATTTATACTCTTGACTTTCATTCAAACCCAAGTTTCTATCCGAATGGCGAACCTGCCCATAGGGCAGTTGGTTTCGCGTGTGGGTTTCGTGCCCACCGACTGGGATTCAAGTCCCATCTCCAGCGGATGCCATTGAGCGGGGTGCTCTGGCTCCAGCGGTTGCCATTGAGCGGGGTGCTCTGGCTAATCAAAAAAAAAAAAAAAAAAAAAAAAAAAAAAGTTTCTATCCGAATGGAAATTTTCGGGTAACAGAATGAAATAAAAATTAGCTTTAAGTGAAAATTAGGGCATAAAATTGCAAATTAGGATAAGAATTAAGATATGGGCAATTTTATAATTTCATGCACAAGCTAATGGCTCATTCAATAGATTTTTAATGGTGTGGGTCTATATGTGAAATTTCGGCAATATACGTAGGTATGAGAGGAATTATCAAAAGTTTCACGTAAACATGTTTTGTATTCTTTCAATACAAAAGCCGAAATTAACGAGTATACAATATCTTAGCTTGCTATCCGGATCAAGTGTTACACCACAAAAGGCGCATCAAGAGCTAGCTGAACCGTGAAGGACCAATATTATCTTAATCCTCGTCTGTCCTTTTAGGATTTGTCGAAGTCAACATCTTCTAACCTGTCAAGACGATAATAAAAAGTAACATTTCATTTGAATCACGCAACTATGAACCAGAGCATGATGAAATTCATGCAACCATATGGATGGACTATGGCCATAATCTCCTCGCGTCGGCTTTCCTGTCCGCTCATTTAGCATCCCACTCGACGACAATAAAAGATCATCTTTGCATCTGACACATCAAACTGTCGTTAATGAAAGCTTGATCACATGCCTCGATTTTAACATTTCAATAATTGACCATAGCCCGAATGATGATGAACAGGTAACACCGCCGAATAAATTTCTCCTTCATCGAGCAATGCATGTTGCTCCAAACCTAAACATGTGGGAATGCATACATCCATGGCCTTCAAAACCACTCCAAAGCTGATTCAGGATATGTTTCGCCTCGTGATCGATTACTCGCACTTGCACATTTTGAAACCCTTACTTTTATGCTTAAACACACGATTCAAGTTGTGCAATCATATCATGAATAATCACACCACTCGACAGTGACAGATGCAACAGAACATAAAAGATATTACACAGACATGCCAATTCGATGAGCTTTTCTCAATCTAGTGAAAAAGTTGCTACAAATTTGTAAGATGCACATACCAGCTACATTTCCTTCCATTTCAACCAAAGGACACCATTAATAACTGAAATCAACTACATCACAGTGCGCAGATGCAGCATGACCTCATGTCCCCATTCAGGCACTCTCTCATTACCCAAATTGCACCAACTGAACAGCAAAAAGAGAATTTTAGTGTTTGCCTCCCTAATGGGCTTGGATTTATATTATGGTTCATTAATGTTGAATGAGTAAATAAAACAACACAAAACCCTCTCAACTCCATTCAGTCCCCAGAAAAGATATCCTTTTGACCTCCTTCCAACTAATTCCAGAAAAATATCAATTCCATAGCCAATTGAAACTGAAGAGATCTTACATCCACCATAAGATGTGGTTGAAGCAGAACAGTGTATCAAAAAAGTGGCCTGCTTGCTCTGCAAATTCATATAGTCAGCCACGGCCCCGTCCTCCACCTGCAGTTGGGTTAAAATTGAGAAAACAAACAACCTTGTTGGGATATTTTGACATCAATGGTTCTCTTGAAGAGGTATAGCAGAGGATCATAGATGATCCTCTAGGAAAGCATTCCCCTTTGCAAAATGTAAAAAAGATATGTTCCTCAATCTAATAAGTGTAGGGAATCAAATGCATACCTCTGCCACCACTGCCTTTGCTGCCTGCACCACCCTTGCCCCGCCCACCTCCCATTCCTTTACTCCCATCATCACCACGTCCAATGCCTTTAGCTGCCCTGCCACTGCTGCTATCCTCCCTACCTCTTCCTCTTCCACGGCCCACACCAGGTGGTTTCCGATCTGCTCAAGTCATATGACCAATGATGTGTTAAGGATGACTTAAGATTCAAGTAAGCTTTCACAATAACCAAATCACTTTACTGTAGAACTATCAATTACATTCGTATAGAGCACATGAAGGCCTGAACTGAGGCCACCGGAGTCACTTATTGCGCAGCATTTTTATATATAAAAAATAAGAATTACAAGAATGTCATAAGAATAGCAACAACAATAATAAAATAAATAAACAACAAAAATTCGAGAAATGGTGAAGGAAAAAGAAATTTTATTTCCCTATCAATAGAAGATTTTAAGCCAGGCTACGACTCCATTTTTTTTCTTTAGTCAAACTTTTTGACTATTGCCACGAATCCACAGTCCAAGTAGGGTTTGGATCCTCAATAAGACTGCCAACCGAGCCACAAGAGGCATCAATGACAAGTCACTGGTTTTGCTATAGGGTAGCTAAAATTGAAATATGAAGGAGACTGACACTGAATCTTCAGACCATCGGTTATGATTTGATTTATCACATATTCACATGTAAAACAACCAAAAAGATGGGAAAACATAGTGAAAAAGAGGATCCGTTACTTGATTGATACAGATAAATAGGATTCTTATGCTCAATCATAATTAGTTGGGGGGATTGATATTGATGCAAGTGATTATGGAAATTAACAATGTAGGAACACTTCAAAACTAAAGCAGAATTTGAGTACCTGAACGGCTTTTGGTGGTTTCTTCTTGGACTTTATCAATCACCTGGAAGAAAAAAAGAAAGAAGCCAAAACGTGAATGTAACAGAAAAGAAATGGATAAACAAACTGAACACAATGGCACAGCAAAAAGATATCTTCATACAGCAGTAGCTAGAAAAGAAATACAGCAATATAATGAAAAAGAAAAAGATTGCATAAAGCGAGTGCAAGTAAATACAGCAAGGCCTTTATGAAGGCCTGTTTGCCTTCAGTGGGATAAAAAACAAAAAAGATTATTCCCCCCTTTTTTCATCATTATGTATTTTGCCTGTTTGAACTTTCTTTTCATCACCATTTATTCAGCATTGGTTTTAAGATCTCAATTATATTTGGTCAACAACCAGAAACCTGAGAAATCTAATGTTACCACTGAAACTAAAAACATACGCTTATTAGGAACTGCAACACACCATCATTGAAGGACTAGAGGTGAAATAATCTTACTTGACTTGTGCAAGACAACTTGGGATTGTGGTAGTCTTGAAAATATGACAATCAATTCTAGGCATCTAAGTAGTCAGGTGTGACAATGCATGTTTATCAGGGGTGGGCTGTGGGCACAGTCTCTCTGCGTAAGAGAGTTGAGGGAGTAATTTAAAATTATCAAAATGATTGGAAAAAAAAATTCTGTTCGTACAATTAATAAAGGAAAGAACCATAAAAAGATTCCAATCATGCCTGTTGAAATATCAGCAACTAATACAACAGGGGTTATGTATGTCTATCTTCTGAAAGGTTCCTATATTGAGTGAACTTATTCCTTGAAACAAAAAAAAGAAGATTTGCAGTTGAGATTCTCAAATCTGGTATATTCTTCCATACTACAGTTCTGCCATTATACTCTTGTTCTCTGATTGTGTTGTGCAGATGGTGTCTGCTCCTGAAGAAGGTTATAGCTTGCATATGATAGGATAGTGATAAAGTCATTAGGGAAGCAAAAAAAGTGCTAATTATATCAATTTAATGCAGCAATTCTTGATCAAAATCTTGTATGCATTTCTTAAGGGATTCTATGAAAAACTGCATATTAGACAACTTGTGGTAGAACTTTCTGACATCCATATCATTACCACCAAAACCCTCAAACAAGATGATCATACATAATTGGAGATATGGATGCCAAAGTAATGGCATACCAATGTCCAATTTTAAATGCACTCACATCTGCAAAATGTTGGAATTGATGATCACCAGTTTGGCAACCCATAGAAAATGCAAAGGTAGCCTGAACAAAAAAGGAACAGACTGACAGCTAAAATACTTCCCCTCAAACAGGAGACATGAACTATCCCTGGAAGAATAATGAAGAAAGTCATGCTTCCATGAACCAGTTGACAGAATATACAATTTCACAGAGATTTTGAACCATACCTCGTCTGGAACTCGAAGATACTTGATTGTATTCCCACGGATATAACATTCTGGCATCCGCCAAAACCGGTCTCCGTCCTACATTGGCAATCTCCAAACTCAGCCAAAAGCATGAAGAAAGTTGTCTCAAAAAGAAAATGCGTTTGAAAAGAAAAATACCTTAGAGGTACAGATGACTTCTCGAAGGTGAATGTTCATCCATGTATCACAATTCACCAAGTGTCCATTGTATGTCTCTCCATTCTTCAACTCCACCAGCTGCCAACCACCATCAAAGGCAGCAAGAAACAAAAAGGTGACCAACCACATGTTTTGAGTTTTGACAAGTAATCTATAGCAAATGAAATTTCTTTATGCTTAACAAGAAAAGGAATTTTTTTTTCCAACATTAAAGTTGTGCCCGTTGATTTATTCAATTACCTGCATTCCAATCAGAATAGAATCTTTGTTGAGGAACAAAACCACAATAAGAAACGCAAAAACAGACATGCCCTCCGTCTGTCTCCCATCTTACTGAACAACATCATCCATTCATGCAGTCACCGGGGACTGAACAAGATAGAAATGCCATCATCATCCATAGGTTGTGCTGAACAATGCCTAAAAATTTCCCCCATTCGCAATGGCAGACAAGCCATTATAGATGGGCTACATTCGCAATGGTAGACATGGTACAGCCAATGGTAAACCTAATCAGTGGCTGTCACCACCAAACCCTATGGAAGCGTAAATCACAGAGGAAGCTTAAAACACTTTCCGCATTTAAGCTTCACAAGACACAATGAATTCCAACCCAACAAATTACAAATTCGAAATTAGAAAACGTTTTCCCATCATTTGCTACCGAGTGGGTTAATTCATAATACTGATACCCCACGCAAAACTAAGTCCAAATCGAGATCGAGCCAGTTCTTACCATTGGATGCCCTTGTGCAGTCTTCAGCAACGACAGCGGAAGCTGAAGCAAAACAGAGTGAAAACAAAACAAGTATTTAAACTTAGAATTACAGAAATCACATTCCCATGACCAGGAAAAAGCTACACAAAACTCCAAAAACCCTAATCAGAGACAAAAACCCTGGAAGATCGAGAACACCAGAATTCTTAAAACATCTAGACTGGAAATGAAGTCCTGATTCTAGAAGAGAAAAAACAGCGTACCATTTTCAGGATTTCGTAAAAACCAGGCGAGGAGACGACGAAGCGGCAATTCGCGAAAAAGCGAGGGATTTCTGCTCTTTTGAAGAGAAGGGCTTGGAAATTCTCTCCCTTGCTAAAAGAGGTAACCATTCCGTACGTTGCGACGTACAAAAACGCCGCAACGCTCTTGATTACGTGGAGTTGAGGAAAAATCTACGCACCGCCGTGCGGTAATTCAACCGCAAAATTGAGGTGTCAAGGTAGGTCTTAGTTGCATCTTGTGACACAAGATCTATTGTCTATATATGTTTCTAACATAGATGTGCAGCAAGGCTCCTGATGGACGGTTTGGATTTAATAAAACATCTGTGTACGGGGAAATGTATAGTGACGGTAAACCGTTGCGTCCAGCGCGAATGACGCTGCGACGTACACGCGCAATGCACCCCCGACAATATCGAGCCACTTACGCGCTACGTTGCAACTTAAGACCTTCTTAGATTGCCTTATTGCACGTTTATCCAACTATTTATGGATTTTGAAAGTCAAATTCAGTAAGTTTTTATAATTTGCATGTTAAACCCGTGAGCAATTGAAACTTGAAAGTTGTTTATTTGCCTGAGTTGTAACTTTTTCTCTATTCTATTCTTGCAAAATTTTAAGGCCAATCCATTTAGTTAAAATTTTCAGAGATGATTGTACCACATACGAAGTGGCTACATACATTCTCTCTTTAAAAAAAAAAAAAAAAAAAGGAAAAACGCATATTCCATTGCCGGGATTTGAACCCGGGTCGCCTGGGTGAAAGCCAGGTATCCTAACCGGACTAGACGACAATGGATTTGTGACATTGGGCTAATTAAAATTTAAATCGTACAAGTTACTCCACGGCCATCGTCACCAATTCCACACGAAGGACGCGCGTCCCGATTGCGTCCGCTTCTTGGGTCAAAAAACCAAATGGAACGAAAGCATGCAACTAGGTTCTGATCATGAGTTGGTGTACAAAGCAAGACTGTTAACAGAGGTGCACCTCAGGTCCATGAAATTTAAGTTCATCTTAACTTTAATTTTAATCCTATTTGTAAAAGCTAAACTTTAATTTTATTTTTAAAAAATCAGATTCACATTGAAATTTAGTTTCGCGAATTTACATGTTATTTCAGAGTAATAAGTTTAAAATTTCTTATGAATATATAACAATAACAAATCATGTAAGTAAATAATAATATAAAGTCAAACTACAGACTTTTTGAAAAATATAGTAATATAAAAAATATTTTTAGAAAATTTAACACAAAAACAACATAAAGAAAGAAAATTAATGGACATAAAAGTAAATTATAAAACTAAAAGATAAATATAGATGAAGACAATATACTTTATTCATAATATAATTACAATATGCCAAATATGTACTCAGATATAAATACAAATAACATAAAATACACAAACATAAATAAATATTGTTTAGATATTACATATATAATATATTTTATAATAAATATAAAATAAGAAATCTGGTTCGAGCTCTTCGGATTCGTGTTCACTTAAACAGTAACTTTATCATATTTACAAATTGAGTTCCTCCAGTTTAGATTATTCAAGCTCAGGTTGAAATTCGGGTTCGACAAGCCAAGTTAAAACTCAACCCAGCCCAGTTGCAGCCTTACCTGTTAGGCACCTCACACTCTTTAAGTTGGGGCGCAACTCAACCTCATAAAATTTAAATTCATCTCAACTCTAACTTAAATCTTATTTATAAAATTTAAACCATAATTCTATTCGTGAAAATTAAATTCAGCTTAACTTCAAAATAGAATCCGAGTTGATAAATTTTTTTTATTTAAGAGTAATACGTTAAAAATTTTATGTGAATATATAATGAAAAATGATGCTGTTAACATGGATTAAGCGATGACTTACCTAGCTCTAACCCAATTTGTAAAACTTAAATCTTAAATTTATTTATGAAAATCAGGATCAAATTGATTTCTGGGTGATTTTCATTTGATTTAAAAGTGATAAATTTAAATTTTCATATAAACATAAAATAACGACAAATTATGTAAGCATAAATAACAATATAGTCAAACTACTTTTTTTTAAAAAGAAAATACAGTAATACGATAAATTTATAGACGAAAATTTAAACTTTTGAAACAAAAAAAAGGAAGAAGATTAGTAAACATAAAAGTAAATAATATAAGTATAAAGACATACGTAAATGAAAATAATATAATTTATCTATAATATAAAAGTAACATGATAAACATGTATTCAAACATAAATATAAATAATATAAAATACATTAAATCTATATCAGTTTCTCAAGCCTCAGTTTTTGAGGCTCGGATTACAAAAAAGCAAGTTTCAATAATGTCCACTTTCAGAGTTGAGGCTTAACCTAGCTCAAATTGCATCCCCTAATTTGAACATTCTCAAAGTTTGCAAGCCATTTACGCGATGATCCAAAGACCCTCCCTTCGGGAGACTGACGCTTCTTATTTCTGTGAGATGGCAACAGAATGGTAACATCATCTGATATGTTAGGCATCACGAAAACTCAATGCTACTCGGAGAAAGCTGAACCTGGTTGTTTAGACGATGCCCAAATGCCCAAAACACATCACTGAATTATAAGTGTGTTGGACACATATCCAAAGAGCAAAAATTGGAATTCTTTTCATTGGAATGGTGTTTAATTACAAGGCCTTAGTAAAGGCCAACACTTACTCTGCAGTCTCAACATACCTTTTCTGAACAGTTGTCAAATCGATCAGGTGGCGCATTGTTGGTCTACCATGTGGGCAGTTCCATGGGGAGTTGAGTCCCACCAAATTCTGAAGTATCTGCAGAACAAGATATTAGGACAAAACATCATACCTAGCTTTCTTGTATCGGAAAACGATTTGGGTTTGCTGTTGTTATTCTAGCTTCCTGTAAAACCAATGGCAGCGAAAGCAAGCACTCCGGAAACTTTCAATTTGAAACTACTGAGCTCAAATAATGGCATTAACAATTGGATGAGTGCGGGGAAGGAAAAGGACACCAGGATTGGTTATGAAATAGAGGTGTTACCTTTTGCATCTCATTTTTGCCCAGTGGGTCACCTATCATAACAGATGACCGGCAAGCACGTGATGCCAGCATACCACGAACCCTTGAAGGACAGATAGAATCCTTGCTGTCCATTCTGTAGCTACTAATCATTGAGCACTCCCCTTGACTATCAGCAAGGTTTGAAAGAAGCTCCTTGACATCTGTTAAAGAGAAAGCAGCAAAGTTTTGCCCTGATGTCTTCCGTTTCTTTTTTCTATTTTAACTGATAATCAAATAATATGGTGTCTCAAGAATGCAAGAACAGCAACTACCTTCGGCTCCAAAAGTAATATTCTTACTAAAAGGAACAGCTTTCAGGAAAAAGTGATGGCCGGAAGGAGCATCTACATCTTCAGTCAAAGTAAAGCCATTTTTCCTGACAAAAAAAAAAAAATCTGAATGTGACAATTATTCATGGAACATTATAGCTCACACCATCTATCTTATCCTTACTAGCTGGGGTCAGGTAAATAAATGCTGCTCCACAATTCCACCATATCAAGAATGACTAGCAGATCCAAATTTTTGAAAAATACTAGCTTGATTGGCTACAGAAATACTGCTATAACACTCCTGTTTCAGGAATGAATTTCTGAGAAAATGATAACATAAGCTCATATCACAAGCAAACCAGAAAGGATCCTGTGATGACAAATAAGACATTGAAAGACCATGATAAATTAAATAAACATTCGCATTAAATTAATGAGCATATTGATTAATGTATCAAGATCAAAGCACATAAGTGAAACTTTTAGAATTAACCTTTATGATAAACTAAATAATTATAAACAGACTTATATAAAAAATAATTATAAACGGACAAGAAGAGCAACAAATACTATATTAAAAGCTAACATTTAAGGTATAATTGAAACATTTCCCTCATATCTGCATTAATCAACATCCATGTATATTAATTGTGTTGATCAAATTGTATTAACCCATATTAATCATCATTTTACTTTAGTTAAGGTTTAATTTCTAATTTTTATTTGCTGTTTTGAGCTTATGATGGAGACTAATGGCATTGGCATAGATGCAACAAGTTTGAAATCATTGGCATGGATGCAAATAGCTCTTGTTATTATAACGATAGCAAAATGCAAATCAAAGAAGCCTATGTAATAAAGAAACAAGTCATTAAGATTTTAAGGTTACTTGGATAGGTGCAAAATGGTAATGTTTATCCATGGAATGGGAAGAAATGATATCTGAAATAGTGGGAATTATATCGATGAAGTAGCAGATCAACACCAAGTAGAATTTTTCTTTTTCTTTTTTTGGGTGGAAAATATAATAACAATGATGGAAAAAATTGAATTAACTGTAGAAAAGTAAGGTTGAGCAGGGTAAATAAATGTCTTATCAAGTAAAAGAGGACTATGGCTACCTGCACTTTTTTTCCCTATTCACATAGCAATAACTTACCATTATAGAAGGAGACCCATTGAATTTCTCGAATTGACACTTAATACAATATAGAAGAAGAACACGTGGGGGAAGATACACAATGCAGTAAGATAGTCTAGTCACTGTAAAACTCTATACAAACAAAAACCTTTTCCTAGGTAAAGGAATCAATATCAATTACATGTTCTACCTGATAATTTCCATATGCATTGATGCTACTACTTCTTCTTCAGGTGATAATTCCAGTCTCAATGGCCTAAAATGGTCAAATTTATAAACAGAGTTAGCATTTTTCTTTTCATTTAAAAGAAAAAGAAGCATAGCAAATAATTCCAAAAGTGTCATGGTAAAAGACGTATGCTACCAAATAGATGACAACTATAGCAAATGCAAGAGCCACCATAACGACAATTAAGCATTGGGTTTGTTCATGCCCAACAAACTCTCCAAGGATTCTTCCTCTTAATAAGGGCAAAGAAACCACTTGTCATTTGGGACAGAAAAGTGCAACCTTCACTAGGCATGGGATCTGTACACTGATGGGATGGAGGTCCCACTGGTGGGGATGGGTATAACCAGTGGCCCAGCCACTTCGTTAAGCCCAAACCCAGATGGGAAGGGTAATGAGTTGCTGAGTAGGAAGGAATCAGAAGTGGGTGCTGTTCTGGCCAGATAGAAGATTCCAGGTGGATAGTTAAATAGGAAAAATCATTCCTGAATAACTAGGTCTTTTGTCACCTGGTTTGAGCTTGTCTCGTTTTTCCCTATTTTCCTTTTTTTTTTTTCATACAGGGTAATGTACAGATCAAAGAGGTGATTCACCTCTAGATTTTGAGAATTCCTATCCCTATCTTCAATAATAATTCTACAGCAATTCATTTCATTTCACGGTTCCTATCACACTGTACTACTGTCATTACGGGATCACAGAATATTATTATTGGCCTATCATCAGTGGACAACAAAATAATTATTATTGTTGGTCACCAGGAAAAAACATTATTCCTGGCTCCCAACAATAACATTTGGCTTGATGACTGTTTTATGAGGGTGGTAGTAACTTCAAAAGAAATATGAAAGAAGTCAACATCATGAAAATGTTGATGGTCCCGCTTACAACAAGAAATTTTTTTTATTGGTTATACTTACATCACAAGTCATATACTATTGGCATTGCTATGAATAATACAAAAAAATTACTCAAAGCATAATCAAGGTAGTCTGAAACAAAAAGTTGCTATAGAAATGCCACTCACTTAAGCAGAGGCTGTTGATTCAAGACTGTTGATTGTGACAGTCGTTCAAAGTTGTATTTCTCATCTGCAGCATGCTGCAGGAAGAGAAACGGAGAATCATAAATATCCCCCACATTGATGCGTACAAGAATGAGTGGAAGGATCGAAGATCCAAGAATCCCAAGCCATCCAAGCAGAACTCAAGCAGAGATGGGAAGGATAATATTTAGCTAAATTCACCAGTTAAAACGAGGTGCCAACATGAAGAAGTCACTCTTTTTTTAAAAAAGAAAAAAAAAAAGGAGCAATGGTCCACACGCCAATTCAAACACCCAACAGATTTGCATATACCTGATCCACAATAAATAAATCTTGATCAATCTTGCCAATGATAAAACCAAGATTGAACTGTCCAATAACCTAAGAAACAAACACAAGAAGAGACTTATCAGATTAACGTCTACAATATAGGTATTGAGAACTCCACAGGATGATTCAGAATGAAGTATGACTCATAAAATAAATCTGATTTTTTTAAAAAAAAGAAAAAAAGAAAAAAAAAGAAATTGATCCTAGCACGTATGGACCAGAATGTGTTAGGTTGACATCACCAGCCTATCATGCAAATGGGCAGACAAAATAAATGATTTCAACAAGTCTACAGCATGGGCCAAGGAGACAAAGGAGTATTTCTTGGATAATAATTGAGAAGATGAAGCTAGAATAAGTTCCAAATAAAGAAAGAGGGATCCATAATGTACATGAAACAACCTTCATTCTTCCAAAGTCTTCTTTCCTAAAGAACCTTTCCAACTCAATAGATGCTGCGGCTAAACTGTTTTCCTTTCCCTCATTTTCTAGTTGGGAATTCTGCAACGTTGCTGCAGCAAAACACCTAGGCAAGGGCAATAAATGTCAGATGTTTCAGATATTGGAAGGAGAAGCTTGTTCTGCAATGTAGGCCCCATAGATTGCAGATTTTTAGTTTGAGCCATGTTTGGTTGCACTAATCAGTGATAACAAAATCGATGCATTATCAAGTTTTATAATTCATCTAAAAATCATAAAATGCATTGTCAGTCACTAGCTAACTACTTATTCCATACTCTAGTTAATTATTGGTGGCATTTGGTAATGCGGTTACAGTGGGAAAGTATGGGAAGTGGCATAGGAAATATTTTGAAAAGTGGATGAATGACATGGTGTGATAGAGGTAAAGTTGGAATAAATAGAATAGTTGTCAGAAAAAATGCTTAGAATGTAGGTGTAAAGTTGGAAAAAGTAGGGGTGTTAAATAGTTAACAGATGTCAAATCATTTATGGAATAATGTGTGGGAGAGAGAAGAAAACTATGGGCTATCATGGTAACTGATACCATTATGTTACCAGCAATAACAAATTCAACAGAATAATATCTGTAAAGTTTACTTAAAAGTGATTGAATGCATCTAGAAAAATATTATCCAAATTGTCAATGTTTTGGCTTGAGTAGAGAGTTTTGATTTTAGATTGGAATTGGATGAAACTCAACCCATCTTGAGTTGCAGCCCTAGTTATTATTATCCATCCACTTGCCTGCAACAGAGAGGCACAATCAGTTACCAGTAGAACTTGTCATTGAGGAATGGACATGGAGGCGTCGAACAGCAAGAAAGGAACACTGGGAGAATAAACAGAACAATTGACGAAAACCTAGTCTCGTTGCTTGGTGGAGCTCTAGCATCATGAGGCACAGGAAGAAGATTTTCATCACGAAGAATAGGAAGTGAATTTAAAAATTATGACTCTAGCAGTGGTCATGAGTACTGTTTACAATCTATGAGACAGCAAACACCTGCAACCCAAAAGGACCATAGCATCTTGAGAAGGGATACAAGTAGGAGTACGAAGGAGCAGACTAAGGCCGCGTTTGGCAACTGGTGAAAAGAAAAAAAAAAAATCACTCTATTTTTTCATACACTTATCTATACAACTACCCTGCTTTATAACACATCTTTCCATACAACTACACTATCTATTTCAACTTTAGTCCATTTACTCCTAATCATTATCCATATCGTATTATATCACTCTCCCCCTTTTTCAAAAAATTTTCCACCAGTTTTTCCCCCCATTTATTTCCCCAATGCCAAATGCTTCCTAAATAAGACTCCCTAGAAGAACATATGGCATCCACTAATTTGAGCAGCAACACTAGAAAATGGAGACTAACTGTAACTAAGGTAGGCATTCAGTGGATGCTTCTCAAGAATATATGTGTACAATCAGATGCCTCCTAGGGTGCATGAGCAATAAAGCATTTAAACATTTTTATTCTTATCTTAACTTCTTACAAACTTTTATTAAAATTTACTACGTTTTCTCTTCTTCTTTTTTTCATTTTTTTCACTTTCAAGTAAAAGCAACATAATTTTTGAGAAAAACGAGAGTATCTTTTTTGGAGCAATTGATGTATTCTTAGTCAGTGATCAAGTAACCAGTAGTGCTTGAAGTGTGGAACCAAGTATAAGATAAAAGAACTAGTAAATAAGAGAGACAATGCACATGATAAAGATTTAAAAAGTCAGAAGAACTGATCTAGAAAAATATCTCTGATTCATTTCAACAAATTTCATTTTGAAATAGAAACCAGAAAAGAAAATTGAGCCATTAAATCAACGTGATGTCTTTGAGAAAGAGAGAGAGTTGGTGTAAGCTATGCAGCATGCACAGTTGGACACTACTAAAAATCCCCTTGCACAGAACACAAACACATGATTTTGATTAAAATGTGGCATACACACTATGAAACTCAAGCAATGTTGGTGAGCAAACAGAAGATGAATCAGCAAAAGAGCTATTTTAATATGCATGTGACATATACTACATGAAATAAATTATTTTGATATTTCAGGCCTTCAGCTAAGATGAAATTGCAGAAAAGCTAGCATAGCCAATATAAGGTATACACTGACAATTTGGCTATCGAACTTGTCAAATAATATGTTAAGTAAAAAATAACGAAAAAACAAGCTCATGTTATGGCCACGAAACATTTGAATAATTCAATTGTCTTTCTATAAAAATAAGTGCTACAATATAATAACCTTCTAGTATTTGTTATTTGAGGTATGGAACTGTTGAAATGAAATCTGGAGAGTCTCTGCCTCCTTGTTTGAAGATCATGGAAACTAAAATGCATGGATGAACACATATCAGAAGCAGAAGAACATCTTGGAGTGTCAAAAAGCAGACTTGATGACTTTGCTAATGGAGTTGAGCTTGATGAGTTATCCAACGAATTTTCCAGACTTCTGCCAGAACAAGGTACTGCTTTTTCCTGACCAGTCGAATTGTCCTGGAAATCACAAATCAAAATTCAGAGATGGTTGTTACACATGAATTATCATGCATTAGATGCCAGGAAAAATGGTAAGAATCAGAAAACATCATCTACTCTATTTTCAAATGATTCTACAGGTGCCCAAACATAGGAACCCATCTTGCAATTGCTGGCAGAAAAAAAATACATATTACAAGAATAGATCATGAAATTAATCTGCACTGCAGCACAATGAAAAGTAATGTCGTGATATGATGCTTCAGCACATAATGAATTAAATCTTGACAAGTAAGCTCCATCTGACTGCATCTTGTGTCTCAGCGATCCAAGTCACTGATGCTATGGGTCTCATATGAGCTTGGGAGCCCTAAAGATCCTCAACATTTAAGTTCCTAGCCAGCCAGCCTTTGTCACATCCCTCAAAACTTGAAAAGATAATTGGTGATCTTTCTGTGTTTTGACACCTTTTTTTTAGATGTTCTAGTGTACAGATCATCCATGTTGCCCCCTGGGCCCTGAACCATGTGAGGAAATTGGATGAATCAGCAGGAATACACTGAAACCAAGTATTGCACTTTTATGTTAGAACATAAGAAAACAAGAGAAATTACATGTATATACAACATAACTCTCCAGATCCCCTGTCATCAAACCAGTGACTTACAAAGGGTAGGATTTCCTCTTCATTGGGAACACCAGGCTCTTTCCTATTGTCTGAAATTTCTTCTTCATTGGGAACACCAGGCACCTTCCTATCATCCGAAACATTGTCTTTATCAATGTCAGTATAATCCTCAACTTCAGGATGAATAAGAATCGGTTTTGATGCTGAAACTTGCATTTCTGAATGTGTTTTCTTCCTCTGACAAGGAAGGATTTCCCCCCTTAATACTGGCATTTCAGAAAATACTGTGCAATTGTTTTCATTTTCTTCTTCATGCTTCCTCTTATTCATTGTTATAAACTTGGTTAGTGAAGATTGGACAACATTTGGACGAGAAGATGAATCCACACTTTTCACAGTAGAGTCTTCATTTCTTCTTACACCAAAGACAGAAAATTGTTTGATTCTTGTGTTCAGTGGAGTTTTTGGCTCCTTTGGTTCAGAGGGAGAAGACATTTTAGATTTCTCCATGCTGTAATGGTCAAAGGGATTATTTGGTATAGGAGCTTTTGGCTGCTTGGATTCACATGGAGAAGATTTTTTGGATTTTTCCATACTGTAGCCGCTAAAAGGAATATTCTTCAATATGAGAGTTCCCTCATGTTGAAATACTTCATCCCCCATTTCTGCATCTTGAATATCCTCCTCGACAATATTACAGGATGCAACATTTGTCTTCTTCTCCGAATAGAATACAACTTCCTTTCCTTCACCACCTTTGGGAGATTCTGCTGGAAGGGAGTCGTCTTCCTCACCAGGAGAATCCACTTCAAGTATATTAGTTTCCTCCTTTGAATCCTTGTTTGGATCCTCAATCTTGTTAATTGAATAGCTACACTGGCTTGGGGAGTAGATACCTTCTATTCTCTCCCTTAAGGGCACTAGAAGAGCTGCCTCATCAGAAAAGAATATTTTCCTTTTATCAGGAGTCACATTGACATCATATGCTTTAGTTGATACAATAAAATCAATGATTGCAACAGGATACTGTCGAGAGTTTGAACTTTTATAAAGTTCATTGATAAGCTTGCTGACTTTAGGCATATCAACCGGTCTGCCATTTACATAAAAGAACTGCCTATCTCCCAGTGTACGCCCACTTCCTTGCCCAGGCTTTGAGAGAAAGCCTTCAATTTTGAAGCCATCTGAGATACATATGTTCAGTGGTTCTAGACATGCAAAGGTGCTCATGCCAAATACCGTCACAATATTATCTTTGAGTGAGCTACTTCCAGGTGTTTTAAGCACAACAGACTTTGTATTTTTTTCAGTGATATTTGTGCATATAAACCGCACTCCCTTTGCAATAACTGCAAATGCCTGCAACATAACAAAACCAATTGAACGTAATCACTGACTCAGACACGACCGAAGAAATGTAGCTTTTGTCATGGGGGTAGTTTTGAAAGACCTAGAATCATGAAGATATATTAAGAAATGAAAAGGCAACTAAATGCAAAAAATGAAAGAGAAGCAACTAATAAAACTAGGTGATGGATAATGTGATATTAGGTTCTGTGTTCAAATAAGGATTTACTTATTTTTTAGGGATTTCTTTTTTGAGATTTCTATCATTTTAGGGATTTAACATTTTTAGATTGATTAATTGTTTAAATTGATTTTGGGGTGCTTCTTTCTATTTTGGGATTTTCTTGTTATGCAAACTTCCTCGTTACGCAAGTTTTAAATATTTGTTTTTGTCAATTGACCTATCGGCAGGGTAGCGTAAGAATTAAACCAACTTGATCCAAGTTGCACCCCTATGTGTTGCTTGAACCTTAAAATTGAATAAATGTTACTTACCTTCTAGAAAAGGCATGAAGATAAAACAAATGGGAAAAGATAATAGATCATCATCATCATCATCATCATAAGCCATTTCCCACCTATGTAGGGTCGGCTGCATGGATTCTGTTACGCCATTCTTGGCGATTTAAGACTAAATTTTCAGTAATATGTAATATTTTTAAATCTTGTTTAATTACTTCCATCCATGTTTTTTTGGGTCTTCCTCTCATTCTTCTACCACCTTCTACTTGGATAAACTCTGTTTTCCTAACCGGTGCTACTTCAGGCCTCCTTTTAACATGACCAAACCATCTTAATCTATTTTCTCTCATTTTATCAGAGAAAATAGATTAAGATGGTTTGGTCATGTTAAAATGAGAGGGATACTATGTGCATAGGGGCTGTCATTGATATGGCATTTGGGGAGGGGGAAATGTATGTAGTTTTGCATCTATTTATTGAATAGATTTTTGAGTAATACTAAGTCCTAACACATTAATAAGGTCACAAGCTTGGTAACTGTAACAGGCGACAATCATGATTGGGAAGCCATATCGACCGTTTAAATTCCTACTTGCTTACCAACAATGAGAGGGGCTATCGATAGTAATGATTTGGATCATGAAGATGCTGTACAATGTGCAAAAGGGACCAGAATCCTAGTCTTATTAGTTGCTTATTTTTGTTTTCATATTTGCTTGCCTTTTCATTCTTGGTATATCTTCGCAATTCTACTAATCCAGTTATACAACTAAATAATGGAACCAGAATCCTAGTCTGATTAGTTGCTTCACTTTTTTCTTTTTTTGCATTTGTTTGCATTTCGTGACATATTTTCTTGATTCTGTTGAATTCTGTTTTGCAAGTAAAAGTGGAACCAGAATCCTAGTGTTGCAGGACATGATTACTCTAAATACGGAACCAGAATCCTAGTGATGCAGGACAAGATTACTCTAAATCAAATAAAAGGAGAAGATTCTGGAAGAAAGAGGTAAAATCATCTTGACAAGGAAAAAAGGAAGAAAGTGAGAAACCACTGCACATGCACCTTTACCAACTTAATTGATTAGTAGAATGCTAGTTAATTCTTCTAGTTGCCAAGTGTGACACACACCAAAGTGAATAAAGGAATCATGAGATAACACATCTAGGTGAACCCATTAATCATGAACAGCTTGGATCTTACATGCATGTGCTACAATAGCAAGAAGTGAGGATGAAAGAGGGCTTTAAGTGTAACTTAAACCCAGATTCCCTTGTTCAGAGAATAATAAATAGAGCTACTGCCAACAGAATTGATGCTTTTAAGAGCTATGGTCATATCATGTTGTCATACTACAACTGCTGGTGTATCACATAATATGGGAAGGGGTGGTACAAGAAGAAATAATGAAGATCTATTTGTCAAGTCTGTTGTTTCACTAGAGATAGAGCAAAAAAGGCCATGTGCTCTGGGAGCCTCATCCTCTTAGAAATTCTCATTTCCTCTTAATATACCTTTGTCATCTTTCTCCCGTAAAAGGGAATAATATGCAGTTAGAAGTTTAGACAGGTACTACAAGCATTAGAACTATAGACAGGGTTCAGCATAACTTACATTTAACAACGAAATAAGCTTCCCATATTCCCTTCGTATATTACGACTAAACTCCTTACAGCGCACTGGCAACGTTGAGAACAGCTTCCCAATGGTGACAGTAGTTCCAATTTGTCTTGCTGTCTTCCTTTCAGATGTTACCAAACCTGAATGGTCAAACATCAGATGTGTGCCCACAGATTCAGCTTTTGTTCTTGTTTCAATAGTCATGTTTCCCAATGCACAAAGGGAGCTCAGTGCCTCCCCTCTAAAGCCGAAAGTAGTCAACGACTGAAGATCAGGAAAATCCGTTATTTTTGACGTATGATGCTTAAGTGCAAGAACCTGCAACGAACAGACGGTCATAAGGATGGTAGAAAAGGAAAATTCAAATAACATCAGAAATTAAAACCAAGAAACATCTAGGGGAGTCAATCATAAACAACTAATAAAAGATAACGTGAAGGAACTACACCATAGCAATTAAATACAAAATAAAGAGTCTTTCTCTGGAGGACTTGAAACAATAGGTTAGAACCAAGAAATCTGCTTCCCGGCCAACAATGGCCAGGCAATCCATATTAACTGAAACAGGTAACAGGATTGGAAATCGTAGTGATAAACAAGTGCACTGGATCATGGACAACTAGAAAATAAAGTAAAAGAAACAAATCTTAAGCAATTAAATACAACATAAAAAGACTTTCCCTAGAGGAGGATTAAATAAGAAATTATCAAAAGAAGAGGACAAAAAATGTTAGCAGAAGAATAACACCTAGCTAACATTACAGCTATTCCGGGGATGAAACATCAGATAACAACATACCTGTGCTATAATAAACACAAGTTATAGTGTCACAGGCAATGCGGTTGGATAACAACACAAGTTGACTCCACAAGGTAACTCGGTATTTACAACAGTATAGACCAACATGGAACATAAAATCTTAATTTCACTGTGTTTGGTCAAGAATATCTCATATCTCACATCCCAAACATAAAAACAGTTATGTAAAAATGGAAACTACAAGACACTCTAGCAAACATACCTATGAAATGAAACATTAGTTTGGATCCACTACCTGAAAATTACCAGGTGAAATGCCAGAACCATTGTCTATAACCTTGAAGGATTCTTTGCCATATTCTTTCAAGATTATTTCGATGCTCGTTGCACCAGCATCCAAGCTGTTTTCCACCAACTCCTTCACAGCAGATGAAAGATCCAAAATTACTTGCCCAGAGCAAATCCTGTGAATCACACCCTTATTAATAGGCTTTATGGTCGGAGAATCGACTACTTTTTCCATCCAATCCAATCAAATGGACTCACGTTCCTAACTGCAAAACAGGTAAATGAAATTAGCTGTTTATTTAAAAATACAATTCACTAAGAAAAGCCTGAAATTTTCCAACACTAAATATGAGAGTGGGACAAAAGGAGAACCTTACACATTCCCATGAACCAAATGCACAAAGCAAAAATGCTTTGGGAAAGGCATCGTAATCCATTTCATGCCCCCGCAATAACCAAAAGCTAGAGAACAAGCAGCGAGTTGTGAGGCTTCTTTTTGACCCAACTCACAAATTCTAGAGTCCTCGTTAATTCACAAGCATGGGCCATGACTTCGAAAATCCAAAATTACAGCTCTATCAAACCCCAAGACTAAGGAGTAAGGAAAGCCCTGAGACTACGCTTAGATTATCACCCAATGAACTTGGATGAGTTGGTGAAAGCGGGGAGTGGAAATTAAACGGTGATTTTTGCATTTATCCGTGTATCCTGGCGCGTTGAGCCAGGCAAACGTCGGATTGGAATTTCTCTCTGCTACTATCCAGGGTTTAGCCAAATACCTTAGAGAATCTTCCACTTCGAATCGCTTTGATTCGCGATTTCCCGCGAAAAAACTGAAGCGCGAAAGGGGGGTTGCATCCGCCGCATACCAATGTCAGCCGGCAAGGGAGGTGAAAATCCGCCGCAGTACAAGGATTTGCACACGTGCCATCAAATTAAGATGGCAAATTCCAAATGCAAAATACAACTTTTCATCTGATTCCAATGACGGCTGAGAACTTCCCATGAAACATTCTACCTCCGTACCAATTTTACACAAGGTTGGGGGAGAAATTTTGACTTTGTAAGACAGAACAAGTTAAAATTTTAGACTCATGTTTTAATTACAAAAGCTGGCGAGTCAACCATATCTTGATTTGCCTTGACCTGATCACTCTGCCTAGCTCCATAAGGTGCAAATTATTTTTATAATCATATGATTTACTTATATGAATGTTGTTTTATTAGACAAATATGTTTAACTTTATGACTGATTAATGTGATAATTTACGTTGATGTATGTTTAACTTTATAGTTTGTTTATAGGTATAAACTTTTATTTCTTAATTAAATATATGTTTTTCAACTTATGTCTTTCATGTGATGTAACAATGAAATAAAACATATTGTCTACGTTGTTTATATTTTACAAGAATGAATATTATTGTTTTGCAATGTAGCAGTTTTAATTGTAATTTTAAATATACATTAATGTCTTTTTTGAAAGTTGATACATATATTTGTCAATGTTAAGTTGTAAATGAAGTTATTAAAAAAAATTTACTAATGTTTTGTTATGAAAATTGTTTTTTACTCACTAACAGTAAAATATTGAAGCATTTAACTTTTAAATTTATTATAGATATAAGTTTATATCGATATGTATATAAATTCTAAAACTTTGACCCACTTTTTCCATCAGAGCCATTGTTCGAATACCGACTTGAAATCAACTCGAAATCTGTCTTGAAACTCATTAATAAAAAGTGAGGTTCGGATTGAATTTATTCCGACCCAGTATAAAAAGTATTGTAAAACAGAATTTTTTAAATGTAAGGTTACGATTGAGCATACCCTAACGTGACTAATTTTCACCCCTAACCGTTCCTTTTAAATATGTGTCTTTTGCCCAAAGTCTCACTTATACTAACATTATTAAGAAATAACTTGTATAAAAAAGACAAGATTGTCATGCATTAATTCTTACCTTAATTTGCAGTTCATGTCATTAACTTTTACCTAATTTACAATTTATGCCTTAATTTTGCTTTTGAATCTTAGGGTGTGTTTGGTTTGAGGTAAAATTTTTGATGAAAAGTTTTTGGAGTAGAAGTTGTCAAATCAATAGAAAGTGATATGATATAATGAGAGTAATGATAAGGAGTAAAAAGAATAAAGTTAAAATAGATAGGTTAGTTGTATGGGTAGTTGTATAGAAATAATTGAAAAGTATGGTAGTTTGTCTAAAAAAATGTGAAAAAATAATTAAAAAATAGAGTAATTATGGAGAGTGAAAAGTTTTAGATTGAAAAGTTTTAGTTGACACTTTTTTGCCCTAAACAAACACGCTCTTAATTTTTATTTGAATAGAAATTAGAGCTAAAAAAGAAAATCATGAATTGCAAATTAGAGCATAGGAAATTTTTTTGTTTTCGCACACTTTTTAATGACCCGTTTAATATGTTTATAACGAGGTGGGTGCAAATAAATTTTTGTAAAAGTAGTGGGTACCAAAGAAATTCTTAAAAGTTCATAAGCTTATCAGAAAGGACATGCTTTTATATAACGGAGAAGTAATTTTATGTAACTTCCTCCATTTCTTTTTTATGAGACCCAATATATTTTTTGAATGTTAATGATTAATACAAAATATAATCCGTTTATTATATTTAACATCATTTATTTAGTTAGAAGACCAAGTTTCGTTTAAATTCAATATGTATATAAGCCACATTTACTCAAAAATAGGCACATTTATGTATAAATTAAGGAAAATAATTAAATTCATTCTCATATATATTATAATGCAATAATAATTTATAGGACCATTTATTCACTTAGTAATAATATTTTAAATATTTTAGATATTGAAAATACTGCTTAAAAATTAATATTTAGTATTAAAATTTTTTATTATGTTGATTTTGCACATTTATAAATGGGGACCATCTACAGTAATACTAAATAAATAAAAAAGTTTGCGCGATAATATAATGATGCTAAATATAATAGATGGAGTAAATTTTTCATAAATCATCAAGAAATAAAAAAATAAAAGAGTTACATGGAAGAGAGGTTTCATAGAAATAACCTCAATCGAAAATTATGTATAAAATTTATAGGTATATTTAGGATTTTTCCTAATTAAAGAGCATTTGTAAAGCATGAAAAAAGCTAATAGAAAAACTTTGCAAATAGGTAGGATAATAGATTAACAATTAAGAATAAGAAAAATAAAGTTGATATAGATAAGATAGTTGTGTGTAAATGTTTATAAGTACGTGAAAAAATGATTATAAAATAGATAGTTGTAAGTAAGATGGTAAAAAAGTGGAAATTTTTTTTAGCAAACACCCCCTTTTAGTTTTTTGTTTTTTTTAAAAAAATTCAACCATCTCCATTTTTATTTTCTTATATCTTATAAAATGTAACCATTGTGATCAACGCGTAAAGATCTTAACCATCAGCATCACTTGATCACAAACGTTCCAATTTCAATAAAACAATTGAGTTATAATCTGCTCTTAAAGATCAGCGCTGACTTCTTTATTTTATTTTATAACAAGTAGGTCCATGAGGTCTGCACGCACTGTACTTCTACTATCTTTTGCATACTCATTTATCTATACAAAGTTACCCGTTGTAGCGCCTATCACCACAAAATGTGGCGCTACAAAACTTAGTTATGTAAATAACTATGGTCTTGATTTGGTTTGAAAATATGGCATGCATACAAACATGCAAAAGGATCATTTCAGACCAATCTGAAATGTCCTCATCTTAAACTGGTCTAAAAATATTTATTTTTATTTTTTAAAATTTCTTTGCACAATTGTTAATCTAATTAAGTTTAGTCAATAAATCAATTTTTACGAAATGTGGAGATGTATATATATATTTTAGATTTTTAAACATAGCGATATTTTAGTCATGTTTCAACAATTTAAAATGACTAAAATATTCCTATGTTTAAAAATTGAAATAAATATAAACACATCTATAAAATTAGTAAAAATTAATTTATAAATTAAACATAACTAGAATAATAATTTTATAAAAATATTTAAAAAACAAAAAATGTATTTTAGATAGGTCTGAAATGATCAGGCCTCCACAAACATTAAGGTGACGTTTGATAATTTGAAAGTTGTGAGAATTGTAAGATAGGATGGGAAGTCGGAAATGAAATACTTTAAAAATTATGTGATTAATATGAAATTATAGAGATAAAGATGAAATAAATAGGGTAGTTGAAATATAACGAGAAAAACAAATTATTGTAAATGATTAAAATATAAGACTAAAATGGTAAAAATATGGTTATTAATTGAGCTTGAGAATCCGTAATCCTATGGATTCCAATCCCTCATTTCCCATGTAGATTCCAATCCCTCATTTCCCAGGTAGATTAACAAACGTACAGTCAATATATAAAGACCACACGTTCCCTCAGGGCCTCAACACTACTCAAATTGCTGAATTCCACGCCGAATGCGTAAGGACTGGAGAAGATTTGCTTGAAAGGAAATTCTCACGGAACACAAGAATGATCCAAGTAAACGAAGAAAAATTCGTCTAATAAGAGGCGAAAAAATGGGTTAAATTTTTATGCAGAAAATTTTGAAAAAAAATATTTGTAATAAGGGTGATGATTAGAAGTAAAAAATAAAGATAAAATTGACAAAGTAGTTGCAAGCAAAAATGTGAAAACTGATTGGAATATAAAAATAATATTAATAAATAGTTAAATAATTAAAAATGAAATGTGAAAAATTTTTCCGCAATTTGCCAAATGCCATAGGACCAAAAAACTGGAATTGTTGTGGAAAATAATGTCAAATCACACATCAAGTCGAATAAATTTTCAATGAAATTGAATTTCTGAGTGATTTCCACCAACTTGGGCTGATGAAAGTGTAAAGAATCAATAGCCTAATCTTGGGCTGAAAATTATTCTTGGAAACGAGCAGACATGGAAAAAAACCCAGCATTCAATGATAGCTGTTGCTGGTCGATCGAGAGATCTTCCCATTTTTAGAATAATATGTCAATTTACATATGCCACCTAGTTTTGGACAACTAACTAAGGCCATGTAAAATAGAATTTTACATAAGCAAGAAATCAGTCCCATAGATGCTAACCCAAACAACCAAAGAAAGAGCAAAGAAACCGAGCTGCCAGTACTAACTACTGAGAAACTATTTTGATCGTCGCTTGTGCCAAAATATGCGGAAGGTTAGACGTGCAATTGAGCTGCCAGTACTAGCTACTGAGGAACTATTTTGATCATCGCTTGTGCCAAAATAGGTTGAAGGTTAGACGTGCAAAAGGTCTGCCATGATTCTAGGGATGACATTCCACTTGTTGTCTGTTCATTCTCTCTTGAAAAAGCCTCATAAACAGAAGTTGCAATGCTTCGAGCTGATTCCCGTGCCTCAGGAAGCCTGTCATTGAGGAAGTTTGCTGCAATGTGAAGGAGTTGAACAAAGCCAAACTCTTCCATCTCCTTGCGAGCCTGCAGAGAAAATGAAATGCAGGTCTCTTCACATTGTAAAAGGCACCGTCAACACAGTTTGTAAATTGCAACCACCACCAGGTACAGAAATCAAAGAGCGATGCAAGCTAAAGTGTCTGGAAGACAAAAAGCCAACAATCATTGATAATATGATGATGTTTTTACCAATCCAACCATGCAAAGAAGACCACTCGATCAAATGAAAAATAGGGGAATCATAATTAAGTCTATTTACAAAAGATACCACAATAAAATAGGATTTTTAGAACTCCATCAGCTGTCAATGTCAATTATGGTTGGTCTCCCTTGATCACTTAAACAGGTATCAAGGGTTTCATACAGAAGAAATGTCAATTATGGCCTTTCTTTGAACAATGATGCAAATAATCTTTTGAGATGTAAAACACGATTTACTCTGCATTGAATATATTGATGTAACTTGCCTAAACAGAAGTTTGTGCAATCATCTGGAGGTAAATGCCCGTTGAAAGCAAACAAAACTCAAACTTCTATTTAAAAAAAAAATCTATGTGAATGAGTAATTACCAAAGTGGCTGATAGGCAAGCAAGCCACAGGCCATCTAATCAAATGCAATGGATTGGAAGATTTAACAAACCATCACAGAGAAGCACTTTATGAACTATCTTTATCCAATAACTCAAATTGCACTGATAGCCACCCAAATCAATGGAATAGACACTGATAATGCATTTTGCACACACAAGCCCCTACTGGGTCAAGACTTGGGTCTAATGTACTAACATTTAAAGTTGATACACTTCTATAAAGGATGAACACTTGAAAAAAGCACTGTGACTTCTTACCATCTTTGAGACACGGTTAGAGATTGAAACTGCAGCCTTGGCCCTAACTTTAAGGTTAGCATGTGCAACATAAGCTTGGAGCTTTTGCAGCAAGGGAATTGGAGGCACAGAGCTAGTCATTGCCAGGAGTGCCTTCTCAGCTTCTTCGCACACAAATTTCTTATCTTGAGATGCCTTCAACAGGAGCTGCAGCAACTGCAATGGTTGTCAAAATTTTAGTATACTTGCAGAATGGCCAAGACTTGCAAAAAAAGATGAAGCAATGTTCAATGCTATTTGACTATAGATGGCTGGTACTGGTGTATGTGCTGTCTGGGCTGGTCAACTTGGTGAAGGATTCTCCTGGAAAGACATCATTTCAGGCCTTGAAGTTGGCACAAGCATGTAGGTGCAGAGGTGGAACAAAAAAAAAAATGGATGACCAGGAAGGCTGTTAGATTTCAAAGACACTGTTTAGAACCTGAGAGTTTGGCCCAGCTTTACTTTTGTTCTTATCCTTTATGCTTCTTGTTGCAGCTGACTTTATTTCCTAAGCTTAAGCCACTATTTACAGCTCAGATGCTACTTTGACTAGAAAAGTTACACATTGACTGCACTTCAGAAGGTGGATTGTCAATTCTTGACATCTCTCACACTCAAATTCTGTTCATTTTAAATGAAACTTGAACATCATCCATAAAGAAACTCCTATAAATGCAGTTGAAAGTTACCCACTTGGGCAATCACCTTAATAGCAATCCATTCTAAAAGGATCCTTGGAAGAGAATTGCCTTCTCACGGGTTTACTGCAATTGTCACGTTTTTGGCACCAACATCATCACCTCCACATGGAAAAATGCTACATGTCATTTCCATAAGAATCCACTGCCACTTTTGGCTTTCCCAGTTGAAGACAATTTGGGTGTGTCTTAATCATCTTATTAAGAGAAGCAAAATTAAGGAAGTCCATAATATTGCCTATAAAATATGATAATGAAATACCAAATTATCAACGGCCTCGGCTGAAGATGAAGCAAGCAAGAGATGGCCAAAGGCTTGAAAAGTATCAGTGGATGCCATGATGGATGTCTTGCACAATGCGCTCCTTGGGTTCTTCATAGCTTTTACCATTACCAACAAAACTTTATCCCTGCATCAAGTGACACAAGCTAATAGATTAGTCTTGTTTGGAATCATTTTCCTATTTTCCATTGAGAAAATGGTTTTTAAAAGTGACTGACTGACAAAATAGAGAACCATAATATATCTTAATAGACCACATAAGTTGCATATAAAGCTCGTCCATAACATAGATGAAGGCTACATATCCCACTTCTGTTTGAAAATTGAAACTAGTGTGGCTGACATTATGCGCTATATTTTGCCAATGCATGCTTTAAATAATTCGTGGACCTTTGATCATATCTCCTTCTCTCTACATCGTCAGACACATAATAAACCAAATGAAACAGGTGAAAGTGTGGACTACATAGCCATTTTCAAACCTTCTCTCTTTCATGAAGTAGATAATAAAAAAAAAGAAAGGCAATGTGCTTTACAGGAGAGGTAGCAAAAGAGAGGAATGAAAAAGAGCCAGCCGACGGGCATCATTCAGTGCCTCGCACACCTTCATCCAGTCTTTTGATTCCAATCCATCTAACAAGCCCTACAATAATAATAATAAAAAAGAATTAACGGAAAAAATGATTATTAATAAAAAGAAAAAAAAGCTACGGAGATGCTACAACAGTGAATTTGGGCCATCAGTCAGTGGACAGCCCCTGTGTCCATCAAAGGATAAAGGTCCCTTCCCCCAAACCTCAGGAAAGAGAAAAAAAGAAAAAAAAGCTTCAGATATGCTACAACAGTGAATTTGGGCCATCAGTCAGTGGACAGCCCCTGTGTCCATCAAAGGATAAAGGTCCCTTCCCCCAAACCTCAGGAAAGAGAAAGGAGCGAACATTCGGGAGACTCATGCCAAAAGGTAGTTCATACGTCCAAAACATCATTAAAACATAGGCAAGCCTACCTAGGTGAACTAAAGATTCTAGGAAGGAAAAATGGCCTGCTTAGGTTCCAACAAAGTGGTTGATAGCAGTTTAGCTCAGACAACCATCTTGAAAGGAGCTCACCGAGCCAACCCTTCATATACACTAGGTCTGAGAAATCACCATTCACCAACATCGGGCAACTCCAAAGCTCCAATAAAATCAACTCTTCCACACTTAGCAGAATACAAAATTAATGAAAAAATATTCCAGCCTCAATTTCATGAACTAAAAATAGTATCAACAGCAAGAAAGACCTAAACAGATCTGAAGGAGAGAAAAGGAATAACGAGACGCTAGACACTGCCGAAGTTTGTTAACATCACGAAGAGCAGCTGTTTCAAGGGTAAAAAAGGGACTACAAAAATCAGCACCGAAACTTTAAAAAAAGTTTGAAAGAAAAAGGGGGAAATTTGATAAACTCTGATAAATAGGTTTTGGAAAGTGCTCTCAGCATAGGTATATTTCCGAAATAGCCAGCTCTTGTGATGTTCCTAGTACAGGCGACAGTTCAAGAGGAAAAGCACGCATTAAAATTCTGCAAAATTTTCAACTTTATGGAAAAGACAGGAAAGATCAGCAGAAAACCTAACAAAATTCCTTTCTTGTTTCTCTTTGGTGGGAAACAGTAAGATGCAATAAAACCCAAAGCGAAAATTCAGCAAAAATCAGGGACAGGGGAAAGGCTGTTACTTTCATTTTAGCTTCAGGGTCTGTGAGAGGCTTCAGATCCTCCGAAGCGACATAGTCGGTGGTGGGATCCACGGGAGCCAGGGGCGCCGCATTCTCGTCATTTACACCAGGATCTAGCAGATTTCGAACCGATGAAACGGCGACCTTGGCTACCTTCTTTGGCCTCTCGGGCGTTGTTGGGAAGGCATTGTCGAGTGGTCTCAGAGCCATTTTCCTTAGAAGAGCTTTGGTGGCGGCTTGTAGAGAGAGGGGGGAGGAGCGTTGGGAGTATATAAAAGAAAAGCTTTCTTTTTAAATTTTGAAAAAGAAGGTAGAAGTAAGAAAATGACCTTTTTGTAACGGCTACATTACATTCCGACGAGGGTTGGAGGTTTCACACGCGTTTAACTGACTCATATGCAAGCAGGCATAAATCCTATTAATAAAGGGATATTTTTAAATGCACCAGTGCACCTGGTTATATTTAATTAATTTTTTAATATTTTTTGAAATTTTTTTATATAACTATTAATCTAGGTATATTTAATATGTTTATTAATTTTTTACTATTTTTGAATATTTGCACTCGAGTGTACCGAGGCTAAATGCACCTATGCTTACTGCATCACGCCTCATTAATAAAGGAAAATTAACATTGATGCCAATAAAAAATTAATTATTTTTATCTTTTAGCCTAGAAATAATGAAATTTATTGCTCTAAAGTTTTAATTTGTTCATTCACATGCCATAATTGGAGACTTAAAAGTCTATAATCTAATCCTCTGAATTGCTAAGGAGTATGTTTGTTAAAAATAGTTTCTATTTGAGATTTTGGTTGTCGTTGTTCTTTTAATTTTTTTCTTAGTTCTTTTAATGATGGCATTAAGCTAATAATCGACAAATTCTTCTTTCAATTCCTCTAATATAAGCTTTAGTATGGACTAAGGCGTTTTCTAGAATAAATAAAACACGAAGAATAGGAAAAGTTATTTCAAGATTTGCTCTAATTTCTCTAATATTATGGTGAATAGTATCTCTTTCTTGTTTAGCTAAGATTAAATCTTGCTGTAGTTTTCTAACATGCAAAGATAAAGGCACAATGTATCATAACAACAACAATATTTATATAAAAAGTTGAAAATCTTACAAGCAAAGGTCGCAGGAGAGTTTTGAGAGCAACTCAGATGAACCCAAGATTATCTTCAAAAGAACGTTCTTGCACACAGTTTTTTAAGTGGAAAACTAAAAGGCTCGAAGACTCTTCAATGCCCATACAGAGACTCAAAGTAGGTATTTATAGACAAAAGTTGCGGACTTGAAATAATTTGAAGTCCAAAAAGATAAGATCTCCTTTTCTAAAGTGGTGTCGTGTCATGGATAACGCTGAAGTCGAATTGTTGCTTTAGACAGGAGACTGAGGTGATAAGGTACTGTAATATCTTTCTTTTGTGGTGGCGGAATCTTGAAACAGTAAAGTGATAATGTCGGCAGCAACTTTGTCAGCTTGTAGTTAAAATGATAATGTCGGCAGCATCTTTGCTAGCTTGCAGTTCTTGTCATCTTGCGGTAATAGATATCAGGGAGATAAGGATTGAGATGATACATCCATCTGTTCTTCATCTGTCTAGCTAAAGAACAGTAGGTCGAATGCTTTTAACTTTTGATCTTTTTCGGAGAGAAGTGGGAAATCGGTTTTGATCATTCGCAGAGCAGCCTTGAAAGCTCTCTTTGATTCATCTGATCTCTCTAGATCTCCCTTTTTCTGGAGATAACGTGTAGAGCGAATACACCATTTCTGATGCCTTTTGGCTAGCTTTGTTTGTCCGCCATTTGCGAGTTTGAAGGATAGCCTCATAATCAAATTTGGGCCACCATTTCATATATGATGAAGAAGTTATGTGTGATGTTGTGGGGGTATTGATAAAAAAGGAAAAGTCTCATCTTGTGATCCAAGGAATAGATTCTTGAATTATAAAGTTGGATAAGTAGTCTGGCTCCGATATATTAAAAGGAAGAACCTGGAAGAGATCAGTGGGAAGAATTTCTTTTGTGAATCCCCACATATCACAAAATCTTTCCATAAACCAATAGGGAATAGATTATGAGGGATTCTCAAGAGAGAATCTTATCCACCGGGAGTGAGAAAAATAAGTATTCTGGCGTAGAAATATTCAACTTCATGCATCTTGATAATCTCAATAATTAAATTTTGGATAAGTATAGGTTCGTTTTGCAGTTTCTGAGAACGAGATATAAGCATTGGGATCGCTGACCAGCCAATTTTCTAAAGATATAATTATTTTAATAAATATTTTAGAATAAATAATCCAATCACCTTTTGGCTGCTTCGTAACATGTTCTAAGGCAACTGAGTTTGTTTGGAGTAATACTCTCTCATAAATTCTACATTTTTTCCTGGAGCATAGGGAATAAACCATTCATATTTAGGTAAATATTTTTAGTAAATAAGTCGAGAGGTTTCTTGAATAATTTTATTTTTTTATCACTGAAAACCACGTGTCCATCCAGTTTTTTTGTTTTTGCAAAGCTGATAGTCAGCTGGTTCGATGTGCATGAATAAATGATCGGAATAAAATTTGAAGTTATAATTTTTTGGAATAGTTGAGGAGGTGGAAGGTATTGTTGTTGACGAAGAAGCAACCATTTCAAATTTTTCTCTCCAAAATTTCTCGTGACAAGTAGTTAGGAAGAGCATTAGTTTCTCCTTTAATGTATTCAATTTGAAAATCAAAGACCGCTAACAGGGCCTACCATCTTGCAAATATTTATTTGGCAACTAAATTTTTAACATCCTTCTCAATAACATCTTTTGTTGTTTTGCAATCTATTCTTAATAGAAATTCTTTGTTTAATAAGTCATTCTGAAATTTATGAACGCAAGTCACTATAACTAACATTTCTTTCTTGATAGTAGGATATTTCTTTCTTGTATCATTTCATAGTCCTGACGTAAACAAATGAGTTCTTCTTTGTCATTATTATCTTTTGTTTGAGAATACCTCCGTATCCTATATCTGAAGCATCAGTTTCAACTATTTTATATAACTTGAGATTGGCCAAATGCAGACAAGGCAAATATTTTACTTTTGTTTTAATATTTTAGACTGCCTTAGTATGTTTGTCAGTCCATGGTGGAGGATTCTTTCACAATCGTTGCACTAATAATTGTATATCTTGGGCCACCTTTTCGTAAAATTCCATTACATAATTTAAGCAGCGTAAAAATCTTTGTAATTATTTTTTATCAGTAATTGAGTCTGAAAATTTTTCTACAAAAATAATAGTTCTATTAATCGGGTTGAATAGTATTATTTTTTTATTTTAAATCCTAAAAATGATATTTTTGTTTGAAATAATTTTATTTTTCTTTTAGATAAGACTAACCCGTTATTGTGAATAATATTTTTAAAGGTATTCAAATGTTTCCAATATTGTTGTATACCTTCAGAAAATATTAAGACATCATCAATATAAACAATAGCAAATTGAAACTCGGATGGAGCATTTTTTAGGCCAAAAGGCATAACATTCCATTCATAATGTCTAAATGGTACCGTGAATGCAGTTTTATATTTATCTTCTTCTTTTATCTGAATTTGCCAATAACGAGATTTTAAATCGAATTTAGAAAATACTTTAGCTTTTGTTAACCTATTTAATAAATCTTGTTTATTTGGTAAAGAGTATCTAATCTATTTTAGAACTTTATTTAATGGTTTATAATTAATAACTAATTGTGGAGCTCCTCTTTCTATCTCAACAGCGTTGTTAACATAAAAAGTTGGGTGACTTCAAGGAGATTTGCTTGGTTTAATAAGTTTTTTATTTAGTAGGGCCTGAATTTCCTTCTTACAATATTCTAATAATTTAGCATCATTTGGATCGGTCTAGCCTTTATAGGAATTTTTTGTTTATTAAATTTTTCAATATATGCTAAAGAAACAATATGTTTCTTCCGATTCCAAAAAGCAGTAGAAAGGTCTAAACATATAATTTTGGATAGTTTTTTGGAGAAATATTCTATTTTTTCTCTTAATGGACATTGAATTTGTTGTTCTATAGTCTTTATTGTATTTTCTTCTTTTAAATAACATAAAAAGTTCTTCTTATATACTAGAGTTTCTTTTAATTCTACCAAAAGTGTTAATTCAGGAGGTTGAATGAATTTAAATATTAATTCCTTATCATTTATGTTAGTATGGAGACCCCTCATTAGTAACCATAAAGGGTTTAAGCATTTGTAGAAAATGAGTTACTAAAATGATTTGTTGTTGCATATTTTTTATAAGTATAAAAGGGGTTTTGAAAACAAAATATGCTTATTACAAATATGTATTTTAGATAGTTTATAATTTACTATCATATCTGTTTTATCTGCAGTAGCAATAGAAGAGTTAGTTTTTTTCAAAATACTTTGTAGGAATAAGTCCTTCTTTAATACAATCGAGATCTGCCCCTGAGTATATTAATGCTATTAATTCTATAGTAAAATCTTCAGGATAGTTTGAAACTTTTAGAATAATTTTAAAGTACCATTTCTGTGTTATAATTCGCTGAGTTTGATTTATTATGTTTTGAACAGTTAGATCTGAATGACTAGTAGAAGGTTGTTGATATTTTCTCATTTCATTGAGTTCTTCTTCAAATTCTTGTTCAATGTTTTCTTCATTAGTAGTCATAGTTTGTAACTCTAGGACTTAAATTCTATTTTTAAAATTTTTGATTTCTTGCTTTATACCTTTTTTTTCTTGCTGTAAATCGGTTATAGTGATAGATTTTTGTGGATGATTTTTGAAAAAGGTATGTTGATTTCTTATGATTTTCAAAATAGAAGAATGGTCTTTAATATCTAATTCAGGGTCTTGTTTTTTTTCCTTTATTAGGTTGATTAATATTCAAGAATTTTTCTAATAATTCTGCCTTTTGTTGTAGATCATTTACTTCATTAATAAGATCTAAAACTTTTTTCATTTGTAGTATCTAGGACATTTAATGAGTAATAATTATAATCAGAGGAGCTAAAGGTTTCATAATTTTCTTGGGAATAAATACACCAACATTTTTCATTTTCTCCTTCAAATGATGTTGATTGGTTCGCAGAGTCTTCTGAAGTGAATTCTTCTTTCTCTTCTTCTTCGGAGGATGAATATGCTAATTCTTTTAATTTTTGGGTTATATTTTCTAGGGTTAGATATTTAGTCTTTAATATTTCTCTTACTTGTTTTTTATAACATCTAGAGGCATAATGTCCCTTTTGACCACATTTATAACAAGTGACTTCTTTTTTGGATTATTCATATCTATATTTTTTTACCTTTTCTTGGGTTATTTTGCTTTTTATACTTAGTCTTTGTATTTTATGAATTTTATTTTCTGAATCTTTTAGCTTTAGGATATTTAGATTTTCTTAAAATTTTCTTTTGAAAAGGGGTTTTTTTCAATCCCGTATTAAGAGCAGAAATATGATAAGTCTTGGGATTTCAAGAATTTTGTTTCTTCAATTCGTTTTTGATTACATAATTCATTTGTTATAGTCCTTATTTTAGTGAATAATGTCCCCGAGTGTAATTTTTGTGAGCAAGTTTTCCTCTATTTTCTTGTTTTATAAGAGTTTTTACTTTATTTTCAAATACCAATGATAATCCTTGTAAAAAAAATTCTTTATGGATAGGGGCTTGTCTATCATATAGGAGATGTATATATGTTAAAAATACATCTTTATACCATTTATAATTGACTAATTTTTTACACTTTTAACTGTAGTAGTCTTTCTCTAATAGTAGATTAATAATCTTCTATTTTTCCTATAAATTGATAAATAATAGTTCTGACTAAAGTATCTACTGGTGAAGGATCATTTAAGATACTATTTTTCTCTTCTTGATTTAGGGTGTGTTTGGAAATGGATAAAACTTTCAGTGAAAAATTTTAGAGAATAAAATTTGTCAAATGATGTATAATATGGGTAATGATGAGGAGTAAAGAGAATAAAGTTAAAATAGATAGATTAATTCTATGGGTAATTGTGTAGAAATGATAGGAAAGTAGGGTAGTTGTATAGAAAAATATGAAAAAAATAATTAAAAAATATGATAGTTGTGGAAAGCGAAAAGTTTTAAATTGAAAAGTTTCAACTTGACATTTTATCCTCATTGTCAAACACACCCTTAATTGTTTTTCCCACCAACCTTTTAATTGTCCAGTGAATCCATAAATAATAGCTACATCGGCTGATTTGGCACTAGCATTTCTAAGCTGTATTTACATTTGACCATACATAAGCATACCATTACACATATTCCAAATTTGATATTCACTTGCTCAATCAATATTTCATTAATATATAGAGTTTTGATTATATTTTGTTTGTGTATTCTTTTTTTCTTCCTCGAATTGTTGATCTACTGGAGATAGTTTATGGTAATAATTTTTATTTCCTTTATAATACATTCTCTATAATAGATGAGTAGGATCAGTATGATGATTTGGTTTATTAAAAGATAATGTTTGTAATAAATTTTTCTTTTTGTATTTTTCTTCTAGTTTTTTAAATGATAGATCTTTTATTTGTAATGGCAATTGTAAGGTGTGTAGGGAATTATTTGCCCAATCTTCTTTTGGTATATCTCTAGGTGGTAATTTTGCTATAAATGACATTTCTGGCTTTGTAACTGGTTGTGTAGGGAACATAATAGTTTTTCCTTTAAGATCGGGAAGTCTATTTTGAATATCTATTGGAGTATAATTCGTAAAATTATTTTATTCTATAATTTGATTTAGGTCTTTTATAAAGACTGGTGAATCTTTATATACTGATTTTTTGTATGGTTCTTTAATAATTAATCCTTCAATATCTTTATTTGATCTGCTAGATCTATTTTCTGAAGTAGATGTGTTTATAGGTGGAGGTTGAGAAGAGCTTTCTTTGGCATGAAGCATATTGAGATTCTTTTCTACCTGGTTATTATAAAATATAAAAAATTCTATATTTTGTTAATAGCTATAGAACAGTCTAACCATTTTTTGATAAGATTTTTATGTTCTATTGATGAATAAGTTTACTTAATCCATTGTCTTTTCTTTTGATGAAGTTTTGACATATAATCTTTTAGTAATAGTTCTTTGTCAAAGACAAAGATGTCTTGATTTATAATAACGTTTAACTAGAATTCTGATTCTGAAGGTTCGGGTTGTAGTTGAGCAATATTTGGCTCATATTTTAAGGGATATCTTGATGAAAGAGAGGATTGTAAAGGTGGTTGTCTTATAGTGTTTTCTGAATTCTGAGATGATGATAAGGATCTCATTAGTATCCTAGGAGTAGATGGTTTTGATAAAATATGTAGTTCTTTTCTTATTGTTGGTTCAAATTTTAGAGTAATATCATCATTGGTTTCTATTATAAATTCTATACTTTCAGATTTCTGGATTGGTATAATTTCAAGTTGAGAGTTTTCAATTCTCCATTCTAATGGAAGAGTAACATCAGACCATAAAATTTTCTTTGACTTTATTTTCTTATGCAAAGGATTTGTGATAAAATAGGGAGTTGTTCCTTTTTCATATGATACTACTCATATACACGCAAGCATAAATCCTATTAATAAAGGAATATTTTTAAATGCACCAGTGCACCTGGTTATATTTGACAATTTTTTAATATTTTTTTGAAATTTTTTATACTACTATTAATCCAGGTATATTTAATATGTTTATTAATTTTTTACCATTTTTAGATATTTGCACTCGAATGTACCGAGACTAAATGCACCTGGGTGCAATGTATCATGCCTCATTAATAAAGGGAAATTAACATTGATGCCAATGAAAAATTAATTATTTTTATGTATGTTAATATTTTTTAAAGTTTTTCATTTAGGGAGGCAACGCTCTGATAATAATGATCGAATCTTAAATCACAAGCAAGTCTGCCTGAATATAAAACCAACTAGCCCAAGTAAGGTCTACAATCTTACAATCAACATAGTTAGATTTTTAAATTAAATGAACTGCAAATGGACAAAAAAATGCCTAAAAGACATAAACATGATCTAATGTTAGCAATTTAGGCTTTGCACGTTAACAATTTATTTAATGGTAAATCTAACTATAATAATCAGTTTTACATGAATAAAATTAATTTAAAAAATATTGACACAGACGAAAGACTTCTAAACTTACTGGAAAAATAACAATAATTTAATTTTAATATTGATGTTAATGCCCTATCTATGAGAAATATCAATGTGATTATGAGATTAGAACCTTTTGTAAGGCCAAAGATGATTATTGTATCTCGATAAAGAGTTTTGATTTTTTTCTTTTTTAAAAATTTTAATTCACGAAGAACGGATTTGATTTCGACTTGCTAGGCATCATTTCTTGCATGAGGGTTAGGATAGCAATGCCGGAGACGATGATGGGAGGCGACGATTGGCAGGTGATGTGTTGGATGTGAAGCTTGAAGAAGACAATGTATAAAGTCGGGGTTTCGCTAGAGAATATAAGCAGTTGTGCGAGTGTCGCCAACTTTATAAATGGCTTTGATCGGCTGTTGACGATTGTTGGTGCGAGATTGCAGCCTGGTCTCCAATGAGTACAATTTGGTATTGGGTTGATCCAAACTCATCTGACTCAATCCGAGAAAACTTGTAGCTTTTCCATTTTGTGAAAATTTCAAAAGTAGATCTAGTTTCAACCCAACTTGGGAGAAATTGAAATTAATGTTGAGTTTACATTAACTTGATATCAAAATGTAACTCGGTCTGAACCCAATGACTTCCTTACTTTGTTGGAAAATTTGCGTCATAAACCTTCTAACTTTGTGTATTAGTATTTTAGACTCTCAAATTTACGTATTAGCATGTTGAACCCTGTAAAGTTTCAATCTTTGCATTTTAAACCCTATACCCTCATGCCATGAGAAAAGTCCTGTTAAGTCATGTATAATGACAAAAATATCCTTGCACCAACCCAGTTTCGTCATCTTCCTCAAGCCACCCGCCACAACAAGGCTCCCCCATTGAGCACCCCGTTGCCAAAGAATTTGGCAGTGATTCTGCATCAAAAGAGTACATGTGAAGCTAAAAGGCGGGTAGTCTGCTAGAATCCACTGTTGGGAAAACCACATTGATTAAATCCATAATCAACCAAAATCCTTCATACTAAATTACTAAGAAAATAAAAACCATAAACGGAAGCGTACTTGAATACATGGATACAATTGTTCTTAAATACTGTGGTTTCTGGGTCTTCCAAGTTAATGCCCTAGGGTTTTCAGGAGAAAGTGACTCCACTTTTCAACTGATGAGATGTTAGAAAAGAACCCTAATAGGTGAATAACCTGGGGACCACAACCGTTTATATAGGGAGCCTATCTTTTGTATTTCTAATTTAACCCATCATAAAAATAGAAATTAGAATTAGGTTGTAGGGTTTTTATGCATAGGAGACCCGTACTTTATTAGATGATTTAGGCCCACAAAACCTTATAAGATCACTTTAAAAATTAGGTCATTATTTATGATAGCATATAATATAATTAATATATACGTGTGTCCAAAATTTCAACAATCTTCCACTTGGACTACATATATTTTATAATTATATATACAACCTTATGAGCTCAAAATCTTTTGCTATCATACTAAAATCATCTCCGAATAATCTCGTCCATCAGTTATGCCAACATAGGACAAAGGCGGCCTTTGTCGCATTTATCGTAACTAGACCCATTCATGATCACATATATTAAACATAACCAAACGACATAGATTAAGTATAGATGTGTAACATAAAAATTACATGTAATGTGATCTAACGTGTCTATTTCCAACTGGTCCGACTTATTTGGTGAGATTAAATAAAAATCAAAATACTGAATAATCAAAATACTGAATACTTTATTTCTACAGAAAATATCCATAACTATAATATACAAAAATGTGTGTCTATCAGATAAAAGCACAAAATACAAACTCCCACTAAACAAGAGTATCATCGAGTGATACTACACCCATGTGAGCAGTATGCTCATGAAAGACCTTGGGTAAGAGTCCTTAGTCAACGACAATCATAGAGTTTGTTCCTATGTACTCTATAGACAATTGACCTTCCTGAATTCTTTCCTTAACAACTAGAAACTTGAGGTCAATGATTTTTGACTTTGTTGAACTCCCGTTGTTGTTGGAATATAAGATTGCTGAGTTATTATCACAAAATAACTTGAGTGGTCTTTTAATTCCATTCACAATTCGCAGCCCCGTGACAAAATTTCGCAGCCATATGACCTGATTGGATGCCTCAAAACATACTATAAATTCAGCTGTCATTGTGGAAGGAGCAACGAGTGACTGCTTAGCACTCCTCCAGGAGATGGCTCCTCCAGCAACCAGATAAATATAGTGCGAAGTGGATGTAAGACTGTCCTAGCATCCTGCATGGTCGAAATCTGAATATCCAATGATCTCTACATTATCCAACCTCCTGTATGTGAGCATGTAGTGTTTTATTCTCTGTAGGTATCTAAAAACCCTTTTGGCTTCTTTCCAATAATCCATTCCCAAATTACTTAAGTATCTGCCAACATTCCAACAATGAATGCTATATCTGGGCGTATGCAAACTTGGGCATACATCAAACTTTCCAGTGCTGAAGCATAAGGGATTTTCTGCATTTTCTTGAATTCAAAATCATTATTAGGGCACTGATCGAGACTAAATTTGTCTCCCTTGGCAACAGGGGTATCTTCTGGTTTACAATCCTACATGACAAATCTTTCTAGTACTCTTTTAATATAGGCATTTTGTGATAATCCAAGAATACCTCAAGAACGATCCCGATGTATCTGAATTCCTAATACAAAAATTACTTCACCATGGTCTTTCATCTCAAATTTGTTTGATAGAAATCTTTTAGTTTCATGCAATAAACATATATCATTGTTGGCAAGCAGTATGTCATCGACATATAAAACCAGAAAAATGTGCTTATTCCCATAGAACTTGTGGTATACACAATCATCAACCATATTCATCTCGAAACCGAATTAGATGACAACTTGATGAAATTTATAATATCATTGACGGGAAGCCTACTTGAGCCCATAAATGGATTTCTTTAGTTTACAAACTATTCGTTTTGCATATCTAGACACAAAATTTGCTGGTTGTACCATATAAATAGTTTCATCAATGTTACCATTGAGAAACACAGTCTTTACATCCATCTAATGTAGCTCAAAGTCAAAATATGTCACTAAAGTCATTATTACCCTGAAAAAGTCTTTCGATAAAACCGGAGAGAAAGTCTCTTCATAATAAATGTCTTCATTTTGAGTAAATCTCTTTGCGACAAGACGAACCTTATACCTTTCCACATTACCCTTTGAATCCCTTTTAGTTTTAAATATCCATTTACAACCAATGGACTTTGCACCTTCGGGCAATGGGACGAGTTCCCAATCGTTATTGTCTTTCATGGACTTAATCTCTTCATCCATGGCATTAATCCACTCTTGAAAATTTTTACTTTGCATTACTTGACAAAAATTGATAGGATCATCTTCAATCATTGTAATGCCATCCTGATGTTCTTGGAGAAAGATAATATAATCACTGGAAATTGCACTTCTCCTTTCTCTAGTGGATCTCTTTAATGGCATTAGTTCTTGAGGTTGTTGAGCTTGATCAGCAGGGATATCTTGTTGACGTTAATCAGGAAGGTTGTCAACAATGTCTTGTGGTTCTGGTATTGTTGCTTAAACCGTGTCAGGAACAACAATTGAAGAAAAAGTTACCAATTCCTAGCTCAATATTCTCAAAGAACTGGATATTTTCTGTTTCAAAAAAGGATCTGGATGTGGGATCATAAAATTTATACCTCTGGGACCATTCAGAATATCCAACAAAATAATTACTAATTATTCTTGAGTCTAGTTTATCTTCATTTGGCCTATAAGACATTGTCGCAGCTGAACAATCCCAAACACGTAAATGCTTTATGACAGGCTTTTTGCTCATCCATAATTCATAAGCGTTTTTAGCGTCTACCATGGTTGGTACTCTGTTAAGAATATAAGCTGCAGTCTTTAATGCCTATCCCCATAGTGAGTTTGGTAAAGTAGTATGACTGATCATACTCCTTACCATGTCTTTTAAAGTTCTGTTTCGTCTTTCAGTAACACCATTCATTGTAGGACTTCTTGGCATGGTGTACCGTGGGACGATACTGCACTCTTCTAGAAATTTGGCAAAAGGCCCTGGACGTTGTTCACCTGATCCGTCATATCTACTGTAGTATTCACCACCACGATCAGATCTAACGACCTTAATTCTTTTGCCAAGTTGATTTTCAACTTCAGCCTTAAAAATTTTAAACACATCCAGTGATTTAGACTTCTCATGGATGAGATATAGGTAGTCATAACGAGAGAGATCGTCTATGAACATAATAAAATATTGCTCACCATTCCAAGAAGCCGTAGAAAATGACCTACAAATATCCGTATGCATTAGTTCTAACACGTCCGAAGACCTGTTGGCACCGAATCTCCTTATGTTCGTCTATTTCCCCTTAACACAATTAACACGGACTTGGAAATCTGACAAGTCAAGAGGATTAAGAATTCCATTTGACACAAGTCTTTCAAATCTTTATTTAGAAATATGTCCTAAATGTTTGTGCCAGAGCGAAGCAGAATTCTCATTAATTAATTTTTGTTTTGTACCACGCGAATTCACATGCAAGGATTCAACAAACGAGACAACTGTATCAAGCAAATAAAGGTTATCATAACTGGATAAAGAGCCGGTACCCACAATATTTGAATTTAAAGAAAGATTAAATTGACTATTTCTAAATGAACAAGAATAACCATATTTGTCCAATACATAAATAGAAATCAAATTCCGTCTAAAAGACAATACAATATATGTCTCTTTTAAATCTAAATAAAAATCAGCCTTTAATAATAACCGAAATATGCCTATTGCCTAAACTTCAACTGATTTGTCATCGCCCACGTAGATGAATCTTCAGCATCATTTGGCCTTCAGCAGCTCAGGCAACCCTACATAGACACACTTATGTGAGTAGTAGCACCAGAATCTATCCACCAAGTATGTCCGGATACAGAAGCTAAATTAACCTCAGAACAAACCAAAGTGAAAATCATACCTTTCTTTACACGTCAAACATGATATTTCGTACAATCCTTCTTTTAATGTCTAGGAGTGTGACAGAAATAACAGCCTGATTCCTTGGTTGATTTCTTTTGTTGTTTCTTAGTTGCCACCCCTCCTGCAGCTTCCTTATCCTTTTTTCTTTTCTTGGTCTTTTCCTTAAAAGTACTTACCAAGTGTGCACTTTTGGACTTATCTTGCTTCATTCTTTCTTCTTTTTTCACACAATGTGAAATGAGCTCATTAAGAGACCATTTCTCTTTTTGACAGTTATAGCTGATCTTAAACTTGCTGAATTGTGGAGGAAGAGAGATCAAAACTAAATGCACCAGCAAATCATCAGATAGTTGTAACCCAAGTGCTTTTAGTTTCGAAGCAAGGTTAGACATCTCAAGGATGTACTCCCTTATATTTTCTTTGCCCTTATACCTCATTGAAACTAAGTTTGACAGAGTCGTACTTGTTTCAGCCTTATCGCTTTTTTCAAAGCACTTTTTGATTTTATCAACGAAATCCTTTGTAGTGATATCTTGATCAGATACACCACCCCTGAAAGCTTCTAGAATTGATTTGCGTATGATCATGAGACTCATGTGATTTGAACGATCTCACCTCTCAAAGTCCCATTTTTCCTCAATGGAACTTGCAGCCGTAAGAGGGGTGAGTTGTTTAACCCTTAATGTAAGGTCAAGATCCATATAGCCAAGAATGATCATTACATTCTCTTTTCATTGCTTGAAATTGGTTCCGTTCAGCATGAGAATAAAATTAATATTGGCAAATATGGTAGAGGCAGATGCATTAGCTGAAAATAGAACAAAACAACATATTCACATCAGTTTTATATAAAACCTTAGCAAAATTCAAATAATGGCAAGACCCATCACAAGATACCTAGCACAACATTAATATCTAGTCTTTTGACAGAAATATTAACTTGTAAATTGTACTCTTGTTGTAGTAATCAAATTTTGATAATAAAGTTCTGTCAAATAATAAGCCTTTCTTTGGACCGACTTATTATTCACATGAAAAACTAAATAATTATCACATATTTATTACCACACGTGTGAATGTAATTCGGCTAAAAATTAACCTTCCTTTGGGCCAATTAAAATTCGCATGAATTACACTCACACAATTATCTTAATGTTTTAAAAAATTAATTAATCTACATAAGAGAGGCTACTTTGGCAGCATGTTGTTTCAATTAATTTATTTTAAAACATCAGACATTCATAAAAAAAAATTGCACTATTATTTGAATTTTAAATTTCAAAAGATTTCAAAATTGAATTTTATATGACAATAGGTTAATTTAAAATTTTAATAGAAAGCAATAAATCATAAACACATGAAAATTAGACATAAATTACTTTCTAAATTTTCATAAACTAACCACATGAATTAATTACACATATAATTCAAAAATTGAATGCATATATATAAATTTCACAAAAAAATAATATTTCTGGACCTATTTGGCTTAATCAGACCCTTCCATTCAATCCAGAATGTCCAAAAATATAGAAAACTACTATTGGATAATCTAAATCGGATACCGAGATCATAAAATATGTTAAATTCAATTTGGACAATTAGCGTGCCACATGTCCTTATGGGTTAGGTCTGGATGCTGGATATGGGCTATTGTTTGGGTTGAATGCAGGCTTGAGAGGAGCCCAAGCCCAAGTGTAAATATGAGAGTTAAACGGGCCTGGTTTGGACTTGGACTAAAGTTGGGCTTCTCATGTGGACAGGCCTGGGCTTGGAGACTGGGCTGCTTCTACCTGGGCCTGTTTTGGCCTGTAAAATAGGGCGAAACAGGCCCACCCAAGAGCATAACAACTGGGTATGAGCCCGCTAGTGAAGCCCACAGTCTTGGGTACAAGCCTAAACCCAGTTCATGAGAGGAAGTCCTATTAGCAAAAACTCAGGTTTTATTTGTAATTTTTATCTGGCCAAGGGGTTTTGTGCAAAACTTCATCTCCTTCCCCAAAACGGGGACAAACCCTAACCCTAGCTACCCATAACCAACTGCCCATGCTGTCGCCCGCCGCCATCCATAACAGCCTGTCACGCCCGCCGGTGCCGCCGCATGGCTGCCTGTTCCAGCCCGATAGCCAAGCCGCCGCCGCCGCAATCGTCTGACCGTCCGATTCTGCAAGCGCCGCCTGTAGCAACGCTCAGCAGCTCTGTCCAGCATCGTCCATCAGCCAACGTCAACGATCTGCCATGGATTCCGGCGTCCAACATCCAGCGTTGCCACCGCCATCGCTGCTACTCAATGCCCGCCCGGCCGCCGCTGCTCGTCGTCATGCTGCTGCTGCCATCAGCATTGTCTTCTCCGGCAACGGCAGCGTCCAACAGCATCGTCGCGGCAGTGGTGGGTTTTAACGAGATGCGCCGCTGTTTAGCAGCAGCAATCCAGCCACCCAGCAGCCACGCTTCAGGCAGCCATTATCGGCCTCCTCCGGCAGTGGTTTCCAGCATCCTGCCATCGTTGGTGGAATACCGTCCAGCGTCCTGTCGTCATCTTCCGGCACGGCTATTTCATCTGCCGCTGTCTTCTCCGGCAGCCCGTGTGTCGTCCTCTCTAGCAGCGATGACTTCCAGGCATCCAACGGCACTTTCCGTCAGCGTTTCCAGCGGCAGAAAACACAATCGGTATAGGCAGTGACAGCATCGACCAAGTCCGGTAGTTTTTTTATTATTATTTAAATATCGAATACAGGCCCGTCTTTCATGAATATTAAAATAAAAAATTTCGAATCTCGGGCAAAGACGAACATGGCAGTCGTATGATTAGGTTTTCAGATTTGAAACCATGGAAATCTATTTGCATATGAAAGGAAACATTAGAAGATCAAAAATAGATTCTAAAATACTTCTCAATAATTCAACATCAAGATTAGGCTCTGGTACCACTTGTTGGAAAAACCATATTGATTAAATCCATAATCAACCAAGATCCTTCATGCTAGATTACTAAGAAAATAAAAACCATAAACGAAAGCATACATGAATCTATGGATGCAGTTGTTCTTGAATACTGTGGTTTCTGGGTCTTCCAAGTTAATGCCCTAGGGTTTTCAGGAGAAGGTAGCTTTACTTTTCAACTGATGGGATGTTAGAAAAGAACCTTGATAGGTGCATAACCCGGGGACCACAACCGTTTATATAGGGAGTTTATCTTTCATATTTCTAATTTAGCCCATCATAAAAATAGAAATTAGAAATTAGGCTGTAGGGTTTCTACGCATAGGAGACCCATACTTTATTAGATGATTTAGGCCCATAAGACCTTATAAGATCACTTTAAAAATTAGGTTGTTATTTATGATAGCGTATATATATAATTAATATATGTGTGTCCAAAATTCCAACATCCACCACTTCATGAGGCGACGTAAGAAACTGGATGTAATCTAATCTTGAATGATTTGAATTTTTCTTTATTAAATCTAATCTTGTGTTGCTTTGTTTCATGTTAACTACTATGCTGTTAGTTTAATATCATTGCTTTCCTATTGATCATCACTCAGTTTATTTGTTATCTGTTTTCTTTACTTTAAATTAAAAAAAATGATATATTAAATTTTATCAATATTTGTACACATGTACTAACTGCTAATTGCGTCTAATTAAGATACATGTGTGTGTTAGACTAACTCGCATCATCTAAAAAGTTCTGAAAAACTCGCATAATTTAAAAGTCTTAACGTTTGCATCTCCCTTCTTTAACCTCCATGTCTACACCTTTTTATATTTTTCCATTTCTGATCTTGAACCTCTATTCTACACTGTTTACATTTTTTACTTTTGCACATTTAATTTCTGCCATTAACTCGCATCATATCTAACCAGCTAACCCCCTAATTCACATTTCATATTTGGTTGTGCATTTACACATATTCCTAAAAACTTCGTATCTCATACTTATTATTATTCTCTTTTTTTTTCCTTGGTGTATGCATGTTTCATTTTCTCATTTAGTTCATAGTTATATATTTTTGAGCCTGCCTTACCCTTTTTTTAGGCCCATGTGCAGCCCATCATAGTGCACTAAAAAATAATAATAATAATAATAATAATAATAATAATAAAATTTAATGACATATGCATGGTAGGAAATCTTTAAATCCTGATTTGATAGAACCAAACCTTGAAATTGAAAGATTCCTACATCAATTAAGAAAATCACAAAAATATATAATGGATCAAAATCAAATGTTAGAAATTAATAATCCTGAACCTGATCCTCCTAAACAAATGAAAGAATATTTCATTCCAACCAATTATAATCCTTCTTCTTGCATTCAACTACCTCAAACTCAAGCCAATCAATATGAAATCAAACCAGGAACCATCCAAATGCTTCCCTCTTTTTATGGAAATACTAATGAAGATCCTTATAAGCATTTAGATGAATTTTTAGAAATTTGCTCAACAGTAAAAATACAAGGTTTCTCTGATGACGCTCTCAAATTAAGGCTTTTTCCATTTTTCCTTAAAGATAAGGCTAAATATTGGTTAGGTACTCTAAGTAGACCTATCACTACTTGGAATAGATGCAACAAGAATTTCTAAAGAAATTTTATCCTATAGGCCGAACCAATACCATGAGAAGAGCAATTACCCAATTTTTCCAAACACCTAGGGAGCAAATCCATGAATCCTGGGAAAGATTAAAAGAATTATTAAGAAAATATCCACATCACGGATTATCTAAATGGCAGATTGTCCAAGCTTTTTATGAGGGATTAGCCGATCATTATAAGCAAATGGTAGATGCATCATGTGGAGGAGCATTTATGAGTAAAAGTGAAAATAAAGCATATGACTTATTTGAAATGCTTAGTGAAAATTTCATAAATCATGCTTCATTATCATCATATGAAAGAAGTATGGGCTCATCTAAAAAAGCAGGATTATATGAAGTTAAAAATTACATGGAACCTAATCCAAGAATAGATATAAACTTTATTGCACAAAAATTAGAAAAATTAGAAAAAATGGATGAGCTAACACAAAAAGTAAATCAAATGTGGAATAATCAACTTCCACCTTGTCCATACCCCAAGAAGTTTGTGCCTTGTGTTCAAGCCCAACACATCCTGTAAGTGAATGCCCCACTGCAGCTCAACTCCCACCTTTCATCCAAGAGCAAGTGCAGGCAGCTCAAGGATTTTCCAAATCAAATAATGATCCATACTCCAACACTTATAATCCAAGTTGGAGAAATCATCCTAATTTTTCTTGGAAAAATCAAGCTCAACACCAAGTTGCAAATCCCTCTACTTCACACTTTCCCAAACCACCAACACAAAATTACTACCAAAATCAACAACCGCAACATAATTTTCAAACCAATGCATACTCAAAAGGACCACAAATTGAGTCACAAGCCAATTATTCATCAAACTACCAACCACCTTCTCCAGCTAATGATGTTAATGAGAAATTTGCAGAACTAAAACAATTTTTCCAACAATCTATATCTAAGTTGGAAAGTCATGTGGGTCAATCAATATCTAATTTGGAAAACTAGATAGGTCAGATAGCTGAAGCAAACAGAAAAAGAGAGGTAAGACACCTACCTAGTCAACCAATACCCAATCCAAGAAATTATCCTCCCAGTTTTTAAAATAAACTAGGTATATTAAAAAACCCACAATTTGAAAATGCAAGAGTGATTTCTACATTAATAAGTGGTAAAATCTTAGAAGACCCATATAAATCTAAAGTTATTAATGAAAATTCTAGTCAAATGAAACAAAAAGAAATTTTAGAGGATGACGAAGAATTAGTAAAAATCAAGTTGGGGGGAGAAGATAAAGAAAAGGAAATAATAAATGAAGACCCTAGTAAATATCAACCTGTAGTCCCCTTCCTGAGTGCCTTAAAAGCTAAATCTGCTAATAAACAAAAGCTTGCACAAAATGAGGAAATGATGGAATTGTTCAAACAAGTTAATATTAACATTCCTCTTATTGATGCTATCAAACATGTTCCAGCCTATGCGAAGTTTTTAAAATACCTTTGCACTCAAAAGAGAGAACCTCGTTCTGCTCCTCAAAAGATCATGCTCCCAGTAGAGGCGAGTGCAGCAATTTTGGACAAACTTCCTCAAAAATTAAAAGATCCTGGTACTCCACTTATTTCCTGTGACATAGGCGGAATAACATTTGATAAAGCACTTTTAAACCTTGGGGCTAGTGTTAATCTCTTACCTACTTCTGTTTATGAAAAATTTAACATGAGAGAATTAAAACCTACTTCTGTCAGTCTACAACTCGCAGACAGGTCAGTAAAAACCCCACGAGGACTTATTGAAGATGTTATAATAAAAATTAAGGATTGTTATTTTCCAGTGGATTTTCTTATTCTTGACATGACCTCAAATTCAAATCTAAACAATGCACCAATCATTTTAGGGCGCCCATTCTTGACTACAGCAAAAGCTAATATTAATTGTGAAACTGGTATAATGGACATCTCATTTGGGGGTGAAAAATTCAAAATTGATATTTTTAAAGCTTCTAAGTACCCCAACTGTGATGAAGGGTGTCTTACGGTTGACATTATCAATGATTTGTCAATTTTCACGCTCGATTTTGAACATGATTCCATAACTGAGGTAAATGTTTCAAATAATTGCCCTCAGTCTTTTAACTATTGGAATAACGTTGAACCTTTACCAATTTTGCAATCTCAGCCATCACCTACATCTATTAAGTTACCACCACAACTTGAGCTTAAATCTCTACCTACCTCTCTTAAATATGCATTTTTGGGTCCTAATCAAACACTACCAGTAGTGATAACCTCAAATCTAACTGTAACTCAAGAAAAACAACTTGTTGATATTCTTAGAATGCATAAGAGTGCTATAGGTTGGTTAGTGGCTGATTTGAAAGGAATTAGTCCATCTATTTGCATGCATCACATATACTTAGAGGAAAATGCTAAACCAAGTAGAGAAATGCAAAGAAGACTAAACCCTATTATGAAAGAGGTAGTGAAAAAGGAAGTTGTCAAATGACTTGATGCAGGAATCATTTATCCAATTTTTGATAGTAAATGGGTAAGCCCAACCCAAGTCGTACCAAAGAAATCTGGACTCACAGTAATAACCAATGAAAAAGGTGAAGCAGTACCTACTAGATTGACCACAGGATGGAGAGTTTGTATTGATTATAGAAAATTAAATGCTATGACTAAGAAAGATCATTTTTCACTCCCATTCATTGATCAAATTTTAGAAAAATTAGCAGGTCAAAAATACTTTTGTTTCCTAGATGGATATTCAGGATACAACCAAGTTGCCATTTATCCAGAAGATCAAGAAAAGACCACCTTTACTTGCCCATATGACACATTTGCATTTAGGAGAATGCCATTCGGGCTATGCAACGCACCGGCAACCTTTCAAAGGTGTATGATGGCAATCTTCTCAGATATAATAGGGGAATTTCTTGAAATTTTTATGGATGATTTTTCACTTTTTGGTGAGTCATTTGACATTTGTTTGGAAAATTTAGAAAAAGTGTTAAAAAGATGTATAGAAAAGAATCTAGTACTGAGTTGGGAAAAGAGCCATTTTATGGTTAATGAGGGAATAGTTCTTGGCCATATAGTCTCAGAATGAGGGATAGAAGTAGATAAAGCTAAAATCGATTTAATTACTAATCTACCTCCTCCAACCTCAGTAAAATAAGTTCGATCATTCCTTGGTCATGCTGGTTTCTATCGCCGATTTATTCAAGATTTTTCTAAAATCTCTAGACCCTTAATAAGTTTACTATGTAAAGATTCCCCATTCAACCTAGATGAATCCTGCTTGAAAGCATTTGAGCTATTAAAAGAAGCATTAACTAAAGCTCCAATTCTTCAATCCCCTGATTGGTTCCTACCATTTGAAATTATGTGTGATGCCTCTGATTTTGCTGTTGGGGCTATTTTATGGCAAAGGGTAAATAAGAAGCCTATTGTAATTTACTATGCAAGTCATACGCTTACTGATGCCCAAATCAACTATACCACCACTGAAAAAGAACTACTTGCAGTAGTATTTGCCCTTGAAAAATTTCGTTCTTATCTACTAGGAGCCAAAGTTATTATCTACTCGGATAATTCAGCTTTGAAATATCTATTATCTAAAAAAGAGGCAAAACCAAGACTTATTAGATGGATTCTCTTATTATAGGAATTTGATCTTGAAATTCGAGATAAAAAAGGTTATGAAAATGTAGTCGCTGATCATCTTTCTCGAATCATTACACCAAAGAGCACATCTATAAATGACTCTTTTCTAGATGAGCATCTATTAGCCATCGCTCAAGCATCGCCCCCATGGTTTGCACACATTGTCAATTATAAAGCAGTAGGGCAGATTCCAAAAGATTGGACAAAGCAAGAAAGAGATAAATTCTTTGCTCAGGATAAATATTATATTTGGGAAGATCCGGAACTTTTTAAAATTTGTTCTGATAATATTATTCGCAAATGTGTTCCGAAAAATGAACAACAAAGTATTTTGAATTTTTGCCACAATCTTGAATGTGGGGGACACTTTTCAGGAAAGAAAACAGCAGCTAAGGTGTTGCAATGTGGTTTTTATTGGCCAACTCTTTTTAAAGATGCTTACAACTTTAGCCAATCTTGCATTAAATGTCAAGCAATAGGAAATATTACAAAAAGAAATATGATGCCTTTGAACCCTATTCTTGTTGTTGAAATATTTGATGTATGGGGAATAGATTTTATGGGACCATTTCCACCATCTTACGGATATGAGTACATCTTAGTGGCAGTAGACTATGTATCTAAATGGATTGAGGCTGCCGCAACTAGGACGAATGATCACAAGGTAGTTTTAAAATTCATTCAAAAGAATATTTTTTCTCGATTTGGTTTTCCTAGGGCCATCATTAGCGATGGAGGAACACATTTTACCAATTATCAGTTCAGAGCCTTACTAAAGAAATATGGAATCACCCATAAGATAGCCACAACTTACCATCCTCAAACCAATGGTCAAGTAGAAGTTTCTAATAGGGAAATTAAAAATATATTGCAAAAGACTGTTAGGCCCGATCATAAAGATTGGTCGGATAGATTAGACGATGCATTATGGGCCTATAGAACAACATTTAAAACTCCTATTGGAATGTCTCCTTTCAGGTTAGTGTATGGAAAAGCTTGTCATCTTTCTGTAGAATTAGAACATAAGGCTTACTGGGCTATCAAGCAATACAATTTGGATTTAAATACTGCAGGATCACATCGAAAGCTGCAATTAAATGAGTTGGAAGAATTACGCAAAGAAGCGTATGAAAATTCTCAAATTTATAAAAGTAGAATGAAAATATTTCATGACAAACATATATCTAGAAAAACCTTTGAGCCTAACCAAAAAGTATGACTATTTAATTCAAAGTTACGTTTATTTCCTGGAAAATTAAGATCGCGTTGGGATGGACCTTTCGTCATGGATAAAGTATTTCCTTATGGTGCTGTGAAAATTCGTGACCCGAAGAGTGGAAATATTTTTACAGTAAATGGTCAACGACTTAAACCATATATTGACGACATCTCTGATAATAAGATTATTGACAAGGTTGGACTGAGTGACCCATATTAATCCATACTTCACAACGTCTGGCTGAAAACTTAGCGCTGATTGGGAGGCAACCCAATATTTTTCATATATGTTTGTTTCTTTTTCTTATTGCAGGAAAAGAATATTTTGTTGTAGGAGAATATTGTTGATAAATCAACAATGACAATATTCAATCAAATTGCTACACCCCAGGTTATCTCTTTCTATGAATTTATACTCCGTGCATTTTCTTTTTAGATAGTAACATTTAAGTTGGGGGGGGTCTACTTGGTTTACCTTTGTATATAATATATACTAATAAAATAATAAAAAATAGATAATAATAATAATAATAAATAATAAATTAATTAATTTTTTTAAAGATACATATATTTCGTAAAAAAAAAATTCAAAGGGCACTTGCTATGCTTGGTAGTAAGTGAAGAAGAAAACTGTAATTAGTTATATTTGTAAAAATATTTTCATGATAATTTTTAAAATTTTATTAGCACTGACTACACTTACACAATAATGAACCATGTGTGCATCATGATAATATAATTTTTCTTTCTCATCCAAACAAGTAACATTTAATATCATTGCAATTGATAGCTATTAGTTAAAAAAAAAATTGTAGATCCCCAGATACCCTGAAATATGGTGAGGGGAGAAAAAAAAACCTAGATATCCTGAAATATGCTGAGGGAAAAATGAAAAAAAAAACAAATAAATAAATAAATAAATAAATTTTTATAAACTGTCACTATCATAATTTCGATGTGAATGTTGCTTAGATTGGATGAGCTGAAAATAACTTATGTATCTAATGCCCATTTGTTCATTAGTACACGAATACACGTGCTATATACTCTTTTATGCATCATGAGATATTTTTACACATATACACTAAGAAAATTTCCTTCTAAAGTTTACTATCATTATTAGCAGTGCACTTAGATTTTTATAAAATTAGTAGTACGCTATAAATTTTTTTTATTATATATTAAATTATTTCCATTGCTAAGGGACTAACAATATTTAAGTTGAGGGGTGTGATAAGTCTAAAAATTTTCAGGCAATTTCATATTAAATTCACACTTTTTGAGCGTAAAATGTTAATTAAAGGCAGATTTTATGTAAAATTTTGTAAACATTACATTTTTCATAAATCTTTAATTTTGCTATAATACGGGTCATTTGGCAATATTTTTATTTTTGAAAATATAAAATTATGAACCAATAAGCTAGAAGATTTTAACATTGAAATATGCATTAGCCTGTTAATATAATTTGGGCAAATTTATAAAAGTATTTAATTGGGAAAATCATACTTATATAACTACAACTATATTTTAAAATATGGGGAATGAAGTAAAATAATTTTAGATAAAATAAATTAATTGATAAAATGAATACCAAAGAAGCCAAAAATTAAATTAAGAAGATATATGATGTTATCGAAATTATTTAGCCAATAATTAATATTTAAATTTGTGTTTAAATATCCTGCGGGTACACCGAACAACCGTGCACCACCTGGGCATGAACCCAGCTTGGTTCGGTGCTCCACCATGCCCAAAACCGTAGCAGCAATGGCGCCGTCTAGTCCTTGCCAGCCACGTCACCAATTTTCCTTCTGGAGTGGCTCACCGTCGAATTCTGCTCCAATATCGCCACGTGCTCATCTCCAATGTCTTCTTATCTGATCTATCCCATTCCTGTCTAATATGGTTTGTCTTCGGATTTTCAGGGCAGCGTCAGATCATTCCGCCAGACAGGAGGTTTCCAAAGATCGTCGTTGATGCATGTTTGGCGCCCCGTATTCTCTTTTCTGCCGACTTCATTGTCTGTGACGGATTTTCTGTCCGTTTTGGCTCAGCGATCTTAACAAGATCACCATCCGACCTTCATCCAAGCCGACATCTGTTCCAAACCAAGCCTTGCACCTGCTCGATTTGGGCAACAGCAAAACCAGCAGCCATCGTTCATTAAAAATCCAACTGCTGCCCTTACCCAGCCATCTGTCCGCACAATTCGAGCAGAGGAGCAGCCATGGCTTTACTGAAGAAATCACCGAGCAAGCCATCAATCTCTGCATCTTCAATTCTCAACAGGCAAGCAGGTAGCCTGTCTTCTCCAAGTCGGTCACGACCTCTGTTCAACACCGAAAATCGACAGCACCTATTTCCGATCACCTTCTAGCCTGAAATCGGAAGAGCTAGGTGATCTCAAAAATCTCAAACATCATGCACGCATCAATGGCAGCTTCCATTGGTCGACCCCAGATTTCAATCATGGGCAAACCCATCTGACCGGACAATCAGCAGTAATGAAAATCAGCCCTAATTTAATTTCAGTTCTGAGCACATCATGCCCGATCGACCAGCCCCGTCAACCAAAACCCATCTTCGGCCTCGTCTTTGCAAACTCTTCATTATAGCAATTCGAAATTCCATTTTGACGCATCTATTTCTCCAACCAGAAAATCCGTCCAACCCGTACCCATCTCCTCTCCATAGAAAAACCAGCAGCAAAATGGCAGCACCGATCGTGTTTCAATTTGCAATCAGCCATCTTCCCCAATTCCATTTTCCAATTTCCAGCTGCAATAATCCAAATGATTTCCTAGTGCCAAGCAACCAGCGTTTGATCGGTTTTCTGCAGCTGGAAAACTCACCATCACCAAACCAAGCTTACCAGTCAACACCTAAAATCGGCCACACCAAAATCAGCAGCCATGGCTTCCGTCTCTCTGTCCAAGCAGCTGCCTTCCCTGAATTCGATGGCAACCCATAGCACCCCTGCGTCTTCGGCCAGATATGGATCATGGTTTCTCCGGTCATCCTCTAAGCAGGTAGCAGCTTAGGTTTTTTGTTTTCCACCACCTCTCTTCCGGCAATGAGAAGAGGGAACTAAAATACACGGAAATCTCTAAACTTTTCTTTGGAAATCCTTTTCTATGTACAGTCGATCACCGCTTCTTCATTTCATTGCCAAACCGCAAGAACACCTCCAAATGCAATCACGTCAGTTGCTGTCCCCATACTCCAAGACCCAGTTTCCAGCTTGGCAATTCCAAAGTCTCACCGTCTTTATTCGCCCGAGCCGCTGGAATCTTCGACAATTTAGCAACAATTCGAACGACGACACGTTCAATCAAAGCAAAGCGATCGACGAGATGAAGAAGCTGAAGCAGCACGGGAAGCCGTGAAGATCGTTTTTGGAAAAGTTTGAAAGCTCAAAGAAGCAAATGGGCAGAAGGTGGCTTGTAATAAGCAAGAGCCGGAATCCCACATTGAATTCCTCGTTAGAGGGAGGGCCCCTCACACATCTATAAAAGACCCTCCACTCATCCCAAAGAGAACACACCTCTCCCATCACTTGAAGTGGGGCCCATTTAGGTGGGACCTTTGCCAAGTGAGAAAAAGCTCCAAGGGCTTGGATTGCTTCTCAAAGAGAGTGGTTTTTCGAGCAAGAATTGGGGTAAATAAATTTTCTGTTAATTATAGTTTTTTTAATGCTTTGTAGTTGTTAATTTTAGATTTGTAATATTTAGCCTAGATTTACCGCTTTATGCATTGTAATTTTCAAATTACATTTAATGCAATTTTCATTCCTGTTTTTGTAGATTAATTTTTACTTCTGCAGTCTTTTAATTACTGTCCTAGTTTAGATTTAATTTTTAGTTAATTAAAATTTCTCCTTTCCTTTCTCAGTCTCTTTCTCTCTCTTATTTATCTGTTTTCTCTCTCTTCTTTCTTTCTCTTTCTAATTCTCCTTTCTTCTCTCTCTAACGTCTCTTTCTCTCTCTCTTCTTTCTTCTCTCTCTAATTTCTTCTCCTCTCTCTAATTTCTTTTTTTTCTAATTTCTTTCTTTCTCTTCTCTACACCCTCTTTCACTTTTCTCTTTTATTTTTGCTTAAAATAATTCAAAATATATAGCCTCTCTGTGGATTCGACCTGACTCACCGTTATTCTACACTATCATCCGTATAGTGACAGCTTTAATGTGTTTCGGTTAATTTTAATTAAACTGGTGATCACAGTGCTCTTAACGACAAGCACTTGGTGCGCACCACTCAATAGCTGTGAATTGACACTACCATTTTTGCGTTTAGATTTGCTCCCAATTGAATGTAAGCCATGTCTTCCACAGTTGCGCCATCACCGCTAGACATTGAAGGTGTCAAAAAAGAAATTGGAATCTTTCCATCATGGGAAGTAGGAGATTTTCCACTATCATTATGGTTGAGATTGTCTCCCGCTGTGACTAACCATGCATCGATGAAGCATCTTGAAGACTATCTCTGAACAGGACGGGTTCTTCCAATGATGAAAGGCCTATGTTCAAATACAGACAACACTAATCACTTTGCGGAGCTTCTAATCCCCCGTCTTTAAAATCAATAAAATTTATGTGTAAATATCATCAAACAGCTACAAAATCGGCCCTTCGGGGCTCACAATGCAATCTGGACTCAGTCCCACTTTTGAATGCATAAGCTGCCATTTTAGTATGATTCTATTAGATCCAGATACTAAAAAGTTTCAAAAGAACAAAAACCAAATAAGGAAAACCATTACCAAGAATCAATGGGGGAGTGCTTGGTGCAGTGGTCAGCTTGAGGCTTTTCTGACAGTGTTAGTGGATAGGGTTTAAAATGCAAAAATTAAAACTTTGCAAGGTCTAATATGCTAATACACAAACTTAAAGGTCTGAAATGCTAATACGTAAAGTTAGAGGGTGTATAGCGCAAATTTCCCTTACTTTGTTAAAAGAACCTAAGGATTCTATGTTAACTTGATTTGTAAATAATTGCAAATATACCAATTTTTAAAAATTATTACATGCACACTGATTAGCAATGAAATATATAAGTTTCACTTTTATGAAACTTATTTAGGCAGTGATTTCATGTAACCTTATTTATTTTTCTTATATAGAAAATTCATTACATTCCTTGTACTTAGTATTATTTTTTAATTAAAAGAACAAGTTTCATCAAAATCAAAAGATGTCATAGGTTACATATATTCATGTGTAAATTTTTAATAAATAAGTTATCATAATCAAAAGTATATTTTAGAATTAGTTGGTGTAAATGCGATAATGTTTAAAAAAATTATTATTTTTAACAATAGATTTCAACTTCTAGAGGTTTGAGAATATTTTGAATTTTAACCCAAAACTAAGATCGAAACCAATGTCAACCTAGCTCAAATCAAGATTCTAAAATTAGTGTTATGATTAGAGTTCATCCAAAACTTGATATGCTTGGAATTAGGGTTTACAAAACCTCAGTACAACTCGACCCGAATTGCACCCTTAGTTACCATGAAAGAAGCTCCATTTAGGGAGATGGTGTTTTGGTTTGGTGGTCCAATGGTGTGTAGAAGCTCCTACACATATGGGTGTATCTAGCAATCTAAATCGTCCAATTCCATGAGATGTTACTGTAAATTGTGTAGGGGGCTTAAATGGTGTAGATCCCGATCCAAAATATATTTTTGGGCCTAAATTAATCCCAAATTTTCATGTTGTCACTCAAACCATCCATCTCATCTAATGGATATGTCACACATGTGGTCGCTTGAACCGATGAGTAGATGGTTTGCACAGGAGATGTTGGGACATATGGTTCAAATTATTGGACAACGAAGTTTCTTCCAAAAAATTACATTACTGTCCAAAAAAACATGTGAATGAAAAAAAGTATATGGTCAATCCAAAATATACGCACAATATTTGAAATATAACCTACATATGCTAAATAGATTTTCAAATCCCTGAGATACTTACTAAGTTATTTGGGCCTTACTCTATTCACAGTTTGGATAGAATTAATATATAGAATGAAAAATATTGTTGTGTATCAAATAAAGGGAAATTTTATATAGATAGAGAAAAATTATATTGAAAAGAAAAATATATTGTTATTTTTAAAAATGGAAAAATTTATTAGGAAATGGGAGATTCTATTCCATTTTCATCTCATTCTCATCCTACCCGAAATGTAAAGGAATGAAAGGGTTTTTCTTCCTTTAATTTTGATTCGGGAGTAAATGCCTTATCTTAGGCTCGAGGATGATATGATAGGATCCAATTAGAAGAATCTTATAAGAACCCATTGGCATGTATGGTGATTGGTGCAATGCTGACATGTTAAGTGAGCTGAAGCCACACTGATGGCGTCTGAGAGAGAAATGAGGCAAAATAGCTTTTTGATATCTAGAATCATATACGTCTTATTAGAATTTGCACCGTATTTTTTTATCGGTATTGTGGAATATGATATCTTGATATTACTACAATCTAGCTAATTTTTTGGAGAGACAATAAGCTCCTACTTATCTTACAATTTGCTTTTGATGTAAGGATTTAGAAATTTTCAAGATTAAATCGACAACTAGGTTCTCTGATGCAGCGTTTTCTTTGGTGCCATCACTGTCCGCTATAGGTTATAGACTTACAGCTTTTCTCCGGAATCCCTAAATTTCGAATTCAAATCCTTCTCCAACCTTATTCAATCAAAATAGCGATTTTTATGACCGGTCTACAACAGAGCCTGTTTCCGACCGCACATTACAACTGTTCGATCCGGTGAGATTAACATCCACCATTCGATGGAATTTCAGAATTCGGGCGCTGACAGGATTATTTAATGCTGCAGAAATTTTGCAAATTACTCCCTAGCGCTGACTTTGCTCAGCCCTCCTCTTGCAAGCTTTTATTTCTCCCTCTCCTCACTTCTTCCTCGGTCGGTTCCTCCCTCTAGTCTTACTTCTCGCTGCCCATCTTCAAACTCGTTGGTGGCCATGATTCCAAATTTTACTGGAAAGAAAACCATATACGATTTGCTTTGACAATGCATTAAAGACAACATCAATCAAAGCAAAAAAAAATTTTACTCGATAACTTCACGTTCAAATTACAGCAATACACTCTAGCAGATGACATGAACTAGTTGCTCCAGAGGAGAACCCTCGTGGTGACTCAGATCATTCAAAGCTTCGTCTTCCCTCAAGAAATAAGAGAACCCTTGGATTTTTTCAGCTTTGTCGTTGCTGCAAATGGTTTTAGTCCTATCTACCTCTGCCTTCAGCCGCACCATCTTCGACCTACTACGATGTTGCTTCGGTGGTTCCAAATTCAGCTGCCCAATCATCTTCTTTCGATTTAGCCACCACTGCCAGATCTCATGTCACTGCATCTTTCAAAAATCTATCAAGCAGAACTCCACATCACTGGTAGTCGTCCCTATCCCTATGCCTATCCAAATTGAGGAGTTCTATCAACTGATTCGATAGCAGATAAACATCAACTCCTAATCTTTCATTGATCCAGCAACAAAATTGTAGCCCATCTCCTGGCTTTCCCCTTCGTCTATGGCTCCTTGATCATAGCCTGTCAGATCTATGTTTTCTTTACGGTCCTCATGGAATCCCCTAATCTAGGTGGTCCCTAAACTGTAGAGGATGCGTGGGACGGTGGTTGGCTAGAGAAGTTTGACAACTAATGCTGCTATGTGCTAGCGCGTACCAAGGTTGACAGAAATGGAGGGTGAGTCGGTACTCTGTCCCCTCTTCAGGCATGTTCGTACCTCGTCAGAGTCCGCCATGATCGTCGACGAGTTTGAAGATGGGCAGCAAAGAGGGAGATGGAAGGAGGGAGGCGTGAGAGAGAGCCAGACGTGAGGCAAAGCCTAGGCGAGCGAGAAGGGAAGAAGAGGAGAAACGAAAGCGAGAGAGAGGAGAGTTGAGACAAGTCAGTGACAAGGAGCAATTTGCAAAATTTTCATGGAATTCTGCCTTCCGGTGCCTGAATGGCGGATGTTAATCCCGCCTGATCGAACGATTGTAACGTGTGGTTGGAAAGAGCAGCGACAGCAGCACAGCGAGAGCGAGGTTGCCAGAAGGAGCAACGACAGCAGCACAAATAGAGCGAGAGTTGAGAGAGAGATGTGAAGGAAAGAGAGGGAGAGAGAGAGAGAGAGAGAGAGATGAGGGAGGGGCCTGTGCGAAAAATTCCAGCTTGACAGGAGCCTGTGTGGTGAATTCCAAAGCATTAATTCGTCTCCCCACATACCACATTTTTGGCGTCTCATCCAACGACCCAAAACGAGCCCGCAAGAAACATCCGGTTTTACCGATCGGTTGGTAAAGATCAAAATTCTAGGATCGACAGGAAAGGATTTATCTTAAGTGGTGAATATGTGATAAGTCTAAAAATCTTCATATAATTTCATATTAAATTCATACTTTTTTAGTATAAAATGTTAATTAAATGCAAATTTTAAGTAAAATTTCGTGAAAATTATATTTTTCATAAAATCTTTAATTTTTCTATAAAACGGATCATTTTGCAATATTCTTAAAAATATAAAATTATGACTCAATCCCCTAGAAAATTTTAACGTTGAAATGTGTATTAGCTTATTAATATAATTTGGGCAAATTTATAAAATCATTTAATTGGAAAAATCATAAATATATGACTATAATTATATTTTAAAATATGGAGAACAAAGTAAATTATTATATTTAGATAAAATAAATTAAAGGATAAAACTAAGATGATATATGATGTTGTTGAAATTATTTCTCAAAGAATTAATATTTAAATTTGTAATTAAATATGTTGTATGAGTACAGGCGATCGTACACCGCTGGAGCACCATATTCTGGTGCACCATCTTCCCCAAATGCCCGTTCCAAATCTAAGAGCGGCAGCAACTCCAACACCCGTCAACAACAGCGAGGCAACCGGCAATGATCGGCCAATAAAACCCATGGTTGCCCTCCATCTCAGCAACACCGAAAATCCAAGCATTGTCTCCACTAGCAACAACGATTTTCCAGCTGACCCCGTCTCTCAGCAAATCCCATAGCCCTTTTCCAACCAAACAGCGGCCGTCTTTCAGCCACCGCCCCCTCTCTGTTTCACCACCGGCAACCGTAAATCGTCCAAGCAGCAACCCACCAGAAAGAAACCAAAGAGCTGATCAAGCTCGCTGTCCACAACCATCTCCGCTCACCATCTTCTCTCCGTTGCTAGCCATCAAGCTAACAAGTAATTAAACCAACAAAAAAGGGAAATCTGCTAAACCCATTTTTCCATAGCCGATTAAAGCCCCAAGCTTCTAAACCCATCAGCCACAGATGCTAAAATCCCATGCCTAATTTGAGGCAGCAACCCCTCTTCCCCCGACACTTCTTTCCCTCCAGCTCGTCTTCTTCGGCCAAGGCTTCCAACTTTCTCCTCTGCTTCAGCCATCCGGCAACCAAGGCACCCATCTGACTGGCAGCAACTATGCCATTAATCATCAGCGCTTAAACCGAACATCCCCAAGCCTCCTCTTCCCTGCTCAAACCAAAGCAGCTGCCGCCTTTAATTTCAGCAATCAGCAGCAGCCCTCTTATTCATCATCCCAAACCGGTAGCCTCCTTTCAAACATAATTTTCCAAAGCTGGAATCGAGCAGCAGCAGTCAACGCATCGCCATTCCAAAGCTTCGGTCAAGCATTAAGCCCCAATTGCTTTTAGGAAGCAGAAGCCGCCCATACCCATCAACAACACCGTAGCAATTCCAACCAGCTCAGCCATTCATGCAGCAATAAAAACAGAATTCAGCCATTCGTCAGCAGCGTTGTTGCCTGGCCGGTGATTTGAGTTGCTACTGGCTTGAAGATGTGGCCGGTGCTGGGTTCTCCTGATGTTGGGACAGTGAAGCTTGGATTGAATTTTCTATTGCCGAATATATGAAGGAAGATGGATGCAATTTTGGGCAGACAACATGAGAAGGAAGGTGTGAAACAAGCAGGCCAAAGCAGAAGAGATCCATGGTAAAGGGCAGCTACAGTAATGATAGAAATGAGAATCCCACATCGGAAGCCAAAATGTTAAGAAGGGTTCTCCAAAACTATAAAAGGAGGGTCCCTCCACTCATTCAAGGACCCAACCAAAAAACACACAACCAATCCTCTCCCTTGGGTGGGACCCTAGCAAGGAGGTGGGGCCAAGCAATAAAATTCTTATTAAGTGGAGATTTGCTCTTTCATATGTGGGTGATGTAAATTTTATTTTCTGCTTTATAGTTGTTAATGCTTTATAGTTGTCAATTTTTAATTTGTAGTTTTAATTCTTAGATTAGATTTACTGCTTTATTGTTTTGTAATTTTTAGAGTAAATTTAATATAATTTTCTTTCCTGCTTTAATAGTTGAATTTCATAGATTTTAATTGCTTTCTTAGAATAGTTTTAATTAAGTTTTTATTTAATTATAATTTCTTTTATTTTAGCTTCTTGTCTCACTTTCTTTTTCTTAAACTCTTCTAATCTTTTCTCTCTCTTCTTTCTCTCTCTCTCTAATTTCTTTTCCTCTCTCTAATTTCTTCTCTTTTCTCTTTTCTTCTCTCTCTAACCTCTCTTTCTCTCTCCTCTTTCTTATCTCTCTATCCCCCTTTCTCTCTAATTTCTTTCTCTTTCTTCTCTATACCTTCTCTCTCTCTCTTTAAACAATTCAAAACTACATCACCTCTCTGTGGATTCGACCCGACTCACCGTTATTCTACACTATCATCCGCATAATGGTAGCTTTAATGTGTTTCAGTTAATTTTAATTAAACTGGTGATCATAGTTCTCTTAACGACAAGCACTTGGTACACATCAATATGTTAGAGAAAATATTTTTTAACGAATTATATGAAATTAAGATGATGCCTACCTTGAAATTAAGATAGAAAGAGGAAATCAGTAAAAATAACATTACACGTGTTAAACCATACTTGGAAAAGTTTCTTTCTAAATTTTTTTATATAATCAAACATAGATGTATTATATATTTATTAATTACATCCTTTTATCTATGACAGTCACAAATTTTATTTTTTAAAAAAGAATTTTCTCAGTGGATATTAAATAGGAGCAGTGATTTTGTTAACTCGGGCTACTAGCTAGGTGTATATTCTTTTATGAAAATTTTTATTCTAAATTATTTAATTTATATATTAATTTTATAATTTTAAGATGTGTATATATTTTTTGATTTAAAAAACACCTTTTGGAGGTGAAAATGACTTAAATACCTCAGAAAATGTTATTCTTGAAAACAAATAATACATATATTGAAAATCTGTAAAAACTAATATATAAATTATAAATTAAATACTCCTTCAATAACATTTTCATTGAAAAATACAGATTACTTAAGGCTAACAAAATCGTTGCCCATTGAATTGAGGCTAGTAATAGTACTAGGGGTGCATTACTCACTCATTTTTAAAAATTTAATGGGGAAATTTTTATAGGGACAATTCTTGAAAAATCTATAGAATGCGATAAAAATAAAACATTGGATGAAAATGCAAAAAGAAATTGAAATATAAAGATAATAATAAAGTTGAGTATTCAGGCGAATAGGATGTTAAATAAGTGGACAAGAAGGAATGGAAAAAAAAGCTAGAGACGTACATTGAGCTTCTCCTGATGAAGATCAATATTGCTCAATACCTTTCGACAATCCTCACCAATTTTCAGCCCCTTTCTCTTTTCCACCAAAAGAACTCCTCATAGAAGGAGAAAAGCTATCTGTCATCGATTTATTTTATCTAAGGAAGAAAATCGTCTAGGTCTTAAATAACTGGCGTAAGCACCAGCATTTCTCTTCGACTATTAAAGAAATATGTAGGTAAAAAACATGGAGGTCGGAGATGAAGATTTTGGATTCGACAGCTTATTGGATAGGGCAAAGAGAAGATTCTCAAATTGTTGATACGAATGGTGGCGCTCGGATAGCTCTTAGCTGTTGCATACTAGGATTGGCGGGAACAGGTCTTATCTTAAGCTTAGTGAATATGTTAGAAAAAAATATTTTTTAACGAATTATAAGAAATTAAGATGATGCTCGCCTTAAAATTAAGATAGAAAGAGGAAATCGGTAAAAATAATGTTACACGTGTTAAATCATAATTGGAAAAATTTCTTTCTAAAATGTTTCTTTTTTTTTATATAATCAAACATAGATGTTATTTTATCTTTATTAATTCCATCCTTTTATCTATGACATTCGCAAATATTATTTTTTAAAAAAGAATTTTCTCAGTGGATATTAAATAGGGGCAGTGATTTTGTTAACTTAGGCTACTAGCTAGGTGTACATTTTTTTATGAAAAATGTTATTCTAAATTATTTAATTTATATATCAATTTTTATAATTTTAAGATGTGTATATATTTTTTGATTTAAAAAACACCTTTTGGAGGTGAAAATGACTTATATACCTCAAAATATGTTATTCTCGAAAACAAAAAATACATATATTGAAAATCTGTAAAAATTACTATATATTATAAATTAAATACTCTTTCCATAACATTTTCATTGAAAAAAATACCAATTACCTAAGGCTAACAAAACCATTACCCAATGAATGGAGGCTATTAATAGGACTAGGAGTGCAATTCGGGTCGATTCGGTTCGGGTAGTAGTTTATCCTATCCACCCTATTTGCGAAAATCCTACCCTATCCTATTCATTTGTCGGTTCGGTTCCTAGTATACCCTACCCTATCCATTACCCATAGGGTCAGTTCCGGTTCCTTTAATACTCAAATATAATATTTTCTTAAAAATATTTCTATATTATTTTAAATAATATAAAACAATACTCATTTAATTTTAAAATCAATAGCACATATGTTATTGTTTACATTATTATATATAAAAATATAAAGTATAGAATATCACAACCTAATCATTAATATTACTAATATATTATAATTGCAATTCACAAGCTTATGTATAAAAAAAAACTTTCGGAAGTCAATGATATAAAAACTCCACTAGTTTCTTACTTCATAATCCATAACTCCATAAGACATAAGATTGATTAAAATTGGTGTACACACAAGACATTATAGATAATATATAACATATATTATATAATATATATCATATATATAATTATACTCATACGGGTCAGTTCCGGAGACCTAACATATCTACGCTACCCATATTTTATTTGAGGAAGTGAGTAATAATTTGTACCCTACTTATACCCATGGATAATATTTCGTACCCTACCCTACCCAAATTAGGGTCGGATTGGTGAGTTCCTATAGATACCGTACCCAAGTTGCACCCCTAAACAGGACCACACTAAAATAATGAGTAGTGCTTCATTGAAATTTCAGAAAGGATAATTTGCAATTATATCCATTTAGTTAATCGAAGTTGCAAATATACCTACATAAGTTTAGAAATTGTAAATAATCCCACATTGTTTAACTATAATTGCAAATAACCCCTAAGCCGTTATAACATCGTCACGGTGTGGGTTTATTTGCAAAAATATTCAAACTATGTGGGTGTGTTTACAATTTCAAAAATTAAGTGATATGCTTAATTTTTGCAAATAACCCTTGTATAATTCTACCAAAATTACAAATAATCTTCATGCTATGACGACGTAGTAACGACGTAATAACGATGAGTGTTATTTGCAATTACGATTAAACTACGTGGTGTTATTTGTAATTTTTGGAACTATATAGGTATATTCACAATTTTAATCAAACTAAGTGGGTATATTTGTAAATTACCCCTTCAAAAACATGATATCATTTATTTCGATGACTAAACAGTACTTTATGGAATTTAAACCATTTATCAGAAAATATTTAGTTAACTGAAAATAATTACTATAAGTTGCATCAAGGCACCAAGTGAAGTCACTTAGGTTCTAATGTTAATAGAAAAAAAATTAACAACCTTTTTTACTTATTTGACGCATGATCATATACATCATGATGTATTTTAGGTTAAAATACAACATTTTATTTATTTTTATAATTAGTTATATTTTTTAATTTTTTCTTCATAAACATGTTTTCTTCAATATATTCAATCTATATACCAGGTTTTGTCATTTTACAATATTTCAACATATTTATTTTTGATATGTTTAAAAATAAAAATATATTTTTTATTTTGACATGTTTTCCTCAATATATTTTGCCATTTTAAGAGAAGATTATCTCTCTCTAGTAAAAACAATATTATCCACATACAATAAGAGAAAAATAATATAATTATGACAACGATAAGCAAAAAATGAGAGATCAACACTACTATAGAGAAAATCATAATGAAGCAAATATGCACTAACTTATCAAATCATGCCCATTGAACTTATTTGAGACTATACAGGGAGCATTGCAAGAGGTTGCTCCATATAAAATGGAAGATCACTATCAAGAAAGATGTTCTTCACAATAAGTTCACAAATAAGCCACGCCTTCATTGTGGCAATGGTAAGAATAATATGAAGAGTAGTTGGTTTTATAATGGAACTGAAGGTCTTAACATAATCTTTATTGGCCTTTTGCTAAAATCCCTTGACAACTAAGTGAGCTTTAAGTCGATCAAGAGAATCATATGCTTACAACTCGGTATGAAAAACCCGCTTGCACCTTACTATATTCATCTGAGGTTGCTAAGGGATAAGCTCTCAAGTGTTGTTGGCATGTAAAGCCTAAAGCTCCTTCCGCATGGCTAGGTCTAACCAAGATGCTTGAGAACGACAGTAATAATTCTAGGTTTGGCAGGAACCATTACTACAGTGGTAGTGGTAAGGGCATACTTTGGGTTTGGCTTTGTAATGCTTAACGACAATCATGTTTTCATAGGATGCAAAGGAGCAACATGGATCAATGGTGAAGATGATACTAATGATGAGGTAGCAAGTGGGGCTGCAGTGTATCCTCAAAAGTAGTGGCACCAACAATTCGATTACTTGGCGTTGATAGTGTAACAATATTTGATCTAGGTAAGGCTGCAGATGAGGACATGTTAGTACTAGGTTCATCAAAAGATCCAAGTGATGAACCATCATTTGGGCTCAACATTTGAGCCTATTCCTGAAGCAGATCAATAGATAGAGCAGATGTGGAGGAGGCAGATTGCAAATGAGTTGCAAATGAAAAAGCCTTCTCATTAAATACAACATGTCGTGAAGTATAAACACGCCTAGTGCAAGGATGCAAATACTGATAACCCTTGTACTTATCATTATAGCCAAGAAAAACACATGCAAGGGAGTGAGGACCAAACTTGTGTTTCATGTAGCTGTGTAGACAAGGAAAGCGAGGGGAACCAAACACTTGAAATCTACTATAATATGTTGTCTTGTTGTAAAAAATTGAGCATGAACTTTTCATGTGATGTAAAACGGGTTAGGAGCCAATTAATAATATAATTAGCAGTGTAAAATGCATTAACCCAATAAGATAAAGCCAAAAGCTAAAAAATAGAAGTCAAATCAAGCTCAGCGAGATAGCGATGCTCGTGCTCAGCAACACCATTATACTCTGGGATTTCAGCACATGAAGAGTAATGAAGAATGATATGATCTTGCAAACAACTTTGGAAATAAATGGTAAGAACTCACTCCCATTATCAGATTGAAATATTTTGATATTAATATAAAATTGTGTCACTATTATCTTACGAAAAGAATCAAACATAGCAAGAAAGTTAGACTTTTCTTAAGTTGATAAAACCAACAAAATATGGAGTAATTATCAGCTTATACTACAAAATAGTGAAATTTATGAATGGAAGTGGCAAGAGTTGGTCCTTACAAATCATAGTGAATGTTGGTTAGTAGATATTTAGATCACGTTACAGTAGAAACAAAAGGCAGTTTCAAACTCTTGCTGAGCTGGTAATAAACATAAAGTTGAAATAAAGGCTTATAGGTGTGTTTGGGAATAAATAAAACTTTTGATGAAAAATTTCAGATAGTAAAATGTGAGGACCAGGTATTTTATTTTATTTTCATTATAATCCTTCTCTATTATGAGGTAATTTATGAACATGCTACTAGAAATTTATGATGTTAATGGATTAATAACATATATGGACATTGTTGAGCACTATGACTATTTTCCACATTGCAGAGTAGGTACGGGGTTCGACCTGCCTGGTCAGGTCGTGGGGGTGAAGGGGACAACGCCCCCGGAGAAATTTTTAACTATTAAGTCATAAGAGTGGGAAAGTAAATTACAAATTGCAATTAGATCCAAACCATGCTCCGGCCTGGCACGACTCGATGGAGGTTCGGTTATTAAGAGAAGCCCGCGAGTTAGGGCTTCATCTTTCATTTGCGCTTGACTCCGTTTCCCTCTTCTTCTCTTCCTGTTCTCTGCTTCTTCTTTTCTTTCCCTCCTATTCAGTTCGATTCAGCTATAGATTTCTTCAAGGAATCTCTACCAACTGCCTTGAAGGTCATCGATTCCAGTCAAGGAAGCTCCGAATTTCTGCAATCCAAGCCTAGGGTCGCTGTTTTTGGGAAAAATCACGATTAAGGTAAGTAGATGCTGCCCTTTCTTGATTGAATGATGAAATCTCGTATTAAACATGATATGAAACTGGGGGGAATACGTGACACCCAACAAATTCATGGTTTGGGGCGTAGTGTTCGTAACAGTTAGGGTAAGCAAGGTTTGTGGGGAATTTTCCTTGAATGAGTGATTTTATGAAGTAGAGGACTCGTTAGCAGCTTTTATATTCTTAAAATGTGATGTTAGTTGATTCGGTTCAAACGAGGGTGCGAACTAGAGGTTTTCTCTTTCTGCGCCTACCATGTGTTTGTTAAAATGCTCGTGTGGCAGTTTTATACATTGAATTGAAAGTAAACCTTGTTGATGTTGCATGTGTGGTTTGTGACATGTATTCTTGTCTGTTATGTATGAAGTGTTATTTAAAATGATTGGTTGTAAAAGAGTTGTTTATGACCCCTGATTGACATGAGGAGAGGGTTGTTCATGGCCCTTGATTGACATGAGTGGAGAATTGTTCGTGTCCTTCTATTTATACGTGGTTATATGCATACGATCTTGGAAGTGGGTATCGGACCCATATGTTTTATTTTGATCATGACATGCGCATCCAAAACTTTGCTTATTCCACTTTGTGCTAACAATTATCTACTTACTGAGTCTATTTAGACTCACATGGTTTGTTATTTTTTTTCTTTAGATCCCAGGTCAGGTGGGGAACCTCAAGATGGGGCAAGTGGAAGACCAAATCTTGGAAACTATTAGAACATCTCTAATTAAAGTTATTTGAATTTTATGCTCTTTTGACATTAGCATTATGTAGACAGTTATTGAGCTAGATTTGACCTCAACAAACATATTGTATTTAGTATTTCGAATTGGATTACGATTTATGTGGATGCATGTAGATATGATCATTCGGTTTGCTTGTTGCGTATGGATAAATTTGAATGATTTCCTTCCATATGAATGCCCTTATCATATGAAGATACAAATATATAACTATAGAGTTGAATGTCACATATTGAAATAAATTTGAATTGCTTACGAATAACAGGTTGTGTATTACATACCACCCCCTATATATTATGGGGAGATGTTGTCGAATTTTTTGTAGGTCATATGGTACCCTTTTGACTAGTTATTGTGAATATTTAAAAACGGGGTGTTACATAAAAGTTGTAAAATGATGTAATATGATAGGGGCAATGATGAAAAGTAAAGAGGATAAAGTTAAAATAGATACGTTAGTTGTGTAAAAATGATTGAAAAGTTGGGTACTTGTATGTGAAATGTGAATAAATTATTAAAAAATAAGATAGTTATGGAGAGTGAAAAGTTTTAGATTAAAAAGTTTTAACTCGATATTTTTTAAATGTTGTCAAACATAAAATTTTATGTCTAGAGATTCCACAACACCCTGTTATTGATGCAAGCAAGGCACCTATGCCACAAAACTTTATCAGTTAGTTTATGATGAACTGAAAAGAAGGACACTATCGAAGATGGAGGAGATGGAGATAGAAAGTATAAACCATTATTAGTGCTACCTTTGAGAAGCGTCTTGTGAGTCATTGCATCCTTTACTAAGAGGCCGGTATTGTTAAATAAGAAGTAACAATGATAATCATCAGTAAGCTTAGAAGTGGAAAGTAGATTTTTCTTGATAGCAAGTATAACCAAAATGTTAGATAATGTTAGATTAGGTAGCTTTAGCTATAACAAATCAAGAAGACATAAAAATTAAAAACATAAGAAGATTATGTTGCCCTCGAAGAAGCTCTAATACCATGAAGAAATAATGTGAAACAAAGAGATGAAAAGAAGTTAAATATTCTTCACCCACACAGTTATTATAAAGAACAGTTGCTTTAATAGCTGAACATATAACAGAAAAATATTATACATGTCCTGATCGAGTAGTAATGTCTCTAAGAGAGAATAATCGTGGGGTTTGAACCAAATTTGAATCTGTTGCTATTATCGCATGTCTTGAGTACGTGTCTTATCAAGTAAAAACGACCATGGTTGACTAAGTTGGATATAGATGTGAAGTGCAATGTTCGACCTTTCCTCGGCTAATTCAACTCTTAAGTCTTAATAAAATTAAAGAACATAAGGTCAAATTTGAGTACTATCCAATCTATGTTTTGAACCTATACATGCCTATTTTATTATGAGGTTTATTGGAATTTGAAAAAATATTTTTATTATTACTTTGTAATTCATTCATCATTATTAAACAAAATATAAAATAAATTTAAAAAATTATCAAAATTATCACTAGAAGAATCTTAGAAGGTTTATATGCATATACAAAATAAAAAATAATTTTCACATAAAGAAAATGACTCCATTAATTTTAACCTTATTCTATTTATTCATAATTATTACCAATATCATAACGTATCAATCCAATTCTTTTTTATGTTTGGCTACATTGAAAACTTTTCAAATAAAAAATTCCAGTCACGTTTCATTATTCTCTCATCTAACAAATTTTTCCATTAAAAACTTCTAAGTTTTATCACTTACCGGACAAACCGTAATCATTATTATTTCTCCGGGCCGTTTGCAAGCTCCAAGTTACTTGCAGCTTAAAACACACTCACTCCCAAGCATCAAACAGCTCACTGCGAAAACCCGTGTTGTTTGTTTATATATATAAAAAAAAAGCGTGTTGTTTTTACGCGGCCTCATCCGCATCAGCAACAGAACCGACAAACAAGCAGCAGCAGCAACAGCAGCAGCAGCGAATCATCGGCTTGAAACTCGCGATTGGTTCGACTCCCATCAGAGAATAGCAGCGATGGAGGCGGCTCCGGGCGAGCACCATCGACTCACGGTCGACGAAACGGAAGCTAGCGGATCAAAACCTCAGCCTGCTGACCAACTCGCCGTCACGGAAGCTCCGGAATCGAAACCCCAAAGGCGGAAGCGAGTTGCTTCCCTCGACGTATTCAGAGGCCTTACTGTTGCGGTGATCCTCTCTCTTCTCTCTCCCTTATTAACAGAAAGCGGCACTGTGCCGATATTCACCAGCCATGCGCGGGCGGATTGTCTTAAGAAATCTCCCCGCCGGCCTGCCCGCCCTTCGATGTGAGATTCAGATGTAAAGAGACCGCTGGGATGCCAAGCGTGGGTTGAGGGCGCGTGCGACATAGGCGACGTACATGCGCGCGCATGAAACGGCGTTGCATTGGGCGTCAGGTATTTTTTTTTTTTTTTCCTTTACTCACACTCCGAAGGAGCAGCTGCTCCACCTGGGTTTTGATGCCGGGACCTTAGGAATGTAAGCCTGGACCGAGAACCACTGCGCCTGGACTGAGAACCACTGTGCTAACAGCGCTGGTCCTGGCGTCAGGTACTTAGGTGTTGTTTGGTAGTAGAGGAGCGGGAAACGGTTGGCAAGGGTGGGATTGTGTTTCTCAATGCCAATAATTGCTCCATCAATTACACTAATTTTTCCCTTTTACCTTTATATTCTAAGTATTTTCCCTACCAACTACCTTCAATAAACCTATTTATTATAATTATACCTCTGTCATTTCATATCAATCATATATTTTTCAAAATATTCTCTTTTCTATTTACCACATTCTCACAATTTTACATATTACCAAACGTCACCTTAGATTGCATGGAAAACCGGTTCCATGTTTTATCTTTTATGTCAGTAACGTTGCTTATTTTTCGCATTGAAATGGCTGGTAAATATGGAAGGGCCACGATAGTAGTGATAAATAAGATAGCCGGGTCGAAAACTACTGTAATATAGTATAAAAATTAAAAAATATTGGCTGTGTTTGAGAAATAATAAAACTTTTGGATAAAAAATTTTTAGTCTAAAAGTTTTTTAATAGAGAAAAAATGATGTAATATGACATGAGTAACGACAAAGAGTAAAGATAATAAAGTTAAAGTAAATAAATTAATTGTATTGATAGTTTTGTAAAAATAATTAAAAATATAGTAGTCATATAGGAAGAAGTAAAAAATAATTAAAAAATAGAATAATTATAGAGAGTGAAAAGTTTTAGATAGAAAAATTTTATACTTATACAAACATACCCATAAATAAGCAGTAAAAGAGTCAAATTAATTTTATAAAGTGCATAGGGATATGTGAGGACAAAATTTACTCTTGCCCCTCCCAAAGCGGACCTAAAAGTATATTATACCTTTAGATGAAAATAGAGACCTTTTAACCTATGACCCAACTATCCTAATTTTTTCATAGAGTTAGGATGTGATTTTAACTTGGTAGTGAGGTGGGTTAGGATTTGAGATCCGTTCTTCAATTTTGAGGGTAGTGTGGGTTGGCCACGTACCAGTCTTCCTTGATTTGCCCTATACCGATTTAAGTTATTTTATAAATCATATGATTTGCCTATGCGAGTGTAGTTTTATTAGATAGATTTGTTTAACTTTATGTTATATTAATGTGAATATGATTTAAATGTGTGTTTAACTTTATTATTATTTACGTGGACAAAATTTTATTCCTTAATTGCATATATATTGTTTAAGTTATGTCGTCCACATGATTTATCAATAAAAACGTGTTATCAATATTATTTACATATTTTTAAAATGAATATTATTATTTTGCAATTTAATTCAAAATTTTATATTTATGTTATTTTTATTGAAGATTGACACACGTGTTTATCAAGTTCAAGTTACAAATGAAATTATTTAAACAAAGTTTACTAATGCTTTGTTATCGAAATTGCGTTTTAGTCCACTAAATAGTAAAATATTGAAATATTTAACCTTTAAGTTTATCATATATGTGACTTCATGTTGATATGCTTGTAAGTTTTAAAATTGTCACGCATTGACCCGACTTTTCAATTTGATCTATTGTTTTGATATCGACCTGAAATTTATCCAGAGATCTATTAAAAAAGGTGAGGATTGGGCTGATATTGTATCAACCCGATATAAAAAAATAGAGTTAGATATAATTTTTTTAAAAGTAAGTATAGAGTTGAGCACACCCTAACCTACCCTGACTCGCCCCAGTTGTCATCCCTAATCAAATTTAGGCACGTGCAAATCTATTTTAGAGCTATTATATACTTACAATTTAAGTTAAGATATTTTTATATATAATTCTAATTTAGTATAAAATAAATATGATAATTCAATGAATTTAGTTGAATGAAGACGCCATGTAAGTTATAGCTTTTAAATTTTAAAGTTATTTGGAAAACAAATTAAATTTATATAATTTTTTATTCAGTGATTCATAAAGCCTCAAATCATTCATAGGAAGCTGTATTAAATTACGTGAGCACTGTTTTATGTTTAATTTTAAAATAAATTATTTTTAGATTCATAATTTATTTGAATAAAATGTTGGAAAAAGAATTAGAGAAATACAGAAAATATGGATAACATAATTAAGAAAACAAATTAGAAATACAGTTAATAATCGTCAGGTAGTCTGAAACCACACAAGTGGGAAATAGCTTATTATGACAACGATAATTTACTAGGGAAAAGATAATAAGATGAAATTCTTTATTCTAATTAAAAATATTACGATAACGTTCAGATCAAAGATTTTATGGTGTGTTTGGGAAGTGATAAAACTTTTAAATGAAAATTTTTAGTGTAAAAATTTTCGAATTTGAAGAGAATCATGTGATATGGTAGGGTAATGATGAGGATTAAAGAGAATAAAGTTAAAAGAGATAGACTAGTTATATAGATAGTTGTGTAGAAATGATTAAAAAATAGGATAGTCATAGAAAGTGAAAAGTTTTAGATTAAGGGTGTGTTTGACAAATAGTAAAAGATGTCAACTTAAAACTTTTCAATTTAAAAATTTTCATTTTCTGTAATTACCTTATTTTTTAATCATTTCTTCACATTTTTCAATATAACTATATTTTTTAATTATTTTACACAACTACTCATAAAACTAACCCATTTATTTTAAGGGGACGTTTGACAATTGATGAAATTGGGAGAAAGTGAGAGACGATGGGAATTTGTTTCCCTAGGCAATGATTGCTATATCAATAATGATATTTTTTTCACTTTTACTTTTATATTCTAATCATTTTTCCTACCAACTGCTTTCATCAAACCTATTTATTCCAACTCTAACCCTATCATTTACTATCAATCACAGAATTTTCAAAATATTTCATTTTCTATTTCCCATCCCATCCCACAATTCCACAAAAAATTTAATTATCAAATATCTCTAACTTTATTCTCTTTACTCCTTTTCATTTCCTTTACTATATCACATTATTTTTTTTCAATTTAACAACTTTTATACAAAATAATTTTCATGCAAAATCTTTACAACTTCCCAAACATACTCTAAAATGTTTTAGCTTGACTTTTTTTCTTATTGCCAAACATGCCCTTAGTGTAAAAAAAATTTTTAAAATGTGAGAAAATGATATCATATGATAAGAGTAATGATAATGAGTAAAAGAAATAAAGTTAAAATATATAAATTAGTTGTATAGATAATTGTACAAAAATTATTGAAAATTAGACTATAGAAAGATGTGAACAAATGATTAAAAATTAAAATAATTATGAAAAAGTGAAAAGTTTTAGATCAAGGTGTGTTATGGAAGTCATAAAACTTTTGGATGAAAAGTTTTTGATATAGGGTGTGTTTGGCAATGAGGAAAAAATGTCAACTTAAAACTTTTCAATCTAAAACTTTTCACTTTCTATAATTATCATATTTTTCAATCATTTTTTCACATTTTCCCATATAACTACCCTACTTTTCAATCATTTCTACACAACTACCCATACAATTAACCTACCTATTTTAACTTTATTATCTTTACTCCTCATCATTACCCCTATCATATCACATCATTTGACAACTTTTACTCTCTAAAACTTTTCATCAAAAGTTTTATTCATTCCCAAACAAACCCATAAAAGTTTTTAAAATGAGAAAAAGTGATGTGATATGATAAGGGTAATGATTAAGAGTAAAGAGGGTAAAGATAAAATAGACGAGTTAGTTGTATAAGTAGTTACATAGAAATAATTGAGAAAATTTGCGCAATAAACTGTATAACTTTGCATATTAGCATTTTTGACTCCAAGGCTTGCATATTAACATATTAGACTTTGCGAAACTTCGGTTTTTGCATTTTAAACCCTCACCTTACTAGCATTAAAAAATACCATTAAACTCATGTGTAATGTCGAAAATACCCTTACGTTTATATGAAAAGCAAAACAGCCATGACCAAAATTAACATCATTTTTTTGAATGTTGTCACCTCCTCAAAATCATGAGGCTCAATTGCGCAAATGATGTTAGTTTTCAGCTATGACTGCCTTGCTTTTTGTATTAATGTAAAGGTTTTTCAACAATACGTATGGATTGAACAATGTTTTTCAAAGCATGAGGGTTGAGGATTTAAAATACAAAGACAGACTTCGCAGGGTCTATTATGCTAATATGCAAACTTTGAAATAAACAAAGTTAGACAGTTTATGGCGCAAATTCTTCTAAATAATTAAAAATAAAATAGTCTTATAAGAAGATGTAAAGAAATAATTGAAGAAAGAATAACTGTAAAAAGTTTTTAATTGAAAAATCTTATGTATCGAAACATGCCCAAAAGATATTTGATTTTAAAATTTTTATATGTAACTAAACATGTCCTGCGCTTATAAAAGAGCGAGCAATCTTCGACTGCTACAAGCTACTTGCAGTTGCGTTGTTATGCATCCCAAGTGACAGTGAGAAATTTGGTAAATTTGAAGTCTGACCTTGATAATCCTTCTTCTAGCGCCCGGTGCGTTAGGACGGGGTTTTGGTTTTCTTCATGAGAATCATTGCTTCATCTGCTTTCTCGCCATGGCTGTTGTGCTCCTGGCAAGATCGGATTGTTCTCTGCCTGACCTCAATTCTCCACACTCACGGTCCGTGGCTATCCCTTCAAAATTCGAACTTCCCACGCCATTCCTCTTCGCAGACAGCATTCCCTGGGAAACTCAAATCGGAAACCTAAATTCCAAGGAAAGGCGTTTCCGAATCTGGAATTCCGGCCGAACCCTCCTCAGAAGTCGAGAGTCGAGAACAAGGCGCCTCAAAGACTGAAATTCTATCGAAACCCACTTCAGAAGATGAAATGGCAGCGACGATCGCTGTGGAAACTGCATCTTCAGAGAAATCCGTAGTAGAGAATGAGATTTGTCGACCAAAGTTAAGCTTTTCTGGCAATGTCACTCAAGAGGAGGTCATGAAAGTTCTTTTGGAACTAGCAAGACCCCCTGTACGCGTCGAGGTACTTTCTTTGGGTCAGAAGCAGCAAGGCTTCATCCAATGTTTTGATTCTCTGTGCATGAGGCTACAGATATTGATCGAGTCTGGGAGGTCAAGGGGTGCTTGCCTGCTGCCGAAACAATCCCTTTTGGGTAGCTCCAGTCCCAGCTCAAGCGTTCTTGTCAAGCGTCGGATTGAGCTCTTGCAAGGATGCACGTCTGAAAATATTCATATTTTTGACTTTATTTTAGCTATCTGTATCCGGAATGAACGGATAGAGGATGTGTTGGTGAGTTTTTATACCATGGTGAAAAATGGTGTATTTCCTAGCCTTATGTATAGAAACATTTTATTGGATGCATTAGTGCAATTGAATATGATAAAAGAAGCTAGGGATCTGTACCAGGAGATGTGGGAGAAAGGGATGGAGTGTGACCGTTTTGCACTTGATGCTGTAATTCATGCCTGTCTAAAGGACGGGAAGCCCGAGGGAGTTGAGGAGTATTTCATGAAAATGAAATCTTGGGGTTCCAAGATTGATGGTGTTGCCTATAGCAATGTTATTCGGGCCGTTTGCAAGATACTTGATTCAAGGAGGGCTTGTGAATTGCTGAAAGAGATGATACATTTGGGCTTGCTTCCATCTGAGATGGTGTGCACAAGTGTCATTGGAGCTTGCATGAAGCAAGGGAATTTGGTGAAGGCATTGAGTTTAAAAGATGAACTGATTAGAAATGGGCATCAGCTGAACTTGGTGGCTGCGACGGGCTTGATAAAGGGTTGTTGCATTCATGGTGACTTAGATGGTGTCTGGGCATGTTCTCACTGATGGTTGAGTGTGGGATCATGCCCAATCATGTCACATTTGTGATTCTAATTGATGGGTGCTTTAGAAATGGAAATATGGAGAAGACATATGAGCTTTATGAGGAGATAAAAAGAATGGGAATCTCGCAAAACGTTTTTACTTACAACTCTTTGATTTGGGGTTTCTTAGGAAAAAAAATGGGTAGTAGGATCAAACTTGTTTGATGAGGCAGTTGAAAATAGGGTAGCTATTGTCTTTACATACAATAATATGATATATTGGCCGTGTAAGGAGGGTAGAATCAGTGAAGCTTGTGACTTATGGGATGAGTGGCTATTAAAGGGTGACACCCAGCATTGTTTCTTATAATAACTTGATAATTGGCCATTGTAAACTATGTAAAATGGTTGCAGCTTCTACTGTGTTCGATCGAATGCAGAAGGAAAATGTCAAGCCTAATGTGATCACCTATACAGCCCTAATGGATGGGTATTTCAGAAAAAGGGGGGGAATCGATCAAGCACTTGATTTACATAAGCAAATGGAGGACTCAAGGATTGCACCTAATGATTTCACGTTCAACACTATCATCAACGGGCTTTGTAAAGCTCGACGGACATCTGAGGCAGTTGACATGATGAAGAGATTTACTGAGGATGGTTTTATTCCCATATGCATGACTTACAACAACATCATTAATGGCTTCATAAAAGAAGGATCCCTAAACTCCGCGATGGCAACTTACTACCAAATGTGCGAAGGTGAGGTATCCCCTAGTGTGATTACCTATACAACTTTCATCGATGGGCTCTGCAAGGCTGGAAAGTTAGGTCTTGCTTTGAAAATGTGGAGTGAAATGAAAAGAAGGGGCATTCGATTTGATATTACTGCATATAATACTCTAATTGATGCATTTTGCAAAAGAGGAAATATGGAATTTGCACACAAGCTTTTTAGCGAACTTGTTGAATTAGGCTTGGTGCCAATTGCTGTTGTTTACAACACCATGATTGTTGGTTATGGGAATGAAAATAATATGGAGGCAGCATTTGATCTGCACAAGAGAATGACTGAGGAGGGAATTCCTTGTGATCTGGCTACTTAGACAAGCTTAATAGATTTGTCAATAAAAGCGGCCAATATCCTTTTTGCTTCTGAACTCTATGCTGAGATGCTGACCAGGGGAGATAAGCTAGACATTGTCACCTTCTCTGTTCTTATAAATGGTCTATGCAGTAGTGGACAGGTAGAGAAAGCACGAAAATTTTTGGGGGATATGGATAGAGAGGACAAGTGTCGAAATGCTCTTATTTATAATGCACTAATTGCTGGATACTTCAGGGAGGGCAATTTAGACGAGGCCTTTAGATTGAATGATGAAAATGCTTGATAGAGGACTCGATCTTGATACTGTAACTTATGACATTTTGTTGTAGGCAGAGTTTCAAGGCAAGGCCTTACTCACTAATAAATGAGGAGTGCTTGATTTCTTTAGCTATCTTCTACTGTTGTGAAGCTGGCTGTGGATTTAGTTATAACAGTTTTGACTTGTAAGGTTTCCAGCTATATTTGCAACATGAAAATCCTAATTGTAATTTTGGGGGCCCTATCTAAGTTATTGAATATTCTTCGAACTTTTTTTTTTTAGCGGTAGACAATCAGAACGTAGTGATTGAGTCATTAAAATATCAATTGTAAAAAATATCCAGTTGATCAAAGATAGGAGTAACCGTTGAATTGGGTGCTACCATAAATGAATAATCCACACACCTTGTTCAGTTTGGACCCAAGCCATGTGACATGCTGTCTTCATGGTAGAGGAGCCTTCTCTACAGCAGTAATATACCTACCATTTGTACATTTATTTGCAGAATAAATTCTTAACAATTCCTTTGTTTCTTACTGTCTTGAAATGACTGAATCCAGCCCTATCCAGAAGTTGGTAAAAGGAAAATTAACATCCTTGTCGTTATCTTCAATCTTGATGCATAAAATGTGTAGCATGTCATTGTCTTTTTATTGTTTATTGGGCTGCAGATCTTGAATAGAGCCTGAGGGCATCTATCTTAGGAGTTTCTAATGCATTTTATGACTGTATTTTCAAAAAGTAATGATATAAAAATTGAAAATTGATCGATACGGCTCACTTCCTACAAAAAAGATTTTTTTAGTACCGGAAGGATTAATCAACTTCTGAGTTTTAACCAATAAAGATGCATGCTTTTCAATAGGGTATGGGATGGTTCATAGAGGATTCAAAGGACACCATTCCTCTATTATTCAAAGCAATGAAGCTCTCTGGATACAAATTTTACGTGTCGAAACTTATTCTATTGACTCTGGGCAACACTATTGGGAAAAAATAATCTCAAATGTATAAATTCAAGTATGGCTCATATGAGTTCTAGAGTAGACCAACTTTTGGATATTAATTTCATCTGCTTGTTTCACACATTTGTATGTGCTTTTTAAAAGAAATACAACATATCGATTCCTTATACAGACTGATTGTTTACTTCCCTCGTCGTTGAACAAAGCCGAATGAATTACATTCCAAAGAATGAATAAGCACAACACCTTTTCTCTGTCTTGTTGAAATCTTATGGCCCTTTGGATCCAAAGGAGTCTAGTGAAGGTACAAAATTAGGGTCAAAGGCTCAAGTAAAATCCTTAAGTTCAGTGCATGAGGCATGATTCTAGGCGTCGAGAGTGAGAAATGATATATCTCTAGGTCACAAGTGATATGGCCAATATATGCAAGATATGTAGGACCACAACAACTAGTGTTTGTTGGTCCCTAGTTAGTGGCAAAACCCAAGAGGGGAGGGGTGAATTGGGTTCTTTAAAATTTCTTTGGTAAATAAAGACTTAACCCCTTGAGTAATTAATCCCCTTTTGAAAAGAGCTAGAGAGCAATAAAGATAAAACAGTAAAAAGAAATATAACACAGGATTTATAGTGGTTCGGGCAAACCTTCCCTACTCCACTCTTCCAAGCTCACACTCCGTTGTGACTTGGGTTCCACTATGTATTCCAAGAATACACTTAGAGTCACCGCTCTCTTCTAGATTCAAAGCTCTAGGGGGCATACACAACTAGAGCCACTTGCTCTCTTCTAGATTCAAAGCTCTAGGGGGCATATACAACTAGAGCCACTTGCTCTCTTCTAGATTCAAAGCTCTAGGGGGCATACACAATCACTTGCACAAGTAGGTGATGAGTCTCACTCCAATCATACCCTACTTTGCATACACTTGATCTTAGCTACCCAAGCTAAATCAAGATTTATACAACCAAATAAAGAAATGAATAAAAACTACACTTTACAGATTTGTGTAGGCAGTTTTGAGCTCGAGGAAGAAATCAAAGACAGCTGGGATGATGATCGTCGAAGCAACTTGCAGTTTGAAGCTCTTTCTTCCTTTAAAACACTCAAATATGGAGAAAAGGGATTTGAAAGTCTTTCTTGCACTTCTTTTCTCTCTATGATCCTTAGAGTAGTGTCACTTGCTTTTTCTCACGTTCATTTGAATGTCCTTTTATAGATTGAGGAAAATATGAACGTTGTAGAAGTGGTTGGCGTGCAATAAATGAACTCCAACGTTCGAAAATTTGACCGTTATACTCCAAGTCGAAGATGAAGTCGACTTGGCCTGCGACTTGGCTTCCAAGTCGTACATGGAGTCGACTTGGCCTGCGACTTGGGTTCTTTAGAAACTCAAGTCTGAGACTTGGGTCGACTTGGCTTTCAGACTTTAACTTAAGTCGATCCTGAAGTCGACTTGGGTTGCGACTTGGCTTGGTCTATTGCAAAACGCCTTGATCTTCTTGAAATGTCTTGAATCTTGCAAACCATTTGAAAGCTTTGAGTCCTTGCACAATATATGTATGTTCCTTGCTTTGCTTTGGACTCACTTGATCTTTATGACTTGGGTATTACTCCATTTGGAAGCTATCTTGAAGATTTTGTTTTGAGCTTGATAGACTTGATTTGAACTTGAACTTGGATTCTTGCTTTGATCTTAAGTCACTTTAAGAATAGTCTTTAAAGCTCATTTGTATGTGAGAAAACTTCAAATGGATGTCTTGGATATGCTTGAATCTTCATCTTGGACTTCAAAACTCTTCAAGTCGAAGTTGGAGTCGACCTGGTTTGCGACTTCGTCCAAGTCGCACTTGGAGTCGACTTCGTCTGCGACTTCGCATCTTCGGGAGCCAGATTTCAACTCTGGACATTTTTGTGCACTTCGAAGTCGATGCTGGAGTCGACTTCGTATGCGACTTGACTACCCAAGTCGCATGTGGAGTCGACTTGGCCTGCGACTTCATTCGTCAGAATTCCATTTTCAACTTTGTCCAGTTTTGGCTTGTTTGAAGTCGTTAGTGGAGTCGACTTTACTATCGACTTCACTCCCAAGTCGAAGTTCAAGTCGACTCGAAGATCGACTTGACTTCTCTGCTTTCCTTAAACACTTGGCAAACATATTAGTCATATATATATACTCAAATTAGTTCTTGTTAATCATCAAAACTCAATCCTTGGCCAATTTGTTTTATTTTGAACATTGTTTCCAACAATCTCCCCCCTTTTGATGATTGACAAAACTTCATTTGAGTTGATACCTTTCAAAAAATTCAAACATGTTCATTTGAGAAAACAGAGCATATTCCTTGAACATATAATTTAGAGTTTTGAGTTTAAATGAGAACCTTTTTAGTCATTTTGGCATAGAGTATGCTTGAATACCTTTCAAGCCATATATTGATTATTAAGAATACTTTGTATTTATAAAAATTGCAATCACTTATCAAATCATATCAATCAAAAACCAATAAAACATCTTTTCATATATATATATGAAGTTTCATTACAGAGAACAAAAGTTAAAGCATAAATGAAACCTTAAATACAATGTACCCTACCCAAAACTTAAAAAAACTTTCAACTCAATTCCGATTCTATCTCCCCCTTTTTGTCAATCAAGCAAAAACAATGATTTGATGAATTGAAATTGAGAGATCGGATATGGAATAGGTTTGATGGGACAATGATGGGCCGAGGAGTAAACAAGAGAAGCGTGATCGGGAGTTGCTTCTCTGTGAACTGAACCTGACTCGTAGGGATCGAGTTCAGGCATGGGCCTCTTCTTGTGATGGCCAGATGCAAGATGATATCGGATTTTTCGCATTTCCCGTTCGATTCTATCTTGTCGGGAATGCATATCTTCAATCGCATTAAGGACACCGGTGACAAGACTTGTCATCCGGTTTTCTTGATAGCCCATTTCTGCTCTCATGGCAATGATTTCATCTTTGAGATCCCTTAGGGTGACCTCCTCAGAAGCGGTTGGAGGTACCCGTTCTCGTGCAACGGATCCTTGTGGGGAGTAGGAGCCGTGGGATTGAGGTGATGGTGGCTCTTCTGGAGCAGCCGGTGCTTCGGGAGGTTGCTCCCCCTCAGCTTGTGCTTGGTCCTCTTGATGCTCTTCTTCTGGAGCATCGGGTCGGAGTTCAAGTACATTGATTTTCATCCTCTGAATTAGTGCCTTGTTGATTGCATTTGTGGACTTGAGCACTTCGAATGGCTCGCCTTCAATGTCTACTTCAAAATGTTCGAGGATCTTTGTGATCCAAGTGCCGTACGGAAGGACGCCCCTTGGATTATCCTTTCGACTTGCCAAGGCTTCTAGAAATAATTTAGGTAGACTCACTTTGACTTTGTTTGCTACCTTCCATAAGATCCCAGCTTCTTGTGGGTTTAATTGATTTCTACCACCACCTTTGGGGTAGATGCAATGGGCAATGAGAAGCCTTAGTACCCGAAGTCTGGGTGACAAATCCATGTATCGAAGAAACTTGATCCCTGGGTGATACTTGTTACTCCGGGTGAGCTGATTATATATCTGATCCATAGTAAGATCTTCTGGAAAAGGCTCTTCGATGAAAGGGACTCCAAGTATCTGTCCTAAATGACTCATTGCTCTGGTTTGGCTTGGACTTAACCCGATTCCAAAATCTATATCTACTTCTTTGACATGTGTGCCAAAATTTTCTTCATCCCATTCATAGTAAAATATTCTGGTAAGATCTGGATAGACCTTGTCATCCTCTTTGAGCAATTTGGTCCATCCTTGAAAATCCAATAGGTCTTCTATGTCGGACCCATAATCTTTCAAAAATTTGAAATCTATGATTTTTGGTATGAATACCTTTCGTTCATAGAAGTTCTTGTAGAACCGGCCGTGATTGATTTCGGTTCTGAAGTATGTAGTGGGCATCTTCAAAACTTGAGTTTTGCCCGTTGCCGCAGTACCCCTTCTGCTTGCTCCGGAGTGTGTGCTCTGTGAAGCTTGGGCATGAGGTTGGCTTTCCGACCTTGTAGCTTGTTCCGATGTGTGAGTAGAAGTTTGGAACCGAACCCTTCTACCCGTAGAAGTTGAGGGTTCTTCTCGAACCCTTTTTGCAGGTGTCCTAGCTCTCCTAGGGACTTCTTTCTCAGTGTGAGATGTGGGAGGTCTAGGCACAGGCCTTTTTGATGGTTTGGAGACGGCTTTCCTCGGGGCCATTGAGATGGGAGTTTTGGAGTTTGGAATCTGTGAGAGAGGAAAATGGAGAGGAGTAGAGAAAATGGAGAAGAAAACTTGAGAGAGAGAAAGGGATTTGCCGGAGATGGAGGAGGAGGAAAAACGAAAAAAAAAGGGATTGCAGTCGCCGGAGGAGAAAAAGAAAACAGGGAGGCCGGAAAAATGAGGAAGAAAGAAGAGAGGAAGAAGAAATAAGAAGAGAAGTCGGCCGAATGCGAAACGTCGCGCGCGGAGTCGACTTGCCCTAGGCGAAGTCGACTTCGGTCCTTCTGGAGTCGACTTCGCCTGGAGGCGGAGTCAACTTCGACCCCAGCGGAGTCGACTTCGCTTCTAAAGCGGAGTCGACCTGGCGTCCCTGGAGTCGACTTGACTCATCGACTTGACATTTTCCAATTTAATTTTCTTATGAATTTTTCCTAGTTAAGCTCTATCATCCCCATATCATTCCTAATCTTATAAAATGAATCTTTGGCTAGAGGTTTGGTAAAGATATCAGCAATTTGGTCTTCTGTTTTCACATATTCTAAGCACACATCATGATTTTCAACATGTTCTATAATAAAATGGTGTCTTACATCAATATGTTTAGTTCTTGAATGCAGTACAGGATTTTTAGTTAAACATATTGCACTTGTATTATCACATCTAATTGGAATATCAACATATTCAATACCATAATCCTTTAATTGTTGTTTCATCCAAAGTAGTTGGGCACAACAACTACCGGCGGCTATGTATTCGGCTTCCGCAGTAGATAGTGCAACACTTGTTTGTTTTCTTGAATGCCATGAAACTAGCATATATCCAAGAAATTGACAAGTTCCACTGGTACTTTTTCTATCCACTTTATATCCGGCAAAGTCTGCATCCGAATAGCCGATTAGATCAAAGGTTGACCCCTTTGGATACCATAGTCCAAGGTTTGTAGTTTTTACCAAATATTTAAAGATTCTTTTTACAGCAAGTAGATGTGATTCTTTGGGACATGCTTGAAATCTAGAGCACATACAAACACTGAATAAGATATCGGGTCTAGAAGCAGTTAAATATAACAAGGATCCAATCATGCTTCTATAGAGCTTTTGATCGATACTTTTACCGTTTTCGTCCGTGTCGATCTTGATTGTAGAGCTCATTGGAGTGTTTGCCCCTTTGCTATTCTGCATTCCGAATTTCTTGAGCATTTCTTTGACATACTTGGACTGGTTTAAAAATATTCCTTCACTTTGTTGCTTGATTTGTAGTCCAAGGAAGAAATTTAATTCTCCCATCATGCTCATTTCGAATTCATTCTGCATAATCTTAGAAAATTCTTGGCATAGATTTTCGTCAGTAGCACCGAAGATTATGTCATCTACATAAATTTGTACAATTAAAATATTGCTATTTTTATATTTGATGAACAAAGTAGTGTCTACTTTCCCTCTTTGAAATTCATGATCAATCAAGAATTTGTTCAACCTTTCATACCAAGCTCTTGGAGCTTGTTTTAATCCATATAGTGCTTTGGTCAATTTATACACATATTTTGATTGATCCTTATCTTCAAAACCAGGGGGTTGTTCAACATATACTTCTTCATTCAAATAGCCATTCAAAAATGCACTCTTCATATCCATTTGGAACAATTTGAAATTCATATGTGAAGCGAATGCTAATAAGATACGTATGGCTTCTAATCTAGCCACGGGTGCATATGATTCTTCAAAATCAATTCCTTCTTCTTGGGAATACCCTTTGGCTACTAATCTTGCCTTGTTTCTAATTACAAGACCGCTTTCGTCTAATTTGTTCCTAAATACCCATTTTGTACCAATGACTGTATGATTGTTTGGTCTAGGAACTAAATGCCATACATTGTTTCTTTTGAATTGATTTAGCTCTTCTTGCATTGAAATAACCCAATTTTCATCATTAAGAGCTTGTTCAGTGGTATTTGGTTCAATTTTTGATACAAACGCATATTGGCCATAAACGTTTTGTTTTGATCTTCTAGTTTTTACTCCTTCATATATATTTCCAATAACCTGCTCAATTGGATGGGCATTTTTGAACTTTAAATCAGTTGGAGGTTTGTAATATTCATTACCTTCACTTACTTCTTCCTCCATGAGATTTTCAGACTTGAGCTCTAGTTCCTTTGATTGTTCTTTGCCTTTCGTCTCATCTGCATCACTTAGTTCATCCTCCTTTCTCGGAGTTTGGTTAAATTCATCAAATACAACATGTATGGATTCTTCTACAACTTGATTTCGTTTATTGAATACTCTATATGCTTTGCTATTTGATGAATAACCAAGGAATATAGCCTCATCACTTTTGGCATCTAATTTTCCCAAGTTGGCTTTTCCATTGTTCAAAACATAACATGTACATCCAAAAACATGAAAATAAGATATATTTGGTTTCCTTCCTTTCCAAAGTTCATATGGAGTCTTTTTCAAGATTGCTCGAATGGTAACACGGTTCAAAACATGACAAGCTGTACTCACAGCTTCACCCCAAAATTTCTTGGATAGATTGCTCTCATTTAGCATAGTTCTAGCCATCTCTTGTATAGTTCTATTTTTCCTTTCAACTACTCCATTTTGTTGTGGAGTTCTTGGTGCAGAAAATGTGTGGTGAATTCCTTTTTCATTACAAAATTCCATGAATCGTTTGTTTTCGAATTCGCCACCATGATCGCTTCTTATGGTCACAATAGTACTTTGTTTTTCATTTTGCACCAAATTTACAAAAGTTGCAAACATAGAGAAGGCTTCATCTTTACTAGCTAAAAGAATTATCCAAGTGAATCTTGAAAAATCATCAACTATGACAAATACATATTTCTTTCCACCAATGGTTGAAATGTCGGATGGCCCATATAGATCCATGTGTAACAATTCAAGTGGCCTAATGGTGGAAATTTCCTTTTTGGTAGAGAAAGGCATTTTGGGTTGTTTTGATATTTGACATGCCTTACAAATTTTGTCTTTGTCATATTTCAACTTTGGTAATCCTTCTACCAAATTCTTTTTCCATAGGGTCTTTATATTTCCCATGTTTACATGTCCAAGCCTTTTATGCCAAACCCATGGATCATTATCAATGGCCATAAGACATTGACCATTCAATTCATCAAGTGAAACCAAATAAACATTTCCATGTCGTTTACCACTAAACATGATATGTTCTCCATCAAATACATTACATATAGATGATTCAAACACAACTTTATATCCTTTATCACATAATTGGCTAATACTCATTAAATTGTGTTTGAGTCCTTCAACAAATAAAACATCTTACATGCATGCATTTGAGGTACTAAGTATATTTCCTTTACCTTTAATTTTACCTTTTTCATTATTTCCAAAGGCAACCGTTCCATCGTTGCAAGGCTTAAGTTTATGAAACAAACTTCTTTCACCGGTCATATGCCTTGAACAACCGCTATCCATGAACCATTCATTGTTTGCCTTTGCCTTAAAACATGTCTGAAAAATAAGGAAATAAATCTTATCTTTTTGGTACCCATTTTATGGGTCCATTTGGGTTAGTAATAGAATCTAATCTAAGTTGATCTAACTTTGAAAGCCCAAATCTTGTGTTTCTTGGAACCCAAACTAATTTTGCACCATGGTCATATAGTTTCTTAAAATTACATTTGTAAGTTTTATGACCCATCTTATTGCAGAAATTACAAGCCATAGGTAATCTTGGAGTAGGCCTCCAAGTATGCAATGGTTCCATTATTGGTCTTCTAGTCCACTTAAAATTTTTCTTTTGTGGCTTGTATATAGATGCATTTTTAGTTTGATGTTTCTCAAATATTTGTACATTTGATTTGCTACTTTCTCCTTGCTCAAATGTATGATACCCAAGACCTCTTTTATGTGTTTGGGAGGTCATATTCAAAAACATTTTGACGCTTTCTCCTGGATTAGAGAACTTGGCTAATGATTCATTTAATGATTTGTTCTCCTTTTTTAGCAAATTATTTTCATCTTTCAATTTGTCTAATCTTTCTGCAAGTTTACCATTTACAATTATTGTTGCATCACATTGTCTTTTCTTAATTGTAAACTTGCTTCCTAATTTCTTCATTTCTTCATATAATGAATCATATGCAGTTTGTAGCTCATCTAATTCAGTACATTTGAGGCATTCTTGAAAGGAAGTAAAACTTGATTTAGAATGGGAAAGTTTGGAGCTTACCTCTTCATCGCTTGTGCATTTTGTTGAGGTAATTCGTTCTTCTTGTTCGATTTGTGCCATGCAGCAAATTCTCGCACATTCTTCCGCCTCGTTTTCGTCGGTTGAGGAGTTACTCGTTGTAGATTCCTCATCATTTACGTACATGCCTCTACCTTTGTATTTTTGGAATCTTTTGTTGTCCCCTCGATCCTTTCTTTGTTCTTTTGCCTTGCTCTCTTCGGGAGTTGGACATTGAGCTTGCATATGTCCCGAACCGCCGCATCGGTAACATTTGGTCGATTCTTTCTTCTTCTCTTTGGAAGTTCTTTCTTTGAAACCTCTGAAATTTTTGCCTTTTCTCACAAATTTTCTGAAACGTTTTGTGAGTAGGGCAATCTCGTCGTCGTTTTGAGAAGAGGAGGTATCGTCAGTGTCTTGTGCGGCTTTCAAGGCGATTGCTCTTTTGCCCCTATGTTGATCTTCATTTCTTCTCTTAATTAGCTCATGTGACATGAGTGAACTAATTAAGTCTTCAAGCTTTAAAGTGTTTAGGTCTTTGGCTTCTTCTATTGCAGTGATCTTTGGAGTCCATGATTCCGGTAGAGCTCTTAAGATCTTCATAACCTGCTCAGATTCAGAAATAGCCTTTCCAAGACCTTTTAAAGCATTAGTGATTTTTGAGAATCTAGCGAACATTTCAGAAATATTTTCTGTTTCTAGCATTCTAAAATTCTCTAGTTCTCCAATCAAAATATTTCTTCTCGTCCCTTGGACTTGAGAAGTTCCTTCATAGATAGAGGTTAGCGTATCCCATATTTCTTTGGCGGTCAAGCAAGAGGATACTCTATCATATTCAGAAGCATTAAGAGCACAAAATAAAGAGTTCATAGCTTTGGCGTTGCTCTTCACTATTCTTACTTCCTCATCGGTCCATTTGGAAGCTCGTTCATCGGTAGGCAATATTACTCCATCTTGGATAGCAATCCAAGAGTCCATATCGGTAGCCATGATGAGTTGCTTCATACGAAGCTTCCAATATCCAAAATTGTTCCCATCAAACAACGGTGGCCTTGTAAAGGATTGGCCTTCAGCAAATGCGGGAACGGAAGTAGATTGGGATGCCATTTCAATAAGATCTCTTTGGTAAACTCAAAGACCTGCTCTGATACCACTTGTTGGTCCCTAGTTAGTGGCAAAACCCAAGAGGAGAGGGGTGAATTGGGTTCTTTAAAATTTCTTTGGTAAATAAAGACTTAACCCCTTGAGTAATTAATCCCCTTTTGAAAAGAGCTAGAGAGCAATAAAGATAAAACAGTAAAAAGAAATATAACACAGGATTTATAGTGGTTCGGGCAAACCTTCCCTACTCCACTCTTCCAAGCTCACACTCCGTTGTGACTTGGGTTCCACTATGTATTCCAAGAATACACTTAGAGTCACCGCTCTCTTCTAGATTCAAAGCTCTAGGGGGCATACACAACTAGAGCCACTTGCTCTCTTCTAGATTCAAAGCTCTAGGGGGCATATACAACTAGAGTCACTTGCTCTCTTCTAGATTCAAAGCTCTAGGGGGCATACACAATCACTTGCACAAGTAGGTGATGAGTCTCACTCCAATCATACCCTACTTTGCATACACTTGATCTTAGCTACCCAAGCTAAATCAAGATTTATACAACCAAATAAAGAAATGAATAAAAACTACACTTTACAGATTTGTGTAGGCAGTTTTGAGCTCGAGGAAGAAATCAAAGACAGCTGGGATGATGATCGTCGAAGCAACTTGCAGTTTGAAGCTCTTTCTTCCTTTAAAACACTCAAATATGGAGAAAAGGGATTTGAAAGTCTTTCTTGCACTTCTTTTCTCTCTATGATCCTTAGAGTAGTGTCACTTGCTTTTTCTCACGTTCATTTGAATGTCCTTTTATAGATTGAGGAAAATATGAACGTTGTAGAAGTGGTTGGCGTGCAATAAATGAACTCCAACGTTCGAAAATTTGACCGTTATACTCCAAGTCGAAGATGAAGTCGACTTGGCCTGCGACTTGGCTTCCAAGTCGTACATGGAGTCGACTTGGCCTGCGACTTGGGTTCTTTAGAAACTCAAGTCTGAGACTTGGGTCGACTTGGCTTTCAGACTTTAACTTAAGTCGATCCTGAAGTCGACTTGGGTTGCGACTTGGCTTGGTCTATTGCAAAACGCCTTGATCTTCTTGAAATGTCTTGAATCTTGCAAACCATTTGAAAGCTTTGAGTCCTTGCACAATATATGTATGTTCCTTGCTTTGCTTTGGACTCACTTGATCTTTATGACTTGGGTATTACTCCATTTGGAAGCTATCTTGAAGATTTTGTTTTGAGCTTGATAGACTTGATTTGAACTTGAACTTGGATTCTTGCTTTGATCTTAAGTCACTTTAAGAATAGTCTTTAAAGCTCATTTGTATGTGAGAAAACTTCAAATGGATGTCTTGGATATGCTTGAATCTTCATCTTGGACTTCAAAACTCTTCAAGTCGAAGTTGGAGTCGACCTGGTTTGCGACTTCGTCCAAGTCGCACTTGGAGTCGACTTCGTCTGCGACTTCGCATCTTCGGGAGCCAGATTTCAACTCTGGACATTTTTGTGCACTTCGAAGTCGATGCTGGAGTCGACTTCGTATGCGACTTGACTACCCAAGTCGCATGTGGAGTCGACTTGGCCTGCGACTTCATTCGTCAGAATTCCATTTTCAACTTTGTCCAGTTTTGGCTTGTTTGAAGTCGTTAGTGGAGTCGACTTTACTATCGACTTCACTCCCAAGTCGAAGTTCAAGTCGACTCGAAGATCGACTTGACTTCTCTGCTTTCCTTAAACACTTGGCAAACATATTAGTCATATATATATACTCAAATTAGTTCTTGTTAATCATCAAAACTCAATCCTTGGCCAATTTGTTTTATTTTGAACATTGTTTCCAACAGTGTTGCCTCACATGCATGAGTCAAAATGTATATTCTTGTGAAATATAAGCAGAGACTCATTTGCTTGCCGTATGCTCCCCCCATCTTCCTGCGTACTTGTGAAAAGAACATATTTCATGATTCCATTGAATAGGCATGATGAAGTGCATAATGAATCTAGATAATGGTACTTGTTGCTAGTAGGGATCTTGCATATTTGTGCCCTAGTGGCCTATTTATGTGAGTTCTAATTCTTGAATAGTGTATGGTTTTGGGTTCTTTACTAAATGGATTGCTATATGGATTTTGATGTGGTACATGAATTTAAACTGACCAAAAAGAAGGTTTTTGCCCTTCTTTCCATGGAGATGGCACAATCAATTGAAAATGGAAAAGGGGTAGAGGGGATAGCTAATAGATGATGTGCATGTTTCTTTAACAGTAATACTTTTCAAATAAAAATTTTTTAAGATATGTTTGGGAAATGATAAAACTTTTGGATAAAAAATTTTTTGAATTGAAGAAAATAATTTGATATAATAGAAATAATGATTAAGAGTAAAAAGAATAAAATTAAAATAGATAATTTAGTTGTGCGGATAGTTGTGTGGAAATGATTAAAAAATAGGATATTTATATAAGAAATGTAAAGAAATGGTTAAAAAATTGAGTAAAAATAGGGTAATTATGGAGAGTGAGAAGTTTTTGATTGAAAAGTTTTAGCTTGACATTTTTTACACATTGCCAAACACACCCTTAATCGAAAACTTTTTACTTTCCCAAATTTTCCTATTTTTAGTTATTTTTTCACATTTGCTGATACACCTATCCGAGTTTTCAATCATTTTTACATAACTACTCATACAACTAATCTGTCTATTATAACTTTATTCTCTTTACTCCTTATCATTGCCTCTATTATATCACATCATTTTTTCTTAATTCAAAATTTTTTATACCAAAAACTTTCATCTGAAGTTTTATCGTTTCCCAAATACATCAAATAAATCAACAACTGAGTAATAGTTGATGCATGATTCGGTTCACAAGACAGTAATGGCGGTAATGAATGGTTTGAATCTGTTTGGCGGATATCAGATGCCAGATTGTGTCTTGTGGCGGAGGTATACAAAATCACTAGCTGATTGATAGGCATACCTTTGTAAATCCCCGTTGGCTATGAGTTGATCATGGTACGCTGGTAGCTGTTGTTTGGGACTGACATTATGATTTTTTCGGATGATTTATTACTGCAACGTTTGAGGGAAGGAGAGAGAATGATGTTCAAATTATAATTTTTGAGTAAGAGTACTTAGGAAGATGAGAAAAATAGTATGGCAGGCTTATAGCCTTATATATTGTCCAAATGAATGATGCCTCTATTATGACATCTTTTATGCTCTAGATGATGATTTTGGTGGATGATGCTGGAGGACAGTGGCAGATGATTGGGCATGCGCCTTGGAATGGCTGCAACCTTGCTGATTTTGTAATGCCATTTTTTCTCTTCATTGTGGGAATGGCAATTGCTCTTTCCTTCAAGGTTGCTTTCTTCTAAGCTCTTTTGGTACCTTCTCTTTCATCTAGTGAATGTGCTTATGTGCTAAAGGGAATTAGTCCGTTGTTTGTATGCACCGCTGATTAAAATTTAACATTCAGTTGACTAAAGAGGGAAAGATGGACTGATGTTTAACATATCCATGGTGAGGCAATTGTGCTCTGAGATGTTGGTTTGTTTCGTTCAATTCAAAAGTTAGAACCATACTTGCAGTTGGAGACTGAATTCCCACTGGTGCTAAAAATGTAGTTTGTTCATTTTTAGTCGTCTATAAATTGGGGATCTCACCCAAAAATGAATTAGAAATTGATTAATTTCCATATTTCTCTATGCAGAGAATCTCAATCCAGTTTATAGCTGTCAGGAAGGTGATTCTGAGGACACTCAAACTCCTCTTTTGGGGCATTCTCCTGCAAGGTTGCAATTAAAATACAGTGCTTCATTTCTTTCTTAATGCTTCTTGCTGGTATCACTGGCGGAGTTGTTATTTTAAAGATTACTTTTCTTAGTTGCCTGCACATGTAGCATTTAGTGTTAACCACTACTTGGCATCCATGATTTTGTTCTAGGTGGATACTCTCATGCTCCTGACAAGCTAACATATGGAGTGGACATGAAAAGGATACGATGGTGCGGCATCCTTCAGGTGAGGCACATGACATATTTCATGAATGTATTTTAAGTATCTACGCCCACAAGGAGGTGGTTGGTGGACATGACATGGCCTTTATTGTCTAGCGAATTGCCTTTGCTTATTTGGTGGTAGCGCTACTAGAAATCTTCACAAAGAATAGATCTGTGGGTGCTCTTTCACATGTTGGATGCTCTATACTCAGGCTATACCTCTGGCATTGGTAAGCAATCCTATGGATATAATTTTTCTCAAATGATATATAGTCGCTTTCATTATTTGATCAAGTCTTTGGAAAATTTAACTATTTTTCATTTATATATTCACTCATCTTTCATTTGAATATCAGGCTGGTTGCAGGATGTATTCTTGTGGTCTACCTGGCAACAATTTATGGGGCTTATGTTCCTGATTGGGAGTTCAAAGTATCTAATAGTGATAGCCATGATTATGGGAAGGTTTTAACTGTAAGCATGCTTTCACCGATGAATTTTAATCTTAAACATTAATCTCTTTGGTTAGCAAGCGATTTTATGATAGACTTGAATGGCATGGTAGATGTTGACTCAACTTACATGGTAAATGGCTCATGAAGATGATGATGTAGTTGAGCACTTGAAGGAGGTGGCACTTTTACATGTCTTGGTTTTAGGCTAAGAATGATTCGTGAGGAGATCATTTAAGTTTCTGGCAGCACTGACAAGTGATAAATTGTCATCTGTTGTAGTAGGAAGGTATCATGTGAGTGGGGTTTCAAGGAAGTTGCTAAGAATGGCTCCAGCAGCCTGGAAGATTGGACTGGCCCTTCTTCGAGTGGAGTGCTGTGTCTCTTTAGTAAAAATTGCTGGATGCATTCTCTTCAAGCCAAAGAGGCAAATATCCTTCAAGTGTTACAGTTGAGGAAGATGACATCAATGAGATTCTTGGAATCACCAAATCCAAACACGGATCTGTTAATTTCTATATTCTTTCTTGTAATGAATTTCTTGATACCCTTGTTTTAAGATCCAAAAAGGGGTGTGATGAGTGCCTCACACTCACGCTGCAGTGCCTTGCACTTTGAACCCTGATGGTGCACCATTTTTAGATTCTGACTGAGATTTCTTCAGTCGGTAATAATTCCATTTTGATCTTTGATAATGGCTTATGGGTTGCTGTGCTTCTTGCATGAAGTGGGGCCATTAATATGCTTTTTCTATGCCTCACACCTTAAGATCACACTATAGAGCTCTTGCAGGAGTCTTGATATTGGACCATTTTTGCATCCTGATTGAGATTTATTTACAGCCAGTTCTGAGTCCATTTTCATATTTGATTTTGGCTTAGGAGGCTACTGTGCGATGTGATCCCTAGTTCAGATTCACAACATGCCATGTGTGTGCTGCTTACATGAAGGAGAATGTATGTGCTTTTTCCAGATGACATCATTGCTATGGATCATGCAGTAGAAGTATACAAGCAATGATGAAGAAACAATGGATGCTTTGGAATCTAGGGGCTAAGGGGCTTGAAACTTAGTCAAAATGAAGTGACCGAAAATTAGCAAAATTGAAAATTCTTATATGGGATATAACTCTAATCATGTTGGGACTAAAAATTATGATTCAACTAAGGATTACTGCTGAAGAAGTGTCTTGAGGTAACCAATTTTCACTATCTTTTGATTGATAGATTATGGAAGTTGGTAGATATATGTGGATGGGCTATACAAAAATGAAATTGGGTGAAAGGAAATGAGTTATGCTTCAAAACTTTTATGTGATCATGAGATCATCATCATTGTAAGCTATTTCTCACCTAAGCGGAATCAGTCGTATCAATTTTTCTATGCCATTCTTAACAATTAGTAATTAAGTTTTTAGTAATTTTTAATATTTTCACATCTTGTTTAATTACTTCCATTCATTTTTTTAGGGACTTCCTTTCATTCTCTTATTGCCTTCTATTTGAATAAACTCAACTCTTCTAACGGGTGCCATTTCATGCCTCCATTTAACATGTTCAAGTCACATTAGTTTGCTTTCCCTCATTTTATCACTTATCAGCTTCACTTTTAGATTATTTTGAGTTACTTCATTTCTAATCTTATCTTTTGTTGTTTTACCTTCCATCTACCTTAACATTCTCATTTCTGCTACACTTGTTTTATGTGCATGTTTTTTAATAGTCCAACATTCTGCCCTATAAAGCATAGTTGGTCTAATTGTAGTCTTTTAAAATTTTCTTTTAATTGAATTGGAACTCAAAGATCACATAAAATTCCTGAAGCACTTCGCCATTTCTTCTACCATGCTTGGATTCTACATCTTTCTCAATTTCCTCATTCTCTTAAATTATTGATTCTAAATATCGAAAGTGATTAATTCTTGGTATTATTTGATTCAAAATCTACTCATCCAGGTGCCCGCTATTATTAAAATTGTATTTCATATATTTAATTTTCGTGTGACTAATTCTCACATCATTAGATTCTAGAGCATCTTTCCACTTGTTTAATTTTAAGTTTAGTTCTTGTAACGTACAGACCTAGGAAAACGATCTTCGGCCTGTGGCCTATGAGTCCAACAATGTGATATTGTTCGCTTTGGCCTAACAGTTTAGCCGTATGGTTTTAAAACGTGTTATATCATATTTAACTTGAGACTCACTTATAAACTATCTGAAACTCTCCCCCATTTTCAATGTGGGATTCGGTTTTGGGCTGCTACAGGCTCATTAACTTTCTCTTAGTTCGTCCTCGAATTATAATTCAACTCTGGGTTTCTACCTGCAGCCCTTACTTTCATTGGTTTAACTCTCTGACTCTCTAAAACATGTCTATTGCAATGGGTTCGTTCTGATAGTACTTGTAATGCACATCCCGAGCTTGTGGGCTATGGGTCAAACAGTTTGATATGTTCGCTTTGGCCTAGTAGTTCAGCCGCATTGTTTAAAACATGTCATACCATGTTTAACTTGAAACCCACTTATAAACCCTCACAAACTCGTCTCTTTTTTGACGAGGGATTCAGTTCTAAACTAGCACACCAAAATACTTCTTCTTGTAAATATCTAATAAGTTCATCCATAAAAAAGGTGAAAAGTTAAGGACTTAAAGTTAAGCCTTGGTGCAAACCTATTGTAATTGGAAAGACATTTCTATCTTCGTTCATGGTGACATTTATTATAGCCCCCCTCATACATATCCTAGTAACATTAATGTATTCGTTGTTAATTATTTTTCGTTACTTGTCATATTAATTTTTTTGGAATTCAATCATATGCTTTTTACAGTTCAATGAAAATCATGTGTAGGTCTCTCTCTCTCTCTCTCTATATATATATATATATATGTATATATACACTTCTCATACAATTGTTTAGGTAAATGGCTTTAGTAGTTGAACTTCCTGACATAAAACCAAATTAATTTTTGGAGATAGTTGTTTCTTGTCTTAGTCTTTTATAGTATGATTCATTAATTTTATTCCATGATAATTTGAATATATTTGAATATCTCCTTTATTTTTATCAATCGGTATTATAGTGCTTTTTTTCCATTCATTTGACATTAACTTTTTATTAAGGAAGTTTGTTAGCCAAGTTTTACCTATATTACCCATTCACTTCCACACCTCAATTGGTATGTTATTTGGACTTAATGCTTTTCTTATTCTCATTTTTTACGGACTTCCTCTACTTCAAAGGTTTGAATTTTTGAAAAGTAGCTAATATTTCTAGCTCCTCGTACATTTAAACTGCATCTAATTATTAAATGTTCTGATGACGTACCATTTAATAAACTATAGAAATAAGTTTTTCATCTTTTTCTAATTTCATCATCTTTAATTAAAATGCTTTAGTCCTTGCTTCTAATGCATATAATCTGCCCTAAGTCTTTTTCTTCATTTTCTCCTAATTTAGTTAACTTAAATATATATTTTTCTCCTTGTCTAGTCCTTAATCTGTATATAAATTACCACAAGCTTTGCGCTTAGCTTCGCTAATAATCCTTTTTAGTAGTTTTTTTATTGTTTATATTATATTGGTTTGCCGTTTCTTAACTTTTCTTGTTTTTTACTTATAGCCTTTTAAACATTCTTATTCCATCATTAAGTTTTCCTATGCAAAGATAATTATTTTATATACTTTTAAAATGTTTTGTCCAACTTTTTTAATGCATTTTGCCATTCCATTCGACATTGATTCAACATCTGCTTCTTATATGTCAATTTTCCTTTTTTATCATTCTTTTACTAAAATGTTCTATATTAACACCTTTCAAATTCCATCACTTAATCTTTGGGATTGTATTATTTTTCCGTTTAGTCATCTATTTTCGTGTGTATATATCAATTATTAACAACCTATGTTGTGTAATTAAACTTTCCATTGGAATGACCTCGCGATTACTACAAAGGGGCCGATTAGATCTTCTTATAAAAAAGGAATCTATTTGGCTAAATTTGGTTCCACAATTCATTCTTAAAAGTTATCAAATGTTCGTATCTTTTTTGAAATAGGGTATTTGTTATAACTATATCATATGTCACAGCAAAATTTAAAATGACATTTTCCATTTCGTTCCTTATTCCAAAGCCAAAATCTGTATGAATTCTCTCATATCCTATATTTTCATGTCCTACGTATCCATTTAAATATTCTCCTATTAGTTTTTTTTATTATGGTTAGGTATCATTTACGCTAGACTATCTATGTCATTCCAAAATTGCTTCCTGATTCTGTTGCCTAATCATACTTAGTGGTGCATAAGCACTAATCACATACACGTCCTTTTCACCTAGCACAAGTTTTATGTGAATAATTCTATCATTTACTATATTTACATTTACAATTTTATCCATACATTTATTTTGCGCCATTGTCCCTACGCCATTTTTGTTTTCATCTTTTCCTATGTACCATAATTTAAACTCTTACCTCTCTTGTCTTATTTCCTTTCCATTTAGTTTATTGAGGACAAGCTACAAGAATCCTTTTTTTTTCCTCCTCACGACGTTTACTACTTTCATACTTTTATCTGGAAGAGTTTCAACATTCCTTAAGGCAAAACAGACTTTGTGTTTTGATACTATCTTCTTTACCAAATTATGTCTACGAAGGCGTCAAACCCTTTGTCTACTTTTCACCACAATTGGATGTTGTGATGGTGCGTCACTTTTGGGGAGCTGCCTTAGTAGTTGTTACCCATTTCTCGCTATAGACAAGCTCCGTTGCAGCATGTTGCTTACAGGAAATACCCTAGCACTAACTACTTGTAATGCATTAGAATCCATGAAAAAACTGTGGCAGAGATTCTTATAACATCGACTACCAACCTGATGTGCCAACTCTTGCTTTTTGTCCGGGCTAGAGATTAGCAATAAGATAAAAACTCTTACTAGCAAGGTTTTTATGTGGTCATGAAATACCAAATGAAAATTTGGTTTATAAGATCATCCATGCTTTGACAGAATGTGGATGGTTGTACAATGACTTGCCCATAGATGAACTATTGGTGGATCTACATGGAGCTAAGGGTGGGTAATTGACCCCTCAAGTTTTGAAAAATATACTAATCAATGTTATTAAGACCAGACTGGTAATCAAACTGGTCAATCATCTGGTTTGGTTTGAACCATTTAACAATTTGTTTGAACCAGATTAAACCATAATATTATTTTGTCTTATATTATTCATAGTTTGTTTTCGTTATTTTGAATTATATATGACTAGTTTTTTTATTTTTATAAAATGGGTAGCAATTTGATGTAGGTTTCTACTGCTAAATAAAAACATATATATATATGAACGAAATCTCATTGTACAACTTGAAGCGCCATTGCATAAGAGCTCCAAAATTAATTTATAGCTGAACCATCAACCATGATCAACTGGACTGGACAGTTGGCTGGTTCATGGCTGAAAACTGTTTGGTCCGATTTGGTTCACACAACATTGCTAGTATTTAAAAGCAAAAAAAAAAAAAAAAGAACTTTAAAATGGTGCCTCACATCATTCTGTTGAGGTTCACACTTGCGTTGGAATTTTGGACACAATTATATATTAATTATATATACGCTATCATAAATAGCGGCCCAATTTTTAAAGTGATCCTATAAGGTTTTATGGGCATAAATCATCTAATAAAGTATAAGTCTCCTATGCGTAGAAATCTTATAGCTTAATTTCTAATTTCTGTTTTTATGATGGGCTAAATTAGAAAAATGAAAGATAGACTCCTTATATAAACGATTGCGGTCCCCAGGTTATGCACTTTTAGAGTTCTTTTTTCGAACATCCTATCATTGGAAAAGAAGAACCACCTTCTCCAGAAAACCCCAGGGCATTTAGTGGTTGTTTTCCCTTCCCACCACCCCCACCCCCACCCCAAACACATTGTATTAGTGAGTTCTACCTAACTTCTCAATGTTACTCGGGATTTGCTTTGGGCTGACATTCAACTTGCATGAAAGAACATGAAATGGATGGTGATTTGTGATTTACATTCTAGTGTTTACGTAATGCGATGAACATCATGTTCATTTCATTGTTTATTCTATGCATTTTTTATAGAGTCTGTATTGTTGGATTTTATTACTTAGGAATTTGATCGACTGATTTGTTTGGAAATTTAAAATGGCATCTAGAGAAACCATCAGTGTCCTAACCACAGAATTTTCAGGTAAATTGTGGCTCTAGAGGAAAACTGGATCCTCCTTGTAATGCTGTTGGATATATAGACCGAGAATTGCTAGGAATCAATCATCTGTATCAGCGTCCAGCTTGGAGGAGATCTAAGGTGGCCCTTTTGCTAAAAATATTTTATTATATTTTAAAGAAGTGTTTATGATTTTTTTCTTCTTGCAAAATGGTGCAGGCCTGCACTCATAATTCTCCGTATGAGGGAACTTTTAAGGAGGATGCACCATCATGGTGTCAAGCTCCATTTGAACCTGAAGGAATTCTGAGGTGTGCCTCTGCCATTGTACACACATCCCCAATGCACTTCTCTCTCATGGACCTACACCAACTTTTTTGGAACAAACAACTCCTAAAAGAATGGCCCAAACCTGGCCAAAAGGTCAGCTAACTGGAATAGAGATGTAGTTTTGTTGGGAGTATCCAAGTGGCGCAATTTAGAGCACAAGTCACTAAGTCAGGTGTTAAAAGCCTGGTCTGACCTTCTCAATCAAATGAGCGTTCTGTACTACAAACTCTCCCTTCTCTGTCCATGCTAGATGGCCTTCAAACTCTGTAGCTCAAGCAATTGATATCCTCGAAGTACAATATCCATGCTTCATCCTCTTTAGGTGACAAGTTTGTAAATACTTGCATTGGCAGCTATTTTTGCTGATATTCATAGGAAAGTTTTGCAATTATTTACTAAGGGTGTGTTTGTTTGGGATATAAACATGTCAACCAAAACTTTTCAATCTAAAACTTTTCACTCTCCATAACTACTCTATTTTTTAATTATTTTTTCACATTTTCCTATACAAACTACCATACTTTTCAATCATTTCTACACAACTATCTATACAACTAACCTATCTATTTTAACTTTATTCTCTTTACTTTTCATCATTACTCCTATTATATCACATTATTTTCTATCAATGTGACAACTTCTACCTTAAAAACTTTTCATCAAAAGTTTTACCTCCAACCAAACACACCCTAAGATTCCTATACATGAATTTGGGTGACTAGTTCAGAGACACTCGTCCATTCATGCAAGTGAAATGATATGATACATGACGATGTACCATTATATGCTGATGCTTCTTGAGTTATCTTGGAAACACTTCCTAAAAGAAGAGAAATGAAACAAAAAGAAAAATGCTGTGGCATGTTATCAGCGATGAGTGAATAATCAGCTGTGACATTGTATCCTCCTCTATTGTATCAGCTCGCTATGTAAATTTGTTGCAAGTGTGGTGAGTGATTGGCTGAAGAAGATCCCTTAATATTTTTAGAGATTTCAATTCTAAGTTGTAAACATGGGGCTTTTCCGCCATCCTTTAAAGTCCTTTTTCCTGGCAAGCGTTCTCTTAGTGCCTGTTCAACATGAAGCAAATGTTGAACCAGTTCAAGTGGGACACATTTGCACCATTTTAGGAGATCCATTCTATCCATTTTCTTCATTATTATTAATTCAATTGTACCACTTCTATCCATTTTCTTCATTATTATTTATTTAATAATACCATGTAATTTTTTTTGAGAAATATGATAACACTTAATTTTAATCAGAAATTTTTGTGGGCAACACATAAGTTGAGGATTTTAAGGAGTTTATATTCACTCTGAAACTATACTTGATTTGTAGCCTATCTATATCTATTTTTAAATCAAATCAATATATTCTTAATTAATACAAGAGTTTAAATACAACGGGTGGAATGGGTCCCCCTAAAATGGTGCAAATGGGGCCCGCTTGAACCATTTCAACATTTGCTTAAGGTTGAAGTGGTTCTAAGTGGACACTGCCTTACATATGTATACTGATAGGATTATACTTGTATCGTCATTAATGATTTAATTGAGTTCTGATGTTGTTGAAACCATGCTCAATAGTTAAAATCCAATAATCAGATTAACCCTGTTTAATCTGAGCCTTTAATTGATGATAACCCAGAAACTGAAACTACAACATCTCCATCAGAAGGAACTTCCTCAACAGTTCTGAGGTGGCTTTTAAAATTGGATTGTGTGGAGGCAGTAGTGTTCTATGTTAGAGTCTTGACTGACATCAACTAGTGATGTCCAGTATTCATCTATTTGGACATAAAGATCAACAGCAAAAAAGAACAGGCTTGTCAAAATGAGATTCTGGATTATGTGAATAACAAAGCGTGAAAACTGCATGTCATTAGCACCAGAATATCAGTTGTGGTAATATCGTATCGTCTACACATGGAAAGATCTACATGGCTTGATATTCAGGGTTTTCTCTGCGTTTGCTTTCTTGAACATTGATTGATGCTTGCTAGGACTTCCATATGGGTAAAGCTTTTCAACGTAGAAGCAAAACCTCTCCCTAAGAGACGGTTGAAAGGCTTCTGCAATACTTATTTTGGAAGCTTCACTTGGTTTTTTCTATTGCTATTATCCTCATAAATTGCAATGATAACATATTTGAAATACAGTCTGTTACCTTTCTAACAATAAGGTTTTTTTTTTTTTTTTTTTTAAGTGATTCTAACAATAAAGATTTAAGCAAAGACCCATGGGTGTTTGGATTTGATTTCTGCAAAATATCACAGAATTTCACAATGAGTTTGGTCAAATTTTGACACATTTAAGGCGATTTTAAAGCACCGAAAAGCACTCTAAATAATGTCCAAGTACATTTCAACATTTTTGTTTGTGGATTTTATTTATTTAGTTTTGCTTGGTATTATTGGTAATAAAGATGCTATAATGCATAGTTGATGTTATCTATATGAAATTTTTTTCTTTTTGCTGATCATTCTCTGTCAATCTCTGAAGAGGGATACAAACAGTTTACAAAAAGCAGAGTAAATTTCTTGATTTTATTTCTTCCACAGTCAATCTTGTGCATGAAACTCTAAAACTCATTGTTTTGGGAAAATTAATGAAAGCAATTTTAGGAATGGGTACAAGGAAGAAAATTTGAATTGAGACCTGGAATGGAGACAAATTTGTTGAAGATTTTTAAAGATGAAGAAGAAGAAGAAGACACGAGAGGGAATTCTTTTATGTTACAAGAGCTTTCTGACTTTATTGCTCTTTAAAAGTTAAAAGAGTCTAAACACCTTGGCCTTTGCTGAAATAATTTGTGTAATGATGCTACCATAAGCCTTCCATCCATGCTTAACTTTTGTATGTTACCATGATGCTCTTGCAGCTCAATTTCAGCTGTACTTTCCACAATCATTGGAGTACATTGTGGACATGTGCTTGTGCATATGGAGGTTAGTTTTGAGATTTTCAAATAAAATCTGCATGGCTTTTGGTTCACTTCTCCTTCACTTCATTGTTCTCTCCCATTCCAGGGTCATTCCAGTAGGCTGAGATCTTGGTTAGTGATGGGTCTGGCTCTCCTAATTTCTGGATTAGTTCTCCATTTTACAAATGGTGAGAAAGCTAGCTGGCACATTTCGATGACTTCCTTTGATGGATGCTACTCATCCCAGGCATGCAAAATTAATACGATGATCGCCATATTCCCTCATTATAATATTCTTCTCTGTTCCAGCAATTCCGCTAAACAAGCAATTATACAGCTTCAGCTATGTTTGTCTTACAGCAGGTGCAGCAGCATTAGTCTTCTCACTGTTCTATGTCCTGGTAAGAAGTTTTTTGTTATGCTGACTTAATAGAAAATCGGTCATCTAATGTTGTAGTTCTCAATTTGTTACACATCAAGTTAATGCATAAAGGGCCATTATCATTGATATTTGGAAGATTGCAGTATTGGCATCCAAAATCAAGATGCAATATTTAGTTACCTTTCCTGAAGAAAGAATTTTAAATATAAACATTATGATGCTTAGAAATGTAGGATGTTGAATAAATACTTTAAGATTAGCTTCATTTGTCCTGTTAAGTGATGTACATCCCTTTGCTATCACGGTCAGATCTTTGGACAACATATGGAGATCAGCAGTTGATTTTATCCTATTCTGATGTCAGGGGCATTAATACCTTATCATCTGTGTTTGGGATGTTGTTGTAGAGTAGAGGTATAGCTAAGTCTGTGACATAGGGTTGGCTGCCTATAAATATTCCTGTGGTGATAACATCACCTGCATATGCGATCACACTTCACTGTGCCATCCTAAGTTTTATTTTATTTATGTGCCCAGATCGTGGGGAACATGATCATGACTATGACTGGTTGTAATATGGTCTGGGTTATTGACCACAATTTTCTTCATTTCGAATGTTAAAATGTTGAAAAAGACACATCTGATCATTTCATTGCGGGGAGATTGCACCGTAGTTTGTTTGCTGATCTGATCATCATGGGGCCTGAAACTGTCAGTTGAAGCCAGTTTTAGTTGAAAAGTTACCATCTGGAAAGGTGGGTTGTAATATAATTTATCCCTTGTTACAAATCTGGGTTATGGAACTTGTTTAGATGTCTCATGTCCTGTGCTTTTGTCTCACAATTGGACCATGAGATCCAGTGTACTTGTGATTCAAAAGAAAAATCAGCAATCACTGTTTGAGCATTTCCAATTAGGGTGTTTTAGTGACGTAATTTAAAAGATAGTCTCTAAATTAACCTTGCTCCACTTGATATATATCTTTTTTGATGAAATCCACTTGATATATTTATTTTGACATTTTTGTGGATATATTATGTTCGTTCATCAAGGCCACTCCATTGGCCATAAGAACATGATTTTGAAGATCATGAATTTGGATTTTGTCCCAATGATCCCCACCAAGTGCCGTCCAATGGTATATTTCTATCCAAGTCCAGATGTCACTATTAGATGACCCTAAAATCCTTATGGGACTGATTGACTGTTATCAAAACGGTGGATGCTATTGATCATCTGATCTGGCCCACTCTGTGATCAGTATGCTTCACTAATCATCAACTGGGTTATTAGAATGTGTACTACATACATGATCAAGTGTACGAGGACACAGTTGTTGTTATAGGAATTGAGCATATCAAGACAGATCTTCAACTAGGCTTTTCAATCTTTCAAAAAGATAATTCAGAACACAATCCAAGCTGGATCACCTCAAATCTGGATGCTGTGATTATGATGAGGGACTGCCTTTGGCTAAATCCACCTTGTGAAGGAACGTGATTGGATCAAAACATAAAATTAATTATCAGGTTACCTAAAAATAATAGATGGCTTGTCCACTCAGGATCCAAGCATCATGTAGCCACGTCATTGATTAGACTGATGATCTTAAACACTTATGACACTGAATCCATTTGAGGTTAGATTTTTTATTTGACACTAAAATACATGCCAATTAGGGGTAGGAATCGGGGCGGGCCATACCGGGACAAGGTTTGCCTAACCCTAACCCTACTTTTTAAAAATTGAGTTTGATACTCTTTTTATACCGGGTCAGGACAAGGTCGGTTTGACTCGCACTTTTTTTGATAGGTTCCGGGACAAACTTCGGGTTGGTATCAGACTGGTTTCGGGATAACGGGTCGGGTCAAAAATACGGTTCAAATAAGATAATTTTAAGAATTATATACCTATCAAACATAAATATACATTTATACTAGATTTAAATATTATATGCTTCAATATTTCACTAATTATTAAAAAACACATAATTAAGAAAACAAAACATTTAAAAATATAGTATAAATTTATTAAAATAGATTAATATACAATTACACAAAGGTTATATATATACAAATTCTTTTTATTGATTCTTATCTGAATAAATTGATTCTTTTATTGTTGATAGAGTTGATTATAAAAAAATGAGAATTTTGAAAGAAAATAATAATAATATTTAAACATAGGCTTATAATTTTTAATAAATTCATATATGCGGGGCGGGTTGGACTCTTCGGGTCGGGACATGGTTGACCCATCTCGACCCTACTTTTGAATTCGAGTCAAAATTTTTGACCCATCCCTATATTGGGTAAAAAATATATTTGTTTTACCTGGCCAAAAAAGGGTCGGGTCAAAGCGGGTCACGGATCGACCCGCCCCAATTCCCACCCCTAATGCAAAAACCAATAATATTAGTTCATTGATTAGAATGATCTTAAATAATTATGACACTGAATCCATTTGATCTGGATTCCTTATTTGTTGCAAAACACATGTTAACATGTCATATTAATTATTTATGAATTATAAAACTCTTTAGGGCTTTGAAGTGGTTCTAAAGATCATCTGATGCAAATTTCTTCAGTTTACTTGGGGAAAGAAACAAGTTCCTGAGCAGGTCACTCTTTTGGCTTGCCTCCATGGGAAGCAAAGCTCCCTCTGAACAACTCTTTGTGGGAAGCTCCAACGGACAGCTTGCTGCAAACATTGTATTATTCGGGTTGTCAATAGGAAAGGCAGAATACATAATCTGGCCAAACATTGTATTTTGAGAGGTTTTTATTTTGATCCCCGGAAGCATGTTTGCACTCCTTAAACGCATGCCCAAGTAGCCCTTTAAGTTTATATATTTGTTACGAAGGGCAAGCCATATTGGTTTCTGTTGTGCAATCGAAACAAATTTTGCATGATATTGCACGCATTGTACCCAATTTTTGTTTTTGTTTTTATTTTTTATATTTTCCCCTATGAATATGTGGGCCCATGTAAGATCTTTTCATTGCCTAAATTTTATATGATTTGATTATTTAATTTTTTTAAATTTCAAAAATGAAAAAATCGAAAAAATGAAAAGGGGTAGCGATAAGATCATAAGATCTTGCTTGGGCCCATGTGTTTATAAAAAATTCAAAAAAATAAAAAATAAAGGTTAAAGCTTGCGCAAGCATGGTGAAACTCCTAATAAAAGCATAAACTAATAGATAAAGAAATTGTTATTTGATTTGGAAATCTGATAGAAAACGTAATCTGTCGTAAGTCATCACATAAAAAAACTAAGAATTGATTAAACATGACATCAAGCAACCAACTAATTCAATGTTAAATTTAAAATGCTCGGAAAGCTAATGAGTAGATGTTTAAGTGAATCAGCATTACTGAACACTTAGCATAATAAAAAGTATTCAGATGGGTAATCATATCATTCTATAATAAAGCCCTTTTTTGACAGCTTGCTGTTGCAAACTGTTTGGTTAACAACAGCCTCGTTTAAGACATTCCAGTACAGAGGGCCACTAATGTTTTTTCTTTTTGAAAAAAAATCTTTCCAGGTTGATATTCTGAAGCTCAGGTTTCTATTTCTACCTCTGGAATGGATCGGTATGAATGCTATGCTTGTATATGTGATGGCAGCTGCAGGCATATTTGCAGGTTTTATCAATGGGTGGTATTACGATGATCCCCGCAATACGCTGGTAAGAGTGTCAATTGTTTGCCCTTTGACATGCTATGGATAAACATGCCAAGCTGCTATGTTTTGTATCATCCTAGCTGCTCATTTGATGTGTCCATGAGTCAATTTAGCATGTTGGAACTTGGATGTGAGCCACTGACAATTTATATAATCCCCCAATACACCTGACAGGTTGAACGAAAAAGTTTAGCCATGGATGGTGGGAGTCACGGAGTACCGTTAGTTGTGCGATTATATTGACAGATCTCATGCTCAATAATTTCTCATTGAGTTTTTCAAAATTTGAGTTCTCAAGCTATAGATATTATTGGGAAAACCTTGTTGCTGAAATTTTTTGTTTAATAGCAATTTAAGATTTCTAAATATGGCAACCAATTCAAAGGAATCAGTTCTTTTGAAATTTCAACAGAATATCTGGGTCTGATGGCTTAGTAGATATATTGTGTTTAGAAGTGTATGTTTAACTAAGAATGGAGTTATTACATTGAAAAGAGTTTTGATGGACCTCAAATTTAAATCACTTAAAAGTGAAAATATTCAAGTGATTTTATTTTACGGCCCACGAAAACTTTTATTGATATGATGAAGATTTTTTTAACTAAATAAATGTTGTTGAAATTTCAAAGGAATCGATCAATTACCTTCTTTCATGCTTGGTTTAAATATTATATTTCAATTTGAGAGATGGATTAGTGGATCTCGTAGTAATTTAATCATTGGGCTCTAGAGTTGTTCTAAGACATCAAGTGCAATGTCCTATCCTTGGAATTACCATTATGTTGCCATATTCCCTTTAAAGCTAGCTGATACATTGTGTGTTATTATTGATCAGAACATATAAATGTTGTTGGAAAATATGATTAGTGAGCCTTAGGAGTATTGCATTAATTTATTTATATAGTCCTAGAACTGTTCAAAGAAGTTGGTTTTTATCTCTCGAGTGTTGGACCAATGACATTCTCTAGTAGACTATTGAATTACTCCATGACTGATTAAATTAACAATGATGTGAATACATTCTCATGTAGTGGATATTCTTGTGACTTCATAGGCATACATTGAATGCATTTGTACGTTCATGTTATATTTCTCTTTTTAAGGAGTGATCCTGTTAGTCTAGGCTAGGCTAAGCAAATATTTTGCTTAACTCACTTCAAAAAATTCATTTACAATACTTCTTTTTTTTAAAAAACTTTTTCCTTCATACACTTGTTTATTCAAGTGTATTTAATATACAAGCCAAGTTTTTGGACGTGTATATATATTTTTTGAGATTTTTAAGCATCTGTGTGTGTATATATGTATTTACAATATATATAGGGCTCCGCTTCTATGTAACCGGGTTACATAGAAGTGAACCCTTGTTACCTTTTCAAAATTTAAGATTTTGATCTTTGATGGAAAATCTAATTCATTTATTATATTTAACATTATTTGTTTATCTGAGGGATCAAGTTTCATCTCAATCAAGTATGTTTATGGGTTACATTTGCTAAAAAATGTATATATTCATGTGTAAATCATGAAAAATGCAAAAATATTAATTTTAAAGTAGTATTTTCGACATCTAAACCGTCTAAAATATCATTTGTATGCGAATAAATGATTCCATATAGTATTATTATATTCTTATACATCTGTAAATAGATCTAATCGTTTTTCATAATTTACATATGAATATTATATTTTTGAACAAATGTGGCCCATAAACATATTTGATTGAGATTAAATTTGGTCTTCTAGATAAACAAATAATGTTACATACAATGAATGGATTGGATTTTTTATTAAGGATCAAAATCTTAGATTTTAAAAGGGTTACATGGGTCCATTTCTATGTAACCCGGTTACATAGAAGCGGGACCGATATACACACGCGCGTGCGTATCCAAAAATGGTAAAAGTTGATTTGTATGTTGAACATAGATAAACAAGCGTATGAAGAAAAAAGAAAAAAAAGTGTTCTAAATGAATTTTTTGAAGTGAGCTAAGCGAGATATTTGCTAAGCCGAGACTAATAGGATCACTTCTCTTTATTTTATTCTTTTCCTTTTTATTAGTTGGGGAGTGCAGGCGTAGGGTTAAACATCATAGTAAAGTTTGAACCTGAACAATTTAAGCACACACGTATTGAATTAACTTGCAAAAAGGTGCATGATACTCCGGTGTTTGTTAGTGTGTCAATTTTCAAAGCACAATCCAAGACTTCGCTCTACTACCTATGTATGTGAGGACTGAGGACTCTGAATAACCATTAGCTGTGGGGACTGCCATTGATCTATTGCATCAGCACTGTCAATCTGTCATTGGTTGCTACCCCCTTGTGTAAATTCTACTGACAACATACATATTCTAGGTCCATTGGATTCAGAAGCACATTTTCATTAATGTGTGGCACTCGAAAAGGGTTGGCATCCTTCTGTATGTCGTCTTTGCTGAGATTCTATTCTGGGCTCTTGTGGCTGGGATTCTGCATAAACTTGGCATCTATTGGAAGCTCTAGTGCTCGCGTTAGTTGACCATGCAGCTGGCAACTATCATACCATGTCCATGTCTGGGAAGAAAATTTGGATGGTTCTTTGGGAAAACTTCCATTCAGAATTATTCCTTTGTAACTTTTCTGAATGATAGTGATTTAGCTGTCCATACAGATTTTTTTTTTCTTTTGGTTCCTTCTTGTTTTTTTTATAAAAATTATGATATGCTTAAAGAAATTTTATTTTTGTCTAAAGGTGTGTTTGTGAAGTGATAAAACTTTTGAATAAAAAAGTTTTTTGTGTGGAAGTTTTTGAAAAGGAAAAAATGATATGATATAATAAAGGTAATAATGAAGAGCAAAAAGAATAACGTTAAAATATAAAGTCAGTCGTACAAATAGTTGTATAGAAATGATTGAAAAATAAGATAATTATATAGGAAGATTAAGATATGAAGGAATAATTAAAAAATAGGGTAGTTGGAGAGTAAAAATTCTAAATTGAAAAGTTTTGATTTGAAAATTTTTGAGTTTAAACAAATGCACCCTAAATCAAAAATTATATACGTATTTATGGACAACAACCGTGTTGTGGCTTCTTTTTAAGCCCTTTCTTCTTCTTCTTCTTCTTCTTCTTCTTTTTTTTGTTTTTGTTTTAATGTGAGTACATGGTGCATTTTATATACTTGAATTTATCATTTTTGAATTTTTATGTATACGCTTTCTAAAATTTCAAAAATTATTGGTTTTATATGATTTTTATATATGTCTGCAAGGTTTAACCAATACTGCATCTATATTCATTACTTTTGCAAATTTGCAAATATGCACGTAAGGTGGGTATAAAATTATGAGTACATCCCTTTCATTAAGGTTTCATTTCTCTCTATCTGAATTTTGGTAAGATGATGAAAATGCTCTTTAAGAGAAGGGATATATTTTCTTTTTGCAATTGTTGCAGGCAGATTAGCAAAAAAAATTTTAAATAACAATACACGTAAATAATGAAATAACAATATTAGTAATTTTAAATTATATAAATAAAATAAATATTTATATAATTATTTTATTTAATATAATAAAATAGTGTTGGGGCGGCGAAATTAGCCAAAAGTCAACTATCTGTGTCAAAATAATGCACTGCCAAAGCATTCGATTGAGAATTTCATCTTCAACTGCAGCCACGGCTACGACCTCGCGTCTGCCCATTAGCGAATAAGGAGGTCCCTTACGACGACTCGAACGTATTCATCCTAACTTTAAAACTCATAATGGCCGGTATGAGTTTCTAGTTATGTCACTTGGCCTAACCAATGCACCAGCCACGTTCTGATGTACAGGATTTTTAAAACTTATTTGAGACGGTTTGTGCTAGTGTTCATTGATGACATATTGGTTTTTAAAACTTTTTTGAGATGGTTTATGCTAGTGTTCATTGATGACATATTGGTTTACAGTGGTTCGTAGGAGGACCATTTACAGCATTTGGAGATGGTGTTGGAACTTTTGAGAGCTCAAACTCGGTTTGCTAATCTAGCTAAGTGTGAGTTTTCAAAGCTTAGTGTAAAACAGTGGAGAAGGAAGATAATTTCTGTATCTTTTCTTCATATATTACATCTTTATTTGTACATATTTTTGCTAGTCTAAGGTAAGTTCTATATTTATATCCTATAATGAATCCTATAATCAAGATGTAAATACGGCAAGCCAACTATAATTCTTATTCTGTAACACTCCTCAAGCTGGAGCATAAATGTTAATCACGCCTAGCTTGTTACAATCCAAGTCCCATTTAGTGCCTTTGTGAAAATATCTCCCAGTTGTTCTCCAGTCTTCACATATCCTGTGGAAATCATATTTTCTTGGATCTTCTCTCTAATAAAGTGACAATCTACTTTTATATATTTAGTTCTTTCATGATATATTGGATTTGAGGCGATATGAATAGTTGCTTGATTGTCGCACCAAAGTTTTACTGGCATGGACGTCTTTATTCCAATCTCAGTTAAGAGATGATATAACCACATAATTTCACACGTAGCTTGTGCCATGGCTCTGTATTCTGATTCTGCACTAGACCGAGATACCACACTGTTTCTTGCTCTTCAAAGATATAAGGTTTCCACCAACAAAGACACAAAAGTCTGTAGTAGATCGTCTATCAATTTTAGATCCAGCCCAGTCAGCATCTGTAAAACACTCAATTTGAGCATGTCCATGATTACTATATAATATGCCCAGGCCAGGAGCCCTTTTTAAATAACATAAAATCTGCTCCAAGGCTGCCCAATGCTTCACTGTAGGTGCAGACATAAACCGACTGACTATATTGACTGCATAAGCAATATCTGGACGAGTCACTGTAAGGTAGTTTAATTTCTCAACCAATCTTCTATATCTCTCTGGATTATCAAAATGATCACCATCGTCATTTGTCAGATCTACATTCGGGATCATTGGTGTGCTAGATGACTTGGCTTCCATCTTTTCAGTTTCTGCAAGCAAGTCAAGAACATATTTCCTCTGTGACAATAAAATTCCCCTTTTGCTTCTTGATACTTCTACTCTTAAAAAATATTTTAGCTCTCCCAAGTCCTTTGTGTGAAACTTGGAATGCATAAACAGTTTCAAAGAAAAAATTCCTGCACAATCATTTCTTGTAATGACAATGTCATCAACATAAACAACGAGAAGAATAATATCAGATGTTGACTGTTTATAGAAGACTGAATGATCTACTTTGCTTTTGGTCATCCCAAACTCTTGAATCACCTCACTAAACTTGTCAAACCAAACTCGAGGACTGTGCTTCAATCCATAAAGAGATTTTCTTAGATGACACACTTTTCCATACTCCCCCTGAGCAACAAACCCAGGTGGTTGCTCCATATACACTTCCTTGTGGAGATCGCCATGAAGAAATGCATTTTTGATATCCAGTTGGTGCAAGAGCCAGTTCTGAGACGCAGCTATAGATATAACCAGGCGGACTGAGGCAAGCTTGGCTACCGGGGAGAAAGTATTAGAATAGTCCACTCCATAAGTTTGAGCATAACCTTTAGCTACAAGTCTGGCTTTTAGGCGTGCCACTGAACCGTCAGGATTAACTTTCATGGCAAAGACCCACTTGCATCCCACAACTTTCTTTCCTTTTAGTAAATCAACTAGATGCCAGGTGTGATTGACTTCTAGTGCTTGTATCTCCTCAAGCATTGCAGTATACCAACCAGGGTGATTCAGGGCTTCCTTGACAGTTTTGGGAATAGAGATAGAATCTAAAGAGGCAACAAAAGCACTCGAAGAAGGAGACAAAGAAGCATAAGAAACGAAATTAGCAATGGAATAAACTGATTTACACTGGCGTTTACCTTTACGAAGATTGATGGGAAGGTCAAGGTCACTAGAAGGATCAGATGTTGAAGAAGCTGGTACAGGACATGTATCTTTTATCTCCTGACACTTGGAGTACACCTAAACAATTGGTGGCTTAGCAGGAGGAGGTAAATCAACAACATTATGTTGTTCAGAAGAATGATTGGAGGTACTTGGGATTGTGACTTGATAAATGAGCCAGTGTTCCTCCTCCTCCTCACTTTCAGAATTTGATGGTGAGGAATAAAAAGGTGTATCCTCCAAAAATACAACATCAGTTGATACCACATATCTATTGAGATCATGAGAGAAACAGCGATAGCCTTTTTGAAGACGAGAATACCCTAAAAATACACACTTCAGGGCTTTGGGGTCAAGTTTAGTCACAGATGGCCTTACATCTCGTACATAGCAAGTGCTTCCAAAGATTCATGGTTCAATTGGGAAGCGAGACTTTTTCGAAAACAGTATATTGTACGGGATATCATCATTAAGTACCTTAGATGGCATGCAATTAATCAGAAAGCAAGCAGTGGAAACCGCATCAGCCCAAAAATGTTTAGGAACCTTCATCTGAAACGAGAGTGCCCTGGCAGTCTCTAGTAAATGTCTGTTCTTTCTCTCAGCAACTCCATTTTGAGAAGGAGTATCCACACAAGAGGACTGATGAAGAATCCCATGTTGAGTCATGTACGTCTGAAATGAGTTAGACATATATTCCGTATCATTATCACTTCTCAAGATTTGTACTAAAACATTAAACTGTGTTTTAATCTCAGCACAAAAAGCACAAAAATGAGAAAAAACTTCAGAACGATTTTTCATAAAATAAATCTAAGTCATCCGAGAAAAAGCATCCACAAATGTAACAAAATATCGGAATCCAGTTTTAGATGTAACAGGACAAGATCTCCAAACATTAGAATGTACTAACTCAAAAAGAGATTCCGCCCTCTTATTAACTCTTGGACTGAATGAACTACGATGATGTTTTGCAAAATGACATGAGTCACAATTAAATGAAGGTAAACTATGAAACTGAAGACATAACTTCTTTAACACTGGCAAAGAGGGATGTCCCAAACGACAATGAGCTTCAGCCGGAGAAGTGATACTAGGACAAGCAACCGGCCGAGGTACCCATGCATCAAGAATACAGAGACCATCAGATACATGTCATTTACCAATAATCTGCTTCGTCATAAGATCCTGAAAAAGGCAATGGTCAGGAAAAAAATGAGATACAACAGTTCAGATTTTTGGTAAGTTCACTAACAGATATCAAGTTAAAGGCAAGATTAGGTAAACTTAAAACAGAGGACAAAGGGATGGAGGATGTTGGTTTAACAGTACCAGAACCTACAATATTGTAGGTTGACCCATTAGCAATGGTAATAGGAGAAGGGGCTAAATGTGATCGAAAGCTAGAAAAAATTTTAGAATTACCTGTCATGTGATCAGTAGCACCTGAATCAATTACCCATTTGTTTGAGGAGGAGATAAGACATGTTTTACCTGTCTCGGCCAGAGCAGTAACCAGAATGAATGTCTTCAATGATTTTTGATACTGAGAAAATTTAGCAAACTCATCTGCTGAGATCATGATTGTCTTATTAGAAGAACTGGAAGAAGTGCTAAAGCCTGTAGCAACATTAGCAATCGGATTTCTTTAATTACGATTTTGTAACTTCTTGCAGTATTTCTTGGTATGACCCGGCTCATGGCAATAGTAGCAAACAATATTACTCAGATTACTGTTATGACTATCAAAAGTCATGTTTCCTCCCCTATAGGTTGATTTCTTCCCAGTAACAGCATTTCCTCCTTTAGTAACAAGAACATTATTAGTTGGTTGGAAAGAAGAAGTTCCTTCAGTACGCAAAACTCTACTGAATACTTCTTGAAGCGAATCAATCTCAGTATTGGAAAGAATTTGAGATTTAGCGGTCTCGAATTCAGATGGAAGGCTAGCTAGAAAGCTCATTATCGCCATTTTTTCTCTCTGAATTTGTTGTACCTTAACATCAGTACTAAAAGATAAAAGTACATTTAGCTCTTCATAAGTTTTCTTAAAGTCCATAAAATAAGCTGTGAGATATTTGGCCTCCTTTTCAGCACGATAGAAGGCTTTACACACATTATACATTCAAGATAAATTTTCTTTACCAGAATATAAGAACTCCAGATAATCTATTGACTCTTTAACAACTCACAATGATTAAGTAAGCCAACGATTTCACTATCAATAGAATTTCTAATTTGTAGAAATAAACGTGCATCATCTCTTAGCCAAGTCTGTCTAGTTCCATCATCAGGTGGTTCTATGAGCAAGTGGTCATCTTTCTCAACATTACGCAAGTAAACCCGAATTGTCTTGCTCCACTCTAAGTAATTAGTGTCATTTAATTTACGATCAGTTATTTTGGACAATGCTGGAACTATTTCAGCTATAGAAGTTTTGTTATCAGTCATGTTTAATGATATTCAATCACCCAAAAAAGATGATTATCCCACAGCCAATAAATCACAAACCAGAATCAACGAGTACCCCGAAAAATAATTTCCATAAAACAACCAGAGAATAAACCTAAAAAAACAGAACTTCTCAAGGAAAATTTCCTTTCGCTAATGGATCAAAACGCCGGAATGCCACTTGGGAATGACTGGAAATATGCGGAAGGTGTCGGAGATTTGATCGGAGAAGAAATAGAGCTCTCATGCTCTCCCACGCGCCGGTGCGTGAAATCGGCTCCCGAGCTTTGATCAGCGCGTGTGGATCACGCGCGGCTTGTCTGGTCACCGGACTTTGTGTGCAGACTGAAAATAACCATGCGCTCCTCCTTGGGTAGGTGGTGACGCAAATCAATCACTTTGATCGTGACTGAAACAAAATACCAGATTACTGTTCCCAAGAACAAAATCCAAAATACCAAGAAATTTTCTTTAGCCACGAGAGTCTTTGATACCATGTGAAACAGTAGAGAAGGAAGATAATTTCTGTATCTTTTCTTCATATATTACATCTTTATTTATACATATTTTTGCTAGTCTATTTAAGGTAAGTTCTATATTTACATCCTATAATGAATCCTATAATCAAGATGTAAATAAGGCAAGCCAACTATAATTCTTATTCTGTAATACTCAGAATACAATATTTGGAACATATTGTGTCGTATGAGGGGGTGCAGGCAAATGAGGGAAAGTTGGAGGCTATTCGTGCTTGGAATAGGCCTAATATGGTGTCAAAATTATGATCTTTCTTAATTTTGACTAGTTATTACAGAAAATTTATTCGAGGGCTATGGAGAGAGAGCCAGGCTACTTACCCAACTGTTAAAGAAAAATCATTTTCTTGACATGCTGAGGCAGAGTTGGCCTTTGAACGTTTAAAGGAGGCTCTGAGTTCTTCGCCAGTATCGTAATTATTAGATTTTTCTGAGGGTTTACTATTGAATGTGATGCCTCATGAAGAGTTGGAGTCACATTGTTGTGGGAAGACAAGCATGTGGCCTATTTTAGTAAGACTCTGTCTGTTAGATCACATGGGACGTTTGCTTACGAGTAGGAATTAATTGTCTTTATTTTGGTTATTAAGAAGTGGCGTCCTTATATTTGGGGTAGGCAATTTATTGTTAAGACATACCATAACAGTTTGAAATATCAACTTCAGCAGTGTGTTGATGCCTGTACAACAGAAATGGATGGCCAAGTTGGTTGGCCATGATTTCAAGGTGGAGCATAAATGGGAAAGTGCTAATGGAGGTGTAGATGCACTCTCTAGGCATATGACAGTCTCAATGATGACTCCGTCTCAACAAGAGTCGAATTTGGTTGAGAACATTAAAATGAGTTTTTAGAGTATGTTGAATAATAATAGCTGAAACAAAGGTAATTGACTTGCAGGCGGAATGTTGTGCATGGGGGTTTGTTGTATAGTAGGCATGACTTTTGTTGCCAATTAGAGTGCTTATATTCCTATGATTCTATCTCAATTTCATGATTCATGCTGGGCAATCACCTAGGGATTCTGCGCACTTATCTAAGAACCAAGTTGCATCATGAATGGCGAGGTATGAAATCTTGTGTCAAGGGATGTATATCGAGATGTGATGTTTGTAACAGGGCTAAATATGAAGCCTAAAACCTTGCTAGTTTATTGCAGCCACTACCTATTCTAGTGCAATTACGAGAGGATCTTTTGATGGATTTATAACTGGCTTACCACTTTCTAAAGATTAAGCGGTTATAATGGTGGTAGTGGACTGTCTATCAAAAGGAGGGCATTTTAGTGCTCTCTCATCCATTTTCTGCGCCTCTAGTTGCTCGGGTTTTCTTGTAGGACATCACTAAGCTGCATGGCTTACCCAAGTCAGTCGTATTATGTCTAATCGTGATACTATTTTCTTGAGTGCTTTTTGGAAGACTTTATTATATGCGTAGAACATTGATCTATCATATAGTTCTATATATCATCTCTAGTCCGTCTGGAGATTTATTTGTGGAGTTTCTGTATGGACCGACCTAACGGTTGGTTGAGTTTTCAACTAGGGCTGAGCTATGGTACAATTCAACATACTAGGCTAGCATTAAAATGTCCCCGTTTCAAGCTATGTTTGGCAAGTCTGCTCCTACAATTATTCCCTATGAAGTTGGTTCTAGCAGAGTTGTGGATGTGGACACGTGGCTGTTGGAGAGGGACAAGGTGCTAGCAACTCCGAAAGACTCTTTAAGAATCGCACAAGATGTTATGCAACATCATGCTAATAAGTATACGTGAGTGATGGAGTACAATGTTGGCCAATTACTTTATTTGAAGTTCTAGCCTTTCAGGCAACAAATTGCTTGTTCCTGTAAGTTTCATAAATTAGCTGCTCGATACTACGGACCTTTCCCATGATCAAGAAGGTGGGTTCTGTGGCTGATTAACTACAATTGCCCGAGAGTGTGGGGATTCACCAAGTTTTTTATGTTTCTCTGTTAAACTGAGCTCTGATGGATCACATGCTTGCTTTTGAGCTTCCCTTTACTGATGACCAAGGTTACTTGTTCCAATTGAGATGTTGGATATGCATCAATTGCTTCACAGTGGGAAGTTGAATCAAGAAGTTCGCATTCGCTAGTGTGACTTCCATCTTGTGATGACGCATGAGAGGAAGCTTCCCTATTTCATCATCGTTTTCCTTCTTTTCACCTACCGAAGGTAGTTGTTCCTCGGGCATGGAGAGATGATAGGATCCCTAACCCTAATGGTCCTGCTTCTCATGGCACACCGTTGATTATAGCAGAAGAGGGTGACAAAGGCACATTGTCGATTGTAGCATAAGGGGGTGACTTGTCTCAAATAGCTACAATTGAGACGGTTGGAGGTGGTTCATCTCAAATAGAGGAGGAGGGCGCTATCAATGAGAGGGGATGATTAAATGAGCTTGGGCAATATGGGCTTAGGCCTAGAGACATCCTTCAACGTCCAACTTGTTATCGTGACTTGTAATAGCCATGTGAGCTTCGCAAGATGGATAGTGGGAATAGGGTTACATGGCAGTTGACTAGATTAGTCCGTGGCCATGGTATAAATAGGCGTTATTGCCTAAATTTGAGAAGGAAAGAATTTGTTTATTAGTCTTTTCTGTTGCATTTTCCTTTTCAATTTCCATTCCATTGTACACAATAGTGAGAATTTTTCACTTCCATTAATAAAATTCATTGAAAACTTCTATCTCAATTAGCTAAGAACCTATTAGAAGGACATGATTTTTTAAAATATATTTATATGGATTTTTACATTTTCAAAAAAAATAACCTACGAAGGCTTGAAATGATTTTATATATTGTTGAGTAATTAATATTTTGAGACGAATTTTTCTTCTATGAAACTCCATTTACAAGTAAGCTTATCTATTTTCCAACCATTATAATTGGTGAAAAATGTATTACATTTATTGCATTTAACATCATTTAAATTATCATAAAAGCTACGTTATTTTCTAGCATCATAGTAATTGTGGAGAAACTTTATCTAAAAATGGATAAAATTAATTTTAGAAAATAGTTTCATATATTAAATATCAATTTTAAAAATATATTATCAACATCTGAGCAATCTAAAATACATTACTATATAGATAAATGATTTTGTTACATTCCAATGTATATGTTAATGAATCTAGATATTTTTATAATCTATATAGATAGATATATATATATATGTTGACACCCTTCCATTGGGCCCAAAGATGAACAAGTGAAATAAATTTCAAGCCCAAGCAAATTCAAGGCAAAAAAAAGTCAAAGCAAGCTAAACAGGCGTTTCTAAACTCAGCCCACGGGAGCGAAACTCCACCAAGCCTCGAAGTAGGCTTTTTCAACAACTAGATCCGGCCCACAAAGAGCGAAGCTCCTATAGGCCACCTCAACGGGCTCCACAAAGCAGCCCACCAGACGAAACAAACCGGCTTAGCTAAGCTCTAGCCCACTAAGCCTCAGAAGCAGGCTTCTCTACTACTTGGGCCTCTACAATGGCCCACCCAAAAGCCATGGGCTAAGCCAAGCTCTAGCCCACCAAGCCAAGCTTATGGACCAAGTCCAAAACCCTTCAAGCGGCCCAAGGCCCACGATCTCAACCCAAGCTCAAGTATGTGGATTGAGTCCAAGCCAAAAGCCCATGATCCCAACTCAAGTCAAGGCCCATGGACCAAGTCTATGACCTCAAAGGAGTCCAAAGCCCACTCCAACATCTATAAAAGGAGGAGCTCCCCTCTCATTTGGGGACACTTGAAGAGAGGCATCCCAAAGGGGAGGACGAGAGTCTGCAGCAACGCCCCGGCATCTCGGTTTTCACGCTCTCCAAGCCGCAAGCTTCTCCTCCCTTTTTCCCCTTTTCATCTCTCCCGTTCTCTCAAATCTTTTTATTTTCCCCCTTTTACGCCGTGTAAACCGCCTCGGGTTGGCAGATTTTTCCATATTTGCTTCAACTTGAAGGCCGGAAACCAGACTCTGTACTGCTAGTGCCTTATTTCATCAAATAGGGGCTGATATCCCTTTAAAGATCAGTGGCGACTCCGTTTTTCTTTATTTTGTGTGTGCGTGTTTAAGCTAACACCCCGGCAAGGCGGGTGCACGTGGGTCCACGGATTCCAGCATAATACGCTGCCGGATTTGTGACTTGACCCGTGTACGGAAGGCCCCATCTTAGCCGTTATGCCACCGAAATCACGAGAAAACGCCCATATGCCAACTTTTCTAAAAAATGTGAAGCCTAACGCATTTTAACCCCATGTTGATGCAGGAAATCTAAGTCCACGTTGCTGTTCAACACGATCCACATTTTCAAGGCCCGGAAAACCATTCCGAGCCCACCGTAGCGCTCCCGGCGGGTGCTACAGCTTGGCGACTCCGCTGGGGACGGCGTTGCAAGTCTACATCGACGAAAGGGGGGTCAGAATCTGAAAGATCGGAGCTTCCTCCTCGCTGAACAGCGAGTTCCAAAGGGATTTCCGTCTTCCGGCAGCGAGTTTCTGAAGTTTCTGCCCAAATCACGCAGAAACCTGAAAAGTTTTTAGGTCCAGAGGCGTCCAGCTCCCAAACAGCAAAAAACTCGTGAAGAACTATCGGATACCGCCTTGTGACTGTCAAGGCCCCTAAAACGAGCCAAAAGGAACACCTTCCAGCAGGAATGAGACCGGTTAACGCTAAGTAAAAATCCGGCATAAAAATCACTTCTTTTCCATAACCCGAGTGTTTTCTGGTCACGCTTCCAGAAACGCTTCAAGCGAACTGGTCTTCCTTCCAGAGACTCTTCAAGCGAACTGGTCATTCTTCTAGACACGCTTCAAGAGAACTGGTCCTTCTCCAGACACGCTTCAAGCGAACTGGTCACTTTTCCAGAGACGCCTCAGGCAAACCCGAACTCGTGGACCTCGATCCGGCATAAAAATCACTTCTTTTTCATAACCTGAGTGTTTTCTGGCCACGCTTCTAGAAATGCTTCAAGCGAACTGGTCTTCCTTCCAGAGACTCTTCAAGCGAACTGGTCATTCTTCCAGACACGCTTCAAGAGAACTGGTCCTTCTCCAGACACGCTTCAAGCGAACTGGTCACTTTTCCAGAGACGCCTCAGGAAAACCCGAACCCGTGGACCTCAAACATTCTCATGCGTGGAACTTAAAACACATAAAATTGGCAAAGAACACAAAAGGACTTGAACCTCCAAGCATCCATCCAAAGGTTGATCTCCTTATTATTTGTTTACAAGTATTAACCTCTTTTTATTGATTGCTCAGGTTCTTCACCATAGCTCGAAGGCAAAATCAATCGACCGTGGATCGAAGCCCCGTGGTTACCAGATCAAGAGCGGCTAGGATGGAGTCCGCGCAATCCTCACATCATGAAGATCGGGATCACAAGTTCAAGCAGTCCATTGAAGCCTACATGGCGGCAATGGACAAAAGGATGCAAAAGCTAGAGGAAGTCCTGTCAAACATGGGACAACCTCTAATAGGCGGCCAGAACACAGTTATACCACCATTTTGTTCACAAAACCCGAATCCGGAGCAAGACGGTGGACCTCAACCATCTTCCCACAAATCCCGGATTCCAGAGCAAGACGGTGGACCTCAACCATCCTCCCACAAATCCCGAAATGATCACTACAAAGAAGAGGAGTTGGTCTTAGAACAAGGCCGTAATGAAATCCAAGACCTCAAGAACCAACTCCAGAACCAATTAAAAGAAATGGATGATCGAATCGGACAACATCAAGGGGAGGGCCTACCCTCGGCCAAAATCGAAGACTTATGCCCGTTCCTTGACACCAAGTTGCCGGAGAAGTTCGAGATACCGGCTCTACCCGCATATGAAGGAGACTCATGCCAGAGGGCTCATCTCAAGGCCTTTTGTGGCATCCTGTATCCCTTAGTAAAAAACGAAGAAGTCTTGATAAGGCTATTCCAACATAGCCTAAAGAAGGACGCCTTGAAGTGGTACATATCGTTGGATTGCCGATTGATCAAAACATGGGAACAACTCTCTTTGACTTTCATGGACCGTTTTTCTTACAAGTTAAACATGGCTCCTAAACGGGCCGATCTCGAAGCGCTAAAGCAAAAAGGGGACGAAACGTTCTCCGAGTACGTTGCTAGATGGCAGGCATTGGCGGCAAAAATGATGAGCCCGTTGCCTTTGGATGAGCAAATCTCCATCATCATCAACTCCGCACACCCGAGCATCTCGGGTTACCTTATTTCTCACCCCTACGTCAACTTCACTCAACTTCTCCAGGCCGGGGACCAAGTGGAGGCGGGAATCAAACATGACGCCATCTCTCCATGGCCTTACCAGGGGAACACAACTCGAAGGAAGCAAGAACCAAAAAATGGTAATTCCTCGAAGACCCCGGACGTAAACGCCATAGACACCACCCCTAAGCCTTTTCAAAGAAAAGCATACAGAGATTTTACACCTCTCGCCCAGTCCTACACCGACGTCCTCAACATGCTCATCCAAAAAAAATGCTTGCACCTCTAGCTCCAAAACCTCCACCCAATCCCCTTTCTAAGAACTACCGGGAAAATGAGTTTTGTGCCTATCACCAAGGGAGAGGCCACACGATCGAAAGATGTTTTACCCTCAAACATGTCATTCGAGACTTAATAGATGAGGAAAAAATCAAAATTTCATCAAACTCTCATGAGGATGTGATCCAAAATCCCATACTTATGCATGAACAAAGGAATCCTAATGCAACGAACATAAACTTCATAGAAGTTGCAAGAGGACCCACAAAGCCGAGACATGAAGCCCACATGATCACTTTACAACGGGCTAAGCAAGAAACCATCACACTACAAGGAGCCGCTCCTCGGAATGTCCATAAACCTCAAGAAGGGCATGACCAAGATTACCTCGTGTTGCCGGCCGTGAACAACTTGAAGATTGCTCCTACTTATCAAGAGCCCGTGGTACTAGCGGCCAAGCCAAGGCCCACATATGACTCGCACAAGGTCCCATGGGAGTATCCTCAATGCTCGGAGATAGGCAACATCTACCATAATGGTCGAGTCTACCGACGGGAACCGGCCCGCAACGTGATCACCAACCCGGAGAAGGAACTGCCATATGACGTGGCTTCACAACTCAAGTCCTTGCCGGCTCAATATCCATATGGGAGCTATTATGCACATCAACAAAGCATAGGGATGCTTTTACTAAAGTGCTAAGCGAGGCTCACATAACCACGAAGGTAACTCCCGATGCGGTGGCTCACATGATCGGGCAAATAATGGCCCCTAACGCTATCACCTTCACCGACGAAGAGCTTCCCGCGGAAGGGCGCAATCATGGACACTCCTTAAGCATCACAGTTGGGTACAAAGACTTGAAGATCCCTTTGGTAACAATTGACAATGGCGCAAGTCTTAATGTTTGCCCACTACGGACAATCAAGAGGCTTGGAATCCCAACAGATCAAATGAGATCAAGCGACTACCATGTAAGAGCCTTTGATAATTCTCAAAAGACGGTATTGGGTGAGCTAGACATAGAAATCCAAGTAGGACCTGACACCATGATCATCCCCTTTCAAGTCTTAGACATCCCCGCATCTTTCAACATGTTATTAGGAAGACCCTGATTGTATCAAACCGGAGCCGTCCCATCCTCTCTCCATCAAAAGCTGAAGTACATATCGGTGGGACGGCTAGTGGTCATTGAAGCCGACCTCGAAATTATCATCCCGGTAGAATTTGAAAATTGCCATGAAGTTCCACTTATTGAAGTATATGAATCTGCAGATCCTCTCCCTTTCAAGATGGACGATGTGCATGAAATCCATCACATCCCTTCAAAGCAAAGACTTCCACTCCACTATGTCATACCTCCGGCCGAGAGACAAACAACAAGATTTAACATCAAATATCGAGGAAAAACGGTGTTACTCAATCCTCAACAAAAGAACAACAAATGGGGTCTTGGATATAGACCAGAGGAAGACAAGTTCAAGAAGTCAAACAAAGCAACTCGGTTCATAAGCGCGGGGCACATACTACCCGAAGCATTGGAGACCCAAGAAGTTTTAATGATAGCTCATGATGACTGGCGTGAAAAAAAACGTCGTTGTGCCAAGACAAGCCAAAAACTGGTATGCTATGCCAACTTTCTCAAGACTCGATTCTAGCAATCACATCGCGCATCCGGTGCCCATTCAAAAGAAAAAGAAGCAAACGGAGCCGGATATATAGGCCAGCATTTGCTGGTCCCACGAGTTGCTAGAAATCTCAGAAGATCGTGGAGTTGATGAGGAGCTGCGCGGCAATATAGAAAGGCATGAAAACAAAGACGCATATTTGGACTATGAGATCGTCAACTTGGGAACCCCGGAGTTACCCAAATGTCTTCGTATTGGAAAGAGCTTAACCACTGAAGAAAGAAACCAAATTCTCACCTTTCTCAAGCCTCGGCTAGTCAACTTCGCCTTCTCATACGAAGACATGCCCGGACTTGACGAAGATTTAATTACTCATCAACTCCCAACAAAAGCCGGTGTCAAACTTGTGAAGCAGAAGCTAAGAAGGCTCAAACCGGAATGGATACCCAGGATACGAGATGAAGTGATCAAGCAATACAATGTCGGATTCTTGGTAGTATCGCACTATCCACAATGGCTAGCTAATATCGTTCCCGTGCCCAAGAAGGATGGAAAGGTCCGAATGTGCATTGACTATAGAGATCTCAACAAGGCTAGCCCGAAGGATGACTTCCCATTACCTCACATCGATGCTCTAATAAATAACACGGCGGGCCATACATGGTTCTCCTTCATGGATGGATTCTCTGGGTATAATCAAATCAAAATCGCCGAAGAAGATAGAGAAAAAACATCTTTCATCACTCCTTGGGGGACATTTTGCTATAAAGTAATGCTGTTTGGTTTGAAGAATACCGGAGCTACATATCAACGCACCATGACGGCCATCTTCCATGACATGATGGGCAAAGAAATGGAGGTCTATGTGGACGACATGATAGTCCAGTCTTACACCTTTGAAGAGCATCTACGAGACTTGGAGAAATTGTTCAACAGGATGGAGAAATTTCAACTAAGGCTCAACCCGCAAAAATGTATCTTTGGTGCTCAAAAGGGGCGCTTGCTCGGATTCATCGTTAGTGAAAAGGAATTGAGGTGGACCCGGCAAAAGTCAAGGCAATACTAAGCATGCCGCCTCCCGCAACCGAAAAGGAGATAAGGGGATTCCTGGGCAAACTACAATACATTAGTCGGTTCATAGCCAGACTAGCATCCACTTGTGAACCAATTTTCAAGTTGCTAAGAAAAGACTCTCCCAAAGAATGGAATGAAGATTGCCAAATCGCCTTCGACAAGATCAAAGCCTACTTGGTTAACCCTCCTATCTTGGTGCCGCATAAAGTGGAAGGTTCCTTGTTGTTGTATCTCTCAGTCACTCCAACGGCATTGGGGGCGGTGCTAGGACAACCGGATGAATCGGAACGGAAGGAACAAGCCATATATTACTTGAGTAGAAAATATACTCCGACGGAAGTCAAATATTCAGAAATTGAAAAGGCATGCTTGTCTCTTGTATGGGCCGTGCAAAAGTTAAGGCAATATATCATGTCCCGCACCGTATTACTCATCTTCAAAATGGATGAGTTAAAGTATCTTTGTCAAAAAACTGTATTAACGGGAAAACTGGCTCGATGGCAATTGCTCCTCACAGAGTTTGACATAATCTATGTCACAAGAAAAGCCGTCAAAGGACAAGTGGTAGCGGATTACTTAGCCGCACAGGCGCTCCCAGACTACCAACCACTACAAGAAGACTTTCCGGATGAGGAAATACTGCTCATGGAGCAAAATGAAGAAAAGGATGCTTGGACCTTATACTTTGATGGCGCATGGAATGCTTCGGGCAACGGAATAGTAGTGCTTTGTTCTCCCGACCAAGCCCCAATCATGATATCAACAAGGTTGGTTTTTTCGTGCACAAACAATATCACCGAATATGAAGCTTGCATAGCCGGAGTGCGGGAAGCCTATAAACTGAGGGCAAGGAAACTTCAAATTTATGGAGATTCGCAGTTGGTAATCAACCAAGCTAATGGAGAATGGGAAACCCGAGATGAAGAGCTAAAACCTTATCATACGGCGTTATCTCACTTGGTTTGCTCATTCGAAGAAGTCACTTTCACCTATGCACCACGGGCTCAAAACCAATGGGCGGACGCACTAGCAACCTTGACATCTATGGTTGAAATACCATACGGCAAAGGAACTCAAGAAATCACAGTACAAACATCTCAACAACCCGCATATTGCTTGCAAGTGACGGCCGAAGCCGAAGAAACTCAAGATGAAGAAAAACCATTGTATCATGACATAAAGCAATTCTTGGAGCACCAAGCATTCGATGATCACATCACGCTCGCGGAAAGAAAAACCATCAAAAGACTAGCCTCTACCTACATAATACAGGGGGCAACATTATATAAAAAGTCTCACAATCAAATGCTACTACGGTATGTTGACCGGCAAAAAGCAAAAGAAGTCATGACCCAAATTCATGAGGGAGACTGCGGAGCTCATATGAACGGGATCATGATGGCAAAAAAGATAATGCACCAAGGATACTATTGGATCTCAATGGAAAAAGATTGTTCGGAGTATGTGCGGAGATGCTTCAAATGTCAAGAGCACGGGAACTTGATACACTCACCCGCAACGGACTTGCATTACTTATCTACCCCATGGCCTTTCTCAACTTGGGGAATAGATATAATCGGCAAGATAGCTCCTAAGTCTATCGGCGAGCATGAATACATATTGGTGGCAAAAGAATATTTCACTAAATGGGTTGAAGCAACATCCTTTCCAACTATCAATGCGGCACAAGTCATACGCTTCATCAAAGGAAACATACTATCAAGATTTGGACTTCCGCAAGCAATCATTAGTGATAACGGAACAATCTTCATCAGTAAGAAGGTTCAAGACTTCCTAGCCCAATACAAAATACAGCATCACAAGTCAAGTCCCTACCGTCCTCAAGTCAACGGAGCCGTGGAGGCCGCAAACAAGACCTTAATCAAGATCCTTAGCAAAATAGTGGAGAACTACCGAGATTGGGTGGAAAAGTTGCATACGCCTTGTGGGCATATCGAACCTCTATCCGGAGCGCTACGGGGTTCTCGCCCTATGCTCTAACCTACGGCATGGAAGCGGTCCTACCCATTGAGGTGGAAATCCCAACTTGGAGGATATTGAAGGAAAGCGAGTTAGAAATGGAAGAATGAATGCAAACACACCAATCCCAACTAGATCTGTTTGATGAAAAGAGAATTCAAGCCCTTCATTACACCCAAGCATATCAACGGCGAATGGCACGGGCTTATAACCGATCGGTAAGAGCTAAGAACTTCCAAGAGGGTGATCTCGTCATGAAAAGGATCCTACTTGTTCATCTTTCGGATAAAAGAGGCAAGTTTAGACCTAATTGGGAAGGTCCGTGGGTTATAGCCAAAGTTTTATCAAATGGAGCATTAGCCATTTCAAAACCCAAAGACAACGGGAAGGCCGAAATCATAAGTTCGGACCATGTCAAGAGGTTCTATCCATGAAAGGGCTCACCATCGAAATACTAATGCGACTGCAAAGCATGAGGGACATCCAGAAACCGTATTTCTACATCCCTCGTAAAATCAAGGGCAAATCACAAGTGCAGAACTGCTGCTGCTAGAAACATGCTCGTGGACCTAAAAAGTTTTTAGGTCTATATATATATATATAATTTACAGCACTCCTATGCAGAATTCTCAATGGCCTACGGCCTACAAGTGATCAAAGCATTATAAGGGACGTCAAGAACAAGAACTTTACAAGATTCATGCCCTGCAAAAGCAACAGATCATGCAGACACATCCTCCAAAAATGAGCCGGTATTCACACGGCTTAACAACAAAAAAATGGGCATCCAAGCTTCAGATTTACAAAAATACAAGTTGGCCAAAAAGGAGAAAAGATGAAGAAAAGTCTTCAAGGCGTCCCACCAATAGCCCTAGCTCGAGCAAGAACGTTGCCACCCAGAGCCTTGTGGCGACCTGCCGAGAAGGTTCCCACGGCCGAAACTCTAGCCGTTGAAGATGGAGTCTTCTTGCCTTCTCGTGTTGCATCATCGAGAATCTTGATGGGTATGTTCACCGATCCGCCTGGCTTATTAGGTTTGAGCCGTATTGCTCTATCCTGAGGACGTAGGCCATACTCCTTTCTAGAAGACATTTTGGCAACTGCAACATAAAGGGCGATGGGTCAACACAAGGCAACAAGCAACATGACAAGCATCATGCCCCGAGCAAATTCATAGAAGGTCAGTTTACACCACCATTTCAAGCTTGTAAAAGCAAAAAAAAAAACAAAAAACAAAAAAAGGAAGAAAAGAAAGCAAAAGAAGAAGACAAAAAAAGGGGGAGGTCACAACCAAAGTCGCAGCTACTCAAGCAATATTGGAAGGTTATCAACCGAAAGAGGTAGTTGCCCCGGGCAAACTCAAGCGACATGAAGCAATGGAAGGTCAATACGCACAAAAGAGAAGGCATCATGGCAACAACATCAAGAAACAAGTCTACAAGGTACTTCAACTTAAAAGCCAAATGGGCAAGCGGTAGCATGAAGATGATATCCACGCAATATGACCACTCTCTTCCCCTTGTTTAAGAAGCGAGTCCGTTACAACTAATGACACTCAAGTCAAAGATTCAACAAAGGGAAGGTGGGGACCACCGCTTCCAAGTAGTGACTCAAGTAAGGGGAACGGTCTCCTAGCTACCCCCCTTAGTTCTCAGGATAATCCTAAGGCGTTCTTCTCGTTCTTCTTTCACAAACAACAAAACAAATATAAGCAAAGAAGAAAAAAAGCAACTAGCAAAGCAGATCCAAAGGAGCAAGTACCTCAGAAATCCCCGTAATAACAGAACAACAGAACAGATGACAAAATTTCAGCACAGGCAGACCCTTTAAAAAAAAACCTAACCGGAAACTCGGCGGCGACAATGACGTCCCTTGCCAGCGGCAACCACGGTAGCTCAGCGCCGAAGGGGAAAATGACAGCTCCGGCGGCGGTTAAGGCAGCGCCTTCAACTACGGCAGCAGCCCCGATGGCGGCAGCAATGGCAGCGAGCGGCTTCAGCAGCGGCAAAGGCGGCCGGGAGCGGAGAAGTCGAGCCAGCAGCACTCGCCTGAAAGGAAAGGGCAGCGGCGATCCTCGACGGCCCCAGCGGCGGGAAGGAAAGCCAGCAGCTGCGAAGACAATCAGACCCCAGCAGCAGCCACGCCACCTGTGTCGGCCACGATGACGATCGGAAGCAGAGAAGAAGCCCGAGCAGCGGCAATCCTAGCAGCGGCGACACCAGTCTTCGACAGCACAAGCGGCAAAAAGGAGAACGACCGAAGAAAACGGCAGTAGCGCCGGTGAATGGCGACAGCAGCAAGGCCGACGCCCGGACGGGAGAAGGAACCGGCCAACAGTGACAGCAGCGATTTCAACCGCTGCCGAAGACGAAGAGGAGAAGAAAACCGCGGAGAGCCCTGACGGTGGTGGACCCAGCGCCGACAGCGAATCAGCGACGACAACGGCGCATCAGCGGCGGCTGCGGCGATGGAGAGAGGAGAGGAGAAACTGACGGAAAGAGGGGCCCACGGTGGAAACCCTAAGGACCGGGAAAATTGCGAAAAGCCCCCACGACTTCCGAGAAACTGCCAAAACTCCTAGGCTCAAGGAAAAAGCGAGGAAAAAACCGCAACCATTCGCTGAATTATAGAAAGCCACCGGACTTGAGGAAAATACAATGTGACCCCGCAAGTCCTCCAAATTTACAAAAGAAATCAGCAGAGATTTTGCAGAAAGGGACGTTTCAGCCCCATATTTTCAGAAAAGCTTACAAGAATTTTTTGCAAGGGCCACCCTCAAGTCACGTTTGCAGAAGAAATCGCCGCAAGATTGCAAAAAATCGCAAAAAATCGCAAAATCTCCCGACAACCTGAAAATCACTTAGGTCAGCAGGGTGTCTGTTACTTTGCCATTCACCGTCAAAATGCCTCTGGCAAAGGGGGGCAGCTGTTGACACCCCTCCATTGGGCCCAAAGATGAACAAGTGAAATAAATTTCAAGCCCAAGCAAATTCAAGGCAAAAAGAAGTCTACGCAAGCTAAACAGGCGTTTCCAAACTCAGCTCACGGGAGCGAAGCTCCACCAAGCCTCGAAGTAGGCTTTTTCAACAACTAGATCTGACCCACAAAGAGCGAAGCTCCTACAGGCCACCTCAACGGGCTCCACAAAGCAGCCCACCAGACAAAACAAACGGGCTTAGCCAAGCTCTAGCCCACTAAGCCTCAGAAGCAGGCTTCTCTACTACTTGGGCCTCTACAACGGCCCACCCAAAAGCCATCGGCTAAGCCAAGCTCTAGCCCACCAAGCCAAGCTTATGGACCAAGTCCAAAACCCTTTAAGCGGCCCAAGGCCCACGATCTCAACCCAAACTCAAGTATGTGGATTGAGTCCAAGCCAAAAGCTCATGATCCCAACTCAAGTCAAGGCCCATGGACCAAGTCCATGACCTCAAAGGAGCCCAAAGCCCACTTCAACATCTATAAAAGGAGGAGCTCCCCTCTCATTTGGGGACACTTGAAGAGAGGCACCCCAAAGGGGAGGACGGGAGTCTGCAGCAACGCCCCGGCATCCCGGTTTTCACACTCTCCAAGCCGCAAGCCTCTCCTCCCTTTTTCCCCTTTCCATCTCTCCCGTTCTCTCAAATCTTTTTATTTTCTCCCTTTTACGCCGTGTAAACCACCTCGGGTTGGCAGATTTTTCCATATTTGCTTCAACTTGAAGGCCGAAAACCAGACTATGTACTGCTAGTGCCTTATTTTATCAAATAGGGGCTGATATCCCTTTAAAGATCAGTGGCGACTCCATTTTTCTTTATTTTGTGTGTGCGTGTTTAAGCTAACGCCCCAGCAAGGCGGGTGCACATGGGTCCACGGATTCCAGCATAATACGCTGCCAGATTTGTGACTTGACCCGTGTACGGAAGGCCCCATCTTAGCCGTTATGCCACCGAAATCACGAGAAAACGCCCATATGCCAACTTTTCTAAAAAAATGTGAAGCCTAACGCATTTTAACCCCATGTGGATGCAGGAAATCTAAGCCCACGTTGCTGTTCAACACGATCCACATTTTCAAGGCCCGGGAAACCATTCCGAGCCCACTGTAGCGCTCCCGGCGGTTGCTACAATATATATAGATATTTAAGCAAATGCAACTCTCGTATGTCTTTGATTTGGATGAAAGTTGATGTGATATTAAATACAATAAATGAAATAGATTTTTAATTAATTAAATAATTATCAAGATAGGAAAAATAAATGGAGTGAAATGAAATCACTTATGTGTAGCCTGTATAAACAATGGGGGTACTCTTTCAAAATATGATATATCCAGTATGGATCTCACCAAAATTACAAGACAATTAATGAGATCTGTGTTGCAACTGCATTTTATTGGCCTGCTAAGACTCATCTTATTTAAAAAAAAAATCCTCAGCCTCTCTTTCTTTCTTTATCATGGCTTTTCTGTGCTGCTATTGCAAAATGGCATCTGCAATTGAGGGCCTTGTTTTGTCCAGTAACAACACGTGGTGGATTCAGGATCGGCAAGCCAGAGAGCATTGAATCACTCCATTTTGGGGGGCCCACCAGGGGTGGGACCATCAACTTTTTGGGATGGAAACCTGTATTCGATCACTGTCATCATGATCCGCAGGCCCACTTTTTAGATATTTTGTTCACACGTATACAACTATGGCACATCACCCTGCCCACCCGTGTGACCATCGCATGATCACGTCGCAAAAAAAAAATCTCATTTCAGGCGACACATAGGATGTGAACGGAGACTTTTGATTCTCAACAAAAAAATTTTCATTTGCGATATATTTAGAGCTCGTTTGGTAACTGTAGCACCCGCCGCGAGCGCTACGATGGGCTCGGATTGGTTTCTCCTCGCCTTAAAAATCTGGGCCGTGCCGGATGGGTTTGAGCCAGTCTTTCAACGCCTCAAAACAGCAGCGCGGGCTTAGTTTCCCTGCATTCACATGAAGTAAAACACGTTAGGATTCACAACTTTTAGATAGTTTGGCATATGAGTGTTTCCTCGTGGATTCGACAGCATAACGGCTAAGACGGGGCTTTTTCGTACACGGATCAAGTTACAAATTCAGCAGCATAACGACAGCGTATTATGCTGGAATCTGTGGACCCGCGTGCACCCGTCTTGCCCGGACGTTAACTCGAGCACGTGCGTAAAAATAAAAAAAATGGAGTCGCCACTGATCTTTGAAGGGAGATCAGTTCCTGTTTTCAATGAAATAAGGCACTAATCGTACAGAGTTCGGGTTCCGGCTTCGGATTGAAGCAAACATGGAGAAATCTGCCAACCCGAGGCGGTTTACACGGCGTAAAAAGGAAAAAATGAAAGATTCGAGAGAATGGGAGAAAACGGAAAAGGGAAACGTGGGAGAGAGGCGTGGAGCTCGAAGAGCGGAAAATCGGGATGCCGGGATTATGCTGCAGACTCCCGTCTTCCCCTTTGGGATGCCTCTCCAAGTGTGTCCTTGAGAAGGGGGTGCACCTCCTTTTATAGGTGAGAGCATGGGCCTTGGGCCACTTGAGATATTGGACTTGGTCCATGGGCTTGAGCTTGGTGGACTTCTTCCATAGTGGGTTGGAACTTGGTGGGCTAGAGCTTAGCTAAGCTCGTTGTTTTGGGTGGGCCGTTGTAGAGGCCTGATGGGTTGTTGTAGAGAAGCTTGCTTTTGAGGCTTGGTGGGCTGGATCTGGTGGGCTGCATTGTAGAGCTCATTTGGTGGCTTGTAGGAGCTTTGCTCTTGTGGGCCGGATCTGGTGGTTGAAGGGCCTACTTTTGAGGCTTAGTGGAGCTTTGCTCTTATGAGCTGAGTTGAATAAGCCCATTTGCTAGCTTGGTTTTGCTTGAATTCACCCCGGCTTGCTTTGGAGTGGGCCATGATTTTAAACCCATTGGTGATTGCTCTTGAGTTGTTTGCCTTTATTGGGCTTGGAATTCATTTCAATTTATCCATCCTTGGGCCCAAGGGTGAGGTGTCAACAGTAACATAAAAATTCATGGGATCTTGGAATGGGCATGAAAAATGAAAAATAAATATTTTAAAATTTGTATGATTGATATGAAATGATCGGAGTAAATTTAAAAGAAATAGGATAGTTTAGAAAAAAAATAATTGAAATATATGAATAAAGTTGAAATAAATATGATGGTTAAAAGGAAAAACAATTGGTTGAAAAATGGAATGGTCATTCGTTTCCACACCATCCCATAATTTTCCACTTATCTTGTTCACCAAATGTTATCTTACTTATTTTTCAATATATAACAACCTTATTTTTTATTTTTAGTATTATATTTTCTATTTAATGTAAAATTTCTTTCTCAGTGCACAGTAAATCTTGTATTCTAATAATGTCTTCTTCTCATACCATCCCTTTATACTCCAGAATACCCTCAATTGCTGCACACTACATATACACAACATCTTTTAGGGGGTATTTGCTAAAAAGAACCCTCTAACTTATAAAATAGGGCAAAAAACTCCAAGTTTTAAAATAAATAAAAATTTTAAATAAGTTAGGTTAATAAATGGATTTTAAAAATTCCCAAACTAGCCAAATATAAAAGTTGTAAAATCCAATTAACTAAAACTTAGAAATTTTAACGGAATTTAAAATTCCCAAATCAGTCAAATATAAAAGTTGTAAGTTCCAACTTATAAATGTTTTAAAATTTTCATTTGTCTTTTAATTAAGCCTTACCAGCCCTCAACCTATATTAAACTATTAATTTAGAGAATATTCTATAATATATATCCAAACCAAAGAATCTAATTTGCAATTAGGCAGATTAGAGTTGTGATTCGCCATCCTCTTCGGGTGGCCGGTTTAGCCCCAGAGAGAGGCCGGTCCCAGTTGATGAGCAGAACCAAGATCCGTAGCTTCCGCCCATAGCTATCTTATTCCTCTGCTCGACGATCTGCTGCGGCCCTCGACAGATTCGGCAGAGATCAACGACCTGCAGCTTCATCCTTATGAGATCCAATCATCTGCATCCGTCTCACTATCGCAGCGTCGAGCTCTGCCGGATCCAATCCTCTTTCAGCAAATGGATTCCATCACAGCCGACCAGTCTTCATCCTAGCGACTGACGATCTGTAGGCAAAAAAATCCAGCGCTACCATGATAAATTCGATTATCGCCAATTCAAAGACGATCTCGATTCATTCAGGCCATCAAATCTTAACCGGCCAACGCCATTCAGCAAGGGACGATGGCCAGGCGGCGCACACATTTGCAACTATGAAAGCCAACAGCCTCCATTGATCACAGCAGAAGCAGAAAATCCACCTTTCATATGGTTTGAAAATTCCAGCCATGGCCCTATACAAAGTCGGCGAGCTCTGTAAATTTCCCTGTTTCCTCCGAAATCCATGGCCCTATCACGGACGAGTGATCACCTCCTCCTCATCTCCAGCGAGCCACCACTTCCGGCGAATCGTCATCTTCATGAGATCTGTCAGCAGCCACCACCCGCGATGTCGACTTCAACGTTCTCCCCCACCAATGGTTCCAATCTGCTGCCAGCCATCTTCTGTCTCCCATCTCTCCAGAAAATCCACACACCACGCTGTTGCCTCACCTCTCCAAATCTACCATGGCAATATGCTGCTCTCCAATGGTGTCGGCCTGGGCGAGGACATATTCGATCATTTCACATTTCACACGTAACCTAACGGCTCGTTTGAGAAGATATTTATGCGAGTAATTTTTTAGGTCTATAGGTATAACTTTGTGGGTTCGGAATTCACCGTTACAATTATGAACCCAATTTTTACCTCTATTTTTGAAAAAAATCATATATTTATATTTTTAATCATATTTTCAAGGGAAGATTCTGCTCGTACCCATACCATTTAGCCATTATTCTTTTTGTATTTGGAATATTCTAGAAATTCTCCCGACGCCCATAACATTTCACCTCTAATTTTCCAACGTCACTTTAAACCCAAAATAGACTTAACTACATACATAAACGTCGATTTTTCCCTGACACCATATGTAAAAAAAAAAAAAAAGATTCCAAACAAAATCCCTATCATATGTTTTGTAAAATAGGTATAATGTATTTTTTGTTTAAATTATAATAGAAATAGAGTGAGAATTTATTTCATCTTTAGTTATATAATGGAGGGCGCAAAATCAACGTTTCTACATACAGTTAATGTTAGTATTGCCTGAGAGTAACGACATGAGCATGTAGGGAATTATAAATGAAATGCTATACGTGTTGCAGGAATTTCTAAAATGTCGTGGTATGAAAGAAAGCATGGTCAAATATTATGGGTGTAGAAGTCCAAAATGAGCCTGTAAGGAATTTGTGACTATGATTTCGCAATAGGATTGGGAATTTCGGTCGTTTTGGGAAGGAGTGAGATTGTTATCTGGGTAAGAATTAAAGGAAGTTAGTGAAGGAGTAGAGTTGTCGTCCGAATGGATCTCTTGAGTCCTCTTAGATGCAGACTCCTTTTATAAGGTAATTCAGTTGTTTAGTTGTGATCCCTTGATTTTAGGTGGATTGTTAATAGTATTCGTTCTTTTGAGAGGTAGTGACGACGTGGAGCATGGAGTGAGGACACATGTGAGGTGGTTTCTGACTAAGCCTCTAACTAGCGCACCCCTCCCCAACCCCCCCCCCCCCCCCCCACCCCCCGCGTCCACCCCTTGTCCGTATGGTCTTGGCCTTTGGCAGGAAAGGATAATGTTAATAGGTAGATGGTTTCTTTTTGAATTTTAAATAGGTAAAAACTTGTATCAATTATCTTGAGTGTCATGTCCTTTTAATGAGTTTATTAACGTGGCCTATGACTGCATTTCGGTAGCATTATATTTGCTTTTAAGAAGTTGAGTTCTTATTTTATTATAGAAAAGTGAAAAAAAGGGTTTTTACTGAGGTCGTGTTTGTTCTTGTCTTCTTGGTTCTGCAACAATGGAGTGTGGGGGTAAGGGACCAGAAATGGCGAAGTCTGGCAAAGCATTAATGTGGATTGATCCTCCTCAAGCTCTAACCTCGGATTTTGTCAAAGACGAGTCTCAGGAAACTCAAATCAGGTATTCAATTGCCTATAGATGGTTTTGCCAGAGAGATTTTACATGTATATAATATTTGTCAGACACAGTTAACACCGAACACATGGAATTAGATCTTGGCATTCGAGATGTTAGGAAAGAAATATAGTGTGTTGATGAATTGGAACATGTGTTCTCGGTTTGTAACATTAATGAACCCAGGGAGTGAGTTTTGTCATTTTACGCCAGTAGTTGGGGCAGCAAAGTTAATTGGAAAAGCCTCTTCCGTGTATAGAGGTTGGAAGGGCAGATTTCTGTTTGTTTGTTTGGTTGACGGGGATTAGGGGGTGCCAGAGGATTGGAACCCTAACTCAGCTGCCAAAGCAACACCGCTGAATGATGTAGAAACTTAGGCAGTAAACAAGTTGGAAAGACCTGTGAGCATATTGAGGCAGGAAATGTTGGCCTATGGCATTATTATGGAGCCAGAGGGTGAGGATGAGGACATGAAGAAAGTGTCAAAGATTGTCGGAGAGCCTAAAATGGAGACGGTGGCGAAGAGGGCAGTAAGGCGGCCCAGATTGAAGAAGAGAGCACGGTCTTCGGAATCGAATGAGGTACTCGTTTTGGATGAACAAATAGAGGTGGGAGAAAGAATTGTGGACAGAGTGGTGAAAGTAAATGTAGAGATGGCGGAGTAGGGGGTTGTGCTTGAAAAGGGCTTGATGGCCCAGAAAAGGAGGATTGATGCTCAGAAGGGTCTGGCTATAGCTAAGCCTGTGATGCTAGTGCCGACATAGAAGGTTTGCTCGAATTCATCGCTAAAGGATGAAGGTTTTTGTTCAGTGGTGTTACGAGGAGCCTTTTTGCCCAATGAAAAGAAAAAAAGACGGGAGGACAATTTGAAGAAACATTTGATCGACTGAAAAGGGGTTATGTCAATGGTATTGGTTCTCTTACCTTAATGGAAACCCATATGGGGAAAAGAGTACATATGTCTGAGGAGGACCTGCAGGAGCGATCAAGCATAAACAGTGCCCTAGTTGAGCAAACGAGGAGAGCCAAGTCTTACGCAGAGAGTTATAAGGAAAATTTTGTGAAGATTATGGCTGATTGCGAGGAGAAGTTGCATTTTGTGAATGATGAAAACTGAAGGCAAAGGGAGTGGTGTGAATAGGGGTGCAACTCGGGCTCATGAAACTCGGGTTCACCTCAACCCTAACCCTAACCCTATTTGTAAAACGTCAACCCTAACCCTAACCCTATTTGTAAACCTCAACCCTAACCCTATTTTTGAAATTCGGGCTCGGGTTGAGTTTCGGGTTGACATTTTTCTATTAATATATCTTTGTTACTCATCATATATATAATTTTTATCACAAACCTATTGTATAAAAAAGTTTTAAAAATAATTTATTATTAATAAAAAATAATTTTTTATTTGCTCACTGTTGATTTCCGGATCGTTAATCTTGTCTGGCATGTTACTTGAACTATCCATATTGATTTGATCACATGAATATCACTTTTTTATAATATATAAAAATAATTAGAAATTGTCCGTTTCAGAGCAATAACAAACTAATTCAAAAATCAAAATATTAACCAATGCATATCAAGTTATCAACAACTAACATAAATACAAACAAATAAAATAATTTTTTGGAATAGCAAAAATATTTGAATGCAAGCATTCAAACTATAGAAATACTTGTTCAAATGAAATAACCATTTATTGAAATTTGAATGATTCTGCATGCTGAGTAAAAATAAATATTTCTGAATATCAGTCCATTTTGTTTTTTATTTTATTTTTAACATTTAATTCTCAGATAATTAATACTGTTTTCATTTGTTTATTTCTAAAAATTCATTCTACCTATATATAATCACATTACATACATTTTTCTCCTTTTTTCTGCTCTAATTTTCAAATAGGGTTTTCATTGAACTAGCTTTCAATAATTAATCATAGTACTATTAATTTATATATTAAATAATAAGTAAGAATTTTTTCTAAAAACATATAAAAGACGGAACTATTACCGGTGGTGGACTAAGGTAGCTCAAGCAGCTCAACGCAAAGGACTAAGGTGTCGGATTTCGGGCTTTCAAGGCTAGCTCGCCCGGGGCTGCTCTGTCACATGCCGGGGTGGTGCTGCTGGAGGACGTCGCAGCGGGCTGCAGGAGATCGATTTCCGGCAGGATTAAGTGCTGCGGTGGTGGCGTGGTGCTGCTAGAGCTGCTGACGTCACGGACAGGCCAGACGACGGGATGCAGGGAAAACTCGGTAGAGGCGTGCCGGAGAAGAAAGGCTGAACTATTGGAGGGATCGGTCCTCGCCTCTTCGGACGGGAATCGGGATCGCACGCGCGACGGGATCACGGGTTCCGTAGACTGGATTTCGCGCTTCCGAGGGGCCGAGTCTCCGAGCGGGAAGAAAGGCGCAAAGCTGGAAGCTTGGAAAGGGCGGGCAAACTCAAACAGTGAAAGTCAAAATTGAAGCAGAAGTCAAAATTGAAAAGCCGAAGACAGCTATACTCTGACGCCGAAGAAGGCTATCCTCTGACACTTGCGCTGAAATGAATAGATATGGGATATTGATATATTATTATAATAATAATAAATATATATTATGTAAATAGAATTTCGGGTTCGGGCTTGCAGGGTTCGGGATCGCCTGAACCCGAAACCGAGATCTGTTAGAATTCGGTCCGGGTTCGGGCTCAGAAATCGGGTTCGGGCTGTAAAAAGGTGAGTTTTAACACTGCTTCTGACCGGGTTCGGCGGGCCGGGTTCGGGTTGAACCCGGCCCAAGTTGCACCCCTAGGTGTGAAATATTGGAGGGTCATGTCGTAAATTAAAGGAAAGTAACCTGGAGTGGGTGACACAGGTGAAGCTCAAAGAGGAGAAGATGGAGAGATTGAAAGTGGGCTTGTTATCCCAAAGGGAAAAGTCTGAGCAAAAGAAATTAGACTTTAGGAAATATTGTTATAAAAGAGTTCAATGTTTATAGTAACAAGGTAGTTCATGTGGATGTAGGTTTTGATGTCTCAAAGATTGATGGCTACGATATTTCAGAAAGCGAGGACGAGGAGGAAGACATAGAGTCTGAGGGTTCATAAAATTTTTTAGTGTGGGCAATGGGCCCGTGGATGTTATGGGAATATGTTATTGGGGGAACAGGACCGGTTTACTTTGTTGATATCTTTTTATTTGAATTTGGATTATGGAGACTGAATGTCTCTTTGTTTGGATTTGTAACTTGGAGAGGTGTTACAGTTTCTTTGCTTTGGATTTTCGAGTTGTATTGGCTTGGTGTGGTATTGCGACTGTATTTGCCCCGGTATCTTTTTGGATCATCGGACCCTTTTATAAGTAGGTGGGGTGTTGCGACCCCTTTGCGAAGGTCACTGGACCATTTTGATATGATAGGGTTGAAGCCCTTTGCGGGGTCAATGGGCCGGTTTTATATGATGAGGCTGTTGAAGCCCTTGGCAAGGGTTATTGGACCGTTTAAATATGAGGGGGTTGTCGAAGGCCCTTTGCAGGGGTTAGTGAACCATTTGATCTAACCGGGCTGTTGTACGCCTTTCGCCGGGGTTAGTGGACCCTTTGATTATGCACAAAAACATCATAAATGTTGGGCGTCCATATCCTAGGTATATGTTGTCCTTCCAACGTTTCTAATTCGTACGATCCATTGTCAAACAATCCACGAATGCGAAAGGGGCCGTCCCAATTTGAGAAGAATTTGTGGTGATCGTATTCTGAGGAAAAGATTATTTTTCATAGGACTAAATCGCCAACTACATGAGCTTTTTTGTTTACTTTTTTGTTAAAATGACGGGCTCACTGGTGGCTAAGCCTTTGTGCAGCATCATCTTTAATTTCTTCTAAGAGGTCTAGATTTTCATTTTGTATTTGGGCGTCAGCTGTTGGGAGTATTTGGGAAACACAATAATTGGAATGGGCAATTTTAACATGTAAGATTGCTTTTGTGACATATACTAGGTTAAAGGGGGTGTGGCTTGTCGCTTTTCTAGAGGTTGTGTTATAAGCCCAAATTACACTAGGCAAGACATCTGCCCAGTTCGTGTGTTCTTCGTATAACCTTTTTATGGGCCTCTTTGAGGTCCTATTGGTTCTTTCAACCTGTCTGTTACATTGAAGATATGCGACGGAAGCAAATTTGTATTGTATTTTATTGCCAATGAAAAATTTCTTAAAATGTTGGCAATCGAATTGTTTTCCATTGTCTGTGATGTTGGTTTGGGGCAGGCCAAATCGGCATTCTATGTGGTCCCATATAAAAGTGATAATTTGAGTAGAGGTAATAGAGCTAAGGGCTTTATCCTCTACCCATTTTAAGATGTAGTCAATGGCAACGACTATGAATTTGAGATTTATAGAGGCAATAGGCAAAGGTCCTACGAGGTTTATCCTCTATTGTTCAAAAGGTTATGCTTTAGAAATGGGGTGAAGAGGGGTATTAGGGATATAAGAAAATGGGGCATACCTTTGATATGCAACACACTTGCGTACGTAGTCTTTTGCATCTTTTTGGATGAAGGGCCAGAAAAATCCCGCACTGAGGACTTGGTATGCTAAGGTTCATCATCCAAAGTGGATGTCATAACAACCTTGATAGAGCTCTTCCAGAATGGTAGGTACTTCAATAAGCGGGACACAACGAAGCAATGAGATGGAAAAGGAATTTCGGTAAAGTTCTTCATCGATAATTGTATAGTAAAGTGCTTACTTCCTTATATGTTTTGCTTCTTTATCGTAGCTAGTAGAATGTGAGTGGTAAGGAATTGTTCAATAGGATCTTTCTATGAGGGAGGAGCATGTCTATATTATTAATTTGACAATGGGTAATGCTCGACTATTTTAGATGGCAGATGGGTGTCAGTATTTCAAATGAGGTGTTGGTGGCAAATTTCGCTAAGGTATCAACATGAGTATTTTGCTCTCTAGTTATTCTTTGGATGGAGAAGTGTGGGATTTGATTAATGAGGTTTTTGCAAAGTCAAGCATAAGAGATCATGTCGTCATCCTTTGCTTTGAAGTCTCTTTTGATCTAATTGACCACTAAAAAGGAGTTAGAGAAAACGTTAAGTCGCTTTACTTTAAGGGAGTATGCAATACTTAATCCTTGGAAAAGGCTTCATATTCAGAGACATTGTCAAAGGCATTGAATGTAAATCAAATGGCGGCTTCTAGTTTGGTTTTGTCTAGTGTGAGTATGAGGAGACTAGCTCTGCTATCCTTTTTGTTAGATGCTCTATCTGTACAAAGCTCCTATTGTCCTACCATAGATGTGGTAGTGTCTATCGCAATATGGTGGTCAGTTACATCAGAGCAAAAGGGGGTGTTGTCACTTTCTTCGCAATATGGGCCATTTGTAAATTCAGCTGATACATCGGCAAGGGTCTGTCTTTTTATTGCTTTGAGGGGTTGAAATTGTGTGTCAAATTGTGACAATTTCAATGCCCATTTCATCAGTCTTCTTGAAATATCGAGCTTGTGTAAAGCTGTTGCAAAGGGTAGTTAATATAAATGATGACGATATGGGCTTGAAAATAATGACGTAATTTTTTTGAAGCAATCAGAAGTGCGAGAAGCTAGTTTTTAAACAGAGAATAACTAGTTTCTGCATCATGCAACATTTGACTAACGTAATATATAAGATGTTGGATCCCATTGTTTGTTCCTACTAGTACAATACTAATGGTGTTAGTCAAAGCTGATAAATAAATGAAAAGGGTTTCCTCTGTGCCTGGCTTTATTACTAAGGTGCTTTTGAGAGATAGTGCTTCAGCTCTTGAAAGGAAGATTCACATTCTGGCGTCCATTTGAAGTCTTCAGTTTTCCTGAAGATCTTGAAGAAAGGAAAAAATTCTGTCGGTAGATTTTCAAATAAATTCATGCAGTGCGGCAAGTCGTCTTGTGAGTTTTTGTATGTCTTTTTTATTTTTTAGCATTTTCATATCCATTATGGCTTTTATTTTGGTAGGATTTACCTCAATGCCCCTCCCTGAAATAGTAACTGCTAAGAATTTGCCTTCGATTACTCCAAAGATGAATTTTTCTAGGTTCGATTTCGTGTTGAAATGACGAAGAGTAGCAAAAGTTTCTACTAGGTCTGCTATATGTTGTCTAGAGTCTTTGCTTTTTACTATCATGTCATAAACATAGACTTCTATGTTTTTGCCTATTCGTTGTGCAAAAATCTTATTCACTACCCTTTGATAAGTATCACCTGTATTTTTAAGTCCAAAAGTCATTACTCTATAACAATAGGTTCTTTCAGGGGTAATGAAGGAGGTTTTCTCTTTATCTTCTTTGGCCATTTTTATTTGATGGTATCTGAAAAAGGCGTTCATAAAACTAAAAATATTGTAGCCTACAGTTAAATCAATTAATTAATCAATGTTAGGTAATTGGTAACTATCTTTTGGGGTGGCTTTATTCAAGTTAGTGTAGTCTATACACATGAGTCATTTGCCATTAGGCTTTACTAGGACTACATTAGATAACCACTGGGGGTATGGAACTTCTCTAATGAAGTAGGCGGATAAAAGCTTAATTATTTCTTGTGCGATTATATGTTGCCTTTCAGATGCAAAGTTTCTTTTCTTTTATTCTATTAGTTTGACTTCTGAATCTATGTTTAGCTTATGATTTGGTATAGATGGGTGCAAACTTGTTGATGTTAGGGCATTCCATGCAAAAATATCCATATTAGTACGTAAGAAGTTTATCAAAATGTTTTGAAAAGAGGAGTCGACTGATGTACCTATAGTGACGTGCTTGGGTACAATATCTCCTATCTTAACAGCAACGGTGGGTTTGATCTCTTGGAGGGTGATGTGGAATTGTAACGCCTCATTTCTAGATATACTTTATAACTAGTCAATGGGTACTATACAATCTAAGAAAAATTCGACAGCATCTCCCTATAATATATAAGGGGTGGTATGGAATACACGACCTGATATTCATAAATATTTCAATTTCATTTCAAAATGTAACATTCAATTCTATATTTATACACTTGTATCTTCATATAATAAGGACATTCATATAGAAGAAAAATCATTAAATTTTATCCTTACACAACAAGCAAACCAAATGATTATACATATATGCATCCATAGAGATTATAATTCAATTCAAAATACCAAATACAATATGTTTGTCAAAGTGAATCTGACTCAGTAATCGTCTACATATACTAATACCAAAAGAGCATAAATTCTAAAATAACTGTAATTAAAGTTATTGTGCTAATGGCCTCCAAGATTTGTTCTTCCACTTGTCCCATCTTGAGGTTCCCCACCTGGCCTGTAATTTAAAGGCAAAATAACAAACCATATGAGTCTAAATAGACTCAGTAAGTAGATAGTGGTTAGCACAAAATGGAAATAAGTAAAGTTCTAAATGCACATGTTATGATCGAGATAAGACATATGGGTCCAATACCCACTCTCAAGATTGTATGCATATAACCATGTATAAATAGAAGGACACGAATAATCCTCTACTCATGTCTATCAAGGGCCATGAACAACCCTCTCATCATGTCAATCAGGGGCCATGAACAACCATTTTACAACCAACCATTTTAAATAACACATCATACATAACAAACAAGGATAAATGTCACAAACCACACATGCAACATCAACAAGGTTTACTTTAAATTCAATATATAAAATTGTCACACAAGCATTTTACCAAACACATGATAGGTGCAAAAAAAGGAACCTTCAGTTCATACTCTCGTTTGAGCCGAATCGACTAACGTCACATTTTAATAATATAAAAACTACTAACGAGTCCTTTGCTTCATAAAAATCGCACATTCATAACAAATTCTCCATGAACCCTGCTTACCCTAACTGTTACGAACCCTACGCCCCATACCATGAAATTGTTGGGCGCTACACATTTCCACCAGTCTTATATCATGTTTAACATGAAATTTCATTACTAAATCAAGAAGGGGCGACATCTACTTACCTTCATCATGATTTCTCCTAAAAACAGCAACCCTAGACTTGACTTGCCGAGATTTGGAGCTTCCTTGATGGGAATCGATGATCTTCAAGGCAATCGATAGAGTTTCCTTGAAGAGATCCACGGCTAGATCGAACTGAACAGAAGGGAGAAAAAAAAGAAGCAGAGAGCGGGAAGAGGAGAAGAGGAAAAGGTAGTCGGGCGCAAATGAAACCCTAGCGCGCGGGCTCTCCTTTTAACCGAACCCCTATCGAGTTGGGTCGGGCCGGAGCATGGGTCGTGTCTAATCGCAATTAGTAATTTGCTTTCCCACTCCTACGACTTAATAATTAAAATTTTCTCCGGAGGCGCTGCCCCCTTAACCCTCGCGACCTGGCCAAGCAGGTCGAACCCCGTACCTACTCTGGGATGTGAAAAATAGTCATAGTGCTCAATAATGGCACGCTAATCATACACCTTTAAATTTATACACAATGTGTTAAGATCATAATACATACATATATGCACTATACGTCCCCGAGATGCCACGTCCATATATATTATGCATCTATTATCATCATAAATTCCTAGTAACATGTTCGTAAATTACCTCATAAATAGGGAAGGGTTATAATGAAAATAAAATAAAATACCTGGTCCTCACAGGAATCCATGGGTTGCTTCTTTTTGCAAACCGCTAAATAGCAATGATCAGTCATTTTCTGATTTCCTCTTGCAATACCTTCTACAATTGTTGAAAACTTGACACACAAATGGTAAGTAGAAACAATGGCTTGTAGCCTATTGAGGATTGGGCGCCCTATGATGGCATTATACGCCAATGGGATACTGACCACCAAGAAATCAACTTCAATCTTAGTTTATTGTGGTGCAGTCCTATTCGTAAAAGGGAGTGTGATTGATCTTTCTATGGATACCTCGTCTCCGTGAACCCAATCAAGGGCCCAATGTGAGAGCACAAATTTCTTCTTGACAACTTCATCCTATCAAAGGTCCTATAGAAGGTCCTGATGAATAGAATGTCATCAGAGCTGTCGGTATCGATCATGATCCGACAAACTATCCAATCGGATATGATAGCGTCGATGATAATGGCGTCATCATGAGGTGTGTGCAAAGGGTCTTCTTCACTTATATAAAAGGTGTAATTTGTTAGAAGGCAGGTTCTTTTGCTAGATGTTACCTCTGAATATGCATACCTTCTTTTTCTAGATTGGGTGCTACCACCGCAAGCAAGGCCTTCATGAATGGTGGAAATGACTCCATGTGTGGGAGTGTTTGACGATTTATATTTGGATTCTGATCCTGGCTCGGGGATGGCAATGAGACCTTTTTCTTCAATTCTTTTTATGAATTGGGCAAGAAGGCCTTTCCTGATGAGTTCTTCAATTGCGTTCTTCAATTGTATACACCTCTTAGTAGAATGACCATGATCTTCGTGGTATGCACACCAGCGAGAGGAGTCCCTTTTCTCCGGAGGGGCCCTCATTTGGCTTGGCTTCTTGAGGAGGCCTTTGTCTTTGTTGGTAAGGAATATTTGTCCTGTGAAGTTATCAAGAAGGTGTACTTCTTATACCTGGGCATAGAAAAGGGGGTTCATCCCTTCAACTCCTTTTTTTCTGCAAATTGTTGGTCATAGCTTTGAAGTCTTTTCCTACTTGACCCTTTATTTTTGTTACTTTGAAGTGTCTACTTCCTTTGTCTCGTTTGTTCTTCAGTTTTTACCCATTTATGTGCAGTTTTGAACAATTCGCCTATAGTATCCTGTTCATGCACTTTTAGTTCTGTGTATAATCAGCCAGGGCGTAATCCCCCAATGAAACTAGGCTTAATAAATTCAAGGGTCAATCCTGAATCAGAGTACATCTTGGTTGAACCAATCAACATATTCACATAAAGGGAAATTTTATAATTATATCCTCGTGAATTTTTACCAAAATACTTCGGCTGAAATCTAAGTTTCCCCTCTCTTTTTTCATCTAAAGAACACTTTCATGACATGTGTATTATAGCATTGTAGTTTGATAATGATATAAGCAAATGACTTAAATTTAGTTTTTTTTATTTGTACCTTAAATTTAGGTTTTAATCAATGGTACTTTGGTAAAAACATATGGGCATGGTCATATTTGGAAACATGGGAAAAATATATGATCATGTTTGTTATTTTTATAAATATACCATTGTATGTGAAAATAGGAATAAAATGTATAGTCATATTTGAAATTAACTCTATTTAAAATTGAAATTAGTAGTTGTATCGAGACAATTAAAAAAATAGTTGTATCAACAAATCTACGGAATTATTAAAATTCAAAATTTGAAAAATTAAATTACTGATCTAGTTGAATCAAGTTTACGATCAACACATTTTTCTCGTGCTCGTGACCAGAGGCATAGCCTAGTGGTGCACATTATGGCTTCAGTATCAATAAGTTCAAGTTTAATGAAGGAGTCTTGTCTTCTATTTGAGGAGTGTTTGTCTTCTCTAAATAATGTTTGGTGAAAATTCTTTGCAAAATTAGAAAAAAAAAACATATTTTTGGATGATTAAGTTGTAAATATGTGGCTTCCAAAATAAAACAATAAAAAAGTTTGTAAATAGGGTTGGTTTCAACCCAAACCTAATTAACCTAACCCAATTTGTAATAAGGTTGGGTTAGGTAATTTGAAAAAAAGTTAATTATATAACCCGATTTGAACCGACCCAATTTCAAAAGTGGATTGGTTTAGAATGGATGACTGTCAACCGAACCTCACCTGATTTCATATATTAGGGTATAATATAATAAATTATTAATAATAGTCTTATACTATCACATAATACATAGGAATTAATTAGATATTATTATTTTAAAATAAGATTATTTAGCAATTAGAAAATCATATAAGTCATAAATTGGAAAGTTTTTGTATAAAAGGATTAATTTTTATCCTTTCATATAAATTTATATTTTAAAATATATTTAATTAAGCAAAATATTTTTAAATATTATATATTTATTAATCTGATTTTAACCTGAACCGAACTGATTTCTGTAGAATTAAAATAGGGTTGGGTTAAGTTGTGAAAAATAGGATTGAAAATGGGGCTGAGTTGAGATTTTACAAAGTGGGTTAGAGTTGTATTTATCCTAACTTGAGTCAACTCGACCCGATTTGCACCCCTAGCTGAAACTGAGTCTAATTTGGAAAAACTTTCAAAAATAAAACTCAAAATTGATTTTGAAACCAAGTCGGATAGGTAGGTTCGGACCAACCCGGTACTAAGTTGCACTCGTAGTTTTCACAACCAGGCTCCGATCTTATATGCCCGAGAGAATCAATACTTCATGCTCTCAGCGTCCGGTAGCCGTTGAATGGAGCAGGTTATTTTGCAGCCATTGGATGCAACGGCAGAGTCGAGGCTGGGACTAGCAAGAACATTTGCATGCAAGTCCTAATTGTGGGGTGAGAATCGGGGCGGGTCGTACCGGGTCAAGGTTTGCCCAACTCTAACTCTACTTATTAAAATTGAGTTTAACCCTATTTTTATACCGGGTCGGGACAATGTTGGTTTGACCCTCACCTTTTTTAATATGTTTTGAGACAAACTTTAGGTTGGTATTGAACCGGTTTTAGGACAGCGGGTCGGGTAAAAAATGTGGGTCAAATAAGATGAATTTAAGAATTTATATATCTATCAAATATAAAGGTACTAAATTTAAATGTTATATGCTTCAATGTGTCATAAATTATTAAAAATACATTATTAATAAAACAAAATATGAGAAAATGTAGTATAAATGTATTAAAAACAGGTTTATATACAATTATAGGTAAGAGTTATATGCATATATATATATGCAAACTCTTCTTATTAATTCTTAGATTATTTTCTGGATAAATTGATTCTTTTACTGTTGATATAGTTAATTATAAAAAATTTAAGAATTTTAAAAGAAAATAATAATAATAATAATAAGATTTAAATATAAATTTATAATTTTTAATAAATTAATATATGCAATGCGGTTTGAGACTTTTTAGTCGGGACATACTTGACCTACCATGACCATATTTTTAAATTCGGGTAAAAAATTTCTAATTCATTTCTATACGGGTCAAAAACGAGTTGGTCAAAGCCGGTCCTGGTCTACCAGCCTCCAATTCCCGCCCATACTATTAGTCAAAAAGTGTCACCGCAGTTTCTGTTTTTTCGAAAAAGAGACCCGCACTCATCAGCCAGTCCTAGCGCCAAATCGCCCACCCCGTCTTTGTCGCATCTCCCTTCCACGCCCATCTCTTCCTCTCGTCGCAAACGCCCTACTGACCACCAACCATCCTCCTCTGTTTGCCATATGCTAATGCTGGCCGCGGTTGACGCCCTACGTGTCTTCCTCTAGCTGCTTTCTCCTCTCATCCTCGCCTCTTTTCAGTCAAAATCGTGCCTAAAACAAGCTATTTGAACCATCCATTCGAGCTCCTCTCTCCCGCACCCTCCGTCATGATCCTCTTATACATGATCTTTAACAATTAACGCTTCTTATTACTGCCCGGACTAATTAATTATCAAAAATCAACTAAAAGAACACAAAAGTAAGCCAAAAATAAAAAATTTCGCCACTCAGATTTTGTACTGAAAATCTGGTGATTAAAGCAGAATCAAATATCAACAACCGAAAGATCGAGCAAAATCCAATTCCAATTCTTTTGGAGCAGAATGAGGCGGAAGAACCACAAAACAGAGCAAATGCACCTTGAAACTCTGACAATTTGACATGGATATTCGGAAAATGTCGGAATCTCAAATCTTGTTAGCGAGGCCACCACAATTATAGCGAAAACAGAGGAATCTGCTTCAGATATGGAGGCCGACATTGCATTTTTTTTGCAAAAATTTGATAAAGCACTAGAAAACCTAGATAAGGAGAGTACCCCCATTTCCATTCTTAAATTAGTTGAATCTTATAGATTTCATATATTTTTTAATTATTTCTGTAATGGGTGTAAAACACGTTTCTTCATTTGTGGCTAAATCTTCGAAGAGAGGACCAACCGAGCTCGGTTGGTCACCGCAGGCGCTGGATGTGCGGTGCGCGGTTCGAATCCCGTATATGGGATTTCGGCCAGAAGTAGAAAAAAAGTTGTTAGTAGGAACTGTGGTCTCCTGTTTGATTGTTGGAAGTTGTATCTTCCTTATTCTTCGGTGGAGCTATGTCTCCGGATTTCTTTGGGGGAACTGTGTATCTCCAGATTTGTAAGAATGTCTCAGAACTTCAATATAATATGTGTTGAGATGAATGTAAAAAATATACCAATCAAAAAAAAAAAAAAAAAAAACTTCGAAGAGAGGGGTGTGGAAAGGAAATGCGACAAAGAAGAGGCCGGTGATTTGGGCGCTGGGATGGGCTAATGAATTCGGGTGACTATTTTACCAAAAACAGAAGCTGCGCCGACATCTCTTACTAAGGTCCTCCATGCAAATATTCCTGCCAGTTTCGGCCTTAGCTACGTCGCTGTATCCAACGGCTGCAAAATCACCCGCTCCATGCAATTGCTGCCAAACACCAAGAGGATGGAGCCTCCGAGGCATACATGATCGGAGCAGTTCGCTTTAACCCGTTTTTTTAATTTTTTTAAAAAATTGATTTTTAAAAATTAAAAATAAATATCTAAAATACTTTAAAAATAGTAAAAATTGATATAAATGCTAAATACACTGATATTAACAATTATATAAAAAAATTTTAAAAAAATTATAAAACGAGTTAAATGCACCAGGTGCAATGAGGCAGGGTGTACCCGAGTGAATTTAGCCCCAACTGCCAAAAATTTTATCACACATCCCTTTTTTTTATTAGCAAAAAAAAAAATTGTGAAAGCTTTTTTTGATCCCCGTTTCGAAAGTTGTGAAAGTTAAAATCTTCAGCGATCAATTTTGGACGCCCCTTCATGCAACTGAAGGTATTGACATACAGCAAGATGTCAGGCTGTCTGAGTACTTGCACTTTCAGTTCACATGTAGTACAGGATGAATGTTGACGGATGTGTTTGGCATATGATAAATTAGTTCACATGTAGTACAGGATGAATCTTGACGGATGTGTTTGGCATATAATAAGTTGTAGAGTAAAATTTTCGAATGTATTTTTGCAAATATGTATGCTAAGTTTGACCAATGTTGCATTCATATTTCTAAATTTTTTAAAATTAGAAATACGCTACAATATTTGCATAAATTTATAAGTGTGTCCCTTGACGAGGTCGCCTGATTTTTCTATAAAATGATGAAAATGTCCTTTAAATCAAGTACTATACTTGCAATTTTATAAATATTACGGACATATTTGTTATTCATTATTTTATATATTTTTACCTATATTATTATTTTATAATTATGATTACCATATTTGCAGAAATTTCAAATGCAATACTTGATTTAAATGACATTTCGGCATTTTATAGAAAAATCTAACAACATCATAATAAAAGGGACGTGCTTGTAAATTTATGCAAATTTTGTTGGCATATTAGTAATTTTAGCAAACTTAAGGACACGAATGCAACATCTGTCAAACTTTGTGAGCATATTTACAAAAATTTAATTTTTGAAATAGGAGAAGTTATGTGACTTTAAGGGGAAGTAAAAAGAATAAATTTAAAATATATAAAATAATTGTATAGTTAATTATGAACAAATGATTAAAAACTAAAATAATTATATAAAAATATGAAGAAATTATTAAAAAAATACTAGTTATTAAAAATAAAAAATTATAAATTGATAAATTTTTATGATCGTCAAGCACATCATGCACATGAAAGATCTATACCGTCTACTTATCATTTTTTCATATTACAATCACCATATTGAAAATTAAACAGATCACATATGTGTATAATCAATTATAACCAGCGTGGAATGAGACGTAAACGCATTGCTTTTTATAACATTAATCAATTATTTTTTAACTCGAGTCCACGGCTCCACGCATTATATTTAACACTACAAAATATATTTAGAACAAAATTTTAGCATGCTATGATATTTATGAAACCAATATCAATTCAAAAATAGCTATCGTAATAAATTTAATTCTTAAAAATCATATGAATATTAACTAGAATGAAATTAGTGGTTTCCATATTTTAAAATTTTTATGTATTTTTCAAAAATCCTTCACCCGATCTCTTATTCTAGCTTGATAATAATTAGGGTTGTTCAAAATTAAGGTGCATTTGACAATAAATAAAAAATATTAAGATAAAATTTTTTACTCTTTACAAATATAATATTTTTTAATTATTTTTTCACATCTTCTTGTATAGTTAGTTATTTTTTAATTATTTCTATATAATTACTCATATAACTAAGTTATCAATTTTAACTTTAATTTCTTTACTTCGGATCATATCTACCATTTTTTTCCGATTTAAAATTTTTTTCTTCTAAAACTTTTCATCGTTTTTAAAACCCACACCTTAAAAAGGGAACAGTTGCCGTCCCAGCTCGACATTAGTGATTAGACTAGGGACAGTCAGAAAATGGAGGACATTGGGACACTGGCTGCACTGCTTTAAAGGCAACAGTGCCCGCCCAGCTCCAGCTCCAGCTCCAGCCCAGCTCCAGCTCCATTCCCTGTTATCTCGTTGCTCGTGTATTGGCAGGCACCTTGTTATCTCGTTGCTCGTGTATTGGCAGGCACCTTTTTATTTGTCTTTTTTTTTTTCCGATTTTGGGTGTGTTTGTTTTGGGTAAAAAAATGTCAATTAAAACTTTTTAATCTAAAACTTTTCACTATCCACAATTATTCTATTTTTTAATTATTTTTTCATATTTTTCTATACAAATTATCCTACTTTTCAATCATTTCTACACAACTACCCATACAACTAACCTATCTATTTTAACTTTATTCTCTTTACTCTTCATTATTACTCCTATTATATCACATCACTTTTTATTGATTTGACAACTTCTACTCAAAAAACTTTTCATCAAAAATTTTACCTCCAACCAAACACACCCTTAGATTTGTGCCAGCCTGCCAGCCTGCCAGGTACCTTTTTCGCAGCAGTAAAAAAGGCGCCAGTGGCCCCATTATCGTGAGCAGCTCCAGGCGGCCAGGGTTCGTAGTATCAAAGTAGGGCAGTTCCAATCCATATTCGATGGGACAACACCAATCAAATATACATATTTGTCAACGTGGGTACAATCGTTGAGAAGGCTGCTGATATATCCACCAGGGAAATAATGCAAGTGGACCATGGCCCTTGTCGGGTAACGTAAAGAATGTATGTGGGAATCGATAAAATTTTGGTTGTTGGTTGCGTCTGTCATGGGTAAAGAATGTATTCAGACGTACCCAGCATGTCTTTCATCTTCACTCACCACCATGGCAGGTGCATCGGGTAGAGAGCCTGAATGACAGCAACCACAATACGTGATTTCATCTTCACCGTCGATTTCCATACTTCCGCACGGTCTGCAATGAAGATGCAAACGGTGCATGCACTTGTCTCACGTGCATGTATGAAGAGGACAAAATGTCCCATACAGTTCAACCCAAGTGAAAGCGGCCGTATGCATGCGATGTCTCCCCTATTCATTTAATGCACATCGTCTAGCGCACATCATTTATTTGCAGTGACGTTTTTTTTTGCCGTGGAAACTTGTCAAAAAGTTTTTGCAAATGCCAAATACACTCTTTGATGAAAAGTTGTAGATATGAGAAGTTGTCAAATGATGTGATATGATAGTGGTAATGATGAGAAATAAATAGGATAAAGTTGAAATAGATAGGTTTGTTGTGTTGGTAGTTGTGTACAAATGATTGAAAAGTAGGGTAGTTGTATAGAAAAATATGAAGAAATAATTAAAAAATATGGTAGTTGTGGAGAGCGAAAAGTTTTAGATTGAAAAGTTTTAAATTGACAACTTTTTGCTGTTGCCAAACACACCCAAAATGAGACATGATATTGAAAATTGAAAAATTCTTATCTCAATCGTATCCTCTTAAACAAGCACCTAGATAAGTCACGGCTCATTTGATATATGAATCAAAAGTGAATCCACCTGTGAACCAAATCTTTGGGGTGCGTGCATTTGGTCCCGGTTTTGAGTGAGGATGGGACGAACAGATGGCTCCATATAAGGGAAAATCTCGTTTATATGTTTTGCCGCTTACTCCAAATATACCATGTTTCAATAATTCCAAATATATTCATATAATTTACCCAAAATTCTATTCCTATCAATGTTTTTTTGTAAAATGATGAATATATTTAAATTCTAATTATAATTTTATAATTAAGATAAATGATATCCGTTTTTATAACCGTAAAAGTATGATTCTACAGTAAAAGTACTTATAAAATTCATTTGAAAGTGAATTTTTAGCTGAAAATTATAATTATATCTTCCGCTTATTCATCAGTTTACATAAGAGTGTGAGTATGAATAGATTTTGTGCAAACTATATTGGTATTTGGAACTGTTGAAACATAATGATTATATTTGTAATTGGGGGCAAATTTGTGGGGTACTTGGAATTCCCTTTATTTTAATAGAAAATTTAAACAAATAATCATGTTTTGTTGTAAGTCATTTCAGTAATGCCAGATCTAGAACATGGAAAAAGGAATTAATGTTGGCAGCAGTAGGGGAGCCGGGATGATAAGAAATCAACCTAGTCCCTCTCCCATGGATTAAAGAGGCAAATATTTGATACTGGGAGCACAAATCAACTAGATCTTATACCGTCAAATCTGCATACAAGATCCTAATGGTAGCATCAATAAGAAACAATGATGGAAATGATCATCCCTCAGAACCTACCGCTTACAAATCCATATGGTGTAATCAACTCCCAAGCAAAGTACTTATCTTTAGATGGAGGCTATTTTCGTAATGTGTTGCCAACAAAACAAAATTTAATTAAGTGTGGTATTTTAGTTGATCCTCTTTGCCTATTTTGAAGACACAAATCATCTCTTTTTAGCATGTGATAAAACTCAGTGGTGAGTAGGAAGGTCACTAGAGTCACATCTTAATGGACAAAACAATCTACCGTACAAGATCTCATCAGATTTCTCGCCTTAGATAAAAGATTTGATGATCTTGCACTCTTCCTCCTCTATTGTTGACGAGTATTGTATATGCAAAACAAGCTAAGGAAGGAAGGTGCTCAACTTATCTTCACTCAAATTCTCGACTACTATGTAGGTTTCTTAGACTAACACTGGCGAGTCGAATCCTTAATCGCTTCAAGTGCTCTTGATCGACCACTTATGACAAGATGGTTCAAACCTGAGGGTAAATTCAAAATGAATGTTGATGGCCAAAAACACATTGATAATGACTGCATGGGGTTTGCTACCATCATTGGAGACTCACGAGGCTTCTTTATCATAATTAAATGATGCAAACAACGAGGCATGATGGATCCTTTGCTCATGGAGGGCACTGCTCTTCTTTTGGGTGTCAAATGGGTTTTGCAACTCAATCTCAACCATGTCCAAGTTGAATCGGATTCATTACTTCTTATTGATTACATGCTTAATGATTGCTCTATTACATCTTCTGTAGGGCATATCATCAATGAAATAAAATCTCTTCTTCTTCCCATTACTAACATTTCCTTTAAGCATTTTATGTGGCAAGGAAATTCTGTTACTCATTGCTCAGCTGACTTTGTCTCATATCATTTTTTGGACAATTATGTATGGTGGGGTAACCCACCACAAGTAATATTGGGAAAAAATTGTGCAGATAATTTTTTAACAATGAAATAGTGAACTTCTTCATCCTTTCCCCTTATGCAAATTCTATTTCCCATAGAGAGTTGGGATAGAATTTGGCTTCGCTTTCTCTTTCTCTTATCAAAAAAGTATGTGCATGATTCTCATTAAAAAAAGGTGTAAAATTATCCTTCAATTTCAAAGATACATTAAACATCAAGACTATATAAAATATTACACGTGCATGAATAAATTATTATTACACTTGGATGTATTTAAGAATGAATCTATGCATTTTTCTAATTTATAAATTATTTTATATTTAGAATAGGTACGACCTAACTAAAATGGAGATTAAAATGATTTCTAATAACTTTTTTAAAAAATAATGAATAAGATTTAAGATGGAGCCAGAACGATATTAATTAAATTCTAAAATTTTTGTTATGTGTCATGGAGGTATATTCCACTAGGGAATATCTTAGAACTATCCTATAAGAGGGAATTTCACATCGTGTTAAAAATTTTCTCAATTTTAATATTACTTTTTTAAAAAATTTCGTTTCCAAATATATACTAGCCTTGTTCTTCCGTTCCAAAGTATCCAAACACACTCTCAGCCCCTAATCTATTTTACTCATATAAGTCCGATTCCATTGATATATGCTTCGGTAACTTACCAATGCTGCACTACATGAACGTATTACATCCTCTTTATCAAATGGGGCCCGTAACCCTAAAAATATTAATTCGGATACAATTAACGGAATGGATTTTATGTCACCGTCAAGATTGGCCTGAAAGTCGAATTAAAATCTTTAGTAGTGCTGTAACAGTAGAATTATGTCTACTTAAAGATGTTGTTCATTAGGGTACATATTTCTTGAGAAACGATTCTATTAGTCTTGTCTAAGCAAATGACTTGCTTAGATTATCTTAAAAAACCTATTTAAAATTTATTTATTTTTTTTCTTTTTATACTTATTTATCTAAGTGTATTTAACATATAAATCAACTTTTACCATTTTTAATATAAATAATATATATATTGAGATTTTTAAACATCTATGTGTATATATGTATTTAAAATACTTCTATGTTTAAAAATATCAATATATATATATGTATCCAAAAATGATAAATTTTGGTTTATATGTTAAACGGATACGCTTCTATAAAACCCTTTCAATTTTTAAAATCTCGATGGTTGATCGAAAATTTATTTCGTCCATTGTATTTAACATCATTTATAGTTTCTTAGAAACCCTTTTATTTTTTTAAATTTCACTATATATGTGTCTCATCTATAAATGTATAAAATCAACGTAATAAAATTGTTCAATATTAAAATATCAATTTTAAAGTAGTTTTTTCAACATTTGAACCATCTAAAATATTAATAATATATAGATAAATGATCCTATAAAATATTGTTATATTCTAATACATGTGTGAATAGATGTAAACGTTTTTCATAATTTATATATGAATCTCCTATTTTTGAACAATTGTGGCCTATCCACATATTGGATTAGGATAAAACTTAGTCTTCTTGCTAAACAAATAGTGTTAAATACAATGAATAGATTGAATTTTTCATCAATGATCAACATTTCAAAAATAAAAAAGGTTTCACGAAATCATTTCTATGAAACCCGGTTTCATAGAAGTATTCTCATATATTAAATACACTTATATAAATAAGTATATGAAAAAGAGCAAAAAAGTGTTTTGATGGATTTTTTGAGGTGGGTTAAGGAAGTCATTTGCTTAACTTAGGCCAATAAGATCATTTCTCTTATTTACTTTCAAGTTTCATACATATGTATAGAACGAGCCTCAATACATTTTGAGTGTTTTACATTTTCTTAAAAAAAATTATGTATCCTCTCATGCATTTAGCTCATATAGGAAAATTTGACATTTTTGTAATTACATATTTTTTGTAATTTGAAATATAAACAAGTTTGCCACTGGCGCGAGGTGGCAGCTTCCACCAGTATTGCTATAATCGCGGGATTATCCTGTACGGGTACGTGCGAGCAGTGGCTTCCTTTGTTGTAAACAGAGAGCATGTGATCGCTCTCTCTCACATAGTTGGGATACTTGGGCTTTACACCCTCTTTTATGGGAATGTAAACCCTTGATTTTTGAAAATTATAAATATATCCAAAATGATAAATTTTGATATTTATATTGAAAAAATTCATTGTTTTGGTTGTATTTTACAACTACTTGAAGTTTTTATTTTTTTATATATTTTTATGTTTTTAAGATCTAAATCATGCATCATGTTCTTTCCTAATGATATTTATATGATATAAAAATATTAAACTAAATTTGTATATAATCCAAAACGAATGAAAATGCACAATTTTCTTTGTTCTTTCCAATTCAAGCGCTTGTAAAATACAATTGACTGGATTGAAGTTTTTCTACGTATATGTATATATAAATTACATTACATATGTGCTCGAAAAAATTTTCAAGGAAATTTTTAAAAATAAGGCTCCGTAAATGAGTACGTAGTGTGTTAATGATCAATGCGAATCTTAGACTCTCGTTTTTTTAGCTTTTAAGCTTTTGTTTTCCTTTAACTATAAAAAAGTTTTATTAAATTTTAAATACAATAAATTAATTTAATTTAATCATCGAATTGAGCAAAATTGAGTGGCGGATGCCCAACTGTTTCTGCAGTGTTGATACTCTTGAAGTATATCTAGCTTTTGGATAAAAAAGTAAAATTAACCCACTAACATTGGGCTTTTCCCAAATACACTTATTACCTTTTACCCTAATTTCAAATATAACTACAATGTGTTTGCAGTTGATCTAAAAACCATCAATCCGTGAATTAACGACATTAGTTAATATGTGAAATTACTAATATGCCCATCGAATTTGAACATAATTAACGAATTAAATGTCATAACTTATCAAACCTAATTGCACATGAGCTCTAAATTTGAAAAGCTCCAGTTCTATTTGCTTTCTAATTTAGTTTAGTTTTTATTATTTATAATAGAATTATTTTGGGCATTTACAAAAATTTAACTGACAATTTTTAATGGAATGGACATTTTTGGGATTAATTGTGAACATAATAAGGATATCTGGAATTTTGAAAATATAATCAGTATATTTGATATTAAGGTCAAACGTAGTAAGTATATGTAGAAAAAATCCTTATTTTATCTTATTTTATTTATAGAACTATTTCAGAGTGGTCAACATCGGCACTGTCTAAAGCATTCTTCAAGAAATGACTCTATGACTTTGAAGTGAGACATTCTTATAATGTTTAAATTAAATTACATTGCTATTAAGGGTGTTAATGGTCATGGTCAATCCATCAACCTACTCGTCCAACCCGTTTATAAATAGGTTTGGGTTAGGATTTTTGAATAAATGGGTTATGATCTGCCAAAACCGTTTAACCATTTAATTAAATAGATGGATTAGGGTTGAGATTTTATTACTCGTCAACCCATTTAGCAACCCATTTAACCCATATAACCTGTTCAATCAATTTAATTCATTCATCCCATTTAACTCGCTTAACTCATTAAAGTTATATATATATACATGTAAACCCCTTGGTTATTTTCTCTTTCTAAGTCTTTCTCCAATCACTTAATTTTTTTTTTCCACCACTGCCCTAATTCCATTTTTCCCTTACTGTCCTATTTCCATTTTCCTACGCCGAAAACACCCCCTCGTCTCTCCCTGTAAGATTATTATCTACTGGAGTCTAGGCTTTCGGGTTATTTGCTATACAACCCGTTAACAACCCACCAACCCGTTTATTAAATGAACAGTAAATGGGTTAGGGTTGAGATTTTTTAAATAAGTTAATAAATGAATTAGGGTTGAGATATTTTAAATGGGTTAGGATTAGGATTAGGCACCAACCCATCCAACCCGATCCGTTAATACCCCTAATTACTACCATCTATTTCGGGAGAGACACACCAGTCCCATCCTATTTAGAAAGACATACTGCCCTCAAATGTTCTCCCGGAGAATCAATCCCCGACCTGCACATTGGCAGCAGAGAACGTTACCAACCGTTCAAGCCCCGGTTAGCGGGTGTCATGCAGTCGATCACATGGAATCATTAACAATATTAATTAGTAAATGTATTTAAGTGATTTTTATCTTCCCGTATAGAATCAGAATATTTCATAACTGAAAGCTGACCCACCACCAGGCAGGGACTTTGATTGAAATAATTTCTGATTGTTGAAATAAAATTACATGATTCAATTTTGATTTAATTCTCAAAGTAGGCCGAAAATAAGTACTTGCCTCTCAATTTCATGCATAAAAACCAACATATGCGAAAGGCCTGAGCAACTGCCAAAATGCTCATCAGAAATTTTGTTTTCTAAGTACGCAAGCTGCTAATTTATTGAATAGCTAATTCCAAATATGGTCACAGGAAATCTATACCTAAGTTTAGGAATTCCAGATACACGTTTTCTCAGTATATTCGATCCTATGTAGAGCTTTATTTTCCATTTTAAGAGCAATGTCTTTTGTAGATACATTATTAGTTACATTGTCAGAGTTACACCCTTTCAGCAATAATTGGAAAAAAAAATTGTACTTAAGATGGTTTGAGTTATACGATAATGAAATAAAAAATAGAATTATAAATTTTTTATAATATATAGCAAATATACCTTCGACACACGCTAAAAGACATCATTTGTTTCTCAACCTGTTATTTTACAAAGGACATTGTTTACTTAAAATTGCATGAACGTTAAGAGGATCCATTCAACCCATTGTATCTAAAATATAATACTCAATTAAAAATACTTTTAGGTGGGCCACAAATAATTATAGTTTTGAAGTGAATATAACCCCACTAAACTCCTTATCTTATATATAACCACACAAATTTCTAATTAACATAATTTTAAATGGCATTATTAGATACATAATAGCAAAACTAGCGGATGGAATGAATTCCCTGTTACAATGATGCAAATGGCTCCAGTTGAAACAATTCAACATCTGCTTAATATTTAATTTGCTATCAAGTTGTGCTTGTCTAGAAAGAATAGAAAATGAAAAATGTGGAAGCAAAAGTCGACACCAGCTACCTTTTTTATTTTTATTCTGATATTCCAACCATTTTATCACATCCTTTTTTTTATCTACCGTAGCTTTTTTTTTTTTTGTTTATTACCACTTTACTTCAATGGTATTCAGTTCAACCCCATTCTTTACTAGTCGAACACAACCTAATTAAGTGCAGGCTGTCCTTTTATGAATGTGCCGTCACATCCTCATTGCCTTCAAGGTCCCACTCTAATAATTACTAATTATTAATTTGGTGGTACATAGGAAAAGCAACTGTTTCTTTAGCATTTTACAATATGAAGTAGCCAATAAAACCGTTTCTTTTGAAATTTCAAGGTAATTCCTTCGCCTAACGTTTCTGATTTTGATCCAGTTTGTTATGTTTTGCTGAGAATCAAGTGCAATGATAAAACTTTTATGAGGCCATAAAATCTAAGTAAACATTGCACATGGTGGGGCAATCCTCGTACCTGAAATTCAATGTAAGGACAGTGACTTTCTGTATGGATGAATTTTTTGGGAGCCTCATCCGTGCTGTCTTGTCATAGGATGGAGAGAAAAGGTTAACCATTAAAAAGGTAAACATTGCATCCATTTAAAATTCTTATAAGGTTTTTGGTAATTCAAAAAAAATTTAAAATTAAAATTTTTCAATTAAAATTTTTTTACTTTTTATAACTACTATATTTTTTAATTATTTTTTCATTTCTTCCTATACAATTGTCTTACTTTTCAATTTTTCATACACAATTATCAATACATCTAACTTATCTATTTTAAATTTAATCTTTTTACTCCCTATCGTTATCTCTATCATATTACATCATTTTCTCACATTTCTAATTTTTTTACATAAAAAACTTTTCACTAAAAGTTTTATCACTTTTCAAACATACTCTAGTTTAAAGTAATTTTTTTAAAGTAGAAAATAGAGAGGTTTGCCACCCACTCTCACTAGACTCAACTTCTAGAGAAGGTGAGAAGAAAGGTCCAAATTTTCCATTGAAAGAAACTTAAATCTTTACACATAACATCTGATATACAAATAGAGGACGCATCCTTCAACTTATAAGAAGGAAGACCCTATTTCATTGCATAATCTGCTAGTGTCTAAGCTACATTGTTACCACTTCGAACCATTACAGAGAATTCACTTGGATCGTATCTATAGGAAAATATTACAATGCATGTGACTGCATTGTGCAATCCATGCACCGTGAGCCCCACATGATTATGAATAGGAAATCCACCCCACCTATTATATTTAAATTTTTCAATTTATTAGCATACCAATTTTCATCCGAATCCAACATGTGTGTGGTTCCCATCTTAAAATTGTACAAAATCAATATAATATTATAGTTTAATATAAATATCAAGTTTAAAGTAGTATTTTCAATATTTAAACCGTCTAATGTATGATTTGCATTTAATAAATGATTGCGTGGAGATGTCTTTTCGATTCCTCCGAGCAGCAAAAATGTGATATGTGATATGGCGTGGTGATGGCACGTGGTGGTGGTAGTGTCTCCCTTGCAAAGGCAATGGGAGTGTCCACCATTGATATTGTGGGAAAAAATATGATGAAAAATGATATATTATTAGATAATTGGTTGTTTGGTGTAGATATATTGTAAGAACATCTCAAGAGGCTTGATTGCAATAAAAATTGAGATAAGTGTATAAAATCAAAAAAATGTGTGGGGTCAATGTTATAGCGGACTACACCGTAATTACAGTGCAGTCCATCTGTACATGATGAGATCTCATTTCTATATGCATGCTTGTTTTTCGGAATAACTAGAAATGATTAATATCTGTGGGGTCAGTTTTAAGCAACTTTAAATTGTTCAAAGAAATTGGATGATGATGATGATGATAGTAATAATAGTAATGAACAAGTATAAAAATCAATCATCCTTTGTTTCTTTTCCTTTTTTTCCGAAATGATGAATGGATGGTGTGGTCCTAGGTCTATTAATAGAATGTACGAATAAATGCATTGGTGGGGAAGTAATTAATGTTCGCTTTCATAAAACTCTTTAGTACAACCACATCCATTTTGGCTCAATGATTGATGTTAAACTTCGTATATTGGGTATAGCGCTATTTATCTCGTTATAGACATCATTGTGTATGTTGCTCATCATATACGAAAATGATTTGATATTATACAGAGGGGCTCCATTTCAATATAACTATGTTACATAAAAACGATCCTTTATAACTTTCTCAATTTTTTAAGATGTTCATGATTTATGTAAAATTTAATTTATTCATTATATTTAAAATCACTTATTTAGCTATGAAACTAAGTTTCATCCAAATCAAGTATGTGCTTAAGTTACATTCACTCAAAAATATATATTCATGTGTAAATTATGAAAAGTGTTTAGATTTATTTACACATATATTAGAATATAATAATACTTTATATAATCATTTATTACATAGTAGTGATATTATATATGGTGTAGATGTTGAAAAATAATTTTAAAATTGATATTTCAGCATTAAACTATTTTATTATGTTAATTTTACACATTTATAGATGAGACCTATATACAATAAAACTAAACAAATTAAAAAAAATTATAATAATATAAATGATGTTAAACACAATAGATATAGTGAATTTTCCATCAATCATCAAGATATTAGAAATCGATAGGGTTATATAGAAAAGATGTTTCATAAAAGCTAAACTTTGCATAAATTGTTGTGATTACATGAGGTTGACCACACATGGCAGCTATGCGATCATTGCTAGAATTTTTTAAATTTATATGTATTCGTAGGCCCATTTCAAATAAGATTTAAGTAAATTTTTTAATAGATATTAGGTTACACGAAAATATAAAATTTTAAACAAAAGTGGCCATGACCATCTTTAGTTTAAATAAACTTTGGTCTTTTAACTAAATAAATGATAATAAATGTAGTGGATGAAATATATTTTCAACCAATAATCCAGGTAGAATTGTAGAATTGGATGAGTTGGATATAGTTTCTGCATTATTCTCCATCAATATTTCAGTAACTTTTTAATTTTTTTATATTTATAACTCAATTCAAGCACATATTTTTAGACCTTTAACTTTAATATATAAATTTAGCAGTGTTGCTAACAAAGTAACGGGAGATATTTCTCGGAAAATGAGAATAAACTCCTCATGTGGCGGCTCAGATACCAAAATTCTCGCGCCACAGCCGCCTCTTGCATACAAATATCATAGATAAGCTCAGCAGGAAGTATTTTACATAGAGCCTGCTTGATGTCATGATGTGGTTAATTTGTGCAATTCACTACTCATTTTCTCATTTTAAGCCATAAGTTGTGTTTTATGCGGCTTATGTTCCGTTTTTGAAAAATTACCTAATATGTCAAATAAGCCCTAAACACCTCTTGGGGTGCTTTTTGGCTTATCAAAATTTTAATTTTCTAAAATAACCTTGGTTATAAGATTATTTCATAATTAAAAATAAACTTATAAATAAAATTATGATTATATGAAATTTATTAGTTTTATATTTAAAATTTTGTTAAATCTAACCGTTAATAATATTCTTTAATTAAAAATCGATTATATTAAAAATATATTATATATTTATTTTCAAAGTTTCATGGTTACATATTCACTTTCAAATAGTTTTAAAATTTTTAAATATATACATTTTAATGAAAATAACTATTACATAAATAAATATTAATGAATATAATTAATGAACTCATTAATAAATAATATTTTTATACAAATTTAACAAATTTTAATTTTAGTGACTCATACAAGCAATTGTATACGATAATATCTCATACATAAATATAATCATAGAAGCAATTGTCTCGGATAATATCTCATACCAAATATTCCAGTTACAATGATTATAAATATTCTAGTTACTCTTTATGTAATTTTAAAATTTATTCTTCTTTTTTTAAATATTATTTAAAATTTAAAATTTTACTCAAAATGTTATCATTGTATCATCGTTAAGAATTACACGGATATTTGGATCTTTTATGTATCAGTTTAATCTTTCAACTTTAACTACACTAAACATAACTTAGTAGTTTTCGTCATTTTATTAACAATTTCTATACTGATTTAACTTCAGCTATTAGTTTCAACTACTTATTAACTATCAAACGTGGTGCCGTCAACTTTTATGTATGGGTTGAGGTTAAATGCACCTAAGTATATTTAACCTATTTTTTATTTCTTTTTGAAAAAATTTTATACAACTGTTAATCTAAGTGTAATTGATTTTCGAAAATTAAAATATCTAAAAATATCCAAAAATAATAAAACTTAATACACTTATTAAATACATTTATATTAATAGTTGTATAAAAAAATTTCGGAAAAATAAGTTAAAGCATCTTGGTGCAGTAACAGTGCCCTTTATGTATCGACATATAATTATATGGAATTGGATTCGGTACTCTGAACATTAATGTCTCAAATATATAGTTTTTATATTTTTTGATTTTTGATATTTTATTTTTAATTTTAAAAATAAAGTAAGAGATTTTTCATGTGCTGGCACAATAGAAATACCTTATTTGTAATTTTTAAAATTCAAAATAAAATATATAAAAATTACATATATGAAACAGTCCTACTAAGGCCCACATATGAATTTCGAAAAATTTAAAAAAAATTTAAAAGAAGATTATGCGCCCGAGCACGCTAAAGTTAAGGGCACTCAGGTATACCAAATTAAGGTCTTGATTTTATTGATTTTGAGTTTCACTTCTGAGCGAGGTTTTCTTTTATGTACATTCCTTCATTTTTATCACTTTATAATTGAAGAAAATTTTAGTTTATCTGTTATAATTAATATTATTTATTTTGCTTTGAAAATCTTAACTTGATGTACGAATATGTAAAATTAATGTAATAAAATAGTTTGATATTAAAGATTAATTTTAAATTTGTATTTTCAATGTATAATCACTTATGTAGATAAATTATTTATAAAATATTGCTACTTTCTAATGTATATATGAATATATATATATATATATATATAAATATCTTTTTATAATTTACACATGAATATATTTTTTAAATAACTGTGATCGATGAACAGCAATGATTTAGATGAAACTTAGTTTCCCAACTAAATAAATGATGCCAAGTATGATACGTAAACCGCATATTTCACCCACCATCAAAGTGAAGGAAAAAAAAAAAAAAAGATAATATTACGTGGAATCGTTGACTCAATAATTTTGAGACAGATTCAAGGGAAGAGTTTACACAGAAGCTTCAAGAGAAAACTTATCAAGATTCATACTTAAATACTTAGGGTTCCATTTCAACGAAACATTTTAGGTTTTGCACATTTATTTAATATTGGTGTTATTTATCAAGACTTTTACTAAATATACTCATTATGTTTAATTATAATCTCAAATATATAAACAGTATTTCAAAATCTCAAATGTTTTCGCTATGTTTATACTTAATTCTAAAAATGCTCATTATATTACACATGTTAGTGGACACCATCCGTTGGTAGGTAAAATTACTAACATTCCTGTAAATTTAGGGCTGAAAATTGATGGCTTTAGCTAGGGCTAGGAGTGTTAACAGATAGAGTTGGACAGATTGAAATCTAATTTTAATCCTACTTATTCAAAATATCATAACTCTAATCTGTTTATTAACTCATTAAAAAAACTTCGATCCTAACTCATTTACAATTCATTTAATAAACGAATTGGCAGGTTATTAATGGGTGATAGAACTGATAACCTAAATATTTGAACTCTTGACAAACGATGATTTAACAAGAAGAGTTTCGGTGTGATAAAAAGTGAAAATAGGTCAGTAACAGAAAAAAAAATTAAGACAACAGTAAAAAAATACAAAATAGGCGACTAGAAAAAAACTTAGCTGAGTAAAATAACCAAGGGACTTATATATATTAAACTCTAATAAGTTAAATGGGTTATTAAACAGGTTAATAAGTTATAAAACAGGTTATTAATTTATTTAATTAATTAAATTGTTGAAAAGGTTAATGGATTATAAATCGTTTACTCAAAAATCTGAATCTAAGCTCATTTATAAATAGGTTAAACAAGCGGATTAATGGGTTGACCATAACATTAATACTCTTAGCTAAGGCCAAAGGCAACTACTTTAGAAGGATCTTATATGAAGCAAACTTTGAGTATAGTGCTAAATAGCAAGTGTTAGGGAGTAAAAAAATAGAATATTTCGAAGCTACGTGATTGACAGAAAATGAGAAGGTAAAGTTGGAATAAATATGTTTCATGAAAATAGTTAGTAGGAAAAATGATTGAATATATAAATAAAAGTAAAAAAATATATTATGAATCAAGAAAATTATTGGCATGGGGCATGGTTTCCTGTCCCATGCCATACCACGCAGTTACCAACCATGGCCTATGCCCGTTTTCTGAGATTCTGATCCTATGCTCTTGGGAGCATTGTGCTCCCGGGCGCATATACCTATTTTTTTAATTTTTTTTTAAAATTTTTTCGTGAACTTATTAACCTAAGTGTATTTAATGTATGTATCAATTTTTAACATTTTTGAAGATTTTTAGATATTTATTTCAGATTTTTAAAAATCAGTGTCATTTTAGGTAATTAATCTTCAAAAAATGGTAAAAATTCATACACATATAAAATACATATAGATTAACAATATTATAAAAAAATTTCAAAAAAAATAAAAAAAAAAACAGGTAGAGCATGCAGCACCGGGAGCATACGATGGAGGTCCGGTTTTCTGTGCCTTCGTTTTCCTTCCTTCCAGGTGCAAGCAAGGACAAATCTATGGCGACTGAATCGTAATCTCGGACTTCAATTCCATTCTCAGTCAAATGTTTACAAACCTCAGCAGAAACTTTTCTTTTGTCAACATAAAAGAAAGCTGAATCTGTTTTTACAATAGCAAATGAATGAACAACTGGGGAGTAAGGTACATCACTCCCACGAACGTTGTAACAGCAATTGCACGTGCATTCTCTTGAGCAAGTTTCTCTCTTAGATCCTTCAATTTTTCTGCAGTGGAACAAGCAGCAAATTCTAATGGCTGAACAATCACAGGGCCAATTTCTTGTGAAGGCCGTGTCGATCGAACAGCATAACTCACTGCTGCTGTTCCATTTCGTCTCCAACACGCATTTGGCAATTTCGACAGCAGTGCCTTCTCTCCCGTCCTCCCTCCATCATATTCCCCCTCCCATCTCATCATCCCCAAAGCTCCCAACCCCTGGCTGCCATCTCCTAACCAAGTGCTAGCATCTCCCCCATCTTCGACAAACATTCGGTGGTCGCAGGTCATGCCAAATTAACATCTACGTCGTCGACCTCCATGAAAGCCAAATCGGACATTAGCCAATCTCTTTCTCCCATTAAATCCGGACATTAGCCAAATCGGCCGGAAAGCCTCGTCTCCTTTAAATCCGGCACCAGCAATCCATCGGAATGTTGTCGACAAAGGAAAACCACCGCCACCTTCTTCGTGATCGAATCCACGAGATCCAACCTAACAGGTCTTGATGGCCCTCTTTCAGATCAGATTCATGCCGGAAAAATCCAACAATATAAAGATTCTGCCATCGATGTCGAGCGTCGGTTGAACGAGCATCCCCAACAGAGTATTGCATGCATTCAACACCAACACCTCCTTGCTTGAAACACCGTCAACACCTAATTTTTTAGTAATATGATAATTAGAGACTGACAATATGTGCACAAATTAAGGTGCATCTCCACCGTGTGTAGGTACATCATCTTCCTCATCGCTAATGGCTGCTGATTGGATTCGTCGAAGGCTGGAGGCAGTATCATATGGCAATAAAAAGCATCTGAAGTTTCCGTCCATCCCTACAAATTAACGCCAATCAATTCCCTCCAATTACAACGGCGAGTCACACACACACAACTTCCCCCACCATGGCTTCCAGTACTCTCCTCTGCCATCTCAACATTGCTCATGGTCTTCTCGTCGCTTTCTCACCAATCCAAGCACCCCCAGGCTCCAAACTTTTTTCATGAATCTCTCCATAAATACCTCTTTGAATTTCCACTTCATTTTCTCCTTATCAATAGGCTACGCCAAAATAGGATGGCAACTGGATGTCCGGAATCCAGTTCAACCGCGGTTTTCCTCGTCAACAACGGCCGTTCTTCATGGGCTTTTTCCCAAACAGAGTTTGTGCACCAGGGGTCTTTTAGACATTTTCAAAAATTAAACCTGAAATGTAAGGGACGTCTGGAAAGCTAACTAACGGACGTTGAAGGAATGGGCATTTTCGAAATTAAGTATAAATATAGTATGTATATTTGGAATTTTCAAAACATATTTGAGATTAAGATTAAACATGGTGGTAATTTTAAAAAAGTCCTATTATTTATAAATCTACGATAACATTATGGGTGCGCTTGTTTGGGAGAAAAAAATGTCAATCAAAATTTTTCAATCCAAAATTTTTCATTTTCTATAACTACTCTATTTCTTAATTATTTTTTCACATTTTCTATACAAACTACCCTATTTTTCAATCAATTCTACACAACTACTCATACAACTAACCTACCTATTTTAACTTTATTCTCTTTAATCTACCTTAAAAACTTTTCGTCCAAAATTTTACTCCCAACCAAACACACTCAATATTTTCAAATATTTAATTAACTAAGTTATTGAAAAATAACTAATCAAAAAAAGTTATTGAAAAATATCTTGACTGATCTTTTTTTAGGTCATATACCCTATAAATAAACTTAAAAGATTATCTTAACATTTGCTACCACCCTTCTAATTAACTTCTCAATAATTTTCAACTGTGATGATTTTTTATATCTTAACCAAGTAAATATGGCTTGAGTTAGGCTGAGGGGGTTCAACCTCTGCTAGCTGATTTGCTACCGTGGTGCCGGGATTATATTGAGCAAATGAGACGGGTGAAACTCCTTGACCAGGCGAGCGTTTTGGACCTTCCCCTTGTACCCAGATGGACCAAACCACCAGACGGTGTCTTCAAGTTGAATGTGGATGCACGATGTTTACTGGATAAGGGTGTCTTGGGGTTTGCCGCTGTTATCAGGGTTTCTCATGGGTACTTCATTGCTGCTAGTGGTTGTAGACGGATGGGTGTGGGGGAGCCTCTTATCATGGAAGCAAACGCTTTTCGTTTGGGTATTCTGTGGGCTCTCCAACTCAAGCTCCGCAATGTCCAGATTGAGTCCGACTCTCTTCTTTTGTGCACATACCTGACCAACGAAAGCCAGATTCTCTCACCGGTGGGTCACATTATCTCTGTGATTAGAACAATTCTCGATGCTAATCCTCATCTCTCGGTCTACCATATTCTAAGACAAGGGAACACGGTTGCCCATGCCTTAGCTGATCTGGTATCGGTTTCTGCTATGGAACATATGTCTTAGTGGGGAAACCCCCCACAAGTTATTGTTGAGAAAATTTGTATAGGCAATTTTTTGGCAATGAACTCCGCGGATTACTCTATCCCGAACCCTTTTCAAACTGTGAGGGGGTCGGGCTAGAGTCATTCCTTTGATCAATATATATATATGGCTTGAGTTTATTAAAAGTATAAAAAAATAAGAATTTTTATACATTTCAAGTCAAAATGATTTCAAAATCAAATCTTATCCGCTGACATAGCCCCACTAAGCTTGGAAAAATTGGCACGGCACCTCAATGGAATAAGCAGGTATGTCTCGCCATATATCCCGCAATGTGAGCATGACATAAATGGAAATATTTATTATAAAAAAAATACAGACATATAGAATTTTAAAGGATATACTATTTTCTACCATTTTCTATTGTAATTATTTTCGCTTACCTTTTCTTCCGTTATTACCTCTGTCTGTCTTAGCTCATTTGTTTTTATTTTCGAAAGATATATTTAGATTTTTTATGTGTAATTTTTGGTCCGCCGATCTCATACTAAAAATATATTTTTTTTATTTTTTATTTTATAAAAAAAAGTAGACCTCACCTAAGTCTTGAACGGATGAAATATGGTACTTTTAAATTTTGTTTGGTATTTTTAAAAAATAAAAAAAGCATGGATACATGTGTCCCTTCCTGTTTTAAAATAAAAATTCCACGCACAGTTTTTTTTTGTGGTAATTCCAAGCATATTTTCAATCTAGGTGGGTGGAGTACGCATTTTTATAAAAGTAATGAAAATAAAAAATTGTAGGCTTCCAATAAATCGGAGAAAACCTAATTTTTTATTAATTTACGTTTATATCTATCTTAATTTCTATTAAATGATGCTATGAGACATTCTTATAATAATTTATATTGGAAGATTATAAGTTCCACTAATAAACCAGGGAGAACAAACTCCCCACAGCTCCCATCAACACCATCCTAATTTTTGATCTACTCACTTTCGATGATATTGATAAAGATGATATTAATAAAGGGATAATTATTCAAAACAACTGATTGCGTGAAGTCAACGTTTGGTATCTACGTACAAAACAAATGTATCCGTTCCCATTTATAACAAAAGATAAAAAAAAATTTAAATTCAAAAATTATAAAATTTTACAGTGAAGATATGTATATAAGGTGCACGGTTTATTAAAATAAAAGGAAATGGCTGCCCGTAAATCACGCCGTAGAGGATTGCAACTGAAAATTTCAAAATTTTAATATCTTAATGAGGTAATTTGCAAATATACTTACGTAATTTCAAAAATTGCAAATAATACTAACATAATTTAATCATAACTGTAAATATACTCATGTCATTATGACATCGTTAATGATGTCATAATGCAGATATATTTGCACAGATATGCAAACTACATTGTTATATTTACGAAAACTAAATATATCCACTTAATTTTTAAAATTACAAATATAAATATATAGTTTTCATATCTTTACAAATATGCTAATGTCATAATGGTGTAGTAGGAGTGTGGGTATATTTGCGATTAATTCTAATTATATAAAAAAAATTTCTAATTTCTGAAATTATATGAGTATATTTATAATTGTAGTTAAACTGAGTTGGTGTACCAACAAATCACGTTAATATGCTCTTTTATTACTACGGATTTGATGATTTTTTTACATAGCCCATCGCGACGTCGATCATTAATATAATTTGTACGTATATGTATCAGAATAGACTTGATTAGAAATATGTAGGACTATAAATGAATAAAATATTTTGATAAGCACATCCGTAAGTGATACCATTGCGTGGTCGAATGCTGTTGCTATCTAAAAGCAGTACTTTTGTCGGAGGTTACACAATCGTTGAACATGCGATGGTATGGCCAATCCATGTGGCCCGCAGAATTTTTTTAAATATATTTTTTATGTTGAAAAACGGCATAAAGTGGAATTGCGGGGAACCCATCAGGCCCGTCGCCATCAGCGGCAAGGGAAATTTCCAACTCAATTAGGGATGCGCCATTTTTAATGTTTGGGTCCACAATGAAATCAAAACTGACCAATATAAGTTCTTTTTTTTCTTTTTTTTTTGCATGTTAACTCACTTGTTAAAAATCTTTCAACTAGGAATTCATGCGGTATAGCTATAAACTTTTTTTTATTATTATTGATATATACACGATATCACATCCAATATTATAATCAAGCACATCAACCCTCATCCAATGGAAGAATTTTCTTTGTAAATATCTCCACAATAGGGAGGAACATGCAAAACACCAGACTTAGGGAGGAATTAATAAAACCTCACGACTTGTGGGGACTGGAATTCGATCTCTTGCCATTCGACCGAACCACTTTTTTCGCCAAAAAATCATATCACCAGGCTGTTGGCCTGGTGGTAGCTATTAAAACTCTTTAAAGCCACATAATTTAATGCTATTCCGTGTGCAAAATTGATTCAATGCACTTGGGTGCTTAATACACCCCAATGTAAAATCTATTTTTTAATTTTTTTTCATAATGTTTTGTAATATTATTAATTTAAGGGCATGTTTTGCTGCAACAAAAAAAATTCTAAATCAACATATTTTTTATTTAAAATTTTCGTTATTTATAAATATTTTTTTTATCGTTTTTCACATATTTCTATACAACTATTCTGTTTTTCAGTTTTTTTACATAACATTCATGCAACTAACCTATCTACTACTTAACTTTATTTTATTTACTCTTTATTATTACTTCTATTATATTATATTATTTTCTTATAACTCATAAACTTTTAAACTTAAGAGGGTGTTTGTTTACACAAAAAACTTTTTGAGCTAAAATTTTTCGCTTTTCATAATTATATTATTTTTCACTTCTTCTTATATAACTACTCTACTTTTCAATCATTTATATAAAATTACTCATTCATCTAACATTTCTATTTTAACTTTTTTCTCTTTACCTATCATTATTACCCCCATTAAATCACATAATGTTTTCTCATTTCAAAAACTTTTACACTAAAATTTTTCATCAAAAGTTTATCACTTTCCAAAAGTTTTATCACTCCCTAAATACATCCTAAGCATATTTTATTTACAACTTTTATTATTTTTGGAGATATATTTTTAATTTTTTGAAATAAGGGTATTTTAGTCATTTCAAAATAACTAAAACCTTTCTTGTTTTCAAAAATCAAACAATTATATGTACATCTCAAAAATGATAAAATTTAATGTATATATTAAATATACATAAACTAACGATTCTAAAAAAAATTCAAAAAATTCAAAAAATTGAATTTTGCACCCAAGTGCACAAATCAGTTCCGTCTTGTACGGCCTACTTAATATTCGGTCATGCTAAGTTTTACACGAGTAATTAATCGAAACGTAAGAACGAAAAATTATTGATGGACAAAAATGACAATATTTTACAATATTGAAGTAGCCCGAGTACATCTCTATATATATACACGTAATTATGTTGCAATGTGCTTTAAAATGGACCTCAAATATTAGATTGTAATTAAACTTTATACAATTATTTATCCATATAAAAATTATATTTTAGACGGTTTAAATGTTAAAAATATTACTTTAAACTTGATATTTACGTTAAACTATTTTATTACGTTGATTTTGCACTATTTTAAGATATGGATCATATACATATTGGATTTGAATGAAAATTAATATTGTAATAAAGTGAATAATTCTAAATATAATAAGTAGCGTGGATTTCTTATTCATTATTAAACAGGATTACAACTGCACCGTGCAATCGCATCCACTTGAATATTTTTCATAATATAATAGTTGTAGCATCGATGACGTGCAAGTTAGCACTGGCTGGCATTCGTCGATACATGTACTCTGGCCGGTTACGCTTGTTTTGACTGGACTCTCTGATTCCGTGCAGCAGGAGCATGGCTGGCACGTGCCTCGAGGGAGCTGTCGTCGCAAATGACGTCTGCCGCACTCCCATTTGTCATATCTATGTAGATCATTTGCAAGTTTGTTTTCTTCCTCATTATTTAACGGTGCCAATCTCCTTTTTTTCTTTTTTTGTTATGTCCACATCATGACCCTTGCTAAAATTATTTGCAACTCAGCCCTCATGTTCAGATTGCTGTTGGAAGTCGACAGGTTTTATCGTTATGAGGTGACTTTGTGGCTCCAACACGGATTTGCGCGTATACTGAATACTGTGTGCTGCGTACGTACTACCCATTTGTTGCCTCCGATATTTTCGTAGGGTGTATTTGGTAATGGATAAAACTTTTGATGAAAAGTTGTAAAGAGTAAAAATTGTCAAATAATGTGATATGATAGGGGTAATGATGAATAATAAATAGGATAAAGTGGAAATAGATAGGTTTGTTGTGTTGGTAGTTGTGTAGAAATGATTGAAAAGTAGGATAGTTGTATAGAAAAATGTGAAGAAATGATTAAAAAATAGGATAGTTGTAGAGAATGAAAAGTTTTAGGGTGTGTTTGGTTTGAGGTAAAACTTTTGATGAAAAGTTTTTGGAGTAGAAGTTGTCAAATCAATAAAAAGTGATGTGATATAATAGGAGTAATGATGAGGAGTAAAGAGAATAAAGTTAAAATAAATTGGTTAGTTGTATGGGTAGTTGTGTAGAAATGATTAAAAAGTATGGTAGTTTGTATAGAAAAATGTGAAAAAATAATTAAAAAATAGAATAATTATGAAGAGTGAAAAAGTTTTAGATTGAAAAGTTTTAGTTGACACTTTTTTGCCCTAAACAAACACACCCTAATGTTCTCGAGCCCTCTGTGTTTGCTGCAATGACTCTGCTGCCGTTTCATTAGACTAGCGGCACGTTCCAAGACTAATCGTTATTTTGACGATCACACTGTCATTTCCTGCCAATCACACATTTATTAAAAAAAAAAAAATTCATTTTCCATCATTTCTCACCATTTCACAATTTTACATATTACTAAATATCCCTTAGCATGATACGCTGCTGCCAGAGTCATCGGTTAACAAAGGGAAAGGGACATTTGGGAACATTATTATTATTATTATTTTGACAGCGTGGGATAGTGTGGAGAATAAAAATAAATATTTTAAGATTTGTGTAATTAATGTGAAATAATATAGGTAAAGTTAAAATAAATAGGGTAGTTGATAGGAAAAATAATTGAAATACATGATAAATTTGGAAAAATAGAGTCGTTGAGTAGATTAATTATTAATTTTGAAAATCATGCTCCTACATAAACCTCCCTAAGCATGTACGTAAACAAACACTAAAATAGTTTTTTATTTTAAAAATCTTAAAAAAATCTTTGCACACACCTTTTAATATAATCTTATAGTTTAATCCCTAATTAGCCTTTTATTCTTATTGTTATCTATTTGAATTATTTTTACATCTGTTTTTAGAAATAGGATAAAAACGTATTGTTGTATGTTGATAATAAGAAAAATTGTATGAAAAATAGCAAAAATTATATGAAATATGTGAAAAAAGTTATTATTTTTTGAAAATAAAAAGATATTTATGGAAAATGAAAATTACATTGAATTCTCATCTCATTTCCATCGCATCTTAACCTTGTCCCATTTAGATCCACTGTCATATCTATTTTATTTTGGTTTTCTTTACTTTTAATCATTGTTATGTCATCTCAAATTAAAATGACGACATGTGATTATGTATAATATTATTAAAAATGCATAGTTAATGTAATCTAATTTGAAGAAGACGCATTAAAAAGTATGATGCTTTCAAAAATCATGACATTAATTTATTATAAACCAAATTTCTATCTAATCTGGCCAAGTAAGAACCATCTTCCCAGTTAATTTTTATCTGAACTCCAGATTTTGATTTCTTCCTGTGGTTCACTACTTTCACTGCGACAGACGTAGATGAATGCAATTGATTCTTTTTCGTTGCATGTAAATATATTTGATTATAATTGATTTTTAGCCTCAAGTACTTGATTGCTCCTGAGCAATATTATTTGATTAAATGCAGCCACTTTTTAGATTAAAAGCTTTTTTAAAAAGTGTTCGATACAACTGCTTAAACCTGATTAGTTTGCCACTGGGAAGTGGAAAACAAAAGATGAAAAAACTTTTGCATACCATGCTGATCTTGAAAAGCTCACTCGGCAATACTGAACACAAATTGCGTTAGTGTATTTTACCAATTGCAAACAAATTTAATTTTAATTGCCAAAAATTAGCTGCTTATAAAAATTTTATTACACGCTTAAATGACCAGCTTCTTTTGGCCATAGTAGCTTGTTTGTAGTGATTCAAGTAGCTTGAATGGGATGAAAAATAGTATAAAAATGTAATAATATGTGTTGGTTATGGTACAAGTTGTATTAAAGGAATTGATTAAATTTTTGAATGTAAAAGTTCGTATGATGGAGATAAAAGAAGTAAAAAGAATAAAAGTAAAGAGATCTGAACATTTACGACCGAACGCATGGGGCCAGCCATGCGTCCAGCCCAAAAATATATTTTTTTATTTCTTTCATTTTTTTTATGAACAAGTAAATCTAGGTGTATTAAATTTATAAATCAAGTTTTACCATTTTTGGATATTTTTAAGTATTTTTTAGATTTTTAAAGACAGTGGCATTTCTGTAACTATCTGTCTAATTACAGAAATGCCACTATCTTTAAAATTTTTAAAAATATTTAAAAATATCCAAAAATGGTAAAACTTGGTTTATAGATTTAATACACCTAGATTTACTTATTCATGAAAAAAATGAAAGAAATAAAAAAATATATTTTTGGGCCGGACGCATGGCTGCCCCCATGTGTCCGGCCGTAAATGATCACGACGCAAAATTAAAATAGATAAATTAATTATACGAGTAGTTGTATAGAAATAATTAAAAAATAAGGTAGTTGTATAATAAGGTAGTTACGATGAGTGAAAATTTTATTTTAGTTTGAAAATTTTTTTTCATAAACAAATATATTCAAACTATAAAAATTATATTAAAAAATTTAAAAACTACCTTAGAAATGAGTAATGAAGTAAAATTATTGGGTTTTTTTTTTCTAAACATACCCACTACATTTATAGTTAATCTCGAAAATGTCAAATCTGTTAAAAACTCTTAGTTATATTTTAATAAATGGTCGAAATACCTCTGTTATAATAAAAGATAAAATAAAATAAAAATAAAATGAAATTAGGGCTCTTAAAAGTTAGAGCTCATATGAAATTAATGTATTGGTGAGTTACGACATTCAATTTTTCAATTAAGTCCATAATTTGATGATCATATTAGTAATTTTACGTATTAAGTCATAATGTTAATTCATGGACTGAGTGTTTTTGAAATTAATTATAAACATAATGACTATATTTAAGATTTTATAAATGTAGTAAGGATATTTGAAATTGAGTTAGAGTGTAACCGTCATATTTAGAAAAATCTTGGGGGAGATTGTGGGAAAGTGAAAGTTAATGAGAAATGTGGTATTTGTATGATTGATATGAAATGATAAAGGTAAAATTAGAATAAATAAGTTTATTAAAAGATAATTGATAAGAAAAATAATTAAAATATATAGATAAAAATAAAAAATATAATAATTAAATATTCAATGAAGCGTGTTGAAATCCTTGGACCCATGTTTTTCGGGACCCTAGTTCAATGCACCCGGGTGCATTGAGCCTCAATGCTGCACCCGGGTGTACTTCACCCCTTTTTGCTTTTTTTTTTTAAAATTTTTTTTACACGATTGTTAATCTAAGTGTATTTAACATGTGTATAAATTTTTATATTTTTTGGAGATTTTTAGATATTTTTTTGAATTTTTTAAAATCAGTGGCATTTTTAGTAATTTAAATTTACTAAAAATGTCATTGATTTTAAAAAATCCGAAAAAAATATCTAAAAATCTTTAAAAATGGTAAAAATTTATACTCATGTTAAATACATTTAAATTAACATTTTTATAAAAAAAATTCAAAAAAATAAATAAATAAAAGCGAAGTACACCCGGGTCCACCCAACTACCCGTACTCCGTTACCAAACGTATCCGTTAGGTGTTATTTCGATTACCGAGTGCAATCACGGGGTGGAATTTTTTCACGGGGTGGAATTGAAGATGCAAGTGCGGTGGGAAAGCTGACATGTTTCTCCGTCTAATTGGGTGGGAATCGTCACGAATGATGTCATCCCGAAATCTAGATCAGGTGTTCGAAATTTCGAATTCACCGACTTGTCTCTGGAGGTGGAACCTCATTTAAGATGTAGGGCTAAAAATGCACCACCCAATGCACGCTCATAGGGTTTGCCCCGCCGTCATAGGAAAATGACTGCTGGACTTTTCTGCTGCGATTGAAATGAAAAGCAAAAGAAACTTAAATACAGGGACGTTTGCGAACATGAGAGTGCAGTAATTAGTTTTCTCATTGTATATGTTTTTCTAAGATTAATTATTGTTTTGTTAGGGAACGTTGGCTGATGTGTAAAATTATAGGATTATAGAAAATAGAAAAAATATATTTTGAAAAATACGTGATTGATAGGATATGATAGATGTATAGTTGGAATAAATAGATTTGTTGTATGTAGTTAGTAGAAAAAATATTTGTATATAGAGATAAAAGTGAAAGAAATAGTGTGATTGATAGAGTAATGATTGACCTTTTCAAACCAAATCCTATAAGTTTTTCATGGTTCACACACTTAACGATTACTAAACGTCTACTTAATTATATTATTTTTTCCACTTTTATTTTTACGTTCCAATCATTATCTCTGTAATTGCATATAATAAACTTATTTATTCTAACTATACACCTATCATTTTCCATCAATCACACATTTCTTAAAATATTCTCTTTTTCATTTCCCACTATTTTTCACAATCCCACAATTTTATACATTATCAAACATCCCCCCCATATTCTTTAGAGAATTAATTTAGTTTATGCATTTTTATAAAAAATTATTATTAACTAATTTCATGAATTGTTATTTTTAATTTTCCAGCTTTACTTGTTTTATGATTGATATCATTCCTAAGTTAGTAATAATTTTATATTTTTTCTTGATTAATCCTTTATATCGCATTCCTTTGGGCGAGATGTTTTGTTCTTTTTTTTTCACATTTTATGTGTCGAGTAAAGAGAAATAAGTTAATTGTATTAGTAGTAGTAAAGAAATAATTACGAATAGGATAGTCACATAGGAAGATGAAAAAATATTTAAAAATAGAGTAGGTGTAGAGAGTAAATGTTTTTGTTGTAGTCAAACATACCCTAAATAAAAAATGAGCATAATTGTTGTCTAAGATATGTATAAAGTCAATATAATAAAATTATTTATTTTATATATTAATTTAAGACTTATTAATTCAACATTTAAAATTTTAAATCATCTAGAATTAATATTCTTTCCATACATATGAATAGTTTTGAAAATTGGCCTCCGATAACTTGCAAATAAACTCAACGAGGGGACTACAACTAGCTAAGACACACATTTTTTTGAATTTTTTTTTTACAATCTTGTAGACCCAATCTAGATTATCATACAGACAATTTGTACAAATTTTGGATAATAGACATTATTTATTTTCGAATTTTAAAATTCAAAAATTGTGCATAAATGGCCTTTTCTCAATTTCAAATTTTTTTAAAAAGTAAACACTATCTAAAATTTTTAAAAATTGGCCACATGGTTAATCTTTGTTAGGCACACATGCGCATGAAAAGAAACTAAAATGAATAAAAAAATAGATTTCCTAGATAAATGCAACTTCCCTTAATTGCGTCCGGGCACAGTAGGTGATCCGTGCCCTTGAAAATTATTATAACATTTAAGTATTTTTATTATGTACATATGTATATTTCAGCACATATCGCCTAAATTTTGGTCATGTAATAATACATGATATTAGGTAATGTGATTGGTTAAATTTTGATTTCACCATTAATGCTATAAAAATTCAAGAGGTTTTCATGAATCTAGGCTTGACCAAGGCTGGACCCTGACTTATATGTCATCTTCATTAACAATTTATACCTTAAATTTGTATTCTTAAAAGAAAACTATCCTTTTTAAGAATAATACATACATGTATATACAAAATGATAAAACTTAATATATAAATTAAATACACATAGATTAATAGTTTTTAAAAATTCAAAAAATAAAAAATGAGTGTTGCATTGATTGGCATTACAGTTTCGAATTTTCGATGCAACCAGGTACATTAAATTTATTTGCATTTTTTTCATTACATGCAACCAATTGCTCGTTTCTAGACTTGAAGTTATGCCTAGTTGACGAAAGTACAAGTTGTTATATATCAGAAAAGGAGAAAATTCATAATATTTAAAATTTGAGGTTCTCTTAAGTACCAAGTATAACAAAATCCACTTCTTCATACATACATTTTGATATGATTTAATTTCATATGCATATTTTGATATGAGCATCCAATTCTTAAATACCTAACCATCCTATTTTTTAAAATTTCACATTTTTTTATTTAACTACACTTTTGTTACATATTTATCCTCCTAAGTTCTAATGGTTCTTTGCATTTTTAGTTTTAATTTTTTGAAAATGTTAAACTAAATGTATATAATTCATAAGCCAAAATTCACCATTTTTTAATGTATGTGTATATGTTTTAAATCTTAAATAGAGGGATATTTTGTTTATCTTCAACCTATGAGAATGGCCACAATTTCATGTGTTTAAAATTTTAAGAAAATATAAACACATCTTCGAAAACGTCAAATCTTAGTTTATGAATTTCATATATCGTTTAACATTAAAAAAAATAAACTAAAAAATATGCAAAGAAATGGGATTTACGGTCGGTCAGAAATCACCCCTATTCTGACCCCGTAGTAAACAATCGGTGACCAAGTTCTAATTAACACTCCTTTCATATTGCATTTTTTTCTCTTACTCTTTAAAAAAAAATTGTTGGTAAACTTTTTCTACATTATGCCAAACAAACTGAATTCTAAATTTGGAAAACATAAGAAGGTGAAGGACCCCGATTCAGTGCTCCCGGGAGCGTGCAGTGCTGCATGCTCCCGGACTCATACATATATGTTTTTTTACTTTTTTTTGAAAATATTTTCATAAAAATGTTAGCCCAAGTGTATTTAATCTGTGTGTAAATTTTTACCATTTTTGGAGTATTTTAGGTATTTATTTTTTATTTTTGAAAATCAGTGGCATTTTACGTAATTTTAAATTACTAAAATGCCACTGATTAAAATTACGTAAAATGCCACTAATTTTCAAAAATAAAAAATAAATATCTAAAAATCTCCAAAAATGGTAAAAATTGATATATATGTTAAATAAACTTTGGATAACATTTTTATGAAATTATTTTCAAAAAAAAATTAAAAAAAATATATATATGCGCCCGGGAGCATGCAGCACTGCACGCTCCCGGGAGCACTGAATCGGAGTCCGAAGGTGAATAGGCCTTTAGAATGGAAGGTGGTAAGAGCAGACTGGCCGAATAATAGATCCCGAACAAGCTCCCAAAGGAAATTTGGCACCAACGGATGTTGATTGTTGACCAGGAACTAATAAATGCCATTCATGCCAGAAATGTCTTGTTGGCACTTTCATTAAAATACGGCCACACAACTTCGTGGCACCTTGTCGTCCACAACGACAAGCTTGGCAGCGTGTGCCACGTCAATCGCCCTCGCCCTCGCCCTCGCCCTCGCCCTCGCGGGAATCGTCTTTTGTTAGCTCTTAGCACATTAATAATCGAAATGCGACAGGGAAGCTTGAAAAAGGCATTTGGAAGATGCATAATCTTAGTTTCTTACCACGAACATATTTTTTGAGGAAAAAAAAAACCTCACTTTTGAATTTCATTTGTTTGTCTTTCCTTTCATGCCTTCGAAAATAATTTAGTCCTTTGTTCCACACTTTCGAATTGAAGCACACCCAAATATAAAATCGTATTAAGAAATAAAAAAGTTAATGATTTTATTGAAAAAATTAAAAATTAATAGAACCAAACAGGCCCTTCAAACTTCATAATTACATGGTTTCTGAAATTACATCTATAACTCATCTTATACTCCATCGCCAGGCTTGATGGAAGACACTCAAAATCAAAACAATACTGGTTGGTATATCTTGTGGGTAATTTGATATCCACGCAGTTTATTTTTATTTCTAAAATATTGTTTCTGTAATCGGAAACACTTAGAAAATTTAGATTATTTTAAAACTTGGCTAGTAACTTACAAATGGAATGAGATGTAAAATCAATGAAAAAGTGTTATTCTATATTAAAAATGAGAAAAATTGTTTTCAAATTGAAAAAAATTATATAAAAAATAAGAAGAGTATGCTATCATTTTCTAGGAATGATAAAAATGTTTTTCAAGAACGAAAGATTCTCCCTCAATACTCAACTCATCTCAGTGAAATTTATAATGAAAACGATATTTAGAATCCTTAATAAGTATAAATCGATGATGAAGAATGACACGTTGATTACCCGAATTGGGGACTTGCGGAGTGATTAGCGTTTAGCTAAAATGATTAATGTTTGGAACATGTCTACATCACATACTTGGAAAGTAACACAAATTCGCAATAATTTCCCCGGCATTATTAGGGCGTTGATTAGAACGTTGTGGTCCGCCAGCAGTCCAGAGGGCAACGTTAGATTTTTCAATCATGCCGTTGGGAAGATTACACTAGCGACGACCGCATATGAATTTCTCTTCTGTGCGATCCACGTCATTCGGACGCGTGGCGTCCATCTTGGCGGACAGATGCACCCGACCGACGACGAACGGAAATTTGTGTTGCGTCGGTCAGTTAATTTTTTTTTTTTTATGATTGTATCATCTCATATGGTATTATAATCATGCTTTTGAAACATTCTTACAATTTCTACACAATATAATATAAATATTTTACCAATATGTTTATTTTTTCCCACAGTATTCCTCAATATCCTACCTGATGAACGCTTTCACAAAAATTTAAAAAGAATAATGCCATCGCTGATGCTCCCGCATGCACCACTGCTGTGGAATGTTAAACCGAAGACGCCCAGCTCGCCCGGACAGGCCTCGTACTAAGTGGCCGGTCAGTTAAATTTTTAAGGTTCACATGCGTTGGGCCATTCCACACATTGCCAAAACCAGCATTGGCCGCACACAAGAATGGACCAGCAAAGACCTCCACGCATGTGCCAATTTTATAAGCCATTTGAGTTTTTTTTTTTCTTTTTTTAAAAAAGTTTAAACTTCATTTCTACAACATCATGATTTAGGGCCCATCTGTTGACATGCTAAAGTTTAGAAAAAATTCCTGCTTATTCTCTCGCATCTTATGATTTGATATTTTAATCGCTTAATTATTGTACATTTTTTATTATTATCTCTTTATTTCTGTCAGAGAAAAGAACGAAGGCACATGTGTGATCCTATTAATTTTTAATTTTAATTATTTTTCACATTTTTTCACATAATTCTTCGAGGACTATTTCTAACGTATTGAGTATGCTTAAATTGGATGATATTTATTATTTTCAAGACAATTTTTTCAAAGTTAAACACAATCTTTTTATGTTTTTTATACTACATTTTCATTACTTATAAACATTATTACATTCTCATCCTATTTAAGCATTTGAATGCTTTGGAACAGGTGTAATCTGTTTTAATTTTATTTCTTTTACTCTTGAGTATCACTCTTTATATATTATATCAATCTTTTATTTTTAAATTTTTTATGCTTGCATTTCCATTTTTACATGTGCATCTTCTAAAAAAATCCCTATGCTCAAAAAGTGATCACGGCAATAACCTTCAAAGGCACTGTTATCTACTTCATTGAAAAGATAAATTTGCCCTTTTAAATTTTTTCTAATTAAAATAATTCAACCTTAAAATGACTTTTAAATTATTTAATATCTTGTATTAATGATTTATTATCATCAATGAATCCATGTTAAAGTTAAATTATCTCAATTAGAAAATTTTAGAAGGGTGAAATCGTCTTTTAAATGGGGTAGATAACAGTTGTATTGATGACATACGCATGAGAGGAATTTAAGGTGAAATATTATGGGTATAAGAGAAATTTATGAAATGTTGTAGGTATATTAAGAATTATGTGCATTTATTATGGACCGATTTACATGTACCAGGAGTGTCATGGTTGGGTATGGATCTCTTGCGTGAATAATTAATCCAACACTTGTTTTCCAACCAACCATGAATTATGCACAAGCAGTTACAGATTAACGTTGATTAACATTATCTAAACGGACGTCATGCCAACAGGAAAGAGAACCAAGCCTTATAATGAAGATATGGTAAATATTTTTAAATCAGATATGTGAGTGCGATAGGGTTTATCTTTTATAATTTTTTTTGTTATTAAGAGATTTAGCTGTTGCTTATTTCCATCATTTGATAACATTAAAGTCTACTGAATGTACCAATATTTTTTAATATATATAAAAATTATCAATATATAAATTCTCCTGTGGCCTTTAAAAAATGAATATGATGAGTGACCATCATGGAAAATAAAAAACAAACTTGGTAGAAGGTCATGTAAAAAAATTAAAATTAAGAAATATTTAAAATTATATTATAAAACTAAATAAGAAAAATTTATCTTCAAATAATATATAGAATTTTAAATTATATTAAATTAAATTACCAAGATAACATTATTAACTCAATATTTTTTATTTTGGAATAGTACACATATATTTTTTTATTATATTAGCTAAATAATTTTTCATATAATCATAAAAGATTGAATTTTTTAAAAAGGTTAATTATATTTAGAGATAAATCAATTCTGACAAATAAAAAAGCTAAATATTACTACAAGGTATATAAATTACAAATGATTAGATAAAATAAAATTATGTCATATCTATATAAAGTTATAAACCATTCAACTATGCCCTTAACATGGCTCCAATAATCTTAACTAATATCTCTTAATAACATTAATTCACAAAAATTTCAAAAAATATAATTGAATAATAATAATAATGATAATAATAATAATAATAATAATTGAGATGAAAAATTACCAATAGTTAAATTTCTTTATACGCTGAGGATGAAGCATGAGACTTTTGATAAATACTATGCTCATTACTCTCGCTTGATATTATAATCTTATTTGATGGAATCATTTACATATCCTATCAAAACTTATAGTTTTAAAGAATGAAATATGCAATAAAAATTTAAAATAAAAATATGAAATAAATAATAACTTTTCAATAATGTTAAGATATTTCACACTTGATTAAAAGGTGATGTCATTGATCTACTGTCATTCTCTATGCTCCTAGAATGACTATCTTGGTTAATTCCTTAGTGTCGAATATGTTGTTGTGGAATGCATGAATTCTAAGATATGATATTCGATAATTACCTATAAAAAAGGTTTGAATAAATTTAATTGATGTGCATCATTGAAAAATGGTTGAGGAGTATAATAACCAAATGATGCATTCATTAATCCATAAGATGGCATAACATATCCTGATATATTAAACGATTTAAGATGACATAATATATCCTAATGTATTAAACTGATTTGTGAATCCAACTTGAAGCATTGAACACACCTGATATGTTTAATTAGAAAATCAAGATCTTTAACTAGAAAATCATTGTGCCAAATTGAATTAAATCAAAAATAAAATTGAAATAAAAATAATTACTGAATATGTCAATGAGGGACTTTTCTTTGATTGCTTGTTCTCCTTGTGTTGGCTTCTAAAGTGATTGAGTAGAGTCCATGCATAATTTTTTCTTGTTACCTTTCTTAAGCACATTCTTGAGCATACTTCGATTGCATTTAACTTTAGGCTTTACTTTCATTCCACTTACCGCATGAGAATGAATGCTGGCAAGAAAAAATAATTCCTTACCCATTTGTTTATCAAAGTTATGCTCAAGCAAGGCTAAATGCATCATCATTTTCTGTGGCCATTGCAGTAGTCCTAATTAATTCATTACATAATTTTTTTGTACCTTTGCTGTCCAATAACTCTTAAATTTTTTTATTCGTCATTTCAAGGTTTTTTTTGTTACATCAATTTTTACCTCTCTTGTCCGACTTTTCAAAATATAACGAATAGGGATCGCTTTCACATTATAATAGTCTAACACTTTCAGTGCATGACTGCATAAAATACCCATGAATTCAAATTTTTTACATTGTACATAATGGTAGTGTTAGAGGTATCAAATTTAATAATGCATCTTGTATCTTTTCCATCTGAAAAAACGAAAAACTCTTCCATTGTCTCATTAGTGTTATAAATATGAATTTCATGTGAAAGACACTTTTTATATTCACTTTCAAATATTTTCTATATTTCAGGGATATATATTTTAGCCGCGGTACATCAATAAATAATACTGGACTTTATCGCCTCTTGAAGTCGACTATAGATTCTTCATATTGACGATCATTTAATACTCGATTTTCTATGGTTATAAGGAGAGCTAAGTCAATAAATCATCTAGTTCCTATTCTCTTTTGGGTCCAAATATAAAGAGATCATATATCAGCCCGATCTTTCTTAGATTACAATATTAAAAAAAATAAAAAATAAAATTCTCAAGTTCTTAGGCATTTGTTTTCAACCTACAATCATATCGTCTACTCGGCTCTCAAATATTAAATTATCACTGTGTGCTCGGCGAACGCAAAGAACCACGACATTAGTTTGAATTAGTGGGTTCTATTCTAGGGATTACGTCTTGCTTCTGCTTTTAATTGAATGTTTTTCTCCATGATAATGATATAATGCAGCACCTAGCCAGCTAAGCATTCATAAATGATCAACTAACTGGTGCCATTTGGTCTTGTGAAAATTGGGCAACATCTCTCCAAGACTTATAAGAGCTGATATGGAGTCAAGGGTATAATTTCGATAAGGTACTCGTAGGTCGACCCATTAAATACCATAAAATGGATAGGTTATATTCTTATTTTTATATTTATAAGGCAGGATATGTTACAAATAAAAAATATCTGGTTAAATTATAATAAGGTAGGTTCCTAGGCCTGACTACTCAAAATCAACTAGAATTACCAATATATATTTAATATATATTTTATAGAATATCTTTTATAGTAAAAGAGACAAATATATTTTTAAATATATAGGTTTGATGGAAATTTAATCTTGATTATAGGTTTCTAAGGACTTGTAATAAAATTATAACTTTCAAATATAAGACTATTTTAAAGAATCAATTTAGAATTAAAATTAGAATCAACCCGACCTTAAAAAAAGGGTAGGATAAACTTAAAATCAATTTGATTTAAAATAAGGTAAGGTATGAGTTTTTTTTATAGTATAATAAGAGTAGAGTCTATCTCAAACCGGACCTACCCAACCTAAGTCGCATGCCTATATAAAGTACAAGAACTATAAAGCTTATTTTTGTATTCTTATTCATAATAGATAATAAATACCATAATAAGCATGCATTCAAGTCAATTGAAATAATTCAACTCTAATATGATACTTTGACGTATGACTCCAAGCCGACAAAATCCTAAAGTGGGTAGAATTATCAGGACACAAAATAGAGAGGTCTTTACACAATAAAAGAGCAAGATAAATTTAAACTTTTGATCCAGGTAGAATTATGAGAGTCATGACCTATCAATGAGAAACTATTTTCAAGGCCAACTTCATGACAATTCTTATAGGTTTTATTTTATTAAATTTTGTTTTTACTAGTTTTTGGCAAATTTCAAATTTACTATTTTTAGTAAAACATGCAGAACTTGTTGGTTAGAGTTCTCCGTATGTTTTACATATGTGCGTTTATTGTAGCTAGGGTTTGCTTATAAATATGTGACTTCTCTTACTTTGTAGATAACTTTCATGAATAGGAAATTCTAAATTTTTTCTTTTTCTTGTGATCGAGTTTCTGTGTTGAGACTTATTTATCAACTTTGAGGTGTAGTTTTATGCTAGCCTTGTTTTATGTTTCCCTCACTCCATCATACTTCAACTATTTTATTCACAAATTAATAATTTACTAACATCAATTGAGTTATATTAGTGTTGAATTATTTTGATTAAATAATTTTGGGTGGGCGAAATTATCTTTTTAATAGGTAGTTAATGGTTATTTTGACAAAATAAGTATGATAGAAATTTAAGATAAAATATTATTGGTTTAAAAGAAAATTTTAAAATACCGCAGATATCTTAAAAATTAAAATAAAATGTTACGATAATATTAGCAATTAAAGTCAAAATGTTGTGAATATCGGAAAAAATTTTCCAATTATTTAAAAACTTGCTAATTTCTCTTGCATTGATCAGAAAATTTCCGTCGCTATCGTCTCTACTGGCCGAGGAAGGCCGGTTTCCTTCCAAATTCATGTGAAATTTCCGCCTCCCAGATTTTCGTCCATTATTCATTTTGCTTCTACGTTTCAAGCGTACATACGTACGCGGAAGACCATATAAATCCAACAAAATTATAAAATTCAAATAAAGGTTAAATATTCTTTCATTAGAAGATATAAAAGTAAAAAATTGTTAAAAAAATAATACAAATATAAAATATTTTCTACCAAAATATGCGTATACATTTCTCGCAACTGAAACCAAAGCCTGCCGGCGTCATTCAAATAATGCGTATTGACCTTTTTTTCCCCAATTCACGAGCTGGTTGTCGCCCATATGTTTATGATGGGATAATAGGAAAATATGAAAAGTGGTAAGCAGAAGAATATTTTGAAAACTGCATAGGTCGTATGACATGACAGGGATAATGTTGGAACCAATGACACGTTATAAGAAAAAAAAATATTTTGTACGGATAAAACTAAAAAAAATTACAATCATTAAATAGTTAAGATTCGAAAACCTCAGGCACATTTGGTAACCTGAGTAAAAAATATAAGATGAGAAACAACGATATTACGGATTTTGAAATCATCATTTCTTAATTAATAATCATATTTTTTTATTTTTATTTATGTATTCTAATCATTTTTCTATAATTACCTATCAATAAATCTATTTATTCTAAATTTACTTGTATGATTTCATATCAATGACTTAAGTTTTAAAATATTCAAAATTTCACTTCCAAACTCATTTCACATTTCCCACCAGTCGTCTATTCTACGTACCGCCGCCTTAGATTTATTTTTATTCAAGAAAAAGGATTTCCAAACTGCCAAAGTCAAATTTGGCTGGCTGTGCTGGTGTGCATATGTATAGTCGGTCTTTATTGCAGGAAGGCTTGTCTGCCAAGCCGAGAAACTGGCCAAAATTCCTCCGTCGATTCTAATGCTAACGAGGCTGGCGCCATTGATATTAATAACGACAGGTCCATCGATAAAAAGTCTACGGGCGGGCGGACCTTTGACGTCGGAACCGTGAAATCAAATAGAGGGGTGTCAATGTCCAAGCGCCCGTATGTTACGGTTGCTACGGGGCCCGAGTAATCTGCATTCGACTTCGATGAGTATTGATGCAAGCCTCACCGCCTCTCATTTTTTCTATTTACAACTCGCCTCCTCGATCTCTCCCACTCTCCCCTACCTGCTACTGCTGGCGGCCGAGTGCTGACCCTTCTCCACCGTTCCTCCCCGCGATTAAAGCAAGCTTCGAAGAGGTTAGATATAATACATACACCTACGCCCTCCGTTTTGATTTCTGGACACGTTCGTTCTTTGATTGACCGAAAGCTTTTTTGGCATCCCATCTTCTATTTAAGCAGTCTTTTCTCCGTTTCTGCTTTTTGCAGAAAGAACAAAAAATAGTAAAAGCTCCCCCTTTTTCCGTTTGCTGATGGGGCAAACATCCGAAACTGCTTTTGTAACCGAGCTGGCGTCGATCTATCGATCGGTTTCGGAATCTCTTCTTCGAATAGTAGTATCCCTTGGAAATTTCCGTTCCTCGAACTTCGTAGTTTCTTATCGTAGTAAGGGCCTATTCAGGAGGACACCGTTGTATGTAATGGGACGTGAATGTGGTAAAATTTACCAATTTGGAAAAAAAATTTACTCATTTTCGGTATAATCTTTCGTTTTTTGTGCATAATTACTTTATCTTCTTATATTTTTAATACTATTTTTCTCGTTATTAATATGATTTCTCATCTCCGCTGTACAACTACTCTTACCATCCGATATCCACTCCATAGTCCATACTGGCCAGCAAATCGTGAAATTTCCTTTTGTCAATTCATCCGAGATTTTGTACGGGGTCTGTTATGCTCGTAAGACGCGCGTGATTTTTCGTAACGGAATGTTTGAAAAGGGCGTTTGTGAAATCCTGACAGCGCCGGTTTATCATTTCGATCCATCTGGACGAGCCTCGATCGAACGGCTCCCATCTACGCCGCTGGATCCGACGATGGAGAAAGGCCGGGAGCAAGTTGGGAGCAGGAGATCGGACTCCTGCATGGAGTCATCGGCGGGCTTATATCTTCCACACGTGCATTCCATTGCATGATGCACACGTGCGGTTCTTCGGAGATAGGATTTTCTGCACCGTAGAACCGATCCGATCGGCTCCTAGTTCAACAGATAACGAGTTGTCCTTTGTTGCCGTTTTTTTTTTTGGGGGGGATTTTTCAAAAGCGGTTCTTGTATTCATTTTAATTCGCCGTGTAGGAATTCACGGTGTTGGACTTTCCTCCTAACAGTTGTTTTTTTGCTTTTGTCCCGACAAAGATTCCGTCCCATTCCAAGAAAGAAAATTCTTTTTAAAAAATTTTATTTCTCGGAATTCTTTTGGCTTTGGCAGGGTAATTTGCGTTTTAAAGCATTTAACTATATATTTATATTTTAAACCTCAAATTTTAATTATTAATATTTTAAATCTTTTGAAGTTTGATTGTTTGGGTGTGTTTGGTAATGAATAAAAATTTTGATGAAAAGTTTTGGAGAGTAAAAGTTGTCAAATGATGTGATATGATAGGGTAATGATGAGTAGTAAAGAGGATAAAGTTAAAATAGATAGGTTAGTTGTATGGATAGTTGTGTAAAAGTGATTGAAAAATAGGGTAGTTGTATAGGAAAATGTGAAAAAATAATTAAAAAATATGATAGTTGTAGAGAGTGAAAAGTTTTATATTGATTTGACATTTTTTGCCACTTGCCAAACACACCCTTTGTATGTTTTTATATTGGTTTTTGAGTCAGTCCAAGAAGCCTATTTTTTATTTCGTTGAAATTTTTTATAAAATTATTAATGTAGATATATTTAATTTATAGGTTAATTTTTACCATTTTTAGAGACATATAATTTTTTATTTTTTTAAAAGGGGTATTTTAGTCATTTAAAAAGGTATTTTAGTCATTTAAAAATGACTAAAATACGCTTATTTTTTTAAAAATCAAAAAATATATACGAATATTTAACAATGGTAAAATTTAATATATATGTTAAATACACTTATGATGTATTTAAAAAATGATAGAACTTTTAGTAATAAGTTTTTGATATAAAAGTTTTTAAAATAAGAGAAAATGATGTGATACAATATGGATAATTATGAGAAATAAAAAGGATAAATATCAAATAAATAAGTTAGATATATAAGTAGTTGTGTGGAAATGATTGAATAGTGAGGAAGTTGTATAAGAAGAAGTGAAAAAATATGCTAATTACCAAGAGTGAAATATTTTAAATAGAAAAGTTTTAGTTTGAAAATTTTTTTGTGTTAACAAACACTTTAGATTAACAAATTTATAAAAAAAATTCAAAACAAAATTTAAAAATAAGTTTTTGCACCCAAGTGCATATGTAAGATTTGGGTCCTTTTATATTTATTCATATGAGACTATCACACATAAATATTTTTACTTACAAGTTTTATTTAAAATTATCTGAAAAAATATTTTTATGAAACTTTTAGTTATTGTTGAAATTTGAGCTTGCTTGGCCAAGGTTATTTTTATATAAGTTCCCGAAATAAAAATTGTGATGTCATCCAAGCCAGCTAGACATCTATTTTTCATGTTCTTTACAATTTTTTTTTGAAAAAATCTTGTTCTTACTGTATGACATATTTAAAAAAATTATTTTAAATTTTTTCCTTCATATACTTGTTTATTTAAGTGCATTTAATATATAAATCAAGTTTTACTATTTTTAGATATATATATTTTAAATTTTAAAATATAACGGTATTTTAGCCATTTTTAACAATTGAAGATGGCCAAAATACTCATGTTTAAAATCTAAAAAAATAAATATATCTGAAAATGGTAAAACTTAATTTATATGTTAATATACACTTAGATAAATAGGTTTATACGGAAAAAAATTTTTAATAAATTTTATGAAGTAAGTTAAGTAAGCCATTACTTAGCAGTTTAGGCTAGCAGAATTATTCATCTGAACATACAAACTTTCTATTTATTTTATTTCATCCTTTTAGCCACTAAAAATCAGAACATAATGACGATGAAAAAGTTGAAGTAATGTGGTAAAAGTTTGGAAGAGGAAGAAATTGCAAACATGCATACCTTTATAACAAATTAAGAATATATATTACTCCTGATGATTGAATTGATTAGGTAAATTGCACTCTTTCACGTAATGCCCAAGGTTATTTTTGCACCGGTTTCATCAAAATATTTTAACACAACGCTGTTTCATAAAATGTCTACGGTCATTTTTGCACAAATTTCATGGTATTTTTAAAAATAATTTCAAATAGAACTTTTACTTGAAATACTTAGGTGTGATAGTATTATGTGAATAAATGCAAAAATATGCAAATAATTATTATTGATAGAGTGCTCAAACTGGTAATCTAGCAATGTATATAAGAAGATGCACATGCAAGGATGAACTTCGAGCTTAAAATGTAAATATGTAAATTTAGATGATTTAAAATGTAAAAGAATTCTAGATATTTTATAGAATTTTAATTTTTTTTTTAACACCATTAGGCTGAATGTTTGAAATACAAAAAACCAAATTTCATAAGTCTAAAATGTTAATTATCAAACATGGGGGTATAAAATACGAATATGCATAATTAAAGGATTTAAAATGTAAATTACTCGCTTTGGCATTTCTCATAATAATTTTTCTAACTTATTCTATATAGTTTTATATAAAATCTTAAATTTTTGAATTTGGTAAACTAAAAAAGAAAATTTTTCTACAAAAACTTCTATATGTACTTTTCTATAAAATAACTTGGATTCTATTTTTTCTACATATAATTTTGTATAATTGTCATATTTTTGGATTATTTTTACGTCTTCTTTCATAAAATTATCTTCTACTTAGAGTCGTTATTTTTATCTTATCACACTATTTTTTCACTTTTTTCAAAATTCTCTCATGTCAATTTTACTAAAATTTTTCCCATAGCAGCTAATCGGGTCCTGCTTAGTTAGTCATGAATAAGGTCTTTAAGCCTACCTGCACAATAGGGTAAAAATTTTGAATGGAAGTTTGGTCTCTTGTAGGAATAAGGTAAGAGCTTAGAGCTTAGTGTCTCCCTAAACGATAAACAAGAGTTTTTTTGTCTTGCCAAAGAATAAATGAATTACCACCAAGAATTCTACCCTGGTGATAACACCCTTATTATATGCGTGGGAGACTGGGTGTTCAACTCTCGCTTGTCTCCATGCAGAAAGGTTGGAGTTTATCCCCATAAAAAATAAATGCGCTTGAATGCAACATCGAATGTAACATCCAAACAATAAAAGAAAAAAAAAAAAAAAAGACAGATGAGAGGTTATTCTATCCTAAAGAATGATAGGAACTTGTTTTTTTATGTAATGGGTTTTATTATAACATGAGATGTCATGTTGTATCCTACGTGGGATTCTAAACCCAAACATGGGTGGGGGCATGTGGTCCCCTTTATGCTTTGATGAGAGCTAGTGGTCTCCCCACTTATGTATGTAAGTTTATTGTTGTCTTCCATTATAAGTTTGTTAGAATTGTCTCAGGGTTTGAATGTAATATGAATTAAGATATGATGTAAAATATTCTCCAATAAAAAAAAACTAATTAAAAAAAAATTACTAACGCAAGGGCTCAAGCTCCTTGAATTAAATCATGAATTTTTGGGGATTTGTGTGCGTTTGGCCAGATGCCACGGTGCCGACATTTTTATATAGGTGCTGAAATAGACAAACATTAAACGAACCACTACTATAGAGCTACTAATCTTTTTGGATCTCTGGTGTGCTTAAGACATTCAGATGACGACAGGAAGCCAATTTTCTGCCACATGCATGCCTTCGTCCTCGTTAGTGATATTGTAAACGACGACCAATACGATAGCTCCCAGTTCCCATTAAAAAAAAAAAATTAAGATTAGAGGCGTTATTTATATTTTTCTGCTTAGTTGACAAGCGTTCACTTTCATGCGATCCCTTATTTCTTCTCTTAAATATTAATATTGTATTTTGTGCTCCACTTGTATGTAACGAGGTTATATACAAACGGTCCCATGCAACTCTCGTAAATTTTAAGATATTGAGTATTGATAGAAAATTCAATCTATTCATTGTATTTAATATTATTTATTTAGTTAAGAGACTAAGTTTTATACAAATCAAGTATGTGCATGGGCCACCTTTGCTCAAATATATATATATATATATATTAATGTGTAAATTATGAAAAACATTTAGATTCATTCACATATGTATTAGAATATAATAATACTTTATAAAATCATTTATCCACATATTATTGATGTTTTAGATGAGTCGAAAAAACTACTTTAAAGTTGATATTTTAGAGTGGAAATATTTTATTATGTTGATATTATACATTTATAAATAGGATTTATAAACAATAAAATTTAAAAATAAAATAATTTTTAGAATATTATAAATAATGCTGAATATAATAAACAGATAAATAATGTTAAATATAATAAACAAAGTGAATTTAGGAATGAGTCAATGTAAGTGGGGCCGCTGTATCTTTGCCGTATCTTCCGTTAGGATTAGACGTTTTATCTCTTGCACCGGCGGGCGTTTGGTGGGACGGAGGAAGGTAAAGTATTCCTCATTTCTGTGCATTTTGATCATTTGAACACGAAAATATAATTTTAGCTCTCAAATGCTTTTATTGCTTCGCTGTGACGTCTTTACGTTGGTCTTTCACTTTCACTTTCACTTTCACTTTCATAAAAAAAATTAGTTTTATGTTCGTCAAATTTTATTTTTAATCAAAAGTTTTTTACATAAGACAAAATGATTTGATAGTATATGGGCAGTAATAAGAGTTAAAATGAATAAAGTAAAAATAAATATGTTAATTAGTACAGAATAATTGAAAAATAAGATAATTGTATAAAAAGACGTATAATAAAAGTAAAATAATTTTATAAAAAAATATAAAAAAATTAATTTAAAAATAGAATTATTGTAGACAATAAAAAGTTTTAATTTGAAAGATTTTGTTGTTAAGCGAACACCCTCAATTTGTTTACTTCTATATTGTAAAAAAATATTTTTGTCCAGTTTTTATTTCAATCTCCTCATGAAAATACATCTATTCACTTAACTTTGAAAATGACTAAAATACCTTATATTTGAAATTCTCAAAAAAATATATACATTTTTTTAAATGGTAGAATTTGGTATATTAATTAAATATAATTAGGATAGTAACCTTGTAAAATTAAAATTAAAAAAAGGATTTGTAGCCTGCAGCATGGGCTGTATATGATCTTGACCCTATTATTACAAAAATAAATAATTTTCAAATACATAAACGGTCCAATTTTGAATTTTCGTCAAAGCAGGGCCTGTTTAAGAGGAAAGTTGATTCCTTTCACGAGTCAACTTTTCAAAATATACAATAATTGAACAAAGGGTAATCCTGTGAGGTTGGCAGCAATTGGGCCCCACTACATCTTATTTTTTTATAAACATATTTATTTATGTGTATTTAATTTACTATCCATGTTTTACTAGTTTTTGATATGTTTATATATTTTTTGATTTTTAAATACAAAGATATTGTGGTCATTTTATGAGTGAAAAATGACAATAGTGACAATGTATTTAAAAATTAGAAAATATATAAACATATAAAAAATTAATAAAATTATATATTAAATACATCTAGGTGAATGTATATATAATACAAAAAATATGATTTGTGACTGGCCTAAGAGGATTATGCCTCTAATTTAATGGATCAAGATTATAATTTTAAGATGCATGATTTATTTTTACAGTATATTTGAAAAGTGATAAAATTTTCGGATGAAAATTTTGTGTAAAAATTTTTAAATTAAGAGAAAATAATATAATATGATATCAATAATGATAAAAAATAAAAAAATAAATTTAAAATAAGTAAGTTATAAAAATAGTTTTGTAAAAATAATTAAAAGGTTAGATAGTTGTAGAGAAGATATGAAAAAAATGATTGAAAAATAAAATAATATGAAGAGAGAAAAGTAAACAAATTTAAATTAAAAAGTTTTGATTTGAAAAATTATGTTAAATAAATATGCCGAACAAAACACACAAGTGATGGACGACGATCGAGGGTGGGGCCTAGCCGGCTAGCCCCCGACACTGCACGGTCAGCATTGACCAAAAAGCAGGCAGCTTTCCTGCCAAGCAACGATAACCACGTAGAGCCCTTTTAGTGCACTCCCAGCCCCGCCAGCGCTCCCATCTCATGTCGCTGACGTCGTGGCGCGTGGTGGAAGCGCTGTTCAGTAGAGCAAGACGACGACGTTGCGTGGCTCGGCGAAAATGCGAATGAGGGTTGCCTCTGCCGGTCTGCCCACGAAAAGAGTCTCCGACCCCAAGTCTCTTGCCCCAGATTCGAAATTAGCGGGTCCGAATCCGGACCTGGGTGATCTGCTATATTTCGAACTGACCATTCATGCATCTACATAAGTAGCGCAAAAAAAAAAAAAAAAAGGAACGAAAGTGCAAAAGTCGATTATCTTATTTTTCACATTTTTGACTTTTATATTTTAATTATTTCTTACATCGTTTAATTCATCTATTCATATCTTTTTACACAATTATTTAATTATTTAATTACCACTTTATCCTAATGAGTTCCATTCAATTTCTATTTTTTTTCTTTTTTCTTTTTTCAGTCTTCTAAACAAATACGCATGTATTTTTGGAAGCATTATGCGGATAGGATTTTCACACGGGGAGTTAGCTAGGCCGGAAGTATGCGCGAAAGTGCACATGCAGGATGGGATGCGGTCCTTCTAGAACCAGCCTTTTTGTTGTTTAAAATGGCTGAGTTGCTATGCAGCTGGTCGCCAGACTTCCTCCGGAGGTGTCCGGCCCTGGATTTTAAAGTGTAGCTTAAGCATGCACCTTGTGCTCACGGGCCTTATCATCAGATTAAGGTGATGCTTTCCTCGCACTTACAACTCAACAATCACTTCCTTCTGCCACTACCGACCCGGGATAACCTAATAATAATTTTCTTTTCTTTTATTTATTTTATTTATTTATTTTTTTTCCGTCTCTCAATCTATATATGTAGGATTCTCACGTCTCACTGGTTTTTATCTGTGGCAGGATATGAGAGCAATGTAAGATAAGAATCAAGGAGGCAGCAGCAAAAGAGAAGATTTTATTAACACGCGAAAATGTCTCCTCCTTCGCGCTCCGGCCCTTGGATCTCTTCCCTCACGTGCTCCTGCTCTTCCATCCAATCGCAGGACGGCTCCACGCTGTCGCTGCTGCTTCAATGGCTGAGGTTCCTGTTCCTGGCGCCGTGCTCGCAACGCGCACTCTTCTCTGCTGTCGACGTCGTCTTCCTCCTCGTTCTCTTCGGCTTTGCCGTCCATAAGTTAAGCGACAGATTACGCTCGCCCCGCCGCCCTGCGGATTCGGCACCCAAACCCACCAACAGAAGCAACAAAACCCGCGTGCAGACGAATCTCACTTTCAAACTCTGCCTCGCCCTGACAGCGCTTCTGGCAATCTCCTACGTCGTCCTTTGCGCTTTCTCCTTCGCCAGGACCAGCGGAGCGCCATGGAAATTCGTGGAAGCCGTTTTCCGTCTTGTCCAGGGAATAACCCAAATAGCGATTTTGGTGATCGTCGCCCACGAGAAGAGATTCCGAGCCGCTGCTCATCCGACGACCATCCGCATTTACTGGGCGGCCAGCTTCTTGCTTTCTGTCCTGTTCGCCGTCTCCGCCATCATCCGAATAAGCAGCCTCCACATGGATGGAAAACAAGATCTCGACTTGAAAATCGACGACGTGTTCTCGCTGGTCGTGCTTCCCATTTCCGCCGTGTTCCTCGTCTTCGCCGTCAAGGGGTCGACGGGAATAGCCGTCGTGACGGAGGGCGAACCACAGCTGAAAGAGCCTCTTCTTGATCTTCAGGAGAGCAAGGCCAATTTCACGGCCTATGCTTCTGCGAACGTCTTCTCGAGAGCCGTCTGGTATTGGATGAACCCGCTGCTGAGCAAAGGCTACAAAACCCCGCTGACGATGGACGATATCCCGTCGCTGGCGCCGGAGCACCGGGCGGAGCGGATGTCGCAGCTGTTCCACGCGAACTGGCCGGAGAACGCGGAGAAGAGCAAGCACCCAGTCCGCACCACCCTGCTCCGCTGCTTCTGGCCTAACCTCACCTTCACGGCCTGCCTCTCCCTCATCCGGCTCTGCGTCATGTACGTCGGTCCTGTTCTGATCCAGCGCTTCGTCGACTTCACCTCCGGCAAGCGCAGCTCCCCCTACGAGGGCTACTACCTCGTGCTCATCCTCCTCATCGCCAAGACCATAGAAGTCCTGTGCTCCCACCAGTACAATTTCCAGAGCATGAAGTTGGGGATGCTCATCCGCTCCACGCTCATCACCTCCCTGTACAAGAAGGGTCTCCGTCTGTCCGGCTCGGCCCGGCAGGCCCACGGAGTCGGCCAGATCGTTAACTACATGGCCGTCGACGCACAGCAGCTCTCCGACATGATGCTCCAGCTGCACTACATCTGGCTGATGCCGCTGCAGGTGGGCGTCGCACTGGCCCTTCTCTACGGCTACCTCGGCCCGTCCATGACCACCTCGGTCGCCGGCCTCGTCGCGGTCCTCATCTTCGTCGCCATGGGCACCCGCCGGAACAACCGCTACCAGTTCAACATCATGAAGATGCGGGACCAGCGGATGAAGGCGACGAACGAGATGCTCAACTACATGCGCGTGATCAAGTTCCAGGCGTGGGAGGAGCACTTCCACAAGCGGATACAGGGCTTCCGAGAGTCGGAGTTTGGGTGGCTCTGGAAGTTCATGTTCTCCATCTCCGGCAACATCATCGTCATGTGGAGCCTGCCGGTGGTGGTGTCGGCGCTGACGTTCGGGACGTGCATTCTGATGGGGGTGGAACTGGACGCGGGGAAGGTGTTCACCACCACGTCCTTCTTCAAGATACTGCAGGAGCCGGTGAGGAACTTCCCGCAGGCGCTCATATCCATCTCGCAGGCGATGATATCACTGGAGAGGTTGGACGGGTACATGACGAGCAAGGAGCTGGACGAGGGGGCAGTGGAGAGGGAGGCCGGAGGGTGTGAGGTTGCGGTGGAGGTGAAAGACGGCGGCTTTGCATGGGATGACGCGGGCGGGGACGCGGGCCTTAAGGACGTGAACGTCGAGATCAGGGCAGGGTCGCTAGCGGCAATCGTGGGGACCGTCGGATCCGGGAAGTCGTCGTTCCTGGCGTCTATTTTGGGGGAGATGCACCGGATCTCCGGCAAGGTACGGTTTATATTTATACATTTTTAAGGTATTTATTTCTGGGATGCCGATTGATTAGGCATTAAAAGATATCCAGCTGGCCGTGATTTTCTGCTTTTTGTGCGAGCGTCGGTGTACAGAAGTGATCAAACGTTCGTCGAGATCAAGGGCCGGGATTTCGGGCCCAACTTCAGTCCAGATGTGGTCGTAAAGCTTGGGTCACGTCATCCTGGTCATATGGAACACGTCTTGCATTGTAGCACCGCCTCGTGGTTGAAAAGTCTGACCAAAACACTTTTCGTCTTTAATTTTAAGGGTTCGTTTGTTATTAAAGAAAAATTCTCACTTTTCACTAGGGGTGCAACTCGGGTCGGGTTGTACCGGGTTTGAGTGAACCCAAACCCTAAGCCAACCGGGTTGGAGTAAACCCAAACCCTAAGAATGTAATTCGGGTTCGAACCGGGTTCGGGTCGGGTTCGCATTGGTTTTGGTTTGGTTTCGGGTTTGAATTCGGGTTACCAATAAACTATTTTTTTCCAAATTCAGTTGTAATCTAAAAGAAAATTATTGAAATATACATACATGTGTTTATGAAGTCAAGCCTCACGCTGAATTCTACAATATACTTTCAAAGAATTCTGCAACATCATGCTAAATTCTGCAATATTCTTTGAATGAACTCTGCAAGCAATTTTTCAACACCCTATAGACACAAATAAATGACAAATTAGTTAGTTTTATGACTAGTTGGTCATTTTTATTTAATAGCTAATGGAAATGACTCAAGTATACAAAATAGAAAATGAACATATCATACCAACTTTGTAGTTGAAACTAAACATTATCGTACAAATTGCTGAAATTGAATTCAAACTGAATATTTATCATACAAATTGCTAAAGTAAAAATTGACCACTTGTCATACCAATAAACTTAAAATATGAATCAAATTTATACTACAATCTGAAATTCAAATTAACAGATTTCTCGTACTAATAGAAAGCATAATATGAAATAGATTTATCATGTCGACTCAAATTAAAATCCACATAACAGTTATTCAAAGTAACTAAATCTAACTACATTAAGCATAATGGTTCAACATTCCAATCTAATTTAAGTGCAATCCAAATTTAAAATGACAATATAAACAAATCTCAAGTTTAAATAAATTTATATCTACTTTTAAACAAATTCAAATTTCAAATGAGTTCATGTCTCCAAAGTTTCCAAAAAAACTAAAAAACTATTCGAAGACTTCCAAGTAATTTCTCCCTTGATTTTCATCTATATTTCTAATGTCAAGTTCTTCCTCCTCGATTTACATATTTGAAAATAATATGCATCAACCAAGACGAAAAAATACATGCAACTGTTAATAATAAGAAGATAATGATTATAAAAAATCATCCTAGAAATTAAGTTACCTCAAGTATGCTTTGAAAATGAAGAAAGAGGTGATTTGTCTGAATTAGAGTTAGTAATGCCTAAAACATGTATATATATATTAATATTACAAAAAAGCATGTATAATTGATGAAAAAATTATATAAACTACATCGGGTTCGGACCGGGTCGGGTTTTGGTACCGGGTTGGTGCGAACCCGGTTTTGGTTTCGGGTTTTTACGGGTCGGGTTGAAACCGGGTCTATTTTGAAAAAAATCTTAAAAATAAACCCATTTTTGGTTTTGATACCGGGTCGGGTCGGGCGGGTTCGGACCGACCCGGTACCAAGTTGCACCCCTACTTTTCACTCTCCACGGCTGTCTTATTTTTTAATCACTTCTTCACATTTTTCTATACAACAACCCTACTTTTTAATCATTTCTACACAACTACTAATATAACTAACCTATTTATTTTAATTTTATCTTATTTATTTCTCATCATTACTCCTGTTATATCACATCATTTGACAAATTTTACTTTCTACAATTTTTTAACAAAAGTTTTACCCATTTCCAAACACACCCTAAATGTATATCCGTTAATTTCACATATGCCTATTATCACAGTTAACACACTTTTAATAATTAGAAGTTTCAGAATATCACTGGTTGATTTATGTTGTCATCGTTACTATATTCATACAGTCAAAAACCTACCTAACTTTTCTTTCGATTTTGATAGGTTTTTGTGATACACCCAACTTTTGTCATGGTTAAAATTGTTAATTATGAACGGGTATGTTTCGATGAAACTTTTTTTATTTTTAAAATTTTAATAATTGACAAGTGCTTCTGTAAAACTTCTTTCATTTTTAAAATCTTAGTGGTAGATAGAAAATTCATTTCATCCATCGTATTTAATATCGTTTATAGTATCCTAAAAACTCCTTTATTTTTTTAATTTCATTATATATTGGTCTCATCTATAAATGTATAAAATCAACATAATAAAATTGTTCAATATTAAAATATCGACTTTAAAGTATTTTTTAATATCTAAACCATTTAAAATATCAATAATATGTAGATAAATGATATTATAATATTATTTCATTCTAATATATGTGTGAATGAATCTAAGCTTTTTTCATAATTTACATATGAATATACCTATTTTTGAGCAAATGTAGCCTATCCACATATTGGATTAGCATGAAATTTGGTCTCATAGCTAAACAAATAGTGTAATATACAATGAATGGTTTGGATTTTCCATTAAGGATCAACATTTCAAAAATGAAAAATGGTTTTACAAAATCACTTTTATAAAACCCGGTTTCATAGAAATATTTCCGAATTATCAAATTACAATAAATATTTTGATAATTTTGTGATAGATGTATATTTAACTATCACTGACAAAATGACTATGGATAAAATTTTATCCATATTTAGTGAGCATATTTAAAATTTATTGAGTATATATGTAATTAAGGACAAACACAATATATATATTTAAATCAACCTTTAACACTTCTTTGGAGCTAACATGTTAGTGCTCCTGTTGCCCCGTTGATAACGTAAAATGTGATCCAATTATTAGTTTTATCAAGATTTTGCTTAATCAAAATGATATAGTAACTTGTCGGTAAAAGATGATACAATTTTAAATATCTTATTTTCATTTTTAATATAATTTTGTTTGATCTAAGGACATGTTTGGCTACATGTAAAAGTTTTTTACATAAATTTTTTTAAATTATTATTATTTTTACTTTCCAAAGCTGCCATATTTTTAATTATTTGTTCACATCTTCTTATATAGTTATTCCTCTGGTTAATCATTTTTACACAGCTATTTATACAACTAAGTTGTCTGTTTTAACTTTATTCTTTTTATTACTCATCATTACTTCTAGCATATTATTTTTTTTTCTCTCATTTTAAAAATTTTTTCACTAAAAATTTTTCAATCAAAAGTTTTATTCTTCTAGAAGACATCCTAAATATATTTTTTCCTATTCTTAATACACAATAGCACTTTCTCCCAAACTCATCTTCATCCCATTAAGCTAATGAACTTTCTAATTATTACTTCTATGCTCTAATAATTTTTCATATCTGTCTATACAGTCACATTATCTATTCTATTTTCGTTTTTTTAACTTGCATTCATTATCATTATCATATTAATTATTACCTCGTTTCATCAATTGGAAATTTGTTTTTTCCATAATAATTTTCTCTATGGAAACTGAAGCACGACATTCTGCCTTTTTCTTTTGGTTGTTGTGTATTTATTATATTATGAAGGACTTCCCACGTGCTTGGTCTTCTATTTGCTTTTGCTTCTCAGAACTGGTGGTGTTTGGTTTGGGCCATTCACGAAACCTACCCTTCTTTTACCATGGACCACAAAGGTTAATTTGGATGGAACCGGTTGCATTTAATGAGAACCCTTATAAAAATTGATTATATACAGCGAAGCGAGCTAATTCACGTGGGTGCATGAAATTTCCTTACAACCGCTTCATTTTTAAAATTTTTAAATTTTTTTTTTCAAAATTTGACCATGTATAAATTTGTTATTTGCTATAATTCATAATGCTAAAATCATTTTAATTGGAAACTTGGGTTGTAAAAATATTTAACATCGTTTTGAGGGTGAATATATAACTATATTTGTGAAATTTTCAGAATAAATGTATGGTATATAAAAGGTGTGAAAATATGAGATTTTTGGCATCTTAGGTAAAGTATGGGTGAATGTTACGAACGATTTAGATTTTAAAGAAAACCACTTTTTTTTTTTTTTTTTTTTTTTTTTTAAAAAAGTGTGGTTCTACTTCTGTCATTTTACAGCAGTCTGCGTTTCCGTCCTTCAAAATTTCTACTGTTGGTAGCTGTAGGTTACTGTTCTCTCCGTGAGAAGGGCTTGCAAGTAAATTATTTATGTAAGGAGCACTCGACTAATCTTGAGTGATGCAAACTAGATTAAACCGCAATCTCAGCTGTGGGACTGTCAGTAATTGAGATCGAGGACCAAAAGGAGGAATCTTTTCCCTCATTTTACTCATCCAAATATGGGTTCATATTGAGTTTTCATGCACTTAGCCACATAATTTCTACTGCATAGCGTCCATCAGTGGGCATAACTGACTAATTTTCAGTGCTTTTGGCCCGGCGTCAACAACTAATCCAGTTCTATGTACCAATGTTTGTTCAGTAAAGTTTTTATGTTTGTTTTCATCTCATCATCTTCAACATGTGTATTCAACCTTGTTGGCTTTAAATAGGTGTGTGTGTGTGGGAGCACAGCCTATGTGGCCCAGACAGCTTGGATCCAAAATGGGACCATCCAAGAAAACATCCTCTTTGGATTGCCCATGAATTCTGCAAGATATAAGGAGGTGATCAGGGTGTGCTGTCTGCTAAAGGATTTGGAAATGATGGAATTTGGGGACCAGACTGAGATTGGGGAGAGAGGTATCAACCTCAGCGGAGGACAGAAGCAGCGGATACAGCTTGCACGGGCTGTGTATCAGGACTGTGACATTTACCTGCTAGATGACATCTTCAGTGCTGTTGATGCCCATACTGGCACAGAAATATTCAAGGTGATTTATCTTTAGCATCTTTGGTTAATTCTATGAATAGCCGGCGAGAGGGTATTCTATTATGTGAAGGCCAAGTATGAATTTTTATCGGCATTTTGCGGTCCAACATTTTTTTTCTGGTCATTCATTGCATCATAATAATTATTATTAAAAATGCCACACTTGCAAGAAATGAATTTCAATGCAAGTCGAAATGAAAATTGGTCTGATAGTGTGTTCGACTTGGTTGGACGTCACAAAACAACTCGTTTTGTACGTGTTCATGGGCTAAGCTTCTTGGATTTTGTAATTTGCGGCAGGAATGTGTCAGAGGAGCTCTCAAAGACAAGACTATTCTGCTGGTGACCCACCAAGTTGACTTCTTGCACAATGCAGATCTCATATTGGTATGTTCCAGCATGATTTTTTCTTCTTAGGGCTTTATGTACCATGATTTATTTATTAAGGATGTGTCCGGAAACGATAACATTTTTAGACGAAAAGTTATTGATGTAAAAGTTTTTGGATTAAAAGAAAATAATATGGTGTGTAATGATAAGAAGTAAAGAGAATAAAGTTAAAATAGATAAGTTAATTGCGTAGAAATGATTGAAAGATAGGGTAGTTATGTAGGGAGATGTGAAAAAATGATTAAAAAACTACGATAATTGTGGAGAGTGAAGTTTTGGTTCGAAATTTTTTTTATGTTAAACAAACATACCCTAGATTGAAATCCAATCATATACTTTTTCAAACGTGTAAAAATCAATGTCGAAAATTCTGAATTCTGGTTCATAAGTAATAAAATCATCATGATTGATAATTCATGTGGACTATGGTAAAAATATAAAGAGAAATAATTTAGCTATTTTTCAGTCTTCCGAAAATATCATGGCAAGCTTAAATGTCTTTCTATATTGCATTGAAAAGTCTGATGAAAATGATTCCACTGAAATATATAAGCGAATTCTTCTTCAATTTTTCATGTAATATCAGGGCAGGAAAGTTGATCTTTTAATAAATCAACAAATGGTATCTGTAACACCCACTTTAGGAAAAGATGGAAGGATTAGCAGTGTTTCTAATGACATATTGAAGGGCTATGCTTTGGAATTATTGATATTGTAATAACCACTTGTTAATGTTTATGAAGGATCTCAATTTTCAGATAGGTGGAAATTGTGAGGTGCTAAGTCATTAAAGAGTGTGCATACAAAGACAGACTATACCATGGTTCAATAATTAATGCTGAATAGATGGGAATGTGAAAGATATATGGTTCTATAAATGTGATTATATTTCAAAGGCTATAAGTTCAATACAGGACAAATATGGAAAATACTTCTGCTATCAGTGTGAATATATTTCAAAGACTGTTAGTTCAATGTTGGACAAATATGGTATATAGTTCTGTTGCATGGGGAACAGCTTGCTTTGTCCAAATATATGTAGCACTGTTGTAAAAATAAGAACTTTCACTGTCCTATAGTTCTTTGTGCGACTGTACTGTAAAATGCTAAATAGATGAGGATGTTCAAACACTCATTGGTAGCATTCTCACTTTGTGATGATTGAAAAAATAGGTGATGCGAGATGGGAAGATTGTACAATCTGGGAAGTATAATGACCTGCTAGAATCTGGCACAGATTTCGAAGCACTCGTTGCTGCCCATGCCACTGCCATGGACATTGTAGAGAAGGGTAACACCATAGCAAGTGATGATGTCCAACAACCTAACTCTCCAAACCCATCACCAAGATATCAAGCCCTGACAAATGGGGAAAACAGGTCTGTAGAGTCACCTAAGACTCCAAAGGGGAAGTCTAAGTTGATAGAGGATGAGGAGAAAGAGACGGGCAATGTCAGCTGGGCTGTGTACAAGCAGTACATAACAGAGGCTTATGGATGGTGGGGTGTACTGCTTGTGTTAGTGATCTGCATAGTGTGGCAGTTGTCCCTCATGGCTAGCGACTATTGGCTGGCTTACGAGACATCTGCAGAAAATGCAGCTTCATTTAAGGCCACCTTGTTTATTCTTGTGTATTCCATTATAGCAGCAGTTTCCATTGCGTTGGTAGCAGCCAGGGCTTTTCTGCTTGCTTACATGGGGCTTCAAACATCACAGATATTTTTCAGGGGTATCTTAAATAGCCTCTTGCATGCCCCCATGTCATTTTTCGACACTACACCTTCTGGAAGGATTCTAAGTCGGGTAAGATTACTCTCACATTAATTGTCTCAAGCAAATTTTTTTTTCCCTACTGTCAATTGTTAATAGCAACCATGCATTAGACACAAGCTTAGGATCTGGTTGGTTCCCTCAATTTTACAGATAACATCAAATCTCTCCAGTGAAATTGGGTGCAGCCTGTTAATAATGATGGTTGATCTGTTTTTATAAATGCACAACCAACTACAGAATCAACAACATGTATGCAACATCCAATGAACCCTTTTCTAAGTGGCTTTCTCTGCCGCATCTTTGCAATCCAAGTAATGAAATCAATTGAATGTGCATAAAGATGCTGATAATACTGAGGTGCATTACAAGTGATGTATTGCATAGTTTCTAGCAATAATTAATGGTGGTAACTGCAATTTGGATTGTCAGTTTGTTTGTAATGCATGTCTAATAATTGTCAGTTATCATTGTGTATGTATAGATGCACCAAGGAGACAATTGAATATTTGGATGAGGGTGACTTTCGTTGTTCATTTGAATGGTGGACCATTGAGCAGATTGAACAAAATTGCTCCTACTCTTTTTGTCATGCTAGTTTTCTGTATAATTCTCTCTTAAACTGACCACAGGATGTGCTATTTTAATTGTATTTCAGGCATCAACAGATCAAACTAACCTTGACATCTTCCTTCCCTTCTTCGTGGGGCTGACAGTCTCAATGTACATAACAGTTGTTAGCATCATCTTTGTTACTTGCCAGGTCGCGTGGCCAACATTCATACCCATTATTCCACTAGCTTTGTTGAATTTCTGGTATCGGGTATGTATACTGTTAATCATGATTAACTTTGGTTGTCTAGTTGTTTATTCTTTTTCATTAATTTCAGAATCCGATCACACTTTGATGAAGATGGTGGTGGAAACATGGATGGACCTGAACCCATCTAAGCCTGTCTATTCCTTAAAGATGGTGGTCCTAGAGTCTAGTCCACAATGTTTGGACAACACCTTTCATGGCAACAGACAGAAAATATGCAACCAAAAAACTGAGTCTTAGCAATGTCTTTTTTTTTACTTCAGGGATATTATCTTTCATCCTCACGTGAGCTTACTCGTCTTGACTCAATCACAAAAGCACCAGTTCTTCATCACTTCTCAGAGAGTGTATCAGGAGTCATGACAATCCGATGCTTTAAGAAGCAAGCAAGATTTTATCAAGAGAACATAGATAGGGTAAATGCCAACTTGCGTATGGATTTCCACAATAATGGATCCAACGAGTGGCTGGGTTTCCGCTTGGAGTTGATTGGGAGCTTTGTTCTTTGCTTTTCTGCTCTGTTCATGGTGTTGTTGCCAAGTAATGTAATCAAGCCAGGTATGTTTTGTGAAAAAATTCAAAATAAAATTCCTATCAACGTATCTGCACTAAAATGTTCAATAGAATGGTTCCAATCAATTGCTTTTGAGCTGTTTATGATAGCCGAGTGTTAGCATCGGGATTGTCAATTTGAGAAAAGTCTATTGTTTTTGGTCAGTTTTGGATATGAACATACATCATGGTTTATAACAATTCTTGTCAGCTTCCAGTTATCCTAATGGCTGAAGCTTAGTAAGAGGTTCAAGATTCAAGCGCAATGTTGGAACACAAAAGTTTTCGTGCAATGTTGCAACACGAAAGTTTACTCAGAAAACATGTGCATTCTCAAGCATTTTTCTCTTCCTAGATCTTTGAGATTTTCGTTTACTGGAGCTAACTTTTTTGCAGAAAATGTTGGATTGGCTCTCTCTTATGGCCTCTCTCTCAACACTTCACTGTTTTTTGCAATATGGATTAGCTGCTTTGTGGAGAACAGGATGGTTTCAGCTGAAAGAGTGAAGCAGTTCACCAATATACCATCTGAAGCAGCATGGACCATAAAAGACTGCCTTCCACATCCAAATTGGCCAACCAAAGGCCATGTTGATATCAGATCGTTGCAGGTAAAATATTCTATTTGTAGGGTTGTGATTGTCTTTTAATATATTGGACACCTATCTTCTCGTAGCCACTTTGAATTTGACCAGATATTGTATCAAGTTCTTAGCTGAGCATCAGTTCTTCTTGCTGTGTTTTATGCAATGTTTTGGGATCTGCTTTGTGCATTCATGTGAAAAAAGTCGAGACGGGCATCTTCTAGAAGGCTTGGATGGGACAATCACTGACTTAGCTGATGGAAAACATTTTGAACAAATTTTTTTAAATATAGAAGTTTAGTATTGGATGCTACCCCCATCAAAAACTAGGTGGTCTACCTAAGTTGTCCTTATTTTAAGAAGCAGAGAGTTCATGAAGCAATTCACATAATGGATTTTCTAATGATCTCTTTAAACAAAAGAAAAGAAAAAAAGGTGAAAAAAAAAGAACAGAAAAGAGGAAATGAACCAAGGTATTGTCATTCTTTTAATTTGTTTAGGGTGCACTTGGCAATGGTTAAAATTTTTCTTTCTCCACAACTACTCTATTTTCCAATCATTTCTTCACGTTTTTCTATATAACTAGTTTGCTTTTCAATCATTCTTCATAATTTTTCATATTAGTACCTTATCTATTTTAAATTTATTCTCTTTGCTCATTATTATCACTATCATATCACATTACTTTCTTCCATTTCAATAACTTTTTTACAAAAAATTGTCCATTCAAAAGTTTTATCAAATACCAAACACACCCTTAATTAAGAAGTGAGGATAATTCTTTGTTCATCAATGAAAGCATACGGAATGCTGCATGTTGTGTCATTCAGATAAAATGTAATCCATGCCATGAGAAGTTGAGTTTATTCCAAAATATAACGTAGTTGTTTGGTGCCTTCAATTGAGGATAATTGCACCTACAACCTCTACTTTATGAAATCAGTGGATAAAAAGTCGAAATTTGTTCACGTGGCCACACTCACTTTGTCATGTTAGGGCTACCTCATGTAAATGCTTATGGGGTGTGCATTTGGCATTTCCATGTGCCAATTTTACATGGCCTTGCTGAACCAAACGTGCATGGGCTAATCATGCAGGTCAGATATCGTCCAAACACTCCACTTGTTCTCAAGGGCATTACAGTTAGCATTCGAGGAGGGGAGAAGATTGGTGTTGTTGGTCGAACAGGAAGTGGGAAATCAACTCTCATACAAGCCCTCTTCCGAGTGGTTGAGCCATGTGGAGGAAAAATAATCATTGATGGAGTTGACATTTGCAAGCTGGGCCTCCATGATCTCAGATCACGTTTTGGAATCATTCCCCAAGAACCTGTCCTTTTTGAGGGTACTGTGCGAAGCAACATTGACCCGATTGGGAATTATTCAGATGAAGAGATATGGAAGGTATGAAAAGTAAATTAATGTATCTGTTTTATTTTCGTTAAACCATGCTGATGACTGTTAAATCATCAGTTTCATAATAATTATATAGAGCAGGCCAATAAAAACTCAATTACGTGGCCAAATTTGCATGCATATGCTATGATGCAGCAGACACATTTGTCATAGGGTGTGCATGCAGGTATTTTGCAGAAACATATTTCTGTCACTTGTGCAATGGTATTCTACATTGTCCAAAATTAGATTAACATATTTGTCATTTTGTCAGAAGAAAACATAAAATTTCCTGTTCATTAACAAGTTTTCACTCTGTAAATTTGGTTGCATTTTCTCTTTTGCAGAGTTTGGAAAGGTGCCAGTTAAAAGATGTAGTAGCTTTGAAGCCTGAGAAACTTGATTCATTGGGTATAAACTTCCTCTGATCTTCTTTTCCTTAAACAAATGACCAGGGGTAAATAGAAAAGCATGATGTTTAGTAACATACCATTGGGAGGGATTCTGAAAAAGACTTTCAATTTGTATTTGTTGTATGCTCCAATGGATCTTTATTTAGCCATTTTCCATGTCCCAAACTGAAAATTATGCTTCATTAGATTTCTTGTGGACATCTTTGACCGATAGGCAGTTTGTTTACTTACACTTTGATATTTTCATAGTTGTTGATAATGGCGAAAATTGGAGTGTGGGACAAAGACAACTTCTTTGTTTGGGAAGAGTAATGCTGAAGCGCAGCCGGATTCTCTTCATGGATGAGGCCACTGCTTCAGTAGATTCACAGACTGATGGTGTCATTCAAAGGATTATTCGAGAAGACTTCTCAACCTGCACAATCATCAGCATTGCCCATAGAATACCTACAGTCATGGACTGCGACAGAGTTTTAGTTGTAGATGCAGGTATGTGCTTGTATTGAAGTTAAGGAAATGATGATGAACAATCACCATCTGTGCCTCAAATGCTGAAATTGGTAGATGTAGTTTCCATTGGTGTTTTACCCAAGCCTAAATCTGATGGGCTTCATTAATGAAACTGAAATAATGGATCAATCCCTGAATAATGCATTTGATCTGCATTTATGCAACGGTTTAGTTTCTTTGCATGGTTAATGGTTACTGCAAGATATGTTTGACTATAGATGACATGTTCCCCTTCTTCCCTTGTGCTTCCAGGATTAGCGAAGGAGTTTGATTCTCCAGCTCGATTGCTCGAACACCCAACGCTGTTTGCAGCATTGGTGCAAGAGTATGCTAGCCGCTCATCAGGCCTGTAGATTTCTTCTGATCATGCCATTGTTTTCAGGTCATCCTCAGAGACCGCTCCAAGAACATCCAAGATATGACCCGGATAGCATCAATTTTGCAGCAGATTTTGATTCCTGTCGGAGTCAAACATATATCCAGAATGCGGAATTTGATTAGTTAACATGGCAATCTTGAAGAATAAGTTCGTGGGGGAACCTGTCATTTTCAGGATAATTTGAAGAAGGAAATGACTGTTTATATCTAAGTATCGGATAAGCCCTCATCAGGGGGAAAAAAAAGTATCGGATAAGTTCACGGGGGAATATTTGTCATTTTCAGGATAATTATAAAAAGAAAGTGACTGTTTCTCTCTCTGGAAATCCTCCACCGCCCTTTGGGGTGACATTGTAAAATGATATAGGTATTTATTATGGGTGTGTTTGGGAAGTTGTAAAACTTTTGATGAAAAGTTTTATGTGTAAAACTTGTCAAATTAGTAGAAAATGATGTGATGTTGTAGGGGTAATGATGAGAAGTAAAGAGAATAAATTTAAAATAAATAGGTTAGTTGTATTGGTAGTTGTGTAGAAATGATTGAAAAGTAGGGTTGTTGTATAGAAAAATGTGTAAAAAATAATTTAAAAAATAATAATTATGAAAAGTGTGAAGTTTTAGATGGAAAAGTTTTAACTTGACCACTTTTCTAAATTGCCAAACACACCCTATATTCAAACTGTTAGCCATATTTATCAATGATATTTTTAAATTCTAAAACTCACCTCCTATACGTTGTCAAAAAAATAAAATTATTCGAAAACGAATACATTAAAATTTTGAGATTTGTAAAGATATGTCAACCCAAAACTTTTCACTCTCCATAATTACTCTATTTTTTAATTATTTTTTCACATTTTTCTATACAAACTACCCTACTTTTCAATCATTTCTATACAACTACCCATACAACTAACCTATCTATTTTAATTTTATTCACTTTACTCTTCATCATTACTCCTATTATGTCACATTATTTTCTATCAATTTGACAACTTTTATTCCCAAAACTTTTTATCAAAAGTTTTACCTCTAACCAAACACACCCTATGTAAATATAAAAGCAACCGTAGGTTTTGTGGATTTTTACATTTGATACCCATACAACTAACCTATCTATTTTAACTTTATTCACTTTACTCTTCATCATTACTCCTATTATGTCACATCATTTTCTATCAATTTGACAACTTTTATTCCCAAAACTTTTTATCAAAAGTTTTACCTCTAACCAAACACACCCTATGTAAATATAAAAGCAACCTTAGGTTTTGTGGATTTTTACATTTGATACCCATACAACTAACCTATCTATTTTAACTTTATTCACTTTACTCTTCATCATTACTCCTATTATGTCACATCATTTTCTATCAATTTGACAACTTTTATTCCCAAAACTTTTTATTAAAAGTTTTACCTCTAACCAAACACACCCTATGTAAATATAAAAGCAACCGTAGGTTTTGTGGATTTTTGCATTTGAAATTATTTATATGAAAAAAAAAAAGTTAAAAGAGGGCCATTACTAACTACAGCTTTTCAAAAACAATGTTAAGAAGGGCCATTAAAACTCAAAAGCCTATAGACTTGTAGGATGTTCCAATGATGGAATGAGATAAGGTTTAGTTGAAGAAATTGGGTGGAAAAATATTCTCATCCAAAATTTGCTGATTTAAGCGGTTTGACATCGCATTGGTTTTCCGTTTGTTGTCAACCACTTAATCATCAAAGTGTCGACTGTATATCATTTTTTGAAAAAACATTACTAAGCAGTTATATTGCTAACTCATGAAATCAAAGGTATTGATTTGTAAAATTTATATTCTAAGATCAAATAACTAGGTTTGGACATAAGCACAAAAATATTGAAATCTAAATTTTTGTGCATGAATATTACTTGAGACATCCTTAAATTAAAGTTTCTTTTTTAAATATTTCATTATTAAGCCCATCAAGCCAAAAGATATAATAACCTTAAAATAATCATGTCATTCGTACTATTTTAAATTAGATTTTGCATATAGCATCTGTAAAAAAATTCATAAGAATTTTCTAATAAAAATATACAAGAAATAAAAGTTCCAAAAAATAATATAAAATTTTAACACTTATTATGAAAAACATAACATAAATAGAAATCTCTAACCTTTTAGTGATATTAATGAAATAGTTATAGAAATTGAATTTTCTTGTTTTCTCTTATTATTTATTTGTTTTTCCTTTTTCCTGTTTCTCATTTTCTCTTCTTCTCACTTTCCATTAACCCAATTTGTACCCGGAGATTAAACTCAAACCGAATTAATCTCTACAGATTTAATTTAAAATTGAGTTGAAGTTTGAAATTTAGAATTAAATATTAGGTTTCCGTGAGATTTTATAAATAGGGTCATGTTTGAGACAACCTGATTTCTACTCGTAAATTCACCACTCTTATGGGGCCTAGGATCAAGATAGGCCGCCTAGTTGATTATAATTTTCATATTATTTATAAGAATTTGAAAAATAGCTACTGATTTTGTGCAGGCAGTTAACCGCGTAGCCCTACATGTATTTTTTATTTAAAAAAAATTCGCAAAACACATTCGAATGGTTTAAAAATTCTGAAAAAAAAATCGTGTACACTTATGTAAGTGGGGTTCATAAGTGTATGTAAATTTTTTTTTGAAAAATACATATGGGCCCTTGCGATTGACTTTAGTTAACTGCACGGAATTAGAATGCTTTGAAAATTTGAGCAAGGGTGTTCTTGGCAAGCATGAAAAATTATCAATGGAAACTTTTGGATTTAAAACTTTTCATTCTATATAACTACATTATCTTTAATCAGTTTTTTACATATTTCTATTTCTACATAGAGATCTATGTAATCATCCTATATATTTTAACTTTATTATTTTTGCAGTTTATTTTTATCTTTATTTTATCATTTTACTTTTCTTATTTTAAAAGTATTAAGAACTTTTTTACAAGTGTTTTTAGGAAGTGATAAAATTTTTAATAAAAAATTTTGATATAAAAGTTTTTGAAATGAAAGAAAATAAAATGATATAATAGAGATAATGATGAGGAGTAAAATAAATAAAGTCAAAATAGATATATTAAACATACGAGTAGTTGTGTAGAAATGATTGAAAAAATAACATAGTTGTATATGAAGAAATAAAGAAATAATTAAAAAATAAGATAATTATAGAGAATGAAAATTTTTAGATTAAATAATTTTATGTTAGCAAATAGTCTTGAAAATTTTACGAATGTCAAACACATTACTTTGGGTGTGAAACTATACATTTAATCCAATGAAATGTAGACGTGGGTAATCAGTGTGTGAGGAAATTTGTAAAATGTGAGAATAATGCAATATGATAAGGGTATAGTAAAATAAAGAATAAAGTTATGTGATAAGATAATTGTAATAAAGAAATGATCTTGTTAACCCTAGCTAAGTAATTACTTAACTCATATAAAAAAACTCATTTAAAAAACATTTAAAGCTTTTTTACCTTTTTCTCCGTACGCATATTTATTTAAATGTATTTATTATATAAATTGAGTTTCACTATTTTTGGATATGCACACACACATATATATACTTTTTAAGAGTTTTAAACATAGGGGTATTTTAGACATTTTAATGGTTGAAAATGGGTAAAATATTTTTATATTTAAAAATTTTAAAAAAAATGTACATATGTTAAAAAATGATAAAACTTGGTTTATATGTTACGTACATCTGTTTTAACTAGCTTATGGGAGAACAAAGTAAAAAAAAAATTAAAAATTAAAATTTTTAAGATAGACTAAGTAAACTATTACTTGGCTTAAGTTAAGTGGATCATTTCTTATTGAAATATATGGTTAAATAACAAATTATTTTTAGGGTGTGCTTGGAAAGTAATAACACTTTTGGATAAAAAAAAATTTGGGTAGAAATTTTTAAAAGAAAAAAAAAATGATGTGATATGACAGAGGTAATTATAAAAAATAAAGAGAATAATGTTAAAATAAATATATTGATTGTATAGATAGTTATATAAAAATAACTGAAAAATAGGATAATTTATATAAGAAAATATAAATAAATAATTAAAAATAAAATAATTGTAGATAAAAAATTTTAGATAGAAAAGTTTTGATTGAAACTTTTACGGGAAAACAAACGCACCCCTGACAAAAATGTGCGGGGCAGATGACAGACGAGACTCTTTGCTTTCCTATCCACCCTCTATTCCGTCGTTTCCGTTAGCAAATTCTCTCGGAGGCGGGAAATCTTCAAACACTATCCTTCAAAATCCGTTTTTCAGTGAACCCAGGTAATGCACCGCTGGTTTCACATCGTGGCTTGCTGGCCACAGGTGCAGGTTTCGATCCTGCTTGAGAGCATGTCTTCCTTTCCCTCCCTTAATGTAATAAAAAATAATAATAATAAAAAATCCGTTTTTAGGGTTTATCCAGGGTTTTGTCTTCCTTCGTTTGATTGCGCTTTTGGATGGAATTTCAGGACGTTTTGAGTGCAATGTTCTCCCCTTCATCGTTCCGCCTCCACGTATTTCAAATCTCTTTTTGCTCCTCACGAACGAGCCATTCCTGTAAGTAGATGACATCTCCAAAGGGCATCGATTCGATTCAAATGGGCGCCCTAACCGAAAGCCACAAGCGGCTCCGCTTCGGCTCGATCCCGTATCCCTTTCTCTCGCTTGATCCTGACTGCATTGTGGGCCCTCAGCCATCGAAAAGGCCCCGACTTGCTTCAATGACCCCTGTCTCGCCTGTGTCCGGCATTGGCTTTTCAACCCAGACGCCTGAAAATCTCATTTCCACGATCAGAAGGTTCCCCCCTTTGTTGCCGCTTCCCCGGGCGGTCCATGCTCCCCAGAGAAATTTGAAGTTCTTTGGACAGTCCGCGAGAAATTCCCTGGCAACGCGGAAGGATTGGGTGAAGAAGGATGACGAGCGGGCTAGCATTATGGAGGATCTCTTGGTGACAGCGAAGCTTTCATCCGAGGTGAGAAAGGCAAAAGAAGCAGCTTTTGATTTCATCATGGGAAATAGGACGGCAGGAAATTTCTTGAGTGAGAGGCTGATAGATGTGGAGTCAGAAGGGCTGGACCTGGAAGGGTACAAGAGATTGGTCGAAAGGCATTCTGTGGTTTTGGAGCAGCTAAGCGAGCCTAAGACCTCTTTGGTATCTAGTTTGACGTTCTCGAAGTCAGATGCTACCGGCATGGTGGAAATGGTAGACCCTCAATCTCCTGATCTTGAAGTAGAAGTGAAGACACCACATTACAGAGAATTGTATGAATCTTCAAAGGGTCGGGATTCGAAGCTGAGGATGTTGGATTTAGAAGTGAGATTAGCTCAGATGAAGGTCTCTGCCTTTAAATTCCTGCATTTTGAAGAGAGAAGAGGTAATGGGGTTTCTATTTTTTGGTTTCCACAATGTTTCTGTTTATATAATTTCCATTTCTACATCTGTACTGACCTGTGACGACTGTTGGGGTAAGACTGCCTACAGTTTTGTTGAGTTTGACAATTGCAACAAAATGAGCAGGCACTTGGGTGAAAATCTACATTTTCATTCCATTAACTGCATCATAAGTATAATGCAATTGCCTGTTAAGAATGAGATACCTTTAACATCCATCAACTGCAACACAATAATAAATTCTTTAGCATTATTCAATTTGTTGTTAAACAAGGAAGAATGGTAAATGCTTGGTGCAAATTAGCAATCACCAAAACCGATATGCAGTTCTAAAAAGCAGCAGCAAAAGGAAAAGAATAATATTCACTTCACTCCTGCTAATATTGATTGCATTTGTGACTCCTTCCTCTCAGAACATCCTCATTCACAATCATTCCTTTTTTTCAAAAAATTAGGATAGCTAAAATCTGAAAATTGGACGTGGCTTAATTTTCCTATTGAAAGATCCCTAACGTTTCATTAGGGTTAGAAGCCATTGCTAAAGAAAGAGAAAGACTCCTCATGCTGGATTTTCTGAGAGTGTGGGATGGAAAAGGTGCTGTTGTGTATTGGGAATGGGAAAATGTGTATTAGGATTGAGAAAAATTGTATTGGAAATGAAAAAAGTAGATTGTTGTTTTTTAGGAGCGGAACTTTGAAAATGGGAGATCCAATTTCATCTTAATCCGATCTTCATCTTATCCTAGATGTGAACAACCATCTTAAGAAGCAAGAACTTCATTGAAGATGAAGCTACATAGTCGCCCATTAGTGGCAAGCTGCAAGACTTTAGTGCTCTTCCCCTCAGAAAGTATGTGAAATTAGGGCAGAAAGACTTGCAAAAACAAACGAAAAGGAGATGCAGGACTGTTGCTGCCATTTGTGTAGAATCATAAAGTCCACAAAAATTCAATTTAGCCTTCACACTGTTAAAATTTTCCTCCAACATTTTATGGGAATCAGAAATAGATATTAGAAGTTATTATTATGTTTTGCAATCCATATGATTCAAGACCTACAAAAATTCCCAATAAATAGCATTTCGTTCTCCATTGCTTTCCCTTCTACATTAGAAATTTTTATCAGCTTTGAAAGGTCAAATATTCTGTGTTTTTTCAGCTAGTGTGGAATAATGGCATGTGTTTTTTGAAAATTTCCCCTATACTTCATATTTAATGGATGACAGCTGTTTAATCTTATCTGCATATCTTTTTGAATGATACATTTTAGTCTTATCTATGTGTTTTTCTTTATATGTTCTTACAACTCATGAAACATTGATAGGATGCAGATCACGCACCTTTTATTCCACTTACTGAGGAGGAAGAAGATTATGTCTCTCATGCTTTGGGTGTTTCTAACAGGTATTTTCCCAGCAATATATTTTCTAATTCACTTGTTGTTTCTGGAAAGTTCAATTTTGGCTTATGGTGACATATGTAAATTGGTGATGATTGTGCCCCATTATTGTTTGGGCAGGAGGGAGTGTTTAGTTTCTCATGAGAGATCTAATATCATGATTACACGAGAGATATTGCAGTGCCTGAGACCACATGCCTGGTTAAATGATGAGGTGATTCTTCATTCCGCTGATGACAAAACATCCAGAATCTTTTCAAACAAAAGGTGTGGTAACCGTTGATCAGTTTAGGAAAGGAAGAGCTTAGAAGCAGCTAACTTGAACCTGGCTTGAAAATTATTCACTTGTTTCCAATAAAGTCAAATTTTAGCTTGCATTTTACCTAGTAACTTAAAGTTCAGGTACCATTATCAACCCAAGTCACATGGTCCTATGAGTCTATGTGGCTTGTTTACAACCCTAGATGAATGACAATAGCCTGTCGAATATCTATCTGCAACTCTGCATGCATTCCCTCCTTTCCATTTTCCTGTAAACTAGCCTTCTAAGTAATATCATCCAAATGTGTGCTTTTCTGTCCTCTGTAGGTCATAAACTTATACTTGGAACTGCTAAAGGAGAGGGAAATTAGTGATCCAAAAAGTTTTCTCAAATGCCATTTCTTCAATACTTTCTTCTATAAAAAGGTAGGTATCCATGCCATGATGCACATTGTCTTAGAATGAATTGAATTTCTAAAATTCGATGGATGCTTGTAATTTTGTATAGGTAATGACTCTCAATTTTTTTTAAAAAAAAAAAAAAATTATGGGTGTGTTGGGCAGTCAATAAAAATATCGAGTTAAAACTTTTCAATCTGAAACTTTTCACTTTCCATAATTATCCTATTTTTTAATCATTTCTTCACATCTTCCTATATAACTACCCTACTTTTCAATTATTTCTACACAACTATCCACAAAATTAATCTATCTATTTTAACTTTATTTTCTTTACTTCTCCTCATCACCCCTATCATATCATATCATTTTCTTCTAATTTAAAGACTTTTATACCAAAAATTTTATCACTTCCCAAACACACCTTACATGTAGACATACTCCCTTCTAGACTCGAAGCCGAGTACCCATGCACACATCCTTCTTTTGAAACCACTGGGCTATGTCCTGGTTCACAACTTCCAAATTGTTTAGTAATGAGGAAATGGGAGCAAAGAGGGATCTAAAGTATCATCATCATCATAAGCCATTTCCCACCTATGTGGGGTCGGCTGCATGGATTCTGTTACGCCATTCTTGGCGATTTAAGACTAAATTTTCAGTAATATGTAATATTTTTAAATCATGTTTAATTACTTCCATCCATGTTTTTTTGGGTCTTCCTCTCATTCTTCTACCACCTTCTACTTGGATAAACTCTGTTTTCCTAACCGGTGCTACTTCAGGCCTCCTTTTAACATGACCAAACCATCTTAATCTATTTTCTCTCATTTTATCATAAATTGGTCTCACTTTTAAGTTTTCTCGAATTATTTCATTCCTAATTTTATCTTTTCTTGTTTTACCACTCATCCACCTTAACATTCTCATTTCTGCTATGCTCATTTTTTGTATGTGTTGCTCTTTAACTGCCCAACATTCTGCCCCATAAAGCATAACAGGTCTAATCGCAGTCTTATAAAATTTTCCTTTTAATTTGACTGGAACTCGACGGTCACATAAAATTCCTGACGCACTTCTCCATTTCTTCCATCCTGCTTGAATTCTATGTATTATATCTTTCTCGATTTCCCCGTTCTCTTGAACTATTGATCCTAAGTACCGAAAGTGATTAGTTTTTGTTACTGTCTGATCTAAAATCTTAATTGGTTCATCATCCGAGTTCTCACTATTATTAAAATTGCATTTCATATATTCAGTTTTTGTGCGACTAATTCTAAAACCATTAGATTCTAGAGCATCTACCCACCTATTCAATTTTAAATTTAGTCCTTCTTTACTTTCATCTATTAGAACAATGTCATCTGCAAATAACATACACCAAAGTACTTCTTCTTGGAGATGTCTAGTAATTTCATCTATTACTAAGGTAAAAAGGTAAGGACTCAAGGCTGAGCCTTGATGTAAACCTATTTTAACTGGGAAGACATTAGTATCTCCACTAATGGTTCTCACATTTGTAACAGCCCCCTCATACATATCTTTAATAATATCAATGTATCTGTCATTAATTCCTTTTTTCCTCATCACTTGCCATATTAACTTTCTTGGTACTCGATCATAAGCTTTTTCTAAATCAATAAAAATCATGTATAAGTTCTTTTTCTTCTCCCTATACTTTTCAAATAGTTGTCTAAGTAAGAAAATAGCTTCAATAGTTGATCTTCCTGGCATAAAACCAAATTGATTTTCAGATATATTAGTTTCCCGTCTTAGTCTATGTTCAATTACTCTTTCCCATAATTTCATAGTATGACTCATTAATTTTATTCCACGATAATTTGCACAATTTTGAATATCTCCCTTATTTTTATAAATTGGGACTATAATGCTTTTCCTCCATCCACTTGGCATTAACTTCGTTTTTATAATCTTGTTAAAAAGATTTGTTAACCATGTTGCACCTACATCTCCCATGCACTTCCATGTCTCAATTGGTATATTATCTGGGCCTAAAGCTTTTCCTGTTTTCATTTTCCTTAGAGCTTCCTTTACTTCAGATATTCGAATTTTTGTGAAATAACTGATATTCCTATTTTCTTCCCTATTTAGACTAACATCTAATGTTAATTGTTCGTGTGGGGTATCATTTAGTAAACTATAAAAATAAGTTTTCCATCTTTCCTTAATATTATCATCTTTGACTAGAACTCTTTGGTCCTCACTTTTAATACATCTAACATGTGTTAAATCTTTGCCCTTATTTTCTCTTAATTTAGCCAACTTAAAAATATCTTTTTCACCTTGTCTAGTTCCTAATCTGTCATATAGGCTCTCATAAGCTTTGTGTTTAGCCTCACTAATAATCTTTTTAGTAGCTTTTTTTGATAGTTTGTATTGTTGTAAGTTGACATCATTTTTATTTTCCTGCCATGTCTTAAACTTTTCTTGTTTATCATTTATAGCTTTTTGGACATCTTCATTCCACCACCAAGTTTCTCTATGTGGGGATCTACGATTTTTATATACACCTACAATACTTTGTCCTACTTCTTTTATGTTAATTGTCATTTTATCCCACATCGATTCTACTCCATCTTCTTGTGCGTCCCATTTAACTTCTTCTATCATTCTTTTTCTAAAAAGTTCTATGTTGTTTCCTTTTAAATTCCACCATTTAATTTTTGGAATTACATTGCCTTTAGTTTTTGTTGACTCTTTTTGTGTATATATATCCATCACTAATAATCTATGCTGCATAGCTAAACTCTCACCTGGGATAACTTTACAATTTATACAAAGGGATCTATCCAATTTTCTTATAAGGAAGAAATCTATTTGGCTAGAATTGGTCTCACTCTTAAAAGTTATTAAGTGTTCATCTCGTTTTTGAAATAAGGTATTTGCTATAACCAAATCATATGCTATAGCAAAGTCCAAAATGGCATTCCCCATTTCGTTCCTTATTCCAAAACCAAAGCCCCCATGACTTCTCTCATATCCTACCTTCTCTTTTCCTACATGTCCATTTAAATCTCCACCTATCACAACTTTTTCTTGGTTAGATGTTCTTTGCATAATATTATCTAAGTCATCCCAAAATTGTTTCTTGATTCTATCATCTAATCCTATTTGTGGTGCATAAGCACTAATCACATTTAAAACCTCTGCACCTAATACAAGTTTTATTTGAATAATTCTATCATTTACTCTATTGACATCTACAACTTTATTTATGAAATTGTTATCTACTATTATCCCTACACCATTTCTATTATCATCCTTGCCTATATACCATAATTTGAATCCATTAATCTCTTTAGCCTTCTCTCCTTTCCACCTAGTCTCTTGAAGGCATGCTATATTAATTTTTCTCCTTCTCATAACATCTACTACTTCCATACTTTTCCCTGAAAGAGTCCCAACATTCCACGAGGCAAAACGGACCTTGCGTTTTGATATCACCTTCTTTCCTAAACCACGTCCATAAAGGCATGGGAACCTTTGTTGACTTTTCGTCACAACCGGACGTTGTTGTGTCGCGTCGCTTCCGGGGGGACGCCATAGCAACCCTTGCCCATTTTTCACTACATCCGGGCTCCGATGTAGCGCGTCGCTTCTGGGGAAACGCCCTAGCAACCCTTGCTCATTTCCCTCTACAGCCGGGCTCCGCTGCAGCGCGTCGCTTACAGGGAACGCCCTAGCATTAACAATTTTTAATATATTTTCAGAATCCATAAGAGAAATCTAGAAAAAAGGAGAGGATAGGGGTGGAGTTGATTTGATAGGATAGGACATAATGATTGGACATTAGTAAAAAAAAGATGAAACATATACCTTTTTGATGGAAAGGGGGGGTAAAAATTATCGGGGTAAGTGGGACCATAGTTGCTAAAGGCATGCCTAGGCTCAAAGCTCACTTAGGCACGCCTCTTGGTCCTTGAGATGTGCATAGTACGCCTGATTGAATTTACCCAAATATGTAAAAACTGTTAATATTCAAATAGTTTTAACCCAACCAATTTCACCATTCTTTTCCAACTGAACCAACGTTGATGTCTTTTATTCTATTGAATGTCTATTTTCTTAATTACAAGGTTTATGTGGTTAATTTGTGTATATTATTAAAAAATTCATTTAATCCTTCATAATGAGTGCATTGCTTGTGCGCCTAGTGCCTAGGCCCCAAAAGCCCTTTGCACCTTAGTTCCCCTTGTGTGTCAAACAACTATGGATGGGACGATATACAGATGATAAATGTCATATCCATTAGAAGGGAATAGGAAAAAGGAATACCAAACAGGATCTAGTTTAAAGGATTATGTGTGATAGTTCCTTTTGCTTTCCCATCCATGTTGTTTATCTTGTCTGATTCAAAGTTCCTTATTTTTTTTTCATCCTTCGTTATTTTTGGCATACTATCACTGTATATATTTTTGACTTTATTTTTTCTCGCTGTTTCACAATTTAGCTGACTAGTGGGAGAAATGGGTATGACTTCAAAGCTGTCAGAAGATGGACTACTCCCAAGAAAATAGGCTATAACCTTATCGAGTGTGACAAAGTTGTTCTCATTTTCCCCATCCCCTTTTTCTTTCAATGATATTTTCACTATCTATAATCCACCTTAGATCCTAATGATGTTCACTATGTGCAGGTATTTGTGCCAATACACAGGGAAGTACATTGGTGTTTGGCAGTTATCGATATAAAGGCCCAAAAATTCCAGTACCTTGATTCACTGAAAGGAAAAGATAATAATGTGCTGAAAGTGTTGGTATGTTACTATGTTTTCCACTGCAATTCTTTTGTCCTGGCTCAAAATATGCTGCAAACAATTATACGTTTGTTTCAGCATCCTTCAGCATCCTTCTTAATCCTGACTTCAACAATTATACAATGGACTCGGCATCTTTCTTAGTCCTTCCTTCTGCCCCATCCTTAATTCCCTGTCATGCCAAGTCCTTCCTTTTTGTGATCGTTTTTGTGATCAAGTAGAACTTGCTGTATGTGTCCACATATGCGTTCTTTTTATGAGCTCCAACATGGTTGGATCAATCCATACCCAGACTGTCCCAAACCCATTTTAGTTGTGTTGTGACTCTGATTTTAGCTGTTGGAGTTAGGTTGAGTGGAAAAAAGTGATCTGTTTTGGGAATCAAGAAGGTTGGGTTGGTGGTTTCCAACCCATCTTGACCTTTTTTAGAGACTTAAAAAAATTCCATCCCTTATCCATTTCAGTAGTTTTTCTATTACTAATTCAAAGTGGTTTAGGCATAAAGACATTTTGATTCATTACTATCATTCTCATTACTTGACCTTTGACTTATAGAATCTTTTTTGTTGATTTTTTCATTCATTTCAAAATGTAAATTTTATATATATTTATTGCAGGTAGTTGATTATACCTTAATATACTAGATGTGAAAGTAGTAGAAATGTCAACCTAAAGTTTTGAAAATTGGGTTAGGGTTGGGTTGATCTCAACATGGTAAGCTCAAATATGAAAAATGGCTCCAATTATTTAGCTTAGATCCTAGAAATTATTATTTACCCTCAGGTGGCATAATGCGTAGCATTGGAAACTTATTGGGGATGCCCGCTATTAATTTGGATTAAGGCTAATTTAATTCACAGTGCGTCCTACTTTTCTAAATGACAAGGGTAATCTTTTTGGGGTCTTGGGGATGGTGTTGAACTTTGAAGTTTGGGAAGGATGTCACCCTTACATCAGTGTCAGCACTACTATATGGAACATTTTCAGCAAATTGGTTGGGCTAAATAGTTTCCATCTACATTCGCAATAAAATTAGTCAAGCAGCAGGTTGTTTACAATGTTTTATCTATGTTCAAAGCAATTTTTATTGAAAGAGACACAGAGTTTGTTGTAGTCTTATATTTCTAAACCGTTACTGTACTGTAACAACTTAGGCTTTTGGAGATTTACTCATCCAGCATAGGGTTAAAGGGGAATGCTTCTATGAAACCCCTCTTCTATGTAATCCCTTCCATTTTGAATATTTTGATAGTTGATCGAAAATCCACTCCATCTATTGTATTTAGCATCATTTACAGTATCTTGGAAACTCATTTACTTCTCTACTATCGCTGCGCATGGGCCCCATTTACAAATGTATGAAATCAATGTAATAAAATAATTTAATGTTATCTATCAATTTTAAAATTGTACTTTCAATATCTAAATCATCTAAAATATCATTTTTGCGTGATAAATGATTTTATAAAGTATTATTGTATTCCAATGTATATGTGAATGAATCTAAGCGTTTTTCCTAATTTACACATGAATATATTTATTTTTAAGCAAATGCGGCCCATGCGCATAGTCGATTTGGATGAAACTTGGTTTCCTAGCTAAACAAATAATATCAAATACAATGAATGGATTGGATTTTCCATTAAGCATCAAGAACTTAACATTTGAAGGGATTAAATGGAACTGCTTCTATAGGCCTGAAGTTAAATAACCATCATTTAAGAGAGTGTTAACTACCCATCATTTTCCCCTCCAAGAGGATACTCAGTAGTTCACCAACCCCACATGGTTGTGGTATACTGCTCCTTCCGTTCATTGTTGTCAACCGTCTATGATCAATCAATAAGTTTGTATCATTTTTTTATTCTGTATTTCTGTACTGGTTGTTTCAGAGTGGTCCACTATTTGAAGGAAATGCCTGCCTCAAACATAAAAATTTTAAAAAATTCTTCAAGATTTTTTATTGTAGTCCATCTGTGAAAACTCTGGTCACTTTAATAACCTGCACTGGCTAATTTCTTTGTCTTGACATTGAGACAGTGGAGGCCTTGTTAGGGATGATTCAGCTGTTTAAAACATTTGCTATCTGGAGAGATTAGATAATGATGCATGCAGTAGGCTGCATTGTGGTTTTGACGAGTGTTTCAGTTCAGTGAACCTCAACTTCGGGTTTTTTGTTTTATAGCCTGTGTTAGCATTAGGTTTTAAGGTGGATAAGTGGTAAAACAAGAAAAGGTAAATTAGAAATGAAGTAATCCAAGACAATTTAAAGGTGAAGCCAGTAATTAATAAAATGAGGGAAAGCACATTAAGGTGCCTTGGACATTCTGAATGGAGGCCTGACATTGCACCACTTATGAGGGTTAAGTTTATTCAAATAAAAAACAGTAAGAGAATGAGAATAAGACCAAAATAACATGGACAGAATTAATTAACCAAGATATAAAGATGGTAGGGATTACTGAAAACATAGTTCATGATCTTAAAGAATGGCGTAACAAGATCTATGCAGCTAACCCCACATAGTTGGGAAACAGCTTGTGATGATGATGATTTTTGTTTTAGTTTTTCTTTATTTTACAAAGAGTGGTTAGCAACATAGAGTCCCCTTTTCTGTTTTTTTTTTTAAATAATTGCTAGTACTGATCGGGGTAGGCCGTTGATTTGGTGGAGTTACATTTAAATAATTAGATTTTCTACAAACAGAAAGTGCTAATGCATGTCATAATCATCTGCAACACAACTAGATTGATTCTCTATAGTCTTTGATATTGGTGCTTTGGTGGTCCTAATGCTGGTTTCTTTAAATTGTCAGGCTAGGTATTTCATGGATGAAGTGAAGGACAAGAGTGGTAAGGATGTTAATATAAATACTTGGAAGCAAGAAGTCGTTGATGACCTTCCTGAACAACAGAATGGGTATGTCTGCTTCTTACTTGTTGTTTCCAGTATGATTCAATGGTATTGGTCTCAGTAATGCATGGTAGTGTGCCAATTTCCTTAGGTGTTTGGGTTCCAGCCCAACTGCACCTTCGAGAAAAATAGGAAGGAAAAGAGAAGTTATTACGTTTCCCAGGCCGGACCCCCCGTCCCCTTCACACATGCCTATGGGAGCTGTGTGGCATGTCTATCTGGGGAAACTGATCTGCTATTAAGTCTTGAAGAGTAGTCTCTGTAGTTTGTCTCTTCTTCCTTTTCTTCGTGAAGTTAATTACTTGAGCACACTAGAAATTCATCAGGATTCTGGCTTAACAACTCAGAGCATGTTTCTTTTACAATGCTGCCAGGTGGGATTGTGGCATTTTCATGCTCAAGTACATTGACTTCTATAGCAGAGGTCTGAACCTATGCTTTGGTCAGGTAATAGAAGACATGCTATTTTTGTCAGGCACTAGGAATCCTAGTTTGTGGTGCTTATGCTTGTGTTTACCAAATGTATAAACTGGATGTAGTGTGCTGCTGATGCCTCGGCATGTTCCAAGAGATGATGTTAATTGTTGGGAAAATTCTTGTACTGTGGACTCTTGGCTGATGGTGTTCAAGATTTCAGGCCGTGGTGTGTTCATGTTGCCTTTCTTATTGGTTTGAGCCTGCCTATGCCACAGCAGACCATCCCCACTGCTTGGGGGCTATCAGTTGGAGATTTTGTTTGCCCCAGCTCCTGGGAGGATGAACCTATATGGGTGGGCACTGAGGGTCTGGGCTGGTACTTGTTGGTGGCTCCAACCATTCCATCTGATTCTGATCAGACAGCAACACTGGGTACATATTCTGAATTAACCTGATGGCCATCCCATCTACAGCAGTGTCTGAGCCCTTGTTTTGTTCCTTCCAGGAAGACATGCCATATTTCCGGCGAAGGACAGTCAAGGAGATCCTGAGATTGAAAGCTGGGTGATTCCTGAGACGCTTCTCATCATTGGTTTCCTTCCAATTTTGTGGCGAATGGGTTTGGCCTGTTCGCAGATGCCATTGTTGTGGAGGTTTCTATGCGGGTCAAATGATGAAGAGCATGCCACTCAGTTATCACTACGCAAGCATCAATTAATTGGGTCTTACGGATGCATTGGTATTTTGGTTACCTATCAATCAGATGGTACTAGAATTTTCATTACTTGCACAGAATGTGAATGGATTTCACTGTGACATAGGCTTACAAAAACAAGATGCGGTGCATCATGTAAATTGTTTTGGCTTGTAGAGCTCGCAGCTCGTCTCATACAGCAAATCCAGTTGCCCAAAGTTTGGCCCTGACATTTCTTCTTCAATTACATTTTTTGAAGAGGAATCCGACATGACATACTATGATTTAGATACCTGTGGTGATTCTTGTGATTTTTTTGTACAATGAAATACATGTGGTAAAATTCTGTCTAACGTGTTTTCCATTTCGCCGTATTTTGCCAAATACTTCCTTGTTGCTTTGTCCTCAAAGCTAGTGCCTAAAATTGAATGGCAAAAAGAAAGTAGTTATTCCTCTGTTTTGTATTGTCTTTTTGCTCTCTCCGCATCCTGACTATTTTCATCCTGACTGTTATTTATTAGTCATTCTTACAAAACCGTTTTCATAGGTTGTTAAATGGGTATTATTTCCCTTCATCAGATCTTATGGAAAATATTTCATGCAGTTGCAAAGCTACCAACCAAGATTAGAAGAAAATACGTCCCTAGTAATTATTATAAGCATCGGAAATTCAAAATCTATTTTTGAACCAATGCCTGTTGGTCCAAGTGGTAAGGAACTCAATTCTCCTCGAGCAATATCTCGAGTTCGAGTCTTTTGAATAGAAAGATAAGCGTTGAGAGAGCTTCCCCCCTCATGATCTAGAAATCAGAGGTGTATAGACCCAAAAAAAAAAAAAAGAGAGAGAGTTTATTTTTAAGCACTATTACTCAAGAAAAATCTCTATAAAAAAATCTATTTGAAGTCGGAAAGATAACAGGAGTGGTACATAATTATTTTTTTTTAATAGAGGATGCTAGGTACACAAACGCCTACTAGTTGAAAATTATCATGACCAAAGGCGAATAGGCCAATTTCAACATCATCGCAAAAGAAGACATTGGAACCCTCTTATTTATTTATGGGAAATACCAAAAACGTAAGGATTCATGTACGTTCCGAAGGAGCGATTTGTATTTTGCAGAGATGAGCGTTTGTTTGCAATTACGAAAGTCATTTTGGAATTTGGAGGGATACCACCCAAAAAAGAAGGGAGGTAGTGAAAATAAAAAAATCCGTTCTCTAGTTGTTACTCGTTAGCCCTAGAACGACGCCCAAATTTCTGTTGGAGAGAGAGAGAGATGGGTCGTTCCCGGCGGAAATACAAGAAATCGCGTGCGAAAGTTAGAGTTGGACTACCGAAGAAGAATCCTCACGTCTTCAAACCTGCTTTCAACGTTCCTCCAAAGCTTCGAGCTCTCATCGGGTATTTTTCTTCCTCTTTCACTTGCAATTTTCCTTTTACATCTGCCTTTCTACCCATCTTCTTATCATTTCCTCCTCGCGTGGTTTAAGTTGTTTTTCACTTGCTCTTTTGCAGCGAAAAGAAATGGGATGAGAAGGGCACTGTCATCCGCAACTACAAATCCCTCGGCGTCGTCTCCAACCCCAACCTCCTCGGTGCCCGCTCCCGCACTCCTCAAATCCTCGAGAGCAAGTCGCTACAGCTCCCTCCCCCGCGTGTTTCCGCGACCACAGTCCAGCTGTCCGAGTTCGATCCTGTCGATAGTGGCAGCGATGTCGAGGAAGACGGTATCTTTCCCCTTCAATCTTCCTATCTTGTTTTTCTCCCTTTTCAACATACACTACTAATTACATCTTGCACATATATATGGGAATAAGATGCTTTGGGATGTTTGAAAGTTGTTGCTTTTATCTTGTGTATGTTTGTTTAATGATTATGCTTCTAACTTGAATTTGGTGCTAGTTACGAGAAAATTTTCAAAATGATGTTTTTGTTTTTGTTAACTTGTCCAAATTGGGGACATCAATTTTCAACCTCTTCCTTGCCAAAATGGTGTATATATATGTATATATATTTTGCTAAATAAATTATTCGCAACCATATAGTGTTGTGTTGGAAATGGGGATTTCTCAATCCCTTTTCTAACTACCTTTCTTTCATCTTCAAACCACCATTACAATCTCTTTTTAGTTTTTTTCTAGTCACAACCACCTCACCACTTTCTTTCCCTTACTATAGTTACAACAACCATCGCCTTCTTCTGTCAGCCATGCCCCATCACTGATTTCTTTTCTTTCTCCATATGGTTGCTACTTTTTTTCTCTCTCAAACAACTATCATGGCCATCATAGTCTTTTATTAAACTCAACCATTGCTATTAGTGCCTTTTCTCCTTCTCTATCTATTATGATAGCCACAACTGCCTTTCTGGGTTGTTGTTTAGTAAAGATCTGAGCTTATATCTGTCTCAGTCGACTCAACAAATGGATGAATAGTATCTTCTGGTGCTACATTGCAGTTGGATATGGGGATTTTTTTAACTTCCCCTAAGAAAAGGGTTGAGGTCTAATGGGAGTTTTGCAGAGTTTTCAGAGCAAACTTTTTAAAACTATTGAGTACAATGAAGACGCATGCACAAACAATTATAATTGCTTACCAGGCTTGACTCTTGACAATCATGTGGATTGGATGACACTTTAGGTTGGTGATTCACATTGTTTCTTCATTTAGTAGGTCATAAACTAGGAGGGGCATTTAATTGAGATCATGGCATGCAGCAAACAGTACAGCCCCAATACGTGGTATATGTAATATGCTGTTCGATACTCATAAACAGGAAACAAGAGTTTGGAACTAATCCTAGACAAAGGTGAGCGTGTGTGTTTATTTTTATATAGTGCTGCATAGATAGTGGGACACAACAACTCCATTCCATTGACATAATATTAGCTCTCCTCTTGGACCTCCCCTCCTGTTGTCCACGTCTCTCTCTTCTATTTCTTTTCTCCTGAAAGTACGTTCATTGTTACAATGTAGATCTAAAATCTGCACTTGGGAAGAAGCGGAGAGACGGAAAAATTGCACCTTTGCAGCCATTAACTTCCATGCAGCGTGTTTACATAGGTCAGTTGATAGAGAAATATGGCAACGACTATGAGGTATTCATTTGCTCCTCTTCTGTGCACTGGAACTTCATCCTTTTTGAGTGACTTTCTTAACTTTTTAAAAAAACGAACGTATATTCAAGATATTTTAGTATGTTCCGTTTGTTTGTACAGAGTATGTTCTTGGACACCAAGCTGAATGCGATGCAACATTCAGTAGCAACACTTAAGAAGCTATGCAAAAGGTTCCATGAAGCTAAGAAGGGAAATCTTTACTTGGCAAAGTGATGAAAAGAAAGGGAAATATTAACTTGGCGTGGAGAAATTTTTGTGAGATTTTGTGTAATTCAAGACAGGAAAGGCTCTAGAACATTTTTGTAGATCATCACTTTTATTTCAAATCTGTTATATTAAAGTAAAATCAGCTTTTGTGCTCCTAGTGATGGGCTATTGTTACGGTAGCAAAAAAAGGTGAAAAAAAATTGGCTTCATCTTGAGAGACTGTCTTGCATCTTGAAATGGCGGAATTTGGTTTGCGTAGGGACTTTTGAGGGGCAAAGCTATCTTTGTCATGCATTCGAGTGCCCTTCTCTTCCCCGCCCTTAATTAATAAGCTAAAGAGGTATAGCAAATTAAAAGTCTCAAGCTTAAACAATATAAGACCTCTTTGGTAGGCCTTCATGTATCATCCTTCGTGGCTTTTTACTATTGGCGATGAGCCCCTTCCAGTAATCTAGCATGATTGCAAGCATGGTATGAAAAATGGGCAAGAGGCAACTCCAAGAACTAGTCTCATGCCTCATCGTAGAAGCATAGTGTTAGGCCAAATAAACGAAAGCTGTGAATTCTTCTATGATGAATTGAGATTTGGCATGGTTGGAGATAAATATATCCTCAGTCCAAGAGATTTGTTTCTCACGTCCAATTAATCACGAGCCCTTTAATTATGCCTGGACACAGTTCATCTTAGATTCCATTGTGATATGCTGATACTTAAGCTGGCATGTGAACATGATAGTAATCCAGGGTAGTGTTTTGGCATATCGGACATGAGGGGCATTTCTAATATGGAACGTTTACGACTACAAGACAATAGAAATCAAACGATCGACAAAAAGAAACAAGAAATGGATGCACCAAGAAGAGCATTATGAAAAGGAGCCATAACCATTTTCTTGGATGTGTCTTCATAAATAATATTTAGAAAGAATCGACCACAATATACAAAAGAAAAGACCAACAGTAGAACAACTTGTCATACAAAAAAATAAAAAAAAATGCATACGCTCTGGAGTCTGGAAGTTTGACAGCTGCTTGTGCATTCATGAACTATACGGCGAAATGTGATATTTGATATGTTCAAAGCTCTTTAACAATGCGTAAATCTGACCTGACTGTGGATGTGAAGTATCTGCCATATGAAAAGAATGCAAAACATCCCCGACCTCAATCCAACTAAATCCTGTTCTCTTCTTTAGTCTTCCATCTCTTATTGCAATCCTACACTTTGCTGCATCATTCCATTGGCCAGCTTCTGCATAGATGTTTGACATCATAATGTGATGACTGGCATCCCCGCTAATATCCTTGCACTTAAGAATATGCTTTTCTGCAATCTCTGCGAGCTTCCAGTCATGCTGATTCTTGCAGGCACTCAAGAAGGCCCCCCACACTTCTTTCATGGGCTCTATTGGCATATTCATAATAAATTCATATGCTGCTTCTAACAGTCCAGCTCGACCAAACATGTCCACCATACATGCATAATGCTCATAACGTGGCATTATTCCGTAGTGAGAAACCATTGAATCAAAGAACTTACGCCCTTCATTTACCATCCCTGTGTGACTACAAGTGGAGAGAACAGATGCGAAAGTTATAGAATTCGGTCCCAGATCTGAAACACACATCTCGTGAAAGAGTTCAAGAACAGCCTTACTTTGTCCATGCATCCCATAACCAGCTATCATTGCATTAAACAATGCAATATCTTTTACCGGAACCTGATCAAATAAGCAGCGTGCTAACACCAACCTCCCACACTTAGCATACATGTCAACAAGAGAGCTAGCCACCAACAGATCCGATTCGAAGCCCATTCTGATTATGTAAGCATGAGACTCTAGGCCAAACTTCAGAGTTGCAAAGCGAGAGAATGCAGGCAGAATTGTAGCCAATGTGATCTTGTCAGGCTGCACGCCGTCCATTTGCATTAGTCGGAATTGATGCAATGCATCAGATACAAGTCCACCATGAACAAGCCCAGCCAACAAAGCATTCCAAGTGACAACGTTGCCCTTCCTACCAGCCTCTCTCATGCTAGAAAACGTGTCCAACGCCTTGCAATAATCGCAGCTTCTCAGATAACCACTGATCATCACCGTCCAAACAAAATCATCTCTTTTAGTCGTCCTATCAAATATCCTCCGTGCATCATCTATATGATCGCACTTGGAATAGAAGTCAATGAAAGAAGTCGATAAATAGAGATCCGAGTCAAACCCATTCATTAAAACATAGCTGTGAATAATCTTCCCCACTGATCTATCCTCCAAACAGGTGCTCACTCCAGCAACAAGATTCAAAGTTATACAGTCTGGTCGAATTGCTTCGACCGAGAACATCTGTGAATATAATCTTAGTGCTAATTGATGTTGCCCCACATCAGCATAAGCCTTGATCATATAATTATAAGTATGAACAGTATGTTTAGGCAACCGATCAAACAGCTGCCTGGCAGCGCTAACTCCCCCAAATAGAGCATAATTCCTTATCAACCTGGAAGCTAAAACCGACTTTGATAGTAGCCCATTTGTTGTAACTATTGCATGAATACGTTTAAGATCAGAAATTGAATCTGGGTCTTGAAGATATTTCAGTATGCGTTCGTAGAGTGTGTGACCCAGCTCCAGCTGCCGACGGCGTTGTTTGAGTACGGAGAGATTGTTCATAAGCACAAACGAGATTCCGATGAATCGTCATTCCCAGAATCATCGACCAAGGACCAAATGTCGTAAAGTTTTTTCTCTCTTTTATTCTTAAAAAAGAAGAAAAGAAAAATGCAAAAAGAAAAAACGCTTGTGGAAGGAATAAAGCACTCCCGTCAAAAGAAGCGCTGCGCCTGTACGCTTGTTTAACCGCTCAGCCAAATAGAGACCCAGGGACGACGGGTAGAGAACTCCTTAGTAAAAAATCAATTGATATAAATAATAAATACCCATCGTCACAAATCCTGTCTGCCGGTTTCTATACACATTATATATTTTCATTACTGAGACAATTTCAATTTTTTATTACAATATATATTTTACTAATTGAATGATTCGAAGAAGTAATGTTGGAAGTACCTTCAAAGCATTTTTATATAATTCTATGTAGCTGTCATATAATTTATTAGATCCCAAAATTTTAGTTGTCGAATTTATTGTTATATCTTTCTATAACTTTTTAATTTAAATGTCAATTTGTAGAGTTGTTATATGAGATAATTCGGCCGTCCAAGCTGAGTATCACAACTGTTAGCCTCGAAATAGAGTTTTTATTAATTTTTTGGGTTAATTTTAAATATATCCACTACATTTATGCTTAATTACAAATATACCCACTAAGTTTGAAAACTTTCATATATGCCCACTAAGTATAAATAAAATTTCGTTAATACTCATTCCATCAGACATAATTAAATATCACCGTTATACATCATATGAAATGTCCAAAATACCCTTTATTATTTAATAATAACAGTTAGTGAGTATATTTGAAATTAACCCTTATTTATTTTCTCCCTCTACCTTTGAAAGCTTCTCCCTACCACGCTACCAGCACAAAGTCAGATTTTGTAGCAGATGATATCACTTCAGAAAAATGCTTTAGAATATGGGTGTTTCGGCTGGGAAAATAATGTAGTTACGGTGAACATAAAATGGCTGCTTATAAAATGTAGAAAATACCAAATTAAACAGTCAAATCAGTGAACTCTCATGGAAAAAACTGTGGGTCACGAGCTGAAAACTTGCATTATATGAGACAAAACCAACTTAAATGGGGCCACTTCTATAGAAGAAATCATTAAACATAAAGAAGTGATTTTCTCTTTTTTCTTTTTCTCCCATCCTTCCTTTTAAAAGGCATTCTCTTCGCCCAAACAAAATCCCAACTGGATAGGGAAATCACATGAACATCTGTGAGACTAAACAATGGTGAACAAAAAGCTTCGAAAAATTCTAACAGCCTTATGCAAACATTCTTTCTTTCTTTTCTTTCTCATGAACGATTTCATGTCGCATTTAAATGCAAAGTACCCTCATCCTGCAGATTGGAGATAGCCACATCTCCACATCTCCATACAGTAGAAGCAATACATAGCAAAGCCACTCCAACTCAAATTTCCAACTGTCGTACCAGCAAAACAGAATCATCATCGCATCACACCACAGATGCTCTGCCCCTTTCTACAGACCGTACCTATCCTTCAACAATGACAAGAGGAAACATGGAAAAAGAATGCAGCTGCTCCCCCTTAAGTCTGAATTTTTTTTTTTTTGGGAAAAAAAAAGAAAAGAAAAAAGAGAGCCCCAACATGGGAGATTCCATATGTGTATGTATGATTGACATCTTGATAGAAGCAAACAGTGTTTTTTGAAGATACAGGGAAAAAAATTTTAAAATGGAAAAAAAAAAAAAAAAAAAAGCTTGATGAGGATGGGCTTTCTTTGTTTGAGATCGGAAGCTGACATAAATATAGCAGAGAGCCAGCAGCTTTAAAGGTGAAACGAGACTCATGGTGAACATAGCATATACTAACGGGGAATTTTCTTTCGGCTGAGAATTTCTTGTTCTTTGAGACGGTGCTGGAATCTTGCCAGGCGAGCCTGAAGACTCACCAGACCTGCAGCTTTGCGTGAGAGTACAAAGCTTAGCTGGGTGACATAGTTATCAATGAGGCTACCCGGTTGATCAACCTCTGCAAGCAACTTCATCTCCTGAAATAATACAACAACAGATTCGAGATTAGTTGTCATGTCAACCGCCATACTAAATGAAAGCTGTCTTTCATCATGCATTCCATCAAAAGTTAAATGTACTTGCAAATGAACTCACAAAGTGCAACAAGGATTAAGGAAATATGGAATATTTTAAGGCCAATGATTCAATGCAGCCGATTCCATGGAGTTGTCCATGCAACCGGTTGGTTTTTATATCAAGGAAAAATTCTTTCCGGCCCATAATGTTTGGCCCTAATTCCTGTTAGGTGCACACTTCTATGTAACCGGGTTACATAGAAGTGATTTCATTTAACATTCTCCATTTTTGAGATTTTGATATTTGATAAAAAATTCAATCCATTCATTGTATTTAACATCGTTTGCTTAGCTAGGAGACTTAGTTTCATCTACATCCAATATGCGCATAGGCCAAATTTGCTCAAAAATAGATACATTCATGTGGAAATTAGGAAAAATGCTTAGATCCATTCGCATATGTATTAGAATGTAACAATACTTTATAGGATAATTTATCCACATATTATTAATATTTTAGATAGTTTAGATATTGAAAAAACTACTTTAAAGTTGATATTTTAACATTGAACCATGTTATTACGTCGATTTCACACTTTTATAGATGAGACCAGATACAATGAAATTTTTTTAAAAAAAAAAAAAGATTTCTAGGATACTAGAATGATGTTAAACACAATGGTTGGAGTGGATTTTCTATACCATCAAGATTTTAAAAATGGAAAAGGGCTACATAGAGGGGGTTTTATAGAAGCGCTCCCATTCCTTTTATACCCATAATGTTTTGTAAATTCCTTCTATACTCATAACATTTTATCATAAATTCCTCTCATGCTTATGCCGTTCAACACAACCATTATCTACTCTATTGAAAAAACGATTTTGTCCATTCAAAATTTCCTAATTGGGACAATTCAATTATAATATGACTCAATTAATGATAGTAAATCATTAATATGTGGTATTAAATGATTCAAGAGTAATATTAAGGTTAGATTATTTTAATTAGAAAAATTTTAGAGAGGCAACTTTATCTTTTCAATGACGTAGATAACGGTTATGTTAACGGTGTGAGTATAATAGGAATTTAGGGTGAAATGTTATATGTATAAGAGAAATTTATGAAACGTTGTTAGTATAATAGGAATTATGTGCAAACATTGGGGGAATAAAAGGAATTCTCCCTATTTCCAAATTGCATTTTTTAAATCTAAACCATTTATAATAAAAAATTTGAAAACCTATAAGTTATAAATAATTAACATGAGTGCGTGTAAATGTCAACTTTTTGAAATAAATATCTAATGTACACAAGTTTTCAAAATACGTGATTTTTGGGATTATTGTTTTAAAAATACAATTGAGGAAATTTGATCCCCATTGATATGATTGAAAACAAAATATCTTAGCCAATAGGCGCAGAGAGCATTCGTAACCAAAAACTTACTTCACGGACAATCTCCATTGTCTCTTCGATTTCTTTTCTATGGGCTGAAATGAGAGCCTCTTCTTCCTACACATGAAATTTAAGATTTTCGAACTCAAAACAAGAATCACTATGTGCAAGAAATGCAAATAAAGGTTGGTCAAAAAGTGGGGAGGGGGGAGAGTGGGTGGATGTGGGTGTGTGAAGGGGAAGGCAGAACCAAATGGAAGGTTGGAGTGCACGTAATCCTCAATAAGCATACCTCAAGAATTGCATTGATTTCTCCATCATGACTGGGAGATGGTTCGGGTTCATATCGTTTGGGTGCTACGCTGTTCAAATTAGAATCAAGCATGGGCTGTTGTCTATAAGTGGTGGTAGATGGCTCATGTCCAGTATCCTTTTTGGTCCAATTGTTGGCCTTTTCAACTTTTTCCTCTCTTGAAACTTTTCTACGAGGAGGAGATACCTTCTGCACCTTATCATCTTCTGCAGCATCAAATGAGTTTTGGCCAGAAGAGAACGATTTATTACTAGTGGAGCCACCAAAGCCATTTTTCACATCAACTCTGTCTCGATCTAGAGAAACAGAAGTTCCACTTTCCTCTCTTCCATTAAAAGAATAATTTGCTGGAAAACTGGAAGAGTTCCTATCAAAGTCTGCAGAAGAATTATATGAGGAATTTTCTACAGCCCTTTGACTTGGATCTGCTACTTTCATCTCCTGATTTTGATCAATAGGATCCTCTGTCTCCGAATACACAGGTAATGAAGTTGCTAATGAAGAATCCTTGCCAGCAGTAGGTCCAGAGACTGAATCCTTTTTTGTGTTACCGCTCTTGGAAAGGCTTTTAACCCTGCTTGCACAAAAATTGTTGTTACTGAAACCTCAGACAACAAGATTACATTGAATCCATAACAATTCAAAATGAAGATAACCTTACCTATCTGCATATCTCAAAGTATTCAGTGTATGTTCACAGGATCCTGCATTTGGGGAAATGCAAGAAATCATTACTGTTCTTGAGTTACCAACAAAAGAATCACGAAGCACCTCTGTGAGTTTGCTTCCACGAAATGGTATATGAATCTGATCATTGTCAAGAGCACGAATGCATTCTTTCAGGGCCAGAAGGCTCTTATTTATCTCTGCTCCTTCAATCCTGCAACAAAATTAATATTGCCCCTATCAAATTCACTCCTTGGATTGCAAATGATTAAAAAACCTAAATCAGAGTAAGCCAAATTAGCCAATCCTTCATAGGTCATCCCAGGTTAAGACCAATCCAACAAGAGACTTTAATCTTGAGATTAATCTTGAGATAATAAATGAACCATCAGTGAGCTGTACATACCGAGTCTGCCTATCATTGTCCGTAGTATCAGCCCCACGTTCACTGCCAGCAAGATCAATGAAAGATATCTTTCCAATGACCTTTCCAGCCCTTGTTTCATTTGCTTCATTATGCCTTTTGGTTTCCTTTACCTCATTATGCTTCTTAATAACAAGTTGCAAAATAGCATGGGACCTTGAAGATTCCTCATTAGCACCAGTAGAGCCAGTACTCCTTGCAGCATTGCCCCTCTCAATGAATTCTTTAACAATCTGGACGTCTGATACCTCAAACTCCTGCAATCCAACTATACAGACTTGTTGCCGGCCATCTTCCCTCATGCACAGCTTCCTAGCAATGAAAACAGAAAAAAAGTTAATGCCAAAATTTGCCAGCAATCTCAAAGCATTCAACAATAGGGTGGCTTTTCCAGCTTATTTTTATTCTCTCAGTATGCAAGCAAAGTACAAAAACTGAAAAGCCTGATTGAATAAGCAAAAAAGGAAAGCAAGAAAGAAAGAAGAAGCAAGAAATTTATATCTCAAGCATGCCAAAATAAATAAACAAAAAGTCAAGCAATCATAATAGCTTGATGTTTTGTTTTTCTTTTAATTAGAAACTAAAAGAACATAGCACTACAGCTAGGCAAGAAAATCATACCATAAACAAGAGGGATTCAGATCAATGCACCCAGGTGCATTGAGTGTACTTCACCTTTTTTTTCTGAAACTTTTTTCATGAAATTGTTAATCTAAGTGCATTTAAAATTACTAAAAAAATCACTGATTTTAAAATTTTCAAAAAAAATATCTAAAATTTTTCAAAAAAGGTAAAAATTTATATGCGTGTTAAATACACTTAGATTAATAATTTCATGAAAAAAGTTTCAAAAAATAAATAAATAAATAATAGGTGAAGTACACCCGGGTGCATTGAACCGGGTTCCAAACAAAGGTGCGTCTGTTTCAATTCCTTGATTAACTGCTATTTATTTTCGCATTACAGTACCAAAACAAGCCATCTAGTCCGGATATCTAAATTTTGTTGGTTACTCCAAGATGTTCCTGCCAGAACAGAATTATGAAACCTTGCTCCGTCCTAATTCATCTCCTTCCACATTGGGGACAACTGAATTAGTAACATTCCAATTATTTATATTCAACTATATTATTCCAATTTCAAAAGAATAGCTGGACTCAGGCAATTCTCAACAAGTGGTACAAGGTCCTCTCCATATTGTTCTATAGCCATTATTGGAGGTCTCCAAGATTTCTAGCTTATTTCAAGGATGTCAAATCCAGGATTTCCAAGAAATACGATGAACGACCATATTGCTTGGAAAGAGAAGATCATTTGCCAACAGAAATAAGAGAGATCAAAGAGATAGACAAATCTGATGGAAAGCATCTTGCAATTTAAACACAAATCCAACTATTAAGAAAAAAGCAATAAGCCTTCAAAACAACTAAATTATCTTAGTTTGGTATTGTTCAAGCTAGTCATGTAGGAGATGTAACAATCATAAAATCCCAACATGCAGAGAATCGATACCTTCCAAAGTTGATAATAATTGAATTTGAAAATTTTAGAGCATATATCAAATGATGATACCGACAGATCTTCAATTATTAATCCGACAAGTGACTAATCGAAGGTCTCTTTATCCCATAACTAATGAAAAAAAAAAAAAACTCATAGATTCTTATATCAGATTGGAATGAGCAATCCAGAATCCAAATGCATGCATCCCTTGCACATGTCCTCTGTGCATTGACCTCCAACATGAGACCCTTTGTTGAAGTAGCATTTACTGCCTCACCTGAATAGAAGCCAATAACAGACCTCTGAGTTCCAGCTAGTGAGGTCACCTAACAGCCAAGATTCCAAATTATCTTGTCATCACTAGCCTACATTGGCTTTTCCAAACATACGCTCCATCAGAAAGGCCGGCAAAAAATTCTTTAGCACATAGCTTAACCATATCGAATGGCTCTAATACCTGTCCATTTCATATCCAAGTGGAGCCCTTTTAAGGCCAACACAAAATGCCCCAAAACTGTCTTTTAATATTTCCACACATCCACAATAACGATCCAATCATGCAAAGTTCATCCAATGTCCACTTCATTAGTTAGTCATCCAAGACATTCTAGAATAAGTCTTTTTGCTTTGCTTGTTTCCAAAACCCCAACCCCCATAGAACCATGGTGACATGTGATAGAACAAAGAATCAATGCACTAAAATAAGCAGTACATCTGAACAAATAATCAAAATGAAGCTTTTGTGGCTAAATGGCATTTTCAACCAATATATTTTGTTTTAGCCTGCAGACTTCAGAAAACCTTGCCATCTCCAACTCCATGGAATAGAAATAAAATGAGAAGTTCAAGAAATCAATCGATTTTTTCATCAGTAGATTCAAAATCTACAAGGTTAAAGCGGGACAAAAGTGTGGGGAAAAGAATAAAACCTTTCCCATTCCTTCCTACCAACCTTTAGATTTGATATCTTAACTACCTACCTACCTTACTTCCAATTATTACCTCTACATTCCAATCATTTTTTCACATCTTTCCATACAAGCACCCTATCTATTTTATCTTTACTCTTTACTATACATCATTACTCCTGTCATATCACATCACTCTCACTTCTAAAAATTTTTCCTACAAAATTTTTACCCACTTTTACAAATCAAATGTGCTCTGCTTGGTTTAGGTAATGCATGAGCAAAATTTTGTTCCCACTTCTTCCTGCACACCTTTTGCTATCTTAACTACCTATGCTTCCATTATTAACCCTATATTTTAATCATTTTCTCATATCTTTCCATATAACTACACTATACATTCTCACTTTATTCCCATTTACTCTATCATATCACATCACCCTCTCATTTTTCAAAATTTATTCCATTCCCACCAATAACTACTTCCCAAACACACATAAAAATCACAGCAAAAAATCCTTCCGAGAGTATGTATTCCTGAAATCTCCTAGCAAGTGATAGATGAAGCTGTGCACTGTCACCCTGTTGACTAACTTTGAACCTAGAAAGTGCCAGTCATCTATCTTCAAGTGAACTGCAAGTTTAACTCAATATGTTTGTTCACGGTTTCTGAGGTTTTTCTTAATTTATAACAAAACAATTGACAATAAAGAACATGAAACAAACCAATAAGGGATAAATACCGAAATCAAGAAACCAATAGAGTCCACTAAAAGGAGTTCTAGTCCAGATGCAAAACAACGTGATACACTAATGAGCTTATTCTACATATCTGTACTTTGTATGGCTTCTATGAACAACTTACCATATGCTTTTTATCGTAATGACTCAATCTATGTACTCAAAAAAGAAAGCAGTGCCATAGAGCCATTCCTCTCCAAAAACATGAGTTGTGGCTCATAGGAACAAATCATTGGAAGTGTGAACTGACAAACTTTTTAAGCAGGAAATTTTCGCCAGTGTTCTTTGATCAACAATTTAGGTGTAGCATTTAGTGCTTATCTTGACAAGAGAAATCCTGAGATAGGATTTGTCGATGTTTATACAAATTCCAAATACAAACTAGGAAATTTCTTTGGTCGTAACATAAACCAACAGAAATGATGTCTATTTTCACACCTTTAGCCATAGGTAACACAGCAAAACCTAAAATAATTTGCTGGCAAGAGTGGTGCTAAATAATTAATAGAAGTGGGGCTTTTGCTTAGTCATGTACACGAGAAACTTCATCATGAAACAAGTAAACAATTTTTTTATTATTATTGTAACAAGTAAAGAATTGAAGATGCCAAAGAAAAAAGAATACTGACCTTCTATCGCTAAGGAGATCAAAGAGTTTACCACCATATATCTCAAAATAGCTGAGCCATAGCTTAAACCTCTGACTTCGGTAATATGGCTGGTGCAACAATCTCACTATGTCTTCTGCAGCTTTGAGGGGTAATGGCTGCATGGTGTATGTCTTCCCACTTCCTAAAAAAATCAATCAAGAAGCTTTAAATTTGATTTTCTTTCAAACAACAACTGCAATTTAACAGCAAAACACTCCATAATCAAAGTGAAAATAATATATAAAAGGAATGCAGTAAATTTATAAGATGGAACAAATTAGCTCTTTTTTCAATACAGAAGGCACAGTGGACTATTCATCAGCACTTATTGCAATTTCTAAGAAAACGATTTCAGCAGCAAAGAATTGAATTTTACTTTTCTTGTTCTATATGTTAGGCAAGTCAGGAGAAATGGTATCGTTCCTCTAGATTTTCATTTTATTATTATTGCACCAGACTTGAGGTAGAAAAGAGCCTTATGGATAATGATGCCAATCATCAAAACATTAATATGACACATTATCAATGAAACATTCATGACAAAACGGTAAGGCCTTTTGAAACATTCAAGATGCAGATTTAGGGTGTGTTTGGGAAGTGATAAAATGTTCAAATGAAAAAATTTTCGTGTAAAAGTTTTTGAAATGAGAGAAAATGATGTTAGATGATAGGGGAAATGATGAGTAAAGAGACCAAGGTCAAAATAGATAGGTTAGTTATATGGATAGTTGTGTAGAAATGATTGAAAAATAAGGTAGTTGTATATGAAGACATGAAAAAAATAATTAAAAATATAGTTTCTGAGAATGAACGGTTTTGGTTTAAAAAGTTCTACTGGTAACCGAACAGTCCCTTAATTATATTTTTCTGACAACCATTTTGGCTCCAGGCAGAAAGCAAAATAAAATAGCAAATACAAAGGGAAGAAACCAACTTTTGCATTTTCCATAAATGTAGACGGAAATTCGGAAACCCAATAACCAATGTGTCACAAAAATAATCATGTTCTTTCAGTGGATCCAAGTCAAAAAAGAGGGCATTACTGGAGAACAAACTGAACTTCTTCCAGATAAACAAACTGTAAAGGAAGATTTGAATCTCTACGGACCTGTCTGACCATAAGCAAAGCATGTTGCTTTGGTTCTCTGGAAAATAGTAGGAATTATTGGCTCCACTGTAACACGATATACCTGTTCAAATCAGTGTAATGGAAGATAGACAACGAAAATCAAATTTGATAAGAACAGACTACTGAAACCTCAAGATCTAAGTTGCTGATTGATAATGAAATGAATATAAAGATTGATGAAAGGGCAAATGGAAAAACTATATGTGCATAGATTTTTGAAACAGTCAAACCAGGGATCAAGCTAATGAAGCAAGAACATGAATTCAATATTTTGAAGATAAAAGGATTCTCACCTCATCATTGGTAACCTGCTCATTGAGAACAGCATCAAAACAAAACTCATGCTTCTCCACATATGCAGTCAAGTCCACCTTCAATGGTGAGTCTTTGTATCAGTTCAAGCCCATCCATCATAAATATATCCATTTGTACCAAAGTTCATCGCAGCAATAATAATAATAATAATCGGCAAAATATGCATAAAAATTCAGCACAGCATTTTCAAGCAACAAACAATTAATAATAATAATAATAATAACACAGAACCTTTAGCTTGGGCTCGTGAACTGTTAAGTATGCATTATCATAGACTGTTACAATGTCATCTTCTTTCCGAGACAGTTCCTTTTTGTTCAAAGGCCTCTTACGAACCTGCCATGGCAAACCACAAGAAAATAAAGCAACTTGACAATTATATGCATATCCAGCCAAAGACATGGAATTAAATGTACACCTGTCAGTAATCATAAAAATAGGACATTAAATAGACAACAATATAACAAATAAGAATTGAAATAGATAACAAGATAACTATGAAATAAAGAACATAAGGCAGCTACAGAATTTTTTTATAGAAACATATTACATCAATAAAAAAACAAAACAAAAAAAGACAAGTATAATCAGCTTCGGCTTATATTGAAATGAACTCTGAAACTGAAAACTGAAAAAAACACAGATAACAAATGTCCTTCAAAAAAATCAGACAAATGATGCATTGCGAGATAAAACAACGATACTAACAGCTTTGACTTCAAAGGCAGAATGAAACATACTCATATTCCATTAACAAACATCCCAAAGCGAGAGCCTAATTATTTTTTAAAAAACAACTCACCACAACTTTAATCTTTGCCAGGTTGCTTTCCTTTGGAGCTGGTGGAGCTGGTTCTTTTTCACTGGGTGATAATCTAACTGCAGCCTCTGGGGCTTTTTGTGGCCTGCTAGTAGTTGTTGTTGTATCAAAATCATTATCCAACCCCCGAGTAACAGCCGGCATGAAAGGGGATGGCTCAAAGGGTTCAGACATAACATGCTGCCAAGAGGAGACCAATTCCATAATTAAATGAATCAGAGGATTAAAGAAGTAATTATGTTTATAACAAGATCAAAAATACTAATACTTGCTGCAACAGCTGCTTCAATAATAAGCATTCCATCTCACAAGCCCTTTTATCACCCGAGAAAAAAGAAATTTGATGATTCATAAAACAGCACTTTAAAAAAAACCAAAAAAAAAAAAAAAATCTACACAGCTCTAGTTTTCATAGTTGAGCTAGGTTAGAGCCATAAGCGGGGGAAACTCTACAAGACTCAAAACCAAGACTTTACCTAAAGGGAACTGAGCTCCTTACCACTTGGACCAATATGTGTTAGTTATAAAACAGCACTTTAGCATTAGGCTAGAAGCAAATCAATCAATTCAACTGTTCTGGTATAATATTTTCTTTACTTATATACATTTGCATGCGGCAATCAAACATGCAAGCATTTGCACTAGCTATGATAATGAGAAAATTTGTTGACAAAAATTTCAACACTGGCACCATATTCACAACAGACAAACAGGATATTTTGGAAGAACAGAAATTGGAACTCCATTGCCAATGACTCCATGCATTATAATAGTATGAGGAAAGATATGGAGACAAGTCAGCCTTACAGCACGGACAAATAATGAACTAAAGAAATACTTTGCTGCTCCCATTCATTCGTGCACCTGACAAATCATTTATGCAAGAGACAAAAATGATACGCAAATGCAAAATGATGCTGAGACCTGTAAAATGATACAGAAGATAAGACCACAGAAAACATGGTGTGTTGCCCGCATCGTACGGATTTACAGTTCAGAACGGAACTCATGAAAATTCCATGCATTCTAAAAATTGGGCAGCAGTCCAAGAGGGGCAGTCATCCTTCTAAGCAAACGTGTGTATATGCTATTGTGAAAAAAGAACATTTCAAATTTCTATTACAAGATAAAAACTGTCCCTGGCATTTAGGAAACTAGGAGAACTAATGGAATTCAATGGCCAGAATGTATGATATGCTTGCTATACTTGCAAGTTTAATAGAATCTAGTTAAAACTAATGGTTGGAGCCAGGGACAAATGATATGCAAATGCATAATGATGCTGAGACATGTAAAAAGGATACAGAAGATAAGACTGCAAAAATCATGGTGTGTTGGACGCATCATACAGATGTATGATTCGGAACAGAACTCATGAACATTCCATGCATTCTAAAAATTGGGCAATGGTACAAAAAGGGCAGTCATCCTTCTAAGCAAGCATGTGTATACAATATACATGTCATTCTGAAAAAAAAAAACATTTCAAATTTGGACTACAAGATAAAAAACAGGCCCCTGGAATTTTGGAAACCAGGAGAACCAACGGAATTTAATGGCCAGAATGGATGATAAGCATGCAAACTTAATAGAATCTAGTGAAGACTAAAGGTTGAAGCCCCTCTCCAGTTCGTAGAAGGTGATTGAAAATAACTACATTTTCCCACCACAAAACAAGTATGGTTGTTTGAGGGTGCTTACCTCTGAAAGAAGTTCTGTATCATCCATAGCATGCAGATCCAAAAGCCCAGCTCCAAACTCTCCTCTCAGTTCAGGGGAATAAAAACTATCCACCACACCTGTTGCACTCGAACTTTGAGCAGTTGGAGTGTATGGTTCAGAGGCAGACTCTCCATTGAAATTCAGGTTTCTAAGTAATTTAAAAAGCTTCTGCTTTTCCTCAGCAGATTGTGCTCCATAACCCTATTAATCATATTTGAATTTCAGCCCCAAAGAAAAATTTTCATCGTCTGCATGCTTGGCATCAAGCATAATAATAATAATAATAATAATAATAATAATAATAATAATCTGAAACTAGTAATTACTGCATAAATGATGCATCCTCCAGTTTGTGCAAATGGACATTGTTGAATGTATCGAAACACTAACAGCCTAACAGTCAAATACCCAAATTCTATTAAAACAGGCAATCAGTAAATGTTCCAATCAAGAAAAAACTGATGCTTTCCAGTTTCTGTAACATCAGAGTTGCACTCTACTTCTCCTAATAAATCATTTCATCATAGATGTATGTAACGTGGTCACATGTGCAATCCAATACCAAGGATAAGCAACGTTAACATACCAACACCATGAATTCATAATTAATTCAATGGGATATGCATGAAGCTCACGTGCATAGTCTTTTGGAAGGATAAGCACAGCATGAAGACAACACAAAGAGGCAGCAAAAACACCGATCATTATCGAATTAAAAAAGTAATGACACAGGATAAATTCACAGATCTAGATAGATAGGAATGAAAGAGGCAACAGCATCCTGAGCAATACCTGCATGAGGAGATTGGGCAGGAGACGGTGATCAATCCCTGACGAAGCCAATGGAGAAGCCAGATGCTGCAATCCTGCGGACTGGAGCCACCTTGCCATGACTGCGTCACCAGCGTCACTGCTAGTGGGCCCTGCATCGTACAGAGCGGCTGCGGCTGCAGCATTGCTCTGATGCATCTGGCCACCCATGTGGCGCTGCTGCGCCCGGCGTTGCGGCGCCAATTTTCAGGAATCAAATGAACCCACTGCAAATGGGGGGAAACATTGAGCGAAGAAAGTTGTGAAGAACGACGACAGATTCAGACGCCACAAAATAGAGTTGTTATACTCACGGGGGAGGAGAAAAATCAGAGATCGAGCAAAACATCAATTCACCTCCAAAGCCTGGAGATTTAAACCCGCTGCATCTGCGAATCCCGATCAGAAAGGCGGAAATGTGAGAACTTACACTTTTTAAAAAAAAAAATCAGCCCTAATTCGAACACGACGAACCAAAACGAATCAAAGCTGTACAGGAGAGCAAAAACAGCCAACCAGATTCAAATGCTGGATCGGAGCAAATTGAGAGATCTGTTCTTAGAATCGCCGAGAACCCGAAGCAGATCGGAGAAAAATGCGGAAGATAGGGAAAGGAAAAACCCTAATTTGAGTGCGAGGGGCGAGTTTTCGACCCGCCTCCTTCGTCTTCTCCCTTTCTTCCTCTTCCTCCTTTGCTCTTCTCTGCAGATTCTAGAGAAGGTCGAAGAGGGGGTGCACGCGGGAGTAAGGCACTGATATACTATCAATATCCCTCCTGTGGATTTGATACGTCCACCCTCCAAAATGATTGAATGCACCAAGAGGGTGGTCTTGTCAGGAGGAGGGGAATCGTTGGGTACTCTGGAGGTTTACCACGCCTCCTGCGCAGGCCCGCAAACAGACGCATCCACTCCGGCTCCCTAATTGGTGAGCTGGAGGCCAAATTAACTCAGAAGGCTTCCGCTGCAAGATTACAAAGTCAAAATTAATGAAAAAATGATGTGGCATAATAATAAATTAAAATACATAGCAGTTATATATAAAGATATAATAACTGAAATGTAGATATAGTAATAAAAAATAGAGCAAATAACGGCTTGTTTTAAAGTATTAAAGATGCTTGGATAGAAAGAATAAATAAAATGTGAATTGAAATTGCAAAAATAGTATTAGAAATATGAAAATTTATATTAATAACTGCACAAATTATCTTATGAATGGGAAATTCATCCCATTCAATTATCTTAAATGATTTAAAACATACATTAAGTAATTAAGATGTCAAATTATATTAAAAATTCATATAAAAGAGTTGTAATTTTTAAGTAACTATTCTCAAGCAAACCTTTGTTAACACCAATTGGATTATCACATCGGTGTCGAAAGTTTTAAAAATTAAAATTATTAAAATGAAATTAATTTTACATAATACCGTATAAATTAAGGGCTTATATATCTTTTTCTATTTTTTTCTTAATGATGTTTGAAAATAATTTCATATGAAATATTTAGATAATTTAACATAGCGCTTTCGAGAAAATAAGTTTTTTTTTTTCAAATTATGTGAGTATTTATTCTGCTAAGGCGCACTCCATTCCATAGACAAGTGACATCTCCCGGGAGCATTTGTACTGGGTCATACCCTGTATGTGTTTTTCTAATGATTTTTTTAAAATATTATTTGTATTTTCTTTTACCATTCAAGCTTAATTCACTATATAATTTTTCATTTTATATATTTTCTTTATTGATAATTGTCAACAATATACATCGTCAGGAAAGAAGACCAGCATTCATTAAATGGGAGGCACAATGCTTTGTCGGATCAAAACTTCGATCACTCACACGACAGGATTTTCACCAGTCAGGCTATACGTCATATATCGACTTGCTAACATCCAAATTAAGGTATATTTTATCCAATTTTGATTTGTAGTAAATTGTGAACACCATCACTTCCTCAAAAAGCATCAATTAACAAGATGTGTAACACTTTCAAATTTTAAAATTTTTGTTCTTGATGAAAATAATCCATTCATTTTATTTAACATCAATTTTTTATCTAGAAGACCAAGTTACGTCTCGATCAAGTGTGTTTATAAGGCGCATTTGTTAAAAAATGTATATTCATGTGTAAATTATGAAAAACGATCAATTTATACATATATTAGAATGTAATAATACTTTATAAAATCATTTATCTGCATAAAAATGATATGTTAAATGGTTTAAATATTAAAAATACAATTAAAAATGATATTTGATGTTAAACTATTTTATTACGATGATTTTCAATAAAACCCATGCAAGATGATGTTGTACAAATAAAAGAGGTTTCAATATACTATAATGATGTTAAACACAATAGATTGAGTGAATTTTTCACTACCAGTCAACATTTTAAATATGGAGAAAGTTACGTTCATTTTATTGAATGAATTTTTCAAATTTTAAAATTTTTATTCTTGATAAAAAATTCAATCAATTCATTTTATTTAACATCGATTTTTTATCTAGAACACTAAGTTACATCTCAATCAAGTGTGTTTATAAGTCACATTTGTTAAAAAATGTATATTCATGTGTAAATTATGAAAAACGATTAGATCAATTTATACATATATTAGAATGTAATAATACTTTATAAAATCATTTATCTACATAAAATGATATGTTAAATGGTTTAAATATTAAAAATACAATTAAAAATGATATTTGATATTAAACTATTTTATTACGATGATTTTCGATAAAACCCATGTAAGGTGATGTTGGACAAATAAAAGAGTTTTCAATATACTATAATGATGTTAAATACAATATATTGAGTGAATTTTTCATTACCGATCAAAATTTTAAATATAAAGAAAGTTACATTCATTTTATTAAATGAATTTTTCAAATTTTTAAATTTTTATTCTTGATGAAAAATTCAATCCATTCATTTTATTTAACATCGATTTTTTTATATAGAAGACCAAGTTACATCTCGATCAAGTGTGTTTATAAGTCACATTTGTTGAAAAATGCATATTCATGTGTAAATTATGAAAAACGATTATATCCATTTACACATATATTAAAATATAATAATACTTTATAAAATCATTTATCTACATAAAAATGATATGTTAAATGGTTTAAATGTTAAAAATACAACTTTAAAATCGATATTTGAAGTTAAATTATTTTATTACGATGATTTTCAATAGAAACCATGCAAGGTGCTGTTAGACAAATAAAAGAGTTTTCAATATACTATAATGATGTTAAACACAATAGATTAAGTGAATTGTTTATTACCAGCCAAAATTTTAAATATGGAGAAAGTTATATAAAAAAGAGGTTTCAAAGAAGGGAAACCATTTGTCAAATGTGCAAAATTGCTAACAATAGCTATTTTTTACAAATTGGTACTTCCTTAATTTGGCACAACATGTTAACTCATTTGAAAAAGATGATAATTATATACAATATACTATGTATATGCTTAAGTTAATATTCATTTTTAAATTTTTATTCATAAACATATTTTCCTAAGCATATTTAATCCATATGCCTAGTTTTTTCATTTTAAAATACTTTTATATATTTCTTTTTTATTTGTAAAAATCAAGTTTTTTAAGGAGTGAAAAATGACTTAAATGTCCTTAAAATTGATGATTTTTTAAAAATTAAAAATAAAAATGTAAAAATACTATAAAATGAAAAAACTTGGTACATTGATTAAATACACTTAGAAAAATTATTTATAAATAAAAATAAAAATTAATAAATTTAAATTTAAAAATGAACATTTTAACTTAAGCATATGTATAATATATTGTATATAATCATATCTCTTTGAAAAAAGTACTGATAGACAGGCCTTTAGTCATTACATTTAATATGGTTTTGTTTTTGTTGAAAACATCAAACAAAATAATATTATTTATTATAAAGTTAAAAAGGTTTTCCTTTTATATAATCAGGTTATACAAAAACATTTATATGTAATTCATTTTATTTTTAGTATATTGATGATCGATAGAACATCTGTTTCATTCATTATATTTAGCATTATTTATTTAACTAAGAAACTAAGTTTCATTAAAATCAAAAACATACCTTGCCACATTCACTTAAAAATATATGTATTCATGTATAAATTACGAAAACACTTAGATTTATTAACATATGTATTAAAATATAGTAATATTTTAATAAAATTATTTATCTAGACAAAAGTGATATTTTACATAGTTTAGATATTAAAAATATAACTTTAAAATTAATATTTAATAATAAACTATTTTATTACATTAATTTTATACTTTTGGATAATACTCATATGCAATGATATTATGAAAGGATTTTTATAATGATATAAATGATGCAACGTATAATTGATATAGTAAATTTTTTATCAATCATTAAAAGCGTAAAAATGAGTGAGGTTACACAAGTGTTGTTAGATCCGGACTGGACCGACCAAGAACCGGGCCCAAGTCCGGTTCAATGATGCCCGGTCTGGTTCAATGCTATAGAACCGCACGAACTGCCTGAACCGGTGGTCGGATCAAATTGGGTTGGTTCGTCCAAATTGAAACACCCCCCCAACTCTAATGGCCGACCTTCGCTCCCAATTCCCAAATCTCATCTTCCCGCCACGGCTGTCCCTTCTTCCCAAATCTCGCCATCTTCTGCCCCTAGCTGCCCCCTTTTCTCGAATCACCTCTTGCTACCCCTGCCTACCGTCCGATCTCCTCACCCTAAATTGCATCTTCTCGCCCAATCTCCCATTTGGCCATTTAGCGATGATAGAACCCTAGCTTTTCCACCCCTCTGCCACCTATTTCGCCTACAATCTGCCTCCCTACTCGTAGTCGTTGGCACCGGTCATCCTCAACGGCTCAGGCGCTCAGCCTCTCACGATTCGCCCATCCCTCTGACGCCCGTTTCTGCTCCTCATCCTCCAGTCATCATCTCCTCCATTTCGCCTCCCTCTGCTTATCTTAGTTAGCCCCTCATGGCCACCACATCTCAGGTTCTCAGCTCCATTTCTCGTCTTCTGTAATCGATGCTTCCTACAGTTTTGACGACCAAAAGTACGGTGTCCGACCACTGATCTACAATTCCTTTGCTCTACTCTGATGCTTCTTGCGATGCCATCTACCAAACCCACCAGTCGATGATCCAGGTTTTGGGTGAACCCCAACCCTAAGTTACGGCTTCGTAGGAACTCGGTTCATAGGAACTCGAATCTAACTCTAATATTAGAAGAATCCGGGAACATATTCGGACCGGGTTGGCTTTTGTTTCGGTCTGGTTTCGAGTTGAAATTCGGGTTATTATCAAACCAATAAAAGTTGAAATTTGAGATAGAGATAATAAATATTTTAACATTATTGAATTAGCATATAAATAATTTACATGTGAATATATTTATATGACTTATGATATTTTTTATTTTGTTTAAAGTTAGTATTTTAATTAAAAGTTAATTTTAAATGCAATGAACGTAATAAATTTACACATAACAATCAAGGTAATGTTATAAAAAAATCGAGATAAGAAAAATAAATAAGATTATATGAAATTATTGTCTAAAGTTTAATAAAAGTGAGACTTCTATAATTTTAGTTAAATAGTATATATGTACCAAACGAGCGCCGCTCGTTTGGTCACCAGGCGCAGAACGAAGCATTCGTTTGCGTTGGTGCGTGTTTGAATCCTCAGTTGGGGATTTCGAACCATAAATTTTCGGTGGGGGCATGTGGTCCTCCTTATTTGGTTGGGAGTTGGTGGTTTCCCTCGTTGATATTTGGGAGTTTATTGTCTCCCTTTGAAAACATTGTCAGAATTGTCTTAGAGCTTTGAATGTGATATGGATTGAGATATGTTGTAAATATACTCCAATAAAAAATAGTATATATGTAACAAATTTAATAGTTGGTATATTTATAATTATTTGCAAATAAAGTTAATGTAGATGTAATATAGTCAACTTTTATTGACAAATGCATATAAAATTTAGGTTTTAGAATGAATGTTTTACATTTTAATTAGGTTGTGATTGTATGGAATAATTCTTATTATAATTATAGTTGAAATACTTAATGCATAAATAAATATAATTATTTTAATAAATTAGAAAAAATATCAAGTTCGGACTAAATTGGGTTTTGGTACCAGGTTGAAGCAAACATAGTAATAGTTTCGGGTTTTTTCGGATTGGGTTGAAATCGGGTTTAATTTGAAAAAATTTCAAAAATAAAACTCAAACTTAGTTTCGAAATCTACTTGGGTTGGGCAGGTTCAAATCGAACCGGTACCAAATTGCAACCCTACCCTCAGCCACACCCATCGCTAGTCCAATTTGTCACTTCATCTCTATTTGTGCAACTGGATTGGTGATGAATTGTTGATGGACTGATTGACTATATTGCATTGTTCTATTTTATGTTATTATCGTTGATTGCATGATTTAATTGCCGTAATTTATAAATTTGTTTGTTACATTATTGTAGACAATTCTTTGATAAGTATGATTTAATTACTATAATTTATAAATTTATACATTGTATTTTTATAGGCAATATTTTGATTGTTAATTATATGAATCGTTTATGTAATATTATTATTATTATTATTATTATTATTATGAACGATCTCATTGTTCAACTTTTATTGATTTTTTAAGTTTTTGTTGCATTAGTTATGTTCGGAAATCTGCAAATCATAAACTTACTCGAGATAAATAGTCAAAGCTTAATTAATGAAGTTGATTTTTTCTAATTTATATGTTATATTTGTGCTTATTTAAAGAATTTTTTGAAAATTTTGTATTAATTCTTTTTGCATGATTTATTGTGACTACTAGAGTATACTATATGGAGCCCAATCGCCTGCTCCCGGAGCAGGCAGCGTTGCCTGCTCCCGGGAGCTTATACCCTTTTTTTTTTTGTTTTTTGAAAATTTCTCTTAAACAGTATTAATCTAGGTGTATTTATTTAAATTACTAAAATGCCACTGATTTTCAAAAATAAAAAATAAATATGTAAAATACTCCAAAAATGGTAACAACTTATACACATGTTAAATACACCTGGATTAACATTTTTATAAAAAAAATAAAAAAAAATAAAAAAAAATGGTTATAAACTCCCGGGAGCAGGGAACGCTGCCTGCTCCCGGGAGCAGGCGATCGGACTCCATACTATATAGGCTAAGGAGTCATGAGTATATAATTTTTCTGAGTTTGATGGAATAAAAATTAATATCTATTTCTGTATATTGGGAGAAATTGATGCTGATAAAAGTAAAAACGAAAATTCTGTAATTTCCCGAACCGTTTGTTGCAATCTATGGGCACTTTTGGCATTTCCTAAAAGGGAAAAATTCCCCACTTCATATACCCAAAATTTAACACGATTTTATATTTTAAATATTTAATTATCAGCGTTTTATTATTACCTCTATTTTCATTTTTATAAAAATACTTTATCTTTTTGTCGTCATTATTTCTATTTTTAATTATTACCTATATTACATCACATCGCACTCCGGTTTTTTAAAAAAATTTCAAAAAAAAATTATTTCATATTTATTTTAACCTCTTTCTGGGCTGGGCAGAGAATGATACTTTACAGTGGATTTCACCAGCTAATGACTATGTCATTTTTCTGAACTAATTTTTATTTTAATATTTCGAACTATACGGCATTCCAGACTTCTAGTTCTGGAGTAGCACATATCTCTTGCATTGGACTGTTTTTGTCGTTCACGCTGCCATACTACCGTAAGCCCAAATATGCAGTTAGCAACCACAAAATAGCATTCGTGCTTCGGATTAGGGGTGCAACTTGGGTAGGATACCATGGGTACCTACCGACCTGACCATAATTTGAGCAGTGTATGGTAGAAAATATTACCCATGGGTATGCGTAGGGTACAAATTATTACCCGCCTCCTCAAATAGGGTACAGGTAGAGTAAATACGGTAGGTACCCAGAACCGACCCACATAGGTACTCATATAGATAATTAATTAGGTGCATAATTATATATATGTATAATATGTATTATGTTTTGTCTTTGACATCTTATGTGTACATATATTTTAATAAATTAAAATTTAAATGAATTTTGTACATTGTGAAGTATAAATCTGGTTTGGTTATTTATATATATACGTCATTGACTTCTGAAAGACTCTTATAAATACACTTGTAACTTATGATTATAATATATTAATAGTTTTAATGATTAGGTTATGATGGCCTATACTTCATATTTTTATATAATAATATAAACAATAATATATGTACTTACGATTTTAAAGCATAAATGAGTATTATTTTACATTATTTAAAATAATATAGAAATTTTTAAAAAATATTGTATTCGAGTATTAAAGGAACCGATTTGGAACCGGAACCGACCCTATGAGTAATGGGAAGGGTAGGGTATATTAGGAACCGAACCGACAAATGGATAGAAAATGGTAGACCTTTTACAAATAGCGTAAGGGTGTGGTAGATCACTATCCAAACCAAACCGACCTGAGTTGCACCCTACTTTGGAGTCTTCAGCGGGGGCCAATTTGGCATGATCTGAGCCGTTCATCAGATTAGGTAAACATGATAAATGGATAAGGCAAGCAAGCAGTTTCGGATATTTCAAAACAAAACGAAAGGAATGTTATTCACGGATTCACAGACGTTTTCTTGCCCCTTTTCACCCCTTTGAAAGCGAAATGATATGTTGACTTCCCAACATTTTTTTTTAAAATCTTGTTAACTTATGCATATTTCTAGTCTGTACTCATCATCTTTTCATACAAACAATATATAGCTATTTTATCCCTTCTCGCTTTATGTTTATTATCAATTTCTATAAGATCGTAGCCAATCTTTTTTCGTATACATTTATTTCTCTGGTTATGATTGCATGCGCGTTAAACTACATGATACCTTTTTTTGATTCTTTGTTTTTTTCATAAACAAATTTTCCTAGGCGTATAACATGCATCAAATTTCACCATTTTAGAATTACTTTTTATATTTATTTTTTATTTCTAAAAATAAAATTTTTCAAGAGATGAAAAAACTTAAATGCTTGAAATTGATGATTTTTTAAAATAAAAAATATATAAATATTATAAAATGGTAAAATTTGATATATGAGTAAAATATACATAAGAAAATATACTTTTATTGAAAAGTAAAAAATAAAAAATGGGCTGCATTTAATCTTGATCCTTCTTTGATTTTCTTCTATTTAATACAAAACGGATTCAATATGTATTTCTTATAATATTTCACACTTTCAATCATTATTATAATTTCAATATTTATTTATTTAAATGAGTAATATGACATTGCTGACAACATTTCCTTTTTTTTCAGCCAAAAATAGTAATAAACATAGACTGCAAGGACAAGGAGATTGGAGAGGCCATGTAGACTTTCTTCATTTAGACCTTTTTAAAATCTAAACTATCTATTTTGTATGACTCTACTTGTTTCTATCATGTTATAAGAAATAATCATTGTAAGCTTATATTTTGTCAACGAGTAGCATCTTTTTAAAAGCGAATATGTAGCTATTATAGTGTATAAAATTTTAAATACACGTGATTATTAACCATAAATAGACGCATATGAACAGACAATAAACTATGTAGATTTCAAAGAAAAATTATTAAAAAGAAAAAGCAGGGGGCTGCATTGAATCATGTTTATTTTTTATTTGCTTGCTTTATTAAAATTAAAACTTTGCCCTTGACCTATCACTTTTCTTTTCACTCTGTAATTTCTCTCAGTCTTCTATTATTTCTACTTATCCGAGTGCTTTGCATTTTCTACAATTTAAACACCGTCGAAGTAAATTTTCTATTAAAAATAATAAACACCGCCTAGAATAGAGGTCTCCGAAAAAGACATTTTAACAATGCAACGAAAAATTTAACTAAAGAAAAATACGTTGATAATTGGACACCTAGACATCTTATTTTTAGACGTTTTTACTCCGGAACCTCATTTCCAATCCATGTATTTAAAATTTCAAATAACTAGCTCCTTAGCAAGGTATAACCAAATTGTCCTCGTGACAATATCCATACGATCAAGAAATCAGGTTCGTCGATGGAAGGTAAGACAATTTTTTACTCGGGTGACCATATACTGGCTTTGGTCATAAATGTTGTTGTTCTTTGCGGCCGTGTTGTCGGTTGAACATCGGTGGTTGAAAAAGAGTTTCGATTAGATGCACCCGGGAGCATTGAAGTGCATATACCTATTTTTTTCAAAATTTTACATGAACTTGTTAATCTAAGTGTATTTAATACATGTATCAATTTTTATCATTTTTAGAGATTTTTAGATATTTATTTTGGATTTTTGAAAATATGTGGCATTTTAGTAATTTTAAATTACCTAAAATGCTACTTATTTTCAAAAATAAAAATATCTAAAATACTTCAAAAATGGTAAAAATTAATATATATGTTAAATACACCTGGATTAATAATCTTGTAAAAAAATTTTAAAAAAAAATTTTAAAAAAAGTATATGCAGCCATTGAGCGCACGTCGGAAAAGGTTGAATTTTAAATACGTCCTTAACTCATGCGTACGTAGGGTACTGGTGTGTGCACGGCCGTCCGTGGTTTTCGGCATGCCACTTATAGTGTTTGGACGCATCGATCCCAACCACTGGAAAAAACAGAAAACGACAGCTATATAATAAACACTCCGGCGCTGTGTGCCGCCTCATACGCAGTACCAAACTTGTAGGTGTCTGGGAGTATTTCGTCCGCGCATTTTTCAAATCATTTAGCTGATTGCCCGCCTGCGCATCATCGCTGGTGCACTGACGGAGCGTGAATATTTACTGGGCAGCCACGTAACGGCCGGCAGAGTCCCACACCGCGCTCCGCTATTAGCAGCCGGCTCCACCTCCACCTGTTGGTTGGGGAATGGGGCCCACATTTTTCATGTTATTCAAAATCTAACCCTCTTTTTTGGGGTTATATTCAGATTTAACCCACAGTGAAAAATACCGGCATTAATAATTTTCGCGGGACATAAATCAGAACAAAAATTTCAAATATATTTTAAGATGCCTTAACCTGTACAAGTATTATATTATGAATAATTATATTCTGAAAATAAAAGTTTACAAGGGATGGTAGTTTATTTCTTATTCCTACAAAGTGATCAGTTTCACTTGTACAGGTTTAGACCACAAGCGCACACACCACCCACCCCAACCACATCCCGCCCCCCATGCCCGGAGGAGCACATTGGAAGTGTTTTTTTTCCTGACCAATTTGCCCTTCCACCAGTCCATTTTTGCAGCACTGATAGCAGCATCAAGCACAGACTCTGGAAACAAGCCGTTCACGTGGTCGAAGCTCATCCGAATCTCCCCTTCTTCAATCTTCATCATGCATTTGCTTATCTGACATCTTTCTTTCCTTATTGTCATCCCTCTGCTCAGGGAAAAAAGGGAATACCTTAATAAGTCTCATGCTTGTTAATTTGTTTTGAGGTCTTAAGCTGGGGAATCGATCATCTAGAACCGATTGGAAATGGGGCCCGGCCGGTCATGAAACCTATTATTTTATTTTAATAAAACTGTTAATTTTAGAGGTATATAATCTATAGATCAAGTTTTGTCATTTTAGATATGTGTATATTTTTTAAAATTTTAAACATAGGGAATCACGAAAATATCCCGCATTTAAAATTAAAAAATATACTTTAAAAAATAATAAAATTAAATTTATGAATTATATTCAACCGTAGCTTTAAAAAAATTTTAAAATCCACTTTAAACAGAGCGAAACGGGAATGATTGGCACATAGACCAGCACAAGTACCACTTGCGCTGAGCTCCTGGGTTCGATATTAGTTGTTAAATGATAATGATCCATGTAAAGTTTTGATTTATCTAAATTTTTATTCATGGAACTAGTTTCATTTAAATCAGAACACTAATTATATAAAAACACGTTTAGATTTTTTTATAGTAAAAAATACATTTAGATACTTAAAGGAAAATTTTTATTATTTTTATTATTTTTATTTTAAATAATATTTTATTAAATTCATTCACTTAAAAAAGGTTCCAATGAAAGTTAACTTTTGAATCATTAATCAAATAAAAACGTTATTTAAAATATAAATCATCTGGTTGCATGGTATGATGCTGCATGACAAGTTGCATATCATCCTTATTAATATTTTTAATGGTTTATTTCGATCAATTTACATGCGAACTAGAAGTTTTTTTTTAAAAAAACTTTTTGTCAGTCCATAAAAAACTTGTCTGCTTACTATAACATTATCTGCTAGATAGCGCCATTAAATTTTTTCTAATAAAAATTAAGAGCCACTTTTTCCCCTAACGGTTAGTGGCATAATGAAGAATCACACTCAAGAATTCATAATTAAGTAAAAATTCTTGGATGAGCTAAAAAAGTTTGAGGTGTTTCAAAGAATATAAGACTCTTAAATGGAACTTGGATGAGAATATAATAATATATATTGGAAATAAAAAAAAATGTCGTATTTTTAAGGGTATTTTTGGAAAGTGATAACACTTTTGGAAAAAAAATTGGATTAAAAGTTTTTGAAATGTTAAAAAATTATGTGATATAATATGAGTAATGAACTAATGATGAAAAGTAAAGAAGATAAAGTTAAAATAGATTGATTAGTCTCATGGTCAATCGTGTGCAAATGATTGAAAAGTAAAATAATTATATAGAAAGATATTAAAAAATAATTCAAAAATAGTATTATGGATAATGAAAAGTTTTGGATTTAAAAATTTTAGGGTGTGTTTGTTTGGGATATAAACATGTCAACCAAAACTTTTCAATCTAAAACTTTTCACTCTCCACAACTACTCTATTTTTTAATTATTTTTTCACATTTTCCTATACAAACTACCCTACTTTTCAATCATTTCTACACAGCTATCTATACAACTAACCTATCTATTTTAACTTTATTCTCTTTACTTCTCATCATTACTCCTATTATATCACATCATTTTTTATCAATGTGACAACTTCTATCTCAAAAACTTTTCATCAAAAGTTTTACCCCCAACCAAACACACCCTTAGTTTAAAAGTTGGAGTTATATCAAAACATGTCTTAAGTATAAAAAGCTATACTAAAAATTGAAAAAGCTGTTTTGAAAATGAAAAAAACTATCTTAAGAAGGAAGATACATATTTCATTCAAAAATCTTTATCATTTAAAACATGTATGGGTTGAGAATAAAAAAAGTTTGTATGAAAATTCAGAAAAATTATATGAAAAAGTAGTTTATTATTTTTAAGAATTCAATCTCATCCTCGTATCAACCCATTCGTGAAAAAGCTTCTGGATGCATTCCGTAATTAGATACTAGATATAAATTAATTCCAAGTGGACCATCAAAATATGGTATTTGCAGGAAGTAGATGTTACTTCTGAAAAATAAATTGTTAAAATATGTGTAAAATTAGACATTTTTTATCTTCGTCTGTGGAGGAGGAAGCTTGTAAACCAATCAAAAAGCAGAAGACATTAGTCCTTTCCAGACGGGATACATCCCCCTATGTAATATGTGCAGGGGGTCATATAATGTGGGCAATACGTCTATTTCGGTTATTTATTGCAAATTAATCTGCGCAATCATATCTTGTCAGGGTATAAATAAATGGCCATGGGTAAGTTGAGGATGACAACGATCCATTCCGCTTATCCTTTTATGCTTGTATTTTCCGGCGAACTCAAAAGGAGGCGGTAATAATTATCTAGGTCCGAACCAAGTGAATATTTTTCTTAATTAGCTCACTTTAGAAAAACTCGTTTAAAATATATTCTTTGCATTTGTTTTTATACGCTTGTTTATCTAAATATATTTAATATATAAACTAAGTTTTACCATTTTTAGATGTGCTTATATATTTTTTTTGAGGTTTTCAAAAATATAGGGGTATTTTAAATATATATTCATATAGATATTTAAAATTTTTTAAAAAATATATACGTATGTTCAAAAATAACAAAACTTAGTTTATATGTTAAATACATTTAGATAAACAAATTTATGAAGAAAAAATAAAAAATATTTTAAATGAGTTTTTTGAAGTAAGCTAAGCGAGATATTTGCCTAATAAGATCACTTCTCATAATTATCCGGCAGAAGTCACAGAGGATTCTGTTAGCCTGGGCTAAACAAATGTCTTATTTAGCCCACCTTTAAAAAAACTTATTTAAAATACTTTTTATTTGCTTTTTTCTTCCTACACTTATTTATCTAGGTATATTTAATATATAAACTAAAATTTTACTATTTTTGGATGTCTGTATATATATATATTTAAGATTTTAAACATCTATGTATATATATATATATTTAAAATATCTCATGTTTAAAGAAAAATATTCCAGTGTAGACAGACTGCAATATAATTACGGTACAGATTGCTCCAAAATAGGATCCACATGTATTAAAATTAGTATCTACCTAACCCATTATATTTAAAATTATTTATTTTGATAGCATACTAATTTTCATCCACCATATCTTAAAATGGTACCAAATTGACATAATAAAATAGTTTAACTTAAATATCAATTTTAAAATAGTATTTTCAAGATCGAAACTGTCTAAAACATGTTATTTATATGGATAAATGATTGTATAAAATATTATTATATTTTAATACGCGTGGGGCTATTTTGTAGTGGATTGCACTGTAATTATTGTACCGTTTGTCTACATAGGATTGGTTCTTATGTTTAAAAATCTCAAAAAAATATATAAACATATCCGAAATGATAAAAGTTGGTTTATATGTTAAATATACTTATATAAATAAACATATGAAGAAAAAAGCAAAAAAAATTTTAAATAAAATTTTCAAGGCGAGCTAAGTGAATCATTTGCTTAGTTTCGGAATAACAAGATCGCTTTTCAAAAATGCAATAGTTCAAATATGAGATAGGAAAAGGATAAGATGAGATGTCACATTTTCTAATGCACATTTATTTATTCACAAAATACCTGTATTTCACTCTTCATCCCATCCTATTTTTGAATTGCCCCTGTAATGTTGAGGGCTTATTTGTCTTGGCGTGGAAATAAAATTATAAGATGGGTGAATAAAGTTAAAGAGCAATTTAATAAAAATAATGATTAAAAATCCAGGTAAAGTAATATTGTTAGGCTAAGTGTATGCTAAATATTGGTAACAACTTTTATGCTGATAGCACCATTAAATATTTGAATGGTATTACTTTATTTTATTTGGGCCCCGTATGATTGAATTATATGAAATTTAATATAGCTATTATTCTTAAAATCAATTTTTTGCCGGGTATTCATAATTTCATATAATTAAAATCGTTTATTTAACTAGGATACTGAAAATGGTCTCGGTTGGAGTTTTGTGTATGGCTTATGTTTTCAGAAATATATTGAGACGTACATATGTAAATTAACAATTCACTTGAGTCCATCTTTACTCAAGCATTGAAGTGTTGTAAAAATCTATGTAACCATGATTTCCCAAAGAATAAACATTTTAGAAGATTGGGTTTTATAATTAAAACATATATTTTATTAGTTTTTCATATTACTCTTAAATGATCTTAATTTAGAAAATTCTGTTTGGGAGAATCATATTTATAATTTTAATAAAATAAATAATAGTAAGAAATGTAAATCCATCATTTGCTCTCATTTGATTTGCGTTGCATCTTAATTTACAAGACGGAACACCACAGCACATGTCCCATCACACATGCCTTCTCTTCCCTTATAGCCTGCACTGGCGGTTTTCAGCTGATAGCTGCTGGCGTGGGGGAGAGACGAATGCTTAGCAGGGATTTCAAGGTGGGGCCTACCGAGGCCTCTTTTGGTGGTGGCTTTATCACGTAATTCCTTGTGGGGCACTCCTTTTGAAAAGAGCTTTGCTTTGGACAAAAGCAAGTAGGTTGAGATCCATCGAAAATGGTGGGTGAATTTTGAATTAAAAGATAATCATTTTCCTGCACTTAATTAGGTACTGTATCCCTTTTTAATTATAGATATGTTTATGCCTCTGCATATTCAACTAATCATTGAAGAGGAAGAGCTAGCTCACTAAAACCATTATGTTCCTTGCATAGACCATATTATACAAGATCGGGGCCATTCATCAGGCAATGATATTGGCCCATCCGATTTTTGGCAGGTGAGTTGGCACATCTGCATGTTGTTGTGCAAAAATGAGCCATGTAAGAAATCAAAAGGTGAAGGGAGGAAAGTGCAGTTACAACTAGCTGTTGTAAAATGGACAGCTGCAATAGCATCGTTGGATATATGTTGGCCTTTTGAGGAATAAGGTTGTGTGTGAAATTGGCAGCATTCGTTCCAAGGTCGAATGAGTTATTAATTACTGAACAGCTCAAAGTGAAGACGAAAATCTCATAGGCTTTGTCATCCATCGATCCAACTAAGGCTTTGTTTTTTTAGAGAGCTCAATTGCTTATAATATGTTGCCGGGACAAATTGAAAAAACCATATGGTTGGATATGGCCATGGCTTTGCATGATAAAATAAGATGAGTTAAATATGATTACCGGTTGGTAAATCCTGCTGTTAGTGGAGCGTCAGGAGCAGTGATCTAGAGTTCGAATCCCACATTGGGATTTCGAAGAAAAATTATTGTGGGAGCAGTTGGTCTCCCGTTCGGTTGGTGGAAGCTGTGTATCCAGATTTTCTAGGGGAGCTGTGTGTCTCCCGATTTGCATGAATGTCTCAGAGCTTCAGTGTAATATGTGTTGAGATGTATGTAAATATACCCATAAAAAAATATAATTAAAAATTTGGATTTAAAAAATATGTTTTAAAATGTAAAACCAAGCATAAGCATTAGAGCTTTATATTTATCATAAGTATTAAATCATTACCCTTTAAACATTTGGGTTTCATAAATTAATCAACTGGGTCATTGAAGAAATGAATTTCTTGAAAATTTGGAAAGAACGGTTCCTTAGACTGGTCCCTAAATGATTGGGTGTATCTATCCACATCCCTGTACATACGTAGTCAAAACACTCAAGATCATGAATAGGATGGCTGAAAATTCACCATCTGGAGAAAGCAGACAGCCCTAGGTTACTTCTTTTCAGAAAATAGAAAAATCAAATTGTGAAAATATAAAGCTCTTTGTGGACAGAAAATAATTATAATTAATTAGGTGTTGTTGTTTGGTAGGAAAACGTTGGAGAGTAGTGGAAATGATGTAACTGACATAGGCGATGATCTCAAGTGAAAAAAAGGTAATTTTGTTATAACAAATAAATGGAAATATATGAAGTTCAAAAAATGCAACTTACCGATTGATGCCTAATTTTTCGTAAATGGAAAGAAACCTTCCAGTCATTATAAATGAGATATTTGCATAATAAACCTCGTACGTTTAAAAAGTTGCAAAATGAACCTTGTTGCGGATGCATGCAAGACGGTTTTGAATCTGAAAGTACCATGATAAAGTGCTCCTCGGAGTATCTAGGCTCGATACTCCCAGTGCGGTGACTCCGTCACAGAGACTTCAATTTTTTTTTCCCACCAACACACGAACTATGCTCGTTCCATATTAAACTTTATTCAATCCTAATCTTACTTTTTTAAAAATTCTATCTGATCGTATTTTTAATATCGGATTGAGACAAGATTTATTCGATCTTTATATTTTTTTTAATAGGTCTTTGGACAAATTTTGAGTTTGTATTGAGTTCGTATCAAGACAGTAGGTTATATAAAAAAAATACTTGTGAGGTAGTTTGCCGGTATGCTAACTTAGTTTGACACTAATTACTGATATACCCATATTGTTTCACAAATTATATATTATTCCTATGAAATTTTACAAAAATTGCTTGTGTACTACGTTAACAGCTGTTAAATAAAAATATAATTTGTTGATATATCTACTTAGTTTGACACTAATTACCGATATACTGATATTATTTTACGAATTATCTATTACTTCCATAAAGTTTTACCAAAATTATTTATTTGTCAATGTTAATTGCCGATACGTTACCTCCTGATAAACCCCTTTTCATCACAATTGAATGTTTTATGAACCGTGAGATTTTAATATAGCCTTAAACGAGACCATTTCTATCATTATTCAAAATTTTAATGCATACATTAACATTTACAATAACAAAGAGGTATCATGGATATGCAAATAATTTTGGTAAAACTTTGTTAGGGTAATATGTAATTTATGAAACAATGCGGGTATATTAGCAATTAATATCAAATTAAGTGGGTATATCTGCAAATTATCTTTTTGATTTAAAAGCTCATGTACTTCCATTAAATATTAGTTGTTAACATGAGTATCAAGCAACTTTGGTGAAATTTTATGGGATAATATGTAATTCATGAAATAATATGGGTATATTAGCAATTAATGTACAAAGTGGGTATATCAGCAAATTATCAAATAGGATGATTTGAAGAATCTATATGCACATCAAATATAAAAATACCTGTATGTGAAGTTTAAATGTTGTATGCTTTAATATTTTACTAATTAATAAAAGTAAATATCATTACTGCAACAAATTATGAGTAAATATTGTACAATTTATTAGAATTTATTAAAATAGTTTAATAAAATATACCTCATTTAGAAAAAAATTCAACATTTTTAAAATATTTTTCTAAAATAATAATGTTTTCTGCTAATGTTTTCAAAATGCTAAAAAATTAAAATTATACATTGAAAGAAAATGAAATCAAGATTTAAAATAAGTTTATACTTTTTAATAAATGAGTATATATGACGTGGGTGGGATTTTGAGGGTCGAAACATGGTTGACTCATTCTGATACTATTTTTAAATTAGAATCAAAATTTATAATTCATCCCTCTATCAGGTTGAAAAATATTAATGGTACTCGATAAAAAAAGGATGAGTGAGGGGTCCGCCTACCCCAATTGTCACTCCTAATATGGGTTTAAGCCTGAATTTTCTATGTATGAAAAATTTTCATTTTTTGGATTCTTTAAACTATTTCTTTTTGAATTTTTAAAATGAAAAAATAAGCGAGCACATGAAAAAGATTTTTTCTTTTTAAAAATTTAAAAAATAATTAAAAGAATCAAAAAATAAAAATTTTGCATACATAAAAAATTCATATTTAAGTCAACATGTGAATACTGAAAAAATTAAAAATAATGGCCCCAAGAAGCGGGAGCTTCGAGCAATTGATGTGTTTTCAATATGAAATGGGGTAAAAACGTAATCATAATGCTTTCACCCTTAAAATCATATTCAACTCATTTCATTTGTAGGCATAGTGGAAATTCATGTTGAGGTTTATTTTGTGGCATTTTAGAAAATCAGTTTTGCAAATAGTAATGGACAATGCTCAATTAATAATTAGACAAGACGTTTGATCATTCATGTTAAGACTTGACCTTGCTTTTGAAATTAGCCAGTTAACAAGTGCGGTAAAGTAATGATTCAATACTTATTGTGAGTAGCAAGTTCCTATGTTTACCATTAGTTTTTAAAGATATATTTTTAAATTTAAATTATTTATCATATTTAATAATCTTATTTTATCAGATACAAAAAATATTTGTTTAAAAAATAGCAATTTTAAGAGTAAAATATGACTATTAAGATTTTAAAAATGTATAATACAACTATACTATATAGAAAAATGTAATATATAGTTTTTGAAATCATAAATAAATAGAGATTGATAAACATGATAAATAGTTTGAATTTTGAAATAAAAACTAAAATTATGATAAATATTGAGTCGTTACTCATATTTAAAATTATTAGCTAAACAAATAATATAATAAGGACAACTAAAAGTTTAGATTTCCTTAATTAATAGATTAAATTGTTTAGTATTGAGGGAAAAATAAAGAAAAATTTATGTAAAAATAAAGAAAGTTAAGAGCGATATTACGTAATGCAAAATAATTATTAAGAGTAAAAGAAGGGTAATTTGCGTATATACTCATATAGTTTCACCGATATTGCAGATATACCCACGTAGTTTTACGAAATGCATATTACCCCCACATAGTTTCACCAAAATTGTGTATTACCCTCACGTCGTTAACTGTCGTTAATATCTGCCGTTATATTTTCAAAAATGACGAAAATGCCCTCATCTTCATATGGTAATATGCAATTTTTGTGAAATTATGTATGAGGGTATTTTCATCATTTTTGAAAATATAACGGCAGTTAATGGCGTGGGGGTAATACGCAATTTTGGTGAAACAATGTGGGGTAATATGTGTTTCATGAAACTACGTGAGTATATTTGCAATTAGCGTCAAACTATGTGGGTATATATGTAAATTACCTGTAAAAATAAAGAAAATATTTGGATAATTTACAAATATACCCATATATTTTGACCATAATCGTAAATAGATCCATTTAGTTTAAGAATTACAAATAATTAATACATTAACTTGTTTAGTATTGAGGGAAAATGAAGAACAAATATAGGTAAAAATATAAAAGAGTTAGAGAGTGATTTTATGTAATGCAAAATAATTATTAAGAGTAAAAGAATAAAGAAAAGATTTGGATAATTTACAAATATACCCATATAGTTTTACCATAATTGTAAATATATCTATTTAGTTAAAAAATTGCAAATAACTCCATAAAGGTGAGCATAATTGCAAATGCACACAAACCGTCATGACACTTTTAGTCTTTTACAACACTTTCATAGTGTGGGTATATTTGCAAATACATACAAACTATATGGGTATATTTGTGAATACACTTATATAGTTTATATATATTTGTAAATATACCCTTATCATAATGTCATCATGACGAAAGCTTGACGAAATAATAACGGTGTAAGTATATTTACAATTATGGTCAAACCATAAGGGTTTTTAACAATTTCTAAAATTAAGTAGGTATATTTGCAATTATGGTCAAATTATATAGAATTATTCATAATTCATAAAAAAATTTAATTGATATTTATACATTATGACAATTGACATTACAATCAAATATCTTCACAACTCTTAGACTATGGATGAAATTTCTGTAAATAGCCCCACTTGAGGGAAAGGGGGGGGCATCTATAAAAACTCCCACTCTTAGAGGAAATTGCTAATATACTACCTGCATGCACTCAGTAGGACTTATGCCTTGTCAGCACTTGAGTGGCTTCTGCGCCGACCACTAAGGCAATGCCCCGAAGGTATGATTACTAAAATTAAGTATGTATATTTGCAAATCACTTGCTAAGATTTATAAGATAGTTGTATGGAAATATATAAAAAAATAATTAAAAAAAGACGGATTACATGCAACTAGTCTCACATCTCTCTTAAAAAATAGAGTAAATATCTGCAAATACATAGTCTTTTACAACACTTTCAACACTTTCATAGTGTGGGTATATCTGCAAATACATACAAACTATATGGGTATATTTGTGAATACACTTATATAGTTTATATATATTTGTAAATATACCCTTATCATAATGTCATCATGACGAAAGCTTGACGAAATAATAACGGTGTAAGTATATTTACAATTATGGTCAAACCATAAGGGTTTTTAACAATTTCTAAAATTAAGTAGGTATATTTGCAATTATGGTCAAATTATATAGAATTATTCATAATTCATAAAAAAATTTAATTGATATTTATACATTATGACAATTGACATTACAATCAAATATCTTCACAACTCTTAGACTATGGATGAAATTTCTGTAAATAGCCCCACTTGAGGGAAAGGGGGGGGGGGCATCTATAAAAACTCCCACTTTTAGAGGAAATTGCTAATATACTACCTGCATGCACTCAGTAGGACTTATGCCTTGTTAGCACTTGAGTGGCTTCTGCGCCGACCACTAAGGCAATGCCCCGAAGGTATGATTACTAAAATTAAGTATGTATATTTGCAAATCACTTGCTAAGATTTATAAGATAGTTGTATGGAAATATATAAAAAAATAATTAAAAAAAGACGGATTACATGCAACTAGTCTCACATCTCTCTTAAAAAATAGAGTAAATAATAGAAAAGGTAAGGAAGTAGGCAATTAATATGTTGTGTTACATCAAACGTTTAGAAAGTAAGATTGAAAAGTTTTAATTTAACATTTTTTATAAATAGTCAAACACACTTCAAATGACTGCCTATGATTAGTGTAGGTGGTAGAAGACATGTACACTTAAGTAAGTAACCCAGGTTGAAAACTTGGCGTCATAACTTTGTCTTCCTCCTCTCCTATTAATATTTGGTAGCACGTAGTCTTCCCTCTTGATATTTCTTAAGACTTGATTGTAGGATGAGTTAGATATAATATATAAATACTCAATAAGAAAACACATCCCAAATGTAGTCTACGTCCTACATCCCCGGAATCACTGCCGTCAACTTTGAAATTGTTAACCACCATTCTTCAGCAAACCGGCCACCGCCCGCTCTTCGTTTGAATTTTAAATGCAATGCGGTGCAATGCATGCGGCGAGACTAGCCGGGCTCGTTCAAAGGATTCCGTCGCTGTCAGCTTCCATAATTCAGTAATTTACACCATTGATCTGTAGATTATCTGTGCTGTCACATGTACACAGATGAGATAGGATGAGAAATCCTTCTTTTATATAACTTTCTTGATTTTTAATATTTTTATGATTGATATCTATTATATTTAGAATCATTTATAGAATCTTGATAAGTCTTTAATTTGTGTAATATCATCGTGCATGACTCCATCTATTAATATATAAAATTAACATAATAAAGTAATTTAATATTAAATTACAATTTTAAAATTGTATTTTCAACATCTAAACCATCTAAAATACCATTTTTATGTGGTTAAATGATTTTATAAAGTATTATTATATTCTAATACGTATTTGAATGAATGCGTATTTTTCCTAATTTACACGTGAATATACCTATTGTCGAGCAAATATGTCATATGTACATATTTGATTTAGATAAATTTGATCTCCTAAATAAAAAGATTGAGTTAAATACAATAAATGGATTAAATTTTTTGTTAAGCATCAAAAACTTAAAATTTGAAGGGGTTACATAAAACCACTTCTTTGGTCTTATATAAATTATATCTCAAATCTTTTACATATAAAAAAATAACTTCAAGATTGTTATTTATATCAAACTATTTTATTACGTTACTTTTATATTATTTTCTGATGGGGCTAATATAGATATCCAAGTTGGATGATGATTTGTCTACTAATAAAGTAAATAATTTTAAATACAATGAGTGGAACAGATTATCATTTTACACTCGTATGAGATCCATTTTGAGCTAAATGTATTATAAATTATGGTACAGTTAATTGAACTGAAATACACATACAGAGAACCCTTCATGTGCATACGTTCTATCGTAAAATGGGTTCCACACATATTAAAATATAATAATACATAATACATTTATTTAGCTATGTAAAAAATATACTTCGGACGGTTTAGATTATGAAAATATCACTTTAAATTTAATGTTTATGCTAAACTATTTTCTTAAGTTGATTTTGCACTATTTTAAAATGGGGCCCATACATATGGTTGATTTGGATAAAAATTGGTATGTTAATAAAGTGAATAATTCTAAATACAATTGATGAGATAAATTTTTTATTCATGATCAAGTGGACCCCACAACACATAGCTTGTACAATACATTTTTATGTATTGGATTAATTTCCATATGAGAACCTTTCTATGTAGACGGATTGCATCATAATTATGATGTAGATCATTGCAAAATGGGTCCCACACATGTTAAAATTGTAATAATATATTATAAATCATTTATTAATATAAAAAATACTTTGGACAATTTAGATGTTGAAAGTATTACTTTAAATTTGATATTTGCATTAAACTATTTTATGACGTTAATCTTGTACAATTTTATGATGGAGCTCATATACATGGTTAATTTGATATATATGAGAAATATTCCAGTGAAGGCACTTGTGAAATATGTTATAGTGTAGTTGTCTCAAAATGGGTCTCACATGATTATAAAATTATAATCTACCTCACTTATTGAATTTAGAAGTATGTATTCTATTACTATACGAATTTTCATCCAAATTGGATATGTATATAGAAATGGAACAAATTCAACACAATAAATTAGTTTAATAAAAATAAAAACTTTAAAATTATTTTTTCAACATGCAAACTATCTCTTACATAATTTATATATATATAGATAATTGTATGAAGTATCAATACATTTAAATATATGTGGGGCTCATTTTGAGTAAGATGCATCCTAAGTTATGGTGCTAGCATCTGTACTATACCATATCTCTCTCTATATATACATGTAGGTTGGGACTACACCATAATTATAATGCAATCCATGCATTATGAGACCCGCATTATCATAAATAAGAAATATACTCCACATATTATATTTAAAATTATTCACTTTATTAGTATACTGATTTTCATTCAAATCCAACAAATGTATGTGCCCTATCTTAAAATAGTATAAAATTAACATAATAAAATAGTTTAATATAAATATCAAGTTTAAAGTGATATTTTTAACATCTAAACCATTTAAAGTATGATTTTTATATAGATAAATGATTGTATAAAGTATCATTACATTTTAATATATATGAGACTCGTTTTGCTATAGACCATACTCTTGATTATTTTTCTATATATATATGAGATCCGATCCTATGCAGACGAACTGTACCGTAAGTATAGTTCGCTATAAAACGAGCCCATACATATTAAATTACAATGAAACTTTATACAATCATTTATTCATATAAAAATTATACTTTAGATGGTTTAGATATTGAAAATACCACTTTAAATTTTATATTTATGTTAAATTATTTTATTACGTTGATTTTGCACCATTTTAAGATGGAGACCATATACATGTTGGATTTAAATGAAAATTGGTATGTTATTAAAGTGAACAATTCTAAATACGATAGGGGGATGAATTTTCCATTTATGATCAAGTGAGGCCCACAGTGAATGCACCGGAATATTTTCCTCTCTCTCTATATCTCTCTCTCTCTCTGAATCACTGGCTCGGATTCAGCAGAAGAACCCACGAGAGTTTTGAGGAGATACTGGTAGGGCCGGGGAGCATCCGTCCCGGTCCCCTCCACGTCTGAATATCGTCCGAGGACTCGTGTGGCCCACCTGTTTGGTTCGGGAGTCACATGCCATATCTCGAGCCTCACCCACCAAAACACATGGTAGCCTCATCTACCTCTGACACTATGATATCCCATTTTTTATTTTCCAAAAGACAATGGAAGAGGACCCATTTCCGTGTCACTGCGATCACTGATTTGTTCAATCTGATGGTGGAATTGGATGGACTGATCATTGGGTATTCTAGCCATCAATCAACATGCCTGGATGTTGCCAGGTTGATATCAGCGCAACTGTCAAAGAGTTTCACCTCTAGTGAATCCAGGCTTGAGTCCTGATCGTGGGAGTTTGTTGTTTTTGTTTTTTTAAAAATAATCTTGGATCAATGTTCCCATAGCTAATTTTTTAGGGCATGTTTAGCTACACCAAAAACTTTTAAAACAAAAAATTTTCAATCTCCATAATTACCACATTTTTTTAATTGTTTCTTAACATATTCCTATACAACAACAGTACATTTCAATAATTTATATATAATTTTCTATGCAACTAATCTATTTATTTTAAAAAAATTTTTATTTCTCATTATTACCCTTATCATATCACATTATTTTCTCTTATTTTCAAAATTTTTACGCAAAAATTTTTTCATCAAAAAATTTAATCGCTTCCCAAACGCAACTAGTATTATTATTAGATTTACGGCCTTAGTGTGTGATTGAGAAGCGATAAAATTTTCGAAGGAAAAATTTCTAGCGTAAAAGTTTTTGAATTGAAGGAAGTGATGTAATATAATAAGGATAATAATGAAAAGTAAAGCGAATAAAATTAAAAGAGATATGTTAGTTATATCATTATTTGTAGAAATGATTAAAAAATAAGATAGTTATACAGAAAACATGAAAAATTAATTAAAAATAGGTTAATTGTAAATAATAAAAAAATTTAGATTGAAAAGTTTTAATTGTAACCAAACACACCCTAAAGTAAAAGATTAGAAAATATGTAATTGGGTTGAATCCTAAAATATAAGAATTAAAAAAAAAAGAAAAAAAAACGCATGCGTGGATATTCCATTTCCAGCCCGACGGTGAAATCATAGTCTTGTTGGCCCACCCAAGCTACGTTTCCTAACCACATGATTTTAGTGTTCTGATTCAGAACAGGGCATGTTTGATGTTGGTACCTGGTACTGTGGCAATTATACGATTGATGTTGGGGCTGAGCTCTGAGGGCAATAATATTTTTGAATGGCAGTAACATGAATATGATGAGAGAGAGGGAGAGGAGCCGAGTATTTAGGTTGGGGACTGGGCCCGGCTACTACTCAAAAGCAGCAATCGGGGAGTCGATTCTCCTCTCTTTCATTTATGTTTTGCACGGCACAATTTACAGAACTTTGTCCTTTACAAGGGCCATGACGTGGAAATGCTGGGGATAGAGACCTCATAATAAAATTTTACAGAATCAACATTCAAGTGACTGTAATTTTCGTATTTTCATCCAGTTTATGGAGATTTTGATAATTTTTGGCAATATGGTCACGAATCCAGGAATTTTTCTAGTGGTTGGATAATAATTTAAATTAAACGAAAAATGAAGAACTATATTACCAAGCTAGTAGGTGGGACAGAGCCATCGATGCACGTTAGCAATTGATTATCTTTGAGTCCCCATACACCAATGTTAACCTTGTTGTATAGGATGATAGACTAGATTCGGCGGCATCTCAAAGCATGCTTAACACATCCAACTTAGATTTGTTTTCATTTCACATGATCTTCAGATTCTCCGTCTACACACTAATTGCATCTGGGGTTTAAAAGTCTAATCAATGGAATGGATTGCCTAAGAGCATTTGTAGATTAGCTGTTGCCTGCTTAGGTGAGTGAAAATGAAGAGAAATAAAAAGCAAATAATGTTAGTTGTAACTTATTCAAATCAATACTTAAAGAGAGTTCTGATTGCGCCAGGGAAACTTTCGTCTGCTCCTGTCCAATCAATAATAATTTACCCAATTCTGTCAAAAATAATTATTTACCCAAATGAAGAATTAATCTTTTGTTTGTCCCAGGCTACTTCCAATTGTCCAGCAAAATCAGACCCAATTTCCCAATACAATTAAATTTTTTTTTTGATGGTTCAATACAATTAATTGAAAATGAGGAATATTGCAGTTTCTGATCTCTTATAAAATCAGCTGAGACAATGCAGGTTAAAAAAACAAAAAAAATGAAAAGCTGCTACACCAGCCATGACATTGAAACCTGTCCAAAACTTCAGTCATGAATGGTGTGAGTAGATATGATCAAGTTCTGCCATGATCCACAACTTATGTGACCCACAAACTCGTCTGCAGTCTGCAATTATCTCTGGCTTGCATTTGTAAATTTACTAACCACACATCTAGGTAGAGAAGTAAATTCCACGTGTGGATTGGGCCCTGAAGAGCTGGTGGCTGCCCAGTGCATAATACTACCTAATCAGGTTAAACCAAAACCAAAGCAGTATTGCAGTTGGGATGTTGTTCTATGGCCATCCGATGGATTCCCAGGCTTCAACCAGTAATCCTATTGTGTTTAGATGCACCATCAAACAGCTTAGTGGTACTCATCATCATCATCATATGTTGTTTCACACCTATGTAGGTTCAGTTGCATGAATCTTACTAAATTTTTGGCAATCATAAAATATGATTTTAGTTATCTTTAAAGTTTATTTTGTTTAATTACTTCCATCCATATTTATTATGTCTCCCTCATATTCTCTTGCAGTCTTCTATTTGAATATAAACTCCACTCTCTTAATCGTTGCCATTTCAGACCTCGTTTAATATGTCTAAATCACCTTAGTCTACTTTTCCTTGTTTTATTGCCTATTGGCTTTATTCTTAAATTACCCCAAATGCGAATTTTGCAAATATGCTTACAAAGTTTTACTTATATTGCATCAATGTCCTCAAGTTTTTGAATATTACAAATATGCCCACAAAGTTTTTCACAATTTACAAGCATCTGATGGTAGCCCAAAACAGCATGAGCTAAGGAAGTTTAGGATAAAGTGAAATGTCCAAAATAGCCTCAAGTCTCAATAAAAATTAACAAAACTTAAACAATGAATAAAGACTACTTGGATTTTTCGCAAATGCCACTCTCTTAGAGCTTCTCCACTCTAGCTGAACGAGTCTTATAAAACATGCCTCATGCTTTTATCATTTCATCAAAGTAATTTAGAAATTCTAGAAATGAAGTTTACTCTTCAGCTCATGCCATTTTGGGCCACCGTTAGAAGAGGATATGCTTGCATATTATGGTAAACTTCCTGAGCATATTTGCAATATTCGAAAACTTGAAGACACAAATGCAATATAGGTGTAACTTTGTAGGCATATTTGCAAAAATCTCATTTTCAATTCTTTTATTTTTATTTTTATCTTTCTTGTTTTACTACTCATCCGTCTTAATGTTTTCATTTTTGCTACACTCATTATATGCACATGCTATTCTTTAATTGCCGAACATGTTGCCACTCCTGTAACATAGAATTTTCTAATAATTATCTCATAAAAAATTTCCTTTTAATTTGATTAGAATTCAATAGTCATATAAAATTCCCAAGTACATGACCATTTTTCCATCTTGCTTAGATTCTATCCAACAATCCTACCTTTATTATTACCACTACTACTACATATATTTTTCCAATTTCTATGTTCACCTGAAGTTTCCCTTCCGAAAAATTAATTTCTTTTAACACCACACCCTATTTTGGTGACATCATCTTGTATTTATTTAATACTGCCTTTTACATTTCCCATCTTTATCACCATCCCGAATGAAATAATTGAGGCTTAAGGACGCAAGATACACTAGAAGCGTTGTGTTATGGAAAGCATGATCTCCAATGCCATGCGTATGTTATCCTACACAATAGGGCATGCCCTAGTAACTTAAAGGGATGCACATCAAACCCAAGAACTCTCCAGTCTCTATAAGGCGGATAGCCGCGGATTTTGTAAGCATCCGCAGTCAATTTCAGTAGATCCCTAAAACAGAGAAATGAAGCAATTTATTCAAACAAGAAGAAATTAAGAGGAAAAAGTGCTACCCTTATCATCAGGAACTTTACATTCACATCTTGACAAATCATGCCCATATGTAAGGGCACAAGAAACTTATGGGACAGACAACACAAATTTCCCTGCAGAGTGCAGTTGCTTCTCATCATTCACAAGAAGAGAGTCTTTAGACTCGATGCAAAGAAAACAGGGGCAACAACAAAGGCCAGAGCAACTCCAAATGACAATAGTGGAACAAAGCGTTGACAAGCTGATGAGAAGATGTGGTTGTCAACATGTTTGTCACTGATGGATCGAACTTAGTAAACCAGAAGCCCAGGAACAATCAGCAGTTGACATTTCAGGCAACGGGACTTCAACAGGATCAAGACATTAATGATAAGTCAGCCTGTGATGATTGTGGAATGTGGATGGTGCATGATTCAAAATCAAAGGCTTGTTTTCAAAGGTAGTGATACCCGGAATCGCTCAAAAGATGTCTTATTTTGAATAATCAACCATCCATTTGAGTGTCCACTGCATGGAGTACCCTAATGAGAGTTGCTCCTACTACATGTATCGCAGAAGAGGAGGCAGGATCTCTGGGAATATGGAGTCATCTTCATCATATTATTCACATTTGTGAGATCTGCACGAGAAAACTGCTCTACTAAAACTGAGGACGGCCTGCAAACAGCAACTCATACACCCATGAAAGCACGACACTGAGATTCCCAGTGTTCTTTCACCTGCCGAACACGTTCTGATCTTTCTTGTTGTAACCGTTGTTCCCAATACTCAGGGCAACTGTCATGAGAAGTGTCACATAATGAGGAGAGGTGTTGTTCAGATTATGAAGAGAAATGTCTTGAGACATTACATTTTGAAAAGTGAGTCCTGGTTATACCATCTAAATGTGGTTCAAGAACTTGTCAATTTAACTCGGAACTCAGATTAGACAAGTTCTCTTCATGAGATTTCAAACCAACTTGCTTAGGAATTCAATTTTGGATCTGACTTTGTCCTAAATCAAGGAAAGCTTTTCATTCAACTCAACCACACAGTTGTATCAATGATGTTGCAGAAGTGGTAATTTTTAATTCAATGCAGCTGTTATTTGCCACGAGATTACCCACTTGTGCTTTCAATTGATTCAACTATATACATGCTACTTTTAGCATCTTCAGTTGATGGGGCAAAGCAAGTATAATAATGGAGATGATCATGTAGGGATGGAAATGACTCTAAAGCTATAGTAAATAAAAGTAAATACGAGTCTGGTTGTCTTTGTGGGTCATGTTGAGCAGATAAACATCAGTTCTGGTTTGCATGTTTTAAAACTAACAGTACTGACTATTATACTGTTTTAAATTGGGGCATGCCTAAAATCATTTGAACAGGATACCACAACCATTCCATTTACATAAATCTCAGCACTTAAAAAATTTCTCTTTTTTTTACCACACAAGTTACCCCAATGTTATGCTTATTTTAAATTCTAATTAATTTAAACTTCTGCTATCATTAGTCTGATTCAAGTAAGCACACTCATTTATTCAGAGTAACACTTGGATACTGGTCATAAAATTTGATAAAAATGATTTAAAATTGTAGCTATTAGATCCCAAGGTGAGACTGATTGGGTCATTGAGTCGAACAGCTGAAAATCATTAACAATTTTATGACTTTCTAGCAGTGAATCTGATAGCTGGCTGTATGTGTTGCACCATGCTAGATATGGAGCATAAATAACCTAAGAATCTCCAACAAGGCTGCCTTACCTTCGGCTAGTGGCCTAGAAATTGGCGATAGAATTGAAAAAGAAGTACTTGGCCAGAACATAGTAAACAAAGGCTAAAAAAGACTGGTTATTGGGACATCTTAATGAGGGTATTTTGGGTCATGCTCCACCCAAAATGGAGGTCTAGATTGGAGAATTATTGTTCGGTCCAAAGTGTAAAATTAGATCTTTAAGCTATGGAGCTTCTACAGTAATAAATCATTTTAACATAGAGCAAAGAAGATGGAGTTTAAATTTTAAATGCAGAAACAAAGTGAAAGCCACTATAATATTTGAAGGCCAAAGTAAGCCACCATTGTCTGGAAAGGAAATTTGACATTAATTAGGTCATGAGTATGTGTGACATGTGCTGGAGCTTCAAAGAGAATAGTTGGGGGATATATATCACTAGCTCTATGGTTTTAAGAGATTGAAAACTTTTGCAGGTCTCGATTTTTTAGAATAGTAGTGGAGTATTCATACAATAACTCCAAAAAAGGAAGCATACCTTCGACTTAAGGACATGCTTAGCTCCTCTAAGTGCATAGAACCTTCATATACTCCTGACTGAAACACATATACATCATTAGATAAACTATATTAATGCGGGTCAAGTTTGACTGTTTGTAATATAATTTCATGAAATATCTGGAGTGCAGAAATGGAGCAGACTGAAAAGTCATGGAGTATCATGACATGGATGCAATGGGATAATACCCATAAAGACAAAAGGCTGAGAAGCTAAGATACCTCGCGGCATAAGGGACATTTTGATTTGGGTTCTGCAGACTTCAGTCCGTCAACAATGGTCACTGATGCAGCAGAACAAGCACACATGTAGCAGAAGATATGGCCACATGTAAGAGAAACTGGATCAAAGACTGTGTCCTGAAAATATTAATGGAGAATTTCATTATAACAAAACTGAATTTAGTCTTGGGAGTAGCTTTGATCAGACTCCTCCATCAGGATTTGCTTTTGAACAAAAACAATGAAAAGCAAACCTGAATAAGAAACCTCAAACAGAATCAACTCACAAGTCAAAAGAAAACAACACCACCACCACGACAAACAATAACAACAACAACAATAATAATAATGAACTCAAATAGTCTATCATTTTCTTTATCCCAAAAAAAAAAAAGAAAGTCTATCCATGTCCGTGAACTCACCAAACAAATAGAGCAGGTGAGGTTGATATCCAACTTGATAGAATCAAATAATGAGCATGTGAGTGAGGGTCTGTCACCGTCAAATGTGATTGAGCAATCCTCAAACAGCCCTCGAATGGTACTTTTCTCGTGCTTGCTTTCTCTCAAGTTGATGTGGAAAGCCATTAACTCACACAGCCATGGAGATTGAAGAATCTCAATATGCATACTTTGGACTTGCGATTTGAAGGCCTGACCTTGTTTGGAGTAATGGATCTATAAATAGTTACAAACTGATTAAGTTATCAATTAAAGACATGAAAAATGAGAAAATAACATCCAGAGAAAATAAGGCATTTGCGCTAACAAAAAACCTTGTCATATTTCTTTAGAATTTTCCTAATAGCAATGGCATTAATCATGGCATATGTGACCAGTTCTCTGCCTTCTTGTATCAAAGCAATGTGATTCCCTTGAAGCTTGCTTTTAAACCACACAAAGCACCTCCGGAATCCTGAAGATAAATGCAACTCAAGCAGTTTTTGTGCACGTTCATTGAAGCAACCAACAATTTCAGACATTTCCTTAAGGAGAGAAGGGAAGAAAGTTCCATCGCACACTGCATGTAAATTTTGCAACAAAAAACAATTATAAGATACTTTTATGAGACCAAAAGTCAAGATAATGAGATGACAAATAAAGTTCAGAAAATGAAATAATAAAATACTTGCAGATTTGTAGGCCAAATTTAAATTTCCATGTTTGGTAGCTAAACTGAATGTGCAAACTGATGGTTAGTTCGCCCTCTTAGTTGTTGTGCTGTTCCTATGACAGATAAATCATGTCCCAAAATCTATTCCTTCAGTCAGCCCTAGTTTTTCGGCTGCTAATATGCAAAGTAATGAAGGAGCTGTTTGAATAAAACAAGCAAAACCAGAAAATGAAAATTGCTCACTTAATGAGCGATCTTTGACTTGTATAATTTGCTTAATTCCTCATACACTCATCTAGGAAGAGAATAGTTAACGATCGAAAGCAGATATTTCGTCTGAAATTAGTAACAAAGACATCAACATGGGAGCCACATGACCTTCATCTGTATGAAAACACTCAAGTAGTTGGAGAACGACAAGGTCAGAGTGAGTTCAAGTGCTACAACAAAGGACGACATAAAAATTTCAAATCATAATTTGTAATTTTTGTGGAAATTTAAATTTCTCATTGAATTGTGCAGTTGTCCTTATGGAGTAACTGTGCTATATTTTACGCATGAACTCATTAGGAAGGAAGAAAGAAGAGAAAAAGGGATTAAAATAACTTTAAAACAATAGAATGTTCATACAACCAACCACTTAAATAATGGATATTCTAAATTCTTTTTGAGTATGTAATTCCATATTATCCAGCTATTTGTTGAAGCCAACCAAATCCTCTGCTATATATTTCAAGAGTTTAGGGCCAATATCCCCTTATTTTGGCATTTTGACACTGAATTCAGAGCTAGATAGAAATATATAGCAAGATATATTTCTATAAAGCTAGATAGATTCTATAAAGCTGCCACACTTTGATTTTCTAGATCCTGATGTGTGTGACTACGATCCAAGGCTAACAGGAAGTAATGTTAGTTCAGGCACATAGGCGTATTTAAAAAAATAATAATAAAAAATTCATGTAATTACGGGTCCAACCGTCCAAGTGTATTTAATTTACATACTAAATTTTACAATTTTGGATATGTAGTTTTTTATTTGAATTCTAAAAATCAACAGTTTTAGGGGGTATTTAAGTAATTTTTATTGTAAAAACTGTTGATCTTTGAAATTTAATAAAATTTGGTATGTGAATTAAATATACTTGGGCCCATAGCCTCATGAAAAAAATAATAATTATATACACGGCAAGTTCCTATTAGCTCGGGCTAATAGTATCATAGCCCAATTTTATTTAATTAATTTATTTTGAGAACCTTCAAGTACAAAGTTAGAATGCAGCCCAGAAAGAAGTTCCACGGATGATATTAGAAACAAGCTACATGTAATCTTTTGAAGATAATTTTCACTGGCATGTTGAAAATTATTTGATAATGTCCTTTTCAGTGAAGATACTCTCTATTGGTTGAAGAGGTTAAGATCAGTAAGATCAGTGCATAGTCACAAAAGATAAAGAAAATACAGAACAGAAAAGAAAAGATGACCAGAAGAAACAAAGCTAGGTGTGGTCCTTGGGAACCAAAGAGGCTCCGCACACTCATTGTCTCCTCAGGAGAAGGCTGTAAAATCAGGACTACGAAGAGCACAATCAATCGTCATTTAATTCCCACCAAGGAAATCAAGATCCAGGATTTATTTTATAAATCCAATACATATCATGAGAAAGTGAAGCTTGCATATCAATGGAAACTTCACTCTCAACCAGCAGATCTGGAAAGCTAATGTTCGCACAGAAGAACACTCATCATCTACAGCCTCATCAGGATCTGAGTAGCGCTGTCAGGTTTATCTTTACATGATTCCTCGGAAGAGAAAAAGGAAAATGACATGACAGGCACATAGGCAGAAACCAAAACAGTTCATCTGAATGATATGACCCCCGCAAGCAGAATAATAGGATTTCTACTGCCTATTTTTCAAAATGAGGAAGCTGAACAGGGATTAACATTTAGAATGAATCAGTCCAGTAAGAATCATGATAATATTCCTGATACCTTATGATTCATTGTCAGTTAAGGAAGCACCTAAACTGATCATATATGTATATAAACACATGTTAGCGAAATGACTTTAAAAAATAAATAAATTGAAATGAGTAAAGCAAGATAGAAATGGTATCTTCATCCTTCGTATAAATAAATTCAACACAGCTAGAAATTCCAATTAATTAAGCAAACAGCCCAAGAGATTAAAACAAAAGAAAAGCAACGGGCCACCTAATGTCATCGCATTCGCCGACCACCACCTTCAATTCCCAACACGAAAGCATCATAATTTCCTCCTCATTAAGTTTTTTTTTTTTTTTTTTTTCTAAAAAAAAGAAGTAACAGGAAAAAAAATTCTAAAAAAAAATATGATTTCTGTTTTACCTGGGCAGTGATCAGGGCATTCGGAGGCGGTGGGGGGAATCCCATCCCTCCGCTTTTGGGGCTGGATTTCTCTTCTACACCTCTTCAAGATCTTCTTCAGCTTCTTAAATCCCACCCCAGGAAGCTGCTTCTGCTGCCTTTGCATGTATTCTTGATATTTCTTACAGAACTTCATCGTCCTGCCTCTCTCTCTCTCTCTACACAACCAACCCCGGACGGAAAAATCCACAAACAAATCACATGCACGCAGAAGGAGATGGATTTTCTGGAAACCCAAATTCCTGCCACTCTCTCCAACTGTCCTCGAAAACGATAACCTCCCAAATGGCGTATCGTGCTACATGTGTACAAAGAAAAACGGATTTCCCGCAAACCCAAATCGTAGGAATCGGATTTCTTTCCGCGTTTGGGCCAGGTGGGGGAAGAAAGTTCGAGGATTTTTCGGGGGTTTTTTCAGCTATCTGAGGCAGCTCCGACGGTTGATTCTACGAAAAATGCATGAGCTTTTGAATTCTGCTCGCTCTACTCCCGGTTCTCCGTCTAATCGATTTGCATGGGAGTCGAGGCTCTGGCGGTCTTCCAAACGTCCTCTTTAAGCCTCTCAGCCACACGTGTCTCATTCCACACGTGCCGCCTATAGTCTCTCTGCCAACTGACAAGTCAGGATTTGGCCAGCTTACCTGCCTGTTTCCAATGAGCGGGACCCGCGGTCACGGCCATTTAATCGGAACCGTTGGTACTTTTTTAAGGTTTGATCTGAGCGTTCATCATTACTCGCGCTGACTATTTATGCAATTCTCTTTCCTGTTTTCCTATTTTGGATTTGCTGACTGTCCAGATATTCTGCAATTAATGTTTCTCTGAATTTTTCAGATACGGGAATTTTTTTTTTTGATGGGTCAGAAATGGAGGAATTTTTCGCTCTTAACCTCACTAACTTTATTTATTAGCATTTTAAACTCTCATGTTTGTGTATTAATATATTAGATTATATAAAGTTTCGGTCTTTACATTTTAAGTTCTCCTCTCCTAGTGGCACTAAAAAATATTTTTAAATCTAAGTATAATATTGAAAATACCCTTACATATATATATACAAAATAAGACCACTATAGCTAAAAACAAATATCATCTACCTAAATGTCATTACCTCCTCACAATTGAGAAGCTCCATTGCGTAAATGATATTGGTTTTTAACCATAGCTGTCTTGCTTTTCACATAAATCTAAAAGTATTTTTGGCATTAAATATGGATTTAACGGTATTTTTCAACACCGTTAGGGGTGAGAGTTTAAAATGCAAAGATTGAAATTTCATAGAGTCTAGCATGCTAATACACAAAGTTAGAGAATTTAAAATATTAATACGCAAAGTTAGAGAATTTATGATGCAAATTCTCCATATTCGAATAGGCGTTCGACTGTACATCATCTTTCATATATTTTCTTAGTTCCATGGTATTTGTTTAAAAATAAAAAAATTTCAAACTAATCTTGTAAAAAAAATTCAAATTAAAACTTTTAACTCTCCGAGCACTGTTTTATTTTTAAATTTTCACGTTTATGGTTATCCTATTTTTCAATTATTTCTACATAACTAACCATTTAACAAACCTATCTATTTTAATTTTTTAATTAGTATTTTATACACACTGTGATATTTGATATTATAATCAAGTAGATTTAGCCCTCATACTATAGAGGAATTTTTTTTTATCAATACTCTCACATCAAGGGAATCTACAAATACACCCCACCTAAGGGGAAATTAAAAATTCAACCCGCACAACTTTGGTGGGGATTCGAACACTGGTGTCATTTTTTTGTGTTAATCATGTTACCACCAGGCCATGTGCCTGGTGATTAATTTAATTTAATTTAATTTACTCTTTATTATTATCCTATCATATTACATTATTTTCTATTTTTAAAAAAATTTTACGTCAAAAACTTTTCATGTAATTATTACTTTCCAAATACACCTTTATCTTCAAAATAATAAGTTCCTAATTTTACAAAGAAATTTACACATTTGCCTCCATAGTTTGATTAATTAATGATTTTAGAAATTTTCACGAAACCAACTGAAAATGCTTTTCTTATAAAAAATGATGATTTTGAAAGCAACAGCAATGAAATAAATGGGAGCAAAGGAAAGCAGAGGAAGGGATAGGGATGATACATAGGTGATCACGACTTATAATGTAGAATCCAATAAAAATATATCAATTGCATTTTTCAAGACTTCGTTTCAATTTTTTAAAAACTTATTATCTAATCATTGGACAAAAAACAAAACTAATTGTAAATTAAAGAATAAAGGTGTGTTTGTTTATACAAAAAAATTTCAATTTAAATTTTTTTCCCTCTCCATAATTATCATACTTTTCAATCATTTCATCACATTTTACCATGCAACTATTATATTTTTTAAATCATTTCTTTGTAAAGTTTTTTATACAACTATCATGTTTTTAATCATTATCATATTACATCACATTATTTTGAAAATTTTTACAACAAAAACTTTTTTTTCAAAAATTTTATTACTTTCCAAACATATCCTAAATAAAAAACTGATATAAAAAACCAAAAAACAATTGAAGGCATGCTGCTTAGGATGGGATGAGGATAAAATATTATTTTTTATTTTTTAAAAAATACGTTTCTCGTTTTCGATATATATCAACCTGATTTTCTCATTTCCTATATAATTTTTCATAATCTTAATGTATTTTTAAATTTTAGTATACAATGATAGATTTTCATCACATCTCCTCGTCACATTTTCATCCCATCCACCATCCTTAATCAGTGGAACCAAAATTTATTTATATGTAAATTTTTGATGAAGGAATGAGAAGGAATGCAACGTAATACTATCGGTCTCCATGAGAAAAATGTATAAATAGAAGTTGAAAATTGAAATCATTTGTAAAAATGAAAGAATGATGTGATATAATAAAATAATGATTAGGCTTAAGGGAAAGAAAGCTAAATATAATGGGGAGTTATATGAAAAGACAAAAGAAAGGATTAAAACGCAGCAATAATGATAAGAAATATATGGTAGAAATCATATCAAAAGTTTGAGTTAGAAGGTGTATATGTGTAGTCTTTTTTTTTAAAAAAAAAACCCTTGCTTTCTTTTATACGAAATTTTCGTGATAAAAAGGAGACCAAAGATTTATGGTATTTCATTTGAGCGAACAGATCAGATAAGTTACAGGAAAAATGGCTTTCTTGGTCAACTTGGCCACTTCACAGAACAACATACATGCATATGATAGTGGCAGACAATTAAAAATCATTTTTTATGACTTCATTTGAATGGTCGACCTTCATCAAACACCATCCACTTTTGCTTGGCATAAATTAGAAAATTTCACATGTGCAAGCAATTGTGCGGAAGCAAAGTGGACCACAAAGGAAACGTCACATCATCGTAATACTTTCCGCTGTTGGGCATCGTTTTATTATTATTATTTTCCTGCATTTCCATCATTCCATGTCCCTGATAGTAGCATTGCCTTAAAAATAAAGACTAAGTCAGAGCCAGTGATCAATGAAAAATCCTAAAAATCTGTAATCTAAGAATTAAAAATTTTAAGTTAAAATTTCAAATAATGAACCCAAGAGGCGTTTGGTTGTCAATCTCAATAGAGAAATGGTTTAAAAAAATTAATTCGAAAAATAATGAAACACCAAGTTTAGGGTCTGAATGTGAATCTAATAATGTAAGATGCTTTTGGGTTAAAGAGCCCATTTGATTAAAAATCAAGGGTAATAATTTAATACATATATAGGTATTTTACGTTTTTTTTTTTCTTTTTATATTACCTTACATGTATGTAATTCATCAATAGAAATTTATTTTTCAAACTTTTTGTAGATTTTTTTATAATTTCATAAATGCACAGTTTTCATCCCATTTATGGGAGTGAAAATTGTTAATCTTTCGAAATTATAAAAAATACGTACAAAAATTAAAAATGATGAAAATTTTAATATATATATATATATATATATATATATATATATATATATATAAAGGTTACATATAAGCACACATAAAATTAAAAGAAAAACTTCTACATTAAAAAGTTCAAAACACACATATGTGTTGCGACCTGAGACTTCGTACTCGTATGTATATTTGTTGAACACAAAAACTTTTTAAATTAAAATTTTTTAATGAAAATTTTTCACTTTTCACAATAATTTTATTTTTAATTATTTTTCCATATCTTCTTATATAACTATCTTATCTTTTAATTATTTCTATGCAATTAGCTATATAATTAACCTATCTATTTTAAATTTATTTTTTTTCATCTTTATTACGACTCTTTCATATCACATCATTGTATTACAATTTAAAACTTTTTACACTAAAAAAAATTTCTTCCAAAGATTTTATTACTTTCTAAGCACACATATATTAATTATTGACCAACAAGAATTCTAGGTAATAAGGGATTTATAAGGATATCAATTATATAACTTTAATATGTCCCGGTGGGCAACAAAATTTAATCAAAGTTATAATTAGGTGCTCCAAGACTATTTCATAAAAATACAAGGAGAATTAGGAGACGGTTGAAATAGCCCTTTTATTATAATTTATATTTTAAACTACTTTTTTTAAAAAAAACTTCATGATTGACATTTTCTCTTTCTAATTATAAATTTTATTTCAAAACTTGGCTACGTTCATCCATATTTTCTTATAAAAAAAGACGAATTTCAGATTCATGATTGGCCTCATAAAAAAGAAAGACAAAGCAAAGAAAGATTAATCATAATTTTTTTTTCCCATTACCAAATGCAATGCGACAGCAATTCCGACATTGGATATGAATCCATTTACAAATTTCTTGCCGTTCCGTTCTTCATTTGCTTGTCTTGATGTGCGCGATGACAAACCCATATCTCACACGAGTGAATTGCCTTGAACCTATCCTTTCTGGCACGTGCGGGGATCACGGTCGTAAGGCAGCCTGCAAAGAGCGCGCGTGGAAACTGGAAAGTCCTAACGCACTCGGTTATTTATTTATTTGATTGGTACTGTACAATCGGACATTTAATATTGGCAACAAAGCTCTCATCTATCAGTAACGGCTTCTGTGGGAACCTCATGCCATCTCAAAGGAAACTTCATTCAAAAATTAATTTTTTGATTTTGTTACAAAATTCTAACAACGCATATTATTTAAAATATGATTTTAACCGTTAATAATCAAAATGAAAAAAAAGATGTCATTGTAACCTTAAATATGTAAAATCCATAAAAATTTACAAATTTAGCAAATAAATATTAGTATATAATACTTTAACAAAATAAAAAAGATTTTTTTAGACTCATCTATACCACGTTTATGTATATAACGTTTCAGATCATACAAATGTTATTTTGCATATTATTTATAATCTAAAAACATATACACCATTAATATCCTTAAATCATAAAATTTTAATTATCACGGTTACATTTCAATTATTTTCATTGTGAACGGTTAAAATCATATTTTAAATAATATACGTGATTAGATCTTTGAAACAAAATCAAAAAATTAACTTTTGAAAAGAGTTTCCATTGAATGGGTGGAAACCGAGTTCCCACCGAAGCTATTCTCCCATCTATCTGAAGGGAAACCATTCACTCTCACCAATGTGTAATGAAGAACAAAGCTCTAAGCGAAATTCTGGTCGAAGTCCCGGAGCTGGGATTCGAATCAAAGCACGGCAGCGCGTTATGTCTCTAATACGCCTGCCGTGTGGCAGCGCACTGAGTTATTTATTAGGATCTTCTTCCTGATTCGTATGGTTGCTTTGCTGGGCTATTTCAAAATCCAAGCACCATATTGAGCATTTGTCTGGGATTCGCAGCTGGAATTCGAACCACAACACGGCAGCGCGTCACGTCTCTAATACGCCTGCCGTGTGGTAGCCCACTCAGTTATTTATTAGTACCTTCTTCCGGATTCGTATGGTTGCTTTGTTACGGCGGTTTCAAAATCCAAGCAACATATTGAACATTTGGCTCCACCAAGCAAAGCTAATCATCATTTTACTTTTAATATTTTCTTTTATCCAAAGTGGGGCTTACTATCAATTTTTGGTGGTTCCGAATCTCATCATTAAACGGCAATTTTTTGACATTTTTCAGCGCACTTGTGACTTGACCAACCCAATTTGTCATTTTGGGAATTCTAAACCAATCTGGTGGAGGTCTTATGTTATAAAGATTATAATCCGGATACAATGTAAGTTGAGTTGGGTGGTGTTTGATAACAGGAATATGATTGGATAATGGGAAAGGATAAGGAAAAAGAATATTTTGAAAAATATATGAATGATATAATACGATATGAATAAAATTAGAATAAATAGGATAGTCATAAGAAAAAATAATTGGAGTATAAAAGTAAAATTCAAAAATAAGAGTATTAGATAGCTAAAAAATTAAACTATCTATGAAAAAATAAGAAAATGTGTGAAAAAACTGTAAAAAACCATTTAAGTCTAAACCCATTCGCGATACGTGTTTAATCGCCGGGTACTAATTGCACTTGTTTGTAAAAAAAAAAAGTGTATAATTGGAAGCCTTTTAAAAAGTGTATAAAAAAATGTATAATTGCATTTGTTTGTAAAAAAAAAGTGTATAATTGGAAGCCTTTTAAGTTTGTATGTCTTCGTAATTTTTTGCCCTTTTACAATAAATAAAAAAAAGTGCCATAAGTTTTTTTATTATTCTTTTTAAAATCTTATTTTACACTTTCATATTTTTTTCTTTTTAATTGTTTCAAATCAAGCCTATAAATCTTTATATATATTTCTTATATTATTAGAGAAGAATCAAAGATCCTCATATGAGAGACCACAACTCCTATATATTTGTGAGAGACAAATCACATACAATGAGCAAAACGGGAGTTCGAAGCCTCAACTCGTGACGATACTACTACTTGTCGTCATGACCAACACAGCAGATAAGTGCTCTGAGTTCTAAGCTCAACTAAACACTCCATAAAAATCTTAACCCTTAGCTCTTGATATTTACAAAAAGAAAATTAGGTCAAATAGGTTCTCAATCTCATTTTGTTAGTGTTGGGTGGATTTTTTTATCATTTAAGGTTTATGTGGTAAGATAGTAAAATCGGAGAAAATTTTGAGAAAAAGGTGTTAAAATATAGAAATGATGTGGTATGATAAAAGTAGTGATTAACAATAAAGAATATATGATACAAAAAATAAAGAAAATAAAAGATAGAATATAAATATATGTAAATTTATTGCATACAAATGTAAAAGAAATAGAATATAAATAGAGGTGCAATTTGGGTTCGATTAAGTCCAATCACAACTCACTCAACCTCCTAATGTGACAAAAACCATTTAGAATTCACTTTTTTTCCTTAGAGCCCAAACACGAAGAATTTGAATTTTTTTTTTTACTAAAAGAATTCAAATCTTAAGGAACCTGATTGGCAAATAAGGTTTGAAAGTAAATTATATAGGACGATAAATTGGATACACAGGCATAAGTGCTCTAATGATTTCCCTCAGTTTATTTATTCTATATATTCAGAGTTAACTTATAATAAACTAGGAGAGGCGGGTGTGCATTTAGTTTTTTCTTGAAAATTTTTTATACAATTGTTAATATAAATGTATTTAATATGTGTATCGAATTTTACCCTTATTAGAGATTTTTAAATTTTTTATTTTTAAAAATCAGTGGTACTGAAAATGCCGCTGATTTTAAAAAATAAAAATTATCTAAAAATATCAAAATAGTAAAACTTAATACGTATGTTAAATATATTTATATTAATAATTGTATAAAAAATTTTAAAAATAAAAAATAGACTAAAGCAATCAGGTGCACCTGAGTGCACTGTATCAGGGCCACATGTAAATAAATAAAATAAAAAAACATATGGATGAGTAGTCTTTATTTGTCACACGGTAGCAAATGGCAAATGCTATTTTAACTCCCACTTGCCAACGGATGCTACGAATCATCCGCTTCCACGCTTTAAAATGAAAATGACATCCATCGAACAGAAACAGTGACTGACCACTTTTAATTAAATTAAAGAGAAAAAATAATAATCTTTTAATGTATCTCTCGCTTTGACAGATAGATATTGACAGCTGGAGCTGGCGTGGCCGGCACGAAGTCTGCAGTGGCCGTGCACGCAATTAGCACCCAATGCTGGGCAAGACTTTTTTTTCAGGACCGTGTATTTCGGATCAGTGCGTGCAATTGTGCAAAGTTATGCTCTTAGAAAGTGAGGGAGTGGTGTAAGAATAAAAGGGTAAGATAGATAATTGAGTTTTTTTCAAATATGCTTATTAAGTTTGAATTTGCTTCCAAATATACCTGCTATGTATTCAAAATATAAAATATACTACATTTACAATTAATCCCAAAAACATTTAATCCTTGACTTAGCATCTTAGTTAATATGTAAAATTACTAATATATCTATCAAATTTTGAACATAATTGAAAAATTGAATATCATAACTCACTAATCTCTTAATTGCACAAAGAGCTTTAAATTTGAAGAGCTCTAATTTTATTTTCTTTTTATTTTATTTTATTTTTTATTATTTTATAATAGGGTATTTTGGGTATTTATATAAAAAATTAACTAACTATTTTTAACGAAATGTACGTTTTTGGGATTGACTGCAATCATAGCGGGTATACTTGGTCAAAAGTAATGGGAATATTTGAGAAAAACCTTAAATAATTTTTGAAAAGTTTAAAGAGTAATGTAAGAATAAAATAGAAATAGATAAAATAGTTATGTGAGAAAATAATTAAAATATACAGAAAAATTTAAAAAGTAAGATAATTAAATAATTAAATGTCAAGTCAATTTTGAAAGTGCTTAATGAGAAATGAAGAGAAAATTTCTCCACTTACACCATTTACCAAACCAACACAGGAATTTTATTAACTACTATATGCATATTTTTAGAGTGTAAAAAATTATATCACATATATATTAGAAACTTTTATAGAGTGTGTCAAAAATTATTGAGCCATATGCATAGTTTTAGACGGTCAAAAATCACATATATATTAGAAACTTTTACAGAGTGTGTAAAAAATAATTGAGCCATATGCATAGTTTTAGAATGTCAAAAATCACATATATATTAGAAACTTTTATAGAGTGTAAATTTATTTTCATAGTTTAATTATTTGACATTCACTCTTTAATGATTGTTTAGATAATATGGAAAATACTAGTAGTGTAGAAGAATGCTATCGACTATTGGCTGTAAATGGGGCATATCATATGGTAATCACAAAATTAAAATTTTACTTATTATGTGGCTTAACATCATCATGTGTTTTACCATATACAAAAAATCATCATAATCACAATCTTAGATGAAAAAATTTGCTAAAAAATGTACGTATATTTATGTTTAAATTATGAAAATTGTTTAGATATATTAATTGATGTATTAAAATATAATAATATTTTATATTAGGAATGATATTTTAGATAGTTTAGACATCAATAATGCAACTTTAAAATAGAAAATTAAATTAAATTATTTTATTATATTAATGTTGCATTATTTTTAAATAAACCTATATACATCTCTATTTTTTCATGTTAAATATACGTCTCCTTTGGTTAGATAAACTTCTCGCGCTACTGTAATAGATAATTCCAATTATAATAGATATGTTAGATTTTGATTTTAGCATCAATATGGGCTTAATGGGTTCATATCATCATAAGGTGGGCCACAATAGTATAGTTTCTATCAATATTTTGGTAAGAACTACAACACCATAGTAGCATCTTTATTTTTTTATTATGTTGCTTAATTTGGATGACCAGATAACTGAAGGAGATGCACTTTAGGGGCATGATAATGAGATTGCCATCTTTATTTAACATTTGAACTTAGAATCTCCCATTTACAGTGTTCATACACCTACATCATGGGCTTCAGGATCTAAGTAGTGACACAAAATCACTATTTAAAAGTCAAATCAACAATGTAAAATGAGTCCTGCTTCTAAAATATTTGCAAAATTCCACTAGCCTTGGACCTTGTAAGGTGCGTGTGGAGGTCCACCATTCTCTGTGGAGAATTTAGTGTAAATAAATGGTGGTGAATTAAAGTGCAATTTTATTAGCTTTTATTTATTCTTGCTCATTTAACAAAATTTGAAAAATATATCCGGGGACCATGGACAAATATAATGAGAGAATTCTAATAATTGAAAACTTACTGCCTTCGATGCGAAATCTGTTTTCGCCCTTTTCAGTATGACATTTTTTTAAACTTTTTTTCAAAAGCATTATCACAAGTATGCTTGATTATTGTCCCTCGTCAGCCTCTTTTTCACTTTTATTTTTATATATTTAAGAACCGTTGATTTATTCAACGGTGTCATGGATGATGGTTTGTAATTCAATCCACCCGAGTGCATTCAAATTTAAGTGCACTCAAATGAAAAAAATTAGTTTTAAAATTTTTATAGAACTCTTATCTATATGTATTTAAAATATGTATTAAGTTCTAACATTTTGTAGATTTAGACATATTTTTCTTTCATTTTTAAAAAATGAGGGTTTTAGTCTTTTTTTAGTGAAAGGTTTTAGTTATTTTTATTTTTAAATGACTAAAATATTTTTATTTTTAAAATTCAAAAAATATATATCTCCAAAAATGATAAAATTTAGTTTATAGATTAAACACATCTAGATCAACAATTTTATAAAATTTTTTCAAAGAACCTTAAAAAATAAGTTTTTCACTTGGTGTATTGAATCACGGTAAATGGATTAAAATTCTTAAATAATTAATGACGCCAAGCTTTCATTGTCGCTGACGTATTTATCAGAATTGAATAGAGTCGAAGACTATGAAATCTGTATGGCTTTTTAATTGTGGGTGGTAAAGTCGATTAAATAACCAGGGTTTTGCAGTGCAGCTAGGTTTTGGTCACAGTCAAACCAAGATTATTCATGTGTCTTGTCACATCGGATTCGCAAATATGAGATAAAATACATGGACCATTTCAATGCAATAGGATTGGGATACTTATTAATTGAAAATATATGCTGAAATCTATCATTTTGAATTTTTTATATATTTTTATAATTTCAAAAACAAACTGTTGGGCGAACTAAATATATAAGGAGTTTTTATTATATGCAACCGGGTGCACTTAGACTCAATGCATCCATGTGTATTTCATCCAATTTTTTAATTTTTTCAAATCTTTGTTACAAAATTGTTAATATAAATGTATTTAACATGTGTATCACCTTTTACCATTTTTGAAAAAATTTAGATATTTTTTTATTTTTAAAAATCAGTGTCATTTTAGTAATTTAAAATTACTAAAAATGTCATTGATTTTTCAAAATCCGAAAAAATCTTAAAGTCTCTAAAAATGGTAAAATCTTATATATATATATATATATATAGATATATAGAAAATAATCAAGTTTCATTTGGACTGCACCGTAATTATGGTGCAGTCCATGCACTGTTAGTCCATTTGATCATGAATGAGAAATCTATTTCACCTATTATATTTAGAATTATTCACTTTATTAGCCTACAATTTTCACCAAAATCCAACATGTGTATATATCATGTCTTAAAATGGTATAAAATCAATGTAATAAAATAGTTTAATATAAGATCAAGTTTAAAGTAGTATTTTCAACATCTAAACCGTCTAAAATATGATTTCTATATAGATAAATAATTATATAAAATTTTATTTCATTTTAATATGTGTGAGGTCCATTTTACAGCAGATTGCACCGTAACGTAAATATATATGTACGTATATATATAGAGAAAGAACCTTTTCTGTGCAGTGAAGCTGCATCATAATTAACGGTGTGTTTGGCCTAAAATGAGCGCTATATGTACTTAAATGTATTTATACTTTATACAGTTATTTATTCATATATAAATTTTATAGCAAATGATTTGTATGTTGAAAAAACAACTTTAAAGTTATTTTTTACATTAAATTATTTTATTACGTTGAGTTTGTACCATTTTCAGATGGAGTCCATACACATATCCAATTGGGGTGAAAATTGGTATGGTAATATAATACATAATTCTAAATATAATTGGTGGAGTAAATTATAATTTTATGATCATATGAGACCCATTTTGAGATAACTGCACCGTAATTGTGGTGTAGTGAAGCTGCACTTGAATATTTCTTATATATAGAGAGACAGAGAGCTGTTCCGGTGCAGGGTCACTGCACCGGAACAACAGTGTAGTTGCCAAAAAAATGGGCTCCACACATATTAAAATATAATGAAACTTTATACAATTATTTATCCATATATAAATCATACTTTAGATGGTTTAGATGTTAAAAAAATCACTTTAAAGTTGTTATTTATATCAAACTATTTTATTACATTGAATTTGTACCATTTTCAGATGGAGTCCATACACATATCCGATTGGAATGAAAATTAATATGGTAATAGAATACATTATTCTAAATATAATGGGTTGAGTAGATTATAATTTAATCATCATGTGGGGCCTATTTCAGCGCCACTGCACTTGACAATATCTCATACATACATATATATATGGTTGCCGGCCAATCCATCTTTGCTATGTCACGAAATATGCATGAATCTCTTTTATCCCGATGGTTGGCTGAGCATGAATATTAGCTGTTGTTATTAATGACTTCACGTGCACGTGCAGCTCATCAACAAGGCATGCGTGTTTGACGTTCCCATGGAGGAGGTTGGTAGGAGTTCAAGTTACCGGATGAAGTGTAATCCCAACCATACCCCATTTAATGAAATTTTAATCCTAATTAATCCCTTCACAACTCAAGTTTTAAAACCTCTGCCCCAATTCTAATTCGTGTATATATATAAAGTAATATTCAGGTGTAGCGCACATACACCATAATCGTGCGACAGATGCCTTAAAATGAGTCACATGTGATCATAAAATTATAATCCACTCCGCTCATTATATTTAGAATGATGTATTCTATTACCATAACAATTTCCATCCTAATTGGATATGTGTATGAACTTCTTTTAAAAATAAGACAAATTCATCACAATAAAATAGTTCGATGTAAATAACAACTTTAAAGTAATTTTTTCAACATGTAAAGCATTTGCTATAAAATTTATATATAGATAAATAATTGTATAAAGTATCAATATATTTAAATACATATGGGGCCAATTTTTGGCTAAATATACCATTAAATAGTGCAAGTGCACTATACCAGATAACTTCTCATATATATTAAAGGTGTAGGTGTGCTGCACCAAATAGGTTCTCATATATATAAGAGCTGTTCCGGCTGCACTGAAACAATGATACATTTGCCCAAAAACGGGCTCCACACATTAAAATGCAATGAAACTTTATACGATCATTTATCTATATATAAATTTTATAGTAAATGGTTTACATGTTGAAAAAACCACTTTAAAGTCGTTATTTACATCAAACTATTTTATTACATTGAATTTGTACTATTTTCAGATGGGTTCCATACACCTCCATTTGGGATGAAAAATTGATATGGTAATAGAATACATTATTCTAAATATAATAAGTGGAGTAGATTATAATTTTGTCATTATCTGGGGCCCATTTTGATGCCGTTGCACTTGAAAAATTTTCATATATATATGAGAAATATTCAGGTCCAACTTCACTATACCACAATTACGGTGCAGTTACCTCAAAATGGGCTCCAAATGATCATAAAATTATAATCTACTACATTCATTGTATTTAGAATTATGTATTCTATTAACATACCATACCAATTTTCATCCAAATTGGATATGTTTATGGACCCTATCTAAAAAGGTACAAATTCAACATTATAAAATAGTTTCATGTAAATAACAATTTTAAAGTTATTTTTTCAACATGTAAACCATTTGCTATAAAATTTATAGGGTAATTTGCATATATACCTACGTAGTTTGATGCTAATTGCAGATATATTCACGTAGTTTCATGAATTGCATATTACCCCTACATAGTTTCACCAAAATTGTGTATTACCCGATGGTGTTATCTGTCGTTAATATCTGATGTGACATTTTAAAAAATGATGTAAATATCCTCATCGGTAGTTTCACAAATTGTATATTACCCCACATAGTTTCACCAAAATTTCATATTAGCCCGTGCTGTTATCTGCCGTTAATATCCGATGTGAGATTTTGAAAAATGACGAAAATGTCCTTATCGGTAGTTTCACGAATTGCATATCACCCCACATAGTTTTTCTAAAATTGCAAATTATCCCATGAAACTATGTATACCAATGAAAGCATTTTCGTCATTTTTAAAATATCACGTTAGATATTAACGGTAGGTAACGACGTGGGGGTACTATGCAATTTTGGTGAAACTATGTTAGTTAATATGCAATTCGTAAAACTACGTGGATATATCTGCAATTAGTGTCAAACTATGTGGGTATATATGCAAATTACTCAAATTTATATATGAATAAATGATTGTATAAAGTATCAATAAATTTGAGTACATGTAGAGCCCATTTTGGGCCAAATACACCGTTAATTATGGTGCAGTTTCACTGCACTGGGAAAGTTCTATCTATACACATATATATAAATATTCAAATGCAGCTTCACTGCACCACAATTACGGTGCAGTTATCTCAAAATGGGCCCCATATGATCTTAAAATATAATATACTTCACTCATTGTATTTAAAATTATGTATTCTATTACCATACTCATTTTTATCTCAATTGGATATATGTATAGACTTCATCTGAAAATTGTACAAATTCGATGTAATAAAATAGTTTAATGTAAATAACAACTTTAAAATTATTTTTTCAATGTATAAATCATCTACTATAAAATTTATACACGGATAAATGATTGTATAAAATATTAATATATTTAAGTACTGTGGTACCCGTTTTAGGCTAAATGCACCGTTAATTATAGTGTGGCTTCGTTGCATAGGAAAGGTTCTTATATATATATATATCAAAACCGAAATGAGTTAAAAATGACTTTTTAAAAAAAATGAGAAGTAGGCTTCGTTTAGCCTTGTGATGAGATTTTTATGATTGAGAAAAGCTTAATTATAAATAGAGATTTTATAAATAGTGTTGTAAGAAAAAGTTACTAAGTGTTTGGCAATGTCATTGAAAAAGTGCTTTTATTAATAGCATTGTGTTTGGCTGAAACATTAGAAGTACTTTTAAGCATATAAAATTACCGAAAGAGACATGAAAGTAATTTAAAATTGAGCTATTTAATAGAAATATTTTGATCATGCATTATTAATTAGATATTTTGTAAATTTTATTTTAGAAATATATTCTATAACTTTAAATGCTAATATATAAAATTTTAGATTATATAGAATAGAAAAATTTTAGAAACGATAAAAACAAATTAATATATAAAAATTCAAAGCCTATATTTTAGGTGGACAATTGTGATTAACGACATCCAAAGATAAAAGAATGAATATATAATCTTGATTTAAAGAATTAATATTGTGAAGCCTACATCTATGTCCTATATTTTTCGTGACCTTATAGCTGACCATGGTTACTAGCAGAGTATCATACACGTATCACTGGCCAATGCAGGGACATTTTTTGTCTTCTACTCATGGAAGTATGCAATGGGCTTATGCGATTCTAATAAGCATGAAATTGGCGCTTCAGTGAATAGCAATTTTTCTGCGAATGCCGACTCCAATCAGCAATTTTAACATTCAGCCAAACCCGTGAAATCCGATGAAACTGCTTTTTTGTTTGAAAAAGTCGTTTGAGGATTTAAATGCTTCGCCAAACATAATTATAATCATGTTAGTTCGGGTTAAGTAAATGTGTCACTTAATCTACCTCAAAAAACTTATTTATAATATATTTTTATTTTTTTCATACACTTGTTTATCTAAGCGTATTTAACATCTAAATCAACTTTTACCATTTTTGGATATGTATATATTTTTTTTGAAATTTTTAAATACAAGGTAGGTTAAGTAAGACGAGTACTTAGCCCTGACTAATAGGATTATTTTTTTTAATAGACATTTTTATATCTTGACAACTGATATTACAATTAAATACATTCACAGCTCTCACATTATGAAGGAATGTTTCTATAAACATTTCCATACCAGAGGAGAATCTGTAAATACTCCCAAACCAAAGAGAAATTGCAAAATGACTCCCACATAAGAGGAGACTCAAACCACAGTTGATTGGCAAATATGACACTTGTTGTTACCACCAAGGCAAGCCCTTAATGACAAAAAAATGACTTAAACTAATACAATGTAAAATAAAATAAAATTCAAAATGAAGAATTAACAATATTTAATGCTAATGAATTATATATATAAGTTTATTAAAGAGGCATTTAGAAAGAAAAAAAAGAAAAGAATAGTATCTGAAAGGGAATGAAAATAAGTTAAAATTTAAATTGTGTTTTGGGAATTTAGTTATTAAAAGGATAGCATATTAGTGGGTTATTTGTTTTATTGATATTCTACAATATCTCTTTTTTCTCCATCTAAATATTACATATCAAATCCCATAAAAAAAGTATTAAATATCAAATCCATGAGAAAGCCATACAAATTTCCTTTCACATCAACAACATAAATCTTTAATTGTTTATATTTTATTCATTTTTTATTATTTTATAATAGGGTATTTTAGGTATTTATAAAAAATTTAACTAACTATTTTTAACGAAATGTACGTTTTTGGAGTTAACTGCAATCGTAGTGGGTATACTTGGTCAAACGTAATGGGAATATCTGAGAAAACCTTAAATAATTTTTGGAAAGTTTAAAGAGTAATGTAAGAATAAAATAGAAATAGATAAAATAGTTATGTGAGAAAATAATTAAAATATACAGAAAATTTTAAAAAGTAAGATAATTAAATAATTAAATATCAAGTCAAATTTGAAAGTGCTTAGTGAGAAATGGAGAGAAAATTTCTCCACTTGCACCATTTACCAAACCAACACCGGAATTTTATTAAGTACTATATCCATATTTTTAGAGTATAAAAAATTATTGAGCTATATGCATAGTTTTAGACCGTCAAAAATCACATATATATTAGAAACTTTTATAGAGTTTAAATTTATTTTCATAGTTTAATTATTAGACATTTACTCTTCAATGATTGTTTAGATAATATGGAAAATACTAGTAGTGTAGAAGAATACTACCGAGTACTGGCTGTAAATGGGGCATATCATATGGTAATCACAAAATTAAAATTTTACTTATTATGTGGCTTAACATCATCATGTGTTTTACCATATACAAAAAATCATCATAATCACAATCTTAGATGAAAAAGGTTTGCTAACAAAGGTACGTATATTTATGTTTAAATTATAAAAAATGTTTAGATCTATTAATTGATGTATTAAAATATAATAATATTTTATATTAAGAATAATATTTTAGATAGTTTAGATATCAATAATACAACTGTAAAATAGAAATTTAAATTAAATTATTTTATTATATTAATTTTGCATTATTTTTAAATAAATCTATATACATCTCTATTTTTTCATGTTAAATATACATGTCTCCTTTGGTTAGATAAACTTTTTGCGCTACTGTAATAGATAATTCCAATTATAATAGATATGTTAGATTTTGATTTTAGCATCAATATGGGCTTAATGGGTTCATATCATCATAAGGTGGGCCACAATAGTATAGTTTCTATCAATATTTTGGTAAGAACTACACCACCATAGTAGCATCTTTATTTTTTTATTATATTGCTTAATTTGGATGACCAGATTGTTGGAAATATATGGAAAACGAGTTAAATCCATGTTTTGATGATTAACAAATCAATTTGAGTATGCCTTGGCTACTAACAAGCTTGTGAAAATGTTTAAGGAATAACCATTTGAAGAAAAACAAGTATGGAAGGCCAAGTCGCTCCCCAAGTCGACTCCATGATCGACTTCAACAAACCAAAAACGTCCAGAGTTGAAAACGGCAGAAGGGAAGGTGAAGTCGCAGGCCAAGTCGACTCCACCTGCGACTTGGGTAGCCAAGTCGCAAACGAAGTCGACCTCACCATCGACTTCAGTCGAGCAAATCCTTCCAGAGTTGAATTTCGGAGCAGCAGAATATCGAAGTCGCAAGTGAAGTGGACTCCAGTTGCGACTTGGGTGAAGTCGCGAACGAAGTCGACCCCGAAGTGCGACTTAAGGTTTTGGAGATTCAAAGATACTGATTCAAGCTGCTTTCAAAGATCAAAGATGCAGTTTCAAGCTCCTTTCCAAGAACAACTTAAGATATCTCAAGTCTAAAATCAACATGAGTCTCTCAAGTCCAAGACAAGAACTTCAAGCATGTTCCAAGATGAAGAAATAAGCAAATCATGAAGTTCAATATGAATCAAATGCAAAGCAAGATGATGATACACTATGCAAGACTCAAGTTCTCCAAAGATTCAAGATTTAAGAGGAATCAAAGTCAAGCTTCTAAGGATTGCAAATCATGGAGCTAATGAAAGCAAGGCACAAGGATCCAGAAAGTAATACAAAAAGTGCAAAAGAACTAAAGGCATAGAGAAGACCAAGCAAAAGAAAACGATTTCTAAGTTTCAAGTTCGTGAAGCCATCTGACGAGGTGAAGTCGAAGCCGAAGTCGACTCTACCTGCGACTTGGGTCAAGACGAGAACCCAAGTCGACCCTGACAGGAACTTGAAGTTGCGACGGAGAGGCGAAGTCGCACCCGAAGTCGACTCCATCTGCGACTTGGGCGAAGTCGCATCCGAAGTCGACTCCACATGCGACTTGGGTCGCAACGGTCGGATTTTATTCGAACGTTGGCGCATTAAATGCGCGCCACCAACCCTCTAACGTTCGGATTCCCTCCAAAATTATATAAGGGAGTTATTGTGGACGAGGGAAGTAGTTGGAAAACATTAAGTGAGCATAACTCCTATCTACAAGAGCATTAAAGTGATCAAGCCAATCAAGAGAGGAAGAACTACACTTCAAAACTGCAAGAGCTTCACTTCAGATTCTTCAAAGCCTACCACAAGTTCTTCTCTGCGCCAAACTGCTTCTACACATCTGTAAAGTGTAGATTTCTTTCATTGATTATTTGTGTGTATTGAACTTGATTTAGCTTGGGTAGCTAAGATCAAGTGATAGCAAAGTAGTGTGTGATTGAAGTGTGACTCATCACCTACTTGTGCTAGTTGTTGATGCCCCCTAGAGCTAGAATCTAGAAGAGAGCAAGAGGCTCTAATTGTATGGAGAGAATACAATAGTGGAACCCAAGTCACAAGGTGTGTGAGCTTGGAAGAGTGGAGTAGGGAGGTTGCCCGAACCACTATAAAAATTCTTGTTTACTTGTTTTTATTTCTGTTCTCTACATTACTTTGCTTTCCATTCTGTTTCTTCATTCGAGGGGACTAGATTAATCCGGGGTGAAGTTTCTATTTGAGTTATAAATTTTTAAGAACCCAATTCACCCCTCCCCTCTTGGGTTTTGCCATCAATTCGGGACCCAACACAGATAACTGAAGGAGATGCACTTTAGGGGCATGATAATGAGATTGCCATCTCTATTTAACATTTGAACTTAGAATCTCCCATTTACAGTGTTCACACACCTACATCATGGGCTTCAGGATCTAAGTAGTGACATAAAATCACTATTTAAAAGTCAAATCAACAATGTAAAACGAGTCCTGCTTCTAAAATATTTGCAAAATTCCACTAGCCTTGGACCTTGGAAGGTGCGGGTGGAGGTCCACCATTCTCTGTGGAGAATTTAGTGTAAATAAATGGTGGTGAATTAAAGTGCAATTTTATTAGCTTTTATTTATTCTTGCTCATTTAACAAAATTTGAAAAATATATCCGGGGACCATGGACAAATATAATGAGAGAATTCTAATAATTGAAAACTTACTGCCTTCGATGCGAAATCTGTTTTCGCCCTTTTCAGTATGACATTTTTTTAAAAGCATTATCACATGTATTCTTGATTATTGTCCCTCGTCAGCCTCTTTTTCACTTTTATTTTTTTATATTTAAGAACCGTTGATTTATTCAACGGTGTCATGGATGATGGGTTGTAATTCAATCCACTCGAGTGCATTCAAATTTAATTGCACTCAAATGAAAAAATTTATTTTAAATTTTTTTATAAAACTATTGTCTATATGTATTAAGTTCTAACATTTTGTAGATTTAGACATATTTTTCTTTCATTTTCAAAAACATGAGGGTTTTAGTCTTTTTTTAATGAAAGGTTTTAGTTATTTTTAAATGACTAAAATATTTTTATTTTTAAAATTCAAAAACTATATATCTCCAAAAATGATAAAATTTAGTTCATAGATTAAATATATCGGGATCAACAATTTTATAAAAAATTTTCAAAGAATCTCAAAAAATAAGTTTTTCACTTGGTGCATTGAATCATGGTACATGGATTAAGAATTCTTAAATAATTAATGACGCCAAGCTTTCATTGTCGATGACGTATTTATCAGAATTGAATAGAGTCGAAGATTGTGAAATCTGTATGGCTTTTGAATTGTCGGTGGTAAAGTCGATTAAATAACCAGGGTTTTGCAGTGCAGCTAGGTATTGGTTACAGTCAAACCAAGATTATTCATGTGTCTTGTCACATCGGTTTCGCAAATATGAGATAAAATACATGGACCATTTCAATGCAATAGGATTGGGATACTTATTAATTGAAAATATATGCTGAAATCTATCATTTTGAATTTTTTATATATTTTTATAATTTCAAAAACAAACAGTTGGGTGAACTAAATATATAAGGAGTTTTTATTATATGCACCCGGGTGCACTTAGGTGCATCCATGTGTATTTCATCCAATTTTTTAATTTTTTGAAATCTTTGTTACAAAACTATTAATATAAATGTATTTAACATATGTATTATTTTTGAAAATTTTTATATATTTTTTATTTTTAAAAATCAGTGTCACTTTAGTAATTTAAAATTACTAAAAATTCCATTGATTTTTCAAAATCCGAAAAAATCTTAAAATTTCTAAAAATGGTAAAAATTGATACATATGTTAAATATATTTATATTAATAATTTCTTAGAAAAAGTTTTAAAAAAATAAAAAATGGGTAAAATATACCAGTGTGCACATAATAAGAACCCATATATAAGATCATATAAACATGCATAAATTTTTTTAAAAAAAAATCAAAACACTTATATGCCTATATTTGGCCGGATAATGCATATGTATCAAATCATTGCACAAAAAATGAGTCACATGGGATGTGATGGTTAAACAAAATAGGATTATATCGATTATTTTATTGGATTAATGGGCTGAGAACCCTAAACGTATTGTCAACGCATTTAGGTGTTGTAGTGAATAAAACAAAATTGTGAAACAAAAATTAACAAGTAAGATGGTGATATAATATGATTGAGGTAATTATTAGAAGTAAAAATTAAAAATTAAATAAATAGGATAATTGTACAAAGAAATATAAAATAATGATAAAAGTATAAATAATAATTAAACAATAGGATTGTTAAATAGTTAAGATGTCAAAAAAATATCAAAAGGACAAAGTAAGTGATGAATTTTTTTTTCTCTGAACCAAATTCCATTTATCAATTCCCAATCCTAGATTAAAATTAATTCGGCTATGTTCAACTTAATTACTTGCTTAAGTACCCTACGCTACACCAAAATTTGTTATATACGACCACCTGTTGTAGCTAAATTTAATTTTGGCTGCATTTGGTACCTAACTCCTAATGTCCTGTATTAGTTGCAATTAGAGTTTTCTTGTTATTTACAGTAGAATTTTGATAATTATACTAAACATCGCTTTTGATAAATTGATTACGTTTGATGTAAAAAATAGTTATATCTAACTAAATTTTACCGTTCAAAAGTCAACAAGTATTTGAACCTAAATATATATTTTTTTCGTTGAGTTGGAAGGACTGGGGGAGGCAAGTTGACCAAATACATCAAATGCAGTGGTAAATGATAACATAAGACTTCCACACAAGATAAGAATTAACATTAAGACTTAATTTTATTATTGTATCGTGTTGTTAATTCAGTTCTATCCTTTTATATAAAATATTATCAATTTTATTTGATTCATTTATTTTCTAATGAAATTTCATTTTCTTATAACAAAATTTCCTTTTATTCCCTTTCCTATGGTATTTTTTTTCATCCTTTCTTATGTTATATATATATATATTTGCCAGCCAATCCACCCGAGTGCATTCAAATTTAAGTGCACTCTGATGAAAAATTTATTTTTAAATCTTTTATAAAATTATTAATCTATATGTATTAAGTTCTAACATTTTGTAGATTTAGACATATTTTTCTTTCATTTTTAAAAAATGAGCGTTTTAGTCCTTTTTTAATGACTAAAATATCTTTATTTTTAAAATTTTAAAAATATATATCTCAAAAAATGATAAAACTTAGCTTATAGATTATATACAACTAGATTAACAATTTTATAAAAAAATTTCAAAGAATCTTAAAAAATAAGTTTTCACTTGGTGCATTGAATCACGGTACATGGATTAAGAATTCCTAAATAATTAATGACGCAAAGCTTTCATTGTCGCTGGCGTATTTATCGAAGATTATGAAATCTGTATGGCTTTTTAATTGTGGGTGGTAAAGTTGATTAAATAACCAGGGTTTTGCAGTGCAGCTAGGTATTGGTTACAGTCAAACCTAGATTATTCATGTGTCTCGTCGCATGGGATTCGCCAATATGAGATAAAATACATGGACCATTTCAATGCAATAGGATTGGGATACTTATTAATGGAAAATATATGCTGAAATCTATCATTTTGAATTTTTTATATATTTTTATAATTTCAAAAAAAACTGTTGGGTGAACTAAATATATAAGGAGTTTTTATTAAATGCATCCGGGTGCACTTAGACTCAGTACACCAATGTGTATTTCATCCATTTTTTTAATTTTTTGAATTTTTTTTGCAAAGTTGTTAATATAAATGTATTTAATATGTAAGTCACTTTTTATTATTTTTTGAAAATTTTAGATATTTTTTTATTTTTAAAAATCAGTGTCATTTTAGTAATTTAAAATTACTAAAAATGCCATTGATTTTTCAAAATCCGAAAAAAATATTTTAAAATTTTCAAAAATGGTAAAAATTGATACACATGTTAAATATACTTATATTAAAGTTTCCTGAAAAATTTTTAAAAAATAAAAAATGGGTAAAATATACTGTTGTGCATGTAATAAGAACCCATATATAAGACCATATAAACAGGCATAAAAAAGTAAAAAGAAAGAAATCAAAACATTTATATGCCCATGTTCGGCCCAAACACATATTTATCAAATCATTGCACAAAAATGAGTCATATGGGATGTGGAGGTTAAATAAAATAGGATTATATTGGTCGTTTTATTGGATTAATGGGCCGAGAACCCTAAACTTATTGTTATCGCATTTAGGTGTTGTAGTGAGTAAAACAAAATTGTGAAACAAAAATTAACAAGTGAGATAGTGATATAATATGATTGAGGTTATTATCAGAAGTAAAAAGTAAAAATAAAATAAATAGGATAATTGTATAAAGAAATATAAAATAATGATTAAAGTATAAATAATAATTAAAAAATAGGATTGTTAAATAGTTAAGATTTCAACAAAAAATATCAAAAGGACAAAGTAAGTGATGAAATTTTTTTCTTTCTCTTAACCAACTTCCAAATTCCATTCATCAATTTCCAATCCTAGATTAGAATTAATTCGGCTATGTTCAACTTAATTACCTACTTAAGTACCCTACGCTACAACAAAATTTGTTATATACAACCACCTGTTGTAGCTAAATTTTATTTTTGGCTGTATTTGGCACCTAACTCCTAATGTCCTGTGTTAGTTTTTTTTTTTTGATAAAAGGAATAACTCTACCTCGATCCCCCCCCAATGTGAAAGAGGTTCGAGGTGGAGTAATCCGGTATATTCATTGCCATATAAATGTCAGTACAAATTTTCTGAACAATAGCTTGTGGAGGGGTTCCCCACCATGACATACAATCCATGTCAGACCTAGAGGTCAGATCCGCGATAGCACGAGCTACCGTGTTCCCCTGTCTAAGAACATGTAGGGCCGAGAAGTGAGCATTGTCATGAAGAAATGATCTAATCTCTGATATAAGATGGCCCGCGGGAGATAGAATCTTGTTGTCATTTGACAGATAGGTGTAAAGAAGAAGTGAATCGGTCTCAATTTGAACAGTGGGAAGCAATAGGTGGGAAGCCCAAAGAGTGCCGAGATGAAACGCGGTTGCCTCCCCCAACAATGGATCCCCAACGTCCGTCCGTTTCCATCCCCGAGCAGCAATAAAATGTCCACTAGAATCCCTGATTACTGCTGCGAGACCCAGGATTCCCCTTTCCATAGAATATCGGGCATCAACATTTACCTTGAAAGCGCCAGCCGGCGGTTTTAACCATCTGGGAACAAGGGGAAGATCCAATGCGTTTGCCCTATCGAGTAGCTTTACTCGCCTCCATTGCTCAATATAGTCCTTACACCATGGTATAATGTTAGCAAAACCAGGCTGGGCCCCCTGGACCCTCAATTTGTTTCGAACAAACCAAATTTTCCAACAAAACACGATGAAAAAAACTAACTCATCGCACCTGGGTTTGGAAGTGAGGGAACACATGATTTCTAGAATAGAAGATGCCCCGAGGCGAGCCTAAACAACCTGCCGAGATAAGCTTTCAATTCTAGCACACTTCAGAAATAGGTGTTGAGCGTCCTCCGGCTCCCTCCGACAGAGGAGGCAGTGAGTGTCCACAGAAATCCCCCTATGAGAGAGATTGCACAGTGTTGGAAGAGCACCCTTGAAAAGCCGCCACCCAAAAATCATGATCTTGCTCGGAAGCCGTGTCCTCCACCCTGTAACAGCTTGAGAGACAATGACTGTCAAAACCAGCCGAAAGCCATCTATGAGCTGACTTTACTGAGTACTGGCCATCCGCCTCGTGCCTCCAAAAGATACAATCGTCCTGTGGGTGAGATGGAAGCGGAACACGACTGACAGCCTCCCAACCTACCTCACCGATTGCAGCCAAAACCCGGTCCTTAAGCCACCCATTAGATTCCCCAATAAAGAAACTCACCGGAACATCCTCTGGAATGGAACGCGGAAGCGGTCCCGCCTTACATACTCCGGCGTCCATCCAATCGTCCTTGAAGAACCTGACTCGTTTGCCATCGCCAATCCGCCACCTACACCCTGGTAGAATCATATTACGTGCCTTAAGGATGCTTTTCAAAGTATACGAATCCGAATTCCTAGCCACGCACTCCCAAATGTCCGAATTTGGAAAGTATCTTGCTTTTAAGACTTTTGAGCAGAAGGAGGTCGTGCACGTCGATAGTCTCCAAACTTGTTTTGCAAGAAGCGCGTAATTGAATAGATGGAGATCTCTGAAACCCAGCCCCCCCGCACATTTGGATGTACACATGTCCTTCCAAGCCACCCAGCTCATCCTGCGCTTATCCCCCCGTTCCCCCCACCAAAATTTGCTTAGCATCCCATTAATTCCTTGACAAAAAGCTTGGGGTAATAAAAAAATGCTCATAGCGTAGGACGAAATTGCTTGAGCCACTGCCTTAATAAGCACCTCTTTTCCTCCCCATGATAGTAGCCTCCCCTTCCACCCCTGAATTCTGTACCAAATGCGGTCCTTGATTCCCTTAAACATTGCACTTTTTGATCTCCCCAACCATGCCGGGAGACCAAGATACTGACGGACTTCCTGACCTGAAGATCCAAAACGGCTAGACCATGCCTCCTTTTCGCTTTCGTCCATATTGGAGCTGAAAAAAAGAGATGTTTTGTCAACATTCACCATCTGACCCGAGGAGGCAGAGTATATCCTGATAATGTCCAAAATTTTCGAGATATCCTGCAGATCAGCCCTGAGAAAAATAAAAGCATCATCAGCGAAAAAAAGATGGGAAATTTGGGGCCCCCGATGATTTAGTCTGATACCGTGCAGAGATCCACAGGCCACCGCGGACGAAATGAGTGCCGACAAGCCTTCCGCACAGAGGAGGAATAAGTACGGAGATAGCGGGTCCCCCTGACGAAGCCCCCTTTCAGGCTTGAATGGTCTAGATTTGAAGCCGTTGATTCTCACACAAAAACTGACAGTATTCATGCAGCATAACATCCAATGAATCCATTTCGGGCAAAAATTCATAGCCTCCATGATCTGTTTTAAGAAACCCCATTCAACCCGATCATAAGCTTTGGACATATCTAGCTTGACAGCCAACTCGCGTCTCTTACCCCCCTTACGCCTCCGGAGAGAATGAATGGCTTCATAGGCGATCAACATGTTGTCCGATATAAGCCGTCCCGGGACGAAAGCGCTCTGTTCCAGCCCTATGACATCATTCAGAGTAGCTTTTAACCTATTCGCCAAGACCTTTGCCAAGATTTTGTAAACAACATTACATAGGCTGATAGGTCGGAAATGCGACAAAATCTGGGCGCCCGCCTTCTTTGGAATCAGCACCAAAGTAGTTGTGTTTGCCTCCCGAATGTGGCTTGCCAAGAGGTTTTGGTCCCTCTCCTCCATGAAAGATTTGCACCATTGAAAGATATCACCGCCAACAATATTCCAATGCTTCTGAAAGAACCCCGGTGACATCCCGTCGGGCCCAGGGGCCTTTGAGGGTCGCATGCTCTTTACGGCCTTCACGACCTCCGCCATACACAGTGGCTTGGTCAGTTCCCCCCGCTGGACATCAAATAATTTCCTTGAGATAAGACTAGAAACCCAGCTAGCATTCGAAGGAGAAGAAGATGTATAAACCTCCGAGAAGTGTGTGGCAGCAAGATTTAGCATGTCATCTTGATCACTGACCAGCTTCCCCTCATCGTCAAAAAGCGCCTCGATAAAATTAGTTCTTCTTCGATTGGAAGCCAACCGATGAAAAAACCCCGTGTTCCTATCCCCTTCCATAAGCCAGTGAGCCTTTGCCCGAATACTCCATAGTTGCTCTTCGTCCTCCAAGAGAATATTAATTTGAAGTCTGAGTTTCCGGATTTCGTTGTCCCGAGCATCCGAAGGAGCATGGGCCAGTACTGCAGATAACTCCCTCTGTTTCCGTGCAATAGCCTTTCTGAGATTCCCCCTTCTCAACCTGTTCCATTTAGAAAGTTCTGCACCGCATACCTCAATCTTCCGTTGCAGAGTTTCGTGAACCGCAGTACCCCTAAGGCTAGATGACCCCCATGCCTGTCTTATGATGTTTATAGCTTCAGGATCCCGTGACCAGAAAGCCTCATATCTGAACTCTTTTGGGGGCCTCCGCCTACCATTCATGGAGTCCAGCACAAGAAGTAGCGGGCAGTGATCAGATGAAGCGACCGTGAGGTGAACGATCCTGGCAAAAGGGAATAGATCAGTCCAAGACGGAGTAGATAGACCCCTGTCAAGTCTTGCTTCCACCCGCTGATGACCTCTCCTATGATTGCTCCATGTCATAGCCGCGCCCGTGAATCCAAGGTCCTGCAAGTTGCATAGGTCAATAGTGTTACAAAAAAGATCCATCTGAGCTTGATTTCGTGCCCTTGAACTGATAAACTCATCTGGACTAGTCACTTCATTGAAGTCTCCCATCACGAGCCAAGGGAGATCACCATTATTCGCTAACTGATTGAGAATATGCCATGAGAAATGGCGGCGGTGAGTCTCGGGGTGGCCATAGAACCCCGTGAAGCGCCAGCCCAAAAAAACGACGTCGATATGATGCGCCGAGAAACTCCGAATAGAAGCAGGGTGAGCATTATGCCACAGCATGGCCAAACCGCCCCTTCGTGCAACTGGCTCCACCACAAAACAAGAATCAAACTGAAGCCTTCGTCTGATATGTTCCATTTCCTGCTTATTGCATTTTGTTTCACTCAAAAAGATTAACTTGGGTGCTTGCTTCCTTACAAGGTCAAAAAGATTACGAATTGCACGTGGGTTCCCAAGCCCACGACAATTCCATGCCAAAATAGCCATAATCACTGGAGGTGGGCCTGGGCATTCCCTAGAGCCTCCACCTCCCCATTTGATCCCACAATCATCTCCTTAGCCCTCTTTCCCCCAAATCGACATCCAGGCAATTCCTCCTCTTTCCCTCTCTTACCCCTTTCAATATCCATAACTGAATCGGTCGCCATTCTTTCCGCCAATCGCGCTTTCCTTTTCCACCCTACTTTGCTACTTGTCAGTTGCCTCCTCTCCGTTTCAGAATTTCTTCCTCTCACCCCTCCCAAGCGTCTATGGTATTGTGCAGAACCCCCCATGATCTCCCCCCCTGCAGTTTGCACCAAGACCTCCACAAGACCGCCTTTAATTTCCCCCTCACTAGTAGAAACCTTTCGTATTTGAACCCCCGACGGCCAAACAGCCACTTCCCCCACGTCACTAGATCCCCGAACACCTAGGAGTCCATGTTCAGCACCAACATGGAAAGTTCCATCATGCTCAACACCAGTGTGGACACCACCCGCACAGGCAGCGCCAGCATGAGCAGCTCCAGCAATGTTAGCAATATCATGGGCAGCAATGGTGTGAGCGTCACCCACGTGAATGGCATCTGTTTGGACTACCTCAACGGGGCCAGCATAAAGATGAGCAGCAGCAATGTGTTCATTCACGTGGACAACGTCTCTGAAGACAGCAGCAGCGTGGGAGGCAGCAGCAGCAGCATCTGCATTGGCAGCAACACCCTCATGGAGGACAGCATGAGCAGCAGCTCCAAGGTTTTCAGCGTGAACACTAGCCCCCACCTGGACATCATGCAAGGCATTGCGTGCGTGGGCAGCGTGTCCGGCGAGTCCAGCACGGGCAGCGTGACCAGCGTGACCAGCAGCACCCTCTTGGGCAGCCGTTCCCCCGATGGCAGCAGCATCCACTTGAGCAGCGATAAGCATAGCAGCAACTCCACCCAGATCAGCGTCAACAGATTTAGCACAGCCATGGTCGTCCCCTTCAGCACTACAAATATCATTCATATTAACACTGCAATTGCCGACCAGCTTTGCCGCGTCACCCAGCTGATCATAAGCCCCCCAACGTGCCACCTGCCCTACCACCAAGCTGCTCGAAGCCAGAGTTTCCTCATCTTGAATTGGCCCCTCTCGAAGCCCTTTCTTACCAAGATATTTGACGGGTGCCGCCCCTCATCCGCATCGGCCGAACGCCCACTCGCATCCAGCTGCCATACGGCATGTCCGCCTCAACCACCCTCCTTCGCTCCATCGGAACAGATCTGCATTCTTTATGGGCATGCCCCATGACTCCACACAAGTAGCAGAAGATGGGGAGTTTCTCGTATTGGAAACTTATCCATCTCCTCTGTTGATCTCTCATTTGGATGAACATGCCTCTCCGTAGAGGTTTCCTACAATCCCACAACACCCGTATCTTCACTTCATTCTCCGAAGCTTTTGTATCATCTACCTCCTCAAAAGTGTTGGCCACATTGCGTCCAATACTGCATTTATCAACTAAAAACGGGATGCCTTGAATCTACACCCAAAGAGGCGTTTTGACGAGCAGGATGTGTGCATAATCTAGTTCATCCTTCAGCTCTTCGATGATGACCAAGCTCCGGTCGAAAAGCCATGGCCTCCCCTCCAACACCCTATTGTTGTCTTCTTGATCGGAAAAAGAAGCCTGCAACAAGTTCTCTCCAAGCTCGGTGAACAGCAGCTGCCCCTTTGTTCTCCACAGACGCCGCATCATTCCTTTAAAGTATTCTTTGTTATAGGATTTCGTGGACCATAGCGTGCAAAGGAGAGCCGGATCCTTTCCCGGAGTGATTTTTCTAATGGCACTACCCTCAATGGACAGGGTCTGCAGTTCCGTCTCTAACAGCTCTTCCATAGAAAGATCCATCCACACTTCCTCCCCCGACCTTCTGCTCGTCAGATCGAAGTGGCCAAACAGATGCAGCACAACGCCCAAGCAAAGTCCGGAGGTTGTTGAAATCGCTGCCCGTCGATTGTGATCAATGCCTAAGTTGGTTGTCGTCTCCCTGTTCTAACACCCACGTCGCTCCCTCTGAAAAAAGTTGCCGGAAAACAATCAGCACCTATTGCCAACCAGATGCCCGGCCGTTTCCAGATAGTTGCAATCAGTGCCGAGGTTGGCCGGCTACTCCCAGCTCCGGCACCCGCCGTTACTCTCACCCAGACCCGAGCACGAAAGCTATCGCCAGTCGGGTCTTACAGGAGAGAGACCTTGAATGATAGCATCTTGATTTGATGGTAGTAGCTGGATTTTTGTCCTGTGTTAGTTGCAATTAGAGTTTTCTTGTTATTTACGGTAAAATTTTGATATTTATAATAAACATCGCTTTTGATAAATTGATTATATTTGATGTTATATCTAACTAAATTTTACAATTCAAAAGTCGACAAGTATTTGAACCTATTTTTTTTTTTTGTTGATTTGGAAGGACTAGGGGAGGCAAGTTGACCAAATATGTCAAATGCAGTGGTAAGTGGTAACGTAAGACTTCCCCACAAGATAAGAATTAACATTAAGACTTAATTTTATTACTGTATCGTGTTGTTAATTAAGTTCTATCTTTGTTCATAAAATATTATCGATTTTATTTCATTTATTTTCTAATGAAATTTCTTTTTCTTATAACAAAATTTCTTTTTATTCCCTTTCTTGTGGTATTTTTCTTCATCCTTTCTTATATATAATAATTAAGTGCATTAGTCCGTGTACTGTGAGCCCATTTGATCATGAATGAGAAATCTACTCCACTAATTATATTTAGAATTATTCACTTTATTAGCCTACCAACTTTCACCAAAATTCAACATGTGTATATATCCCGTCTTAAAATGGTACAAAATCAACGTAATAAAATAGTTTCATGTAAGTATCAAGTTTAAAGTAGTATTTTCAACATCTAAACCGTCTAAAGTATGATTTCTATATAGATAAATAATTATATAAAATTTCATTACATTTTAATATGTGTGAGGTCCATTTTACAGCGGACTGCACCATAACGTGAATATATATGTACGTATATATATAGAGAGAGAAAACTTTTCATGTGCAGTGAAGCTGCATCGTAATTAACGGTGCATTTGGCCTAAAATGAGCCCTACATGTACTTAAATATATTTATATTTTATATAATTATTTATCCACATATAAATTTTATAGCAAATAATTTACATGTTGAAAAAATAACTTTAAAGTTGTTATTTATATTAAACTATTTTATTACATTGAATTTGTATCATTTTCAGATGGAGTCCATGCACATATCCAATTGGGGTGAAAATTAGTATGGTAATAAAATACATAGTTATAAATACAATTGGTGGAGTAAATTATAATTTTATGATCATATGGGGCCCATTTTGAGATAACTGCACTATAATTGTGGTGCAGTGATGCTGCACTTGAATATTTCTTATATATAGATAGAAAGAAAGAGCTGTTCCAGTGTAGTTACCCAAAAAATGGGCTCTACACATATTAAAATGCAATGAAACTTTATACAATAATTTATCAATATATAAATCATACTTTAGATGATTTAGATTTTAAAAAACCACTTTAAAGTTGTTATTTATATCAAACTATTTTATGACATTGAATTTGTACTATTTTTAGATGGGGTTCATAAATATATCCGATAAGGATGAAAATTAATATGGCAATAGAATACATAATTCTAAATATAATGGGTTAAGTAGATTATAATTTGATCATCATGTGAGGCCCGTTTCAGCACCACCGCACTTGAAAATATCTCACATATATATATATATATATGATGCTGTTCCGGTGCAGCATCACTACACCGGAACAGCGGTGCAGTGGCCCCAAAATGGGGCCCACATGATCATGAAATCATGATCTACTTTACCCATTCTATTTAGAATAATGTATTCTACTACCATACCAATTTTCATCCCAATTAGATACTTTAAAGTTGTTATTTACATTAAATTATTTTATTATGTTGGATTTGTACCATTTTCAGATGGGGCCCATATACATATCGATTGGGATGAAAATTGGTATGGTAGTAGAATACATTATTCTAAATACAATGGGTGGAGTAGATCACGATTTCATGATCATGTGAGCCCCATTTTGGGGCCATTGTACTGCTGTTCCGGTGCAGCGTCACTGCACCGGAACAGCTCTTATATATATATATATTGCCAGCCAATCCATCGATGCTATGTCACGAAATATGCATGAATCTCTTTTATCCCGATGGTTGGCTGCGCATGAATATTAGCTATTGTTATTAATGACTTCACGTGCACGTGCAGCTCATCAACAAGGCATGCGTGTTTGACGTTCCCATGGAGGAGGTTCGTAGGAGTTCAAGTTACTGGATGAAGTATAATCCCAGCCATACCCCATTTAATATAAATGAAACTTCAATCCTAATTAATCCCTTCATAACTCAAGTTTTAAAACCTATGCCCCAATTCTAATTCATATATAGAGAGAGTAATATTCAGGTGTAGTGCACATACACCATAATCGTGCAGCAGATGCCTTCAAATGGGTCATATGTGATCATAAAATTATAATCCACTCCGCTCATTATATTTAGAATGATGGATTCTATTACCATAATAATTTTCATCCGAATTGGATATGTGTATGGACCTCATTTAAAAATAAGACAAATTTATCTTAATAAAATAGTTCGATGTAAATAACAATTTTAAAGTAATTTTTTCAACATGTAAAGTATTTGTTATAAAATTTATATATAGATAAATAATTGTATAAAGTATCAGTATATTTAAATAAATGTGGGGCCATTTTTGGCTAAATGTACCATTAATATAGTGCAGGTGCGCTGCACCAGTTAGCTTCTCATATATATTAAAGGTGTAGGTGCGCTATACCAAATAGGTTCTCCTACATATATATAAGAGTTGTTCCGGCTGCATTGAAACAGTGATACATTTGCCCGAAAATGGGCTCCACACATTACAATGCAATGAAACTTTATACAATCATTTATCTATATATAAATTTTATAGCAAATGCTTTGCATGTTAAAAAAACCACTTTAAAGTTGTTGTTTATATCAAACTATTTTATTACGTCGAATTTGTACCATTTTTAAATGGGTTCCATACACATCCGTTTGAGATGAAAATTGATATGGTAATAGAATACATTATTCTAAATATAATAGGTGGAGTAGATTATAATTTTATCATTATTTGGGGCCCATTTTGATGTCATTGCACTTGAAAAATTCTCATATATATATGAGAAATATTCTGGTACAACTTCAATGTACTAGAATTACGGTGCATTACCTCAAAATGGGCCTCAAATGATCATAAAATTATAATCTACTCTATTCATTGTATTTAGAATTATTTATTTAATTATCGGATCAATTTTTATCCCAATTAGATACGTTTATGGATTTCATCTAAAAATGATATAAATTCAATATAATAAAATAGTTTGATGTAAATAACAATTTTAAAGTTGTTTTTTCAACAGGTAAACTATTTGCTATAAAATTTATAGGGTAATTTGCATATATACCCATGTAGTTTGACGCTAATTGCAGATATATCCACGTAGTTCTACGAATTGCATATTACCCCACATAATTTCCCCAAAATTGCGTATTACGTTAATATCTAATGTGATATTTTGAAAAATAATGAAAATGTCCTCATTGGTAGTTTCACAAATTGTATATTACCCCACATAGTTTCACCAAAATTGCATATTACCCCACTGTGTTATCTACCGTTATTATCTGATGTGATATTTTGAAAAATGACGAAAATTTCCTCATCGATAGTTTCACGAATTGCATATCACTCTGCATAATTTCTCCAAAATTGCATATTACCCCATGAAACTATGTATACCAATGAGAGCATTTTCTTCATTTTTAAAATATCACGTCAGATATTAACGGTAGGTAACGACGTGGGATAATACTCAATTTTTGTGAAACTATGTTGGGGTAATATGCAATTCGTAAAACTACATGGATATATCTGCAATTAGCATCAAACTATATGGAAATATATGCAAATTATTCAAATTTATATATGGATAAATGATTGTATAACGTATCAATACATTTAAGTGCATGTGGTACCCATTTTGGGCCAAATGCACCGTTAATTATGGTACGACTTTGTTGCACAAGAAAAGTTCTTATATATATATTAAAACTGAAATGAGTTAAAAATGACTTTTTTAAAAAAATATGAGAAGTAGGCTTCCTTAGCCTTGTGATGAGATTTTTATGATTGAGAAAAGCTCGATTATAAATAGAGATTTAATAAGTAGTGTTGTAAGAAAAAGTTACCAAGTGTTTGGCAATGTCATTGAAAAAGTAATTTTATTAATAGCATCGTGTTTGGCTGAAACATTAGAAGTGCTTTTAAGCATATAAAATTACGGAAAGAGACAAGAAAATAATTTAAAATTGAGCTATTTATATAAATATTTTTATCATGCATTATTAATTAGATATAAGTAAATTTTATTTTAGAAATATATTCTATAACTTTAAATGCTAATATATAAAATTTTAGATTATACAGAATAAAAAATTTTAGAAACGATAAAAACAAATTAATATATAAAATTTCAAAGCCTATATTTTAGGTAGACAATTGTGATTAACGACATCCAAAGATAAAAGAATGAATATATAATCTTGATTTAAAAAATTAATATTGTGAAGCCTACATCTATGTCCTATATTTTTCGTGACCTTATAGCTGGCCATGGTTACTAGCAGAGTATCATACACGTATCACTGGCCAATGCAGGGACATTTTTTGTCTTCTTCTCATGGAAGTATGCAATGGGCTTATGCGATTCTAATAAGCATGAAATTGGCGCTTCAGTGAATAGCAATTTTTCTGCGAATGCCGACTCCAATAAGCAATTTTAACATTCAGCCAAACACCCATGAAATCCAATGAAACTGCTTTTTTGTTTGAAACAGTCCGCTTGAGTATTTAAATGCTTCGCCAAACATAGCTGTAATTATGTTATTTCGGGTTAAGTAAATACGTCACTTAACCTACCTTAAAAAATTTATTTATAATACTTTATTTTTATTTTTTCCTACATACACTTGTTTATCTAAGTGTATTTAACATCTAAATCAACTTTTAACATTTTTGGATATATATATATTTTTTTAAGGTTTTTAAATATGAGGTAGGTTAAGTGAGACGAGTACTTAACCCTGACTAATATAATCATTCCTTTTTTAATTGGCATTTATATATCATGACAACTGATTTTATAATTAGATACATTCACAACTCTCACATTATGACAGAATTTTTCTATAAACATTTCCATACCAGAGGAGAATCTGTAAATACTCCCAAACCAAAAAGAAATTGCAAAATGACTCCCACATAAGAGGAGACTCAAACTACGGTTGGTTGGCAAATATGCCACTTGTTGTTACCACCAGGGCAAGCCCTTAATGGCAAAAAAATGACTTAAACTAATACAATGTAAAATAAAATGAAATTCAAAATGAAGAATTAACAATATTTAATGCTAATGAATTATATATATAAGTTTATTAGAGAGACATTTAGAAAGAAAAAAAGAAAAGAATAGTAGCTGAAAGGGAATGAAAATAAGTTAAAATTTAAGTTGTGTACTGAGAATTTAGTTATTAAAAGGCTAGCAGATTAGTGGATTTTTTTTTTTTATTATTGATATTCTACAATATCTCTTTTTTCTCCATCTAAGTATTACATATCAAATCCCATAAAAAAAGTATTACACATCAAATCCATGAAAAAGCCATACAAATTTCCTTTCAAATCAACAACATAAATCTTTATAATTTTTTTTTACAATATCAAGGAGAAAATTAAAGTTCTTCGCAAGGGAGACCATTGCCCGATCCCCCAAAGGCCATGCCAGAAGACAACGGTTGACGAGTTTTGAACCGTGAGGAGCCTTGGCAGGCCGTGCCTCTGGCCATTAGTAACCCCTCATTTATTTTAAAAATGTGGGTGCGATCCCGAGTAGGCATATATTGCACGCAAGTCTGCAAGACAATGATGTTTGGAATAAGAATGGCTTTTTCAGCAAAATTTCAACGGGTGTTGGCTAATAAATAATAATGCAAAGATCTACATGAACACGTTCATGAACAAGAATCTATCAAAGAGATTAAAATTTTGAATATTAATTTTTAACAATGCAATGCGTCCTCATCTCCCGGTAATTGGATTTGGGGCAAGGGCCAAATTCTAGACAGAAGATGTGACGACATTGCGGCCCAAAAACTTCTACATACCTCTAGGGCCTAACTGGGAAATGAGAACCCAAGTGGAAAAGAAATGATTAGATGATGTTAGTCCAAACAAAATTACAATAAGTAAGATATAATGCATAAAAAGTGCTAGTAATGGAAAATTAGAATTACTATAGTGTTACCTATGTGGCTTACCGCTTAAAATGAAGTTATTATATGCAGCTACCTTTTGTGGCCATATTTTAATTTTACTTGCATTATATGTGACTATAAAAAACCAACTTTCAATATAACTTGTAAAATTTTGATAAAAAAATAACTTCTAAAATAACTGTCATCATTATTTACAATTAAGTATAAACACTATAATAAATTTCGTTTTACATACTAAATTTTTTTGGCATATAACACATATTTGACTGCACTAGATATATTTTAGTTATAATTGACTATTTAATTACAAATACTTTGTTATTTTTAAGTGGTGACATTTGATTAAATATAATTTTTTTTTATTTCGAATGCAGTTGAAATACTATTTAATGTAACTACTAAAATTTAGCTGCAAATACTAATAAAATTTTAGCAAAAATTAATATAGTACTTAGTTGTACTAATTGGTATCAAATGAAACAAAATTAAAATTTGGCCGCAAAATAGTGGTCATATCAATAAATTTTGTTTTATTAAAACGACTACAAATAATGATTGCAAGTAACATGAAAATTAGTCATGTGTAACCAGAACCCATTGCTATTAAGCTGCTAAGCATACGCGGCCAAATAAGTATTTACCGAAAGTGTAATTGTCCAATATATATGGTTTAATCTTTTTTAAATTTTTTTTACTTTTCTTTTCGTTTTTATATAATCACACATATATTTAGTTTATATATATATAATTTTTTTAAAGATCTTTGTATGCATTTTTTCATAATTTTAAAAATTAATAGTTTTCGCCCTCAAAAATGGAGGTGAAAACTACTGATTTTTAAAATTATCAAAAAATATATACGAAGATTCAAAAATAAAAAAATCTTAGTATATATAAAGATTACATATAGGCGCACATAAAAATAAAAAGAAAAGTAAAAAAGTTTTAAATAATACTAAAACCATACGAATGCACATACATGCTACCAATTTTAACTTTGTTGTAGTATACATTTATTAAAACCAAGATATGTAGCAAGAAAGATAGCTACATTTATTAACATTTGTTGTAGTGTACTAACAACATTTAAAAATAAAAATAAAAAAACTTTGGCCTAGGATTTTTGGCATCTTGCATTAGCACCTACGCAAAACGATTAGTCAGATAATATTCCAAGCATAAAAAAAGCAGAGAATAAAGATTAAAGAGATGTGATAAGGACCATAAGATTCCCTTGCAAATTATTAAAAAGAATTATCCTCTAATTACTTCGGGAAATGGCACAGAGAATCAAATTTTAATTCTCTTCCTGGCTTGGGAATTAAAATCATCGGATTAAAAATCGTATCTGGATTAAATTCCAAGAAGGGAGTCCGTCTAAGGGAAACCGTTAATCCCTGAAAATTTCCAACCAATCCCTTGGTTCTATATGACAGTAATTAAAGGAGAAAGAAGAAAATAATATGATGCTATATAAAATAAAATAAGTTTAAAAATGCAAAATAGATTAAAAAAGAAACAGTTCTGTAATGGGAACTTAAAGGACAATGATCAATACTATACACGAGAAGTAAAGTTTCATTTCAGTCGAAATGGCCACAATTCAATTCAATTCCATTCGACCTAAATGGTTTTCAAGTCCAGATTGCATTTGAGGCTTCAATTCTATTCAACCTCCTCTCTAGGTCAAAATTGTCCGTTTGGTTAGTTGCAGAGAAAACGAAGTTCAAGGATTACAAATTTTAAAAATTAAAAATAATAATGCCAATACATTTAAAAAAAAAACAGTGGGAAAAGAATTATAAATTCAAATAAATTGGGAAAAGAAATTGTAATAGCCAAGAACCGAATCTCACATCGAAAAGGGGAGAAAGTTCCTGGTAGTTTATAAGTGGGTCTCCAGTTCAATATAGTATGACGCGTTTTAAAGCCGTGCGGCTAAGCTGCCAGGCCAGAGCGGACAATATCACACTGTGAGGCCCATAGCCCGCAGGCCCAATGGACGTTTTCTGGGTTTGTGTGCTATGTGCGTCAGACCCAATGGTTGATTTTCTGGGTCTGTGCGTGACAGTGGTATCAGAGCGGCTCCCCCTCCAGTAGATGTGGTTCAGAGAGTTTAACCAGTGAAAGTCAAGGCTGCAGGCAGAAGCCCAGAGTTGGGTTGTGGTTCGGGGACGAACCAGGCGGAAGCTGGTGGGCTTGTAATAGCCCAAAACCGAATCCCACATCGAAAAGGGGAGAAAGTTCCTAGTAGTTTATAAGTGAGTCTCCAGTTCAATATAGTGTGACGCGTTTTAAAGTCGTGCGGCTAAGCTGCCAGGCCAGAGCGGACAATATCACACTGTGAGGCCCATAGCCCGCAGGCCCAATGGACGTTTTCTGGGTTTGTGTGCTCTGTGCGTCAGACCCAATGGTTGCTTTTCTGGGTCTGTGCGTGACATAAATATTATATTAGGTTTTTAGTAATGTGATCATGAATTGTGGTTGATATTTACAGAGTCAAACGGGACATGAGGAAGAAAGACATGCAAGGCAATGCAGCTGGGTCCACTTGGAAATATAAACACCAAAATCTGTCCAAATTTCCTACATCGGCCCCTAATACATGCTTTTATGATTATGATTATTATTATTATTATTATTAAAAAGGAAACTTTGCCTTTTTTCGATGGAGTATTAGGTTCTTTTTTTATTGTATATATTAAAGTTTCTTAATTAGTAATAGAATCAGTCTCATGACAATTCCTAGAATATCCACTTGGTAGACGCGTCCACAACAATTCCTAGAATATCCATTTGGTGGACGCTTCCAATCTTGCCTGAATTTTGCCTGAATCCCTCTGCCCAATCGCCAATCAGTCTGCCAGTCTCCCTTTCCCTCTCATTCTCTCAGATCCATCTCCCTACGCAGCTCTTCTGCATCATTCTGATCCACTCCTGTCTTCCTCCCTCCTTGCTCCTCTCTCTCTTTATTGTGGATTTGTGCTAGTGTCATGTAGTGGATTTGCTCGTCATCCCTCCTGTCTCCCCTCTCTCGCAGATCTCTCGCCCCATTCTACGATTTGCGTGTCTCCCATCTTCTCTGCCATGTGTGCTTGCATCTTCTATGGCATTCGTATCGCATCTTCTATGGCATTCGTATCACATCTTCTTCGACGCTGCGTGCACCACTGGAAGCTTGGTATTGTCTCGCAAGAAGCTCGCACGTGTCTTGCTCTTGCTCTTGCTCGACCTCTGCATTGTCTATTTGTGGTGAAAAAGAAAGAAAATCAAAATTTGCATTATCGCTGGCTGGTGGGTGGATTCTTGAAAAATTTTATGCTTTTGTAGACTTTGAGTTAGTGTTTGCTCGATTAGATTTAGCTTCGGCTTCAAACATGTAATGTTGTGTCCCTGGATTGGTTTTGTAACGGAAGTTCTAATTCTTTGTAAATGATAAAAACTAGAATGTTGTTTTCTGATTTTTGTTTGCCTCATTGTTACGAAGGAATATTTTTTGGTCTGGTGTCATGCAGGTCTTCATTGGGTATTCAATCCTTACTGTTTCTCCGCGGAATAACAATCTTTGTTATTAGTTGTTACTGATTACTAAACTTTAGACCATGCAGCGAATGCATGCCTGCATAGACAATGAGTCCTCGTTGAGGAAGATAATCCAAAAAAACATGTCTCAAACTAGTCAAGTTAAATAGTGGGGAAAAATAGAATCTTTGTATAGAAATTAATTCTATTCGTTCATAAAAAATGTGCTCATTTATATATATAAATGAGAGCTGTTCCGGTGCAGTTGCCCAAAAATGGACCCCACATGATCATGAAATCATGATTTACTCCACCCATTGTATTTAGAATAATGTATTCTATTACCATACCAATTTTCATCCCAATCAGATACTTTAAAGTTGTTATTTACATCAAACTATTTTATTACGTTGGATTTGTACCATTTTCAGATGGAGCCCATAAACATATCTGATTGGGATGAAAATCGGTATGGTAATAGAATACATTATTCTAAATACAATGGGTGGAGTAGATTATGATTTCATGATCATTGGAGCTCATTTCAGCGGTGCTGCACGGGAATTTCCGGTCGCTGCACCTAAATATTCTTCTCTCTCTGTATATATACACGTAGTTTGATGCTAATTGTAGATTACCCACGAAGTTTAACAAAATGCATAATACTCCCACATAGTTTCACGAAAATTGCGTGTTACCCCCAAGTCGTTACCTGCAGTTAATATTTGACGTGATATTTTGGAAAATGACGAAAATGTCCTCATCAATAGTTTCACGGGTTGCATATCACCCCCATATAGTTTCACCAAAATTGCATATTACCCGATGAAACTATGTATACCAATGAGGGCATTTTCATTATTTTTCAAAATATCACGTCAACTATTAACGACAAGTAACGGCGTGGGGGTGATACGTAATTTTGATGAAACTACTACGTGAGTATATCTGCAATTAGCGTCAAATTATGTGGGTATATATGCAAATTATCCAATTAATTAACAAAAATAATATAATATGATAAGAGTAATAATGAAAAGTAAAAAAAATAAAATTAAAATAGATATGTTAGTTATATAAGTAATTGTGTAGAAATGATTGAAAAGTAAGATAATTTGTATAGAAAGATGTATATAAATAATTAAAAAATATGGTAATTATAAAGATTGAAAAGTTTTAAATTTTACGCAAAATTGTTAAATATTCTTCCAATTAGAAGCGGTTCCTACCGTTAAAAAGTAAGTGTTTCATGATGCATAGACTTTAATAAGAGCAATCTAGTACCTATCCTCAAAACTATTGAGACCAGTATTCTCCCATGTTCTTAAGGAGGGAAAGAAAGTTGGCTAAGCATTTTTGTGATCAAATGGCATGGGTTGATGAGCCATGTGGGTTCATTAACCAATATCTTTGTAATGATCAATTATCAATTTATAGAAATATGAATGAACTTTTTAACATTTTGTCCTCTTTTTCATGAATGGGATGAAATGGTTTTTTAATGAGACGTCTAATTTTAATACTAAAATTTTTTTCACATGAATATAAATAGGTCTTTGCATCCATACTTTCAAGAGTTTACTTAAATTCTAGGCAAGTCATGTGCAAAATTTGTATCTACACCTACAAGTATCACTTAGGGTTTAAAATGACAAAAATAAACCTGTAAAGAAATAAAATTATAAAAATATAAGAAGATACTTTTCAATATTTTTATTTTTTAAAATGATAAAAAACACATGTAAAGAAATAAAATTATAAAATATAAGAAAATATTTATTGAGTAAGGTGTATTTTTTTTAAAAATTATTCTTAAAACATACACCTTACTTAAAAAATATTTTCTTGTAATTTATAATTTTATTTCTTTACACGGGTATTTTTATTCAAACCCTAAGTAATACGTCTATAATTTTAAGAAAACCAAATATGTATTAGGGGTGAAAATCAAGGCAGGTTACGTATGACCTGTCCTATTTTTGCAAAGGGTTGGGACAGGATATTGACTCTATCAAGGTGGGTTGGGTCAATAGTTTTGAAAAATTAAAATTTTCGAGTAGGGGCAGGATGATAGTGTCCCAAACCTAGCCAACCCGTATACACCTAAGTATATTACTTTTAAGATATAAAATATAAGTATATAATAAAAAACCTAACCCTAAGATGCTGTCTCTCCCCTTTCAAGTGGGCCTTCTCCTTTTTCATTCCACTCGCACTTTTGTACTACTTAGTGTTGATTTCTTCGGGTTGCAGTTGTATACACCCGGGTGCATACAACCATTTTTAAAAATTTTTAAATTTTTTTTTATACAATGGTTAATATAAGTGTATTTAACATATGTATCAATTTTTACCAATTTTGGATATTTTTAGATATATTTTTTTAGATTTTTAAAAATCAGTGGCATTTTAGTACTTTTAAAGTACTAAAATGCCACTGATTTTTAAAAATCTAAAAAAATATATCTAAAAGTCTCCAAAAGGGGTAAAAATTAATACATATGTTAAATACATCTAGATTAGTAGCTTTATGAAAAAAATTTCAAAAATAAAATAAAAAGATAGGTGTAGTACACCTGGGTGCATACGATTACAACCCGATCTCTTCGAACCCTGATACTGTGCGCCCGAGAGTATTGAGCTCTCAATGCTCCCAGCACATACACCCTTTTTTTATTTTTTTTGAAATTTTTTTACCAGATTGTTAATCTAGATGTATTTAATATGTGTATAAATTTTTACAATTTTTGGAGTATTTTATATATTTATTTTTTATTTTTGAAAATCAGTGTCATTTTAGGTAATTTAAAATTAAATTACTAAAATGCCACTGATTTTCAAAAATAAAAAATAAATATATAAAATACTCTAAAAATGGTAAAAATTAATATAAATGTTAAATACACTTAAATTTATAGTTTTCTAAAAAAAAAATTCAAATTTTTTTTTTAAAAAAAGTGTATGCGCTCCCGGGCGCACACGATCAGAGTCCGATTTCTTCACGCCATAGGATAGATTTATGGTCTTCTTTGTTTCCAGATCTGCCAGGAGCAGCGTCTCCTCTGTCACCGTCTGCAACACAACGCTATTGGACACTGGGGAACGGCAATGCCAGCAGCCAAAAACTGCGCCTCTTCTTTAGCACTGGAGCTCTTCCTACCATACCGGAGCTGCCAGAAGCATCACGTCTTCTCTGTCACCATCTGCTACTCTGCTTTTGCTTTTAAATTGCTGGACATTGGAGAACGATAACGGCAGCTGCAGCTCACGTGCTGGCCACATCGGTGTGGAAGAGCAGCTCCATTTCATCTTGGACTATAGATAGAGGCTCACATCTGGAGTGGTGTCTTCATGAATTGCTAAAAATTTTAAAAAAAAATAAGTAAACTACTTTTTGGACAGTTTAATAATTACATATTTACATATGTAAATTTTTATAGCCTGTTTGTAAATTTGATGATTTATGATTTTGACATTTTACTTGCATTGTGTTTGGCTCAGAAATTAGGACTTCACTTGGATATGGCTGACGATAACTGTGGGAATTTGAATGCGGAAAATGTGTATGAATATATAAGTTTAACTTTAAGGCTTGTTTATGTTAATGTCATTTTATTGAATATGTATGTTTAATTATATGACTTTTGAATGTGGATATGATCTATGTGGATGTATGTTTAGCTTTATGACCTGTTTATGGGACATAATTTTTCTTTCTTAACTGCGTAGATATTCGTTAACACCTTTTGGAATAGTTTTCAACAAACTATAAAGCATTATCAATGTTGCTTGCTCCTTTAAGGTAATGAATATTACCATTTCGCATTATAGCAGTTTTAATTACAATTCAAAATTTTACATTTATATTATTTTTGTTAAATGTGCATACGTACTCGGTATTTTGCAAAGTCAAATTGCAATGGAATTATCTAAAATGTATGTTCTACTAATACTTTCTTATAGTAATTAAGTTTTACTTTTGCGAGATAATAAAATGTTGAAGTATTTAACTATTAACTTTAACATATATGTGATTCTATATTAATAAACATATAAACTCTTAAAGCTATAACATCTTTACCCACATTTTCAACTTAACATATTGTCTCGATACCAACCCAAAATCAACCTGAACTTTATCACAAAGCTTATTGAAGAAAAGTAAGGATCAAACCAATGTTGTCCCCACCCAATATGAAAAAAGAAGGTAAAATATAATTTATAAAATATAGAGTCAAGGTTAAGCAACCCTTACCCGCCCTAATTTTCACCCCTAATACATACCATGCAAATTTTGCAAAAGTCATGATGTGCCTACAATTTTAACAAAACTTTATAGATACAAATGGAAAACATCAAATATAAATTAATAAGATATTTAAGCAAAAATAACAATACATAGCTTAATTAATCTAGGAAACATCTTGATATAATTTATTTTTAAAAATTACTTTTTTGAAAAAGATAAACGAAGAAAACTAACAAATATAGAAGCGAAGCCATGTAACCTCCTTAATTTTTGAGATTTTATTCCTTTATGGAAAATTTAATCCCTTTATTGTATTTAACATCATTCGTGTATCTAAGAAGCTAAATTTTATCCTAATCAAGTATGTTTATAGACACATTTGTTGATATATATTCGTGTGTAAATTATGAAAAATACTGAGATTCACTTACACATATATTAAAATGTAATAATAATTTATAGAATTATTTATCCATGTAGAAATGATATTTTAGATAATTTAGATGTTGAAATATAACTTTAAAGTTAATATTTAACTTTAAACTATTTTATTACATTAATTTTCAATGAGGCCCATGCATAATGATATTGGAAAAATAAAAGAGTTTCCAAGATACTATAAATGATGTTAAATACAACGGATGAACTAGATTTTCTATCAACCATCAAGATTTTAAAATGAATGAGGTTATATAGAAATGAGACTGTATAAAAAAATATTATCACCTAATGTATTCTATATAAACATAGATAAAAAATTGGGTTTATATTATAACTTTAATCCTATTTATAAATCAAGTACATCATGTTTGGGCTTTGTAAAAGTAAAACCATGTGTTGATTTTGTCTAGGTTTGGCAGGCCAATTTACGTAGAGCCCTACCCCAGTCGCATCCATATGAATTGTCTAATAACATATTGAGGAATGATCCTATTAGCCCGGACTAAGTAAATGTCTAACTTTGTCAACCTCAAAAATGCTATTTAAAATAATTTTTTTTTGCTTTTTTTCTTCATACACTTGTTTATCTATGTGTATTTAATATATAAATCAAGTTTTATCATTTTGGATATGTGTATATATATTTTTTAAAATTTTTAAAAATAAAGGTATTTTAAATACATATATACATATAGATGTTTAAAAATCTTAAAAAATAGATAAACATATTCAAAATGGTAAAACTTGGTCTATATGTTAAATACACTTAGATAACAATTGTACGAAGAAAAAAGTAAAAAAAAAAGTTGTTATAAATACGTTTTTTGAGGTGCGCTAAGTGGGGTATTTACTTAGCCTGGGCTAACAGGATCACTCCTCTAATATATGTGCATAAATATTTATTTATTAGTTGGTATATTTACTTCTATCTTAATATATATTATACTAAAGCTCTAAAACATTCTTACAAATTATTGAAGACAATCTGTTCTACCTAAAAAACCAAGAGAAACAGTTCCTTGAGATATTCTTACAAATTATTGGAGACAACTGCTTTACCTAAAAAACCAAGAGACGCAGCTCCTAAATAAAAAAAATTATTGAAGACAATCTACTCTACCTAAAAAAAAACACAATTCCTTAAAAAAACCAAGGGACACAACTCCTAAATAAATAAATAAAAATTATTGGAGACAATCTACTCTGCCTAAAAAAACACAATTCCTAAATAAAAATAATAATCTACTCTACCTAAAAAACCAAGAGAAACAGTTCCTTGAGATATTCTTACAAATTATTGGAGACAACTGCTTTACCTAAAAAACCAAGAGACGCAGCTCCTAAATAAAAAAAATTATTGAAGACAATCTACTCTACCTAAAAAAAAAACACAATTCCTTAAAAAAACCAAGAGACACAACTCCTAAATAAATAAATAAAAATTATTGGAGACAATCTACTCTGCCTAAAAAAACACAATTCCTAAATAAAAATAATAATCTACTCTACCTAAAAAACCAAGAGAAACAGTTCCTTGAGATATTCTTACAAATTATTGGAGACAACTGCTTTACCTAAAAAACCAAAAGACGCAGCTCCTAAAAAAAAAAAAAAATTATTGAAGACAATCTATTCTACCTAAAAAAAAAACACAATTCCTAAAAAAAACCAAGAGACACAACTCCTAAATAAATAAAAAAAATTATTGGAGACAATCTACTCTGCCTAAAAAAACACAATTCCTAAATAAAAAAAGAGAGAAATACTTTGTTGCCGTTCGAAGCTAGGTGTGGTGGGAGGTAACTAACCGACTTACCACTTGGCAACTAATTCTAACACAGTTAGCTTCAAAATAAATAGCATATATTAAAATATAATGATATTTTATATAATTATTTCTATAAGTGGAATTTATCCTTTATAAGTTCATACGTTGAAAATACAACTTCGAAATTAATATTTAAATTAATTAAATTATTTTGTTACGTTATTTAAATATTGGATAAATAATTTTAAATATAACTGGTGTGTTAAATATTAATTTCATGACAGAATGGGGCAATTTGCAGCAGAATGTGCTGGAATATTTTCTTCATTTAAAATACATGTATACCAAAAGATTGGATTTGTTCCACACGCACGAGTGCACGGGGAGCAATGTCGGTGAGCTTGACGGCAGCAAGAAGCAATTGGGAAAGTCAAACGACGGATGGAGGTTTTATCTGGTGCTCCGCCCGGACATCACTTTGCCCTTCAGGGAGAATTCTTTGGTGATGAGCCGAACCATTCCCGTTCGTCGACGGCGGATCTGGAAGCAGCGGCAACGATTTCAATACAGGCGGCCCTTGTCATTTTAAAAATAATTTTACATTTAGGGTACGTTTGTACGATAAAAACTTTTTAAACTAAAATTTTTTATTGTTCATAATTATTTTATTGCTTTATACTTTTATACAATTATTTTATTTTAAATTATTTTTACACAAATAGTCAAACAACTAATCTATTTATTTTAACTTTATTTTCTTTAATCATCATAATTATCCTTATTATAGCATATTATTTTCTATCAATTTAAAAACTTTTACATAAAAAAAAAATTATTTAAAAATTGTATTGCTTTCCAAACAGACCCACTATTTATTATTTCAAAAAGCACTTATATAATATAATATTTTTATTATTCGCGACCAATAACAACTAACTTTTTTGTAAAATTTTCCTTCAACTTTTTCTATTTTTAATGTATAATAATATTTTTCATTCCATTTCACATTTAGTTTTGCGAAGTCATGCCGTTTGGTGAATGAATTATAGATTTCCCATGTCTTACTTCTCACCTTTTATTATAATTTGACACGTTAATTATCTATTACTTTATTCATTTCCATTTTTTTAGTATTTTTACATAAATTATGTCATCTATCCTCACCTTATTCTTATTTTACCGTATCATATAATACAATTTTCTCGTTTATTAAAATATATTTTATTTCGCAAATAATCATACTCTTGGCACTAGATATAAGAGGATAAGATTGAGCTTAGAGCCCTAACGGGGGAGTTTATCTTGCATTTTTGGATTAAATGTCTTCCTATCTACTTGGTTTGAACTATTGTTAAATTTATACCTCTAGCATCAAAAATTTTAGAAATATGTACTTATATTAAAAGTTATAAATACAAAGAATAAAAAATAATACGTTCCATCCCATTCACATAAACGGCCAGGCGCGACGTACCAATCGCTACCTACTTGCTGGATGGCTGCGACAGCACGGAATGTGAACACGTGTTGCTTTTTCCGCGGACATACGACGCGAGGGACAGAAGAGAAGAGCGGCCAGAGGCAGCACCATGTGTCACCGCCGTCCCATCTAGCGATTCTATTCTATTTCTGCCTTTGCATAATTGCGTTGCTCTTCCGTCCGCCGGCAGCGTGCAGAATATATTCTCTTGACGACAGATACATTGGCAGCAGCAGCACTAGCGAGCAGGGGAGGAAGGTAGCGTAGTAGGTATGGCGACGGCGGAGGAGAAGCAGGTGATGGTGGTGGGAATCGACGACAGCAGCACGAGCTTCTACGCCCTTGAATGGACACTGGAACACCTCCTCACACCTTCCAGTTCCCCTTTCAAGCTCGTCATCGTCCACGCCAAGCCCACACCCGCGTCCGTCATCGGCCTCGCCGGACCAGGTGCTGTCGATGTGATTTCCTACCTCGACACGGATCTCAGAACCATTGCCTCTCGCGTCATCGAAAAGGCCAAATCTCTATGCGCCTCCAAATCAGTAAACCCTTTCTTCTTATTTCTAATTTTCCGACAATGGCTATGATCTGGTGGTCTCCTCCGCGTCCACGCCACGCGGCGTAATTCCCCAAAATTCCCTGGGCAGCGGGCCGGGCCGGGCGGCTCAATTTCATATATATATCCGTACATTTCTTGGTGACTTTAAGTTCTTCTTCAGCAATAAATTTGTTGCTTCTACGGCTGCAGTTGTTTTTTTTATCATTACACATGATCAAACAATAATAAAATGAGTCTCGGAAAAGTTTCCAAGCAAATCAATTCTCTGGTATTCACTAGGCTAAAGTACGCTTTTTGCTTATTCAAAATTCACAGCCATAAATCCCTAAATATTTCAGTTTTAATTTTAGTTCTAAAGCCTAATCTACTGCCATTGAAAAAATGATTGCATGGGTAAATCCACCGTGAAATGTTACTTTTGGTTGCATTTAATGTAAAAGATGGCTACATTTATCCAAATGTCACTACTCAAGAGCAATCAATTATTTGTAATTATGCTTCAAAAAATTATTTGTAATTAAAAACTGTATCGTAGACAAAAATATATCTAATGCAATCAAATACACATTATATGGAGCTAAAAAATTAGCTACATCAAGTGAAAGTTGTTATAATGGTTATTTAGTTGTTTCCCAAATAGTATTACGTTCGACAATTGGAAGCTTACAAGTGAAACAGATGTGGATAGTCAATATCAACCCTCAATTTGAATGATACGACCTTAGCTCTGTAGCAATCCTTAAATCTAAGTGTGACAGCCTCTACTCTAAATTTGTATCAGAGAACAAAATTTCTCCCTGCTTGAAATTCTTTTCGCAGTTCTTGGGAATTCTTCTCATGTTTTCAGTGCTACCCACAGTTTGAAAATTGTGATGAATGAAATTGTGAAAGGCGTTCATCTTTCCTTGCTTGATACAAACATCTTGATGAATTTGCAGATCAATGATGTAATTGTGGAAATTGTGGAAGGGGATGCCAGGAACGTTTTGTGCGAGGCAGTGGAGAAACATCATGCCTCCATTTTAGTTGTGGGTAGTCATGGTTATGGAGCAATTAAAAGGTATGTATTTGAAGTACTCAATAATACATCTATAATGGCAACATTTGAATTTCTAACCAATCGACATGCTTTAGTGGTGCAAATTTTTTTTTAGTTTAGATATTAATTTTCTTTTTGATCCTAAGATGTGCCCATTTTGCTGCATCAGCATGCCTATTGATCTAAATCTTATGCAGGGCTGTTCTGGGAAGTGTAAGCGACTATTGTGCTCATCATGCTCACTGCACTGTCATGATAGTGAAGAAGCCCAAAGCTAAACACTGAAACGTTTGCTCGTGAAAATCGAAGTTATAGTGCTACAGTATCAGAAACATTTGCCTCTGTATTTTATTGAATAATTTCTCTCTCGCATATGAAGAGAACTCATGGAGTGGGCATCTTGCCTACACTGTAATATAGTCTACTGTATGCTTATTTCATATTTTACCGACATGACACCTGTGCCTGTTCGAAAAAGTCGTTTTGGTATGCTGCGACAATTGTTTAAATGGAGTAGGCACCTTGCCTAAGATGAAAAAAATGCTGTGGATTTTCTTCGTCTCGACTGACAGGAACATATTCTATTTCCACTTCCATTCTCAACTTTAGCATGAACGATTTTAGCATTGTGTTCCCATTTTTGGTATGAAATGATTTCAGTTTTAGGTGTCTTCCGATGTAACAAAGATTTCATTCCATTCCCGAGTATTTTTGAAACGATTCCATAAACAACAAATATTCTTTGCCTGTACTTGTCAAATAAAGACGCATCCACATCTGTTGACATAAACCATAGATATGGCTAATACCCGTAATGTTGTGTGAAGACCTGGTTTAGGTCTTCCAAGAATAAAAAGAAAAACAAAATAGTTTCGAATAAAGATGTATGAAATAAAGCTGTGTTCTAATTAGCATTTTAGCACTTCTCCGGTGAAAACAAAACGAAGCTGGCGACCGGTAGCGTGCACTGTAGGCATGCTTGCCCACGGTGAAAAGTTCGACCCTCCCCTCTCCGTTCCCCAAGTTGTACGGGTTATTATTTCTCCTTAGTGATCAAAGTTCCTAAGAAGTGCCCTCCATACTGTAAGGATTAAAAACACATTGGATTATAATATCAGGCCTCATTATATATAAAAGAGAGCAAAAGAAGAAAAAAGAACCCGGATGATCACCTTAGCGCTTATAGAGCTCGAATTTTGGTTCTGCTCATATGCGCATACATCGTTAGTTATAGCTGCTAGCGTACATTAAGGCCAAAAGCTTTTATTTAAGAACGCTTTGCCGGATGGCAAACAGGTCAATGCCCATTACAAGTTCGCACGAAAGCTAGTAGATTTAGGCAGCAACCTTCCGATCCCATATAAGACATAATGCGGGAAACAAAATGATTTCTCAAGAAGCCAATGATCCAGTCGGATAGAATCTAATAACACAGCAGACAATAGTTTACCTTCCAATCCACAATTTAAAAAAAAAAAAAAAAAAAAAAAAAAAAAAAAAAAAAACTGAAAAAACACCAATCATGTTCTTATTCGATTAAGGTTAAACATCTAAAGCGAAATTTAAAAGGAAAACTGCTCGCATAAAATCTTATGTTCGATAAGGTCCCTTAGGGATTTTACCAAGGAAACTAGATTTTTTTTTTTTTTTCTTCTTTTAAAAAGACTACAACAACTTAAAACTTTGAAGCTCTGATAAATCCATTCCTCAGCTAGCACTTAACCTCCTTCAACCCATGGGCGAAGTACAAAAATGTCGGCTCAGTGGCACCCTCTTTGTAGTATGCAAAGACCAGACTTGCACCATCCGCCATGCTCTCACCCACGAAACTGGAGGGGAAAGCAAAGACACCTAGTTAGCTCATTACGTCAAAAAAGAGGGTAAAACTCAAGATTGAGAAGAACATGAAGCAACAGATGGAAGCTTTTGTGAATTACAATTGGAGGTCCTTGAGCTTCGAAAGCAGAAACTTTGTTGCTCCCTCAATGTTCTTCTTGAACACCTCTTGCTTCTCTGGCTCCAGCTTGGGCGTCAAATCTTTGATGAACTTCTTAACATAGGCCACAAATTGCTTCTTATCAAAAGAAGGTTGCTCCTGCCAAGAAACCAATATTTCACAATACAACAAATGTCAGTTTCAACAAATGGGATCCAACACAGAATTCAATGCTGGACTGTAACAACCAGCGCACCTGAAGGCGGAAGGTGTCAACAATGTCAACCACTTTCTGAACCTGATCATCTACACCCTCATCTTCCCCACCGCCTTCAGCTGAAGGGTTGGCACCTATGTCAACATCGATGGCTCCTTTGACAACCCACTGCAAAATATTGAAAATGACAATGTGTCATTCAATTGCAAATTGTTCCAAAAACTACAATGATTCGAAATTGTTTCAGACAAGAAATTTACAGTCCTCCATTGTGGAGGATCTAGTGATGCGCACATGCCATATTTAGCCAAAAAACATACCTGATACGTAAATCTAAGATAATTTAATGGTGCCTCAATTTGATGTTGTGATGAGATCCAAGACACTTTTACTCCACCCCATTTATTCAGTCAAAACATAAACAACAGCTTCTTTTGAGAAATGAAATGGACATCAAGTATAAACTTCTTAGCATGCACAAACATGAAAATTTTGCAGTCGTGACTCATTTACATGAGAATAACAGTTCAAGCAGACTTTATTTCAAAAAAAAAAAAAAAAAAAATCTTGCTGTCTAGAACTAATGTCTAGCTACACTTCTACACTACAGTTTTCCAATCAAAAGAAATCTGAGATCAAAGTTCAATGTACGTAGTAAAATATGATACTTGGTTTGGATAGCATAATAACAGCATAGCCAGTAAAACTGAATCATGGTCCCATGTCAATTTCAGGGACGTTCATCCTTCGATAAAGGATGGATGGGAAACACCTTCAGGCTTCAGGTGCGATCAACACAAACAATAAACACTTCACATGGATGCAATTTCAGACATAACTGTTGAAATTACTAGAGAAAATCAAGCATGTCGTGAGAGTACAACTTAAATAGTGTACCTATACATACAACTTAAATAGTGTACCTATGCGTGACCCAGAAACCGTAAAATAGACAAGATAGGGCCTAGATAAATAATAATAATAATAATAATAATAAATGAATAAATAAATAAATACAATACCCGGCCTGGTGCAAATTTTTGTATGATCTGTTCTAAGGTCCAAATACCTAGAATTGACCTAACTAGCTAATATATATTCAAGTATCAGTTCTGATCCACTGCAACCTGGCAGCATGGATATATCCATGAATTCCTTCGTTTTTTTTTAATTTAAAAATTTCTTTAAAAAGTAAAATTTTTCTTATATTTATTCGTCAGCAATCTTATACAGTTGCTCATAAATTGGAGAATTTACAGGCAACTGGAAAAATATTTTATTTTTTAAAAAATTATAAATCTATGGGCCCCACTTAGATCTTTGACCCTAAGAAATTTTGCAAATTTGGAATTTGTTTGGTATAATTTATTTCTGAAATAAAAAATGTGACGTGGAGATGTCTCACTATTTTTTATTTTCAAAAAATCAAAATAGAATACAAAATAATTTCCAAATTTTGCCAAATTTCACAAGACGTAAGATCTAGATGTTGCGCAAAGTCCATGAAAAAGTTCAAAAATAAAAACATATTTTTTTGGCCGCCGATAAATCACCCCCCATCTTTATTAATAGGTATTTATTTACAATGTTGAGAATCATTTTGCTTGAGAACTTACATGTTTAAAAAACTAAACACCTTTAACTTAAAATAAAAATATTATAAAACACTCAAATATATGTTATTCTTGGAGTCTTAAAGAACGTATAGATCAATATCATCAATTGTTCAGATCTTAAAAATATAACTTTTTAAATTTAAAAAGGAGGTTGCATTAGATTACAAATCTTTAAGTACTATAAAGATCGCAACCCATCTTTATTAATAGGTACTTATTTTCAATGTTGAAAATCACTTTGATTGAGAACTTATCTGTTTAAAAAACTAAACACCTTTTGAGATGGAATATATATAAAACGCCTTCAAAAATACATTATTTTTGGCATCCTAAAAAACATATAGATAAATATTATCAATGGTTTATACCTTAGAGTGTGTTTGGTTGGGAGTAAAACTTTTGATGAGAAGTTTTTGAAATAGAAGTTGTCAAATTGATAAAAAATGATATGATATAATATGATTAATGATGAGGAGTAAAAAGAATAAAGTTAAAATAGATAAGTTAGTTGTGTAGGTAATTGTGTGGAAATTATTAAAAAGTAGGGTAATTTGTATAGGAAAATGTGAAAAAATAATTAAAAATAAAATAGTTATGGAGAGTGAAAAGTTTTTAATTGAAAAGTTTTGATTGACATTTTTTTGCCCCAAACGAACATACCCTTAATAAGATGACTTTTTAAATTTAAAAAGAAAGGGGTGCATAGACACATGGGTCGCATTAGATCACAAATCTTTAAGTACTATATCTACCGTCTGTGAAATATATTGTAATATATAAAACTTCTCTCTAGGATATAGAAAGTTGTTTAATTTATTTATTAAATTATATAAAACGTACCTCTCTAGGATATAGAAAGTTGTTTAATTTATTTATTAAGTAATGCATTTTAAAAAGGCAGTTTTTGAAACTATATCATTATCATGCTGATTACAAGTTTGTAAGTAAGATTTATAGATGAATAATAATTTTCAAATATAAACTATTGGTCATTATCAAAAATTGATTTGGAGCTGAAATTGAAACCAATGTGACCTTGAACAAATGGGGTATGTGGTGGATCTTGAATTGATTCAGCCTAAAATAAGATAGGATAGGATTTTTCAAAATAGGGTACAGAGTAAGGACATGATTGACGCCGAACCAAGCCTACGGACCCGAGTCACGCCCATACATTATTATACAAAGATTTCGATAGCATAGAAGTAAAAGCCACAACATGCATTTGGAAGTTTAGATCAAATTATAAATCGTGCAAAAAACTGCATGAATCTGTCTAAGCAATTGTAATTCATGGTCTTCATTTGATAATTAAGATTATCATCATACTCTTGGCTTGCATTTGATAGAAAGAAATTCCAATCTTTCTCCTACTTTCTTAAGATAATTTTCATGACACAATTGCAAACAAACCTTTCCTTCGACTTCCCACAGTAGTCCATTCTCAATTTCTTTGTAAGGAAATGAATCTGATAGAAGTTCATCACCTGAAATTTGATAGCATTAAAAAAACATTAAAAAATAGTCTTCGAAAAGAAACACTTTGACATCATTCTAAGGCAGGCTAAAGAGCAATTCCAATGCATCAAAGGCAAGAAGAAGGCAAATGAAAAAAAATAATGGCGAAGGGATCACAAGCATCCCAATGTTTGACATAAAAAGACAAACAACGTACAAAAAAAAATAGATGGGCTTCGATCATTATCAAAATAAGATCATAATAATACTTCTAAATATTAATGCCTACATATACCCAACAACAATATACTTATGGACAGAATTCACCCTCAAGCAAAAAAGCCATGCCACAGAAGGAAGGAAATCCCATAACATCCTTGATTAGAAAAAGGTTTTCAAAATAAAGACAGCTTCAACACAACAGCCACACATCAACTGTGCAGTAGAAAGCATCAAATTATAAAGGGCCTGGTTGGCCTATCTTCCATAGGAAGCAAAGGCTACAGACCTTATATCCTAGATTACTGCAGACATGGAAAATCACACACAGTAGAAAAAAGTTTGGCTGTGATTTCCAAAATTTGGCAAAACGCAATATGCATGTTTCTAGGTGTGGAAAACCAGTTTCCACTCTCCATTTCCAAACCACATGACCAAACAGACTGTACGCACAGGGGATTATGCATTCGCCTTCCTATTTTCTACAATATTTTTGACCCCATAATATTGATTCTGCAAAAACATCCCACTTATGAACTTCATTTGCAAAAGCACTTACCTCAACAATGGCAATTAGGGATTACACCAAAGTCAAGTTCAACCAGTTAAATTTCTTTAATTGAGTCTAAGTAGGCCACAAAATCTCAACCAAGTTGATGAATTGGTTTATTTCAAACAAAAAAAAAAATACACAGTCAAGGACTTTTTGCAAAGTCATAAAACAAGGGGGAGGGAAAGCTAAAGACCCCTACAAATCCTCGCATACAGCAATAACACATGCATCCATAGGATAACCATTTCAGTGTTCCAAGGACTAAAACACTAATAGTCCATGCACAACAAAACACAAAAATCCACTGTCCACTGACTTGACATGCTAACCAAATGTGGCTTATGTACTAGATTATACAAATGAGTGCAGTAAAACTGCATTACTGAATTAATTGATGAACAGAAAGTGCAACAGCAGTAAACATAAGGAAAACATGCCAACAACGCAACAATTCAAGGCAATTACACACTTGTTTTAGGGGGGAAAAAGGCGATTACACACATACAAAAGAACTATTGTGGAGATTTCATCAGATTAAATTTTTTATTATAACACCTGTCTTTTTCAGTCATGAGATCAACTCTCCACAACGAGTTGGTGCATCGATTTGAGGAAACCCATCGCATCAAAAAATTGGAGGCAAGTTCTCTATTTACTTGAAATCATCATACTTGTCATTAATAAAATTTTAAAGCCTCTTCAACTAGAAAATATAGTCCTTGAACAAAACTAAAAACTGCTAGAAGGTTAATAAATCAAGTATGCCATAACCATAAAGTCCGAGGGCATTGAAGCAACTCACTGAAGGACTCTCCAGTGGTTCAGAAGAAATTTCGCATATATTCTTACGAACTATTCTGATCCTGATAACAGTGTCCATCTCCACTACAAGTAAGGTAGCGCCTCTTAAAAGAAGAAAAAAAAAAAAAGGGACGACCTTTCACGTTACAATTTTATAGCAGATCTGATTCCGACAAAAACTTAAACGTATGTGCTCGAAAAAATAAAACAAGCCAGGGAAAATCCTATTCCTCCAATTTCTAAATCAAAGCATCCAATGACAAACCGAAAAATACAATACAGATCGAATCCCTCTGAAGAACACGGGTAGAATAACCACCGCAACAAAATTTTAAAATAAAATTAAAAAACATGCAAAGCACAACGGCCGCATCTGGAAAGAGCGATAAGGACAATATCCAAAAGCAATTACAGATCTGATCACAGCAGATAAGCAGGGTACATAAAACGTTGAAATCATGAGGCTTTCCCCCATCGAACACAAATCACACAGAAACTGAAACATAGAACCACCTTCAGATCACTGAGAAGTGGAGAATCAGGTTTAGATGTATACCTGACAAAAGATCCTGATAGACAAGCATCTTGGCAACCAAAGGAAAGAGACGGGGAGGAGGAGAGAGGCCGGAGGCGGCAAGAGAACAGACTCGAGAGAGCAAGAGGGTTATGGATTTGATGGCGATGGCTATTTATAGACGAGGGTTTGCGCCGCGATAGATTGCCGCGTCCTCCAGGCTGCACCGCTGCAGGGGGAGTCGATTGCAATGGCCAGCCGTACGATCTCCGGATGAAATCGTGGCCGTCCGTCTTAGGCGGTCCTCTTCCGCACTTTGGCATATTCCGTCTTGGTTTAAAATTCCCGAACGCCGTGAGAGTACGATGTTTGGTGCCCGTGCTGGAATGGAGCGCGGACAGAATCCAATGTCCAAGCTTCCCTCTCGGATGTTCTTCTGGCGAATCAGACACGCTGACATCCAAGCGCATCCGTCTCCAGCTATGATTAATGGAGTCCGTCTAAAATATACGTCACCCATAATAAATTGAATTTAGGACGGAAATTCGTGAAATTATATTTTTGATAACGTATAAAATAAAAGCGTTTTTTCGTCTTATGAATTTAATAAATACTTATTAGATGCACTTCCTTAGGCACTTCTTTTTATAGTTACCTTATACACTTATTATTTATTAAGACCCTTCAAGTTGGGATGTAATTTTCTAAGGCAGGCCGACGTTAAACCCGCACAAAAACATATTATATATATATTACAAAACCTTTTTCCTAAATTATATAATTAATAAACCAACTTTTACTGTAAATTAAGGCTTAGCCCCGTGATATCACTTAAATGTGAGGCTTCAGCTTCCGAGTAAAAAACAAAATTTATCATTTTTAATATGCGTAAACTTTTTAAAAATTCCAAGTTAAGACATTATAGTCAATTTTAATTACCATAAATAACTAAAATGCTCCTAACTTTGAAATTAAAAAAAGTACTTAAACGATTTAAGAAGGTAAAACTTTGTTTATGTATTATATAATTAGGAAAATAATTTTATGAAAAATTAAAAAAATATATTTTTGGGCTAGCCTAAAATCGCCATGGGATAACCTTCAGGCTTTAAGTTAGAGTATTTTATTCATAAATCACACACATTTTCGTTTAGCCATGGCATTCTGGCATCATGGTAACAGCGCTGGCCCCCTGTGTGGGGTGAGTCCGGTTCAATTCTTGTCTACCATTGGTGCGGTGTGACATTTTATAATTTAGTCTCTCTATAATTAGGATTTTAGGAGTTTTTTAATTTCTCCTGTGACGCGTGACGGGTGTTTAGATAAAATTCCTTCCAAAACGTGATGGTGTAAATGTGTTTCATTGTAATATCCATTACAATGATTGTGCTCATATTCATTGTAATATCAAGTTGCCATGATGTATATATAATATAAAAAAAAAAGACATTCCTATTTAGACTTTAAAAAGTAATCTCCAACTTAAAAAACGTATTGAAATTTAACATCAAGAACAATTTCTAGGTTTGAAAACGTTTAGGAGGTGCTTGGGAAACCATAGAAATTTTCAAACTAAAATTTTTCACTATCTATAAACATCTTTTTTTAATCATTTTTTTATATTTTCATATAACTCCTTTCCTTTTCAATCATTTCTATCTAATTACTTATACAACTAATCTATTTATTTTAATTTTATTCTCTTTATTCCTCATTATTACCCTTATTATATAATATCATTTTCTATTAGTTTAATAACTTTTACACAAAAAAAATTTCGTCAAAATTTTATCACTTTCTAAACACAACTTAGTTAAAAATTTTAAGTACTTAAAGAAATTTTTAGATTAATAATTTAAGGGGGGGTCTTGCATGGTAGGCACATCTAAATGTGAAGATTACATAGGGAACGTTATTTTAAATATAGGCAATACTAAAACTACAATGAAGGATCCTCTTTCACATGTATTACAATATTCAATACAATAGTAGGAAGGCGAATTTTATATATACTTGTGAATTTTATGTCTAATTTTATTTATACATATAAACTTATAACATTTTCAAATATATATTTATTTTACTTAAAATTTCATTCGTATTCATGACTTTTAGGATATGTTAAATGGGCTGTTAACCCTTAATGAAATAACAAATATATATGTATATTTTAAATTTTCAAATATATACGCGTTTACATAGAATTTCATTCATATTTATGGCGGTTAGGATCTGTTAAATGGGTTGTTAACTTTTAATGAAATAACAAATATGGTCAAATCCTAATTATGATTATATGGCTAAAAATTCACATTCTGATGAATTTTTTGTGCTTTTATATAAGCTTGTAATAGTTTGAGATAATATATATTTTATCCTTTATTTATTTATGAAAATATTTTTTGAAATTTATTTAATTCTTATATCAAAATTTACCGTTCTTAAATCTTAAATGTGTGTGTATATATTTTTATTTTCAACAATCAACATTAGGTAAAATGATTTCAATATACTAAAATGTCGACTTTTGAAAATAAATGTATAGTTATATACACATGTTCCTCTCCCACCCCCAACCACCACACCCCCATCTCTCCTCTCCCCCCCCCCCCCCCCCCCCCCCCCCCCCCACCCGCCGACATTGACCCTTTGGTTGCCGCGCAGCCTGCACACAAGATATTATTCGATAGCTATTCGATGCAACGTATCTAGAAAAGCAACGAATGGACGGCGGACAGCCTTCTGTCGTGCGCACGGGCCAGCTGGCCGCAAAGACGCAATTTGGGTTGACCCACCAAAACGGACATGGGTCGTGAATTGACCCAAAAGCGGCCCCGTGCATGAGCTTATGCGCCCCCACCCGAAGGGCCCCAGCGGCCCAACCTGGTCTCTTACACGCTCCGGAAGGATGGGAGCTTTTTACCCTTAAAAAAACAAATACTTAAAAGGAAAAAAGGAAACCCTTTTTCTTTCGACTTTTGAAAAACAAAAAAGACAGAAACAAACGGCTTCTTTTATTAGAAATGGAGAATCCACGGTTGGACTTTGGAGGACTTTAATTCTCTAATAATATGTTTGGGAAGTGATGAAATTTATGAATGAAGTGGTTTGGCAATTGTGTAAAAAAATTAAGTTAAACATTTTAATCTAAAAAAAAATTTCTCCATAATTTTTCTATATTTTTCTATACAATTGTTCAGTTTTCTTCGCGAATGCATGGTTCGTGAATTATAATATTTAAAACATCTATCTCACGGGAAATTTAGAACTGATAATGTTGTTTTCAAACATTTATATCATCACCAAAAGAATAGAGTAAAGTAAAAGAAAGAATAGTAAAGAAAGAGAGTGAATCTTAAAAATTGCACGGGAATTTTTTAAGGATTGTTTCCATTACAATGATTGTAAATGTTGCAATTAATAAATGTATCATAAAAATAAAAATAAAAATATCTCTAAATAAATTGATAGGTCAAAGCAAACCCAATTAGGCTAATCTTCCTTTAAATTTGACTATATTAGCCCAAAAGGATAGAACCCCCTAGTGAGAAAAGTTTACTAATACCATGACATCACTAAACATATCAGTAACTCCTCATTTAAGACTTGTGAATTAATGCCACCACTCCAACAAGAGTGCACAACCGCCCTCGGGCCAGAAGGAACCACCTCATATTAAAGGTAAGGTAGACAATTGTAAAAGATAAATCATCTCATCTCTTCGATAAAAATTGATCTTCTATTTTATCCTTATTAAGAGGGGGTTGGGACTTACACCATAATATTACCAAAGCTTCTTACACAAAAAAGCTAAGTATAACAACCTTTGAGCAAGAGAAAAGTGCTCAGAATTAATCATGATACCGATATTTACAAAGGCCGAAGTTGGCTTATTGATTGTAAATAGCCTACATCAAACGCAATCAGTACTAGGCCAATCAAGAACGAACATGTTATCTCAAAGGGAATTTGATATGAATGAGTATAGATCTGCCCTAGCACGGAGCACAAGTTGTCCCCCATATCAAGCCATGTACAGAATCGAGAGACTTCCTTATAAACAAGATTGATCCATTTCTAGGGAAAGAAAATACTACTTTTATAATCGCAAACCTTTGTACCTAAACTTTTCCTCACGAGCCTTGTAGTTTTTTGGATTATCATATGTTTATGTGTCACCATTTTTCCACATATATCTCATTTCCCTAATCCCTTTTTTTAATTTTTAGCACAGTTTGGTAACCATGATGTGTGATAAGCTCTTTCCTCCCTTTATTTTTTCAAACAATGATTTGATATTAACTACGTAATTACTCTACGTTTTCATCTGTATCATTGTATTTTAATTATTTTCTTACAAAACTATCCTTTTTTTCTCACTTTATCTCTATTATATGATATTACTCTTAAACTTTTCATAAATATTCCTTTGGCCACTTTTCGCTTCTTTCTCCACCCACATTATCAAATAATGTCTTTGATGATCTAGGCATTAACTTTGTTAAGCCTTACTGGAATCAATTTTGGACCTATTATAAATATTTAATAATATTTTTCAAAATAATAATAATAAAAATAATAACATTAATAATGAATTTATTATTAATAAAAATGTTTTCATCATTTAATAAAATTTTTTACTATCATTCATATAATATTTTCATCATTTAATAAAAAATTTTTACTATCGTTTAGGAAACCCAATAGAGGATATAAACTTATAACTTCATGCAAAGGATACAAAATATTTTTCAAATTTGTGAAATAAAGAAATATACTTGCAATTTTATCAAACTATGTTGGCATGGATGCAAAACTCGTTACATTTATGACAATTTAGTACTTTTTAGTTTTAATTTCTCAAAGCATATATGATTCTTTACACATTTAGTTAGGTTTTAACACTAGTCATTAATGATGCATGATCCCTTAGGGCTAAAATTCAAAATAATACATACACATCTCAAAAATGACAAAATTTAGTTTATAAATAAAATAAACTTGGATTAATATTTTATAACAAAAAATAAATGAAAAATATCCCATGTAAACCCAAGTTGCCCTTAACAATGGTCGGGAATCATGCCTCTTTACTAAATACTAAATACCTCTTACATTTTACGCTCTACCAATTATAATTAAGGCTTGCATCCTTTTTAGCGGAAGAATATATTGTTTTCCTTGCACCTAAAGGGAAAGCAAAATGGGGAATTGAGTCATGGATGTGTCAATGCATCCCTTATGTTTTATTTTAAAATATTTGTTCCAAATCTAAGCTGTTTAGTTCGTTTAATATAAAATTATATTCGTTAAAAGTTTTGCATCTCTCAAGTGTGTATAAGTATGTTTTTTGCCACCAGCGATGTATTTCGATGATAACTCATGCTAGCTCATTATTGGCTGATTATGAGTTGGACAATGGTCGGGATCACGCCTCTTTACAAAATATTAATTAACTCTTACATTTTACACTTTTACCAATTATAATTCAGGCTTGCATCCATTTTAGCGGGAGAATATATGGTTTTCCATGTACCTGAAGGGAAAACAAAATGATTAGGGAATCGAGTCAATACAACTGGTTGCATGGATGTGCCAATGCATCTCTTGTGTTTTATTTTAAAATATTTGTTCCAAATCTAAGTTATTTAGTTCGTTTAATATAAAACTTATATTTGTTAAAAGTTTTATATCTCTTGAGTGTGGATAAGTAACTATTATTTTTTTACCACCAGGGATGTATTATGATGGTAACTCATGCTAGCTCATTATTAGCTAATTATGAGTTTGACTCTCCCTTTCTCATTTAGGTGGTGTGAGAGTTTTTTTATTTTTTCCCTGTGATGGAGGTATTTGCAGTTTTTTACCCGTGTTGAAGTATTATTGAATTTTTTTTTCTATTGTATGAATGTTATGGATGTGCTTGAATGTAATATGAGTCGTCAAGATGTATATAAATACCCATAAAAAAGTAACTATTAATTTTTTAAAAAATGTATAGGACATATAATGCATATATATATAAGAATTTTCAATAAATATGATTTTCATGTCATAAAAAAAATTTGAATGAATATGATAAATGATTTAGATTTGAAAAAAATATATTTATGGTCTTATTAGCCTAAGTTAACATAAACTTATGTTAGTATGAGCTAGTTTATATTTTTAATTTTGATGAAAATGTTTTTCAAGTATATATAATATTTTTAATTTTTGGACATATGTATAATTTTTTGATTTTTCAAAAATTAACTCTTTTTGAGTGACATAAATACCCTTAAAATGTTATTTTGTAAATAAAAATGTATAATTAAGTGCATTTAGAAATTATAATATGAAAATTAAATACATTTGAGAAAATATTTTTAAAAAAATATATCAATTAGCCCGGGTTAATATATAATTAAGCTTATGCTAGCTTAGGCTGTAACAATCATAACCCAAAAAGATACGTTTTAAAATAAAAAATAAAAAGAGATTGAATTGACATGACCAAGCAATCGACTATAGTAAATCATTCTCCTTAGTAATTTTTATAAATATACCTACAAAATTTAACCAATATTGCATCCATGTCTCTAAGTTTACTGATATTACAAATATGCCTGCAAAGTTTTCATGAAATTACAAGCGTGTTCTTTCAGTTAGGATGCTATTAGAATTTTCAATAAAATGACGATAATGTCATTTAAGTCAAGTGATGAATTTGCAATTTTTCAAATATTGTAAATATATTTACTATTTCATTATTTTATATATATTATTATTTTAATTTTTTTTGCAAATATGCATATAACATTTGCAAAATTATAAGTATATCACTTTGCTTAAAGGGCATTATCATCATTTTATAAAAAAAATTTGGTGTTCTAATAGAATGGACATACTTGCGATTTTATGTCAACTTTATGGGCATATTTACAATATCGTCAAACTTAAAAATATGGATGTAATATTCATTGTAGGTATATTTGTAAAAATTCCTTTTCCGTATCTGAATTTTTGCATGCAGACAGGGGCTTTTTTTTTTTTTGAAAAACAGACAGGGGCTCTGAATGTATAACTTATACGCCATACACTTTCGTCGATTGGAATTAATATGGTTGCATGCCTTTCTAATTCGATTGCAAAAAAGAGGGATAATTAAGTTGTCGCAACACGCAAATCGATATAGGAATAAAAATCTATTGTTTCCATTTAAAAAAAATCCATTGATTTACGTTGGTGATAGTTAAATCAATTGCACTATTGTGTCTATTTTTTTCTTTTTTTTTTGAAATAAATTTTCTTTGTTTCTTAATTTCACCCATGTTAATTAAAAATGACTATTGCATGTCCTTTCGCAAATGCTTTCTTACCTGTGACGTCATTTTCATAGCAATATATACTTTTGAATGTTTCGAATATAGTAAGTTTTATCCTTATTTTCAGATATGGTTATCATTTATAGAAGTGACAAATATGACTACATATTTTATCATATTTTCGAATACGAAAATGCTGTCATGAATTTTACCAATATACAATTAGCTAAACCTAAATTACTCTCATTTTTCTTGTGCAGATAATGATTTTTACATCAGGTTGTCATAGTGTGTAGTTTAATAACCATATATGCAAATGGCTTGTTTTTTATCACGGTGTAAGTTTTAACCAAAGATATTTTTTATGAAACTACTATAAGAGCATTATCATAGTTGGAAATATATATGGTGAAAATGTCTCATCATGTTGATGATGTTATTATTATTATTATTATTATTATTATTATTATTGTTTTTTATAAATGTATGATCATATCCGAATAAAAAGGGCAAGGATTGTTGCGATATTTGGAATTAGCCCTTTTAGATTCCATGCACTGGGCAAGTAAAGCATTCTTGGGTTGATTATTGAAACATGGGGTACGATGAAGATGACACGCTCAATCATTTTAACATAAAATCCATTAATTAATTTGTAGAGGTTTCCATTTAGAACATTTAAAATTCATCATGGCCATGATAGGCCTTAACTAGTAGACGCTGTTGAATTGATAAGCTAATTTTTTCAAAAATGTTTGACTAGATTTAATCTCATCAATAATATACCGTCCTTGTTGTAAACCTTGTATCCATAGCATATAAAATTATGGATAGAAGAAAGAAAAACCCAAACAAGAAGTGGTCTTCTATTCATCATTTCTTTCTTTTTCTTCCAAAGTTGTAACAACTTGCTAGCTAGCATCCGGTTCATAAACTTCCGTTTGCATCTAAATTTATAATCTAGCAGCAGATTAGTTAACAAAATTTGCTTTCTCTTGGGGTCTAACAGACTTTTACAAGCTTCAATAGATATTCGTGAAGAGACACTAATAGCCCAGATATCCATTTGTTTAGTTTCATCTCTTTTTAAAATAAAGCTTTACCCAAAAAAATAAATAGATACTTTAAACTGGCTAAACAATAGCCGAAGAGCCCATAAGAACCCAAGCCCATATGCCGGGAGTCCAGCACCCAGTCCAGCCGGACTAAGGTCACTCACTCACTTGTATCTCTTTTCAATGAGAAGTAATAAAATTTATTGAAATATTTTCGGTATAAAAGTTTTTGAAATGGGCGAAAATGATGTGATATGATAGAAGTAATAATAAGAAATAAATTAAATTAAATTAAAACAGATAGGTTAGATGTATAAATAGTTATATAAAAATGATTGAAAAATAAGACAGTTATATAAGAACAAGTGAACAAATAATTAAAAAATAAAATATTTATAAAAAATAAAAAGTCTTAATTTGAAAAGTTTTTAATGTTAATAGACACCCCTAAGGCTCCAAGCCATGACCAAATGCATGCACACACAAGTTGAAACTACTTGGTTGTGCCTTGACTGAGTGGCTTTTTTTTTTTTTTTGATTAAAAGATGATCGCTTATCCCGCCCACCTCTGAGAAGAAGAAGAATCAAAGGTGGAAGGGATAGGGCTATCATCGTATAGCATTGCCAAAAAATTGTCTGTACAGAGTTTTTCCTGAAGAAAAAAGGGTGGATTGTCCCACTATTCTTGTTCAGGCAAAAAATTAGATGATGCGAAATCATCCAGAAGATGGGCCACGGAATTCCCAGACCGTAGCACATGGTGATAAGACAAAGAATGAGCCAGTAGGGCAATGTGACGTATTTGTGAAACAATGGTCCCCACCGAAGCCCTAATGGAGCGTTCACCCGTCAGAAAATCAATGAGAGTCGAGGAGTCCGATTCCACCTGTAGATTGTCGAAGTGAGCATCCAAGGCCCATCTTAACCCCATACACAAAGCAGTGACTTCCATAAACAGCGGGTCCAGGTGTTGACGCCGGTTCCATCCCTTCGTAGCCACAAAGGAGCCATTGGAATCCCTGATGATAGCCGCGAAGCCCGTACAGTTGGTTTGGAGATTCTTTCGCCCATCAATATTGACTTTGAATGTGCCCCCTAGGCTTAGTCCACTTGACGACCAGGGGTTTCTCCAAAAAAATTGCCCCCCTTTTTTCCATCGCCGCCCGGTACTGGTCTCTGAAGTTTAAGCACCACTCCTTTACATCCGAAAATACCGATGGAGTGCCCTCCGCCCGGAGTTGGTTCCGAAGATGCCAGATGGGCCAACAATATAGGAGGAAAAGAATAAAGACATCCATACGATCAGTAGTGGTGAAAGCCCAAAAGATATCCAGAATGGATGTTCCCTGAAGGAAAGGAAGAAGATCATCCACAACATTATGATATACCGGCTGGGTGACGTTGCAGTTGATGAAAAGATGAGATATGTCTTCCGCATGCATCATGCAAAAGAGGCATGATGTGTCCACAGTGATTCCACGATGCTGCAAATTGAGAAGGGTGGGGAGAGTATCCAGGAACAGCCTCCAACAAAAGATAAGTATTTTGCTTGGGAGTTTTACTTTCCAGATGAATTTGAAAATCTCCAAGTTTCGGTCACTGTTAGGGGTGCAACTCGGGCTCATGAAACTCGGGTTCACCTCAACCCTAACCCTAATCCTATTTGTAAAACTTCAACCCTAACCCTAACCCTATTTGTAAACCTCAACCCTAACCCAATTTTTGAAATTCGGGCTCGGGTTGAGTTTCGGGTTGACATCTTCTATTAATATGTCTTTGTTACTCATCTTATATATAATTTTTTATCACAAATCTATTATATAAAAAAGTTTAAAAAATAATTTATTGTATGAAATTAAGAAAAATTCAAATACCGCTTAAGAGTAGAAAGAAAGAAATCTGTTTTGAGCATTCTCTTTGTATCAAGTAGAATATGGATTATGTGTAAACGTTGTCAATAAAATTGTATTATTAATCATTAATTGTATTTTTTTACTCCTCTATTGTTTTAAGCTTATTTTACAACTATAATTTTAAAGTTCTCATAAATTTTCCCGTTGGAAAAAAAGATCTCAAAAAAATTTAATATTTAGTATCACAGGATTTCGTTGGTCAAAAGGCTTCAGTAGAAAAGGCGTGAAGAGTAATTTTTTTTTAAAAAAACTGTTGGACCTATATCATAATGTAAATTGGGAATAAGTATTTTGTTGAAATCACTTAAGACGTTAGATTGTCTCGGCGATGAGCTGTCCATGCCTGTCATGCTGTACTTCTGTTGTTCATCATCCATCCATGAGTAATATGTTATTATTATAATATAAATTATATATTTTATATAAATTATATATTTTTATATAAATGCAAATTCGGGTTCGGGCTTGCCTAAACCCGAAACCGAGACCTATTTGAATTCGGGCTCTGGTTCAAAAATCGGGTTCGGGTTGAAAATCTCAGAGTTTCAACATTGCATTTTTTCGGGTTCGGCGGGCCGGGTTTGGGCCGAACCCGGCCCAAGTTGCACCCCTAGTCACTGTAGGCCTCTCCATTTGCCAAAGACCCTTCTGCTTTCTGTGTGAGGAGCCTATATGCAGATTTCACCGAGAAGTGTCCATCCGGTTTCGGTTTCCAAAAACAGAGATCCTCCCCCACCAATTGGAAGCAGGTTTGAGAGAATAATGTCACGCCCCCTCTCCCCCACTGCTTGCAACACAAGAGTTTCCTCTCATTGACCATCCAGTTCGTTTTGGAAGAAACTGACCTTCGCGTCCTCCGGAATGTGTGCCGGTAAAGGCCCGACCTTGGAAAGTGGGGCAGAGAGCCACCTATCCTGAAAGAAATTCACCCGGTCCCCTGAGCCAATGCGCCATCGGCAGCCCTCAAGAACAACGTCTCTGGCACGAAGGATACTCCGCCAAGTGAACGAATCTGTTGACTTCGCCTTGCAGGCCCAAAGGTTTCCATGACTAAAGTATTTGGCCCTCAGAACAGAGAAACAAAGGGATTCGGTGTTTGATACCATCCGCCATACCTGTTTGGCCAGTAACTCTTTGTTGAAAGAGATTAGAACCCGAAATCCCATACCCCCTGCAACCTTAGTCTTGCACATATCCTTCCATGCTACCCAACTCATCTTTCATTTTCCATCTCTTTCGCATCACCAAAATTTATTCAGCATGCTCGCAATTTCATTACAAAAGCCTATGGGGAGGAGGAAAATACTCATAGAGTATATAGGAATAGCTTGAGCTACCGCTTTGATAAGAATCTCCTTACCACCCCACGATAGCAGTCGTCCTTTCCACCCCTGGATCTTTCGCCATACACGGTCCTTTAGCTCTCTAAACATATCTTTCTTTGATCGCCCAAGCCAAACAGGCAGCCCCAAATAAGAATTGAATTCCAGAGCACACGATCCAAACACCCCAATAATGGAGCTTCTCACAGCAGGGTTGGTATTGGAGCTAAAAAAGATCGCTGTCTTGTTTATATTTATGACTTGTCCAGAGCATTCACTGTATATTCGCAGAATGCAGATTAACAGTCGCGCTTGAGAATCAGTGGCCTTTATGAAGATGAGGGCGTCATCATCAAAGAAAAGATGAGATAGGGTGGGTCCCCTTGGACAAAGTTTAATACCATGGAGCGACTGGTGGAGCTGAGCCTGAGCGAGAAGAAGAGAGAGACCCTCTACACAAATAAGGAAAAGGTATGGAGAAAGCGGGTTGCCTTGCCGCAGACCCCGTTGTGGGGTGAGGAGGGGGTTTTATGTCCATTCACCAAGATCTGGTAGCGGACGGACTGCATACACCTTCGAATCCAGTTGATCCATATAGGGCCGAAGTTCATAGCTGCCATCATGTGACTCAGAAAATCTCATTCTACCCGATCATAGGCTTTTGACATATCTAACTTGACTGCCAATTCTTGCTTCTGTCCCATCCTTCTCCGACGAAGTGAGTGAATAACTTCATACGCCACCAGCATATTATCGGTTATGAGGCGCCCTGGAACAAACACACTCTGCTGAGGAGAGATAATTTCATTGAGGCAGCATTTCAGACGATTGGCCAATACCTTTGCCAGGATTTTGTAGGCGGCATTGCACAGACTGATGGGGCGGAAATCCCCAAGTTTTTCCACACCCGATCTTTTTGGAATTAATACAATGTTGGTGTGGTTGAGTGCTTGGAGATGTTGGCAGTGATATAGCGGTGATCGATCAACCATAAAAGCTTTGCACATGGAAAAGACGTCACGCCCTACGATGCTCCAATGTGTGTGGTAGAAACCAGCAGGAAGCCCATCAGGCCCAGGAGCTTTTGATTGGTTCATGAACTTTAGGGCTTTTAACACCTCCTCCATTGATAGGGGTCTGGTAAGACTTGCTTGTGAGGCAGTTGATATCTTCATTGTAACTAGATCCGTGATGCGGTGCAGGTCGGAAGGAGACGAACTTGAAAAAACCCCCTTAAAGTACGATAGCATGGTAGCGAGCAACCCCCGTGTATCGGTGATCCGTGCTCCCCTATCATCCATAAGAGCATCAATGAAATTGCATCTTCTGCGGTTGGACGCAACACGGTGAAAAAAGGAGGTATTTCTATCTCCATGTTGAAGCCAATGCACTTAGGCTCTTTGCTTCCATACTAACTCCTCATCTTCCAGGAGGAAGTGAATTTGTTGTTGGACACGTTGGATATTGGCATCTCTATGATCAGAAGGTGTTTGGGAGTTCAAAGAATGTAATTCCCCCTGCTTTTGCTTTATAAGTTTGCCAAGGTTTCCCCATTTGTTCTTGCTCCACCTAGATAATGCCATGCCGCACTTCTGAATTTTTCTAAATAGAATTTCACAAGGGGAGGAGTTTGGCGAGTTGGTTGTTGTCCAAGTGTGTTCAATGACATCATGCGAGTCTTTATCTCTGGCCCAAAAAAGCTCGTACTTGAAATCACGATTGGGTTTTCTTTTGTGCTGTGTAGAATTGAGGGTGAGGAGTATGGGATGATGGTCTGACGAGGCCGACAATAGATGGTAAACCTTTGCAAAAGGGAAGATGGCTAGCCACTGTGGAGAGGCCAAGCCACGATCCAAACGTGCCTCCACCCTCTGTCTGCTCCTCCTGTTATTCTGCCAAGTCATTGGGGGACCAACAAAACCCAAATCGATTAAGTTGCATGTGTCCATCACATTCCGAAAGAAATCCTTCTGATTCTCTGATCTCGTCTTACAGCTTCTGTATTCGGACGGGCCGACCACCTCATTAAAGTCCCCCATGATAAGCCAGGGTGCCCCTGATTGAGCGTGGAGAGTAGAGAGAAGGTTTCAACTTTCAGTCCTCCGCCGAACCTCTGGGTGGCCATAAAAGCCCGTGAACCGCCACCCCCAGATGTCAGCATCAATATGGTGTTTTGAGAAGCTCCTGATTATGACTCCATAGTCATCATTCCAGAGAAGGCACAGTCCCCCCCTCCTTCCTTCAGAGTCGACGGCAAAACAACACTCAAACTTCAGTTTTCTTCTTACAAAGTCCATTTCCTGACTCGAACGTTTGGTTTCACAAAGGAAAACCACATTGGGAACTTTCCTCTTGACAATGTCAAGCAGACACCGAATTGCCCGTGGGTTCCCAAGCCCACGACAATTCCAAGCTAGGAGGGCTATTAGTGGAGGTGGGGCCGAGGGGTATCCTCAGCCTCCACCAGTTTCGCTTCACTTGTCTTGCCTCTCTTGACCGGTAGCTGCATGGGGCATGCGTCATCCCCCATCTCCACTCTACATGGTCTTTTGTTGGGATTGATGTGTTATGGTGTAAGGGACTTGCTTCCCCCATAGTCAGGGATAACTGTCGTGCTCTTCGTTTCCATTGGCGTTTTGGTCCATTCCCCAACACAAAAGACTGTACAGGTTCATCAGTCTCCATCTTGGGTTCTAGTATTGTGAACTCCGCCTCGGACTTGGGCCCCACTGCCGACTGAAACTGTCCTTCTAGTGGCTGGTTTTGAAATGTGAGAGGGGCGATGGCAGTAGGAGATGCCGCTGGTTGAGTTAGCCCCTGATGTTCTCTCCTGAAACTGGTATGCCCATCCTCCACAGTGGGTTCAGATTGAGTGAGAACTACATGGGAAGAAGTCCCAGATTCCACACTGCCAAGGGAGGTGGTCCCCTTGCCTTGTGGCAATGCCGGTTGTGCATTCCATGCGAATTCATTGTCTTGACTGGGTGAGGAAGGGGAACAGTTTTGGGTGGGGCATCCTGTGGAGTTGTCCAATGTAGGCATCTGGTGAGGCATTGGCAGTGCTGTCGTTGGTGATTGGGGCGTGGGCGACGCTGCCTCCAGATCCCCATACAACCTTGGAGACCGTTGCTGCACATTTCTCCTTTCGGACATCACAGACAGATAATGGAAACCTGCCCTCAACTGATTGCCATATGGGAGGTCCTCCTCCTTCAACTTAGCGTGTAGATTGTGGTCGTGCCTGCATTCCTTAAAAGTGTGACCTATTCTGCCACATGCATAACAAAAGGTGGGCAATTTTTCATATTGGAAAGCTAGCCACTGTCTCTCCAAATTGTCGATTTGGATGAAAATCCCCCTTCGGAGAGGCTTTGTGAGATCAACCATTACTCGGATTCTGATAAGATTGTCCGTGTGTTCCACCTGGAGACACTGTTCAAACGAAGAGCCAATTGCGTTTCCAAGTGACATTTTGTCGAGCAGGTACGGGGCATTTTTGATTTGGATCCATAGGGGTGACCTGGCCATAGTCACTGCCCCCAGCGTAGTGGCCTGAAGCAGCTCCTTCACAACCACCAGCAGCCGATCAAACGTCCAGGGTCGGCCCTTCATCACAATGGCACGATCCTCCTCTGTTTCGAAATGCAGAAGAAAAAGGTTGTCTTCAACCTGTGTGATCGTCACCCTCGCTGCTGTTGGCCACACCTTCCTCATGGTGGCTTTAAACACCTCCCTGTTGTAGTGTTTTTGCGTCCAGAGTGAGCAAAGGGCCGCCAGTTTTTCACCAGGGACGATCTTCCGGCAATTCTGGTCACTGTCGAGCTTCAAAGTTTGGATCTCCTCCTCGAGTAGATCGGCCATGACGCTGCTCTGTCCCCCTTCTCCGCTTGAGGTGCCTTCCCTGCTCCCCTGCTCGTTTCCGTGGTCAAGATGCCCACCTGGATCACGGTCGGGGGGTGGCAGAGATGATGGTCGCCATCGCCAGACGGGGAGTGGGTACTTGACCGAGTGGCTTTTTTAATCCCAAACTTAGGCAGAAGTTAAACGTGAATCAAATGACTGAAGAAGAGAGTCCCAAGGCTAGCAAGAGAGAATATTTTTAAAGATCTACCATTTCGCATTGATAATGGTAAATATCTATTCCATGATTGTATCTTTGTTCTTCTATTTTTCTTGAAATATCATAACCATTTTAAAAGGGCTTATCATATGGTCCGTTGTAATTGCTTTTATTACCTATCCTTATTTCAAGAGAAATTTACATCAAGAACAAAAACCCATACATTCGGCAAATAATGCATTTTTCTCGGGTTGATTTTTTGACGAACAAAAGTCATTAATTAATTCGTAGAGGTATCCATAGGCAAGACTAGAAAAATACGAATGCAACATACCCAAATGTCTAGACAACATTAGTGTTAATCGTCACGGTCAACCCATCGACCAACTTGTTTAGCCTGTTTATAAATGAGTTTAAATTAAAATTTTTAAATAAATGGGTAATAATCCGCTAACATGTTCAACCATTTAATTAAATAAACGGATTAAGGTCGAGATTTTATAACTCATCAATTTTTTTAGTAACTCATTTAACCCGTTTAACCTTTTTAATCTGTTCAACTCATTTAACTATTAAAATTATATATATAAATGCAAACCAATTAGTTATTTTTTCCCATTAAGCCTTTTATTTTTATTTTTCAATTGGTGTCCTAATTTCATTTTTTTGTTATTGCTTATTTCTATTTTTTTTATGTTGAAAAAACACCATGTCGTCTTTCTCTACAAGATTATCGTTTGCCAAAGTTTAAATATTTGGATCATTTGCTATGCAGTTGATTAACAACATGTCAACCCGTTTATTAAATAAACTAGGATTAAAATATTTTAAATGAATTAAAATTATGGTGATGGTTCAGTCCCTTCAATCCAATCCATTTATACCCTGGCTAAAGCTGCAGAGAGCAGAAAGAACAAAGCACCAGACCCGTATATGCCCACGACCTAGCCCAGCCCGCTTTCATCCTGTCTCGACTATTCTTATCCAAAACATGAGATGGAAATATGAATCGAAGAGCTCGGAAGAGAGACGATCGATACAGAGACATGTTGGGCCTTTTATCTTCTTTCGCTAATCTCCTGCTAATTTTAGCAGCGGAAACCTTTTTTTTCCACCAAAACGCAGATGGTGCTCTGAGAAGGGATGACTTCCCACCAGGCTTCGTTTTTGGGGCCGGATCCTCAGCTTACCAGGTGGGTGTGTGAGAATTCCAATCCTTCTTCCTGTTCAACCCGCCACTCACCCAAGCTACTCTCCTTTCATTCATTCCCACTTGAATAGAAAGGGTAATGGTCCTGTGCATGTATGGTGCAGGTGGAAGGTGCGGTGGCGGAGGATGGAAGGTCTGCCAGCATTTGGGACACTTTCACTCACGCAGGTAACATGATAACAGTTGTTTGATGGTTTTCTGGTTGGCTTTGGCAACATGCGTGAGGAAAGAGTAAAACTTGAGATTCGTTTCATCATGTAATACTGTCATTTTACTTGCTTTAATTATCGTACTTTTTTAAAAATTTTATCCTTATATTTTAATTATTTTCTTATACAACTACTTTATTATTAGTGCTTTACTTCTATTATATTATATTATTTTCACATTTTTTAAAATTTTCGTGCTTCACAGTATACATTGCCAAACATAGCCTACATCTTTGTTACTTAATTTCCAGCCCTTCATTTGGTGTTCTGATTTATTTCATCCAATACTTCCATTAAAAATAAGGAGAATTTCTTTTCGAATCTTGATTATATACATCATGATATATTTTAGGGTAAAATACAACATTCATTTATTTTTATATTTAGTTATTTTTTTTTATTTTTTCTTCATAAACATATTTACATATTTATTTTTTATTTTTAAAAATCAAGTTTTTTAAGGGGTAAAAATGACTTAAATGCCCCTGAAATTAATATTTTTTAAAATAAAGAATAAATATGTAAAAATATTATAAAATGATAAAATTTGATATTATAATTAAGAAAACACATTTATGAAAAATAAAATAAAAATAAAGTAAAATAAATGGATGTTGTATTTAGTTTAAAACATATCATGTTGTATAATCATGCTCCTTTCTTTCCTACTCACGAGGTTACACCTAATTTCTAATATACTTAGAATGTTTTACAAATTCTGTTTATAACTATAGTATTTTGTTTTAAATTCCTATTGTACCCATGCTGTTAATATAATCATTATTTATCTAATTGAAAAGATGATTTTATATCTATAATATTTTTCTAATTAAAATAATTCAACTTAATTAACTTTTAAATCATTTAATGTCTTGTATTAATGATTTACTGTCACTAATTGAGTCATATTAGGGTTTAATTATCTCAATTAAAAAATTCTACTTTTCAATAAGATAGATCATGGTTGTATTGATAACATAGATATGAAAGAAATTTAAGATAAAATATTATGAGTATAAAAGAAATTTATGAAACATTGTAGGTATATAAGAAATAAGAAATTAAGTACAAATATTATGTGTATGAAAACAAAATTTCCTAAAAATAAATAAATAAACCGGTTTGAGAGTAAAAGCATAATCAATTACATAATTCGTTGATTTTAAATGGGACAATCTACATTATAGTTTCCGTGTGGAGGGATCTGAAGTGAAGGGCAGATGACTCCACCACATCAATTCACTGTTTGTCCTTGCGTGTGGCGTGGCCCTTGTGGTGTAGTTGTCCAGGCTCCAGGCCTTCCGTTGTCGGGAATGACAGTGGCGGAGCTTTAAGACTCTCGTCGTATCGGAATTAAAACGAAGTCATACTTTGATACGCACCGTCGTAGCGACGTACAGTAGTTATTATTCCATACGTCTATCTCTCGGCGTTGTATTCCATCCATATCCAAAATACACGGACGACGTAACGCTATGGTGTGTATTGATTTGCTAGGGACTGAAGAGCACGGGTTCAGCGCAAATGTGTGCATTGACCCACTTGCATGATCGTTGATTATTATTATTATTATTATTACTGCTACCATTATTATTATTATTATTATTATTAGCATTCATAAACGGGTTCACGAAATTTTCATATATGCAATTTTATATTTTTAAATATTTTTTTTTGGAATTTTCAAAAAAAAAAACACACGGTATGTATTTTTCGAATTTTTAAGTGTTTTTGGATTTGAAAATGGGGTTTTTTGATTTTGGAAATTCAAAAAATACTTTAAAACTAAAACCATAAAATCGCATATATGAAAAATTCATATTTGAGCCAACATATGAATGAATTTTTTTTCAAAAAAAAGGGTCACTCAAACATAAAATTGTGTATACGAAAAAATCATATTTGAGCCAACAAATGAATTAATTTTTTTTTTTAAAAAAAGTTCATACAAGCAAACATAAAATTCATATATGAAAATTCCATATTTGAGCCAACATGTGAATGATTTTTTTTTAAAAAAAAGTCATACAAGCAAACATAAAATTTCGTATATGAAAAAATTCATATTTGAGCCAACTTATGGATGGCTTTTTTTTTTTTTTTTATAAGAAAAAAGGATATACAAGCGTGTAAATTGAGATTCATTACGCACGTTTGCATTGAATCGAAGGCATTTGTGAAAAAAAATTTTATTTTTTGATTGGGGTGAAAAATATTTTTATTGGGAATACTTTTAACGAATACTTATTCAATATAATAATTTAAAATATGTAAAAATAAAAAAATCATATAGAACTCTTAATATGAATATTTAAATCAACTGTATTGGGCCTATTGGCTAAATGGCTACATGCATTTAAGTATTCACCAAATACATGTGTTGCCAGTTAAAACAAGCAATTTACAATCGTTTGTCAAACCATATGGTACTTTTTCTTCTTCTGGGTGCATGCACTAGATGGCCCTTGCTCGGAAACTGCTCAAGGAGGTCTAATTTTCATAGATGCTCGTAAGTTCTGATCAAATTATAGCATTCTTTTTTTTAAAAGTCCTCACGAGTATGATTTTATCCGTTATTAATCCTCCGAAAACTCTTAAAAATTATAACTATGAAAAACAAAAGGAATATAGCTAAAAATATTATAAACAAATAATATATTGAAAATAGTCATATAAGAAAGTGGGTTTTTTTATATAAAAAAATGATACTAAACCTAAAAACGAAAATTTCCGTGGTTTCAAGGCTATGGATTTTCAAGGTTTGTTTGATTAACTTAAGTTTATTGCTATTTTTTTATCAGTATTATATAATATGACATAATATTATAATAAAGCTTATTCAAATAGGAGGAAGATAATGAGTTCCTATATATCCTTAGGGAGTTTATGAGCTTCCCATGTATCTTCACGAAAGATAAAAGATCCTACCTATAGTTACAGGAGACAATGCTCCCACTGCCCGAACCCCCCACCCCTAGGGGAACTCGAATGCGCATATGTTGTTCATAAAACTATTACAATCAAGCTTATTCAAATAGGAGGAAGATAACGAGTTTCTATATATCCTTAGGGAGTTTACGAGCTCCCCACGTATCTTCACGAAAGATAGAGCTCTTATCTATAGTTATAGGAGACAATGCTCCCAGCCCAAATCCCCCACCCTTAGGTGGACTCGAATGGACATGTGCTATTCATAAGACTATGTAGATTACTAACTCAATGTCATTATTTTAATATTGCGCGGATGCGACTTAACTAGGAGTAATGCAGAAAGACATTAATTTAAAGTATTTATTAATTGAAATAAAAAGTACTTATTAATTGGCAAGTTGAATGTTCTAATTTATTTTTCTGTCATCAGAACCCAAATGTCCAAGTTTAATTTTTCCACTCAGAGGTTTTTTTCTCCATTTCTATTCTATTTCACATTCATTTCTTTGAATCTTTTTATATAACTGTTCTATTTTTCAATTATTTTATAATATCTTTCTATATAACTATTCTATCTATTTTAGCATTATTCTATTTACTTTTTATCATTATTTTACCATATCACATCAATCTATCTCATTTTCAAAGTCTTTTCCATCTAAACTTTGTCCAAGTAATTCACAAATATATCTACTTAATTTAATCACTATTGTAAATATAACTACATAATTTTAAAAATTGCAAATAACCCCGTATAATTTAACCGTAATTGCAAATAACACCTATGCCGTTATAACATCACAATGAGTTGGTGTATTTGCAAAAAATGCAAACTATGTGGGTATATTTGTAATTTTAGAAATTAAGTGATGATATTTAATTTTTGCAAATATCCTCATATAGTTTAACCATAATTGCAAATAATCTCCATGCTATGACGATAATGACATGAGATTATTAGCAATTATGGTTAAACTATATGAGAATTATTTACAATTTTTAAAATTATGTGGGCATATTTACAATTTTGATCAAACTAAGTAGATATATTTGCAAATTACCCTTTTCCTTCTTTTTTTTTTCCTCATTTCCAATCATACTCTAAGTGGCCATGTCTCGAATTATGAAATCCATAGGCAACATTTCGAACAGGGAAGAATTTATGGACCTGGTCCATTGGAAAAATGAAGAATGGCTTGGGTTGGTGAATTTAGGATCAATCCTATCGAATCCTCCATTTATGATCATCTCTATTCAAGCAAAATGAAACGAAGGCATATTGTGAATATTTCAGGGAAAATGGCAGATAAGAGCACAGCAGACGTGACTTCGGATCAATATCACCACTACAAGGTATACAATTATGTATTTTATTTTGTCAACGTTGGGTATATTGTCCGCTTCCATATAACCCCTTCAAAATTTAAGCTTTTATTATACTTGATGCAAAATCGAATCCATTCGTTGTATTTAGCATCATTTGTTTACGTCGGATACCAAGTTTTATCGAAATCAAATATGTGCACATGCCAAATTTGATTTAAAAAAATAGGTATATTCATACATAAATTTGGAAAAATACTTAAATTCATTTATATATGTATTAGAATGTAATAATATTTCATAAAATCATTTTTCCATTTAGAAACGATATTTTAGATGGTTTAGTTATTGAAAATATAACTTTAAAATTATATTTAATACTAAATCATTTTATTATATTAATTATACACATTTGTAGATAGGACTCATGCACAATGATGCTAGGATTTTCATGATACTATAGATGATGCTAAATACAGTAGATGAAATAAATCAACCATCAAAATATTAAAAATAGAAGGAGTTATATAGAAGATGAGTTTCATAGAAGCATTCCCATATATATCTATAATTAATTCATAAAATTTGAATTAATGTCCTCGTTGGAATATACCTGTAGGAAGATGTAAAGCTAATGAGGGATGTGGGCCTTGATGCCTATAGATTTTCCATTTCTTGGTCAAGGCTCATCCCAGGTACGTATGAAACATTAATATGCATTTCTTTTGATGAAAATATGTATTTTTAATATGAATCTCGATTTCAAAAATATTCAGACAAAATAAGTTGCATTCATTTTAATTAACAGTCTTCCATCCTTTCTGATTGATAATTGAATGGAGGTTCATGTAATGTAGACGGGAGAGGAGCCGTTAATCCTAAAGGAGTCAGCTACTACAACAGTCTCATCAATGAATTGATCAGCCACGGTACATTCCAAATTTTTGCAATTCTACAAATTGAATTCGGCCCATAACAATTCCATGTGCGGATTACAAGAGTTTAAGAATGGCTACTTGACAAAAGTTTTTAGTGTTGGTTAGCCTGCTACTTTAGCTAGCATGCTAACCATTATTATGATATCTTTATGAGATAATTGTTGTATGGAATAGTTCATGAACTGTACTAATCCGCATTTTATTAATTCCCACCATGAAAAAGCGTCCCGTTTTGAATTTCTTATGCAAAAGCCATGCATGTTGTTTGCATGACCAGAGGCATCCCACCTGTTATATATGATATCATTAGATCATAGTGCACTAGATCTTCATAGGGACAAGGTGCTTTTGCTAGAATTAAATACTAATAGAAAATCTTAAAAAGGATATTTTGCAAACGAAGTTTATAAATGAGGGCTTTTTTAGTATGGATATTTTTGTAAATAATTTTATAAATGAGCGCTTTCTTCAACAGGGATATCTTTTGTAAGCAAAGTTCATAAATAAGGGCTTTCTTTGGTAAAATAATCACTATAAGGAATTTGATTGAACATTGGCAACCAAATGTTTAGTTGCCTAAAATCCGCTGTTAGCAATAAAATTCTAATAACAATAGGAGTAATGTTTCGAATTTCAATGCATTGAAATTTCATTAAAACATTACTCTAACAAAAGCGATTCAAAAGTAAAAATTGTGTTGCTAAAATGGTTGCCAAAACCTATTTTGTCCTGGTGAGTGGTATGGTGTAGAACTTGTAAATTGCAACAGGCTGCGCAGCTAGATGGAAATAGCCCTTTACAAGCCTCTTTCACCCCAAAACAGGCTTCTTGTAATTATATAATGTCATACAATATTACCCCTATGCTATTTTCTTGTGATGCATGAATCAGGCATTCAGCCACATGCGACCATCTACCACTTGGACCTCCCCCAAATTCTGGAAGATGAATATGGTGGATGGCTCAGCCCAAGGATCGTGTAAGTGCACCTTTTATTTATTTGTCTACCCGATGCACGTGTATGTTTATATATGTACCTGATCATGATCCTTTTAATTAATTTTCTGGGGGCACATGCTGCTGCTGCCGCTGCTCAGGGAGGATTTCACTGCATATGCAGATGCATGTTTCAGAGAATTTGGTGATAGGGTGGCCCATTGGACCACCATCAATCAGCCCAACATCTTGGGTACTGCATGTTATGATATTGGGATTTGGCCACCTGGGAGATGCTCCTCTGTCTCCGGCTACACCTGCCCTTCTGGCAACTCCTCTGTGGAGCCTTACATTGCCACCCACCATGCCTTGCTAGCCCATGCATCAGCTGCCATGCTCTACAGAAAAAACTATCAGGTGGGCCACAAAATCAAATTACCAGCTAACTGAAATGAACATGAGCATAGTACTCTCCATGTCATAATCAACACCACCATGTATATGCATCTCTCTTCATTCATGCAGGCAAAGCGAAAGGGTTTTATAGGATTGAATCTCTACGGCACCTGGCTCATCCCTTATACAAACTCCACAGCAGATATCCAAGCAACCAAAAGATCTCTGGAATTTAGTAATGGCTGGTAAGTGCGGTAGTATTTTTATGGATTTTGGTTTAATTGGTCTCCAAACATGTTGAATGGATTTGGGGTCTTTGAAAACTTTACCCTGCATCTTTGCATTGCATAATGGCAAAAATTAGCATGCGTGTTTTGGATATTTTCAGAATAGATTCTTTGTGTTTCAAAATTTAATAAAATAGACCCCGTTAAGTGTTAACTGATGGAATGTAAAGAGATTGACTTTCGTGGTTTTAATTGCAAAAGATATGAAACTAGTGAAGTTTAATTTGCAAATTTTTTTTTGGCGAAATAATCCTTCAAATATTCTATCTCTGCATTTCAAATTCGACCATCACTTTCAATTAAGTTCTATCAGTTGGCAGAGTCCAGTTCTATCATCCTGAACATAGAAGATTTATTTTACAAATATCCAATCTTTACAATTATGCAAAGTTATAGGGACTACATTGCCAAAAATAAGGAAAAAATCGTGAAAATTACACTTACACAAAGTTTTAGGGTTTATTTTGTAAACACCAGTTGTGGAAGTAAGAAAGAAAAAAGAAAATATAAATGTTATTAGTAAATAAATAAACAAAATAGTGTTTTGATTCTATGGAACTAATAACTGCTAAAATATTAGTGTGAACCGCATAGATTTAGCTTATCTAGATAATAATAATAATATGGAATCCATTCCAATACTTGCATTTAAAACTACTTGATTAAATAAAAATGGAAGTTTCATCTAAGGGTGTGTTTGTTATTAAGAAAAAGTTGTCAAGTTAAAACTTTTCAATTTAAAACTTTTCACTCTCCACAACTATCCTATTTTTTAATCATTTTTTTCACATTTTTCTATACAACTACCCTACTTTTCAATCATTTCTACACAACTACTAATACAACTAACCTATCTATTTCAACTTTATTTTATTTATTCCTCATATTACACCTATCATATCACATCATTTGACAACTTCTACTTTCTACAACTTTTCATCAAAAGTTTTACCCATTCCTAAACACACCCTAAATTAAATGTTTGCATGAACTCCGCCAGAAAAAGAATAAAATAAATGTAATAAAATTATTTGATTTATATGTCAATTTTGGATTTACATTTTTACTAAACTGTTTAAATCATTATTCATTTACAGATAAATAAAAAAGGTATTATATTCTATGTATTTATAAATAGATTTAATCCTTTTTCCTAATTTAGTATATATATATATTTTAAGCAAATATAGCTCACTCATAACTCTAATTTAGATGAATTTTGTTTCATGATAAGAGAAATGATTTCGAATAATCTGAATAATTGATTTTTTTTATTCTATCATCAAGATTGGATCTATGCAAGAGGTTTTTGGGGGAATTTATGTTTCAAAAAATTGAAACTAAGAAAAATATAAGGATTTTAGCATGAAAATCAAAAAATAATTTAAGATATAAATAATTAGAATAGAAAAAGAAAATGAAGATGCTTAAAATGACATTAAAAGGTATAAAATGCGGTGTGTATATATATTTCTCACTAACATGGAAAAAGGGTGGATTTTTTTTTTTTTTTTTTTCGGTTTAAATTCTTACAACTTTCCTCACTTGTATGTGTACCTAGGGGTATGCTCTTGGCCAAAATGTTTACTCCTTAAAAATTAGCTAGCTCATCCAATTGAAATTGAACCGCAGGATCCTTGGTCCGTTGGTTTATGGAGATTACCCACAAGTGATGAAGGAGAATGTAGGGGAGAGACTGCCATCTTTCACCACAGCTGAATCAGAGCGGATCAAAGGTTCATTCGACTTCGTGGGAGTGAACCATTATGCCACGGTCTACGTGGAAGATGATCCCCAGGCTGCTAACCTCACTGAACGAGAATACTACTCCGACATGTTTGCCAAATTCAGATGTATGCTCATAACTTTAACGTGCAAATATAATACATAGAAATTAATCATTAATGATAATGGTAAGTAAAACAATAGAACGGAAGCCAATAAAAGAACAAATTAGAATTATGGTAAGAGCATTTACTAGGTAGAAATTGGAACTATGCTAAAAGGTATTTTTTTAAAAAAAAATTGTAACTTTTTCATAAAAAAATATATTCTTAAGTATATTTAACTCATGCACCAAAATTTTGCAATTTTTGAGTATGTGTATATATATTTGAATTTCAAAAATGGGCATTTCCCCACAACCGGAAATGTTAATTTTTAAAATAAAAATATATACAGGTATCGACAATTATAAAATTTAGTGTATAAATTAAATACACTTGAAAAATATTTTCATAAAAAAAAAAATTTTAAAGATATAAATTAGCCTAGGCTAGCAGGATCATTTCTTGTAAAATATCGGATTTATTTCAAAGCCAAACTAATTTTATTTATTAGGCCACCTGTCTTAAACGACTAGTTACTTAACAAAGGTGCACTTTAAAGGAAGGATACCCAGACCACTAACTTTATTCAACTTTAAATCATAAATCTTCATATCTTGGCACCCAATGCATACAAATATTCGCCACTTGGTCATCGTAAATGGTGACAAAGCTAAATTAATTAATTATTGTTATTTTTGAATTGAGATATTTTGAATTTAAGTTTAAAAAATTAGGGTCTGAACTCGGAACTGATGGAACAGCTTCCTTCATTTTTTTTTTTCGATTGGCTTTGGACATGGCTAACAAACTTTGAAATCGCACTGCAGATTCAAAAGATGGTGTCCCGAGCAGTCAAGTAAGATCCAAGCCAGCTCCTTTCTTTCTTCTGCTTCTTTTTAACAAGCTTTTTAAAATTCTAAGTTCCACTCACCTGAAATGCTCGCGCGGACGAATATCATCAGTTCTTGCCGTTCAACCTATCCTTTCTTCCATTCGGCTTGCAAGAGATGCTAGAATACTATAAGACAGACTATGGAAATCCTCCGGTGTATGTACAAGAAAATGGTAATTAAACGACTCAAGATTTATTACAACGATTGACAATTTCAATAAAGCTTATTTATTTTTTTATTAATAGTATTCAATTGTAAATAGATGATATTATCTATTTATTATAATGATTTTATCTTCTTGTCTAAGCACTCAACAACACCCAAGATGGCCAACTTGAATGTCCTTAATTCTTTTTAAAATATGAAGCACCTTTCTGTATTAATTTGGCAAGTGTAAAAGAGAAATCTTATGGTAGTAAGTCCAACTTTATGCCCTAAAATGTTTTATATATTAAGTCAACTAATTTCCTCTTCTCTTATTCAGGGTTAGGATTGCCATCCAATGAGTCACTAGATGACATAACCAGGATCAAGTACATAGATGGATTCCTCAATGCAACATTAGGAGCTGTCAGGTATGCATACCCGCCCATCTAATCAATCTATGTTGTGGTTCTTTTTAAGCTGTTGATTACAAGCATGCTAGGGAATAGAAGATTGTATATATGTTGGAGAAATATATAGAGTGTGTTTGGGAAGTGTTAAAATTTTTATTGAAAAGTTTTTGAAATAAAAGAAAATGATGTTATATGATAATGGTAATGATGAGTAATAAAAAGAATATAATTAAAATTTATAAGATAATTATATGAGTAATTGTGTAGAAATAATTGAAAAGTAGAGTAGTTTGTATAAGAAGATGTAAAGAAATAATTAAAAAAATAAATAAAAAGTTTTAAGCGAAAACATACACACCCTCATGGGATTGAGAAATTTAGATGCATACATTGTAGGAATGGAGCAAACACCAAGGGATACTTCGTATGGTCCTTGTTGGATTGTTTCGAGCTATTAGGCGGATACACCCGGCGATGTGGTCTTTATCATGTGGACTTTGAGAATGATGCTCGACCCAGACAAGCCAAGCGATCTGCTCATTGGTTTGCCGCGTCGTTCAAGAAAAATGTGCAGCCAAAGATGGAGCTGTCATCAATCCACCAAAATGCGGCCCACGCTTCCTACTGATCTCTCTCTAATCATAATTCATAAGAGAATATGTAATCACTGTATTTTTGGGTCAAATAAAATTTAAGGCCCACTTCATGATGGAATTTGTGGATGATTAATAAAGTTAATTACTAGGCTTGAATATCACATTTTGGGCGCATTGCAAAAAGCTTGGCACAAATTAATGGATCAAATTATCTTGGTCACTAAGTGATATTGTTGAGTAAGTGCCTGTTTAGCGTTATCTTATACCACCTGTGTTTTTTGAAATTTTAAGTGCTTTTGGTCGCATCATAAATACAGTCTCTCCGAGGAAAATACAATATTAATTAGTATAGGAAAAGTTTTCACGTTTATAAAAACTAGATAATTGATATTCAATGACACTTTTATGAAATTCCTCCTCCACGGAACCCCTCTTGTTTTTAACATTTAAATAGTTGATGGAAAATTCAATCAATCTATTGTATTTAATATCATTTATATTATCATAAAAATATTTCATTTGTCTAATATTAATGTATATGGACCTTATCTACAAATGTGTAAAATCGACATAATAAATGACTTAATGCTAAATATCAATTTTAAGCAGTATTTTCAATATCTAAATTATTTAAAATGTCATTAATATGTGGATAAATGATTGTATAAAACATTACTACATTCTAATACACATGCGAATGGATATGAGCATTTTTTTAATTTACATATAAATTTATCTATTTTTGAGTAAATGTGGTCTATATACATATTGTTTTTGGATTAAAGTTGGTCTCTTAGCTAAAAAAGTGATGTTTAATATAATGAATAAACTGAATTTTACATCAATTACCAACGTCTCAAAATTATAATGTTTTATGAAATTACTTCTATGAACCCGGTTTCATGGACATATTACCCATCGATATGTCATCCGAGATGGTGGAATTTTGTGACATGAGAATGTTCGACCAAATAGGCCATAAGAGGAAAAAGGGATCCACGGCGACCACACACCAGGATGGACGTTCCACATTAAGCAAAGAAATTAGAAAAGACCGGAAACTGCAAGATAGCCCTCAATGCTCAAGGATACTCTGGAATCAATGGTCTAGATCTAACAAGCTACAGTAGAAGTGGGGGCTATAGACATTTTTCCTAAGGTAAACAATGTGAGGTCCCACATGGGGTGGGACCTAGGTTAATAATTTTTTCAATTAATAATCGTATTTTTTTACTTTTACCTTCATATTCCAATTATTTTTTCTACCAACATCTCTCCCACAAACTTATTTATTTCAACTTTATCCCTATCATTTTATATTATCGCATAGTTCAAAATATTTCATTTCCTATTTCTTATCTCATCTCACAATCCCTGCAAAATTCAAATGACCAGAGGTCCTCTAAGTCTAGTTGATTGACGGTTGGCATCATGGGAACGAACAATGGAAATGCGAACTCAGCTGTCTACAGGGACCGGAGGAAAAGCAATCATCATATGTCAATGTTAGAGAGGTCGTCGTAATAGCCCATGGCATGCAACGAGGACTAGTCATACAAGGGTTTGATCAGAGGCACGTTATATATGGAGTTGGCCTATAGTTCCTTTGTAAGGAAAATGACCCTGGATCTATCGACTCAATGGTCCCGATCAGGGAAATAAGCAAGACGGTAACCCAAAAAAGCAACCACTCGGTTGGTGGCCGCAGCCGTAATGGAGCTTTGGCGGGGCTGTGGTCATGGATTTCGGCCCGGAAAAATAGTGTGGGAGCTGTTGTCTCCATTTGGCTGGATGGAAGCTGTGTCTTCCTAATTCTTTAGTAGAGCTGTGTCTCCAGATTTCTTTGGAGGAGTTATGTATCTCCATATTTGTAAGAATGTCTCAGAACTACTTGAGATGTATGTAAATATAACCATAAAAAAAGCAACCAAGTTTTCTTGCATGCATTGACACTCCATCAGTGTGCGGGTTCGACCTGTCTTGTGTCTGGGTGGTTTATGTCTCAGTCCTCCTTCAAAATGAAGGTATTTACAGATGTTTTGCTTGAATGTGAGGGTATTTTATGGAAAAATCCCGATTATAGTGTTGTTTAGCTTGGTGGTAAAGTTCTGATCTTATTTCCAGGTGGTCAAGATTTTCATCTTCCCTGAGAAAGTTTTGTATCTTTATTTTCTTAATGAAAGATGAAAATTGTTGGGTGAATTGGTGAATTAGACATGGATTATAATAGAAAAGAAGATATCATAAAGAGAATGAAAATTTCCTCATATATCTACAATTGGTCATTAATTCTTAATATATCTATAACGTTTTAAAAAGTACTTTTGTACCTATAACATTTCGCTTTAAATTCTTATCACATGGCCGTTCAAAAATAAATAAATTCTTATCATACCCTTGTAATCAAAAAAATTATTAACTATTCTATTGAAAAGACATTTTTGTGCATTTAAAATTTTTAATTAAAACAATGTTGCCCTAATATGATATATGAATTACTTAATTTTATAAATTAATAGTTTATCAACATTAATTAAATCATGTAGAGTTGAATCGTTTCAATTAAAAATATATAGAGAGATAAAATTATCTTTTCAATAACATAATTTACGATTATTTTGACTTCATAAGTACTATAAGAATTTAGGGTAAAATATTATAAGTATAAAAAAATTATGCCATTCAAAATTCTGTGTAGGTGAAATATAAGATCTAAGAGGCAAAGTATGAGACGTCATAGAAATCTAGAAAATTTAAAAATGCAAGGCCTACTTGCACAAAGATCAAGCCATTTGGATGATTTACAAAATCGGAGGCCTACCAGGGCTTAACTTCCTGGATCCGATTGCATGTGCATGCTCCCGGGCGCATACACCCCTTTTTTATTTCTTTTTTAAATTTTTTTATAAAACTGTTAATATAAGTGAATTACCTAAAATGCCACTGATTTTCAAAAATCAAAAATAAATATCCAAAATACTCTAAAAATGATAAAAATTTATACACATATTAAATAAATATAGATTAATAATATTATCAAAAAATTTTGAAAAAAATAAAAAAAATAGGTGTATGCGCCCGGGAGCATGCAGAGTATGCAGCGCTGCATGCTCCCGGGCGCATGCAATGGGGGTCCTAACTTCCTAGCCATCAAAACTTGGGTTAGAGGAAATTATTACAACCTAGGACTTCTGAAAAATAATTTCGCGAGAGAGCGAGTGATTGGATGGAATGCTCACAAGTTACAACTTTGAAAAAAAATAATAATAAATTTGCGAGAGACCCACCCTGGCATCCAAAAAGAAAGTGCGAGGAGCAAGCTTTTTACTCCGTGTTCTACTTCTTCCTAAGAAGACAACGTGATTATGTCAGAGACATCAGCTTTTTCATGTAAAAAGAAAATAGATAAAAAAAAAAAAGAAGAAGAAGAAGAATAAAGGACGTGACAAAGAGCGTCAGATTTCTGGGCCAATCTTGAAGTCTTAGACTAGGCCCTAGGGTGAAAATAGTAGGGGTGAAAATGGCCTCATGGGCCACATTTGGTAATGTGAAAGTGTGTAAAATCATAGTTTTTCCTTGAGATTTCGTTTGTCAAGGCTTTCCATCAATCGCTCTATTTTTCTTTCTTTTACTTTTATATTCTAATAATTTTCTTTATCAACTACATACAATGAACTTATTTATTTCAACTATATTCTTATTATTTCTTATCAATCACACATTTATTAAAATATTCTCTTTTCTATTTCTCACAATTTTCAATAATCCCGCAATTTTACGCATTACCAAACATCCGCTTCGGCAGGTTGATTTAAATTTTGTCCTGAGGTGTTAAAAAGCTTTAAAACTTTTTTGTCTAACAAATTTTTGGTTGAGAGTAAAATTTTTTGATGAAAAGTTTTTGAGGTAAAAGTTGTTAAATTGATAGAAAATGATATGATTTGTTAATGATGACATGTAAAAGAATAAAGTAAAAATAAATAAGTTAATTATATGAATAATTATATGAAAATGATTGAAAAGTAGGGTAATTTGTATAGAAAATGTGAAAAATAATTACAAAGTAAAGTAATTATGGAGAGTGAAAAGTTTTTTATTGAATAGTTTTTGTTGACATTTTTTAGCGCAACCAAGTACACTCTAAGGTTGTATTTGACAATGTACAAAAAATGTCAATATAAAATTTTTAATTTAAGAATGTGGTTTGGGAAATGATAAAACTTTTGGTAAAAAATTTTTAGTATAAAAGTTTTTGAAATGTGAAAAAATAATGTGATATGATGTGATGTGATAATGGTAATAATAAAGTTAAAATATATAGGTTAGATGTTGTGTAGAATGATTAAAAAGTAAGATAGGTGTATAGGATGAAATAAAGAAATAATTAAAAAATATGATTATTGTGGATAAAGAAAAAATTTTAAATTGAAAATTTTAATTGAAAAAGTTTTGTGCTTTAACAAACACTCTCTAAAAATTTTCGCTATCTATAACTATCTTATTTTTAATTATTTATTCACATATTTCTACATAGCTATTTTACTTTTTAATCATTTTCATACAACTACCCATACAACCTATGTCTTTTAACTTTATTCTCTTTATTTATCATCATTATCTTTATCATATCATATCATTTTCTTTCAATTTGAAGACTTTTACGTTTAAAAGTTTTATCACTTACCGCACACACTTCAATCTAAAGGTGTGTTTAACAATAAACAAAAAATGTTAAGCTAAAACTTTTTACTTTTCATAACTATTATTTTTTTAATTATTTCTTTGCATCTTCCTGTACAACTATTTTTTCAATCATTTTATATAATTACTCACACAACTAACTTATGTATTTTAATTTTATCGTCTTTACTCATCATTATCCTGTTATGTTATATTATTTTCTGCCAATTCAAAATTTTTATCTCAAAAATTTTCTTTTAAAAGTTTTATCACTTTCTAAAACACTCTAAAACTTTTCATTTTTCACAACTATTCTATTTTTTAAGGAGAAATGATCTTGTTAACCTGGGTTAAGCAAATGCCTCACTTAGCTCACTATAAGAAACTCATTTATAAAAATTTTTATTTTTTCTTCATATACTTGTTTATCTAAGTATATTGAATATATGAACTATGTTTTACCATTTCTGGATACGTGTATATTTTTTTTTAAATTTTAAAAAATAAGCATACTTTTAATACATATATATGTAAAAAAGTATTGTAAATGGATTTTTTTAAGTGGGCTAAGCAAGACATTTACTTAGCCTTAGGTTAATAGGACCATTCTTCTTTTTTAATCATTTTTTATATCTTTTTATACAATTAAACTTTTTAATCGTTTCTACTAAGGGTGCAACTTGGGTAGGGTACCCATGGGTACGCACTGACCCAACCATAATTTGAATAGAGTAAGGCATAAAATATTACCCATGAGTATGAGTAGGATACAAATTGTTATCTGCTTTTTTGAATAAGGTACGAACAGAGTAGAGACATTAAGTGTTCGGATCCGGCTTGCATGGATATAATCATATATATGTATATGATATATATTATATAGTATGTATTATGTTTTGTCTGTGACATCTTTTATGTATGCCTATTTTTCAAATTCAAATGAATCTTGTGCTCCGTGGAGTTATGGATTGTGAAGTAATAAATCGATTTGGTTTTACACATATATATCATTTACTTACGAAAACCTTTTATAAATAAGCTTGTAAATTGTGATTAATATATTAATATTTTTAATGATTGGGTTATGACAATCTATACGTTATATTTTTTATATAATAATGTAAATAGTAATATACGTGGATGTGATTTTAAGATTTTAAATGTAAATAAGTATTGCTTTATATTTTTTAAAATAACGTATAAATATTTGTTAAAAATATTGTATTTAAGTTTTAAAAGAACCAATTTTGAACCGAAACTAGAATCAACTCTATAGGTAATGTGTAGGGTAGGATACACTAGAAACTGAACTGACAAATGAATATAGTATGGTAGACTTTTTGCAAATAGGGTATGAATATGATAGACGAATACCCGAACCGAATAGAAGTCACACTCTTAATTTCTTCACAACTTATATAAGTAACATATCTATTTTAACCTTGTTTTCTTTATTTTTTTTATCATTATTCCTATCATATAATATTATTCTCTAATTCAAAAAATTTTATGTTAAAAATTTTCATAAAAAAATTTATTACTTCCTGAATACACTCTAAAATATTTCAATTTAAAATTTTTTATTTTCTACAATTATTTTATTTGTAATTATTTCTTCATTTATTCTTGTACAACTATCTTATTCCTGAATTATTTCTATACAACTACTTATGCACCTAACTTATATATTTTGACTTTATTTTCTTTACTTTTTATCATTATCTCCATTATATTATTTTCTCGCATTTCAAAAATTTTTATACCAAAAATTTTTTATCAAAAACTTTTATCAGTCTCCAACCACACCCTTAGCCTACTTTTTATACCGATTTCATGCAAGGTCGTTCCACCTCATCTTCCTTTAATATGTCACTATGGCAAAAATGTCATATAGTGACAGTGAAAAATCTCTTGCTAAAGTTTGAAAACTGTTAGTATAGGCATGAAAAATCTATACACATGAAAAATCTGTAGTCTACTTTAAAACTTTTGAGTTGGTTTCGTAGCAGCATTTCAAGATGAAAATGCAGGTAAAATATAATAATTTTAAAAATGTATATAAATATTAATATAAATGCATGTCTATGATAAATTTAAAAGTGGAATGTTTCAAGACTTTATTATTTAGTAAAAGTAAAATACAATTATCATAATAAAGCATTAGTAAATCATTTCTTTATGATAATTCAATTTGCAACTTTTTTCAAAAGATATTCCATTTGTAACTTGATATTGATGAATATGTCTGTTTATTTTTAATAAAAATAACGTAGATGTAATCTTTTGAATTAGGTTGTGTCTGAGAAATGATAAAACTTTTGATGAAAATTTTTTGTGTAAAAGTTTTTAAAATACGAAAAAATAATAAAATATGATAAAGGTAATGAAGAAGAGTAATGAAAATAAAGTTAAAATGTATTAGTTAAGTATTTGAGTAGTTATGTAGAAATTATTAAAAAGTATGGTAGTTATATAGAAAGAAGTAAAAAAATAATTAAAAAATAGGACAGTTGTAAAGAATGAAAAATTTTAGTTTGAAAGGTTTTTATGTGTTGCCAAACACCCCCTCAGATTAAAACTGCTAAAATGCAACATAGTAATTTTCATTCTTGAAAAAGTGCAAAATAACATTGATAATACTTTTTATTTCATTGAAAATAATGTAGAGGATATAATTTGATCAATATTTATACAATTAAGAAATAAAAGTATATCCTAATAAATAAATTGTAAAGTTAAATGCACGTCCATAGAGATCATATTCACATTAACAAATTATAAAGTTAAAAATAATATCTAATAAAACTACATCACATGAACAAGTAATATGATTTATAAAATATTTTGCACTTATATGAACGAGGTGGGTCAAGATATGCTAGACGCACCCTGCCACCAATTGAAGAACGGATTTCAAATCTTAACTTACCCACCTTACTGTGTCAAAATTCCTACCGTCACGTTACGAAGAATCAGGATCGGTCATGAGTCAATCTGCCTATATTTTCAACCCTAGAAATCAGGGATGAGTTGACCCACAGCACACCCCTACCTTGCATCAATTTTATATAGAGTTTAGGGCAAAAATTTTAATCCAGTAAGATGGGACAGGTGAGACTTAAAAGACTTAAAATAATTCTTAAATTTCAGAGGCGGAGAGGGTCAACCATGTCCTAATCTACCCACATAAGTATAAAATATTTTTATAAATTATTTATGTGAATGTGATTTTGTTGGATAGATGTGGTTAACCTTATAACTTTTTAATATGAATATGGGTATACATTTAACTTTATGACTTATTTATGTATATATTTTTTTATTTCTTTTTTGCGGAAAATTTATATATTTTTTCCTTGATTGCATAAACATTGTTCAAGTATGTCCTTAATATGATTTCTCAACAAAATAAAAAAATTATCAATGTTGTTTGCACCTTTTAAGAATAAATAATATTATTTTGCATTTTAGTAATTTTAATTATAATTCAAAGTTTTACATCTATTTTATTTTTGTTGAAGATAAACACACAAATTCATCAAGATCAAGTTACAAGTAAAATTATTAAAAAATACTTTACTAAGCCTTGTTATGATAATTATATTTTACTTTCACTAAATAATAAATGTTAAAGTATTTAATCTTTAAATTTATTATAGACATGACACTATATTAATATGCATATAATTATCATACTTTAACCTGCTTTTCCAACCAACTCTTTATCCTGAAACCTACTTGAATTCAACTTAAAGTTTGTCTCAATACCTGATGAAGAAAGGTGAGGGGCAAATCTTATTTCAGCTCAATATAAAAAATAGGATTACACAGGATTATTAAAAGATAAGGTAAGAGTTTGGCAAACCCTAACTCTCCTGGATTTTTTCTCCTATCTTAAACATACTGTCTTTCCTGGCCACGCTGGATGTCGACAGTTGAAGCATGGCCCACATTTGACAGATAGTGTATCATTCCCCAGTAGCTACAATTTTAAATTTCATCACTTTCGATGGTTTCCTCACTGGAAATTTATCAATCCAACAAATATAGTAAATTAGAAGTATAAGATTATGGCAATAAAATTGCTTGAAATGATTTTTTAAAATTTCATTGCCATCTAAGGAATTGATTTCCACTATAGATAATTTATTCTTTTAAAAGATTGTGTTTGGAAAGTGATAAAACTTTTGAAATGAAAAGTTTTTTATGTAAAAGTTTTAAAATAGAAGAAAATAATGTGATATGACAGGATAATGATGATGAGTAAAGATAATAAAGTTAAAATAAATTAATTAACTACATAAGTAGTGTGCAGAAATAATTGAAAAATAGTTTAACTATATAAAAGGATGTGAAGAAATAATTAAAAATATAGTAGCCACGGAGAGCAATGTTGTCAGAATCGAACCGGTAATTGAACCTGAAAAGGACCTGGTCTGGTCAAACCAGTTCGAACCGGTGACATCAGCATGACATATTTATGATGTCATAAATATTAAATTAATTTTAAATTTTAAATAAATATATTGATAAAATTATATTTTCATAAATCCTAAATATATATGTTAGATTTTAAAAATCATAATATAAGTACAAAATATGCAGAAAAAAATTAATAGCAAGATTTAAAAAATCTTTAAACATGCATTTCTTAGTATATTTAACCTATTAGCTAGTATTCTGTATTTGGCATGTAGTAGGCCTTACTTAATGTAGACAATAGATATCCGAGCACTGATTCTTTCCGACCGGTCAAAAAATATATTTTTTTGTTTTTTTTGAAAAATATTTTTATAAACATGTCAATCTAGTTATATTTAATCTATAAATCAAGTTTTACCATTTTTAGATATGTATATATATTTATTTTGGATTTTAAAATATTTCTATCAATGACATGCATTGAGGCCGCAAGTTGGACGGTCCAAGCTAATTCCATCATGCAACCCATTTCGAAATTTCAGTTTTTTTTTCACAATGCATTGAGCCGTGTAGGAACTAGGAAACTGAGGGGCAAGAGCAGAAAAACGAAATAAAAAAAAACCCAAAAAATAAATAAAAAGACAGGCATGCAAAAAACGGGGAACTTGGGCAGGTCAATTTTCTAAAAAGCAGGAGCCCCAAATGACGGCGGTTTCCTCGGTTTTGAGCGGCATCTGGCTTTTACTTGCGTCCTATACAGCTGTACTCCTATCACGATTCTTTTTTTTTTTAACATCTGCAAAACCGAACTGGTCGCATACAGAACCGCAACGTCCGGTTCGACCGCCGGTTCTACGGTTCGAGCGGTTTAATACAGTTAAACCGAACCGCAGGTAAACGAACCGGACATTGGGCCGGTTTCCAGTCGGACTGGCCGGTCCGGTCCGTTTCTAACAACACTGACGGAGAGAGAAAAGTTTTAAATTGAAAAATTTTGATTAAAAAGTTTTTAGTGCAGCCATACATAAGTTTTATCCATCACATATAAATGACGCCCAACCCTTCCAAGTTTTGTAGCATAATCACGCCCAATTAAGAGAAATAAAGTAACTTATCCCTTTCATCATGTTTTGATATCGGCCCAAGTAAAATCTTTGTTAAGAGTGGCTTAAGTATGTTAACCACCATTATGGTTAATGGTGAGTCCATCTTAATTTTTGTAATTATTAATTTTTTATTTGTAGTTAATTATTATTTACTTTCAGCATTATTATATTATTTTTGTAGTACACTAATTCTTCATGCCTCATACTAATGACTTCACATCATGCCGACTCATTAACCCTCGAACTTAAATCATATTTAAATGAGTCTCAGTTCTACGTAATTAAATTACTTAGTGTTGTGCAGTTTATTGATAATTATTAATATTAAAGTTATGGAAAAAATAATAATTTGAATACAAAAGTAATTATAGAAACAGTAGAATATTTATATAATTAAAATATCAAAATTATATCAAAAGATAAGTAAGAAACAACAATTTCTTTAGTGAATGCTAAGCCGATCCTTACTTGAAAAATCTTTTAGTAGAAAAAAAAATGATGGAAGATCATAGGTCCCCAATGATGTCATAGGATTTTCCTATATTTAAATTGAAATAAAATAGATTGAATTGAATATTGGAGAATGATTAACAACAACAATTTGTATAATATTGTTTGTACAAACTAAAGTTTTATCTAAATTATTCAAATATAAATTAAATTGTTTATATTTATTGTGCCAAAAATTCTTTGCTTGGACACGTGTTGTAGATAGTTAACATATTTGGAGGTGAATATGAAACTGTTATAATTTGAAAATAGATATATAATATATAAAATTTTTCAAAATATTTAGTTTCTAGCACCATAAAAAAGACATGCTAAGGCGCATTGTTAGCTTAAAGTTGATTTATATACTATTATAAATCAGTGTGAAATCAATGTAACAATATTATTTGATTTATATACTAATTTTGTTTTTAAAGAATTATATACTAATTTTAAAGTTGTATTTTTAAGATCTAAATTGTCTAAAGATCAATCCCATATGAATAAATGATCCTATAAGAAATTATTATATTCTAGTGCATTATTTAATGAATCTAAGCTTTTTTATAATTTATATATGATTGTGCGCATTTTCAAGTAATATGGCCTATCTAAAATTTTGATTGGAACGGTTCTTTACAATGTGATAAAAGAAATGATTCTCAATGATATTATTTGTTGGATTCATAATTCATGATGCCCATTTGCAGCTAGCAATATCCTAATTAAGGTGCAGTTGATTATACTTTAGCATGTGTTAATAAATAAATATAGGCTTTACTTTTATGCAGCCGGAGTCACATAGAAGATGGTTTATGTATTTTCTTCATTTTTAATATTTTAATGATTGATGTAAAATCTAATTTATTTATTTATATTTAACATCATTTAGTTAGTTAGGAGACCAGGTTTCATTTAAATCAAATATGTGCATGAGTTATGTTTTCTTAAAAATAGATATATAATGTGTAAATTAAAAAAGGGAACTCATATAACTCCTTTAAAATCTAAGATTTTGATCTTTGATAAAAAAAAATCTAATCCGCTCATTGTATTTAACATCATTAGTTTATTTAGGAAATTAAGTTTTATCCCAATCAAATATGTTTATGGGTTACATTTGTTAGAAAATGTATATATTAATATGTAAATTATGAAAAAGGTTAAAATATCAATTTTAAAGTAGTAGTTTTGACATCTAAATCGTCCAAAATATCATTTCTACGTGAAGAAATGATTCCATAGAGTATTATTATATTCTAATACATGTGTAAATAGATCTAAGTATTTTCCATAATTTACACATAAATATATATTTTTGATCAAATGTGGCCCATAAATATACTTGATTTAGATGAAACTTAGTCTCTGATATAAACAAATGATGTTAAATACAATGAATAAATTTGAATTTTTCATTAAAGAACAAAATCTTAAATTTTGAAGGGATTATATGGGTTTGCTTCTACCGATAAAAAAAATACTTATATTTATTCACATATGTAGTATAATGAAATAATATTTTATAAAATTATTTATCGATATAGTAATGATATTTTAGTAGTTTAGATGTTAAACTATTAATTTAAAATTAAGAGTTAGCATCAAAATCATTTGATTACAATGATTTTATGCATTTGTAGATGAAACCCTTGCACAATAGCACTAGAAAATGAAATGATTTTTATAATAATATAAATAATGCTAAATATAATCTATAAAGTGAATTTTTAATAAATTATCAAAATATTAAAAATGAAGAGGATTACATGTGTAAGAGGGTTTTCATAGATGCATAGTACTATAAAATAAGATATATAGAAACATATGTTATAAATGGTTTGGATGTAAAAAAGAAAAAAAAAATCATGCGAACTGACAAAAGAAGCATTTGCACGAACCCTATATGTTACAAACGTTAATTTTTAATAATTTCGCTTGAATATATGCATTTCTGATCATGTTTCCCTCTCACTTTGAAGTTGTTTGCGTGTATTTTCAAATTGGGAAATGATCCCATGGCTATTTGACCATGGAATTTCCAATCCATTCATCATGCTTCCTGCTAATTGTTTGGCTAAGATTTGGATTAGAAACTTAAGCGGCACCTAAATTCATCTTGTAAAAGAGTACTTTTGCACTCATTAGAATTATTTTCCAACATGTAGTTAACACACTCAACTATTGAAGAAGGAGATAAGAAACGAACATGGAGAATTGGTTGCATTTAACATAAACATCATCATGACCCTAATTCAATCATTTGCAAGGAAATTTCCATGATAACATGGTTACCTTAACTTAAGAAGGGGATTATATACCTTAAAAACCTTGGCTAAAGACTATTGAATGGGATAAATTGCTTAATAATCAGTTAACATGCTGACACAAAATGTTCCCCCATTTCGTTGTTAAACTATCTCGAAAATCTCCCTTCCAATAATAACAGTGGTTCGGTAATTCAAGATGAAGAGACATAATAATAAAAAGGCTACTGAATGGGATGGGCCATCGATTGTTCACCTATCTTCCTTATCCTAGCTTCTTTCTTTTTCTTGATCAAATCGGTGTACCAACGAGCAGACAACTTGGGCTGCCTTGTTCGAGCCTTATCTTCGAAATCGACGTGATAAAGGCCATACCTCTGCGTGTACCCATTCACCAATTCAAAAACATCCAAGAATGACCACACGATGTATCCTTTCACATTTGCTCCATTCCTGCATCACACCCACATCAAAATATCATGTTCTCTCATCTCCATCGACCCTTGAATTAAATGAAATATTGGACAAGTGATTGATGGGCGAACCTTATCGCTTTCAACATCGCATTGATGTATGCACTTATGTATTCTATCCTCCCCACGTCGTTGAGCGTTTCATTGTAAGGAAAACTCCTACCTGCAGCACCTTTGACGAGGGCCTCAGAGAAGAACAATGTTTTTCTTTCTTGGGTATCGAAAATCATGAAGGAGAGACATGTTTACCGTTTTCATGGATGTAGATCGGAGTATTCCCGTATTTCTCTTTAAAGTACTCCAACAACCATTGGAAACCGGACGGCCAGCAGGGCGTTCTCACTGGCGGGATCTGATTTCAATCACCATCAGCAATTAATGTCCAGAGGTGGAAAGATCATTCATCATCATCATCATCATCACAATGATGTTTCTAACCTACGTGGGATTAGTTCAATGGATCCTATTATGTCATTGTTGTGATCGTGAACTATTATTCCTTTTTTTTTTTTTTTTTGGTGGAATGTCTCTTTTGTTCTCTCACAATCTTCTATTTCGGTTTTCTTAACTGATGCCATTTCCGGTCTCAGTTTAAGTGTTTAACATGCTCATGTAAAATTTCTGAAGCACCCTGTCATTTTTCTGTCCTGGTTGCATGTCTTGAAATGGAACGAAACCTACATATATGGAGGCCTTGAATTTAGATCTTACCTGAACCTTGGCCGGGATGTCTTTAGAATCTGCAATGCAGTGGAAGCGATTGATAAGATTTGTAAAAATATCAAATATACAAGAAAATAGTGAAACAGAGGTCTGTCGGGAACCGTACAAGTAAGTTTGACGAAAGCGTCTAAAAAGTAGTCTCGGATCTCTCTCGTTGGGCCGTCAGGATCATTTTCTGCAAAAGCAGTCTGGTAATGATTCAGGCCGATGAAGTCAGATGAACTCTTCAAAAGCTGTGATTCGGATTCGGTGAAAGATGGGAGCCTTGACCCTGCGTTCTGCTTCATGATCTCTGGATAGTCTCCAAACACCACTGGGTTGATGAACCTGTAATCGCAGATCAGCTTAGCATCAAGCATCAGTGTTTGCATTAAAACTTGAATTGGGTAATACTTACCAACCATTATAGAAATCCATCGCCCTCAGTGCTGCTTGAACATCTTCTGTGGAGTTTGACATGGGTATGTAGAAGCTACCATAAGAATTCAGCCCTATCCAGCCCTTTTGCTTGGCCTGCGCAGAAAGATGGATCGGAAAAAATCAAATGACTCAGCTGAGAAACTGAACTGTTTGATGTGATGCTTGTAAGAGAACTCACCCGGTATTTTCGACGATACAAAGCTGAAGCCGATGCATGAGCCAGCAGAACGTGGTGGCCAGCAATGTAGGGCTCCACGGTGGAGTCCCCTGCAGTGCAGTTGACAAAGCCGAACCCTTGGGAGCAGCGCTGAGGTGGGAAAAACCCATTATCATACTCTGCAAGAGCCAAGATGTTGGCTTGGTTGATGGTGGTCCAATGGTTCACCCTGTCCCCAAATTCTCTGAAGCAAACATCCGCATAGGCTGTGAAATCCTCCCTGCATTTTGCCAAAATAATAACAATAACAAATAAATAAATAAAAAGAAATGGGGTTAAATTGGCTAAGGAAAAACCTTCCAAAATGCAAGTGTATATCCTTGGGCTCATGTGGAAAACTCACACTATCTTTGGGCTTAGCCATCCTTTGTATTCGTCTTCAAGTACTTGAGGGAGATCGAAGTGGAAAATGGTCGCATGGGGTTGAATGCCTGTGACCCACTTGGTATAAGATTTCTAATTTCCAGTGTAGCTATTTGTGGCCTGACTCCGCATGTGCGTGATCATGCTTCATTTCAAACCGGTCTAAAATACGTATTTTTTTCAAATTTTCTACAAAATTTTATTCTAGTTATGTTTAATTTATGAACTAATTTTTACCAATTTCAGAGATATATATCTATTTATTGTGGATTTTTAACTATAGGGGTGTTTTTGTCATTTTAAATTATTGACACATGAGTAAAATACCCCTACGTTTAAAAATTCAAAATAAATATATATATGTTTCCAAAATTAGTAAAACTTGGTTTATAAATTAAACATAAGTAGATTAATTGTTTTGAAAAAAAATTTAAACAATATATTTTTTGACTAATCTGAAATGAAGACATTTACGACCGGTCTCAAATGAACATTTTGCACTCTAAAAAGGGGTGTTTTTGACAAAATCAACTAATTTTGTGATTTGGGTATTTGCATAATAAACTTCTAAATTTAAAAATGTTGCAAAATGAAACTTTCCTGTGCTAATAGTTCCTGTTGCAGATACCCAGGCCTAACGAGCTTTGGCAATGGAGAAGAAAGAGGAAAATACCATGTTTGATTAGTTCATTGATAAGGTTGTTGTAGTATCGTACTCCTTTGGGATTAACTGCACCCCTCCCATCTAGAACAATCAAAATCAAAATAAAATATACATGGTTAAGCGACTCAAATTCATTTGCATGTCTGACCTAGAAATAAATTAAGGTAGGATATATGTACTTGGGATGAGTCTAGACCAAGAGATTGAGAATCTGTAGGCCTCAAGGCCCATTTTCCTCATCAGCTTCACATCTCCCTGAAAGGCTCTCAATCAATAGAAATAGATAATTAATGAAAATGACATTGATCAGATTGACAGATTATCTAATCTGGGAAATTCAATTACTGGAAATTTCGATCCAGGGACAGCAGCTGGATGTTCCACCGATGATCATACAATATTTTTTTCCTAATTGTTCCAACTGGAAATGTACTTTATAAAGTCTTTTTTTTACAACTCAATCAATCATTCCAACTTTTTTTAAAAAAAAAATTTTTGCTCAATGGATAACAGCCATGCTAGAATTTGCTGCAGATACCGCTTCTACCAACTGGAAAATGAAACACCTCGAGGTCGAACCTGGGCTGCTAACACCGAGGCTAGGGTTGTACACCTGTGCATGCAATTGGTGGGTGTACCTTATATTTATGGTATTGATCAGCAGCGACATCTGCTATGCTCTTGTCTGGCATCTTCCCTGCAATTAATCACCAAAATTGTTGGAAACCTTTGGTTCTTGGCAATCTTGGCAGCAAAAAATAAATAAAATTAAAGAGTTTTTTTTATAAGAATTAGAATAAGCTTATTCGTCTATAAATACATAGCATCCGATGAAGCTGAAAATTTAATAAATTTAAGGTTTATATTGAACGGCTTCAAGGTTTTAAATTAGGGTACAAGTTGGTATCGGGTTGGTCCGAACCTGCCCAACTTGACCCGGTTTCAAAACTAAGTTTGCAATTTATTTTTAAAAAAATTCCAAATTAGACATGTTTCAGCCCGACTCGAGAAACCTGGAATCAATATCATGTTTGCATTAACCCGGTACCAAAACTTGACCGGGTCTGAACCCGACGTTCTCCCTATTTTATTATAATATTATATTTGTTTATGCATTAAGTATTTCAACTATAATTATAAAAGTTATTTCATATAATCATAACCTAATTAAAATGTAAAACTTTTATTCCAAAACTTAAATGTTACATACATTTGTCTATAAAAGTTGAATATATTGTATCTACGTTAATTTTATTTACAAATAATTATAAATATACCAACAATTTAAAATTATTGTATATATACTAATTAACTACAAGATATATAAGTTTTACTTTCATTAAACTTCGGATAGTGATTTCATGTAATCTTATTTATTTTTCTTAACTTGATTGCTATGTATAAATCAATTACATTTATTGTATTTAGAATTATTTTTTAATTAAAAGACCAACTTTCATCAATACCAAAGATATCATAGGTCATATAACTATATTCATGTGTAAATTATTGATGTGTAAATGCAATAATGTTTTAAATTTTTTTTATTTATATCGGTAATTTCAACTTTTATTGATTTGAGAATGACCCGAATTTCAACTCGAAACTAAGACCGAAACCAATGTTAACTTGATTCAAATCCAGATTTTAATATTAGGGTTTGGATTTGGGTTTACTTAAACCCAGTAGGCTTCGGATTTGGGTTCACTCAAACCCGGTACAACCCGACCTAAGTTGCACCCCTAGTTTTACACCGGCCAAGTGATTAAACCCAGTAATTGATGTTATAGATGCTAGAAAGCTTACTTATACTTGATTGAAATCTAGATTTCATATAATTAAGCGATTTTGTATACCTTAGTGTGAATAATTATAGGACTTATTCAAATGAAGCTAAGTTTTTTAATTTTGCAAATTAACCTTCATTTATGCATTTTTCTTTTTCAGATCCCCTCCAACTAACGTTTACTCAGAATAATTAATTATATTACACTACCCTGATGATTTCTCAACAAAAAATAACAAAACTGTAAAATTAAAAAGCACCGACTAATTTTGAACTTTTGCTAGTAAACATTCAAATTCCACGCAAATTATTTAATAAAGGACATGAATAATTTAAAGGTTGAGTAGGTTTACTTTCAATTAAAGTTGGCTCGGTCATCAGAATTGGTTCGGTTACCAAGCTTGTGCGTCTACCACGAATTCGATCAGGGCTGGTTGGGAGACATCCCATATTCCCAGTGGTCGAATGAGATGAGATTTTCTGTTACCATGAAAACTTTTTTTCTCCGCAATATTATTTTTTCATTCCTAATAAAAAATTTCATTCCCAATATATAATAACTTTACTTTTAAATTCAAAATATTATTTTTTCTTATTTTCTATAAAATCTCTCATTTTTCAATTCATAATAACCCCTCTTCATTGAATCTATTTATCATAATAAAATTGAGTAATTTGTAAATATACCAATTTAGTTTGATCGACACATAATTTCAGAAATTGTAAATAACCTTCACATAGTTTAACCATAATTACAAATAACCCCCATGTTGTTATGAAGCCGTTACTGTATCGTCATGGCATAGGGGTTATTTGCAATTATGATTAAAAATGTGGAGTTATTTGAAAAACTTAAATATACCACTTAATTTCTGAAATTGCAAATATGCTCACATAGTTTGCATATTTTTACAAATATACTCACACTATGATTATGTTATGATTGCGTGGAGGTTATTTGCAATTATGGTTAAAACTATGTAGGATTATTTATAATTTCTAAAATTACATGGGTATATTTACAATTTTGATCAAACTACATAGGTATATTTGCAAATTACTCAGTAAAATTATATTAGATGCTTTCGACATTCGTGAATCTATAGAAGAAAAAAATATAGCTGAAATCAGTTGGTACTTTTTTATCCTCCTTATTTGATCCAGCGTAGAGAAAGAATTACAACTCTCTAAGTTCATGTAGAGATAAAGTGGATGAGTGAGTTTTCTTACAATATTTTATGCTTTGTAAGATAATACATTGGCTCGGCTCCCCCATAGGGAAGTCTTCTGGGAATCAGGGTTCTCCCTCTAGAAGATAGAAAACTACGCGTGCAGCAAGATTTTGGAATTCCCATCCGTTTACTAAAACGGCTCTAGTATTAAGGATCATGTGGTAATTAAAATAAAGGATAATTTACAAATATATCCACACCGTTCGATCATAATTGCAAACATACACATATAGTTTCAGAAATTGCAAATAATACCCATATAGTTTAATCATAATTGCAAATACTCATACTGGTATGACATTGTTACTACACAATCACAATACGAGTATATTTACAAAGATATACAAACTATATGAGTATATTTGCACTAAATATACGTGTTGCATTTGCAATTATGGGAAATTATATGAGAGTTATTTATAATTTTTGAAACTCAAATTATGTAAAAAGATTTGCAAATCACCCTAAAATAAAAGATAATAAAAATATTAAAACGCTAGTAAAGTTCTACAAAAACTTATTAAATGTCGTTCATTTTTATATTAAAAAAGTCTCATTTTACATATCGTCTAATAATAAAATATGTCTACCGGTATCTATCTAATGGCTGGATTATACATCCTTTCATTCTCATACCAATAGCAAAATAATTGGAAATGCGAAAACAAAGATGTATTTATGCAGTAGATGGTCTATTTTATTCGTAATATATAGATGGAATACGGAGGTTGAGTTATGTTTTCCGTGCGATTAAGTATTTTCATATCCTTTTCATAACCTTTAAAAATTAACATTTTTTGCCAAAAAAAATTAACATTTTAAATCTATATATATTTATATTATGAATTTTTTGTGGGACCTTTTTAGATGAAATCAAAATGCAACCACTTACATTATTTAGGGTGTTTTTGACAATTGATAGAAAATGTCAAGTTAAAACTTTTCAATCTAAAACTTGTCAATCTCCATAACTATCATATTTTTTAATCATTTTTTCACATTTTCCTATACAACTACCCTACTTTTTAATCATTTATACACAATTATCCACACAACTAACCTATCTATTTTAACTTTATCCTCTTTACTACTCATCATTACCCTTATCATATTACATCATTTGACAACTTTTACTATCCCAAATTTTCCATCAAAAATTTTATTTATTACCAAACACACCCTTAAATTCATTTAACCCTTAAATTCATTTATTATACCAGAGGATCAAAAGTACTTCAATCCAAGTTTTAAGTGAGCCGTGCTTGCGTAAAAATATATAATGTTGTAAATTATAAAAACAGTCAAATCCATTAGTACATGCGTTAAAAAATTATTTGATGTATCAAATAATTTTCTACAATTAATTTTACACAGTTATCAAACATAAACCATGTGTATCGATCTTAGATTTGCATGAAACTTTTTTCTAATTAAAAAAAAGGGTTCTAAATGCAATTGACAGAGTAGATTTCGAATCATCACCTTGGGCCATGTTTAAATCGGTTCCCAGGTCGCACGAAATAGAATCCATAGATCCATTTCAGATGTCAACTAATTAACTTCATGAAATGAAATAGGAGAAAATTACCTGCATGGGTGAAAGTATCCCAAATGCTGGGACTTCTTCCATCCTCCGCTACTGCACCTTCCGCCTACACCAGTAAAATTCAAGCACAAGAAAGAAAGACAAAAAGACCATCCAAAGGGAATTCAAATTCAAGGGATAATAAGGACATGGATGGATATATAGGAACCTGAAAAGCAGATGTTCCAGCGCCCAAAACAAAGTCAAGGGGGAAGTCATCCACGTTGACATTTGTGATGTTTTGGGAAAAGCAGAATCCTGCTGAAGTGATGAGAAGAAGAAGAAGAAGACGAAGACGACCCAACAGCATCCTGAAAGCTTGGTAGCTAACTAGCTAGAACTACTGCTATTTTACAAAGCAAGGCTATAAGGAACCGCACCCCACTTCGAACCACACTTCTGTCGTAGTCACGGGCGGATTTATTCTGTGGACGCTGTGAAAGGAGCAGGAGCTAAAATAGAAATGATCTGTGGCTGTGACTGAATGCATGGATACAACGTGGGTAAGCAAATCACACGGCACTTTATCCTAATTGGATGGATAGATTTGACTGCTATTCTTCTACCTGCAGAGTAGCATAGTTTACAAAGTAAAATATTATCAGTGTTTACAAAGTAAGGTGGGTTCAAGTTCTAGCTATCTAGAACTACAGAGTTGCTAAGATATTTTTAATATATTTAATGATAAATATTTTAAACCGATAAAAAGTTGATGAATTTATCGATTCATTAGTATATTTATTAAATATATTTTTAAGATATATTGTTACTATGTGGAATATAAGTTTTTAAATAAGATATATAATGAAATTATGGTTTACAAATAAAAAATGAAGGCTGTTTCAAAGAATGATTTGAAATTGAAAAAAAAAAAAAAAACTAACATAAACTTGTGAAGTAGGAATTAGCCAAGTGATATTACAACGGATGTGTGAGTGTAATATCCCGACTTCGAAGTTGGAGCGTTGTCTCCTTCTGATACAAAGTTTACAATGTAATAAAAAAACAACATGAACTTAAATTAAATAGAGTGGAACAAAGCTGAGAATTGACCAATTAAATAGCATAAGGAAGTGGCTTTCCAAAATAAGGTAAAAGTAGGGTTGACTCTAAACAGAACCTACCCAATCTAAGTGTGTGCTCTTTACTAAATATTTAATTACTATTTTTAGGGAAAAATTCATATATACTCACAAATTTCATTTTTAATTTCATTTATACCTAGAAAATTATTAAAATTCTCAATATATCCATATATTTTACATAAAATTTTATTTATAACTGTACTGTTAGGGATCCGTTAAAGGGACTGTTAGAATTTATGTGAAATAATAAATATGCCTAAGGTTCAATATAAGTTGGGGTTGGTGTGCAAGATGAAAATTTATATTCAAATAATATATGATTTTATAGCTATAAAATTATTAAAATTTATTAAAAATAAATTTTTAGTTATAGAATCACAATTAAGGCTTATGTATATAAGTTATTTTGTAGGGTGCTAAAGATTCCTCTAATAGATCCCTAACGACATAAGTATAAATACAATTTTAGACAAAGTACGTTGGTATATTTGGAAGTTCGTAGATATATGTGAAATTAGAAAAAAAATTTGTAGGTGTTTGTGAAAATTTTCCTGTTTTGACTTGTCATAAAATAGATTAATTTGTATTTTTTTAGTTATTTTTGTGAAGTTGTTAACCAAGATGTGCATTCTTCATAAACTAAAATTTACAACTTACCGATATGCATATTTTTAAATTTTACATATAGGAGCATTGTGGTCATTTTTAAATGTGAAATAACCACAATATCCTTGTATTAAGACTAAAAATTATATTTTCGTCAAGAATTAAAAATACATACAAACATGTCTAGAATAGTAAATCTCGATTTATGGATAATATACATTTAAATTTACATTTTTTAAAAACTAAATATGCAAATAAATGGATTTTATGACTAGTCGGACATGCCTTCATTTTTGAGTGGGCGTTGATGATCATCCAGCTTTTATATTTTTTGCTATGGGTGTATTTAGTAATAAATAAAACTTTTAATGAAAAGTTTTGAAAAATAAAAGTTGTCAAATGATATGATGTGATAGGAATAATAATGAGTCGTAAAGATGATAAAGTTAAAATATACAGGGTAGTTATGCGGATAGTTGTGTAGAAATGATTGAAAAGTAGGGTAGTTGTATAGGAAAGTGTGAAAAATAATTAAAAAATATGATAATTGTGGAGAGTGAAAAATTTTTAACTTGACATTTTCCATCAATTGCCAAACACACCATATATATCTAAATACAACAAAAATCAATATATTTTTAGCAAAATATTCTTGACTAAAACTTAAATCTAGACGGAAAAATAAATCTTGATGTATATAGTTATAAAAAAAAAAAAAAGTTGTAACAATAAAAAAAATCTAAGGGTGTGTTTGGCAATCCATAAAAAATGTCAAGTTAAAACTTTTTAATCTAAAACTTTTCACTCTCTATAACTATCATATTTTTTAATTATTTTTTCACATTTTCCTATACAACTACCCTACTTGTCAATCATTTCTACACAACTATCCACACAATTAACCTATCTATTTTAACTTTATCCTCTTTACTACTCATCATTATCCCTATCATATCATATCATTTGACAACTTTTACTCTTTAAAACTTTTTATCAAAAATTTTATTCATTACCAAACACATCCCAAATCCCTAAGTACAGATGAGAAAGAAGAAAATAAACTTTGGGTGTGTTTGGTTGGAGGTAAAACTTTTGATGAAAAGTTTCAGAGGTAGAAGTTGTCAAATTGATAGAAAATAATGTGATATAATAGGGGTAATGATGAGGAGTAAAAAGAATAAAGTTAAAATAGATAGGTTAGTTGTATAGATAGTTGTGTAGAAATGATTGAAAAGTAAGATAGTTTGTATAGAAAAATATAAAAAAATAATTAAAAAATAAAATAATTATAAAAAATAAAAAATTTTATGTTGAAAAATTTTAATTGACAAATTTTGTCCCAAACAAACACACGAATAGGTTTTAACAAGTTTGGTAGAAAACGCAGGCAAAACTGTTCAAGTGTTGTCAAAACCTACTGTCTTGTCATGTTTTTGACGTATGCTGAAAATGTGTAGTTATTTATTGTCTGACCACCGGCTTTGTCGCCGCTTGGTAACCGGGCTGGTGGTGATTCAGCATACCTCAGGTTCGAATCTTCTCATGCATCTCGGTTTTCATAATTTAGTTTCCTTTGCAGGGTTTTCATAATGAGTCATGATCATTTACGGCATCCGTCGGGCCTAAAAATACAGGGACCAGATTTCTTGCACCCGCGAGCAGGCAGCGCTCCCTGCTCCCAGTGCATATACTTTTCTTATTTTTATTTTTTTTAAAATTTTTTTTATAAAACTGTTAATTTAGGTGGATTTAATATGCGTATAAATTTTTACTATTTTTGGAGTATTTTAGATATTTGCCACTGATTTTCAAAAATAAAAAATAAATATTTAAAATACCAAAAAAATAGTAAAAATTAATACACATGTTAAATAAACCTAGATTAAGAATGTTATAAAAAAAATTTCAAAAAAAAAATAAAATAAGTATATGCACCCGGGAGCTGAGAGCGCTGCCAGCTCCCGGGTGCAACAAATCAGGTCTCAAAAATATATATCTTATTATTATTTTTTTATTCTTTCATGTACAGAAAAATTTTAATATATTAAATTTATAAATCATATTTTACTTTAAAATGTCAAAAATAGTAATGTCTTTAAAATTTTAAAATAAATATAAATACTTAAAAATATCTAAAAATAATTATTTTATAAATTTAATACATCTAAATTTACTTCTCATGACTGTGCTAGTTTCAGCATTTTTAAGTAAAATTTAATTTATAGGTTTACTTGTTCATGAAAAAAATAAAAAAATAAATAAATAAATATCATTTAGGGCCTGACGCATGATCACGGCCGTAAATAATCACGGCGCTTTCATAATTTAATCCACGATGTATAAATATAAAAAAAAAGTACTATTGTCTGACACTGGCGTTTGTTCAGATCTGGTAATTAACTTTTTTTTTTTATATTTTGTATATACATCCATCTAACTTTATTAGATCCTGTATTTTTGGGATCCGATCTAAACATGATGATTTACCACAATAAAAATGCATCAGGAAGATTCATATTTTTATCGGGAACAATAAATATCTTATTTATAGACCATAAAATGCTCTAAACCCAATATTCTATTTTACCTCTTTCTTCAGTTTCCGTGATTCCCTGACATTGAAATTCGGATCGAGGAAGTTTTGACTTTCTTACCACATAGGAATTATTCAGGTTCACGGGTTCACCTCATATGAATGCACATGAATGCACATGCTCCTCCCGCTCTTCCCAATTTTGGACTCGGCTTTTGAGTTCCCACCATCTCAGCAATCACTCTTTCCAGAAACCAATTTTTAAATTTTGTTTTAAAAATCTAATCACGTATATTATTTAAAATATAATTTTGATTATTTATAATGAAAATAAAAAAATTAGATGTTATTGTGACCTTAAATATGTAAAAATCATAAAATTTACATGCTTAGCAAATAAAAATTAGTATAAAGTATTTTATCAAAATAAAAAAAGACTTTTTTAGACTCGTCTAAACCAAATATACTTATGTAACATTTCAGAGAACTAATTCAATGCAACAGGATCCAAAACCTCACTTTTTTATTTTTTTCGAAATTTTTTATAAGATTGTTAATATAATTGTATTTAATTTATAAGCTAAATTTTACCATTTTTTGATATGTATATATATATTTTTGATTTCTTAAAAATAGGGTACTTTATCCATTTTAAGTAACTAAAATACGCCTATTTTTAAAAAAATTTAAAAATATATTTATATATCTCCAAAAAACGTAAAACTTAATATATAAGTTAAATAAAACTACTTAACGATCTTATAAAAAAATTTCGAAAAAATATAAAAAAGGGATTTTGCACCCTGGTGCATTGGATTAGTTCTCAACATTTTAGATCATACAAATATTATTTTGTATATTATTTATAATCTAAAAATATATACACCATTAATATCCTTATATCATAATTTTTTAATTAACACAATTATATTTGAATTATTTTCATTATGAACAGTCAAAATCATATTTTAAATAATATGTGTGGTTAGATTTTTGAAACAAAATCAAAAAATTGATTTTTGGCATGAGTTCCTATTGAGATTGTACCGTTCTCCCCAATTTTTAATAGGTTCCATAGAAATAGAGCCATATAATCTCCTAAATTTTTAAGATTTTAATTTTAATGTAAAATCTAATTCATTCATTGTATTTGATATTATTTGTTTATCTAAGAGATCAAATTTCATCCCGAACAAACATGTTTATAAGCCACATTTGTCGAAAAATATATATTCATGTGTAAAGTACGAAAAATACCTAGATTATTTTTATATGTATTAAAATGTAATGGTACTTATAAAATTATTTATTCACATAGAATGATATTTTAAATAGTTTAGATGTTGAAAATATAATCTTAAAATTAATATTTAGCATTACATTATTTTATTATGTTGATTTTTAATGAGGCCCGTGCACAGTGGTATTAAATAAATAAAAGAAATTACTTATTAAATACAATAAATAAAATAAATTTTACACCAACCATCAATATTTTAATAACTGCATGAAGATGTACGTGCGGCTGATGCAATAGAGAGGATCCTATTGCACCGTGGAAACATGACTGTAATTTTTAGCTATTTAACCATCGTGTTTTTATGCCTTTGTATTTCAATTATTTTTTATTTTCCAATATCTTTTTGTCTAATTATTCATTCCCAAACTCTTATTAACTATGATTAGATATTTTAATTATTTAATTATCCTACTTTTTTCATTTTTAACATTATATTATAATTATTTTCTCATATATCTACGTATAATAACCCGATCTATTCCTAATTTGCATTCCCATTTTACTCTCTAATCATTACACATTACTCTTTTATTTTTAGGGTGTGTTTGGCAATTTACAAAATTTGTCAAGTTAAAACTTTTCAATCTAAAACTTTTCATTTTCCATAACTACTCCTTTCTTTAATTATTTTTTACACATATTTCTATACAACAACCCTACTTTTCAATTATTTCTACACAACTACCAATACAACTAACCTATTTATTTTAAATTTATTCTCTTTACTCCTCATTATTACCCTTACAATATCACATCATTTTCTACTGATTTAACAACTTTTAAATAAAGGGTGTGTTTGTTTGGGGCCAAAATATATCAATTAAAACTTTTCAACCCAAAACTTTTCACTCTCCATAACTACTATATTTTTTAATTATTTTTTCATATTTTTCTATACAAACTACTCTACTTTTCAATCATTTCTACACAACTACCTATACAATTAACCTATCTATTTTAATTTTATTCTATTTACTCATCATCATTACCCCTATTATATCACATCATTTTCTATCAATTTAACAACTTCTACCCCCAAAATTTTTCATTAAAAGTTTTACCTCCAACCAAACACACCCAAAAAATTTTTCATCAAAAATTTTACAACTTCCCAACACACCCATAAAATTCATCTTATTCTCATTTTCCCATGCCGACCATGTTGTTTTAGTTGTTACGTGGCAGGGATGGGCGCCCCTAGGATGCTTGTTGGAAATACGCGGCCGTAAGGATAACGTCGCGGGGCCATTCTTCGATTTTTACGCATTCTCATATCTGCTGATACATGGGAGAGTTCCCACCGGCCTCAGCAGTAATTATCCTCAAAATTTTTATTTTTATTTTTACTTCAAAAATCTCAACATACATATTATTTAGAATATAATTTTAATCAGTCACAATGAAAATCATAAAAATTCAATAGTGTTAATTAAAAATTACAATACGAGAGTGTTAAAGATATATGTTTTCTGATTGCAAATAGTATGTACATTTAAATTTACGTAATCTGAAATGTTATTCACGTTATAGATGCCAGTCTAAAAAGACCAAGTGCATATTCCAATTCTAGATATTGCTACAAAAAAATAAACTCTCCAATCCAGACCTCTTGCACTTCATGCATGATTTTTCGCGAGGCAAGCTAGTTGCAGGATTTTGAAAATAAAAGGTATGTTTGTTAACGAACAGAACTTTTGATGAAATGTTCTAAAGAGTAAAAGTTGTCAAATGATATGATATGAATAATGATGAGTAGTAAAGATGATAAAGTTAAAATAAATAAGTTAGTTGTATGAATAGTTGTGTAAAAATGATTAAAAGGTAGGATAGTTATATAGGAAAATATAAAAAAAATAATTAAAAAATATGATAGTTGTAGAAAGTAAAAAACTTTAACTTAATATTTTTTATCAATTAACAAATATACTCAAAATATCGTGTATCTCTATACATATATATGCATATATGTATATATATATTTTTTAAATGGTTACCATTGAAGCCCGTGGGAACAGCACGGGCGTCCAGAATCAAGATATGGGCCATATGGCCGCCTTCAGCCATAAAAAAACACAAAAAGAATACGGCCGCCTTCATCACGTGGACTTAATAAGCTGATGCTCTGACAAGGCAATCGTTGGCTTTTTATTTATTTATTTATTTAAGTGGTCAATCCTTTTCTTTTTAGTACGCTCTGATCGAGAAAGCTGAAGAGACTGGTGTTCTTCCACTCTGAGGCCATGTCGCGATTTCAAACGTAAGGGGCCCATCTGTCAAATCTTACGAAACCGCCAAACATGTCCCCGGTACCTGTCGCTGCTCCATCACTTTATCTTTCGCAAATGGACAACACGCTATCATGAAGGGGAAAAGCAAATGTGGCGTTTCCTCGACCCTAACGGATCTGTTACTGTTTAAAAAATCTACTTTTCCATTGCAAATTTTTCACTCTCCTTACTTTTTTTTATTTTTTATTTTTTTATTTTCTTATATAAATTACTCTAATTTACTATCATTTCAATACAGCTATCTATAAAATTAATCTATCTATTTTAATTTTATTCTATTCACATCTCATTATTATCTATATTATATTATATCATTTTATATCAATTGATAATTTTTACCTGATTTAAATTATATATCAATGATAGAACTTAAACCTTTACTCCTCCTATGCAAATATATTTTGGGTAGAAACTTGGATTGTAATTCAAGTGATTTAAGTGTTAGTTTGAGTTAATTCACATGAAGAAGAGTAATACACAACGAAAATAATCTATAGTCTAATTAAAATCTTTTAAAAATACAATAATGTATAATATATTTTTGAATAATTTAACTTTTAAAAATAAAATAAAAGAAGATAAGTAATAAATGTAAAGGTAAATAATATAAATGTAAACGTAAATGAGAGTGATACAATTTATTTGTAAACTAAAATTCAGCATGACAAATATGTATTCAAATATAAGCAAAAATAATATAACGGAAGCTGATCGTGTGCGTCCGCATCGAACTGAGCTCAACTTCATCCGCGCCTACGTGGTCAACTAACGTGCGTCGGATCGCGGATGTGAGTTGCACGGAGATTTTGCAAAATAACCTAGCCTGTCAACGACAAGACAAGAGGGGCAGGGCGGAAAAAATAGTGCTGCCTCCCTCCCCATTTGAATCACACAGCTGGAAAAAGAACCCAAGCTCCCCGAACTGTTTTCGCAGCTCCTTCTCCTCCCTCTCTTGCGTTGCCGGCAACCGCAGCACCTCCTCCTCATCTCTCTCTTGCGTCACCGGTCGTCTTACGTTGGGGATACCTTCGCCGGTATCCTTTTTTTGCTGCTGCTTCCTAAATCGTTTCTGCAAATCCTCCTCCCTCGTCTTTCCTCTCTCTCTCTCTCTCTCTTTCATTTCCCTCTATCCCAACTCGCCCTAGCCATAGAGATGCCCCTGCCCATTACACTTTGCGATGTTCAAACATTGCTAATATTCTGCAGATTTCAAAATCACTTCTCCACTCGATTTTTCCTGCCATCCTCTCTGTTGCAGCACCCTTTTTGTCGTGCCCTCCTCTCAAGGACAACGGTTCATATACAGGCGACGGAGCAAAGTGACTTATTTTCTAAATCCACATTAGGCAGAAGAACCGATCAACTTGTCTGCTACATGGATGGTCTTTCTTTCAAGCAGAAACTATAAATTTCTACACTTCTTGAGCCAGCAAATGCTCAATTATTTCACCTTAATCGACATAATCAGAGAAGAATTTGTATTCATGCACCACCTATAGTGTGGCTTGTTGTTTCAATTGAATTTTGGTATGATTTATACATATCGCATGTTCCCTAGATGCGATAACATCAGCCAGAGTATCACGCCATGCTTTCGAGAGGTTGGATGGATAAATCTACTATTCTTATCATGCTTTGATACCTTCTGTGATGCTACTTGAGCTTAGCCATTGACGCTAATTAGCTAGAGAGATTTCATGATCTCAGCTGAAAACATGCTTGAATTAGGCCTTCCCATTAATTTTACCGGTGTAGTTCGGATGATGGGTTGTTTGGGAGGCTTAAAAAGGAAATAAATAAATCAAATCAGCATCCTTTTCATAAAAAAAAAATAATAATAAAAATTCGAATCAGTATCCTCAATGTATTTTGCCACAGCATCCTCAATGTCCGGTCTGCTATTAGCATCTTCATCCTTACTAGTGACTGCGATAGAGAGCTCCGCCAGCTAAGTGCGATTTTCCAACGGAGAGGAAGGGGAAAATGGAGGAGGGGTGAGAGAAAGAAGAGGATAAAGGAGAGAAAGAGGGAAGGGGGAAATGGGTACCGTAGCAGCAGCGACGAACTGTGATGATGTAGACGACTGGCAGAAGGGAGATGATGATGGAGAGGGGTACCAAAAGAAGTGGGGGGGGGGGGGGGGGGGGGTTGGGGAAGGGGGAAGAGTGAAGACGATCACGAGACATCAGAGAACAGGGATTGACTTTTTTGGTTTTTTGCTAGTATCTTAAAACGTAGGGGCTTACCTGCAAAAATTCCCATAAGCCAAAATCCGACGGCGCACAGCTCCTCAACCCGAACCGACGAATGCGATTCAACGCATTGTGCGTGGCCGAAGTCGTCCAGACTTCGGTTCGGATGCATAGGATCAGCGTCCTAATATAACATATATAAATATGATGAAATATTTTCACCGTTAGATGACCAAGTGCATGGTTGACACGAGCACGTGTAAGGATGTGTAGTGTAGAGCAGGAGGTCATGGTTCGAAGTTTGACAGATTACCCCTCTAAAGTTGTCTTCGGTGAGTTATTTGGTCATCTAAAAGGGCAAATCAAAAAGTGACAAAAATCACATTAATGTTATACTAATGTGTTGAGATGCCTCTACATTATATCGCACTTTATGGAATAAAAATTTCAAAAAAAATATCCTTCATTTTGGAAGAAAAGATATAAGAGGACCGATCTTTTCAGACCGGTCGGAAATCCGGTGATTTCCGACCGGTCCAAAAATATATTTTTTTTATTTTTTTTTGAAAAATAATTTTATAAACTTGTTAATCTAGTTATATTTAATTTATAAATCAAGTTTTATCATTTTTAGATATGTATATATATTTATTTTGGATTTTTAAAAACAGGGGTATTTAAGTCATTTTAAATATTCTTAAAATGACATAAATATCCCTGTTTTTAAAAATCCAAAATAAATATATAGATATATCCAAAATTAATAAAACTTGGTTTATAAAATAAATATAACTAGATTAACAAGTTTATAAAATTATTTTTCAAAAAAAAAAAAAAAAAAAAATTTTGGACCGGTCGAAAAGATCATGCGTCAAGATATAAGTATGAAGGATAAAATAAAATAGTGATTTTTTTGTGCATGACAATCAAAAATAGATAATCTTCGCCATTTACGTTGTGAGAGATCAAAATCTAAATTTGAAAGCGGTGAAATCCTTTTTTGCTCTAAAAAAGAATAAAAGATAAGTGATTTTTACTATGTATGTTTGTCAGAGATCAAAATTTAGTTACGAAGATCTTTACTTATGAAAGATCAGGAAAAAGGAAGATGTATTAAATAAGATTGCTATACTATTTATTTTGCAAGGTCAAGAAAATGAGATAAGAGATATAATATCTTTATCGTAAAAGAAGAGAGTGATTAACACTCTTTGGTATGTCCGCAAGGCAGTGCTCGCTGCACCATAAAATCATATGGTTGACTTTATAATATGTGTTTTTTCCTTATATTGAAAAGCTTGAGATACTTTTAGAGTGCATTTGATCCTATAAAAATCACGAAAAGTTATAAGAATATATCATTATATAGTTATCAGATTGACTTTGTAGCATGAATCTCTTTATGGAGCGACTAATATGGTGATAATATATCATTGTTTAGAGTCAACTGATAACAATCTTTCTACAACTGCACGGGTTGTAAATTATAATATATAAAATATCAATCTCACAAGGAATTTAAGACTTAAGATATTAGATTTAAACACCTTATTACCAAAATTAAAAGAATAAGATAAGAAGGAAGGAAATATTAAGAAAATTGATCTTAAGAATGTAGAACAAAATTAGAAATCATAAGATAAAACTATCTAGAGTTTAGGGTTTCACATACATATTCTGTAATGGATACGTAATATATTTACTTAATCCAGTTATTAAATGTTAAAGAAAAATAAACACTAAATTATCCTTACGTATTCTCTCAAAACCTGTAAGACATAATCCTAATATTCTTAACTATCTATTTTCATGGGATTAAGTTGATTTATAATTCATTAAGTATTGTGACAATTTGTGAAATTCCTCAAGGTCATCAAGCCTATTCTCATAATTTTAAATTTTCAGACTTAATATCTTGATTGTCATATATTAGACTTTCAGATTTTGATTCTTTTACCTAATATATGAGAATCATTACCAAAGTATAGGCTTTACACTAAGCAAATATTAAATCATAAGATATTAAATTAACATATAATATTCTTCATAAATAAATTAAAATCATAATATCTACTATATTTTACGCATGCTACATCCTAAACTCTAGATTAAGGACTTCGCCTAATATATTTATAATCAAATCCAAATATAAAATAAAAATATGTCTCAAGTAAGTCGTAAACAAGACAATAAAATTTAAAAAAAGAAGAAAATAAAAGCTTATTAGTTAGAAGCTTCAATGGTATCTTAAACACTTCAAGTACTATGCTGCCCCACTTCTCTTCTTATGCTCTATACCTTTTCTCACTCTCCTTACCTTAAATTAATCTCCGAGAATATTCTGGGATGCTTTGCAATATGTACAAGTGTTGTTTATATAGTGTACCTAAAATGACTTGTGCAAAACCAACGCAATTGCGAATCAATTATGCAAGTCCACTAGACTTAAAAATATTTTAGGTCTTAAAAATTGCCAGAAATCTACTATTTATGTAAGTTCAATTGTTTTTTACTAAACCTGAAAAGAATTTAGGTCTCCAGCGAAGCACGTTTTACTCTATGTTGATCACTGTTTTGCCTCCTTCTTGATTCTTTTAAATCATTAACTTGAATGAGTTTTGGTTCTCATACTTCAAATTTTCTCGAAATGGGTTGTATCACACCAATTTTACCAATAATTACAATAATTAATCAAATATGAGTGATTTACATTAAACGAAGCTAAATCCATCAAAATATGACTTAAGTCATTTTAATTACTCAAATTCTCATCAAATTAATATTCAAAATACATAGTATAAAAATGACTTAACATCAAGATGATAGACTTTGGTATTTTTGCCTTTTCTAAGAGGACTTAGTTTATGGATTGTATACTTTTACATTAAAAAGTTTATGAAAAATTGTCATTATGACGAGGTGAAAATGATTAGTCTCTTGATATTAATGACAAATGGATCGTATTTGAATATTTAAACTCTAACCTTTAACAAAAACTTTAGTATTCCCCTTTATCAAACATCATTATCTTCGAATTTTGATCTTCTCAGACCGGTCGACCAGTCTTGCGAGTCGTCCAATTCGTTTGCTTGCTACAGGTAAAAATGGGGCCGTTGGATGAACCTTTTAAAATAGCAGCTTACAAGATGAAATTAATGCTTGGAAAAATAACAAGTTGACCCCTTGTGAGATGTACCTATTTACGGAAAAGCCACAACACCCAACTTTTCTCCTCTCTCACTAGATGCAGCTTTTGTAGAAGAGATTCGTCAACAATAGTTGCTCAAGGCTTGCGAAATCATTCCCTCAAAATAGCTAATACGAGATTCTGAAACCACAGCCTCTTAAGTCTCACCCCTTCTATCTGGCGACGGCGACCCAATCCCCTTTTCTTCCTCGCTCGTGATCTGGGGAAGTGTGGGGACCTCAGCACTGACCGGGGAGAAGGGGTGGGCTCCTCGAGCAGGGGAGGGAAAGCAAAGTCCGATGGCTGATCTTCTGGGGGAGGAGTTGCAAACCTTGCGACTAGCTAGCGATCACGACTGTCGGAAAATAATCCTCGGCGATAAACCAGCGGTCCTCTGCTCAATATGGACGCGCAAGCATTACAACAAGGAAGTCTTTAAAGCTACTATGCGCAAGATCTAGCCAACGGTCGGCAGAGTGACGATTACGCAGGTTGAAGACAACTTATTCCTTCTGCATTTCGAATCAAATGAGGATCGTGACCTTGTGCTAAGGGGCCGTCCCTGGACATACGATCGGCAACTTGTGGTGTTGCAGGAGCTCCTCCAGCCTGTTTCGCTGGGCGACGTCATGATGGCTTCATCGCCTTTCTGGATTCAGATCCATAACGCACCGTATCTGCTTGACAAAATGTCTCTGGGGAGGGCAGTTGGCAATTCTTTTGATCAATGCATCCAGGTTGAACGCACGGATTATCTTATTAGAGTTCAAGTTATGGTGGACTTAACGAAGCCTTTGAGACGGGGAATCTTCATTCAAATTGATAATTCAGATAGGCAATGGCTGCCATTTCTGTATGAGAAATTACCCACTTTCTGCTATGCCTGCGGGAGAATCGGGCACACCTACAAAGACTGTCAACTTCATCAAAGTCCTCTTAACAACGTAAAGGAGGATGACTTCCCATATGGCAACTTCATGCGGGCCGGCTTTCAGCACCTTCCTGGGCAGAGGAGCAAGGGGAAGGGGCAGCAGGGGGTCCCTCGCCTATATGGGAACCAGGCGGCAGCAGTGCCCCGGTCTCCTCCATCCACGACAGCCCCATCAGCGTCTCACCCCATGGCTGTGCTGGATGAGTCTACCAGATGTTCTACCCCCACTTGCAGCCACGACCTTTCTGCTCCAGATAGTCCATTGCTAACTGCGGCACAGCATGATGCTGCTTCTGATGACCCGCTCCATGCAGCCTGTCCTCATTCCACACATCCTGCGGTGACTGAACATACTAGGCCAAGGGGGCAGCAACAAAGTGAGTCTCAACCGGGGGCTACCGTGGCTGCAACACCCTCTATCATCCCTCTGTTGTCAGCTGCTCATGTCAAGCCGCGAGGGGGGCAGTTTCTGCCAGGCCAAGGGGGGCGGCTGGTGTGCGACCTAAGCCGAACGGAACCTGGGATGGGGGCAGCCGATCTTGCTCTTTCTCCCGCGTTAGGTAGGGAGCCTACACGCAAATGGAAACGTCGTGCTCGTGCATTGCCCACGTGTGACGGGGGTAATGGAAAATTCACATCACAACCCATCACTTCAATCCAAGTGATCTCTTTCTGACGAGACGGGAGAGGAAATGCTTCCTGTTGATGTGCCTTTAAAGAGATGCAAGCTCCTGGGGGACGATATGGTGGAGGCTGAGGACCCCCCTCGGCCCCACCATGAGTAAATGGCTTTCTTGGCTTGGAATTGCCGTGGGCTTGGGAACCCACGGGCAATTCGGTGTTTGCTTGATCTTGTCAAGCGGAAAGCTCCCACGGTGGTCTTCCTTTGTGAGACCAAGCGCTCTTGTAAGGAAATGGACTGGGTTAAATGGAAACTGAAGTTTGATTGCTGTCTTTCGGTTGATTCTGATGATAGAAGGGGGGGACTTTGTCTTTTGTGGAATGATGCCTTCAATGTCACCATCAGAAGCTTTTCTAAACATCATATTGATGCTGACATCCAGGGATGGAGGTTTACGGGATTTTATGGTCATCCTGAGGTTTGTAAGAGGGTGGAAACTTGGAACCTTCTCTCGGTGCTTCACTGCCAATCTGACGCTCCTTGGCTCATCATGGGAGACTTTAATGAGGTGGCTGGCCCATCCGAATATAGGAGTTGTAGGACAAGACCGGAGCATCAGATGGATTCCTTTCGGCATATTATGGATGAATGCAATTTATTGGACTTGGGATTTATGACATGGCGAAATAACAGAGGGGGCACTCACAGGGTCGAAGCACGTTTGGACCGGGGTCTGGCATCCCCCCAATGGTTAACCAAATTTCCGTTTGCGAAGCTATACCATCTTTCCTCAGCCTCGTCCGACCATAACCCAATCCTCCTTATTCTCAACTCCATGCAGCATAAGAGCAGACCCAAACGTGACTTCAAGTATGAGCTTTTTTGGGCCAGAGATAAAGACACATATGATATCGTTCATCATTCTTGGACTGCATCACATATATCGGGGTCCTTTCCTTGCGACATCTTGTTGAGGAAGATCCAGAATTGCTCCGGGGCATTGGCTAGGTGGAGTACAAACAAACGTGGACGGCTTCGCAAGCTCATCATCCGGAAGCAAGAGGAACTACATCTTTTAAACTCCCAGTCCTCCTCTGTTCCACGGGATACCGATATTCAACAAGTTCGACACCAAATTCATGCTCTTTTGGAGGACGAGGAATTGCTCTGGAAGCAAAGAGCTAAGGTTCATTGGCTTCAACATGGTGATCGAAATACCTCCTTTTTTCACCGTGTGGCGTCAAATCGCCGACGATACAACTTCATTGAAGCTCTTACTGACGATGGGGGTACGTGAATCACCGACACACAGGGGATGTTGGATCTTACCCTTTCCTATTTTCGGAATGTTTTTTCTTCTTCGGGCCCTTCTGATTTGCACCGCATCACAAGCCTTGTCACAAGGAAGATATCATCGGTGTCACAAGCGACCCTTACGAGATAGGGGTGGGAATCGGGGCGGGTTGACCCGTGACCCGCCTCGACCCGCCCCTCTTTAAAGCCGGGGTGGGTCGGGATTATTTACCCGGCGGGGCGGAGCGGGTCAAGCATTTTAATTTTCTTCAAAAGTCCGGGTCGGGGCGGACCGGCCTCGCAGACCCGCCCCTCTTTAAACCCTAAAACTAACTCTGTTTTCAGCCCACGACGGCACGACCTCCCGACCTCCCGCAGCAGTGCTGCTTCCTCCCTTCCAGCCTTCACTTCAGGCTTCTAGTGCCCAGCTCGGCAGCTCAGCTCCCCCGTTCGCCTTCCATTCCACGCGTGCCTAGACATTGCCGGTCTTCCCTTCCAGCTCCCAGCTCCTCCGCCGCTCCTCCCTTCCAGGCTTCCAGCGCCCAACACCCTCACCGATCCCGGATCCTCCCTTCCAGCTCCCAGCTCCTCCGCCACTCCTCCCTTCCAGGCTTCCAGCACCCGGCACCCTCGCCGATCAGTCCCGTTCTCTCTTGTTGCGCAGCTGGGGAAAAGGTTTCGAAGTAAGAGCTCAGAAATGTAGGTTCTCTTCTTCCTAACTATTCTTTTTCTGAAAATATTATTTCATTCTGATAATCGCTTTTATTGTTGAATCTTCTGGATGATTTCCCGCACAATATACGTGTTTTTCCGACGGATCTTTCAAAAATGGAAGCCATGTTTTCCAAACGTTGATAGTTTGTTACTCCTTCGTTCCTCAAAAAACAAAAATACTTTTTTGGGTTGTACTTGATTTGCTAACTCATTCTATTCATGTTTTGGTTTTTGTTGTGGATGATTTTGTTATTTTTTTCCTTCAACTCCATCCCTAACCCCAAACCCAACCCTAACACTGACCCTAATTCTAAAAAACTTTACAAATTCAGATTACAAGCGCTGAACCTAATTGAGTCATGAATTCAGTTAACAAAATTTCCTCCAAAATTTTAGTAGAGAATTAAAACTAGGTCATGAATTTCAAGTTCAGGTTCTACCTAGTTGATTCAGACTAATTTATCGTCAAAACCTTTGCAAAGTATTCCTTATCTTTATAAATACTTCTTGCAGTGTAGAGAAGTTAAGAAAGTTTATAAGTGTATGCTATTTTTATCGGTGAATCGTCTTCATATCATGTATGACATAACAAAAGACATGGAATAAGTTCAAAGATTCAAATTGTGAAGGGAATTTTGAACAAGGTATGTTTCATTAACTTGTTCTTATATAGGTAAATAAATATTAATGTTTTATTTAAGTATTTAAGTTTTAGTTTGACTGATTAGTAATAGATTGAAGCATATAGTAGTTAAGTTTAATATAGATTTGTCGTTATACTTGCTAGGTTCATAAATTTTTTTAAAAATCCTTACTTGACCCGCATTTTTAATCCTACCCGTTGACCCGCTCCGACCCGAATTTTGTCCCGAAACCTAGTATATAAAAGTAAGGGTCAAACCGACCTTGTCCCGACCCGGTATAAAAGTAAGGGTCAAATAAGATTTTGGAAATGTAGGGTCAGGGTTGGGCACACCCCGACCCGCCCCGATTCCCACCCCTATTACGAGACCCCTATCCATGGATGAGGTGTTTTCTGCTTTAAAGGCCATGAATCCTTGAAAGGCTCCTGGTCCTGATGGTCTCCCCGCGGGCTTCTATCGCACACATTGGAGTACTGTTGGGAAGTACGTCTTCTTGATGTGTAAAGCCTTTCTGGATGATCGTTCTCCGTCGCATCAGTGCCAACACCTTCAAGCCCTCAATCACACCAACATTGTCTTAATCCCAAAGAAGGCGGGTGCTGGAAAACTTGGGGATTTTCGCCCTATCAGTCTTTGTAATGTGGCTTACAAAATTTTAGCGAAGGTACTGGCTAACCGTCTGAAAGGTTGTCTAAATGATGTGATTTCCCCTCAACAGAACGCGTTTGTACCGGGGCGCCTCATTACTGACAATATGCTGATCGCTTATGAAGTTATCCATTCCCTCCGGATGAGAAGGGGGGGAAACAAGAGTGCTTTGGTAGTCAAATTGGATATGTCTAAAGCCTATGACCGGGTTGAATGGGATTTTCTGAGTGCGATGATGGGAGCCATGAACTTTGGTCCTGTGTGGATAAATTGGATGCGCCGGTGTGTGCAGTCTGTTTGCTATCGCATTTTGGTTAATGGGCACAAGACCTCTCTCCTCACCCCACATAGGGGTTTGCGTCAGGGCGACCCTCTCTCTCCATATCTTTTTCTGCTCTGTGCTGAAGGTCTCTCTCTTCTTCTTACTCATGCTTTGTCCCTCCGGTCTTTACATGGTATCAAATTATGCCCCAGGGGACCTTTTCTTTCCCATCTTTTCTTTGCTGATGACGCCTTAATCTTTATTGGGGCTTCTGTCTCCCAGATGCGACACCTTCTCTCCATTTTGAGAAATTATAGTGAATGCTCGGGCCAAATTGTCAACATCAACAAAACGACGCTCTTCTTTAGCTCCAACACACACCCGGCTGTGCGGCGGTCTATTATTGGGGAGCTTGGGTCATGCACTCTGGATTTTCACTCTTATCTGGGGTTGCCTATTTGGCTGGGGAGATCGAAAAAGGCTATGTTTATGGATCTAAAAGATCGAGTTTGGCGAAAGGTTCAAGGGTGGAAGGGACGACTTCTCTCCTGGGGAGGGAAGGAGATTCTCATAAAAGCAGTGGCCCAAGCTATCCCAAGTTATGCTATGAGTATTTTCCTCCTTCCCAAAACTTTTTGTTCTGAATTGGAAACACGCTAAGCAAATTCTGGTGGGGGGAGCGTGAAGGGAAAAGGAAAATGAGCTGGGTTGCATGGAGTGCGATGTGCAAGTCCAAGGCTGCTGGAGGTATGGGCTTCCGCCACCTCATTTCTTTCAACCATGCTCTGCTTGCTAAACAGGTATGGCGGCTTCTCACAAACGGGGATTCCCTATGTTTTTCGGTTCTGATGACCAAATACTTTCCCCACGGAAATCTTTGGGCGTGCAAGGAGAGGCCATCTGATTCGTTCACCTGGAAATGTATCCTTAAAGCTCGGGATGTTATTCTTCGGGGATGTCGGTGGCGGGTTGGCTCGGGGAACCATGTGAGATTCTTTCATGACAGGTGGCTTCCAGTCCCAATTCAGAAGGCCGGGCCCTTACCGGCTCACATTTCTGATGACGCTATGGTTTCTTTCTTTCGAAATGCTTTGAATGGTCATTGGGAGGACACCCTTATTCTGCAAGCGGTTGGGGAGGTGGGGCACGATATCATATCGGTCATCACACCTTCCAATCTAGGTGAGGAGGATCTATGTTTTTGGGAACCGGAACCGGATGGCCATTTCTCAGTGAAATCCGCGTACAGGCTCCTCTCACAGATCCCTGAGGGGACTTCGGGAGTGGGGGATGCTGATGGTGCAGGGCAGATATTCAAATTCATATGGAAAGTTAAACTTCCAAGTAAAATTCTTATCTTTTGTTGGAGGTTGCTCTTGGATTCTCTTCCCACCCTTCTCAATTTACAGCGACGCGGTATTATGTTGGATACATCATGTCTGTTTTGTAAGGCAGCTCCGGAAGATATTTTTCATTTGTTTACCAACTGCAATGCTACCCAATGGATCTATCTGCACATTGTGGGCGATTTGCTTCCTCCGGTACAGGGCACCTCCATTCCGAAAATTTTGGGAGCTCTCGCTTCCGCAAATCGTATGGAGGTTTTTTGTTTGTTCCTCCTGTACTGTTGGCGCATCTGGCACTTGAGGAACCAACTTTGGGCTGATGGCATACCACCAGTTTTTTCCGATGTAAAGGGCTGGTGTTTAAACTTCTTGCATCAGTATGGTTCAACAATGGATTTTAGGGGACCATCCCTTTTCGACAAACCCCTGGTTGCCAGATGGAGGAAGCCAAGGGCTGGCACCTTCAAGGTAAATGTTGACGGGCGACGAAATATCCACACCAACTGTACTGGGATGGCAGCGGTTATTAGAGACTCTTTCGGATCTTTTGTTGCCGCAAAGGGATGGCGACGGCCAGAACTTCTGGATCCGTTAATTATGGAGGCTACTGCTATGTGGCTCGGTTTGAAGTGGGCGTTGGATTGTCATTTTGCTAACCTTTTGATGGAATCGGACTCATTGATTCTTATTGAGTTCTTGGTGGGTGATCGCTCTATCCGGGCTCCGGTTGGAGAGATTATCTCCCTCATTCGTAATATTTCCCTTCAGGCTCGCTCTTTCTCTTTTCAACATGTTTTACGGGCCGGGAATTCTGTTGCTCACATTTTGGCTGATTTTGTATCATCCCATTTTTTGACTGAACAAGAATGGTGGGTTACTCCACCATTTTTTATTCAGGAACACCTCTGTAAAGACAACTTTTTTGAATGGATATACGATGATAGCCCTATCCTCCCAACCTCTGGCCGTCCTCACTCCCACAGGTTGGCAGAATAGGTGCTCCTCTCTCATCTTTCAAAAAGATTCTGAAACCACAACAGCGAAATATGCATAAATCCTAAAATCTTAAATGTTGGTAAGCGACTTAACATGCACCTAATAAAACAAGATGGAAAATGTTAACTAACATCTTGAAACCAAAATTATGCTTACTGGAGTTGATGGGAAACCAAAAAATAGGCACCTAAGAAGGGGATATTCGGTAATTCAAATTTTTTAGGAACTCTGGAATGGGGTATGAGTAGAAAAAGAAATATTTTTGAAAATTATGTAATTGATATGAAACAATAGGGGTAAAGTTGGAAAAAATAAGTTTGTTACATGGTAGTTGATAGAAAAAAGAATTAGAATATAAGAATAAAAGTAAAAAATTATGATTATTAATAGATTAATAATGGGCTTTGGGAACTATGCTCCCACATCTTCCCGCACAACACTTCCCATGTCAGTTACCAAACAACCCTAAAACTCAATGGGCAAAATGTCAATTGAAAAATATCTAAAGCAATTGAAGGAAACTAGCCATAATGCACGACTAGAAAATTTTACCCAAAAAGAAAAAAAAAGAACTGTGAATATAGACTTGAATAGCAGACACCACGAATGCTCTAGCAGGTAGAATTGCAATCCAGAATATAAAGGCGCAAAATAGAAATACCCAATAGAAATCATTCGCTCGATATGGATAACTAGAAACAAAACTACGACCAATGTAGCTAAGAAATACATGTTAGCATTACGTGCATGCTAAATACAATCCATACATCCAAATATTCAAAGTCTACAAAGCTTCCAAGCAGAAACTAGATTTCAATCCTCCATATCTCATTTACATGCAAGAATCGGGATCCAGCTACTGGTACAAGAAATTACGAATTGAGACACCCCACATATGCAAAGATTGCAAGGGCTGGATTTCACCATCCAGAACCCATACTCGGACTCCCAAACACCTCAAAAGACTCGAAAACAGCAGGCTGACTTCAAGTATGAGATAGAAGGATCAAAGAGCAAACAGCCCCATGAATCGAGAGCAACCCCATTAAATGAAATCATCAATACTAAAAATTGGTCTGACGATCCAAGTGAGTGGACTCTAGTGGCAGCTTGGAGATAGTAGCTCATCTGGGGGAAAATGGAAGGTTGTTTTTCTTGGAGTAGAGGTAGTGGGAGACCAAGTACTTGGCCTCTTTTATGGAAACTGCATCTGGTGGAGAGAGAAGAAAAGCCGGGCGCTGTGGCTTTTCTATAATCAACTACATCTGACAAGGGATTTGGTTATTATTTTCCGAGCATTAATTCTGTTTAAAAGGTTCATCAAATGGCCCCGCTTTTGGGGCTATTTGGTAAAGCTTAAAACTCAGCCTGAAAACCAAAAACTTTTCATGTTGCGGATGCATGCCTAAAAAACCTGTTAAAGCATTTTAATCAACTTTGCTCATGTCGTCTTTCAAATCTGGCGTTGTTGTCATCAATACTAAATCACTAAGAAGACTAAACTATAAGTGAAAGCATATCCGAATCTATAGGAAGAGTTGTTCTTGAATCCGGAGACTTCTAGTATTCTAAGTTAGTGTCCCAATGTTTTCTGGAGAAAATAAATCCTTCTTTTCCAATGACAGGTTGTTTGAAAAAAATCCTAAAAGTGCGAAACTTGAGGATCATAGTCATTTGTATAGAGAGCTTATCTTTTTTATTTCTAATTTAGATCATTACAAAAATAAAAATAAAAATTAAGCAATAGGATTTTTATATAGGAGACTCGTACTTTTTTAGATGATTTAAACCTATAAACCTTATAAAATTATTTTATAATTTAGGCCATTATTTATGATAGCGTATATAATTATTATATATGTGTGTTTAAAAATCCAACAAAAGTTGGCAAACGAAAAGTTCCTACAAGCACCTAGTGTAAATAAACATCCATATATATCTAGTCAATACCAAGTCTCCAAAATATATAAAATCATTTGCTTGTGCACGCCCTCACCGAACATTATAGAAATCCAACGCTATAGAGTAAGAAAGGGAAAAAACCAAATGCCATAAAAATTCATGCGTGTCTAACCCTTTTGCTTGGCCTGCGTTGAAAATTGAATTAGAAAATCTGATACAAAATTGCTTGCATGCCTTCGATTTAAATGATCTGTTAACAAACTTTTTAAAATGTTACTTCTTTATTAACTTCACAGTTACCAACCGAGGCTAGCTCGGTTGGTCGCTGGCTGTGGCGCAATGGCAGTTGGCGGGGGTTCGAATGACGGTTCGGCCCTTTAGGATAAACTGGGAGCGGTTGTCTCCCTTTGGGGCGGTGTGGGAGCGGTTGTCTCCTTGATTCTTTAGTGGAGCTGTGTCTCCAGATTTCTTTGGCGGAGTTGTGTATCTCCGTAGTTGTAAGGTTGTCTCAGAAAAACAATGTAATATGTGTTGAGATGTATGTAAATATAAACCATCAAAAAAAAAAAAAAAACTTCACAGTTGTGCCTAGTCCATTTTGTTCGTAGTTGTCCTTTGTGCAATGTATTTAGGCATTACTGTCATTTTCTACCACTCGAATTATATATATATCTACTCTCCAAAATTCAGTCCGGATGTTCTTCTGTAACATATATATAACCATAGCCCATGATCTGGCCAAATTTGCCATTTGCACCCAATCTGAGGGGTGCTTTGGGAAGAGATTTCTCTGCCGCGTATTGTGAATTCTCTTTGTATGAATTCTTCTCATCTGAATTGAACAATCCTTTTTCTCAATATATATACACACACACACACACAACCCTAACAATTTCACTTTTCTTATTATTATTTACAGTTTTAATCATGGTCTCATATTTATGTTGACTTTTTTCAATTTAGTTATGACTAGTGCTATTCACTTATGGCGTGCTCATGGACCAAGTTCATGAATGAGAGCTAGTGTGGCTCATATGGGATATCTACGGAAGGGTGACTCTCTTTGGGCTCAGCCAACCTCCATATTCATCTTCAAGTGTTTGAGGGATATCCAAGTGGTAAAAGGTCACATGCGGTTGAATGCCTGCATCATCCAACAAAGGGGAGTCAGTTGGTAAGACTTCAATTTTCTTGTGGCAGTTAGATTGTCGTACGCCAATAAAAGTATAAGACAGAGCTGGCCTGATTCATCATGTTCTAAAAAGTACATGAAGTGAAGGTGATCGGAAGCTTTGTAGTTTGGGTCTGGTGCAGGGATGCCGGGATGTGATCCAAGCATCGTTGCCACTCGATCGGTCTGCTCCGATCTCTGGTTAGACGGTCGCCGGCAAGCTGCTGTAGAAGCCTATTAGAATCTGTTTAAGTGCAACCCATGTTCTGTGATCCGGACCGTAGATTAAATTCTTTAATTTTGCTTCAATGGCCTAACACCCTAGCACGTCCTTTATTTTCTAAGACAAAAAATATTCTGTAATCTATAACTTATTAATTCTATGAATCTTGGGAATTAATTGCATGCATTTATTTAGTCATGGATAATCAATTGGCAGAAATTTATTAGCGTGCTTCACTCTTTCACATGTTGTCCACCAAATTCTAATGCTCTCTGCTCGAGAAAAAAAATATCAATGAATCCACGTGACTTTCTCATAGCACTGAAAAAAATAAAAGTTTCCACGCAAGTAGCCGTTGGGAAAATTTTCTCTTTTTAGGGGGTCCGTTTGGTAGCAGGGGAAAAAAAAAAAGGCTCTTTTGCACTTTTTCAAATGCCAATTCATATCTTCATGATCTGTCTTATTTTTAATTATAATTTTATAATTTTTATACAATTATCCTGACTGTTCCCCATTTATTTTCATATACCACGTATGAAAATTTTGTTTATTAGATAAATCAATTGATCAATCATGCAGCACCAACATATATTTTTTGGTACCAAAAATAACTGTTAGATGTGCATTCTATGTATTTTAATTGTGCGAGTTTAAAATTGCATATGATTTTACAAAAGTTTTATTACAGTCTATTTGTAGGTGCATCGGTTACGGATTCAATGAAATCTTGAGAGGTGTCCTGTTAGGACAGGAGGGAGGAGCTACCAGAGAGTTCTTATAATATATGTGAGGTATTTTTATGTGTATTTTTATAACCTATTTATTACAGTGGACTGTTGTCTCTCTTCTGTGGTTTTTAATTTCTAAGTCAAAGGGTTTTTCACGTAAATCTATATTTAATCTTGCTGTTGTTTCTTTGATGCCATTTTATTTTATGTGCTTTCGTTGAGATTAGGATAAACTCGAGTCACGTTTCCTAACAATAACTTTAGCTCAAGAAAGAAACATTAATCCCAGTCGTGCTTCCTTTTCTTGCTAGTTTTCTGGCTGAGGAAGCACTGGATAACTCAATTCAGGCTGTGGAATATTTGTCTTAAAAAAAAAAAAAAAAATTAAGGCCGGCGAAAAGGATAGAAATGAGATAGCGACGAGATGTAATTTTCTATTAAATTTTTTTTTTTTCTTATTCATAATAGATAACAACATACTTCTAATTTCCATTTGCAGCCTCCTCGTCTCATTCCACTGCCCACAAGAGAATTGGCCGTAAACATGTCAGGAGACTCAGGACTATACTAAGCGACAATGTGGGATGGGCTCAGCATGCTGCTTTGGTCTTTAGCACATGCATCTTCATAAAACTGGACACATACGTTGTCCGAGAATGACAAGTTAACAAGGGGAAAAAACTATTGTTTGGGATGGCCAGCAACTGATTGCCGGCCTATCTTCCTTATCCTGGCCTCGTTCCTTTTCTTGATCAGGTTAGAGTACCAATAAGCAGACAACTTGGGTTGCCTTGTCCGAGCTTCAGCTTCGAAGTCGACGCGACAAAGGCCGTATCTTTGCTGATATCCGCTCAAGAATTCAAAAACATCCAAGAAAGACCACACCATGTATCCTTTTTCATTTGCTCCGTTTCTAAATCACACCCACATTTCCCCAACAAAATAATTGAGATGATTCATTTAGATGAATATATGTGCATGCATTAACTAGTAATTACCTGATTGCATTCAATGTCGCATTTATGTATCCACTTATGTATTCGGCCCTTTCTGTGTCATTGAGAGTCTCATTGCTCAGCAAAGCCTTCCCTGTAACATATATATATATATATATGACAAAAGCCTGAAGAAAAACTCTCTAGAGCAAGATTGTTGAACGGAATGGAATTACCATTTTCTTGGATATAGACAGGAGGATTGCCGTAGTGATCTTTTAAATACTCTAGCATCGCTTGCAGACCAAATGGAGTGGTGGGCGTGCTCGTTGGCACAATCTGATTCCAATCATAATCAGCAACGTTCAAATGTCAAATTATAAGCATGAACCAACTAAGAATTTAGATGTCATAACTGATCACTGGATTTGTTGTCTGCAGAAACTGCAATAAAGAAGAAAAAGGCATACATAAGATACTGTGAAATCAATCAGCTTTTTTATTCTCTCCTTATCTAATGTCCCTAGAAACTCCTTAGCTTGATTCTAGTAAATCCAATGTAGCCCGATTGAAAATGATCTTGTAAATTAGGCATTGGTGCATAGGTTGAAAATTCCAAAGTACATGTCAGGCCAGGAATCATCTGAACTTGAAGAAAATGCATGTCTTCTGGATACCATACAAGTATATTTGGCAGACATGTCTGAGGTGAACTCTTTTTTCTTTCTCTTTGGGCTATCAGGATCATCTTGTGCATAGCCGGTTATGTAATGATTGACACCAATGAAGTCAAATGAACCCTTCACTCGTTGTGATTCGGATTTGGTGAATAACGGTAGCCTTGATCCTGCATTCTTTCTCATGATCTCTGGATAGTCTCCAAACACCAGTGGGTTAAGGATCCTGCAGTTGTATGCATCAGCTTCACATCAAACAATTTTGGCAAACAAGAAGTTCCTATAAGCACCCATTAATATAAACAAACATCCACATAGCTCTACCAAGTTACCAAAAAATGTAATATCTACTTTTATATATGTTCAATTCCAATAATTGTGTGCACTCACCAACCATTATAGAAATCCAACACCCTTTGGGTTGCTTGAACATCTGCAGTGGAGTTTGAAAAAGGGATAAACCACATGCTATAAAAGTTCACGCCTATCAAACCCTTTTGCTTGGCCTGCATAAAAAGCTGAATTAAAAAATCTGATACAGAATTGCTATTGCTTAGTTGCAGCTGACTGGAGCAGGCTTAAACTGAGTCAGGATTCTAACAGTTTGAAATGAGATTCAAAGAAGCATTTGACAAACCCAACCAAGCAACATCAACTAAATCTACTCAGAGAATTCTAACATGACATATCCAATCATTGCCTAAAATTTTTGAGTGCTCAAATATACGAATGAAAATCAACCTTGATATCAACATATCAGTGTCCTAGATTGTACCCCTAATTTTTAAGCTTATCCTAAAAGTACCACTACTGTATCTGAAATTTTGGATTCTCCTTTTCTAAAGGATATCATAATTTCATATATTGTTGTCATTATTTTTTCTTTGTAATGCTGTCCATTCACATCATTTTCTTATCCAACGAGAGAGAGAGAGAGAGTGCTCACTTGGTATTTTTGTTTATACAACAATGCAGCTGATGCATGAGCCAACAAAGTATGGTGGGCAGCAATGTATAGCTCCACGGAGGAGTTGCCAGCCGTGCAGTTGAAGCCAAACCCAACGGTGCACCGCCAAGGTGGGAAGAAGCCAACATCATAAGATGCAACAGCCAAGATGTTGGGTTGGTTGATGGTGGTCCAATGGCCCACCCTGTCCCCAAATTCTCTAAAGCAAACATCTGCATAGGCAGTGAAATCTTCCCTACAATTTTTCCAGGGAAAAAACACACAAAAATAAAAAACCAAAGTGAAATTTTTAGTGTTTTCAAGTACAGAAATGAGCCATTTGTGTTGGGTTCATGTGGTATATGTATAAAGGGCGGAACTAACACTATCTTTGGACTCAGCCATCCTCCATATTCATCTTCAAGGCTTTGGGGGAGATCAAAGTGGAAGAGGGTCACATATGGTTGAATGTCTACATTATCGAAGAAACGGAAAGACATTGTAAGACTTCCAATTTCCCAGTACCAACTCTGGTAAGCCCATATAACCGAGATGGCCTGATTATATACTCAGAAAGCATATGCATCTCAATAAGGGTTATTTACGATGAAGAAGAGGAAAATCACCATGTTGGACTAGTTCATCGATAAGGTCGTTGTAGTATTGGAGGCCTTTTGGATTAACCACCCCTCTTCGATCTACAACAAGGGAAAATGAGATCAATTAATGGTTTAGGAACTCAATTTCTATCAATTGCATGGTCAACCCAGTAACAAGAGGCTTGGAGTGGGAGTTATTTATACTTGGGATGAGTCTTGGCCAAGAGATTGAGAACCTGTAGGCATCAAGCCCCATCTCACTCATCAGCTTCACATCTTCCTGCAATCCACGCATACAATTAGATTGAAAAGGCCAAAGAGAAATGGAAGTAGATGATAGATCCAAGATGCAACTTGGATCTCAAATGCAGAATGTCGGATCTTATTGGATTGAAATCAGCTCTTCCCTCTTGCCGTTCGAGGACATCTAGAGACAGTTGCTTGTAACCGCTCCACCTCTGCCCGGGCCTAATGTGGCTTCTTTGCCTCAGATTATGTTGAGACACACCAGTACTTGCATCCCCATCAGTACACTAGCAAAATGCTAACTTTGTTCTTCTTCATCAATGCACAATATCCATCATACATTGAAATCACTCTATTTAACGCCTCATCAGCTGTTTTACAGATACATGACTATTGACTACAGACCAGACCCTGATTCAGCCATCAGCAGACCAGATCATTTATCTTTTAACACACTTATATACCCAATTATCGGATTCTTCTTTGTAATGCAGTTTGTATCATCAAAATTGTAATTTCTGCACGCATTATAGTCCATGTAGTCATTTCCAGTACCCGTTGAAGCAGAGAGGGTGTACCTTGTATTTGTGGTATTGGTCAGCAGAGACGTCTGCGTTGCTCTTGTCAACCACATTCCCTGGAATTAATGATCAAAGATGTTGATTTTTTTTATAAGTAAGATATGCGAAAAATTAAGACGTCCAAGCACGTTCTTTTTTTTTTTTTTTTTTTTTTTTTTTGCATTTTAAGCCGTGTAAGTTCGTAAACTTATAAGACCCCAAAATTTTTTTGTATTTGTCTTTTAGACACTACAATGTTATCATTCGTCGCATTTTAGACCTGTTGTTAGTTTTAATCTAAAATGCGAATACAAAACCTGGCAGCCTAATTTTATAATTATCAACTTCACAAGGTCTAAAATGAAAAAAATTCAATCAAATATATGATAAAAATAAAATACCTTAAAAATACTAAATTTTTTATCTTTGTAAATATCCATCATATTAAAGAAATCAATTTAATGCCACCCAGATTTTTTACAAATTCCCATAATAAATTGTATTTAAAAATTAATTTTATGGAGTTAAAAATATAATAAAATTTCCTTAAATTATAAAAAATATTTCACACATTAAATAAATCAATTTGGTGCTTTTCATATTTTGCAAAATACATAACAGTCTACTAGAATTTAATTTTGTACTATAATAGAAAATATAGGAATCCTTTAAATACTAAGAAAGTTTACTATTAGGGATATTCTTTGCGTTAAATGAAACAACGCTAAAACTTAAATTTTCTGTAATAAAAAAAATTAAATTTCCGATTATAAAACAAAAATATAAAAAAACATCTTCAAAATATTAAAAATTGATATTGAAAAAATTCCTTTCATCAAATACATCAATTTAGTTTTTTCAGATTTTAGAAATTCTAACATTAAATGATATTAAAATTTAAATTTGTTTATCTAATAAATACAAATAATATCCTTAAAATATAAAAGATATTTTTAAAATAAATTTTGATATGTTAAGTTAATTCATATTAATAAGCACAATGGATGGTTTGGATTTATCAAAAAATTAATAGTGTTTATAAAAATCAACAGATTAACACTTACCACCAATATAGTTGCAAATATTTAAGTATCCATAAGTATTTTTGTAATAAATTTTAAATCACATACATGAACACAATTTATGTAAAAATGAAGGGTAGTTTGCAAATATATTTATATAGTTTGACCATAATTTCAAATATACATGTAATTTGTATATATTTGCAGATATAATCACGCCGTGACAACACCATGGTGACACTAGGGGTGCAACTTGGGTAAGATACTCATGGGTACCCACTGACCCGACCCTAATTGATAGAGTAGAAAATATTACTCATGGGTATAAGTAGGGTACAAATTATTACTCGTATTCTTAAATAGGATATGGGTAGAGTAGGCGTGGTAGATACATTTGGCACCCAAAACAAACTCACATAACTACTTATATGATAATTAATTAGGTATATAATTATATATAGTATGTGTTGTATTTTGTCTGTGATATCTTGTGCGCATACTCATTTTAACAAATTTAAATTCAAATGAATTTTGTGCCGAATGGAGTTATAAATTGTAAAGTAAGAAACCAATTTGGTTATATTTTGTCATCGCCTATTGAAAGCTTCTTATAAATAGACTTGTGAATTGTGACTATAATGTATTAATAATTTTAATGATTAGATTATGAGTTTATACTTTATATTTTTATGTAATAATGTAAACAGTAACATATGTAAATAATAAGTATGTGATTTTAAAATATAAATGTAAATGAGTATTGCTTTATATTATTTTAAATAACATATAAATATTTTTAAAAAACATTGTATTTAAGTATAAAACAACCGATTGGATATGAAATTATGAGTAATGAGTAGGGTAAGATACACTAGGAACCAGACTGATAAAAAGTTTGAGTAGGGTAGGCCTTTTGTAAATAGAGTATGATTAGAATAGACTATTACCCAAATCGAACCACCCCGAGTTGCACCCCTAAATGACATAGGTATATTTACAATTATACTTAAAACTAAATGAGGCTTATTTGAATTTTTAAAATTATGTTGAGTATATTTGCAAATTTGATCAAACTATGTAGATATATTTATAAATTACCTAAAGATAGATAATATTGAATGTAGAAGGGAAGTAGAGGATCGGAGTGACCAAAACAAACCTGCATGAGCGAAAGTGTCCCAAATGCTCGGACTCTTTCCATCCTCAGCTGTTGCGCCTTCCACCTACGTCCACCAACCGATGCCAATTCAAGATATATATGGTAGATGAGGATGACAATGAGGATGGTGGATGAAAAATGAATTGGGAACAGAAAAAGTGAATGGGGGGGATCGAAAAAGTTGGATGAGAAATGAAAAAATTAAGTTGTTATTTTTTAAGAATGAAAAATGTTGTTTGAAAATGGAAAATTCCATTTCATCCTTATCCCATCCTACCTGTGAATATGCATATGCGTAAAAGGTTCGAAACCCTACAAAAAAAACATTTTGATTCGCATGACTTGTTATGTCAATGAAACCTTTTATTTTAAAGTATTTTTTCTAAATTTAAACTGTAATACAGAGACCTAGAAAGAAATCCTGGGCTTGTAAGTTATAGGTCAAACAGTGTGATATTGTCATTATCCGCTTTGACTTGATACCTGAGATGCAACTATAAACTCCAGCGAATTCTCTCTCCTCTTAGACATGATATTTAGTTTTGGACCATTACAGGCCCACCGCATCTACTGAAGGGGTTTGCCTCAATACCGCTTGTAATGCGCAAACGTAGCAAAAAATAATCTTAGGCCCGTGGGCTATGGATCCAACAATATGATAATGTTCACTCTAACTTTGTCGCTCGATCATAAGATCTTAAAAGGCATCACATTATATTTAACTTGAGATACACTTATAGATTATCAAGAGCTTTCTCCTTGTCTCTGTCAAATTTAGTTATGGGCCTATAATGGTCTATAACCAAATCCCACATCAAAATGAGGATATAGTTCTAGTGGTTTATAAAGTGGGTCTAAGATTAAATATAGTATGATATGTTCTAAAATTGTGCAGCTGAGTTATTAGACCAAAAAAGACAATATCATACTATTAGACCTACAGCCTATGAGCCCAAGATCATTTTTCTAAGTTTGTGAATTGCAAATTGTATCAGACAAGGACCTCCTCCAATAAATGTGACTTGTGGAATAGAGTTTATAAATGCTCTGAGTGACAAACTAAATGAAAGTTGGTGGGCCTATAATAGGGAGGGCGAGGAAGAGATAGAGTTCTGATGATTTATAAGTGAGTCTAAGACTAAATATAGCATGATGCATTTTAAAATCATGCTGGTGATGTGTCAGGCCAAAAGAGACAATATTAAACTATTCAAACTATAGCTCACGAGCCTGAAATTATTTTTTTGGGATTGTGTATTAAATAAACTATTTAATTTGTTTAACATTGTTTGTTTTATGATTTTACCAAAAACTATCTTGATACGAAACTTATATTTTAAAAAATTAATATCTTTTGAGAATAGATATATAATTATTAAAATTTATAATACTATACATTTGATTGTTACTTAGTTAGATAACAATCTCAAGTATCTTGTATTTTAATATTTTTTTTTGTTTTTTTCACTTCTACGTAGGCACAAGTGTATTTAATTAATATACCAAATTTTACTATTTTGAATTTCGTATATATATTTTTACAAAATTTCAACAATAATTTTTTTTTACATTTTTCATGTATGGAAAGTGTAAGATGGGTCAAAATTTTTTACTTCTAAATTTTGTAAAAACATATACACGAATCCAAAAATAGTAAATTTTGTTATATTGACTAACTATACTTGGACCTACGAAAGTGAAGAAAAATAAAAAATATATTAAAAGTATAAAATAAGTGAGATTATTATTTAATTAAGTAACGACTCGTTGTATAGTACTATAATCTTTAATTTTTTTCAAAATACAAAATAGACATGGATAATGATCTAGTTAGCCTACGCCCGAGTTCTTGTTAACGTGGGCACATTCAGATATCTTAAAATTTATTATTTCTCACAAAAATGTGGGTTCAAATGTAGTTAATTTACGTATCAATTTTTGTACCTTTTAATATACATTTTTAACTTTTGAAAATGGACAGTTTTTGAGGTAAAAATTACTTTATTACCTCATGAATTTCTGAAATTCAAAAAGCAATATACGCATATTTAAAAATTTTAATACTTGATATGTGAATAAAATACAGTGAGTGTCATTTAAAAAAAAAACTATGCTCCCAGCCAATAGGAGCATAATTTTATATTTACAAGTGTATTTGGGAAGTGATAAAACTTTTTAAGAAAAAATTTTGATGTAAAAGTTTTTGAAATGAAAGAAAATTATGTAATATGATAGAAATAATAACGAAGAGTAAATAAAATAAAGTTAAAATAGATAAGTTAAATATACGTGTAATTCTGTAGAAATAATTGAAAAGAAGGAAAATTGTTTAGAAAGAAGTGAAAATATTTAAAAAATATAATAATTGTGGAAAATGAAAAGTCTAAAATTAAAAAGTTTGAAGCCCAACGCCAGTGGCACATTGGTGCTCACCACTGGCACTTGTCCAGCAAGACTCTGATTCGATCCGGGTAGAGAGCATTATCTCCCAATTATGGTGTGGTGGAGTGTTGTCTCCATATTTAGTGAATGGAGCTTGTATTACTAAAAGTTAAGCTCTAAGAATGTCTTAAGGGTTACTTATAATATAAATTAAAATGGTTGTAAATATATACCAATAAAAAAGGAAAGTTTTAGCGGTGTTCGTAAAGTGTTAAAATTTTTAGACGAAAAATTAGAAATATAAAAAAATTTCAAAATGAAAGAAAATGATATTATATAACAGGGGAAATGATGAAAAGTAGAGAGAAAAAAATTTAAAAAGATAGGTTAATTGTATGGATAGTTATGTAAAAATAATTTAAGTATAGTAATTATATAAAAAGATATAAATAAATAATTAAAAAATAGAGTAACTTTGGAGAGTAAAAATTTTAGTTTGAAAAGTTTCCGTGGGACGTGGTGGAATTCATGGAGAAGGTGGTCCGATCTGATGAAAATGGCAGCCAATTATCTTGTGATGGTGGGATCTGGTTCATGCGGTCGACTTTGCAGTTGCAGCAGCCAAGCAATAGCTTCATGCAAGTGGGGTGGATTTCTTGCTAATTACTAGATTTTAGAGTAGATCAGCAGCTTTCACTGAATTTGGGCATTCTTCATTGGTGGGAGGCATCAGCAGCGGGGATTTTATGAGATAATCTGTGGATTTCTGCTAGAAGCCATGGTGTCAGATTTGAAAGGAATAACTAATACGCATTTTGGGGATGATGAAAGCAGATCTGGTCGGCTCTGTTCGTGCGAATCAGCATCGATGATGAAGATGGTATGGTGGAATCGCTGGACGGATTGTTCGCCAAACCGCTGGATTATAAAGGAGCGGGTGATCGATTTGTAGCTTTCATACTATGGTTGGTGCGATTGAAATTTATGGCAACAACAGATGTGAAATATAGGGCTCACTAAACTGGTTTGGGCTAATTTTTAATGGAAAATTTCACTTGATGATCGGAGCAAATCGTTCTGAAAATGGTTGGATGCTGCATTTATCAGCGGCTAGTGGGGTAGGGCAGCAGTCAGTTGCTGAATGTTTGCATATGAGGCTTTTTTTTTCGGGTACCAGAGAGGAGTAGATGGTATCTAGCGGCAGCAACTTCTTGGAGTCGAAAATCTATGCGCATGCACCTTCTTTCCATGATCTGATTGTGTATTGTAACCATGTGCTTATGTGACCATTTTTGGATAATCCACGCCATTAGGTGAACTTATAATGTTTCTTTAATAGCTCGATTGATGTTCCAAATTCATTTGAAGCCTTTTATCGTTACATGAATGCATTATGTTCTACATGATTCCAAGTAATTCAAATCATGTGTCTATTGTTAAGTTGACTTGTAGTCGTTATTTTTAATCTTCCATCTTCGTCAAGATCTCCTTGTTAGTAAATGTGATCGTGATAATATTGGAGCCCATCGTGCTTGTTCTTGTGTGAGTGTCTACTTTTATAAGTATATCGAATGTTAGTATATTTGTAAAATAAAATATGTGAATCTAAGTATTTTAAACAAACTATAGTAAATAATTTTATGTGATATATGATAATTAATATAATATATTTGTGTTTTATGAAATGTGACGTTTCATTAAGAATTGTTGAACAAAGCATGAGATTAAGTGGGAACAGATCCAAATTGGCAAATCACTATGCTTATTTTTAGGCTAATGTGGCTTTCTTTTTAACATGTCATCTTCACTGTAAAAGAAGTGAGAATAGTTTGGATTGTGGTCAACTAAACTAGACATTATGATTTCATGAAAATTACATATCAACTTCATCAAAACATTTAGTACGATAATACAAACAAACTGTAAAATTCATAATATTTCATTCGTTCAGATATTTTTTTTTTGATAAATCTAATTCATTGTTCTAAATTTTGGGCATACATTGCCTATTATCATTTATGATTATATTACACATTTAACGTCTCAAACCGTTCATAATCTATGCCATTTTATTAAAAGCATATGGTATGCAATAAAAAAAAAACATGCACTACAATTTACTGTAATTGATTCTACCTATTTCTTCTCACACTTTACTTCAAACATACTCTCAGTACATGAAAAGACCAAATTGCCCCCGTTCGTATTATACCCTAAAATCCAGATGTTTCAACAAGTGCCGTGGCCTTTTTCTTTTTTACTTTAAGATTCAAATCTTCGCCATGAATTAACCTGTTTATCATATGAAAAGTTATTTAATCACATGTATGTATGACCCACACAAAGAGTGCAAATGAAAGTGGTTCTTTTGCACGAGGTATTTGCAAAAGAAAAGCCTATCTATATATTACGGATTATGATTTGTTTTGGAGAGAATGTGTCGTGGTAATATCGCATTTGCCTCGGTGTGGGTAGAGTGTGGGATCAAATCCAGCAGTATGTAGGTATAACATGTGACATTTTACAGATTAGTTCTCTTGTTATGGAAGTTTTACAATTTTCTTTCATCGTGGGAGTTTACAATTTTTGTTCCGTGGTGGAGTTTTAAGAAAAAAAATTTCTCCGTAGTTGTGTGAGGGTGTGAATATGTTTTATTGTAACATCAGGGATTCATGATGTATATAAAATGTCAAAAATATATATATACCTGATAAGCCGATGTTCCGGCACCCAAAATGAAATCCGGCGGGACATCATCGACGTTGAGACTTGGGAGGTGACGGAGGAGGGTATCTTCGGAAATAAAAAATGCCGCTGCAGATGTGAGGAGAAGAGGCAGAAGAACAAGTAGATGAGAAAGACGAGTAATCAGCATCATCGTCCTCCTCATGGGCGCTCTAAGCCTCTAACATTCACTGGTGGTTGCTAGCAGTTTGCCGATAATCTAATCGCCATTCATGACAAGTGCTGCAGGTCCCAAAAAAGAAATACCGACGAACCTCTCTTTTGCCAGAGCGTCTCACAATTATTCAAGCCGCCGGGCTGTCCTCTCGTTTTCTGCAGCTGCGGCTTTTCCACCACACACCAGCTCAGCTGCTCCCGTGTTTCCACAAAGGTTATTATATTATTTTTCAGGCCAAATTCTATATATTTTCATCAATTTTACATTCAATTTTGTTTATATCTATAAATTTTCAAAAATTCCTCTCATACCATGAATTTTCATATTTATACTCATGTTGTTAAGGTCGTTAAATGGGCCGTTAAACCCACTGTAAAATGATGAATAAGCCGAAGCTCTAATGTAATTTAAAGTTATTTGCTTAAGTTAAAGATTTATATTCAAATAATACATTCTTCGACACTTGTAGAATTACGCTATAAAATCATAATTAGGGATGAACATATTTGTCATTTCCCAAAGAGTTAATAACTCCTTTAACGGATCTCTAATAGCTGGGTATAAGTATAATTATGATAAAAATTCATGAGTATGAGAGAAATTTATGAAAATTCATGAGTATAAGTGGAATTAAGGATAAAATTCGTGGATATATAAGGAATTCACCCTATTTTTTAATATATAGTAAAAGGAGGTGAGATGTTCTTAACCGACAAGTCCCTCCATGGAGGGTGAGGACTAATACCCAAGTTCTAGTGTGCAACTTGGGTAGGGTTTTTTGTGAGTAATTACTGACCTGATTTTAATTTAAGTAGGATAAGTTAGAAAATATTACTCATGGGCATGGGTATGACATAAATTATTACTCACCCTTTTCAAATAGGGTACAGGTAAGGTAGATAAGTTTGGTATCGGAACTAACCCACATAAATACTCATATTAGTAGTTAATTAGGTATATAATCATATATATAATACATATTATAAAATATTATTATGTTTCATCTCTGATATCTTGTGTGCGCATTCATTTTAACAAATTCAAATGTATCTTATGCCCTGTGAAGTTGTAGATTGTGAAGTAAAAAATCAGTTTGGTTTTGATATATATATCGTTGACTTTTGAAAGCCTTTTATAAATAAACTTGTGATCACAACTGTAATATATTAATAGTTTTAATTATTAGGTTATGGCAGTATATATATTGACTTTAAAATGTAAATGAGTATTGTTTTGTATTATTTAAAATAATATAGAAATATTTTTTAAAAATATTGCATTTAAGTATTAAAGGAATAGGTTTGAAACTGAAATTAGAATCAACTTTATCGGTATTTAGTAGGGTAGGATACATTAGAAATCAAACTGACAAATAAGTAGAATAGGATAGACTTTTTGTAAATAGGGTAAGAGTAAGATAGATTACTTCCGTAATCGAACGGACATTAGTTGAACCCATGCGAAGTTCATTGAGAATATCGATATCCTTGTACAGATTGTCCACAATACAGCTTTTTGGCTCTTCCTCCCGGCAGCATTTAGACTGGTTCACATAAAGCACTCTCAACTAGACTGTGGATGACTCCGATTCACACAAAGCACTCTCAAATAAATTCTGGGTTGCAGATTTACCACTAGGAAATCCATCGGTAAAGTGCATGGGCAGAAAAAAAAAATTTATTTTCTAATTTTTATAAAATTGTGCGCTACATCGCACCCATACAAAATTTAAGATATATTTGGAAAGTAAAAAAATTTTAATAAGAAAATTTTTGTGTAAAAGTTTTTAAAGAAAAAAATAATGTGATATAACAGAGATAATGATAAAAAGTAAAAAAATAAAGTTAAAATTGATAGATTAAATGTATGGACAGTCGTGTATAAATGATTAAAAAATATGATAGTTATATAGAAAAAAGTGAAAAAATAATTAAAAAATATAATAGTTATGGGAAGTAAAAAGTTTTAGTTTGGAAAGTTTTCATTGCTCTCAATAATTTAAAAAAATTGGAAAATAAAAAAGACAGACATGGATATATACATGTGCGGACCACCAATGTAAAATGTATTTTCAAAAATAAAAAAGTTAACAAAATATTTCAAAAAAGGGTTGCCATCCTTTGTGGGGCCTATATTTTATAGAAAATTAAAGTTTGAAAAATTATTACAAACCACCATGATCTGATCAGCGCGCTTCTAGAAATAGACCACATGCTTCCATCAAGGGGAGAAGCAAGTGTTGCTTCCTAGGGGTGCAATGAAGCAAATGCTGATTTCCGACTAGTGGCGCCATCATATGCTTTGAAACTCGTATTTGAGATTTTTGCGGATTTAATTCCGTAAGTTTTGGTGATAGTAAATTTATAGTAAATATAATTAGGGGTAGGAATTTGGGTGTGCCACATGAGTTGAAGTTGCTCACCCCCAAACTTACATTTCAAAAATTTTATGTTTCTACTTTTATACTGGTTCGAGATAAAGTCAATTGACCCTTATATTTTTTTAATAGATTTTGGAACAAACTTTCGATTGTTCTCAAGTTAATTTCGAGATGGCAAACAAGGTAAAAAATGTGAGTAAAATAGGATAATTTTAAAATTTATACACACATTAAATATAAACATACATTTGCCACTGCACCTATAATGTGGCGGTAAGCTTGGTTGCCCCTAAGCGGGATGACAGGGCTTTGATTCGTGGAAGTGATATTTGTCTCCCTTATATTGGAGCCTCCCTTAAGGGACTTTATAAGAACATAGTTTGTGGTATCTTCCTATGGAAAAAAGGAAAAAAAAAAAGAAGAGAATTTTGAAAGAATATCTAGGAAATATTGTAATAATATCTTAAAGCATATGATTGTAATATCAATTGAGATGGATGTAGAATAGTAATACCAATAAAAAATATAAAGACGCATTTATGTTAAATTTAAATATTTTATGCTTCAATATTTTACTAATTAATAAAAATAATCATCATTACTAAAACATAATATGAATAAATATAGTGTAACTTTATTAAAATAGGTTTACCCCATTCAAAATAGATTTTGTCATTTTTAAAAATATTTTCCTAAAAATACTAATATTTTTTATGACTGGTGGGAAATCTCCAATGATGCATCAGAGTTATATATATGTGCAAATGTGAAATGCCTATTGATATCATTAATTATAAACAATATAAGGATTTTGATAGAAAACGAGTATAAGATTTAAAATTATGTTTATTATTTGTAATAAATGAATATATGCATAGTAGATCGTGATTTTTTTAGATCTGGACATCGTTCACCCATCGTGGCGCTATTTTTGAATTTGGGCCAAAATTTTTTATTTATTTCTATACTTGGTAAAAAAAAAGATTAATCTTACTTGATTAAAAATGGGTGGGGTCCCACCCTTAAATAAACTTACTTTCTAACTTTTGAAGGTTTGCAATTCTAACATGAAGGATAATAACTTTGGATGGAGCCATTTAACTCTACTGAATGACGAAATTACCTTAATTGTAAAATTTTTAAAAATAAATAAATAAACCTGTCGTGTGAGCTTGACATTCACTTCTTGGGTGATGTTTGGGTCCGTGGAATGTGAAAAAATTATAGTATGGGATGGCAGTAAAAAAAAATATTTTAAAGATCGTGTGATTAACTGGAAATGATAAAAGTAAAGTAAGAATAAATAAATTTAATAAATAACCGTTGGCAGGAAAAATAATTAGAATATAGAGATAAAAATAAAAAATATAATTATTATATGAAAAAAGACGGTTTTTCGAAACCTGTGCTCCCAAACCATATCATCCCATGCCACGCATGTTGATCGCGAAATGTGGTCCTGGGTGATGATCCGGACGTCGATGACGACAACTCGGCGGGGCCGGCTGCCTCATGCATCCTCCCTCAGCTGTAAATTTCTTGTTGAGCTGCTGCCTCCTTTTGCCTTGGGTGGCAAACGGATAATACCCAGTGTTGTCGGAACTGGACCGGACCGACCGGTCTAACCGGTTCAATCGGGAACCGGGCCAATATCCGGTTCGAATACCTGCGGTCCGGTTTAACTATACTAAACTGTTCAAACCGTCAAACCGGTCGTCGCGGTTCGACCGTATGTAACCGGTTCGGCGATTCGACAAATTAAAAAAAAGGGGTCGGGGGTCTATCCGTCGATGTCGTGCATCTTCCAGGCACTCCGCACTCCGCACTTTGCAGCCACTTCAGTCGTCTTCCCTTCCAAGCAGTGTCACAGCGTCACTTCAGGCTTCAGAGTTCAGTCGTCTTCCCCTGCTGCGATCGGAGAAGCCCCAAATTGGAGATGCCCCCTGCTGCGATCAACGACCATGTCGGGTAATCATCATCCCCTCGTCCGAGCCAGCGACCTCCTCACGCGACCGCTTCCGGCAACAAGCAAAGCAGCGACCTGCTTTCCATTTCCGGCGACAAGGAGAATCATGACAGTCCGCTATCTTCTAGATCCAGCGAGGTCGAGCCCCAAATCGGAGAAGCCCCAAATCGAAGAAGCTGAAAGCCCGTAAGTAAAATCCCGCTGTCTTCCGCACCAACAGTGACTAGCAGGCGAAACAGCAGCGACCTCCATTTTCGGCGATCAGCAGGCAACCCATTCTCCTTTTCATTTTGCCCCTAAATCGATCGTAGCACAGCAGCAGAACCGCCCTCCTCCATTTTCTCTCAGTTGCCGTAAAATTGGAAGGATCAAGCTCTCAGGGAGTGACGCTAAAAATGGAAAACTCACTATTACGCCAGCCTGCTCGCCGATCACCCGCCTTTCTCGTTTTTTCTTTTTCCACTTCGACGCGGAAACCATTAGCGACCTTGTGACTTGCGAGGAGAAGGGGAAAAAAATTTTGGTGGTCCAGCGGACCATTAAATTCGTGTATAAGCAGATCGTTATTCAAAATAATTTTATAAAAATTCCTCAATAATCTAATAGAATCTCCCAAATTATGTAAATATAATTTTTGTGTAAAAAATTTAAATATCACTAAGTATTGCATCAAAACCTCAATTTCAATATAATTTCTCTTAAAACAAAGTTAAAATGATATAAAATAACTACAAAATGATGTAATTTTAATAAAGTTTTTATTTAATAAAAATATTAATTCAATTAATAATATTCTATTTTTAAATTGACATTATCTTCCATAAGATATGAATTATTATAATCACATGCATCTTTATACCGACGACGTAATAAATAAGAAAATTAGATTTAGGTGAATTTCTTAGTACCTATGATGATTTATTTGTAATCTGAAAATTTATTTTTAATATTTTATTTATTTCATAAAATTTGAGTGCCCCTTAAATGTCGTTAAATGCTGTTAAATGCTATTAGATTAAGGTTGATTTCAATAAATCATATTATCTGAGTTTTAAGTTCTATAATTATGGTATAAATGACCTCATAAGGAGCTGAGGATCATATTACATGTGTTAAATTAGGATTAACTTATTAATATTAAAAGTTAGATGCTGTTAGATGTCATTAGATCTGGTTAGATGTTGTTAGATGCCGTTAGATGTTGTTATACGCTATTAGATAAGTAGATTTCATTAAATTCTATTATTTGGATTTCAAATTCTATAATTAAGGTATAAATGACCTTATAAAGGGTTCATAATCATATTATAGGTGTTAAATTAGGATTAACTTATCAATATATTTACTTAAAATTTAAAAATAATTTAATATTTATGACATCATAAATATGTCATGCTGACGTCACCGGTTCAATCGCCGGTTCGGTTCTGACAACATTGGTAATACCCCGCGGATCTCCTATGCATGAGATAAAAGGTGTGTTCGAGAAGTTGTAAAACTTTTGATGAATTTTTTTTATATAAAAGTTGTTAAATTAGTAGAAAATGATGTGATATTGTAGCGGTAATGATGAGGAGTAAAGAGAAAAAAAAAAAAAATAAATAGGTTAGTTGTATTGGTATTTGTGTAGAAATGATTGAAAAGTAGAGTTGTTGTGTATAAAAATATGTAAAAAATAATTAAAAAAAAGAATAGTTATGAAGAGTGAAAATTTTTAAATGTAAAAAATTTAACTCGACAACTTTTGCAAACAGCTAAACGCACCGTTGGCGTCGTTTGGGAAAGCAGACAGGGTGGCGGTGAAAATGGGAATTTCACCTTCAACGCTACCTCCTGGTTGTCGCAGCCTAAGGCTGCTCCATTAAATGACGTCTGGCAGCAGGCAACTAAGCTACAAATACGGATGTGTAGGGGTGCAACTCGGGCTCATGAAACTCGGGTTCACCTCGACCCTAATCCTATTTGTAAATCTTCAACCCTAACCCTAACCCTAATCCTATTTGTAAAACCTCAACCCTAACCCTATTTTTGAAATTCGGGCTCGGGTTGAGTTTCGGGTTGAGTTTCGGATTGACATGTTACTATAAATATACATCCTATACTCATTTAATTACAAATCTATTGCAAAAAAAAATCTAAAATAATAATTTATTAGAAGAAAGCAAAAAAAATTTAAATACCATTTAAGAGTATTAAGAAGAAAAACCTGTTTTGGGCATTCTCTTCGCATTAAGTTGAATAGCAACCATATTTTGATGAATGTAGAAGTACAACCTTTGTCCGTCCTGCAATTTAACATGAATATCACAATCATATATAGAAATATTAGCATCTGACCATAAGACAAACTTTATAATATCAATCATAAGAAAAGAAAATAATCCCAAAAATACAATAATATCAAAACAAATAAGATTATAACAAGTTCAAAAATACAACTTCAAATCACAACATCCAAGTTAGGTCCAAGTCTACAACTTTAGTCTTAAATTCCAATAACCAAATTACAACATTTAACTTAAATTGTCAACTGCAACATAACAACATGAAACATTTTAATTTTCCACGCAGTCTTCATTCTTCTTGTCTTCTATTATTCTCGTCCGCTAAGCCAAATTCTTTTTTCCCTAAAAAAAATGCACAAAATCGACGTCATTTTGTACAATTGAACTTAAAGAGCATATATATGCATATATATTCAAATATATAAATAATACCTCCTGTAAATTAATTTCTTGGTGGAATAGGTGGTAACGATCCTGAAGCAGCGTTTCCCGACGTTTGAGAAACTTCATCTCAAAAAAATAAATATTGGCATTAAAAATAATGTTAAGAGTAAGGGATAGGATTAAAACATAGAAAAATATATTTTACCTCTTACGCATTTGTCTAATTGATCAACAAATTCTTCATAATTTGAATCGACTGGAGATGCTTTCAACCAATCTTGAGAGCAAATTAGGCACTCAACCAACATGGGTGTTAATGAACTACGATATTGGTCAAGAACACGTCCTCCAGTGCTAAATGCAGATTCTGATGCAACTGTTGAAACAGGAATAGCCAAAATATCTTTTGCCATAAAAGATAAAATCCTGTATTTTGTAGCCGTTGACCACCATGCTAAAATATCAAATGGTTCTACTTCATTCTCAACTGGATCTTTTAAATAGGCATCAATTTCATTTGTGATAACTCCAGCATTACTGTTATTCATAGATTGCCACAACTTCCATTTTGAATTATTTGATTCGGATGGTGCCCCGCTCGCTTCAGACAAAGAACTTGTAGTATTACTAGTAGACCCAGATTTATAAGATCCATATAATTCAACTATTTTATCATACACTTTCTTTGATAATGCAGAAACCTGATCCGCATGAAGGAAAATACTAAGACAAAATTCCAAATAGCCTAGCTTGTATCGTGGATCAAACACTACCGCAATGAGCAAGTAAATGTTGAACTTGTCAACAGAACCCCAATATTTTGCAAGTTTTTCCTTCATTTTGTTGCACATGTGAAGAAGGATAGGATTATCATTCTCGGCTGGAAATGACTTTAATCGATCTTGAATTGCATCAAGTTGAGGAAAATGATATGAGGAAGTGACATATTTAGTACCCGACAAGATTTCAGTAGCTTCAAAAAATAAAACCAAGAAATCACAAAGGACTCTAGCATGGTTCCAATCTTATTCAAGAGGTGGACTAGAGCTTCTAAAACTTGCATCATTCACTTCAAGATGTTTGAAAGCCATTTCAAAGGGTAGAGCATGTTTCAACATCAAGTATGTAGAATTCCAACGTGTTGGCACATCTAAACACAAAGACATTTTACTCGAAATTCTAACACTTTCACAAGATTTTCCAAATGCTTGTTCTCTACTAGGAGAACTCTTGACCCAATTTATGCTATTACGAATTCGAGCAATGGAATCCTTGATTTGTTCGGTTCCCTCCTTCACAACCAAATTTAAAATGTGCGCAACACAACGGACATGTAAAGATTCTCCATCCCCATAGAGAGCATTCTTCATTTTTAAATTTAAACGCAAAGTGTTTAGCGCAACATCATTGGCCGATGCATTGTCAACAGTAAGGGTACACACTTGTCCAATATTCCAATCATTCAAACATTCTTCAATTGCGTTAGCAATAGCTTCCCCCGTGTGTGGTGAAGGAAGAATACAAAAATTAAGAATACGCTTTTGAAGAATCCAATTAGAATCTATAAAATGAGCAGTCAAACATAAATACCCAATATTTTGATTTGAAGTCCACAAATCTGTTGTCAAGCATACACACCGAACATCACAACTAAAAATCTTTCGTAATTTAGCCTTCTCTAACATGTATATTTTGAAAATTTCTTTGGCAATTGTGGTCCTTGAAACATGTTTGATGAGTGGTTGCACAACTTTGCAAAATTCTCTAAACCCTTCCTTTTCAACAAATTTAAATGGCAATTCATCAAGAATGATCATTTTTGCCATTGCTCTTTTGCAGGCTTCTTGGTCAAACTTTCAATTTGACATAACCATTCCACCATCATCAGTTACTGTTTGAAATGATAATAAACGCTGACCCTTAGCTCTTTTATTGGTATTATACTTGCATAACTTTAAGTGTCTAGTTAATGTGCTTGTTCCTTGAGTACTTGGACACTTAAGTTTAATCTTACAATACTTACAAATTCCCCATGCCACTTTTCCATTTTGGTCCAAAATCCTTTCAAATTCTTCCCAAACTGGTGATGAAGTTTTATATCCTTTTTTCTTCTTGGGAAGAGGCTCGTTTGCATCCGAACTTTCTGTAAGATCAATAGTATTTGAAGCAGTTGTTGTATTTTTTATTTGCTCACTGTCGATCTCTTGTTCACTATTCTTGTCTTGCATATTACTTGAATCGTCCATATTTTATTAACCACCTAGATATCATTTTCATAACATATAATCATAGTTAGATATTTTTATTTCAATCATAATAATTCTTCCTACATTATATCAATATTAACCAATACATATTAACACAAGCATGCATGCCTTAAAATCATAAAATGCTGATCTTTTATACCAAATACATGCCTTAAATTGCCCGATTTAGAATTTGAAAATAATTTTTTGTTGGGCAAAAGCCCAAAGGAATATATCTAAGATTTCATGAATTTACTAAGATGAGGTGTTTCATACGAGCATGCGAAGAAAATCATGTTCTAACTTACGAAATGGAAAAAAATAATTTAAGGACTGAAATGAAATTGCATTTATAGAAGGAAAGGTAATTACAGAGGTGGGTAGCGTGGGCTGTCGTGCTCAATTCTTGATGCAGTGATGCTTGCACGCCTGAATCCCGAATTAGTTCTGATAGTTTCTTGCCCACCTGAGAAATTGAAAAACAAAGCTAGTCAAGATTATAGCACATTCAAGATCACCACAAACTTTTAGGAATATTTTGATCCTAATGAAATTTATTGACAAATTGAATGAAGATTTTTCCACAAAAATAGTAGGTGTTTTGTCGCAGACAAATGCATCTTTTCAATAGGATCATTGCCAAACACACTTTAAAAATAATATTTTTTGGAAGGAAAATTAAAAATATGAGACTATTATATTATATATTATATTTTCAATTAATTTATAAATTTAATATAATACAAAATTTTAGATATCAGCCCATTTAAAAGCATAATTTCATAAAATACAATCTTAAAAGATTCAAAATTAGATATATGAAATGTCATACAAAATTCAAAATTATACAAGGGAAATAAGTAGCATTGTATTCAGCTTTTCAAGGAAAAAAGAAATATTATCGAGAATTCGAGATGGCAAACAACGTGTGGAATTGAATTTATGGTGGCATATGCATGAGCTAGCTCTTGGCTAGAGATGAGCAAGCAGAGATTCTGGTGGCTGCCATCGCCTTCATTGTTGCAGCTGCTTCTAAGTTCTAACCTGTCGTTCGGATGAGTTTCAACATTTTAGGGATCTAGAAATATTCAGATTCGCCTCCCAATCACAAAAAAACCTACTCATGACTGCTGGGGTGTGATGACAGATTCTACCCAATATGCTGGGGATCAGCCGGAGTTGAAAAAAAGCATGAGAGTTTGCTGAGGATGGGTCTTGATTTCGCCGATGGAAGATATAAAGATTAAAGATGCCGGTTTGAACTTTGAAGAGGGAAGCGGCTGCCGGAATCAATTAAAAAGATTTATCTCTGTCATCGGAACAGAGGAAAAAAGGGCTGGTAATTTTGAAAGTAATGGAGGCAGATAGCTGTAAGACTTGAAATAAGGAAGAGGTTTGGGCTGTCTGGCTATGGTTTTGTTATTACCCACTAAATGGATGGGGAGGCAGGGCTACAGACAAGCACTGCTGCCGCACGGCTGTCGGGCGTCTAGAATGAAGAAGACAGGATGGTCGGAGCAGGTCAGAGAAGTCAACGACGAGCAGAAGCAGACGACACCGGAGCAGACGAACTGAGCTGAGTGATTGAGTCGTCGTCTCGTCAACACGATGACACTGCGCAATAAGTAGATGAAGATGATCGATCGTCAACACGATTGAGTCGTCGTCTCGTCGTCGATCGCACGGGCTGGTCGAAGGCTCGAAGCAGAGGATGAAGCTTTGAGTAGCAGAGCAGGTCGGACCGTCGGAGTAGTAGACGACAGTCAGAAGCAGACGACACCGGAGAAGATAAACTCCACTATCAGTCGTCCCTCGTCCCGTCGTCGACAGGGAAGACAGTCGGTCGTCGATCGACGGCAATGCACGGCCGCGCCGGGCAGGATGCAGGATGGCAGGAGCAGGATTAACGACGGGCGGATTGCTATGCTAGAGCAGTATAGCCTGGAATGGGGGGAAATTGAAATCGACGGGTTAGGGTACCGGAAAAATCCCCTTTATAAGGGGTATTGAAATCGGGTTCGGGTTGTGCGGGTTAGGGTTCCTATCAACCCGAAACCGAGACCGATTTGAAATCGGTCTCGGGTTCGGGCTCATAAACAGCCAGTTTCGATACTGCCAATTTCCGGGTTCGGCGGGCCGGGTTCGGGTTGAACCCGGCCCAAGTTGCACCCCTACGGATGTGGATTAAATCCAACTCAGCTATCCGACCGGTCCGACGGTAGACCGGCCATGCCACGGTTTGCACTGGCTGAACTTAAAAAATCAAAAATCCATCGTGAAACCAGATCGTCGGTCAGTTCGGTTTTCCGAACTAACACACGAGTATAATTACGTCATCTAATTAGTACAGTTATCATCATATATGAAAAAACAATAATTATAGTAACTAATATAATTTGCTATCCATTATTGTCCATACTGTCCCAATCGGCGTGCCATAAATGCGGAATAGAAATGCATGAATGTGGTAACGGATGGTGCGATGCAATTACAAGAATTTACCCACCAATTGACGAATTGCGTCTAATGGATTTTCGGTCCGTCGCTATTTACGGTGCTGTTACGGTTTTTATCAACAAAATGACTACTGCAGCTCAGAATCAAAATAATTTCTACGCTGCTAAAAATCACTGGTTAACGAAATTAAAATTAATGAGGAATGTTCCTCTTAACCCAGCTTAAGCAAATGTCTTGCTTAGTCTATTTTAAAAATTCATTTATAATAATTTTTTTATTTTTTCTTCATATATATATATTTATCTAATTGTATTTAATATATAAACCAAGTTTTACCTTTTTTGATAGGTGTATATATTTTTTGAGATTTTTAAAGATAGAAATATTTTAAATATATATACACATAAATGTTTAAAAATATCAAAAAGATGTATATATGTATCCACAAATGGTAAAATTTGGTTTATCTAAGTATATTTAAGTAAATGTCTTGCTTAATCTACATCAAAAAACTCATTTACAACATTTTTTTCTTTTTTTCTTCATATATTTGTTTATCTAAGTGTATTTAATATATATAAATTAAGTTTTACCATTATCGGATAGGTGTATATATTTTTTTAAGATTTTTAAAGATAGGAGTATTTTAAATACATATATACACATAAATATATAAAAATCTCAAAAAAATATATATTCATCTATCCACAAATGGTAAAACTTAGTTTAGATATTGAATAGGCTTACATACATAAGTGTATTAAGAAAAAAAAAGTGTTGTAAATGAATTTTTTAAAGTGTCTGGCTTAGCATGGGCTAATAGAATCGTTTTTCAAAATTAATTAAAGTCGTCAGTTACGGTTGTTTTGAAATAATATAAAATGAACAAACTAAGCTTTGACAGTTTTGTCCATTTATTTATTCTTTAAATTTCATCCGACATTACTAAAAAAACAAAGAATTCGGCCGATATAATTAATTTTCTGTAGAAGCTGCAATTTTGGACCTGAGCTATTCACAAATATATGTGTAGCACCCGCCGCGAGCGCTACGATGAGCTCGGAATGGTTTCTCGGGCCTTGAAAATCTGGATCGTGTTGAAAAGAAACGTGGGCTTAGATTTTCTGCATTCACATCGGGTAAAAAGCGTTAGGATTCATATTTTTTAGAAAAACTGGCATATGAGTATTTTTTTGTGGGTTCGGCAGCGTAACGGCTAAGACGGGACTTTCCGTACACGGGTCAAGTCACAAATCCAGCAGCATAACGGCAGCGTATTATGCTGGGATCCGTGGACCCGCGTGCGCCCGCCTTGCCAGGATGTTAACTCAAACACACACATAAAAAAATAAAGAAAAACAGAGTCGCCACTGATCTTTAAAGGGAGATCAGCCCATGTTTAGTGAAATAAGGCACTAGATGTACAGAGCTCGGGTTCCGGCCTTTGGGTTGAAACAAATATGGAGAAATCTGCCAACCCGAGGCAGTTTACATGGCGTAAAAGGGGAAAAATAAAAGATTTAAGAGAATGGGAGAGATGGAAAGGGGGTGCGTGGAGGAGAAGCGCGTTGCTTGGAGAGCGTGAAAAGCCGGGACGCTGGGGTGTTGCTGCAGACTCCCGTCCTCCCCTCTGGGATGCCTCTCCTCAAGTGTCTTGAATGAAAGGGGGGCTCCTCCTTTTATAGATGTAGGAGTGGGCTTTTGGGCCACTTGGGGTCATGGACTTGGTCCATGGGCTTGGACTTGAGTTGGGATCATGAGTCTTGGGCCTCTTGAGTGGTTGGACTTGAGTTTGAGTTGAGATCATGGGTTTTGGGCCTCTTGAGTGGTTGGACTTGGTCCATGAGCTTGAGCTTGGCGGGCTCCTTCTATAGTGGGCTAGAGCTTGGCTAAGCCCGTTGTTTTGGGGTGGGCCGTTGTAGAGGCCCAAAGTTGTAGAGAAGCCTACTTCTGAGGCTTGGTGGGCTGCATTGTGGAGTCCGTTGAGGTGACCTGTAGGAGCTTCGCTCGTGTGGGCCGGATCTGGTTTGTTGAAAAGCCTGCTTCGAGGCTTGGTGGAGCTTCGCTCCCGTGGGCTGAGTTTAGAAGGGCCTACTTAGTTTGCTTGAACCTCCTTTTATCTTGAATTTGTTTGGGCTTGGGACCTTTTCCATTTTACCCATTTTTGGGCCCAATGGTGGGGTGTCAACAATATGTTGTTGAAAATTCTAGACGATCTGCCTGGTAACGCTGCTGGCTCATGGATTGCCTGTCATGTGTTCGAATCCTGTTAGTGGTGGGGGTTTCCGTTGTGCTTTTTTGATTGGATTGGATTGGGTTTTGTTTTTCGATGGGCAGTTGGGCTTGATTATAATATCATACGATAGAACTTTTAGATAAAAAAAAATTTCATCTAAAAAGTTCAAATGGTAGATGAGAAAGAAGACTATTCAGCATCATCGTCCTCCTCGTGGGCGCTCTAAGACCAACATTCCTCCGGCATTTTCGAACCTTTTTTCCAGCCCCATCCCTTGAAGGCACTGGCAGTTGCTAGAAGTCTGCAGTTTGCCGAGAATCTAATTGCGATTCACGACAAGCATGCCAGGTCCAAAAGAAAAATACCGACGAACCCCTCTTTTGCTAGAGAATCTAATCAATAATCGCGTCTGCCTGCCTTCGAGTCAATTGTTCAAGACCCCGGCCCCAACCTAATCCCAACTGTCCTCGTTCAACGCAGCTGCATAGTCTCCACCGCACGCTAGCTCAGACTGGGGTGTCCACTGAAAAAAATAAGGAAGTGTTGGGTAAATATAAAATTTTTCAAGCTCTACAACTATAATATTTTTTACTCTTTTTTTTGTAATTATTTTACTTTTCAATCGCTTCTAAGAACTATCCATTACAATTGACCTATTTATTTTAATTTTTTCTTTACTTCTCATCGCTACCCCTAGCACATCGCATTATTTTCTACTAAATGAAAACTTTTTATTAAAAGTTTTATCACTTTCCAAATATATAATAAATTATATAATTCGATTTGATCCGACCTAATTTCAAAAAATGAGTTGATTTGGGTTACATTATTATCAACTCAATTTCATATATTAGCGTAAAATATAATAGATTATTAAAAAATTCGTACATTGGCTAATAATATATAGGAATTAATTGGACATTATTGCTTTAAAATAAAATTATTTATCAATTATATTATTATGTAAGTTATAAATTGAAAGAATTCTTATAAAAAGAATTAATTTTATTCATTTATATAAATTTATATTTTAAAATAGATGTAATTAAGCAAAATACTTTTCAATTTTATATATTTATTAACCCAATTTCTAACACGAAGGAATCGATTTTTGTAGGGCTAAAATAGGTTTGAGTTATGATGTGGAAAAATATAATTAAAAGTATGATTAAATTAATATGCGAAAATACAGTTAAAAGTAGGGCTAACTTAAAATTTAAGAAGGTGGGTTGAAGTTGTGTTTACCGAGTTAATCTGACTTAGTTTACACCCCAGATCAGACTACACAGGGTCCTTCCCCCTTTTTTAATGTAGGTAAATTTTTTTTTTTTTTTTTTTAACGTTTATAAAAGTTTGTATTACATCTCACCCAGACAAAATTTAATAATTTTATAAAATATTTGAATTTTTATTTTTAAAAATTGAAAAGGTTTTCTCTCTCCTAAGCACTATACTATATATAAAGAGACGTGATTATATACAATATATTGTATATATGCTTAAGCTACAATATTCATTTTTTATTTCATTTTTTGATTTTTCCTTCATAAATATATATTTCTTATGTGTATTTAATTTATATACTGAGTTTTGTTATTTTATAATGTTCTATAGATTTATTTTTGTTTTTAAAAAATCAAGCTTTTAAGGGGTAAAAATGACTTATGTGCCCCTAAAATTGATGATTTTGAAAAATCAAAAATAAATATCTAAAAATATTGTAAAATGAAAAAACTTGATATATGAATTAAATACACTTGTGAAAACAAGTTTACGAAAAAAATCAAAAAATAAAATAATAAATAAATATTGTAAATTAAGCATATATGCAATATATTTTATATAATCGTGCCTCATGCATGAATTAACTACCTAACAACTTTTTACATTCCAATAATTTTCCTTATATTTACTTTTCTAACTTTACCTTTATACTTCAATTATTTTTCTTTCATTTACCTAACTTATTCCAATTCTATTCCTGTAACTCCATATCAAACACAATGTTTAAAATATTCTCTTTCCTATTTTTCTCACCATCTCAAAAACTTACCAAATCACACGGTAACAAACGTCCCCCGAATTTCTATAAATGAAAAGTTAACAAAATTTTCAAAAACATATCAAATGTTACAAGGATTATGATCTCAGTGAAATTAAAGCTTGAAAAATATTGCGAACTACCGTGTTCTCTGATCAGCGCGCTTCCTAAATGGACCACATGCTGGCATTAAGCGGAGAAGCGAGTGTCGAATCCCAACTTAGAAGCAAATGCTGATTTTCGAAACTTCTCAACTAGTAGGGCAATTAGGTTTTTTTTTTTTTATCTTTTTTAAATTGGGTGCAATTAGGTGTTTTGAAACTCGTATTTTCCTTTCACCCTAATACTGTTTATAAAATCTAAATCATCATTTGACTTATAAAACTTAAACACTAATAATATTATGCAAAAGATTCAGTTCAGGTTAAAATTTGAATTTAAATTTGAATTTAAATTCAAATTGACAAATTTTCATAACTAAAATTTAAAAACATAGCAATGTACAATATACTTCTCAAAAAAAGTTAAGTATTCAAATAAGAGAAATAAAGTGATAAACATAAAAAAGCCCGCAAGATCCAACGACTCTCAATGCTGGTCGGCAACAACGAGTTCGACCGACCGGTCGAAAATGATCATAACTCAAAGATAAATAATATAAATATAAGCGTAAATTAAAATAATATAATTTATCTATAAAAACAAGAAAAATTATCTATAATTTCAACCTGACAAGTATGCACTCAAACATAACATGAATAATATGACAAACAAGTATTATTTAGGTTTGATATGCATAAATAGGGAAGTCGGAATTGGATTGCTCATGTTCGGGTTTATTTGAATCATAACATTAATCCTATTTAGAATTGGGTTCGAATTTTCAAAAACTGAACGCAAATATTAATTTGCATCGGGATTAATGGGCCTTGGGCTCAACTTGAGATAAGTTGCACCTCAAGTTTGAACTATGGCTTAGGTGGATAATGACAAATCAAAGATCAATGCCCGAAAGTCCTCAATCAGCTTCCCTTAGCTCACTTAAGCTAAATAATGTGAATGATGATTCGTTGATGATAAATGAAAGTAAATGAATGACCTTGATCTCTTGCTTCCTAAATAATGTTTAACCTAAGCTAATCAAGAGATCGTAGAGCTTGAAATGACTTGAAAATGATAGAATATTTGGCAAATAATAAGAACTATCAAGCTAAAACTTTTCACTATTCATAATTACTCTATTAATTTTTTTTTTACGTTTTCCTATATAATTATCTAATTTTTCAATCATTTTTACACAACTACTGATATGACTAACATATCTATTTTAGCTTTATTATCTTCACTCATCGTCATTCTCCATATCATATTACATCATTTTCTTTCAATTTAATAATTTTTATATAAAAAACTTTCATCCAAAAATTTTATAACTTCCCCAAGCACCCGAAAAAGAAGAAATCTAAACATCGATGAAGTGATTATTTGCAATTGCATGGGATTCGGATGATGCTTAGAGGCAATCGAACCACTCAAGAATGTGTGCTCGATCAGGAACATTATCTTAAAAGGCTTAGATGATCTTTGCACAAGTCTTCAAACGAGGAATCTACGAAATAATTGAAAAAAAAGGAAAATAGGGATTTTCTATTGTTGCATATTATTTTCTAGATTTTTCATCGAAGGACATTGTGTTTAAAGAGGATAAAATTTTGGGTGTTTACAGAACTTGCTGGGCCTAATAGGAGGGTATTTTGAATTTTCTTATTTAAGACCAGAAAATGTAAAAAATTGCAATTACAATGCAGCTCGCAACAACCTACGCACGATGCGCAATGCGCATGGGGCAGACAACACGGGCTCGGGCCCAGGACCTTGGTCCGGCCGCAACGACGGGCAGCGTCTTGCAGCTCCTGGTTAGACTAGCACCAGGGACCGACCAACGGTTAGTGGGTCCCACCATAGGGTTTTTGATTGTCCTAATTTCAAAAATGTGATCCAGTTTGTCCAATTCTGTTCGTAAATATGAATTTTCATTTTTTATATTTTTTGTAGTTTCTTTATTTTTTAAAGAGTATATGTGAAATAAGTTTCATTTTTTACAGACCATTATGCATCCATAATTAATTAAAATTTTACATATATATTATTGTAGCACCCGTCGTGGACGCTACGGTGGGTTCGGATGCCTTTCTCGCCTCATGAAATCTAGGCCGGATCGAAAGGGTCGGAACATGCGTTTCTCATTGAATAGAAGAGGTGTTAGTATATTTCAGAGAATAGATATTTGCATAGGATAGACCCCGGTTTTGGATTTGATTCTTGGGCTTCTTGGCATATGTGCGGGTTTCCATCATCCTTATGAAATAAAACGCGTTAGTATTTAGATTAAATAAAACGTGTGGGAATAACCTCAATAGCCAAGAGATTTACACCGCTAGATGAAGTCGCCACTGATCCTGTTTTTATTGAATAAGAACACCGGTCTTATAGAGCTTGGATCCCGGTATTCGGATTAAAACAGATATGACAAAAATCTGTTAACCCGAAGCCGTTTACAAGGGCATAAAAGGGAAAAAATAAAAATAAAAATCTGAAGAAAGATGGAGGGGGAGAGAGAGAGAGAGCTAGAGGAGAGGAGAAGCCGGGGCGCCAGAGATTTGATGCAGACTCCCGTCCTCTCCCTTGGGATGCCTCTCTTGGTGTGTTGGGAGTGGGAACTTGGCCTCCCTTTTATAGAGGTGGAGTGGGCTGTGTAGGCTTTGGACCGTGGATGAGAGCCTGTTACGGTTGGACTTAGATCTTGTTGGAGCCTTTTACTCTAAGTGGGCCGTTGTTGAGGCTTGATGGGTTGTTGCTGTACAACCTGCTTTTGTAGGCTAAGGCTAGACCATTTTGGTGGCTTGTTGGAGCTTTGCTCCTATGAGCCAAGGCTGGATAGGCCCGTTTGCTAGAGTCTGGTGGGCAATTGCTGTAGAGCCCATTCCGGTGGCTTGTTGGAGCTTTGCTCCTGTGGGCCAAGGCTGGATAGGCCCGTTTGCTGGAGTCTGGTGGGCTATTGCTGTAGAGCCCATTTCGGTGGCTTGTTGGAGCTTTGCTCCTGTGGGCCAAGGCTGGACAGGCCCGTGCTTGGTTAGCTTTGTTTGGACCTGTTCCAAGTGGGCTTTTGGTTCTACAGCCCATTTGCAATTTCTTTGGGTTTGTTCTCTTTTTGGGTTGTTGTTGGGCTTGGATCTTAGCCCATACACATATTTCCTTTATTTTTGTACTTAAGGGAGGGGTGTCTACAATTATACTTCTAATTATCGTTTGTGCTAAGGAACCGTGTTAAATCGAATCACCGTGAGCATGGCATGGTGAATGTTGATGAACTCTTGCACGTCTTTGCGGGGGAGTTAGCAATTTTATCAATTTTTAAAAATCTTCTTTTTTTCAATGGTTGCCTCCTTGTCCTTTTGGAATTTCCAATGTTTTCTTGTGCTACTTACAGCCGCCTCCTCATCCTTTTAAGATTTACAATTTTATCGACAACTATTAATTATAACAAACGCCACCCTTTATAAACGTTCTGTTGACACCCCACAAAAATGTAAATGGGCTTACTATTTGTTATATCCATTTAAGGTTTTATGGATCCACTTTTGAATTTTTTTAAAAAACCCATTATTTGCAAGCCCAGATTTGTGCAGGATCTGTGAGCCTCCAATGCTTCAAAGCCCACTACGGAGGTGACGGCCACTAATCCATATGTCAGATCAAGGGAAATTCGCATTCATGATGAAGTGAAGGATACTTTTTCAAGACAATTGGAGCGGTATCGACATAATGAACGGTTTGGATTAAACAAATAATCAATATTTTAGGAGATTTTAATGGTCAAAATCAATTTGACCAAAGAAAGAGGAGAATTTGTAATATTTTCAAGTGATAAATAAAAATTGATAAATCCAACTTATTAAGTAAAAATCTGAACCGTTAAAATGAATGAAGAACATCAATAAATGTGGGCCCTATCAAAGATCAAGAAAAATATTTAATAATCAAGACATAAATAAAAGGCCAAAAATACACAAAATCAATGGCTAAAAAAGATTTGACTTTCTAGCCAAGCAAAACAAGGGGCCCATTGGTGGTTTTAAAAAACCACTCATAAAATTACCAAAAGGTCCACTTTTGTTAGAGTTTTGCAAAAAAAGGAAATAGGGAGTTGTGCAAAAAAATCAAAAGAAAATATCAATATGCAAATTTTCAAACTCAAAAGCCTATAAAAGGACCCCCTCTCCTTTCATCTCAGACACGTTGAAAGCCTTCCAAAAAATCATCTGCTCTTCCATTTGAGATCCATTTTTTCCTTTTACCACACCCATTCATTTTCTTCACAGCAAAAAAAAAAAAAAAAACCAAGAAAAGGAGACAGATGCCATATCACGCATCAATTTTCCCTTTTGCATCATCGGTCATTTACCTTTTTTTTGTTTTTTTGCACGTCATCATCATTCTCAATTCATTACTCTTATAAAAAAAAGGGGCACACCACATCTTCTCCCATTCGCATCGTCATTCCTGCTTTCTGTTTTTTTTACATGTTATTTCCCCTGCATCAACCCACTTCTTCACTTTTCATTTGTTAAAAAAAAAACCCCATCAGCACGACCTTTTTCTTCTCTTTGTCATTTTTTTTATAAAAAAACTCCAGCATGTCCTCCTCCCTTTTCATTTTTCAAAAAAATATATAAAAAAAATTTAAAAAATCAGTACGTCATCTTTCCTTGAATCATTCTTCCCCTGTTATTTCCCTTTTTTTTAAAAAAAAAACCGAGACCTCCGCAAAAACCCACCAGCACATCCTCATCCTTCCTTTTTAAATTTTTTCGTTTTTAATAAAAAAATATATATCAGCATTCGGTTCCCATTACATCGTCCTATATTCTGTATTTAGTGCCTTATTGTACACGGCCTAACCACCGTTATATGGTTAGTAGCGACTCCAAAAGTTCATATATTAAATTTTATCAATATTTGTACGCATGTTACTAACTGCTAATTGCGTCTAATTGAGATACATGTTTGTGTTTGACTAACTCGCATCATTTAAAAATCTCTAAAAATTCGCATCATCTAAAAGCCTTAACGCTTGCATCTCCCTTCTTTAACCTCCATGTCACACCTTTTATATTTTTTTCATTTCTGATCTGGAACCCCTCTTCTACACCTTTTTAAATCTTTTATTTTGCATGTTTAATTTCTGTATTTAACTTCCATCATATCTAACCAGCTAACTCGCTAACTTGCATTTCATATTTATTTTCTTCTCTGGTGTATGCACATTTTATTTTCTCATTTAGTTTGTAGTTATATTTTTTTAATTGAGCCTACCTTATACTTTTAGGCCCATTTGCCGGCCCATCGTAGCGCGCTAAAAACCACGTGCTACAGTTTGACGACTCCACTAGGGAAGGCTAGGAGTGCTAATTCCCATTTTTTTAGTAAAAGCTCAAGGAGGGTGTTTTCTTTTTTTAGAAAAAAATAAGTAAAAAAAGGATTTTAACTCCGTTTTTGTTTTTCAAAAAAAAAAGATAAAAAATTAATTTAATAACCCTTTACGAAAGATCCATAGAATTTAAGAATAGTGCATAAAAAGAAAATATTACCACCCCGTAGTCCAGTAGTCACCAGGTCCAAAACAAATCAAACAAAAATGGCTGAAGCAACACAGAATATGGGAGAATCATCCTCAAATCACCCAGTTACATACCTCACTAATGTGACGCAACGAGTAGATAAATTAGAAGGAATGTTACTTAAAGTCCTAAAAAAGTTAGAAAGTTTACATCCACCTAGGAATTTAGAGGACAACAGAGAAGGCGTATCTACTAGTAATATAAATAAAGAAAAAGAAATAGATCATTATGAAGAGGAAGAAATAATTTTAAAACATACTACAGATAAAATTGAGAAAGTAACAGAAAATCTCCAAGCACAATTAAAGCAACTAGAGGACAAAGTAAGGCAACATGGTGGGGAGGGGTTACCATCTGCAAAAATTGAAGATTTATGTCCCTTTCCTAATATTACCCTACCCAATAAATTTGAAATATCAGCTTTACCCCATTATGAAGGAGATTCGTGCCCTAGGGCCCACCTAAAAACTTATTGTGGAATTCTATATCCTTTAATAAAAAAGGAAAAAATTCTAATACGTTTATTTCAACACAGTTTAAAAAAAGATGCTTTAGAATGGTATACATCATTAAATTACAAGCAAATTAGAACATGGGAAGAGTTATCATCAGCGTTTTTAGAAAGATTTTCCTATAGATTAAACTCAGCACCTAAAAGGGTCGACTTAGAAGGTCTAAAACAAAAACCGAATGAAACTTTCTCTGATTATGCTGCTAGGTGGAGGGCTCTTGCTGCCAAAATGAAAGTGGCTTTTCCCATAAGTGAGCAAATATCCATAATAGTAAATGCAACCCACCCCAGCATATCAGGTTACCTTATCTCCTACCCCTATACAAACTTTGCTCAGCTAATTCAAGCTGGGGAACAAGTAGAGTCAGGGATAAGGCAAAGAGTAATATCACCATGGCCCCATCAGAACGGGGCGGCTAGGAAAAAGCCGGAAGTCAAAGGTGCAAGTAATATTGGAACTAAAGCATAAGAGGTAAATGCAATCGGGCACCTGAGAGGGAAAAACCAAGAGAAGCTAGAAAGCCTTTTAGGAAATTTACTAGAATAACAATGTCATATATTGATATCCTTAGCATGCTGATCAAAAAAAATATCTTAAGTCCACTACAGCCAAGACCACCACCCAACCCACTACCAAATAATTATAGAGAAGAAGAATACTATGCATACCATCAAGGAAGGGGGCACACAACTGATCGATGCTTTACCCTAAAGCATGCAATCCAAGACTTAATTGATGAAGGGAGAATTAAAGTAGATCACAGTGTGCCAAGTGAAAATGTCCTACAAAATCCTTTACCAACACATAGAAATGACACTCCAAGAATTGTAAATTTAGTATCTCATGAATATTACAAAATGGGTCAAGCTTTTGAGCTTAATATGATACGAATAGTGGAGCCTGAAATAGTCCTAAAAGCTGTCCCACAGAGAAACTCTCGTAATTTTGTCCCAACCACTATAGAAGCCTTAATCCTACCAGGATTCAAGAACTTGAGGGTAACAAATCAGGATGAGAAAATTTCCTATGACTCACATCGTGTGCCATGGAAATACCCAGAACCTCCAGAATGTTCAGAGATAGAAAATATTCAACCAAACGGGAGGATAAATAGGCGAGAAATAAATAAAAATTATCCTATTTTTGAAAAAAGAGAAAATGCAACTTATGATATAGCCACACAACTCAAATCATTGTCAGCACAAATTTCTATATGGAAACTATTATGCACCTCTACTTTGCATCGTGAAGCCTTTACGAAAATATTAAATAAAGCTTACATTTCAAAGGAGGTTGAGCCAGAAACAGCGGCTCATATGATAGGACAAATTATCTCCCAAAATGGCCTCACATTCACAGATGAAGAACTCCCGCCCGAAGGACGATGTCATACACACGCTTTAAATATCACGGTCCAATATAAAGATCTCAAAGTCCCATTTGTAACCATAGATAATGAATCTAGTTTAAACATGTGCCCACTAAGGACAATTAAAAGATTAGGCATCCCTATGGACGGTCTTCGCCCAAACGATATTCGTGTCCGAGAATTTGACAATACCATTAGAAATACTCAGGGAGAGTTAGATATCAGTTTAACCATCGGACCAGAAAACATAACTATAACCTTTCAAATATTAGAAATATCTGCTTCATTCAATATGTTGCTAGGGAGGCCATTGATACATCAGGCAGGCGCTGTTCCATCCTCACTACATCAAAAAATTAAATTTACAACTAATGGAGGAATAGTCGTAATCAACGCTGATCCTGAAATAATCATTCCTAGGGAAGAAAACACAAGTTATGAAGTCCCCTTAGTAGAAGCATATGAATCACCCGACCCATTACCATTTGCGGAATCTCTTATAGAAAATATAAATTTTATTCCCTCAGGACCTATGATGTCAGATAAATATGTAATTACACCAGCAGAAAGTCAAATCAGTCAGTATAAAATAAGACATGGAACAAAAGTCGATTTAATCAATATTCAAGAAAAAAAGATAAATACGGTCTGGGTCCACAATTAACGAAAACTAAAACCAAAATATTTTCTCAAGCACAGGATTTTTTCTACATGATTTAAGATAAGAAAAATAATTAGATACAATATTAATGATTCAAAATACAGTCAATCCAGAAAAAAATACTTTCAAAACAAGCAAGGGAAATAATGAAAAGAGATGGTACACAACGCAAACCTGCTCAACAGCCCTCTCACAAAAAATTCTTGTCCCACGACCAAGTTACAAAAGAGGTTCCACTGAGAAAGAGCTCTGGGCTAGCATTTATTGTGCCCAAACAACTGTAGAATTCTCAGAAGAAAACAGCAATAAGGGAGGAGGAGAGGAAAAATTGCAAAAATAAATGGAGAAAATGAAAGGCAAAGACATGGCGGTCGCTGAAGATTTTGAAGTCATCAATTTAAGAGTTTAAGATGACCCCAAAATGCTAAGGTTAGGAAAGAAACTATCCGGAGAAGAAAAATGTATGATGATAACCCTCCTTAAATCAAGGTTAATAAATTTTTCCTTTTCTTATAATGATTTGCCAGGATTAGATGAAAATCTCATCACTCACAAACTCCCGATAAAAAAGGAAACTAAGCCAATAAAACAAAATCTCAGAAGAATAAAACTAGAATGGGTTCTTAAGATTAGGGATGAGATTATTAAGCAATACAATGCTGGATTTTTAAGAGTAAGTCATTATCCTGAATGGTTGGCCAACATAGTACCTGTACCAAAAAAAGATGGAAAAGTTAGAATGTGCGTAGACTATAGGGATCTTAACAAGGCAAGTCCAAAAGACAATTTTCCTTTACCTCATATTGATACCCTAGTAGACAACACAACTAGATATAGTTGGTTTTCGTTCATGGATGGCTTCTCAGGCTATAATCAAATCAAAGTTGCACTGGAGGATCAAGAAAAAACGTCTTTTATCACTCCGTGGGGCACATTTTGTTATAAGGTTATGCCGTTTGGACTAAAAAATGTCGGAGCTACCTATCAGAGGGTAATGACCGCTATTTTTCATGATATGATGAGTAAGGAGGTGGAAGTTTACGTGGACGACATTATCGTGCGTTCTCATTTTTTTGTTGACCATTTACAAAATTTAGAAAATTTATTTGATAGAATGGAAAATTTTCAACTCAAACTTAACCCAAGCAAGTGTGTTTTTGGAGCTAGAAAAGGGCGATTGTTAGGATTCATTGTAAGTAAAGATCAAATACAGGTAGATGGTGAAAAAGTAAGAGCCATCCTAGAAATGCCCTCGCCCAAAACCGAAAAAGAAATTAGAGGATTTTTAGGGAGGCTACAATACCTTAGCAGATTTATCTCAAAATTAACTTTGACATGAGAACCAATATTCAAACTTTTGAGAAAAGATTCCCCTAAAAAATGGACAGCAGATTGTCAATTGACTTTCGATAAAATCAAAACCTACCTTTCAAATCCACCTATATTAACGCCACCTGCTATAAATAACCCGTTAATTTTATATTTATCAATTATACTCATAGCTATGGGAGGAGTATTAAGGCAATGTGATACTAATAGAAAAAAAGAATTACCCATTTATTATTTTAGTAGAAAATTTACGCCTACTGAAATTAAATATCCTGAAATTGAAAAAGTATGTCTCGCATTGGTTATAGCTATTTTTAAATTAGACAATATATTATGTCAAGAACAGTTTTGCTAATTTCTAAACAAGATCCTCTTAGATATCTGTGTCAAAAAACTGCTCTCACTGGAAGATTGGCTAAATGGCAATTGCTTCTTACTGAATTTAAATCATTTATGTAACACAAAAAGCGGTCAAAGGGCAGATATTAGCCGATTATTTAGTTGCACAAGCCTTACTAGATTTTCAACCTTTACAAGACCAATTTTCAGTTGAAAACATTCTAACTATAGATGAGGAGACAGAAGCTACTCATTGAAAAATGTATTTCGATGGTGCATGGAACATGAATGGTGGAGGGATAGGAATAATTTTATACGACCATAAAGGGCTACATATTATGATAACAAGAAAAATCTTGTTTCCATGCACCAACAATGTTGCAGAATATGAAGCATGTCTAACTGGTATTAAAGAAGCTTATGATTTAGGGGCAAATAAATTACAAATATTTGGAGACTCACAATTAGTAATTAATCAGTCCATGGGAGAATGGGAAACTAGAGACGAAAAATTGAAACCCTACAAAATCGCTTTAGCCAAGTTTATAAGTCAGTTTGAAGAGGTTACTTTCTCATATAGTCCAAGAAATCAAAATCAGTTAGCATATGCCTTAGCTAGTTTAGCCTCAGTTATAGATATCCCATATGGTTTAGTTTTATAAGAAGTTCAAATATATATAACAAATAACCCAGTCCATTGTCTATCTATAAGAGAAGAAAACACTATAAAAGATAAACCAAAACCTTGGTATTATGACATAAAAAAATACGTTAAAGATCAAACTTTTGAGGAATATGCAAATTCTACAGATAAGTGCACTATTAAAAGGCTAGCCCGTCACTTTGTAATAATTGATTATATATTATACCGTAAATCTTATAACCAATTGTTACTAAGACGCGTGGATGAAGAAGAAGCCAACGAAGTAATGATTAAAATACATGAAGGAGAATGTGGTTCCCATATGAATGGAATGATGCTCACAAAAAAAATTATACGCCAAGGTTACTATTGGATAACCTTAGAACGAGACTGTGCTCATTTTGTTAGCAAATGTACCAAATGCCATGAACATGGGAATCTTATCCACACTCTGGCTAATGAATTACACAATATGACTACTCCTTGGCCATTCTCAACGTGGGGAATAGACATTATAGGAAAAATATTACCAAAATCATCAAATAACCATGAGTACATTCTAGTAGCAGTGGAATACTTTACTAAATGGGTAGAAGTTGCTTCTTTCCAAAAATTAACACCAACCATGTTATTAAATTTATAAAACATAACATTTTAACAAGGTTTGGGGTACCTAATATTTTGTTCAGCGATAACAGGACAGTATTTACAAGTCAGAAAATGCAAGAATTTTTACGATAGTATAAAATTCGACATCATAAATCAAGCCCTTATCGACTACAAGCTAACGGGGCAGTAGAAGCCGCTAATAAAACCTTGATTAAAATATTAGGAAAAATGGTAAAAAGTTACAGGGATTGGGCAGATAAATTACCATACGCCCTATGGGCATAAAAAATATCAATTAGAACCACAACAGGATTTTTCCCATATGCACTAACATACGGGATGGAGGTAGTGCTACCAATTGAAATGGAAATACCAACCTTGAGAATTTTAAAAGAGAGTACCATAAGTTCTGAAGAATGGATCAATGCCCAGCTCATGCAGTTAGATCTTTTAGATGAAAAGCGGATAAAAGCGTTATCACATACATATGCTTACCAACAGCGAATGACAAAAGCATACAATAAAAATATAAAGCTCTGCGAGTTTCAAGAAGGAGATTTAGTGTTAAAAAAATCTTTGTACCTCAACCATCAGACAAAAAAAAATTTAGACCTAAATGGGAAGGACCATGGATAGTAAAAGAAGTGTTAGATAACGGAGCTTTGATAATATCTCGATCTGAAGAATCCACAATAGCAGAATTAGTAAGCACAGATCACGTGAAAAAATATTTTCAATAATTAGTCTCTCTCACATTTTTAGACAATAGATCTCTTGTGTCCTATGATTGACCAGACAAACACCCTCTTTTCATATCATGAGTACATTTATAGCATATTTAACTTACAATAGGTTTATGGATTCCCTTCTATGAATTAATTTGAATATAACCACATATATCTGCAATTAGAAATAAATATTTATGCTTAAATACAATTATCTAATAACATACCCCATCGTGTTATTTTTCTTCATTTTAAAAATTTTTTTTATCTCATTTTCATATACAGCTAATGATAATCAAGAATGTGGTAATGGCTATGATGTATTAATTTGCCATATAACAAACACGTTTAAATTAAATGGAGGCGAGAGCCCGAACTCCTCATTTTATTCACCTTTTTCACAGTCCCCATAACAACTCATTCTTCTCCAACGTGTTCGAAGCAAGTTTTTTTTACCGAGAGCCTACACATGCATTTGTCTTTGCATTAGTTTATTTTCATTACGCAAAAGCATACCCAAAATCCATCCTTTCTACCCTTTTCTTCCAACGTGTCCAAGGTCACCTTTTTTTTTTTCTTTTGTTTTGAAAGTTTGCTCTTCCAATGTGTTCTTGGCAACGGGTTGTCAAAAAAAAAGGGACCCAGACGCATAAACCTTCACTTACCCTTTTCATTATCGTTCTTTTTTTAAAAAAAAAATTGAAAAAAGCATGACATTTTTCTTTGCATAATAATTCCTTTTCGATTTTGTTTAAAAAAATTCCGAAAAAAGCACGTTGAAAATGCATCATAAAAAAAAGCACGTTGAATGTGTATAACACGTTGAAGCTCATTTTCAATTTTATTTTTTTAAAAGAAATAAAATAAAACCAAAACCTCCACCCCATTGTTCCTCTTTGCATCAGCCTCCTTTCCATCTTTTTTTTTAAAAAAGAAAAAAAACAATAATATACATATCAAAAAAGGACCCGACACATTGTATTCCTTGTGCATCATCTTCCTCTTCATTCATTTTAAAAAAAATTATTAAAAGACAAACCTCCTGCTCGTCATCATCCTTTTCATTTTTCATAAAAAAAATATATCGGCATGTGATTGTATCATCTTCCCTTTTATTTTTATTTTTTTTTTTAAAAAAGGATATTAAAGGAAAAGATTCCAAACCACGCGAAATCCAACGCCAAAAAAAAAACACCCAACAGACCCCAAACTTCTCCTCCCAGCTACCCGATCATTCCTTTTGATTTCCATTTCCCAAAAATTCCCATAAGAGTTGTTCTCTAGCATATTAGACATTTTTGTCTGTTTCTTCCATTGCTGTTCCAGCCCACTTCTCCTTGACGTCAAAAAAAAAAAGACAAGTGGACCTTCCATTATCCAAATCTGTATACCAACAAAATTATCAAAGATAAAAGCTTTTTCCTGCATAATTGTTAATATATATCATTAAACCCATAAGAGGATACAACATATAAGTTCAAGACCAACAAATACACCTAATCCAACACAAGCAAAGAAGTGACGAGCTACGTATATGTTTATTAAATTGCTCGCTATTTACGCAAGTATACGTGCTGTGTTAAGTAATAAAGAGTGAGTAGAGTATCGTTCCCACGAGAAATTGTTAACCGGAATTATTATTTAGCTTAACTGCTTTCGAAAGTTGTGAAATTCTGATTTTGTGAATTAACTAAGCTAACGATTGTGAAAAAGAAATCAGAATAGAGATCACGATACTACTAGATACTAAAAGCGAGTTTACTGATTAGGGATGCCAGATGGATAGATCGGAATCCTTGAATCTAAACTATATTACTCTGGTTCCTGTTAAGCGGATTGCAAATCAATTTACTAGCCCAAGTTCATGTATCTTCATATATGTCTTCCAATAGTATATAAAGCGAATTACACCCTATTTAAGTGCTATGTTCCCATGCCATTAAATAAAGTGAAATTGATAAGTTCATAACTTGTATAATGACTACACAGGGTTTAACGGTATATTTCTATCCGTTAAACAACTCTCCTTACACAAAGGTTGAAACCAGTGCCTTGCACTTGAATCTGGCAAATATCTCCCTTTTTCAAGGGTAAATAGAGCAATTAAATCATCTTACAAGGTAGCTAATCTTGTAAAAGTATTAAACTCACACATGCAAAGGTAAATTATATGCAATCATATATATAAGCTTAAATATTCATTCCTAAATATTCTAAGAACCAAGAAACAATACAGTTCAGAATTCAATTCATCATAACTATCAATCTAATGGAGGTTTAGCTCAAATACATGATCTTAACATCCAATACATCCAAATAAAAAGTATTTATAAGGAAGAGAAAGAAATTTGGAAAGAATAAGAAAAACTATTTTTCAGCAGTTTTCACCAACGGGACTTGAATTCCTTCTTCAATCTGAGCTTTATTCTTGATTCCCGCTTTCTCTTGCACTGTAGTTCGTTCTCCGGCTCTCCTCTCCTCTTCCGTGCGCGAACCCCTAGGAACTATATATAGAGTCTCCTTTCGTGCACCTTACGCACTGGAATATTCGCACACGGATGCGTATTGGCGCTTAGGCGCCAACTCTCTGTGTGCCGAGCAATTTAGACACATTCTAGAACTCTAGATATTTTTGTACTGGCGCCTAGGCGCCAATTCCCTGGAAGTGGTTTCTAACTTGTGGTTTCAGCTATGTTTTTCACTTGAGTTGCATGTTGATGAAGTGGGCCCAGGGCGCCCCTGGGTGGCGCCTAGGCGCCAACTCTCTGGACTGCATCACCTAATTTGTGGCTTGTGACTTGGATTTCATGTAGAGAAGTGGCGCCTGGGTACCCCTGGGTGGCACCTAGGCGCCAACTCTTTGGACTACTCCTTCATGTCAGCTGTGTGTGCTGCAAATGGTCAAGGCGTGTAGGGTGGTGCCTAGGCGCCAACTCCCTGCCTCTGGATGCCTCAGCTTGCCTTCAACTCGTCCGCTCTGCTGTCGTACGTCCTGTCCTTCCTAAAAAAAATGAAAAACTAAATAAATAAACTAAAAATGCCTAATTAATGCTAAAATTGCCTAAAAACTAATTAATGCTCCTAAAATGCAAAACGGATGAAAAATAAGCTAAAAGAGTGCAAACTAAGCCTAATCTCTTGAACTAACACACAAATTAAGTCTAAAATGGGCCAAATACGAGTTATCATAAATACGAGTTAACATAAACCCAAACTTAAATGTTGCTAGTTCTTGAGCAACACATGCAAACAAAATGAATAAATGAATGAATTAATGTATGAATGAATGAATGAATGTATGCAGAATAAAAATCAACTCCTTTTTCTTCCGGTTATGCATTGATCAATCCACTTAGCCATTTCATAAGGTCGTGATTAATTCAACCTGAAAAATCCATCATTATACAAACAAGGCATAAATTTTCCTTTCCAAACCAAGTTACAAGTAGGTGTCAGAATTCCATAGTGCAAAGTTATATTTCAACACATCAATCTTTCATTCGATCAGAAAATTGGTTAGGAACTCAATGAACTCAAGCAAACCAAGTATTAAACTAAATACACTGGTTACAGCAAATGGTATCAAATCACTGAATTCAATTTCTAACAACTGTATATTCTTTTTCCCCCCAAACTTATTGCAAAAATTCTCCTCACTATATTTCAGGATATCTGGAGATCTGTTTTTTTTTCTCTCTTCACCATATTTCAGAGTATCTGGGGAGAATTTTTAATTTTTTTTAAAGCATTGTTACTATAATTTTTCTTTACTTTTTTACGCGAACCTTGCCATTTGTCGATGCCAAGTCCCGGTTACTCAGCTTAGGTCAACACCCCCTTTTTATTTATTTTTTTTCTAATGCTTTATTAGGGGTACTGAACATATTTGAGTAATTCCTGTGAAATAATACCATTTCTGAACTCATTAAAGTACTTGGTTAGCATTTATTTAGTTCAGTATTCATCATCTCGGTCTGAAAGATATGCCTGTTATTGAATTAGAACCATGTATTATGAAATTCCTGTTAATTCTTTCACATATTAATTTCAACCTGCTTTATACTTGGTTTCAATCCGAATTGCTCATTCTTTCATGAATTCAATTTCAAGTCAGAATTAATCACAGCCTTGCACATTTTCACAATCAGATAAATTGAAACAAAGACAACTTTCATTAGCTGGAATTGAAATGCATGCAACATAAACTAAGACATGAAAATTAAAATGCGAAACTAACCTATGGTTGAGAATTATATACCCCCCCAAACTTGATAGATGCATTGTCCTCAATGCATGATCCTAATATGACTAAATAAAGAAAACAAAATACACTGATAAACAAAAATAAAAGAAAAGAAAAATAAAAAGAAAGGACTGGAACTCCCCTCAGGAATCGGACTCTGTCTCGTCCTCGTCGTCGGGCTGGGGCTGTGATGATTGCCCAAAACAAACTCGGACCTCTGACGGTGTCGGCGAAAAACCTCCAATTAATTTCCCTACAAAAGCAAAAACAACAACAAAAACAAAATTAAACGGAAAATGATTGATCGGTTGCCTCCCATCCAGCGCTGAATTTATCGTCTTCCGCTCGACTTTCTCACTATTCAATTCTCTTTCAGTTCCACCACCTCCTTGTAACGCTGAAAATCGTCTCCCATATAATGCTTAAGACGTTGCCCATTTACAACAAAACTATTGCCGGATGCCTTGTTACATATTTCTACCACTCCATTCTCTGTTGCCTTTAACACAATGAATGGACCTGACCATCGAGATTTGAATTTTCCTGGAAATAGCTTGAATCTTGAATTGAAGAGCAAAACTTTCTGACCTGGCTCGAAATTTCATGTTAGAATTTTTTTATCGTGCCATTTCTTCACTTTTTCTGTGTAGATCTTGGCATTTTCATAGGCTTGCATCCGAAATTCGTCTAACTCATTGAGTTGCAGTAATCGGCGTTCCCCCGCTTGTTGCATATCTAGGTTTAGTTTTTCAATTGCCCAATATGCATTGTGCTCTAGCTCCAGCGGTAGATGACAGGCTTTTCCATAAATCAGTTAGCATGGAGACATTCCAAACTGCGTTTTATAGGCAGTTCGATACGCCCATAGTGTGTCATCCAATTTGACGGACCAGTCTTTGCGAGAAGAACTGATGGTTTTCTCTAGAATTTGCTTCAATTCTCTATTAGCCAACTCGACCTGTCCGTTAGCCTGCGGATGGTTTGCTGTCGTCACTCTGTGGCATACGCTGTATTTGTGTAGAATTGTCAGGAACTGCCGGTTACAGAAATGAGACCCTGCATCACTAATAATCACCCTTGGCGTGCCAAAATGTGTAAAGATATTCTTCTTTACAAACCTGAGAACTGTTTTAGCATCACCTGCTTGAGTTGGAATTGTCTCTACCCATTTGAAAACATAATCAACAGCAACCAGGATGTATTGGTTTCCAAAAGAGGGAATAAATGGGCCCATGAAATCGATACCCCAGACATCAAATATTTCTACTTCAATAATATTAGTAAGAGGCATCTCATGTCTTTTAGAAATGTTACCCATCCGTTGGCATCGATCACATCTTTTGACATAAAAGTGGGCGTCCTTAAATAACGATGGCCAGTAGAATCCCGATTGCAGTATTTTTGCTGCAGATTTGTCTCCTTGAAAGTGGCCTACATACAGTGATGAATGACAACTCTACAGTAATGCTTCCTGTTCACACTCTGGAATATATCTCCGATACAATTGATCTGGGCATTGTTTAAATAAATATGGATTATCCCAGAAATAGAATTTAACATCGTGGAGAAACTTCTTCTTTTGGTGTGAATTCAACCCCGGAGGCAACATTCTGCTGACGATGTAATTGACGAAGTCTGCATACCATGGTGGGCTGCCTGGGGAAATAGAGAAAAACTGCTCATCCGAAAACACTTCCCAAATCTGCTCAGTATCAAGAACTAGCTGGTGTCCTTCAAGGCGGGATAGATGGTCAGTGACCTGATTTTCAGCTCCCTTTCGGTCTTTGATTTCGAGATCGAATTCTTGTAATAGTAAGACCCATCGGATCAGACGTGGTTTTGCATCTTTTTTCTCGATCAGATATTTGATGGCTGAATGGTCTGTGTAAACGATCACCGTAGTGCCCACAAGATATGCTCTGAATTTGTCGAATGAAAATACCACTGCTAGTAATTCCTTTTCGGTTATAGTGTAGTTCACTGTGCCTTGTTCAAGGTTTTGCTAGCGTAGTAGATGGAATGGAATACCCTATTTTTTTGCTGCCCCAATACCGCTCCTACTGCATAGTCACTTGCATCGCACATTAATTCGAAGGGCAGATTCCACGTTGGAGAGATAATGATTGGTGCAGATACTAGTTTCTTTTTCAACTCTTGGAAGGCTTCCATGCATTCACGGGTGAATTCAAATGGTGTATCTTTTTTCGAGCAGTGAACATAACGGCTTAGCTATCTTTGAGAATTCTTTTATGAACCGTCTATAAAATCCTGCATGTCCCAAGAAACTACGAATGCCCTTGATTGAGGTGGGTGGAGGCAGCTTCTCGATCATCTCGATTTTTGCTTTGTCCACTTCGATTCCTTGTTTAGAGAACCTGTGACCAAGTACAATGCCCTCTTGTACCATAAAGTGACACTTTTCCCAGTTAAGAACCAGGTTCGTGTCCTCACATCGCTGGAGCATCTTTGACAGGTTGGTTAAGCACTCATCGTAGGAATTTTCGAATACCGAGAAATCGTCTATGAAGACTTCCAGAAAATCTTCCACCATATCCGTGAAAATAGCCATCATACATCGCTGAAATGTGCCTGGAGCATTGCATAGGCCAAACGGCACTCCCCTGAATGCAAATGTGCCATAAGGGCATGTGAACGTGGTTTTTTCTTGGTCTTCCGGTGCTGTCATAATCTAATGGTAACCTGAATAACCATCCAGAAAGCAGTAGAATTCACGTCCTGCTAGCCTGTCCAGCATCTGATCAATGAATGGAAGTGGACAATGATCTTTTCGGGTAGCTTTATTCAGCTTGCGGTAGTCCATGCAAACTCGCCAACCAGTAGCTGTTCTGGTCGGGATTAGCTCGTTGTTTTCGTTGGAGACGACCGTCATGCCACCTTTCATTGGGACGCACTGCACCGGGCTGACCCAAGAACTATCGGAGATCGGGTATATCACGCCTGCATCTAACCATTTGATGATTTCATTTTTAACCACTTCTTTCATAATTGGGTTTAGTCTTCTCTGCGCTTCGATAGAGGGCCTGCAATTCTCTTCGACTTGAATTTTGTGCATGCAGAAGGATGAGTTGATGCCTCTGATGTCTGCTATAGTCCATCCCATAGCCTTTTTGTAATCTCTAAGTACTCAGAGCAGTTTTTCTTCTTGCACGGTATCAAGTGCCAAAGAGATAATCACCGGGAGTGAAGATTCTGCTCCCAGGAAGACATATCTGAGGTGTTTTGGCAGAGGTTTCAGCTCCAGGATAGGTGACTCTTCAATTGATGGCTTCATTTGCTTTAAAGAATCTGGCTTGAGCTCCAGCAATTCAAATTTCTGCGGGTATCGTTGGAGTGTTGGAGGTTGTTGCAAATAGTGTATCATCTCTGATAGCTCTTCATCAGATTCATTGCCTCCCCCAACGAGTAATGCTTTTAGGATGTCTTTGAAAGCTGAAATTTGGAATTCGGCTTGGACTGCTGAGTCCACCATGTCGATCATTAGACATTTCTCGGGATCATTTGGTAACTGCATTGCCTTAAATACGCTAAAAGTAACGTGTTCTTTCTGAACCTGCATGGTCAGCTCTCCAGCCTGTACATCGATAATGGCTTTTTCCGTAGCAAGGAAAGGTCGACCCAGAATGATAGGTACGTCTCGATCCTCTTCATAATCTAGGATAATAAAATCTGCCAAAAAAATGAATTTGTCCACCTTGACAAGGACATCCTCAATAATACCTTCCAGGTATGTAATGGATCGATCCGCCAGTTGTAGCGTCACGGTGGTGGTCGAGCTTCCCCGAGGCCCAACTTTCTGAAAATGGACTTGGGCATAAGATTAATGCTGACTCCCAAGTCGCATAATGCTTTCCCGAAATACTGGTTGCCAATTGTGCACGGGATTGTGAAACTCTCTAGGTCCTTGAGTTTAGGAGATAGCTTCCTCTGCACCCTTGCACTGGTTTCCTCTGTTAGCGCCACTGTCTCGAATTCCATCAACCGCCTTTTCTTTGATAGCACGTCTTTCATGAATTTAGCGTAGCTCGACATTTGTTATAAGGCTTCGACGAGAGGTATATTAATGTGCAGCTGCTTCAGTACCTCGAGAAATTTCTTGAACTGGCCCTCCTTTTTAGATTTTTTGAATCGCCGAGGAAATGGAGGAGGCGACCTTGGATTCGTGGCGATTTCAGCATCTGTTTGATTCTGAGTTGCAACTGGTTCCTTTGTCTCCTGTGATTGTTGAATCAGAGGGTTAGTGGGTTCAATCACCAACTCTGGTGGAGTTGGGTCTGGTAACTGCTTTCCACTACACAATGTGACTGCTTGGACTTGTTCTTTGCCTTTGCCTTTCGGGTTTTGCTCGGTGTCGCTCGGCAATGATCCTGGTGGTTGGTTGTTCAAGGCTGAGGCCAGTTGGCCTATCTGAGATTCCAAGTTCTTGTTCGTCGTGATCTGGGATTACATAAACTGCATGAAGAGATTTTTCAGATCCGATTTCTTTTCTTCTCGCGGTGGTGGAGTGAACTGCATTGGTCTTGTGGGCTGCTGCTGCGGGAATCCAGGCGGCTGATTTGGCCTCGTCTGGTTGTTCCATGAGAAGTTAGGATGATTTCTCCAACCTGGGTTGTAGTTATTTTCATATTGATTAGCTGGGCTTCTCTGGAAATTTCTCACGTAATTATTGGACTCTGGGTTGGAGGCACATTCATCACTGGGATGCCGAATTCACCACACCACGTGCATATGTCTGCTGCTGTTGACTGCTGTGGTGTTGACGTCCCTAATGCACTGACGTTAGCTGACCTGGACAAGTTCTAAATTTGCCGAGACAAAGCGTCGATGTGGGCCTTTATCGATGAAACCGCGTCCAGTTGGAGTAGACCTGCACCTCTGCTTCCGTCTGATGTCAATTGATAAGTGTTGGCCGCCATGTTTTCAAGCAGGGCATATGATTCCCGATAGCTTTTTCGTAGCAGAGATCCGTTCGATGAAGAATCCACCATGTGACGAGTGGAATCCTGGAGACCGTTATAGAAAATCTGAATTTGTACCCATGGATGAATTCCATGATACTGGCACTTTTGGAGCAGGTCTTTGAAACGATCCCATGCCTCTGATAGGGTCTCCTCGCCGTGTTGCTTGAACGAGACTATATTCATTCTCAGCTTGGCTAACTTGGCTGGCGGAAAGTATTTTTCTAGGAATTTCTGAGCCAAGTCATTCCATGTGTTGACGGAGTTAGGTGGCAAAGAGTCTACCCACTCGGAAGCTCCATCACGCAGAGAAAATGGAAACGTTCGAAGTCGCATTGCTTCGTCGGAGACTCCGTTCTGCTTCAAAGTGTTCATAATCTGCAGAAAATTCCGCAGATGGCGGTGTGGGTCTTCAGATGCAAGACCTTCGAACTACCCAATAGATTGGAGCATCTGGAAAATCACCAGTTTGATTTTAAAATTATTAGTGTCGATCGAAGGAGGTGCAATACTAGTCTGAACAGCATTTTGGCCAAGCGCAATCAGATCCCAGATTGGCTGGTCCAAATCATCTTGAGGTGGATGGTTCGGGATCTCGATCCTCTGCTTTCCAGCTGGTTTGCATGGACATTATCGTCTTGGTTCTTGATACGCTCCATTGTATGTTGTTGATTTCTAACCTCCTTGCTCTTTCGACGCCTTCTCAAATAGGTTCTTTCGAGTTCTGTATCAAAAGGGATGACAGTCTCCTTTTCGGCTCTGCCTCGGCGCATGCAATATGAGAAAATTCTGCAAAAATCAATGAACTTGAACTAGCAGAAAGAAAAAGAAAAAGAAATTCTAATCTAAAAGAAATATTGAAAATAAGATATTCTACAGAATTGTACAAGAAAACAATAAAACTAAATATAATTGGTTAAGCAGTTCTCCGGCAACGGCGCTAAAAACTTGACGAGCTGCGTATATGTCTATTAAATTGCTCGCTATTTACACAAGTATATGTGCCGTGTTAAGTAATAAAGAGTGAGTAGAGTATCGTTCCCACGAGAAATTGTTAACCGGAATTATTATTTAGCTTAACTGCTTTAGAAGGTTGTGAAATTCTGGTTTTATGAATTAACTAAGCTAACGATTGTGAAAAAAAAAATCAGAGTAGAGATCACGAAACTACAGGATACTAAAAACGAGTTTACTGATTAGGGATGGCAGATGGATAGATCGAAATCCTTGGATCTAAACTATATTTCTCTGGTTCCTGTTAAGCGGATTGCATATGAATTTACTAGTCCAAGTTCATGTATCTTCATATATGTCTTCCAATAGTATATAAAGCTAATTACACCTTATTTAAGTGCTATGCTCCCATGCCATTAAATAAAGTAAAATTGATAAGTTCATAACTTGTATAATGACTACACAGGGTTTAACGGTATATTTTTATCCGTTAAACAACTCTCCTTACACAAAGGTTGAAACCTGTGCCTTGCACGTGGATCTGGAAAATATCTCCCTTTTTCAAGGGTAAATAGAGCAATTAAATCATCTTACAAGATAGCTAATCTTGTAAAAGCATTAAACTCACACATGCAAAGGTAAATTATATGCAATCATATATATAAGCTTAAATATTCATTCCTAAATATTCTAAGAACCAAGAAACAATACAGTTCAGAATTCAATTCATCATAACTATCAATCTAATGGAGGTTTAGCTCAAATACATGATCTTAACATCCAATACATCCAAATAAAAAGTATTTATAAGGAAGAGAAAGAAAATTGGAAAGAATAAGAAAAACTATTTTCCAACAGTTTCCACCAACGGGACTTGAATTCCTTCTTCAATCTAAGCTTTAATCTTGATTCCCGCTTTCTCTTGCACTGTAGTTCGTTCTCCAGCTCTCCTCTCCTCTTCCGTGCACGAACCCCTAGGAACTATATATAGAGTCTCCTTTTGTGCACCTTACACACTCAAATATTCGCACACGGATGCGTATTGGCGCCTAGGCGCCAACTCTCTGGACTGCTCCTTCATGTCAGCTGTGTGTGCTGCAAATGGTTAAAGCGTGTAGGGTGGCGCTTAGGCGCCAACTCCCTGCCTCTGGATGCCTCAGCTTGCCTTCAACCCGTTCGCTCTACTGCCGTACGTCCTGTCCTTCCTACAAAAAATGGAAAACTAAAAAAATAAACTAAAAATGCCTAATTAATACTAAAATTGCCTAAAAACTAATTAATGCTCCTAAAATGCAAAGCGGATGAAAATTAAACTAAAAAAGTGCAAACTAAGCCTAATCTCTTAAACTAACACAAATTAAGTCTGAAATGGGTCATGATAACTCGTAAAAAATACGAGTTATCAATCATATACCCAAAAAATGCATTTATCATTATAGAAGTGTTGACATAACATACTTCTAAGTTTACTGGTATAAAAAAATCCCCATAACATGAATCTTGCACTCTAAAAGCTTCCCCTAAGAAACAAAAAAATACAAATTCAATACAAAGAGTTTTTTAGAGTTCAATGTTCATGTCATACAAAAAACTAAAAAAATAAAGTATAAAAATTCAGAGTTCAACTTGATGATGGCGCTTGTGAGGCAGTAGATGACCTTGGCTCCAAAGATATCTCGTACCGGGAAAGCACTTCACGAATAGAGGATAGTGCATCTGATAATTGTCCAATGGACGAGGCAAACGAAGTAATCTGCATCCTCAAATCCTAAATTTATGTCTCTAGATGAGGAGGGACTATCACAGGTACGCCGATTTCTATGGCTTCTCCTTCAACGGGCTGAGGAACCTCGTTAGCTTATGGAATGATGTGACCCATCTCTGTAGCCAACAAATTCCTGTACTCTAAAGAGGATTCAGGCAATCTAGTAAAGGTTAGTCCAAGTTCGGTAGCAGACATACTAAGATGTCAACCGGAAAGTATTCCATCTATAATCGTAGCCCCACTATATGCAGTAAACCTGGTAAAGGCTCCTCTCATAATTGGGACGCACTGAAAAATACCAAACTGGCGAAGAAATCTTTGAGGATTATAAGAACAATAGCCTGAAACCCCTAGCAAAGTAAGATACCTATGATCCCTACAACTTATAAGAGGGTCAACAAATAACCAAGAGGCTTTCCAAACAACTCTCTCCTCAGACAAATTAGACAAGTATGAGAGTAAATCTAAAGGTAAAGGGGTCCATTCAAGACTTAGCAAAGTACTAGTGAGGTAAGGGAGGTGGACATATGTTCGGGAAAGGTTGGAATACATCTCAAGTGTTCCATTAACCAGATCTGTAAAAAAAAAAAAGAGAAAGAAAAGAGGGAGAATTCAGCAGTACAATCATGGAAAAGAATAGCATAACATATGAAGTTATCTGATTTTAGACAAAACATAGAGTTATGGGAGATATCCTTACATCCCTTCAACTAACAAATATATTCATAAAATCGTGACTTGAGTAAATCAACAAAAACTAACAGTATTTCAGATTGGGGTTACTGTTAAAATTAGCAACACTCAAAAGTTCAGATTTAGCAATTCAATATTAAGGTTTCATATTCAAGCAATACCAAAGTACCATTTTAGATGCAACAGCTTTAAGGCAACTCTCAAAGCTTCAGATATAACAACTTTAAAGTAGAATGTAAAAAATATTTCAGATGGTGGAAACTTCAAAATAACATTCAGAATCTCAGAAATCTCAAAGCAACCTCAAAGTTTCAGATTCAAAGTGGCAGGCAATATCTTAGAGGCAGCCATTCCAAGGTAACATTTAAAGTTCCGATTCAACTACATTTGATCAGCATGATTTCAGATTTAACCACTTCAAAGAAATAAAAAATCTGTAAGATTTCAAATTTAACAACTCTAGAACAACATCCAAAGTTTCAGAAACATTAACAACAAATAACATTCCAGATGAAACAACTTCAAAGAAACTACTCAAAATTTCAGATTTACAGTAAAATCTGTAAGATTTCAGATTTAAATAAAAAATAAACATCCAAGTTTCCAGATTTAGCAACATCAAAATAGTATGCTCAATTTCATATTTAACAGTTTTGAAGCATTATTTAGATTTTCATATCCAACTACGTATTGAATTTCAAATTTAGCAATCCCAAAATAATATATAAGTCTCCAGAAATAGCGACATCTAAGAAGCAGTTCAAAGCTACAAGCAAAAGTTCTACAACTTTAAAACAATGTTCAGCAACATAACATGTTAAATTCATCAAAACAACATACAAGAATTTCAAGAAAACTATAATAATCAAGATTTCGGGAGGAAGAACAAAGCAAGATGGATGGAAAGAATCATTGAGCCAATCAAAAGACCAAATTTTCCAGCATGAGAACTCTCAACTAAGTTATCCCAACATTCATGTTCTAACTAGGGGTGTGTTTGGCAACAACAAAAAGTTGTCAATTTAAAACTTTTCACTCTCCACAACTACCCTATTTTTTAATTATTTCTTCACATTTTTCTATACAACTACCATACTTTTCAATCATTTCTACACAACTACCAACACAACAAACCTATTTATTTCAACTTTATCCTATTTATTCCTCATCATTACCCCTATCATATCACATCATTTGACAACTTCTCATCTTTATAACTTTTCATCAAAAGTTTTATCCATTCCCAAACACACCCCAGATTTAAAGAATCAAATTTGGAGTAGTGCACATTTCTTTACAAAAAAAATAGGTGAGTACTTACTTGTAAAACGGCTAGGCATCCTTGCAAAGAACCAGACCCTTCATGAAATTGAGTCAGTCCTTCATGAATTCCAGCCAAAATAGTAGGAACAAGAGGCTTTCTTAGTATGGCCAAATGCACAAAAGAAAGAAATGATAGTTTTAAAAATACATCCGAAGGGAGGAGAATCTCAGCAAGGATCCCTAAAATTAAAGCATTCCTACAGGCAACACCCCTAGGAGTACCGAGATGCTCTCTGCGAATAGAGAACTCCCCATAGAACAGATCTAAGGAAATGGAGAGAGGCTCATTAGGGGCAGACAAATCATAACGCCTAGGATTTTGCATTAAACAGAAAAGTAAATAAGTCTTCACCTATAGGCCCAGGAGGAAAAACCGAAGCATCCCTAAAGAGTGGTAATCTAGTAAGTCTAGAAACCTCCTCCAAGGAAGGAGACAATTCCACATTTCCAAACTTGAATATTCCTAATGAAGGGATCCAAAACCGAGCTATAGTTTCTAAGAGAGGATGATTCAATACTACCCTAGACAATTCTAGACATTTTTCCATATGAAATGAAGCCAGTTCAGCCCTCTCAATAGCTGATAAGGTGGCTATTCACCTAGACAGTCTTTGACCAACAAAGGGGATACCCAAACTAGGACTACTCCCAGTAGAAGAAGAGGAGTTAGAGAGAATAGACTTAACACCATTCATGATGGAAAGAAAAAAGACAACAAAGGAAGAAAACAAAAAAAAACAAACAGCAATAGAGAAAGGAGCAGAGCATGTGCAAGGCAATAGGGCAGTGGAGAATAAGACATAAGGATGGAGTATAAATAGAAAATTTCTGTCCAAGCAATCATAGTTGAACAGTATGATCATAAACCAGACAAGTTCAATCATGTCAATAGTCAGCCCATTATAAGTTAGAAAAATACATATAATAAGTAGCATGCTGTCATATATATATATTAAAATATGAAATATAATCATTATAAGAATGTTCACATCTGCAGTCATCATGTTAAAAGAAGTACTTGTGTCATACTATAACACTGTTCATGATGTGTTTGCATAAAGAAAATCATGATTGAACAGTATCATAAAAAATCAGATAAGTTTAGTCATGTCAAAAGTCAGCTCATTATAAGATAAAATATGTATAAATTGCAGTCATATATATATATATCATAATTGATAAAACAGAACTGTATGGTTATTGGTAATCATTATAAGAGTACCCACATCTGCAGTTGCCATACCAAGTACTTATGTCAGATCTCAATACTATGCATGATGTGATTACACAAAAAAAGAGGGATAATATAGGTTCAATCACATCAAGTCATTTTTCTACAATACCAAGTCCTTTCATTCATCATAGGTTCTACACAAGTCTATATGTCAGGTCCCATCAATGTGACCTAGAGGATATCATTAGCACTTGTGCAATCATTACCAATCCAAGAGAAGACCAAGAAAATATATATGGAGGATAGATAACTTAAAGTAAAAGGAAAAATTATCAGGATTTTAAACATATATATGTTCAAGCATCATACGACCAGATTTTTAAAAGAGAGAAGGGTTTGAAAAAAAAAGAGGAAAATCTAAGAAGCGAGGACAATACTATGAGTCGTTCAATGAATAACATCAACTCAAACCTTGTTAGAATTACTTTTATCATATACTTTTATAAAACTAATTAAACTAGGTATATGATAATCTGCATAAAAATTTTCATCCCATATTTATAGACTAATAGATAAAATTCTCAAAAGGAAAAACTTAAACAAAAAAAATCAGATTGCTTAATCATTAAGGACTGGTATTGCAGAACCAAAATAAAAAATATATATATAAAAAATGAGGGCTCATAATTCAGAGATAAGATGATATACAATCGGTTACATTATTAGGTTAAATAGCTAAAATACAGGAATTTATAATAAACAAATCATTATAGGTAGTTAAGAGATTTAAAGGATAAAATTAAAACTCTAAAGTCTTGGATAATTAAAACTCTTAAGAAGCAAGGATTGACATCACTATAAATTGGAAGTACCAAAGGATAAATAGAATATTCAAGCATTAGTTAGGCAATGACTAATGAAATCCAAGGCGATTTTCATAAGGCATAGATAGCTACATAAGAAAATACCCATAGGAAAATATATTGATTAAAGGAAACCTGTTGAAGATATTCACATAGTAAAAAAGAATTTTATGAGAAGTCAGATTAACTCAATACTAGGTAAAGAAGAAAAGGGAAAGGAAAGAGAGTGAAGAAAATAAAATCCGAGTTGCCTAAGCATAAGTAAGATAATTAACCATTATCAAAATTCATTAATTAGAAAAATAAAACTCTCCATTATGGATTAGCCTATCAAAATTAGATATAAACTATACCATGAGTTATCAATTGACAAAATCTGCCAAGAGTATATCATAAGACAACCCAATCTAAACATCATTCCAGGTCAAGTTGATATGAAATAAGATAATATAAATGGCTAGACCTGTCTCATGACAAAATCCATAGCAAATTGACACAGCCACACACAAATCAACTTAGTTCACCAACAAAAAAAAAGATACATGGCATGAATCTACCTTTAAACTATCAAAGATAATTAAAACAAAAAAATTACACATTTCGAACTACACAAAATAGTTAGAAATATGCATTATTAACTGAATGTTCACCATCAAGTCAAGATAAATATTCAATATGGATCATACTTTATCTAGAGGCAAATATATCCACACTAATAAACCTATCCATCATGTCATGCATAATCAATAGAAGTTATCTTAAATAACAAATAAAAAAAAACAACAATCATATTAACTAAAATTACAGTTTATGATAATGAGAAAATTTATGACTTAAGAAACATATATACAATGGAAAAAGAGAACCAGATATCATCGAGAAGGCAAACCAAAAAAAGGAAGGAAATGAGATAAATCAAACTAATGACAGCCAGACCCAATAACAGGTGAACCAAACACGGCAGGGATAGATCTGCATAACAATATTCAGATTTAGTAGCAAACATTTCGAAAAAAATAATAAAACAAAAAAAATAAAGGCAGAAAGAGTAATGCTTTCATCATCCCATGAAAAAGTAATATGCAACAACTCCTAACATCGTCCACTTATAACAGCACCGAAAATCTCAATAAAAAAAGAGGGGAGCCAAGCTCCTGCTACTGCCAGTAGACCTCTTCAACCCATTTCTCTCAGGCTATCTCTTTTTCCCCCTCTTGCCAAAAACAATAACAACTTCAAAGCGCCTTGTAGACAGGAAAATTATAAGGTTTCAGAAGAATATCACAAAGAGAGGATTTGTACCTGAAGCGACAACAAAATCATCAGAACGATTACAAATGGCGGAATGGTCTGAGGCGGCACAATCGCTGCATAATGGAAAGATGTTTCTCTTGTGAAACCGCAGTCAGATTCAAACTTTCCTGCCTTGACTTAGTCACTGGATATTCGAGATTATGAGAGGATATTGAGATATTAACGATGATGAATTAGGTTGGTCACATTTGATAATAAAAAATCAAAGAAGAATAACTAAGTGGTTTATATTACACAATCTGGACATATCTCTATTTCTGTACTAAGGTTTGTACTCGATGTCCGCTGCAAGCAAGCTACTGTTTATTTATGCCAACATGTGCCAATGGCGTTGCAGTTTCCAAAAAAAAAAGAAAGAAGAAAGAAGTAACATAGATCGCCAGCTATTACCGATCTTCACTATCCCCGATGTTTCTTCCACTGTCAGCTGCGTCGGTCGCGGCCAACAAGGACGATCGCACGCAACAAGCCATCCAAACACCCCAGCCAGCATTGCCTACCATCCAACCCCCATTTATCTACTCCATAGTTAGTGGCTCATTGTAACGCCCCATTCCTAGAAATACTCGATAACTAGTAAATGGGTACTACACAACATAAGAAAAATTCGGCAGCATCTCCTCATAATATACAAGGGATAACATGGAATACATGACCTGATATTCATAAACATTTCAATTTATAACATTCAATCCTATATTTATATTCTTGCATTTTCATATAATAAGGACATTCATATAGAAAGAAAATCATTGAATGTTACCCATGCACATCAAGCAAACCTAGCAATCATGCATATGTGCATCCATGAAGATTAAAATCCAATCCGAAATACCAAATACAATTGTTTATCAAAGTAAATCCATCTCAATAATCGTCTACATATACGAATATCAAAAGAGCACAAGTTTTAAAAGAACTGAAATTAAAGTTATTGTGCTATGGTCTCCCAAATGTGATCTTCAACTTGTCCCATCTTGAAGTTCTCCACCTGGCCTGTGATCTAAAGGCAAAATAACAAACGATACGAGTCTAAATAGACTCAGCAAGTAGATAGTGGTTAGCACAAAGTCGAAATAAGTAAATTCTGGATGCACAGGTTGTGTTCATGATAAGACGTATGGGTCCAAACACCCACTCCCAAGATCGTATGCATAAAAAAACACATATAAATAGAAGGACACGAACCGTCCTTTACTCATGTCTATCAAGGGCTATGAACAACCCTCTCCTCATGTCAATCAGGGCCATGAACAACCCTCTACAACCAAACATTTTAAACAATACATTATACATAACAGATGGGGATAAAAGCCACAAACCACACATAACAACATTGGCAATGTTTACTTATTCAACACATAAAACTGTCATACAAGCATTTTATCAAACACATGATAGGCGCAATATAAGAGAACCCTCAATTCATACTCTCGTTTGAGCCGAATTGATTAATGTCGCATTTAACAATATAGAAACTGTCAACGAATCCTTTACTTCCTAGAAATTGCACATTCATAGCAAATTCTCCACGAACCCTGCTTAACCTAACTGTTACGAGCCCTACGCCCCATACCATGAAATTATTCGACGCTACACACTCCCACCAGTCCCACATCACGTTCAGCATGAAATTTCATCGCTAAATTAAGAAGGGGTGACATCTACTTACCTGTATCATAATTTTCTCCAAAGACAGTGATCCTAACTTGGATCGCATAGATTTGGAGCTTCCACGATTGGAGTCGACGATCTTCAAGCAGTCGATAGAGCTTTCTTGAAGGAATCTCTAGCTAAACTGAACTGAATGGTAGGGAAAGACGAGAGGAAGCAGAGAACGGGAAGGGAAGAAGAGGGAAAGATAGCCGGGTGCGGGATGAAATAAACCTTAGCGCGCGGGCTTCCCTTATTACTGAACCCCCGTCGGGTCGGGTCGGGTTGAAGCATGGGTCGGTCTAATTGCAATTAGTAATTTACTCTCCCATTCATACAACTTAATAATTAAAAATTTCAGGTCGAACCCCGTACCTACTCTGCGAGGAAAACAATAGTCATAGTGCTTATCAATGGAATGCTAATCATACACCTTTTTTTTTTATGAAAGGGATAGCCTCTGTCCCTACTCCCTCTCAATTTGAGAGAGGGGAGGGAAAGCGGAATTCGACAGTTTCATTGCCAAAAAATTGTCTGTACAGAGTTTTCCAATGATAACTTGTGATGGAACGCCCCACCATAATAGATTATAATACATACACCTTTAAATTTACGCTCAATGTGCTAAGATTATAATGCATGCACATATGCACTATGCATCCTCTAGACGTCGTGTCCATATATGTTATGTATCCATTAATATCATAAATTCTTACTAGCATGTTCATAAGTTACCTTATAAATAGAGAAGAGTTATAATAATAATAATAATAAAGTAAAATAAAATACCTGATCCTCACACTCATTAACGTCCCCGACAGTTCCATCGACAGCCATTGCTAGCGATTTTCTATTGAAACTGGTCGATGTTATGGTCAAAATGGAGGAAAGGAATCCCAATCCAAATGCAGGAAAACATATGCAAAGCTCTAATGGCAGGAAAGGAAAAGGCAGCAAAGGAAATAGGGAGTTGTGCAAAATTACCAAAAGGTCCACTTTTGTTAGAGTTTTGCAAAAAAAGGAAATAGGGAGTTGTGCAAAAAAATCAAAAGAAAATACCAATATGCAATTTTTCAAACTCAAAAGCCTATAAAAGGACCCCCTCTCCTTTCATCTCAGACACGTTGAAAGCCTTCCAAAAAATCATCTGCTCTTCCATTTGAGATCCATTTTTTCCTTTTACCACACCCATTCATTTTCTTCACAGCAAAAAAAAAAAAAAAAACGAAGAAAAGGAGACAGAGGCCATATCACGCATCAATTTCCCCTTTTGCATCATCGGTCATTTACCTTTTTTTTGTTTTTTTTGCACGTCATCATCATTCTCAATTCATTACTCTTATAAAAAAAGGGGCACAACACATCTTCTCCCATTCACATCATCATTCCTGCTTTTTGTTTTTTTTTTACATGTTATTTCCCCTACGTCAACCCACTTCTTCACTTTTCATTTGTTAAAAAAAAATTAAAAAAAACCCCATCTGCACGACCTTTTTCTTCTCTTTGTCATTTAAAAAAAAAAAACAAACTCCAGTACGTCCTCCTCCCTTTTCATTTTTCAAAAAAAAAAATAAAAAAAATCTGTACGTCATCTTTCCTTGAATCATTCTTCCCCTGTTATTTCCCTTTTTTAAAAAAAAAAAAAATCGAGACCTCCGCAAAAACCCACCAGCACATCCTCATCCTTCCTTTTTAAATTTTTTCGTTTTTAATAAAAAAATATATATATCAGCATTCGGTTCCCATTACATCGTCCTATCTTCTGTTTATTCTCGTTTTATAAAAAAAAAAAAAGGAGAAGAGAAAACAGCACGTTATTCTTTGCACCGTCATTCACTTTCGTTTTAAAAAAATTATATATATATATATATATATACATATAGCCGAATGATCTTTTCAGACCGGTCGGAAATCCGGTGATTTCCGACCGGTCCAAAAATATATTTTTTTTATTTTTTTTTTGAAAATAATTTTATAAACTTGTTAATCTAGTTATATTTAATTTATAAACCAAGTTTTATCATTTTTGGATATGTATATATATTTATTTTGGATTTTTAAATACAGGGGTATTTAAGTCATTTTAAGAATATTTAAAATGACTTAAATACCCCTGTATTTAAAAATCCAAAATAAATATATATACATATCCAAAAATGATAAAACTTGGTTTATAAATTAAATATAACTAGATTAACAAGTTTATAAAATTATTTTCAAAAAAAAAATAAAAAAAATATATTTTTGGACCGGTCGGAAATCACCGGATTTCCGACCGGTCTGAAAAGATCGGTGCTCTATATATATATATAAGAAAAAGACACAGCACGTTATTGCCTTACCCCCATTTCCATCTTTCTTATTTCTTTAAAAAAAATAAGTATAACTCCAACCCGTTATTTATCTCTTGCATTACCGCTCCTTTTTATTTAATTTTTTTAAAAAAAATTCTAACATATTATTTATCTTCTGCATTCCTTTTTTTTATTATTTTTTCTATTTTTTTTCTTTAAAAAAAAAAAAGAGAACGGGAACAGTAAAAAAAAGCGCTCGTCCGTTCCTTGCATAACATTACATTTATCATTTTTTTTAAAAAAAATCAAATACCTATGCAACAGATATGTGTCGTTATATTTTTAAAATGAATACATAAAAAAAGGTATAAAATCAAATTACATAAACAAAAATTCCATTTTGCGTAACGAGAGCAACTGCCCGCATCTAATTTCCAAATTGAGTTAAGGCCTAAAAAAAAAGCCTAGGGATTAAATTCCCGCCTTCACCCTCCTGAGCTTTACATAAAAAATATATATGTTAATTTTTCGCACTCCTAGGACCAATGCAATAAAAAAATAAAGTTGTATTTTTTTTCTAGTTGTGAGTTCACCAAGAGAATCTTTGTATTTAGTGCCTTATTGTACACAGACTAATCACCGTTATATGATTAGTGGCGACTTCAAAAGTTAATATATTAAATTTTATCAATATTTATACGCATGTTAATAATTGCTAATTGCGTCTAATTGAGATACATGTTTGTGTTTGACTAACTCGCATCATTTAAAAATCTCTAAAAATTCACATCATCTAAAAGCCTTAACGCTTGCATCTCCCTTCTTTAACCCCCATGTCTACACCTTTTATATCTTTTCCGTTTCTGATCTTGAACCCCTCTTCTACACCTTTTTAAATCTTTTATTTTGCATGTTTAATTTCTGTATCGAACTTGCATCATATCTAACCAGCTAACTCGCTAACTTACATCTCATATTTATTTTATTCTCTGGTGTATGCATATTTTATTTTCTCATTTAGTTTGCAGTTATATTTTTTTAATTGAGCCTACCTCACACTTTTAGGCCCATTTTTCGGCCCATCGTAGCGCGCTAAAAACCACGTGCTACACGTTCTTTATGAAAATACCCATTTATTTAACTTTAACCTCCACCAAAAACTTGGTATCTCCCTTTATCAAACATATTTATCTTCAAAACCTAGGAAATTAATGTCCCAAACAAGGACCCAAGAAGAAGAAGAAAAGCTATTGTATGGGATGACCAATATTTGATTGTTGGCTTATCTTCCTTATCCTGGCTTCATTCTTTTTCTTGAGCAAGTTGGAGTACCAACGAGCAGACAACTTGGGCTGCCTTGTTAGAGCCTCATCTTCAAAGTCGACGTGAAAAAGCCCAAACCTCTGCAGATATCCACTCAAGAGTTCGAAGACATCTAAGAATGCCCAAACAAAGTACCCTTTGGCATTTGATCCATTCCTGCATCACACCCACGTTTCCACAATCTAAGATTCTAATTAACAAAGTCATTAAGATTATTCATTAGATGAATATATATGCACGCACTACCTAATAATTACCTGATTGCACACAATGTTGCATTGATGTATCCACTTATGTATTCTACCCTGGCTGTGTCATCGAGTGTCTCATTGAAAAGTCCACCCTTCCCTGAAACATGCATATACAGATAAGAACTTCTCAAGGAAAACAACGCTTTTCTTTAGTTGGGATGAAAATGATTAAAAATAGAAATACCATTTTCATGGATGTAGACAGGAGGATTGCCGTAGTGATCTTTCAAGTACTCTAGGAATTTCTGCAGACCAAATGGCACGGCAGGAATGCCACTTGGCAGAATCTGATTCCATTCATGGTCAGCAATGTCCAGATGCCAAATCACATATAACCATCAGCAAATCGGGAGTTTAGATCTTATACCTGACCACTGGGTTCTTTGTCCTTAGATACTGCAATAAATATGAGGCACATATAAGATTTTGTAAAATCAATCATCTTTTTTCCTCCTAGAGACTCAGCTTGATTTTTGTGAACCCAATTTAGTTCAATTGACCAGACAATGCAGGGAAAAAAACTGATCTGGTTACTTGGGCATTTGTGCACACCTTCGAATGACTTCAGGCCATTTTAATTGGGTTGAAAATTCGAAAGTATACATATCACGCCAAGAATCAACTTACTAAGGGGGTGTTTGAAAGTATATGAAGTGATTGAATGTAACGAGGAGGGATTGTTGTATACTAGAAAATGAGAAATTACATTGACAATTAAAAAAGTGGTATTGTAAAAGGGAAAAGTAAGTTTGTTATATATTGGAAGATATTGTATTGAAAATGGAAAATCTCATCTTATTCCATCCCTTCATATGCGTTCTTCTGGTGATCATACCAGTAAATTTAGCAAACATGTCTGCATTGAAGTCTCGTATCTTTCTCTTTGGGCCATCAGGATCATCTTGTACATAGCTAGTTATGTAATGGTTTACACCAATGAAGTCAAATGAACCCTTCACTAGTCGTGATTCGGATTTGGTGAAAGATGGCAGCCTTGACCCTGCATTCTTCCTCATGACCTCTGGATAGTCTCCAAACACCAGTGGGTTGAGGATCCTGCAGTTGCATGTGTGAGCAATCAAGAAAATGTTGGCAAGCAACAAGTTCCTACAAGCACCCATTATAAATAAACATCCATATACCTATACCAAGATTTTCAACCTATAAATAATTATGTACTTCTACTACACGCACTCACCAACCGTTAAAGAAATCCCACGCCCTTTGGGTTGCTTCAACATCTGATGTAGAGTTCGAAAAGGGAATAAACCAAATGCCGTATGTATTCATGCTTATCAAACCCTTTTGCTTGGCCTGCATTGAAAGTTGAATTAGAAAATCTATACACAATTGCTTGCATGCCTTCAATTTAATGATCTGTTAGTGAACTTTGTAAAAGGTTCTCTCTTTTATTCACTTCTCTGTTCCTCCTAGTCCATTTTGTTTATAATTGTCCTTTGTACAATGTATATGTGCATCAGTGTCATTTTCTAACTATCGGTTCCCTTCAATATTTTTATTTAACATAAAACTACGACGATTTCACTTTTCCTTATTCTTATATTTATGTTAACTTCATTCAGTTTATGACTAATTTGATTCACTCATTTTCAATGACTTCGCTTGATAAGACATTTATCTATTCGACAATGAAATATATGAGCAAGTGGCAGGACATTTTTTTTATTATTATATGTGCAGGGAAATTTGATAGAGAGAGAGAGAGAGAGAGAGAGAGAGAGAGAGAGAGATTCACTTGGTATTTTTGTCTGAACAATACTGCAGCTGATGCGTGAGCCAACAAGGTATGGTGGGCAGCGATGTAGGGCTCGACAGTGGAGTCCCCAGCAGTGCAGTTAACTAAACCAAACATTTGGGAGCACCTCTGAGGTGGTAAAAGGCCATTATCATAGGCTGCAATAGCCAAGACGTTGGCTTGGTTGATGGTGGTCCAATGGCCCACCCTGTCCCCAAATTCTGCAAAGCAAACATCTGCAAAGGCGGTGAAATCCTCTCTGCATTTTTCCAAAAAAACACACACACATACACAATAAAATTAAATGAGTCCCTCCATACATGGATCAGATGGCTTGCTCACTAGTGTGGTTCATGTGATATATCTATGGAAGGGTGGAGCTTACACTATCTTTGGGCTGAGCCAACCTCCGTATTCATCTTCTAGTGTTTGAGGGATATCCATGTGGCAAAGGGTCACGTGCGGTTGAATGCCTACATAATCCAACACAGAGGCATCGGTTTGTAAGATTTCCATTTTCTAGTGACAATTATATAAAACAGAGCTGGCCTGATTCATCATGTTCTAAAAAGGATGTGAAGTTAAGATGTAGGATGAAGAGGAAACAAAATCACCTTGTCTGATTAGTTCATTGATAAGGTTATTGTAGTACTGTAGACCTTTCGTATTAACTGCACCTCTCCCATCTACAACAATTGCAAATCAAATCAATCGTTAGGAACTCAATTTCTATATGAATTCAAGCTGCTACACTGGCATGCATTAATTTTGCTAAGCAAGAAAGAGTCCTTACTTGGGATGAGCCTTGACCAAGAGATTGAGAACCTGTAGGCATCAAGGCCCATGACACTCATTAGCTTCACGTCTCCCTGCAACCCTTGCAATGTATTAGAAAGTAAAATGCTAAACAGAAATGGAAATTAAGAGCTATAGACGAGCAACATCCTAGCGAGACCCTCAGCAAATTAACCACATTAATCATTTATTACCCATCCACTAAAGTGAATCTGCTCCTATTTTCATTCACCATTTATCGGATTTGGTATTTTAATAATCATATAGAATATCTGTTGATGCATGCAGTCGGTGGGTGTACCTTGTATTTGTGGTATTGGTCTGCAGCAACATTTCCTGTGCTCTTGTCAAACACCTTACCTGCAATTTTATTGCAATAAAAAATTACTGTTTTTTTTTGGCACGGTCTTTTAAAATAATAATTACAATACAAAAACTAGGTAAATGTCCAAGCAAGGTCAGACGCTGAAGGGTAATTTTGTCTCAGCTCATGCCGGCCTGTTTGGGTGGGATGTGGAATAGTATGGGAATAGAAATGAGAAGAGAAGATTAAAAAAATATATATACCTTTGTATATTGGAATTTAAGAAAGTGCATTATTAACAAGAAAAGTTGAATGAGAAATAGAAAAAAATAACTTATCATGTATTACTAGTGGAAATAGAAAAATTAGCTTACCATGGATTGGTAGTGGGAAAAGTAAATGAGAATTTTCATGGCATGATTCATTTTCTTTTTAGCCGCCGATTGGTCCGCCTACCGATGATTTTGGATTTTGGCTTTATCCTTTTTTTGAGTTTTTATATTTTTTATCCGCAACTACTCTCATTTTACAAAAAGGGTTTATAGTTTACGAAACTAGGTTAGTGAATCCCTTTTTTTTTTGGATTTTGTTTATGTACATCATGACATTTTGATATTTCAATAAATCACATTTACACCTCACATCACGGGGGAAAATTTTTCCTGAAACCCCCACAACAGGAGAGAGATTGTAAACCCCATAATAAGGAAAATTATAAAACTCTCATTACAGAGGGGTTGAATTATAAAATACCACCTAATTTACCTATGTTCCACAGGATTTGAACCAATGCTAGCCCATAGAGGGCATGTGCGTTACCACGACGCCATGAATTGTGGTGGCGGAGAACCCTTGTTTTGACCCACTATGATGAGATGTAAAATCAACATCACCCATTATGTTTAAGAATTTTTTTAGAAGTAAATTACGTTTCATCTGAATTAAATACTACAAATTAATGATCTTGTTAGCCTGGACTAAAAATCTTTTTTTAATTTTTACAGACTTATTAATTTAAGTGCATTTAATATATAAAATAAGTTTTACTCCTTTTGAAGAGATAAACATGGGATATTTTAGTCAGTTGGAAATTACTAAAATATCTTTGCATTTAAAAGTATAAAAAATATTACGCATCTTTAAAAATACTAAAACTTGATTTATATATTAAAAACACATATTAACAAATTTACGAAGAAATTTTAAAAATTAAAATAGTATTTTTAGCCCAGTCTAACAAGGCTAATAAGATCATAACTCTAGGTTACTTCTAATAAGTGTAAATGCATGAGATTGTTTATAATTATATTTTTTAAGATTATTGATTATAAAAAGTTTTCGATTCACTTAATTTTTTATATAGGTTAAATAAATAATTTTAACATAACGCGTAGATTGGATACTAAAAAATCAAAAAAACGTGGTTGTAACTTATAACGAATTGAAGTATTTATCATGATTATAGTATTCGAATATGCTTGTCTCAATTGGATTTTTACATTTCATGGTTTTATATGCAGAAAACTCGATTGAAGTAGGGAGAGTTAATTTTTACAGCAAAAAAATTAGTTGCATATGCCTTTTATCCTTGATTGCATGTGATTTCAAATTGAAGTATGCCTTTTATGCAGCAAATACTCCGCATTAATTATAGCTTGCAATTTTCTAGCAAGTTATTGCTGCTTATACCAGTATATGCAGCAAATACTAAGTACTAAAAGTTGTCGCATAAAGGGATTTTTGTTGTAGTTTGGATGTTAAATTGAAACATGCTATTAAATATGATAATCAAGTCAGATTTTGACGAATTATCAAGTTAAGCCCAATCCAAAAAGTTTCACGTACGAATTGAATTTTTAAACTCGAAAAGTTTTTTTTTTTTTTTTTTAAAAATAAATTTGCATGCCCAAAATATTAAGGGCCCCTTAATTCTTAACTCCCCTATTATCCTTGATTGCATGTGATTTCAAATTGAAGTAGAATTAGTGAGATTTTCATGATTTCAAACCTTTAAAAGGAGAAGCTTAATTAGAAGACGGTTTCAATAGATGGTTAATGAAAATGACTGTAAGACTTGCTAACTCTAGGACAAACAAACCAGAATTGGCGAAAGTATCCCAAATGCTGGGACTCCTTCCATCCTCAGCTACGGCGCCCTCCACCTACACCAGCCACGCAAGTCAAGCATTAGAGTTGTTGTAAACCACTAACGACTTTGATTTTTAGATACTATAATTTTTTGGCTAAATTTCTTTTTAAAAAGTGTTAATACGAAATGCTTTGTGGCGTATGCTATGTGACAACCAAATAGAGAGAATTTCATTACAAAATACTTTACAGCATGAGTGCTTCGTTCGCAAAAGCCAAAGGCTGGAAAAATAATCCAGTACGTATACTTCACAGCACAAGTGATTTTTACAAAATTTTTACCTATCTTGCATTTTTCCGCGCACGAAAAACGAAAAAAAAAAGTTTAGGATAATATATCCACATAATTCATAATTGCATATATACTCACACAATTTTAGAAATTATAAATATCCTCCACATAATTTAACACAAATTGCAGACGTATCCATGACTCTCGGTTTTGGTCATGGTGCAGTGACTTATTATTAACGTGTCTCTTAAGTATTTTATAATGACAAAAAACTACTGTACTATATGCTTTTGATTCATTTTATATATACTAGACTATCATATGTTACAAATTAGTATATGTACAATTCTCGCAATATGGAAGAAATTTTATTACACTCTCATTACTAGAGGGAATTTAATACCTACACCATAAAAAAGGACGAGAATTGAACTAAAGTTCACTTGGCAGAGTGCCGGGATGCTTTACCATGCGGCCAAAGCTCTATGGAAGCATGACCATACTAATTTAGCAATGAATATGTTTAGCAAACGTCCCCAGAACAAGTTTGAGAGAAGGTGGTCAGAAGAACTGATTTGGTAATGATATGTAGGAATTGTGGATAGGGAAAAGGGCATTGCTGTTGGCGTATGTCAGGTGACTGGAAGAACTGATGCAGGTTGCCTTCTGTCTCCTGTGACAGCAAAAATCTAGAAGAGATTTGATTTCCGCATTCCCATTAGATCGGATGACTTTGCAGAGGTGGGGCAAGGGGTTGGAGATAGTACCCGTGGCTGCCATCTGGACAGTGATGATGGAGCAACATATCTCCGTGCTATGAAAGCATATCTAAAATCAGGTACAGGCTTCACTTAAATAATCTTGTCCATTAATTAAATTCTATTTGTTTTTTAATCGTTTTTAATGCCCCAATAATATGTAAATGTTCCAAAATAATTTAAATCAATTTCATTTCAATGATTTAATAATTCCATTTTTATGTAAAAACCAAAACAAACAAAAAATCATATTATTTAGTCTCGAAATTAAGTAGGATGGTGTGAGTTTTACCATGCGTCTTCAAATAAATGATTTGCTTCTATGCCTGCTTTGCTTTGCTTTTTTTTTTTTTTTTTTTTCCATCATCCCGTTTCAGGGTTGTTTGATTTGAAGTGTTGTTGTTGAGATGACACTATTGGCTTGGGAGATACTAGTGGATCTCTTGGAAAAAGGGCTACCAATCGATTTGGGATTGCTGGATTCCAATATCGAAAAGGAGCAAAGATCTTGTCGTTAGAAGATTTGAGTGTTAGGCTGCTACCTTGAATGGGAGTTGGAGGCTGACGACTGCTTAGTGTTTCCCTAAAATGGAAGGGTAATTTTCAGCGGAAAAAAGGATTAATAGCTCACTAACTTCGGTTTGACAGCAGCAGTGATTATGGATGAGGGGTGATTTAGTAGTCCGGCCTAAAAAATATTTTTTATGTATTGTTTTAATGGACGTTAAAGTTAGATGTATTTAATCTATAAATCAAGATTTAACATTTTCAGATATTTTAAATATTTTTTATTTTAAAACAAAGTGGCATTTTTATAATTTTTTGGTCTTAGAAAATTACGAAAATGGTACTATGTTTAAAAATAAAAATACTCAAAAATCCAAAAATGATAAATCGAGAAATTAAATATATCTAACTTTACATGTCCATGAAAAATATATATATATATGTTTTATGGTCGGATGCATGGGCTGCCTCTCATGTGACCGGCTGTAAATGAACACCGCTCATTATGGATATGCCTTCAATTTGTGTTAACTTATGTAAAAGTTATTTTCAATTTTTGAATCTATGCAAGTATATACACAATTACAGTCAAATTATGTGGAATACATTTACAAATTACTTAATTTTTATTTTTGAAAATTTGTAAAGTATACGTAAGAATTCAAAATGGTAAATTAATTTTAATATATGAAATAATACACTGACGTTCACGTAAAGTAAAAAATTAAAAATATAAAGTACACAAGATTGTTGCCGAGCTAAGTAACATCTAGTATTATTATCCATTATCATTAGCAACAAACATGTGTTCTGGAGTTTTCCGCAACTGGATAGTTCCATTTGCACATGATATTTATGAATAACAGAGTATCAACAGTAATGTTAGCAATGATTTTGGCGTCAGCAGACAGCAAAAATATATTCATAACGATGCGGGCAAATATTGGTTGCTAAAAAATCGTTTCAGGCAATGAAATTTTTTATAATTACTAGCCACGGCGTTCCTGCAACAAAAACCTTTCTCTTTAACTGCAACAGCACGGATGTAATAAATCATTTGTCATCATCTTAATAATCAAAGATATAACCTTTTTACAACTAAATGTGTAAAAATTGATCAGATTGATCTGGCGGTGATCATTCTTAACCAACCCAGTATTTGGTTGCGAATACTAACTTTTCGAAACGAATTTGACTTCTTGTAGTTGGTCTTGAAACTCATGATGAGATACATACAAGCAAACATGTATAATAGGCACGGATGGAGCTGGAAGGATGGATAGAGATATGCTCTACCTGATAAGCCGATGTTCCAGCACCCAAAACAAAGTCCGGCGGGAAGTCATTGACGTTGAGACTTGGGAGGAGGCGGAGGAAAGTATCGTCGGAAACACAAAATCCCCCTCTAGATGCGAGCAGAAGAAGGAATAGATGAGACAGACGAGAAGTCAGCAACCTCCTCTTGTGCTCCATCGCTGCCAAGAATCTCTTCTGGATCCACACGTTCGGTCTTTCCAGATCTAATACCCAACACCATATAGAATTACAGATATAATATATGCCCATAATTATTCGAATTGATCGAGGGCATACTGCCGCGTGCTGTAGTCAATCATAATCTTGACTATGCATAGCATTTGAGATTATTTTAATACAAAAAAATAGTTGAAATGATTTACTTTAGTAGAATACTATTTTTAAACGGATTTTAACATGTGTATACAATTCATTTATAAAATTCACAAAATCAAATTTAAACAACAATTTTAAAGTTGTATTTTTAACATCTAAACCATCTAAAATATAATTTTGTAGGAATGAATGATTACGAAAATTATTGAATGCATTTTTAAATGTATGTGATCCCCATTTTATAATGGATTAAAACAGTATACTCTAGTGCACTAGATCATATCTGCATGATTATATAGTTCCACCTTTCTTTTTGGGTGTGACTCCGTCCATTTAGGCCTACCTGAATAATGATATGAAATCTACTCCAACTTTCACATCTAGAGTGTGTCTGGTAAGTGTTAAAATTTTTGAATGACAAATTTTTAATGTAATTTTTTTTTAAATTGGTAGAAAATAAGGTGATATGATAGGAAAAAAAAGTTAGATAGATTAGTTACATGATTAGTTGAGAAAATGATTAAACAGTAGAATAGTTGCATTAAAAGATATAAAAATAATAAAAAAAATATGATATTTATAATGATTAAAAAATATTAAATGGAAAAGTTTTGGTTGAAATTTTTTTTCTTATTTTCCAAAGATGCTTTCAGCATCATTTACTCCATTAAAAAACTGTCGTGATGACCTATGCGCCGGGACTTTTTTTTTTTTTTTTTGATGAGACGCCGGGACTTTTTAAATTGATGGCATCTCATGAAAACTAGCTGGTGAAAACTTCTTGTCCGGATCGTCTTCCCTATCCCTGCATTATTTTGTAGCGTCTCTTTCAAAGTCCTGACGGATTCTTGTCATGATGTCTCGGGCGGTCAACTTTATAAATATAAAAATTTTCTTATTTCAACGCAACTTAATCGGATCAGGAATAACATCGGTTCCGCTTACATGCAATTAGGTAACATAAAAATAATTTTATTTAACTTCCTTTGTTTTTACATGCTGATGATTGATAGAAAATTCAATTCATTTATTATATTTAACATAATTTATTTATCTCCGAAACTAAGTTTCGTTCAAATTCAATAGGTGTATAAGTCACATTTAATTAAAAATAAGTATATTCATGTATAAATTAAAGAAAATATTTAGATCTATTTTCATCTATATTAGAATATAATAATACTTTATATGATCATTTATCGACTTAACAATGATATTTTAGATGATTTAGATGTTTAAAATATTATTTAAAAATTAATATTTAGTATTAAATTATTTTATTATATTGATTTTGCACATTTATACATGAAGTCCATATATAGTAATGCTAAATAAGCAAATGAGTTTCTATGATAATAATAATATACTAAATATAATAAATAGAATTTTTCATCCGCTATCAAAACATTAAAAAGGAAGAAAGTTACAATGCACAGAGGTTCACAGAAGGCGGCTGAAAGAATATATGCATATAAAATGGTTGCGTCGCAATTTGACCAGAAGTCCTCGGAGAAGTATCTAATGATATCTAATGTCGAAGACCCTAAGCATATAAATGGTACGCGCGCGACCTAAAATCCTTCGAAATGATTTTGGTATTAGAATTAAAAAGCTGATGTTAAACACTATAATCAGATTAAAATTAGATTTATTCATCAAAATAAACCCAAAGAAAGGTATTCCTTAAGATGGAATGGGTTCTACTAGAATATTGACCCTAATTAAATAACTAAAATTATGACTTTCTTAGAATATAGTGCATTTAATTGTTTTATTATGTCAAATTTCTTAATTCTTATTGTACATATGGACTTTTTTTACTACGTACCTTTTTATGTCGTCCAAGAAAAGAAATTTAAAAAGAAATGAGTTATTTGTATTTATGTTAATTAGAAAATAAAATATTTAGTCGAAAGAAAAAAGTATAATATTTGTTTCAATTCTAATAATTTCAAACTTGTTGCATAAAGACGTACAATAATTATTAAAATGTTTTGCATGTATGCCAATGTAGTTAGTCTCCTTAATTATCGCGAATAGATCAACTGCCTCCTTACAGTGAATAGATTAACCGTATTTTTTAGAAATTTACAATTTCCAGAATAAATATTATTAAAAATTAATTTCATATTAGGCAACATGATGGAGACTCGCAGCGTTGCCGTTGAGACAAAACGTTTTAAAAATAGTTAGTGTAGATATGAATATTTAAAAATCCTTATTTGGTGAGAGTTTGTTCTCCCCTGTTGGGTGAAGCTCATTGTCTCTCTATATATCTTAGAGCTCCATTATAATAGAAATAAGATTATTGCAAATGTACACTAATAAAAAGAAAATATATTTTTTACTACGTTTGACAGGGATACAAATAAAGATAAAAAAAGAAAAAGAATTTTTCCAGCTGAAGTATGCTGAGTGAGAGAAAGGGTAAAGAAAACAGGTGATATTGGTGCATATTTATCCAACTTAAATGATTTTTATTTAAAAGAAATAAACTTATATCTCGAACATTGGTGAAGATTAATTCAAAACACAACGGAGGAGACATTATTTTGGATCGCCATGATCCAATTCCCAACTAAATCATCCCATGCTCAACTGCCCTACAGCCGATTGTGACTAAATGGGGTGGAACGGATTCGAATGTATATATTTCCTAATTAGAAATTTTCATTTTCCCACCCTCTTACATTGATCATATCATTTCAATGAATAATGTCACTCCAATTAAATCCGGTATGTATTAATTACTACTGTGTGGGATGAAGATGGGCGACTGGCAGTGACTGCTGCTGGCCCATCTTCCTCATCCTCGCTGCTTGCTTCTCCTCGAGCAGATTGGAGAACCAATGAGCAGACAGCTTGGGCCGTCGGGTTCGATTCTCGTCTTCGAAGTCGACGTGATAAAGCCCGTACCTCTGCAGATATCCACCCAAGTATTCAAAAACATCCAAGAACGACCACACGAAGTATCCTTTGGTATTTGCTCCATTCCTGCATCACACCCGCATTTCGAAATTTTCATAGCATATCATAAGATTCTTAATTAGCAAATTATTTAAGATTCCAAACTTGTATTACCTGATTGCATTCAAAGTCGCATTGACGTATTCACCTATGTATTCTGCCCTGGCCGTGTCGTTGAGTGTCTCATTGTAAAATCCGCTCTTCCCTGAAAGAAGCAGCACATGATGCATTAAAGCCTCAAAATAAAAACAAAGTTTTTGGGCCCCGAAATCTGGCGGAAGGAATTGTAAAAGAAATACCATTTTCATGGACGTAGACAGGAGGATTGCCATAGCGATCTCTCAAGTACTCCAGCAACCCTTGCAAACCATATGGAGCCACGGGCAAGTTCATTGGGATCACCTGAATATTCCACTCAATGTCAGCAAAAACGTCGAGAGTTCACCCCAAAACCATAAGCAGGTGATCATGAACTGATTAAGATCTTACCGCGCCAGTGGGTGTGCTGTCCTTCGAGACTGCAATACAGTTGAAGCCATGGATAAGATTCTGTAAAATAAAATCAATCTACCATTGCTTCCTAGACATTTAGGCTCGTGTTAACACAACGACTAAATTCAATTTTAAGTAGGATGAAATTAACTTCCATGCATGCATCAGGCATCAACCAAACAAAGAAAAAATGTTTTAGATAGCTAGGGAGGTCTTTCGGGAATCATACAAGTATATTTGGCGCGTACGTCTGAATTGAAGTCTTGTATCTGTCTCTTTGGGCCGTCAGGATCATCTAGTGCATAGGCTGTTATGTAATGATTCATGCCGATGAAGTCAGATGAGCCCTTGACTAGTTGTGACTGTGATTTGCTGAAACATGGGAGCCTTGAGCCAACGTTCTTCCTCATCACCTCAGGATAGTAGCCAAACACCAATGGGTGTAGGATCCTGCATGCAGCGCTTGTATATATGAGCTTAGCAAGCTAGCATCATGCAGATGTATAGTAGGCAACATATATATACCAAATCACATCCCCCAATTTGCATTTTAGAATCATTTATTCAACTAGGCAACCAAATTTCATGTACTAGATGTACTCACCAACCATTGTTGAAATCCAACGCTCTTTGTGTCGCTTCAACATCAGCTGTGGAATCTGAAAAGGGCGTAAACCACATGCCATAAAAGTTCATGCCAACGAAACCCTTTTGCTTGGCCTGCATATATAGAAAGCTGAATTAGAAAATTCTGATAAATAATCAATATTGTTTGCATGTGACTTGAGTGAGCTTAGACTGAGTCAAGTCCTCTTTGTTTAGCAGGAATATTGAGAGAGAGAGAGAGATCACTTGGTATTTTTCTCTGTACAATGCAGCAGCCGATGCATGAGCTAGCAAAGTATGGTGAGCAGCAATGTATGGCTCCACAGAGGAGTTACCGCCGGTGCAGTTTAAGCCAAACCCAGGAGAGCAGCGCTGAGGTGGGAAAAACCCATTATTATAGGCCGCAACGGCCAAGATGTTGGCCTGGTTGATGGTGGTCCAATAGGCCACCCTGTCCCCAAATTCTCTAAAGCAAACATCTGCATAGGCTCTGAAATCCTCCCTGCATTTTAAACATAAAAGGTGATTTGTTAGTGCTTTTCAAGTGCATAAACGAGCCATACATGTTGGACTCATGTGGGATGTCTATAAAGGGGTGGAACTTACACTATCTTCGGGCTAAGCCATCCACCATATTTATCTTCAAGTATTTGGGGGAGATCCAAGTGGTAGATGGTCACATGTGGCTGAATGCCTACACAATCCAAAAAGAGGGGCAAAAGGATGTCGAGTATGAAACAGGGCTGGTGTGATTCATCATGTCGTAAAAAGGATGTGAAGTTAAGATGTAGGATGAAGAAGAGGACAAATCACCAAGTCTGATGAGTTCATTGATAAGGTTGTTGTAGTATTGTAGACCTTTGGGATTAACAGCACCCCTCCCATCTACAACAATAGGAAATGAAATCAATGGTCAGGGACTCAATTTCTGTAGAATTATTTGATAAAATGCATGCTGCTACAATGTCATGCATTAATTGCTAACCAAGAAAGGAAATCCTACTTGGGATGAGCCTTGACCAAGAGATTGAGAACCTATAGGCATCAAGGCCCGTGTCACTCATCAGCTTCACATCTTCCTGCAACCCTTACAATGAATAATTAGTGCCTTTGAATGATATAAAAATGACTTTTGATGTGAGCTACGCAGTTAGCGGGGCAGAGGTACCTTGTATTTATGGTATTGGTCAGCAGCCACATCCCCGGTGCTCTTGTCAAACATCTTTCCTGCAATAAATGAAGTGCAGATATTGGATTTTTTGGTCGATTGCTACTGCATTCCAAAATAATGAAAATAAAATGGCTATTTTCATAAGAAATTTAAAAAAAAAAAAAAACATTCCAAAAAACATTGAATAGGACGTGAGGGCCCATGATGGCATTTTACATCCTTCTCCAGGTGTATCCGCCGGACAGCAAACGCTATCCAAAGCAACTGCAATGGTCCCGAAACCAACTTGGATTTGAAGGACCAACCGAGCCGTGCTCGGTTGGTCACCGCAAGCCCGATAAAGCGGGCGCTGGATGTGCGGTGCTTGGTTCGACTCCCGTATATGGGATTTCGGCAGGAAGTAGAAAAGTTGTTAGTAGGAGCTGTGGTCTCCTGTTTGATTGTTGGAAGTTGTATCTTCCTTATTCTTCGGCGGAGCTATGTCTCCGGATTTCTTAAGGGGAGCTGTGTGTCTCCAAATTTGTAAGAATGTCTCAGAACTTCAGTGTAATATGTGTTGAGATGAATATAAAAATGTACCCATAAAAAAAAAAAACTTGGATTTGAAGGGTCCAAGTCCAACTTGATAAAAATGGAGAGTAATTTTTACTAGTACAAATGATTTTTTACCATCTAAACCATTTTTACTATTCATCCATATACATTTAATTAGGATGATAAATATCAAATATTTAAAAAAAATTTACCTATTATATATTTATTTTCAATTTTAGAACCTTGGATTGTGATTAAAAACAGAAAACAGAATCCTAACCCAACAACATTTTGATATTCATATTAATATGAAACTGGATGAAATCCAATCCATCTACGAGATGTAAAATTATTTACTTACTCAGAATGAATGATGACATGTTACTCGAAAACCCTTTATAATTATTTTAAAAATTAATGGGATATATTTATGATAACATGATTTTAATTTTGTTACCTAATCAACCCTCCAATCGAGTAATTTTCTTCACAATATTTTACTTTTTTAAGGTATAATGAATGTTTAGAACATTTTGATAAAATAAATCATCAAGAAAACTGAAATTTCGGTGGTTTTGAATTACAGCCCTAATATTTATTAACATATACGTTTCCCCATAAAGGTGATTTCTGAAATCACAAGTACATATAAACTTATGTGTGAGAAGTGTACATATAAATTTATATATGAAAAATAATTTTGTTAGTTCAAACTAAGTAATAGCTTACTTAGTTCATCTAAAAAAATTCATTAAATTTTTTTCCTCATACACTTATTTATATGGATGTATTTAACATATAAATCAACTTTAACTATTTTTGGATATATGTATATATTTTTTTAAGATTTTTAAATATAAGGATATTTTAGCCATTTTTAATCATTTAAAACGGTCTAAAATACCCTTGTGTTTAAAAATTTTAAAAATATATATAAATATTCCAAAAATGGTAAAATTTAATTTATATATTAAATACGCTTAGATAAACAAATTTATGAAGAAAAAAGATTTTTAAATGAGTTTTTTAATTTAAGCTCGCTACTTAGCTCGGACTAATGTGATGATTCTTCTTTATCTTTTAAATAGTTTAGATATAAATAAAAGCTTTAAACATATAAAAAAAACTATCATTTTTTGTTAGGACTATGATTTTATTAGACCACGCTAACAATTCTCCAATTAGCCAAGGCTATTTTTTTTTTCCATAAAAATACAAATCTAAGTGTATTTGATTAACATATCGAAATTTACAACTTGTTACCGTGAATATATTTTTTGAATTTCAAAAACCAACAACTTTTAGAATAAAATTACTTAAATACCCCTCAAAGCTATTGATTTTTTATAAAAATATATAAACATCTAGAAATTATAATATTTGATATGTAAATTAGATACACTTGGACTAATATTTTTATTTAAAAATTAAAAAAATAAACGTACTATATTCCCGGGCTAACAGGAGCTCTATTGGTCCGGCTAACAAAACCAGACCCCCTATTTGTGGAACCCGGACAGGGGAATCACTCCGGGCATGAAAACAAAGAAAAGACATGCATGGTGGGATCGTTTTCCTATCGTCTGCCTTGCTTACCTTTTTCTCTTTCCCATTTATTTACTTTTTCCCTATCACTATTTGTGTGTTTGTTTATTTATTTATTCCTTTCCATCCCCCTTAATTTCTCCGCCCCAAGCAATAACTAACAAATATGCAGAAGAAAATTCCTTTCCGTCCTCCCTTTGGGGTTTTGATCCACATATATAGTTTATAAATCGGCAGGAAATGTTGGGTTCCGATGGAGACTAATGACAGAAGGAAAAGATTAATTTAGAGATTAAGGGATGGACAATTAAACTAACCAGCATGAGTGTAAACATCCCAAACGCTGGGAGCCCTTCCGTCCTCATTAGCTGCACCTTCTACCTGCACCCATTATTCAATTCAAATCATTGTTGTTATTATTCAAAACCACACATACATGCATACAAATCCAACAGTTTGTACCTGATAGGCCGATGTTCCAGCACCCAGGACGAAGTCCGGCGGGAAGTCATCGACGTTGAGACTTGGGAGGTGATGGAGGAGGAGGGCGTCTTGGGAAATACAAAATCCCGCGGAAGATGCGAGCAGAAGAAGAAGAAGAAATAGATGAGAAAGACGAGGACTCAGCATCATCCTACTCACGCTCTCGAACGCGATGAAAGGATCTAGCTATGTCAGGCCAAGCACATTCCTTCCTGCTCCGGCTTTGCCGATTCTTCCTGCTCCAACGACTCACAGCTTGTTAATAAATAAGAACATAGTCCGCCCGGTCGTTTTCATTCTTTATTATTACGGATATCACCACAGCTTATGCCCATATTTATAAATATCACCTTGCATTTACAAAAATAAAATAGATGATTATATATTTTACCTCTAATTCTAAAAATAACAACTGCCATGGTAAAAGTAACGTGAAGTTATAAAATTATCCTTGATCAAAGTAAAATAGAAACAGCTCTAATTAAACGTTTGAAAATTTAAAGAAATAATATAAAAACACAAAAAGAAAGCACATTCAACCACTTCCATACGTATATGCTACCTTTTTTAAAGGAAATGATAATGATGATTTTTTTTTTTCATTTCAAAAAAATTATCATATCATCCAACAGAACTTAATAGTGTTATCATATTTAAAACAGGAGGTAAAAAATATGTGTCGCTTTGAAGAGACTCAGACGTCGTTCTCATTTCAAGGTTGGCATATGCTCGAATGGATTCGAAGGCTTAGAAGAAGCCAAGTCGGTGCGCCGGAGCCTGGAACAATCTGTTTGTATCCTGGGGCCAAAAGAAATTGGAATGTTGGATACGCAAACGCATTTTTATCCTAAATTATTATGAGAATTAGGGGTGCAATTAGTATGGGTGTAACTCAAGTTGTGTTGTACCGGATTTGGATGAATTCAAATCCTAAGTCTACTGGGTTGAAGTGAATCAGACCATTAAAATCCGAGTTCGGATAGGTTCAAACTAGGCTGGCATTCATTTTGGGTTGAAGTTAAAGTTTCTTCCAAACCAATAAAAGTTGAAATTATTGATAGAGATAATAATTTTTTTAACATTATTGCATTCATACATGAATAATTTACACATAAATATATTTATATGACTCATGATATCTTTAGTTTGGATGAAAGTTAGTATTTTAATTAAAAGATAATTTTAAATATGATGAACGTAATGAGTTTACACAACAGTCAAGGTAAGAAAATAAATAAAATTATATGAAAACACTATCTAAAGTTTAATAAAAATAAGACTTATATCTTGTAGTTAATTAATATATGTGCAATAATTTTCAAGAGTTGATATATTTATAATTATTTATGAATAAAGTTAATATAGATGTAATATATTCAACTTTTAGGGATAAATGTATATAATACTTAGGTTTTAGAATAAACGGTTTATAATTTAATTAGGTTATGATTATATGAAAAAAATTTCATCATAATTATAGTTGAAATACTTAATGAATAAACAAATATAATTAATTAATAAACTAAGGAGAACATTGGGTTCAGACTGGGTCAAGATTTGGTACTAGGTTGACGCAAAGCCGATATTAGTTTTGGGTTTTCTTGAGTCAGGTTGAAACCGGATCTAATTTGAAAAAAATTAAAAAAAAACACAAATTTGGTTTTTCGAACCTGGATGGGTCGGGCAGGTTTGGACCGACCCAGTACCAAGTTGCACCACTAGCAATTAGGGTAAAATATTCATGAATACTCACTTAATCAACTCTAATTTTGGTAGACTATGATAGAAAATATTACCTATAAGTATAAATAGAATACAAATCATTACCTATCCTCTCAAATAGGGTATGAGTAGTAGGGTAGATTTGTCAGCTACTTAAAATCGACCCGTATGGTTACTCACATATGGGTAATTAATTATGTATATTATATAATATATTATATACTATGTGTTGTGTTTTGCGAGTAATATCTTATGTGCACACACATTAATTAATTCAAATTAAAATGAATCTTGTGTATGTAATTGACTTCCAAAAATTTTTTATAAATAGGCTTATGAATTGTAATTGTAACATATTAATAATTTTAATAATTAGTTAGTGACAGTCTATAGTTTATATTTTTATGTAATAATATAAACAATAGAGAATATAAATGATATGCTTATGAATAAAAATATTTTTAAAAAAATATTATACTTGAGTATTAAAGGAATTGATTTGTAACCAAAACTGGAACTGACTATATAAGTAATGGGAAGGGCAAGTACATTAGAAATCGAATCGACAAATAAATAGTATAGAATAGACCTTTTGTAAATAGGGTACGGATAGGATAGATCATTATTTAAACCAAACTGATCCAAGCTGCACCCATAATGAAAATCCATCACTTTTTCTTAAAGGAAATGTACTTTAGGGCCCCGCTCACTTTTTAATTTTTTTTTTTTTTTTAGTTCCATCTCAAAATTGACATTACAATATCTTTAGTTATTATATTTTTTCAACTCAATCATGCCCAACTAATTACAATCAACTGTTATCAGCTGGAGATAAATTTCTGCACAGCGGAAGACAAACGCTGCCCACCGGTAGTTCAAACCTCAGAGTTCTCGCATAAAAGCTAAGAAATGAACCTAAGGTCACGTTCCCAATCACTTTTGATTTGAAGGAATTAATTCCTTCTTCTGTGGGTTAATGAAGTAATTTACGAGAGCAGAACTCTTTTTTTTTTTTTTTTTTCCCGGTAAGGAATTCCAGGCTAAAGGGGTAGGCCAAGGTGGGCGCAAGCCGTGCATAATCATGCCTTTTCCTCCTTGAATAGGCTTCGAAACCACTCGTATTGTCAAACGTCCTAATGTAGAATCCAGATTCATCATATTACTCGCTGGCCATAAAATCAAGGGGTACACAGGCCAAGGGTACCACTTTGATTGTTCCCGGGTAGACTAAAAAATTAAATTTAGTCAAAATTGGCCAGTTAAATATTGACCCGAGACATATATATATGGTCCCGATCTAGTGTTGCACACTTCACTGTAACCATAAGGTCTATGCCCCGTACAGGGTACGACATTGGTTCGATTCTCCCCAGATGCAGTGGAGAGTTTTGGTGCCTTCCTACAAATTTTTAGGTGGGATCGTGTCTTTTAAATTTGTAAGAATATTTCAGAATTTTATTGTAAAAAAATATTAAAATGTACATAAATGTATCAATCAAAAAAGTGTCCATAGTGTCCATGAATTCAAGGAAAAGACGAGAAATAGAGAAAAGCAAACTTTAAACTTTTTATGTGAATTTCCTCTTCTTTTTTTTCCACACTATTTTCTTCTTCTTTACTTCTACATCATCTCTTTGTTTTGTTTTGTTCTGGAATAAAACATCATCTCTTTGTTGGTGTTTATCCAATGGCGCAAAAAGAGCGAGAAAAAAGAAGAGGGTTAGGTGAATTTTTTACTGTTGTGCTACGTGTGCTCAAAATCCTATGCATTCTCCCTGTTCCCACAAAAATTGATGAATGGATGGTTAGGATTTCACTTGCCATATCCAACACTCGACATTAATTCTTCATTTTTATTATAGTGGAGCATGTACCATAAATCAATTCACATAGTGAGGGAAAATGCTAGGGCGCATTCGACTACAAATGAACTACACAGTGACGACAAAAAAAAAAATTCCAACACAACGATTATGTTTTAAACCATTTATTTCAATAGCAAATCAAGTTTCATCTAAATTAAATTTGCATATAAGTTCGATTTGAAAATCATGCGAAATCAACATAATAAAATATCTTGAGCTAAATGCTAATTTTAAAGTTATATTTTCAAGTTTCAACATCTAAATTGTCTAAGTTATCACTCCTATTTATATAAATAATTGTAAAGTATTTTTATATTTCAATGCACGGTGAATAAATCTAAGCATTTTCATATTTCACACATGAATGTATACATTTTAAAACAAACGTAGCCCATTGAAGAATCTAATTGGGATGATTTTTTGGTAATATAGTAAAATAAATTATCTTAAGTCATATGATAGGAAGAATTTTAATTTTACGATCAATTGAACCTATTTGTAGTAAGCATCATTTTCCGTACATATATATGTGTTAATCATATGCACCTAGTTGCTACTTAAGTAATGTGTTATTACCACGTGCACATGATCAACACCCAATACGTATAGGTCCCTATCTAGTCATACATGCACCACTCTAAGAATCATAGTGCAGTGTCATCCATCATCCATTTTATACGGTTGAAATCTCATTCATCCATTTAAAAGTGTGAGTGTGCATTTTTTTAAAAAAAAAAATTTCTATATAACTATGTTGTTTATTTCAACTTTATTCCTTTTTATCCTAATTTTGACCTTTATCATATCATATGCTTACCCTATGCATATAAAAAACTTTGCCACCAAAATTTTTTTTTTTTTGCAAACAAACATCTAATTTCAAAGCTATAAATATATATATTAAAGAAAGCGTCATAAAAATGAATGTTCAAGGACTTCATTTTTATTTTGAAGGGATGAGATTTATACCTCGAATTACTGAGCCTTTAGGTGGAAAACCTAACCAAAGACCTCATTACCCCTATCCTCCCTCTTTCTTCTAATGGCTCTATTTACCCTCTCCTTTTCCTACTCTGTATCTCTTTTTCCCTCTTATTTCTATATTTTGTTTAAAATCAAGCAGATGCGGATGCATGACTATCCAATGTGCCACATGATGTTATGCTCTATCCCTAATACACAATATGTACGATCCTAATTATTCAACAGATCTACGTGATCGATCGCCACCAATGATTAACTTCATGAACAATTTGTTTACAATCTTGTGTTCTCAATGGATTTCACAATCTAGAGATCCTCCTCAAACCTCACTTTGATAATATTTATTAAGGTTGAGAACTCAATGTAAGCTAAGGGTGTAACTTGGTTCGAATATCCTTAGATCAACCCATTAGGTATTCTAAATCGAATAAGTTCGGTTTTCAACATAACTATAAGGCCAATTCAAATCTAACTTTAAAATATCTGCTTAAATTTAGATAGGATCAATTTCAAGGGTTGGGTATCCAGAATCGACCCACATGGAATATATTAACTATTTACTATATAATATTATATCTATCTCTACTCAGCTTCCTCTCCAACATTACGTCTCGAACTCTCTACACTCCAGGTTGTCTTGTGATTTGTGATTTCATTTTCGTTAATAGACCAGCAGCCAGATGACAAAAACCGCATGCTCATCCTCTACTTTGAAGTTGATGTTGCTATTAGTGCACACATGTTTGATTCCTTGGGAACTCCGGTAATATAGTCTTTGCACAACACCCTCTTGTTCATTATCACTTCCTCTTTTGCCATTTTCTTCTTACTTTGATTACTTCATTCTCAATCGTGTCTCTTAATTTCTTCTCAATTTCATCTCTACCTCCAACTAGATTTGCTCATCCTCTTCTAATCTCCCCTCCCATAGTCGAACACGCTAGTCAAGTTCTACTATGTAGATCTAATTATTTTCTCCTAAAATCTTTAGACCTAATATTTGCATCTCATCCTTCCACCCAATCCCTAAGTCACATGCCTCTCTTACCCAGTTGCCCCAAATTACCTCTCTCAAAGTTGCTTCTTCTTAAACTTGCCTTCGTTGTAGACTTAAAGCCTTAAAGCTTCATCTTCTTCAAATCTATGGTACATAAGCGATTGCTATGGATGAGACAGAAGGATGTAGACAATTGCTATGGTTGGGATAAAAGGGTTAGTTTGTTGGTAGAGAGTGTTGAATATTGAATTATTCATCACAGTGAGTATTTTAGATTCAGATATTTTTTCTTATTTTGATCGAATATTTTAGATGGAAGGCTGAATTTTTGGCATTGTTATGCATTCTCTTAGGGGAATTCACTCCATTGTTTGATTCCTTAATTACAATCCTTAAAATAAATTTGGTTAAATGTATTGTAGTAGCTCTGTTAAGGTTGTAGGTTATGCCACTATGGAAGGGTATAGGGAAGGTTAAGAGAACACTAGATGTAGGATGTTTAGAAAGTCATAAGGATGGAATGACAACATGTTTTGACATTCTTTTAGTGAAATCGATTTGGAATCATAACTCACCTTAAGAAAATAGAGTAGAGTATGCTTCGAACCAACCCAATTTAAAATAAAGTAAGGTAAGAACTTTTTAAAATAGAATAAGAGTAGGGTCGATCTTTACCCAGACCTATCTGACCTAAGTTGCATCCCTAATACAAGTATAGAGAGCACAAAAAAATTGCAAGATTCAGCTAGAAGCCTAAGTCATTAGAGAAGGAATAATTACAACTTTTCTCACAAAGACAAAAAGCTATCTCTCATTTAGAATCTCTCTAGGATTCTCGTTCTCAATTCCTTTTCATATTAAATCTCATAGACTACATTCTTATATATAGTTATAATGTATAAACAAATCCATGTGCAATTCTAAATGGTTTTTGCATTTTGAACCTTCTAACTTTACGTATTTGTATTTTAATTTTTAATGTTTGCATATTTGCATTTTAAACTTTGAAAAGTTTATCTTTGTTTCATTTTATCCCCTAATCCTTAACTATGTTAAAAATCGTGGTGTATATATTTATGCACATGTTTATATTTACTATAATCAAAAACATAACCTTCGATTAATATTTGTTTGGATGTAGATTGCACTACACTAAATTCTTGCATTTGACCAATCAATCGTAACTCGGTTGATCACAACATTGGGATGCAACAACATGGTCAAGAGTTCAAACTCGGGAAGGGGGAATTTGACCCTTGTTGTGAGAGCAATTGGTCTCCCTTGGTAAGGAAAAAATGTAAAAAAAATGTTTAGGATATTTACGAGTGATATATAAGATGGAATGAGCTTGAGTGTTATATACGAATTGAAATAAGATGTAATATAGTAGAACTGATAAAAAATGCCTTAGATTTTCTATCAAGGTCATGGAGTTTTTCCATGGACACATGGCGATCGTGCCCTGCCTGCACACCTGATGGTCAACTAGATGTAGTAGGGTGCGACACTGCCAAAGTTGTTGGAGATTGCTTTACTAATAGAAAAGTGCCTAATTTGGGAACTTGGGAATTGATCTAGGTGGGGCCCAGGTGCTAGAGCAATGACCTTGGTTCCACTAAATCTCTAATTGATGCTTCTATAAATAGAACTCCTATGGATACTTATGTGAAACCATATACAAAATAAAAGACATAACTCTAACAAATCTCCACCTTGGATAAAATTCTGCAAGTACTAGGTCAACTCATAGAGAAACCATGTCTTTGATCATTCCATAACTTATCAATTAGTTCATCAATCATCATGCGTCAACCCGCATCAGTGCATTAACTATGTACTCGATCAAGCATCTCATTTGCATCAACTACAAACAACATGACTTGCATTCATTTTTCAACACCATTGCATTCACAGGAATCTCATGCTCTCCATAATCTAATGCCAATGTATTTTCAGGATCTCAGAACCATCGTCTAATGTAGAACTCAGCAAAACTCTGTTTATCTCCACGTGCTCTCCATGCATCCTTAGCATTAGCACAACCGTAGATAACCATAGACCACCAAATAATGTAGAACATCCATAGCTCCATGTGTTGTGGCCTCTATTGGATTACTTGTAAATCAAGAATTATTCATGTTTTAATGATTAACAACCAAATTTGAGAATTTAAAGATACTAATATGTTTGGTCCAATATTTATAAGTTAGAATTCTTCAAAACCATGTTATTACAGATCAAATCACAAAGTCAGGTTAACTCCATCATCGACTTAGGTCAAGTTGATATTCAAATCGACTCTAGGATAGAATTCAAGAGACATTTTGGAGACAACACTGAATTGGGAACACTTGAGCAGGTGAAATCACGACCGAAGTCGACTGACTTCGCCTGCGACTTAGGTCAAGTCGCACTGCAAGTCAAATTAGTATCAAGACTTGGGCTTTTTAAGCATAAAGATGAAGAATTTGAAGTCTCAAGCATGTTACATAAACTGAAGTCGCATACCCAAGTTGACTCCACTTGTGACTTGAGTTAAGTTTTGAAATAAGTCGACTCAAGTATAAGACTCAAGGCTAAAAAATTTGGATTATGAAACCTTGAAGCTTCAATTACAAGATTCAAAGAACAATCAAGAAGATTTGAAGACCTATGTCCAAGAGTTGGATCTAAAGAGACTACATCATAAAGATTCAAGGTTACGAGTGAAAAATCCAAACCAATGAGTTTAAATCATGAAGACGTGAAGACACAAAGATCAATTATGTCTAAATCAAGAAGAGTTGAAGTTCTAAATACACAATGTAGAGGAAAGTTGCATTCCAAGTCGACTTCATTTATGACTTGGATTAAGTTCTAGATCAAGTCGACATGAAAATGGAACTTGGAGAAGTATATAATGAGAAATCACTTTGAAAGGAAAAGAGAAAACCGAAGTCACAACTCAAGTCAACTCCAGTTTGTGACTTGGGTGAAGTCGCATCCGAAGTTGACTCCAGATGCGACTTGGCACGTAACGGTTGAAAATTTTAGATGTTGGAGCATTAAATGCATATCAGCCACCACTCCAACGGCTAGATCCTCATCTCATTTATAAATATCATTGAAGTATGAACGTGAGAAGGAGTTGAAAATACAAAATGAGCTCACACCTTTCATTATTCAAGAGTATTGAAATCATTTAAACAAATATAAAAACTTCAAGCGTTGCTACTTCAAGTGAGCTTACAAATTATCTTCTTCACACAATAAGGAACTTTCAGAGCATATTAATTATACATTATAAAGTGTAAATTTTCTTTTGTTTAGTTTGTTTTGGGTTGTTACCTTAAATCGGTATTGAAGACCAAATTCAAGAGAAAGCAAAACAGGGGATTGATTTGAGTTTGCCTCACTAATAGGTTTTGCTTAATTGATTTGAGTTTTTCACCAACGGACTAGACTTGGTTAGTTCAAGTTAATTTCACCAACAAGTAATTATTGTATATGCTCCTTAGAGCTAGAATTTAGAAAAAAGTATGTGCTTTAAATCGTATTAGATATACAATAGTGGAACCTAAAACATAAGGGTGTGTGCTCAGAAGAGTGGAGTATAGAACGTTGCCCAAACCACTATATATTGATGTCTCTGGTGTAGTTTGATTGCTTGCATTTTATATTTTATTTATATCATCTCATTCTACCTCCTAGTACATTTTACATAGGGCATTGAACTTAGAAGGGGTTCAATTTGAAAATTCAAAGTATTTTTTAAGAACCCAATTCACCCCTTCCCTCTTGGGTTTTGTCATAAATTCATGACCAACACCATGAAGTCATTGCTTCATCACGATCTGAACCATCATTATACAACATCAACTATGTGATCACACCAGACCTACTCAAGAAACGTTGCTTCAAACTAGATCGAACTTGATTCCTCCCAATCAACCTTGATCTACATGATCCAACTTGACCATGTCCAACGATATATCATCCCCTTGATCTACATTGCTCACAAGAAGCACAACACATTGTCTTATCCAGATCTTCACATAAAAAATTCTTTAATCAACACATGTCCATTGATTTACACATCAGATCCACATAATTAAAGTAAAATCTGTCAAAACTGACCTTATCATCGTGTTCAAAGCATCCAAAAACATCAAAATTCATACATGGAACACCAAATCGAATTTCGAGATCACCACACATGGGTAACTTTAATGCACCAACATGCACCATATTTGGTGCAACTCAACTCCTCCTAGCGACTTCTTCTGGAGAAAACCTAGTTGTTGCCATGCTTATTTCTCATATAGCTTCATAACAATTGTCAACAAGTTGTCGCCGCTAGTGTCATGCCTCCCGCTGACATTCGTCTGCGCTAATGCTGCATCTTCATGTTCGGCCATCAATTGCAAACCACTGCGCCATCAAATCTGATGCTGTTTTCATCATCATCTACCAGAAAACCTATCACTACTGCATTTATCACTGTTATCGCCAGCCATCATACTACTCACCACTAAGTGTCACCCATCATCTTCAACGTCGATGTCACTATTTTCCTTGAATCTGACAATCGTCAGATTTGATCATTCGCACCTGAACTTCGTGATTGTTATGGCCAATACGTGCTTCAAATTCGGTCCACTAAATCAGTATCTTAGCATCGCCAGCAACCTGCATCAACTTTGTTGGCTGCAGAACTAATCATGATTGCCCATCACAATCTCCACGATTCATCGCACATCACAACTAGGTCTATGGGCATAATATGCATGATTAAGCAACCATGTTTATCCGCATCCAAATGTGGACCTCTAACCTACAAATGTTATGCCTTAAAAAATAGCAACCACAATCTTGCTTTCCCTCAAAACTATTGACCCAAACACAAAACTTCTTTCCGATTCACATTTGCAATCATAGCTCTAATACCACTTTATTAGGAAATGTGATTCGAGTTGAATTAAATTACAACAAAAGCAAACAATAAAATAGAATTAAATTAAAACCAATGAGATCACATATATAAGATATCAAGATTTATGTGAAAAATCCTTCAACCTAGAAAGAAAAACCATATAAGAGAGATAATAATTCAGTATGATAAATGGGTTACAGAGATACATATCAAAATGCCTCACACACCCCAAACAAGAACATTCTGATAACCCCCTTTATCATGCTCCAATGGGACACCTCTCGAGGTTTCACTAAATCCCTAACTAATGCTCTTATAAATAGAAATTCTATGGTTACTTACGTAAAATCATACATCAAATACACAACACAACCCTAACAGAATGGAATGTTTCCCATTAGAGAAAGCGAGGAGATGGCGGCACTAGCGATGGCAGCCTCAACAACGACTAGTGGTTGTCCATCAAAGAAGATGATCTATAGTGAAAAAATCAATGACAAGTGGTTGGATTGTGGAATGCAGCAGAAAGGGAGATGTCAACATTGCTCTATTGATGAATGTAAGGTGCGATGGAGAATAGATCAAAACTGTGTTGGCGATGAATGCAACAATATTTACGTAATTCAATGCATTAAAATTCTTTGTAATTTTCATTCAAATTCGATTTCAATCAAGCTGCAACCCTACTAACAATCTTGAAAGTCGTCTTCATCTTCTTTTATTGTTTTTCAAATTTATTCACCCATGATACATGAACTTTTGCGGTTTTTCCTACTTGCAAATGGCAATCATGTGATAGATTCTTTTCTTTAGTACGTAGTACTTACCTCGCAATTAATGAGGCAACTAACAAATTATTTCACACAAAAATTTCCTCTAGAAGTTTTTTTTCATTTTTTTAAAAATTATGTCTAAGTATGGTTTATCAACCTTGGATGAGACATCTAAATTACTAATGTAACCCATAAAAGTCGAGGATTAATAGCCCACAAGAATAGAAAAACTACTTACCATGACATAAAGTAAATGGCAAATTAGGTCTTCATAAACGTCTAGGGGTTTTTAGACATTTCAAATGAGTTAACTGTATTTTTAACACCATTAGGATTTAGGGGCTAGAATGCAACAAAACTAAAAGCTTTAGAGTTTAAAATAAAAATACGTAAACAACAATATTTAAAATCAAATACACAAAATTAGAAGGCTTAAAATGTAAAAAACCTTCCCTAATACATACTTTAATAACAACAAGCCTAGAGTTCAAATGTTGAATAGTGACAATGGTCTCATTACCCAGTCTTCGAAAGTGAACCTTCCTCAATGCATAGTAATCCGAAATAAGTGTAAAGTCCCTAAAATTTATAAATTTAACAAGTCAAATCCATGTAATATAGTTTACATGGCAATAGTTGACTCTTTAACCAACTGACCTAAATGGTTATAATGGGCTTGACCCATTTATTATTTTTGTATGTTTAGGATTTTGATTTATATTATTTATAATTTAATTTTTGTATATTACTTTAGTAGCTTGTGTAGCTCGGTTAACACACAGGAGGTTCAAGGTCTTAGAGTTCTATGGTTCAAGTGTGGGTACCCTAAGAAAATAATAAATAATTATTTTTCTTTTTGTATTTTAGGATAAATGAGCCCCATCATTTGAAATTAAATTTCAAATTATAATCCAAATTATCCTGTGGTTCCCAACCTCCTTTTGGCAGAAATTATGCAATGCTAAGGCAAGTAGTATTTTACTTAAAGATTCATAATTAGTTGTAATAATTAATTATTATTGTTGTTGTAATTATTTTTATATGATTATTTTCATTAATTGTACGGGAAATTTATATGATATGTTTTAATTTTTAGGCTATGAATTTATATATTTGGTATAATTTAATTTTTATATTCTTAAAGATTTTCAAGGATATAAAATTATGTAGATAAATTATACCTTTGGGTAATGCCTAAAACACATGTTGAGATTATTATGTTTTATTATGTGTTTTATTAATATAAATCAATATATAATAGGCATACATGGACATGGAAATTATATATTAATAATGTATATCTAGATTGTGTACATATATGAGATGAGCACAAAAATTGGATTACTTATATTTATATACGTATATAATGGGCCTATTTTTATGTAACTTAGTTACATAGAACGGTTCCATGTAACTTATTCAAATATTAAATTTTTGACTTTGATAATAAATTTAATTAATTCATATATTTAACATCATTTATTTACCTAAGAGATCAAGTTTCATCCAAACATGTGCATGGTCAAATTTACTCAAAATAGGTGTATTTATATGTAAATTAGGAAAAAGTTTATATTCATCACATATAAATTAGAATATAACAATACTTTATAGAATCATTTATCTACATAAAAATGATATTTTGTACAGTTTAGATGTTGAAAATTCAACTTTAAAATTGATATTTAACATTAAACCATTTAGTTATGTTGATTTATATATTTATAGATGAGGCTCATGTATAGTAATACTAGACAAATAAAAGAGTTTCTAAGATATTATAAATAATATTAAATACAATAAATGGAGTGAATTTTTCGTTAACCATCAAGATATTCAATATGAAAAGGGTTTCATAGAAGCATCTCCCATTATATATATAAAACAAGTTACGACCAAATGTGCGCAAAATTGAATTTTATATATCGGCTTTTCTTCTATGTAAACTAGGTTACATTGAAACGCTTTTATATAACATCTTCAAATTTTAAGATTTGAATTTTTGATTGAAAATCTAATCCATTATTTATATTTAACATCATTTATTTAACTAAGAAACCAAGTTTCATCCAAATCAAGTATGTATATAAGTCACATTTGTTGAAAAATATATATTTATGTGTAAATTATGAAAAACACTTAGATCTATTTACACAAGTATTAGAATATAATAATACTTTATAGAATCATTTATTGATATATAAATGATAATTTAGATGATTTAGATGTTGAAAATACAATTTCAAAATTAATATTTAGCATTAAACTATTTATTATGCCGATTTTATACATTTATAGATGTGACTCATACACAATTATAATAGACAAATGAAACAGTTTTCATAATAATATAAACTATGTTAAATACAATAGATGGAGTCAATTTTTCATCAACAATCAAAATATTAGAAATGAAGATTGTTACATAGAACAAGGGTTTCATATAAGCATTATCGTACTTAACATATAAACAGACTCGTTTCTATAAAACCACTATTTTATGTAATCTCCTCCATTTTCAATATCTTAGTAGATGAAAAATTCACTCAATCTATTGTATTAATATCATTTATATCATTATTGAAACCTTTGTATTTGTTTTGTATCAATGTATATGAACTCCATTTGTAAATGTGTAAAATCAACATAATAAAATGGATTAATGATAAATATCAAATTTAAAGTAGTATTTTTTACATTTAAACCATCTAAGATATCACCAATATATGGATAAATAATTTTATAAAGTATTATTATATTCTAATATATGTGAATGAATCTAAATATTTTCTTCAATTTACACATGAATATACTATTTTTGAATAAATGTGGCCAATTCATAGAGTTTGATTTTGATAAAACTTGGTCTCTTAACTAAAAAAATGATATTAGATATAATGAATGAATTAAATTTTGTATTAATTATCAACTTCTAAAAAATAGAAGAGATTATAAGGAATCGTTTCTATGTAATAGAAGCGAAACAGAGTCCTATAAAATAACATCTAGCAATGAAACTTTATTTATTTATGCAACCATTAATTTTGGTTGCTTTTGGGATGCTATGTATAAAGGAAACATGCTTTTAATGTTCACCTAGTATCCCCTAACTATTTTTGGAATTTTTCCAAAAAAAAAAAAATCATGTTGTTAGAATTTGCAAAAAGGGAACCTGTAAAGAAATTGCATTATGAACTTAGGCTAAGTCAAAACTAGGTATAACCCACAGTGGACCATGTGCTAAGTGTCAGAGGCCCAATGGGACCCATTCGCAACAAAGGAGGTAATGATGTAGCTTGATATAGACTATTTATTCTGTTTTGTTATAAATTGATCATTTTAACTGTAATTTTTACGATCAAATATTCAATTTCTATATTTTTATAATTCTTCACTCAACCAAATGGTTGAATTTTGCATTTGAAGCATAATTTTTATGTTATTAAATTAAATAATTATTTTATAACATTTAATTAAGTTTTAATGGGGCTATTATCCATTTCGAAATGGTTTTCTACTAGCTAATCATGTTGTGACTAATCTATTATTTTACAAGTGGATGAAGTTAAGTGAGACACTAAAGATTGGATTGCCGGAGAATTTGTGAAGAGATTTAAAATTTTTTATTAATTAAGGGCACTGTGGAGAGGTTAGACATGTATTTTTTATGACTTTGATGTAATAGTAGGGACATGGCTAGTTAATGATTTTAATTTTTGATTTATTAATTATAATAATTGATTACATCATAAACTTGCAATTGATTTTGAGATTTATATTAAATACCTGATCAAGATAACTTTTCTAGGTTAATATGTTACAATAAATTACTTTGTAAAAAAATATATGTAGCATGGTCAATATGTTGAAAACATAACACAATTATAATCATGCCTAATGTAAATATATGCAGTAACTCTAAATTGTATACCTATCTTGTAGCGAATACACCTTTACTTTCTTTATTGTTCCTTTCCTCCCAAGAATTTTTGAAGAGATTTAAATTTTTTATTAATTAAAGGCACTTGTGGAGAGATTGGACATGTATTTTTTATACCTTTGATGTAACAGTGGGAACATGAACAGTGAATGACTTTAATTTTTTTACTTTATTAATTAGAATAATTGATTATGCCATCAATGCGTAATCGATTTTGAGATTTATATTAAACACTTGATCAGGATCACTTTTCTGAAACAGTATATTACAATAAATTACCCTTAAAAAACATATGGGGCATAATCAATATGCTGAAAAACATGATACAATTACAGTCCTGCATAATGTAGATATGTGCAGTAACTCAAAATTTTGAGTATCCTATCGATCTTCCAGCGAATACACTTTTACTTTCTCTATTGTTCCCTGCCCCACCCCCCAATCTCATGTCCTTGCTATAATAATGCGTGCACTCCTTATTCAATTAGCCAATTCGCTATATATGTGGGGAATGATCTAGTGGCACATGTTCCACCATAATTTAATATGAAAACATCTTTCTTAAGCCTCATATTAATGATAAAATAAAAATTCAACTAATAAAATTGTTGAAAATATTTATTATACCATGACATCCAAAATCATTTTGATTGGAGTCTGACTTAGGTATAAAATATCTATAATCATGTGTAAATCATGAAAATGTTTAGATCCATTAAAGATGCATTAGAATATAATAGTAACTTATAAATTTATTATCTCTTTTTTGGAATTGTCCTCCATCCATTGTCTAATCGTTCAAATTGATGACATGATAACAAAAAAAAAATTATAAAACTGCTTATTCATGTGGGAATGAAAGTTTAAACTATTTAGATGTTTAATATACAACTTTTAAATAGATATACAAATAGAACAAGTTTATTAGATTTTATACCTCTTTCATATGGGTCATATACACATTTTGATTTTAATGAATAACGTATAATTAAATAAATGATTTTGATTTTTTTGATCAAGTCACCTGCCTTGAAGGACCGAGTATCTGGACTTTTCTATCCTAATACCTATAAAACACTCATGTTAGTCACTTGATAATCTAAGTGGTGACAGATGATTTTGATTTAAACATCAATATGATACCCATTTAGTTTCCATAATAAATATGATAGTTTGTGCATCATTGAGTCCCTTCTATCTTTTCCACGTTTATAGTAATAAGTCAAGGGTAACTATTCTGTGTCACCAATGATAAATCCTGCGATGTATGGGCCATCCAAAAAATGTTTTTATTTTTTATAAATTTACTTGGAATCTTCCATATGTGTAATATAGCATATTTTTAAATTTATTTAAGGGGTGGTTGGGAAGTGAAAAAAAATTTGGATGAAAAGTTTTTTCAATTGATTGAAAATAATGTAAAATAATAGGAGTAATAATGAGAAATAAAGAAAATAAAGTCAAAATAGATATATTAATTGTATGAGTACTTTAATAAAAATGATTGAGAATTAGAGTAGTTGTATAGGAAAATATAAAAAAATAATTAAAAAATAAAATAGTTGTAGAAAATAAAAAGATTTAGGATATGTTTGAATACACCTAAAACTTTTCACTCTTCACAATTATTTCATTTTAAGTATTTCTTCATATCTTACTATACAATTATCCTATTTTTAAATCATTTCTGCACAATTAAAATATTTTTGTAACTTTTATTTCTCATCACTACCCCATCACTTGGCAATCATATCATTTTTTCCATTTCAAAAACTTTCATACTAATATCTAAAATTTTCACTACAAAAAAAAAAAAAAAAAAGTTGATATGTGCAACAACATTTTTGCATCTATACATTTTCGGCATGAAAAAGTAAAGGCAGCAACTTATGCAGCGACCCTCCACAAATTTGCAACAAAACAAGCGTTGTTGTAAATAATGTTATATGCAGCTAAAATTTTAGCTGCATATAACATTATATGATGCAAAGTTAAACAAGGTGTCCGCATTTCGTAAAATGCCACAAAACAAACGTATCAAGTGAAGCTAGCCACAATTGAGTTAAATAACACATTTGCAGCGATATGAAAGTATATGCAGCAAATTTTATACTAATTGCAGCCAATAATTTTTCTACACTAAGGGTGTGTTTGAGAATGAGTAAAACTTCTGATGAAAAGTTGTACAGAGTAGAAGTTGTCAAATAATGTGATATGATAGGGGTAATGATGAGGAATAAATAAGATAAAGTTGAAATAGATATGTTAGTTGTATTGGTAGTTGTGTAAAAATAATTGAAAAGTAAGATAGTTGTATAGAAAAATATGAAAAAATGATTAAAAAATAGGGTAGTTGTGGAGAGTGAAAAGTTTTAGATTAAAAAGTTTTAACTTGACTACTTTTCCTTAATAACAAACACACCCTAGAAAAAATTTCTTTTAGTGCTTCTCATATATTATATACATGCATAAGTTATCCTTCGGGTTTATGTTGAAACATATTTGAAATTTTAAAATTCTATTTGATAAATGTTTAATCATAAGATCTAAGTGGCAACTAGGTAAAGTTACATGATAGATTTTGCACAAAGGTTTGAACACATTGTATCAAAAATGTATGCCCTCCATTGCTACTCGAAATTTTCATTCTTTACTTTAGGAACTTTTTTCTTTGTTGTATCTTTTTTGTGTTTGACAAATGATAAAAATTTGAAAAGTTTTTTTTTTTGTGAAACCTTTTGAAATAGGATAAGTGATGTAAATAAAGATGATGAATAAAGATAACAAAGTTAAAATATATATGATAATTGTATGAATAGTTGTAGAGAAATGATTAAAAAGTAGAATAATTGTATATTAATATATTAAAACATGACTAAAAATAGGATAATTATGAAAAGAGTGAAAGGATTTAATTTTGGATAATATTATATGCACCTGTCTTCACTTAGACTAAGTGCATCCGGGTGTATTTAACTTATTTTTATTTTTAAAAAAAAAATTCATAAATTGTTAATATAAATGTATTTAACATGTGTATCCTTTTTTACCATTTTTTAATATTTGTAAATATTTTTTGGATTGTAAAAAAATAGTGGCTTTTTAGTAATTTAAAATTACTGAAATACCACTAATTTTTAAAAATCTAAAAAATATCTACAAATCTCAAAAATAGTAAAAATTGATAAATATATTTAGATTAATAGTTTTGTAAAAAAATTTCAAGAAAAATATTAAAAAATGAGTATTTGCACTTGGGTGACCGAAGTTAATTACACCCGGGTGCATACCATCATAACCCTTTAATTTTTGGTAGTCGTTATTTTGCCAAACACACCCATTTTAAGTAAACATTTCATATATTTTTCAGTAGGCTCTTTTCTTTAGGTTTCACTTTCAGTAACCAACTCCCGTCCGAAAAAGAGCTGGTCATCCGTGACCTCAGCCGATGGAAAAGGACGTGAATTTTTGCTTACGCCAGCATCAGTAGGTTAGTCGTGATAAATCCGGTGATTTGCGGGAAACAGTCGATTCCACACGCCCACCTGTGAAGATTTACGGGTGCCAAAAAATGTATTTTTTTTTTATTTTTAAATAAATATGTGTGCTCCATCTAAAATTTGGCTCATGTGAATTTGGCAAAAATTAAATTTATTCGGCATTTCTTATTTTGAAAAATCAGCAAAAAGGATATGAATAAATGGGCCCTGCTATTTTTGTTGATTTTCAAAATTAAAAATCAAGAAACTTTTCTAACTAGAATTTTTCACTGTCCACAGCTACATTTTTTTAAAATTTTTTCATATTTTTACTGTGCAATCATTTTTACATAATTACACATATAATTAATTTATCTATTTTAACTTTATTCTCTTCGTTATTTTTTATTATTATTATTTCAATGATGTTGTATTATTTTCTTTTATTTTAAAAACTTTTATACCCGAAACTTTTTCTACAAGAGTTTTTTTGATTTTGTATCTGACGGCATTTTTGAAAGAAAATTTTTAGTGGACGAGTTTTTAAAATGAGAAAAAGTGACCTGTTATATTTTTATAAATATGTAACTATATCTATAAATATAAGCAATGGTCATGTTTGGAATTAACTCATTTTCTAATAATAAAAAAGAAGAAATAATTAAAATAGATCATGAATGACGCACGTAAATAACGTTATTAATGGTAATAACGAAAATTATATTAGTCTGAAAAAGGGGCGAGTAAGAGTCCCGTAATAATTGGCTGGTTACCCTAGACATCATCTTACCGAATGGAGCATATTCAATAGCATGCCTTCCAGCCCACACGGTGGACCTCCTGAAGAAAGGAACGGCCGATGATCACGTCTGGTCGATTTGGATATGTTTTATTATTTATTTTTTAAGAAGGGAGATGGATATGGTTGAAAGAAAGAGAACAATGCAATCGTTGAAAAAACAGCAAGACGGACAAAAAAAGACACGATCAAAGACGAAACGGCAGGTTCTGTTGAAATCGTCGTGGCAACTAAAAGGACGTTCCTCCCCAAGCACTCATTATCTAAAATACGGCTCATTTTAAAAAATTAAAAATAAATATTTTAAAAATAGGAAAAATTTATATATATATATATTAAATATATTAAATATATTTAGATTAACAATTTTGTCAAAGAAATTTCAAAAAAATAAATATAATAAATATATACACCCCGGGAGCACTGAGTGTTGCATCCTCATCCTGTTTCGATGACCTTTTCTGGAAAGGCTGGAATCCTAGCTTCCCCCGGTCGAAGTCATTGCTTCTGACTTTTACAGAAATAATCATCTTAACACGGCTATTACGTGACATGGGTATAAATGTTTTCAAGCAAATTTATTGAAACGCGAATGTTTCTAGGGGCCGTCTAGTACGTTGAATTTTAGTGAAATTTTAGTATAAGGTGAGTGGTGGAAAAGTTAATATTTTGAGAATTTTGTAATTGATATTAAATGATATGGATAAGTTAGAATAAATAAGATAGTTGAAAGAAAAAATAATTGGATTATAGAGGAAAAGTTGAAAAAAAAAATTATTGAGTTGTTGAATTATTGGTTTAAAAAATGAGCTTTCATACCAAAATTTCCATCATCTTCCACCACATCCCACTCCTTCACAATACCAAATATCACCTGGATGCAAGTGGGAAAAGGATTAGGACAGGACTGTTCACATCAGCCGAGGCTCCATTGATTCCCCTTAAACTCACATCTCATGTTGATGAGTTTCAAGGAGTAAATGTAGCTTCATTTAGGAGTGCAATTTTGGTCGAGTAGGTCTGATTCGAGATTTGACCATATCCTTATCCTATTCTCTAAAATTCCTATCTTATCCTATTTTAGTTCAAATCAGTTCTAATCCTTCCAAATCCTATCTTTTAATATCATGTCAATTTCGATTTCAGTTATGTGTTAGCTAATGTAAAAGTTTTCTATTTTAAATAGAAAGATGTAATATGATAGGAGTAATGATGAAAAATAAAGAGAATAAAGTTAAAATAGATAAGTTTGTTGCATGGATAGTTGTGTAAAAATGATTAGAAAATAAGGTAGTTATATAGTAAAATGTGAAAAAATTATTAAAAAATATAGTAGTTATGGAGAGTGAAAAGTTTTAGATTGAAAAGTTTTAACTTGATGTTTTTTTTTATTGCCAAATGTACCCTATATTTGAAAATTATAATTTCATTAAGTCTTACATAAAAACCTAAAATCAAGATGTTAGTTACATAATTTCTAAAATATGTTTATTAAATTTTTTAAAAATCGATAGATTACATAAGTTTGCATATATTTAAAGAATATATTTGTATTTCACTGCAGAAGATGTTTTATAAAATTTATATTAAATGTATATTAATAATTCAGGTCAATTCCAAGTAGCCTAACATTGGAACCTATCCTACCCTAATTGAATAGGGTATTTTTTTTAATTGGAACATAACTTGTGCTCTATGGGTATAAAAATAGGAACTTACTTTACCTATTTTAGGATATCTAATTGGTCAACACACGAGCACTCTACCCAAGTTGTATCCTTAGCCTCACCGGACATGGTTGCATGCTCCTGGGAGTGCATATACTTATTTTTTTAATTTTTCTGAAAATTATTCTATAAACTATTAATCTAAGTGTATTTAACATGTATATCAATTTTTACCTTTTTAGATATTTTTAGATTTTTAAAATGACTAAAATGCTATTGATTTTTAAAAATCTAAAAATCTTTAAAAATGGTAAAAATTGATTCACGTGTTAACTACATTTAGATTAACATTTGTGTAAAAATATTTTCTAAAAAATAAAAAAGAAGAGATGTATGCACCTGGGAGCATACGAACACATCCCTAGCCTCACTGTGACATAGGTAAATGATTGTCAGGTAGTGTCCCACTGGACCGTCGATGTCCAGTGCTAATCGACTGGATGGTTTTTCACGGGAAATCACGATTTTTTTTCTCTTCAATACGTTATTCTATGAATGATTTAACCATCCAACCATCTTATTTTTTCAACTTTACCCTCATATTCTAATCATTTTTCCTTCCAACTATGTCATTTATTTCAACTTTATTCCTATATTGTATATCAATTATACAATTTTCGAAACATTCCCTTTCTCACTCCCTGCTCATCCTAAAATCTACATTACCCAACGGCTCCTAAATATGCATTTTGTCAACGCTGGTTGTTGATTTTTGTCAGTGTGCTCTTCTACAGGGATTTCTACAAATTAATCCATAAAGTTGTGAATACTCATTTCTGAAGTTTGAATATTTGCAAAACCAACTTTGAGTTTAAAAGTTTTGCAAATTTAACCCTTCATGAAAACAGCCGTCATAATTTTTTATTTGGATGAAATCGTCTCTCCCTCTCTTTTGATTAGTGATTTTTTGCATAATTAATACTTTAATCTTCCAAATTGCAAAAATAACTCTCTAAGTTTAATGTTTTGCAATCTAACTCTTTTACAAAAAATTTACGTTTGAGAAAATTATCTTTTTTTAAAGAACCTTTAAATTTAGAACCTAATTTTATGAATATTTAAATAAAAATGATTTTTATAAATATTTATAATGTTAAGAAATTGATTTAGAACCTTTAGGATTTTGCAAATTCTCACAAAAATAATATAAAAATTAATTTTCACATATTATAAAAGAAAAATACCTAAAAATGTAAAATATCTACAAAGTTATTCCTGACATTAATTAATTTATTTTTCCATCTTCTAGATTTGTAAATTCTCATTCATAAACAATTTACACACTTAATGTCACTGCATTATAATAGAAAATACAATAAAATATAAAATTATTTGGAATTTGTAAATTTCATTCCTAATAAATTTTCACCATTAATGATACTATATTTTAATAGAAAATACAAGAAAAATATTTTTAAAAAATCAATTTTAAAAATAATACTTACATTTTCAAACAATTTCATCAAAATTTCTCCACTTTTTCTTATTATCAAACATACTTTAAAATGATTATTTAATTGAAGAATATATTATTTTTTAGGTACTTTTAGAAAGTTTGTTTTATAACTTTTATGATCTATTACAACGTAATAATATTAATTTTAAAAATTTGTTTATAAATGAAACCCATAAAATCTAGCAATAAACCTAATTATCTAATGCGAGGAATAAATTCTAAAGTATTTTT